>OX439413.1:7500000-10000000 GCA_949319885.1 Mecyna flavalis
CATGAAGTTTCTGCACCAACAAACAGGCTTGCTCAATACACCTTTTTTTTATTGCAATGTGTAAAAAGACGAGCAGATCGTACACCTGATGGTAAGCGCCACGTCTGCCCTTAGACAGTTCAGTGCCAAACAGTAACCAAGCAGTTACTGTCTGGCACCGCCCTGCGCCCGCTACACCGAGACGAAAGTTATTAGGTCTTATATACCCAGTAATTTCTCTAGCTTCAGTGCCCTTTTCCCCAAACACAGAAGTGCTTGACACACTTCTATTTCACGGGAAAATATCTGGCAACGCGATGGTACCCACCTAGACAGCCCAGTACAGGAACCTACTGATTAAAATAGTTGAAACTGCCCACCACAAATGCTCCGGTAGGTTGCAAGACTCTTAATCTCATGGAAACCACAACTAACTTCATTATGTAGGCACTAATTCTTCAAACATATTCATATTAATACTCCAATGGCCTTATCAGGTACATTTCGAAATGAGATCATTAGAAAAAAAAAAGGTTTCGACTTTCGAGACAAGACAAGTCAGACTAAAGTAAACAAAGAATTGCGATTGCAACTCTTTGTTTACTTTAGTTAAATTAAGTTAAAAAATTGGAACAAAAATATTGAAGAAGCATTTTTACATGTAATTAATTAGGTAAATATTTATTAACTTTTATATAATACGGTAATTTACCTGTAAGCCAAATATATCTCCGGTGTCTTCGATTTGTTCTTGCCGTTGAAGAACTCTGGCAACGCGCGCTTCTCTATGGTGTGAATCGAGTTATAGTCGAACCACGCCGAGTACGACGGAACCACGATGTGGTGAGTCTGGTCCGTCACATTGTCTTCTAATTCTTCTTTTATTATCATTTCCTACAAAAATGTTACATTGTAGACAAATTAACCTGAGTTGCTAGAGTAAAAAAATATATTTATAATTTATGTTGTTTATAATTATTACAAGTATCATTTCAAGCAATAAATCATAAAGGTCAGTGAGTTATTTTTGTGAGTATCGTTGGCTGTTGTTACACATCCGTATAATAATCGAAATTACATAATAAATAATTTTGTTAAATATAAAAACAAAATAAGTACATTGTCGATTTTCTTTGCAGTTTAGACAGTCCCTATCTTACAAGAACAGCAATATTTGCTGATACGCGTGCAAGCCTAAGACTTTATGCACATTAATTTGATTGTCACATGGTTACAGCGCATGTGGTAGGAATGGGGTGTGTGTGTGTGTGTGATGGGTACCACCTGCGTGTTGGAGTCGGAGTGCTTGCCCTGCGAGTCGTCGTGCGCGTCCAGCGGCGGCGCGGGCGTGGCGGGCGCGTCCGCCGCCGCCGGCTCCGCGGCCGGCGTGGCCGGCGCTGCAGCAAACCACATGCTTATATACAACACTCAAATTACATTAAGGGCGAACGCTAAATCTCACGCAGGCGCACGTTCGCCTGTCTATCATGAAAAATAGTATGAGCAGCTGTGGCGCGCGCTCTATGCGATAGACATTTAGCTAAAAATTGGTCGCAGGAATTTGACTGATTTACAAAGATTGATCAGTGGCTTGCTGTACTCTAAGGTCCAGAACACACGGTGAAACGCAACTGCAACGAAACTGCAACTTCTAGTTACTTTTGAGTTGCATCTAAGTTTCTGCCATAGATTCCGTTGAGAGACCACACATGATGCGACCAGTTTGAAACCGGTTTGAAACGCGTTGCAAATCAGTCGCATTGAAATCGTCGTGCAGGAAACTCGCGTTGCGTTTCATTCATCGGATTTGGTTTCTATTGTACAAAATGGCTGACGACGAACAAAAAAACATTACATTTGTGTTAGAAGTGGAAAAGTATCCTTGCTTGTATAATACCACACTATCAAGCTACTCTCGCAAGACTGAGACTGATAAAGCAAAGAAAACCGAAATGATTGTGGTTGCAGCGTGTGTGAAAAATTGTTGAAACTGGTTTCAAATCAATAATTTCAAAAGGGTTTCGTTGCAGTTGCGTTTCACCGTGTGTTCTGGGCCTAAGTAAATACGTGAATAACTGCCTACGTCGTACAGTGGTAAGAGCGTTGGGCTCTAATACCTGGAGGTCGTGGGTTCGAATCTCACGGGGAGCATCACTTTGTGTGAATGTTTCCAGTTTGGTTAGGACATTTGCAGGCTTGAATCACCTGAATGTCTGAAAAGAATGATGATTCCGTGTTTCGGAAGGCACATTAAACTGTTGGTCCTGCGCCTGATCTCTCTTCGGTCGTGTCAGACTGCTGTCCCACCGTGTTACGAGAGTGAAGGAATAGGGAGTGCAGCTGTGCTTGCGCACTCACTTGTGCACTATAATATATCCTGCGTAGTTGGCTGATCGTAAGATTGGCCGCCGTAGCCGAAATATCGGCTAGGAGGACATTATTATAAATACGTGAAAAACATAAACATGAGATCGAGTCCATAAAAAAATTAAAAAGGAGTGTAATACGAACTGTCAGTGGAGCGCTCATTCTCCGGCGTGGGCGCAGCGTCCGTGTTGTCTCTTGATGCGTTATCCTCTTCGTCGTCGGCATCGTTGTCGCGCCGCTTGGTGATGCGGCTGCCACAGAACGATTCTTTAGTTCACAAAACACTATAAGTATGCTATGGGCTAGTTTCACCGCTGTCCAAGCTCATAAATCACTGACCACTTGTGGCCAGTTTCACCACTGAATAGAGATTGTCTTTGAAATAATTAATCTGTTAGTAAAAAATGACACATTCTTTTTTTGATTTGTCAAAAGTGACACTTTGCTATCACCATAGCTAATGTGGCGCCTCCAGAGCAGGTTTTTTATTTTCCTGGTCAGACTATAATTACAATACTGTGATTATTCAATTAAATGGTTACCTCTTCCTCTTGCCATGTTTCTGCGGCGGCGGCGACGGGGACCGCTTCCTCTTACTGCCCTTCTTGCTCTTGCTGGAGGGCTCCGCGCCCGGAATCAGGTCGTCCACAGATAGACGGAGCTTGTGAACCTGTTCAAAGACGAATTTAGGCGCTGCGGACTTTTGTCATCAGTATCCGACCAGTACAAATGAAATCAATCCGACGTCTTTCCGCGCAGACTTAGACCCTTTTGTGACCACTTACTTACATACAACGTTACAATCAATCATTTATTAAAAAACTAGCGGTCGCCCTCGCGGTTTCACCCGCGCGTTATTTCCTTTTTCAACTATCCCCCCCTTCCCCCAACTTTTTCGGGATAAAAAGTATCCAATATCATTGCACAGCTGCAAATAGTTTCCTATCTATGAGACGCTGAAGTGACCATGTTCGTATGAAAAAAGCCCAGTTGCCAATTAGTTTCATTGCCGGTGAGTATATATAGACATACAGGGTGGAATTTTGTAATGCCACCTGAAGGGGAAGTACTCTTTATACTGAAGATAGAAAGTTTTACTCAAAGAAAACATTCCTTTGTTTTTGAAAAGAAAGATAACTGCATTCAAAGATTTTTAAAATTCGCTTGCCGCTCCCGGTAATCGAACCGACTAAAATCTGTAAAAGTTGCACCTTGTACTTTTATTGCATCGATCGTTAGGGACAATTATAAGGAATACTATAATAATATCAAAAACAAAGGAATGTTTTTAAAATAAAACAACTTTAAACGGATGAAAACTCGCGTATATTCTACATTTTGAACTTTAAACCCGACGTTTCGACTACTTTTCAGTAGCCGTGATCACGGTATGACTCAGTTTAAAGTTGTTTTATTTTAATGAGTAGTAACCGTGTAAATATTAGAAATCATTAAAGGAATGTTTTCTTTAAGTAAAATTTTCTATCTACAGTATTAAGAGTACTTCCCTTTCAGGTGGCATTACAAAATTCCACCCTGTAGATGGGACATCAGTACAAAATTCATAGGATTATGCATTGGGTCAATTAACTCGAAATAAGCTTAGACCGAGCCACGTCAAGCGAGACATGTCACAACAAATTGTCAAAAATGTCATCGTGTGCGTTTCGGAAGTGTACGAATTAAACCTAGATTTACAAATCTCAATCTGACTTTAATAAGTTATTTGAATTAGTTAATACCTTCTTCTTGCCATTGACGTCGACTTCATAGTCCTCCTCGTTCATCCACTCGTTGTACTGGGGCAGGTCGAGCACCCAGGACGCAGTCACTCGCCACGGCTCCGCCCGGGTGCAGTCCCAGCTGACTGTCTCGGGGATGTCCACCTAAGGACCAATAAACAAATAACAGGTTGACTAGATGTTTGGGTCCATAAGCAACTATTGAACGTTGATATGTAAATAGAAGAACTACCACCAGGTATAGAGAACCAGGTTAATGGTAATGTCTAAATTATCGAATATAATATCGAATACTGATTAAATTATCGCCCGTCATTGACGCCCGACTGCAGATACATGACAGAACATGTCCCACTCACCGGCAGATCGGCCTGCGCCCACGTGTCGTGGCTGTCGGGCAGGTAGTACCAGTGCACCAGCGAGTGGTTGCCGCGGCGGAACACCGGCCGCGCGTACTCCTCCTCCAGCGGGTCCACCGTCGGGCAGACTATGTGCGACACTGCAGATACATGACAGAACACGTCCCACTCACCGGCAGGTCGGCCTGCGCCCACGTGTCGTGGCTGTCGGGCAGGTAGTACCAGTGCACCAGCGAGTGGTTGCCGCGGCGGAACACCGGCCGCGCGTACTCCTCCTCCAGCGGGTCCACCGTCGGGCAGACTATGTGCGACACTGCAGATACATGACAGAACACGTCCCACTCACCGGCAGGTCGGCCTGCGCCCACGTGTCGTGGCTGTCGGGCAGGTAGTACCAGTGCACCAGCGAGTGGTTGCCGCGGCGGAACACCGGCCGCGCGTACTCCTCCTCCAGCGGGTCCACCGTCGGGCAGACTATGTGCGACACTGCAGATACATGACAGAACACGTCCCACTCACCGGCAGGTCGGCCTGCGCCCACGTGTCGTGGCTGTCGGGCAGGTAGTACCAGTGCACCAGCGAGTGGTTGCCGCGGCGGAACACCGGCCGCGCGTACTCCTCCTCCAGCGGGTCCACCGTCGGGCAGACTATGTGCGACACTGCAGATACATGACAGAACACGTCCCACTCACCGGCAGGTCGGCCTGCGCCCACGTGTCGTGGCTGTCGGGCAGGTAGTACCAGTGCACCAGCGAGTGGTTGCCGCGGCGGAACACCGGCCGCGCGTACTCCTCCTCCAGCGGGTCCACCGTCGGGCAGACTATGTGCGACACTGCAGATACATGACAGAACACGTCCCACTCACCGGCAGGTCGGCCTGCGCCCACGTGTCGTGGCTGTCGGGCAGGTAGTACCAGTGCACCAGCGAGTGGTTGCCGCGGCGGAACACCGGCCGCGCGTACTCCTCCTCCAGCGGGTCCACCGTCGGGTAGATTATGTGCGTGGCGTCTTCTTCGTCTTCTATCGACATAAAAACAAAAAAAAAGATATTTTTTTATACTACTTCAGTTGGCAGATAGACACGCAGCCCAACTGATGGTAAGCGGTCACAGCAGCCAATTCCATTGAGGGACACTTCACCAAGAAGCGTCACTCAATGTGCTGCCAGACTGTAGGCTCTCGAAAGAAGTTTCCTCTCAGTTGAATGAAAATTCGAAGCCATTCATAATTACTTTTTTTACAAATTGTGAATTAATTTACTAAATTCTTTGATGAGACGATTAAACAGACGTAACATTATAGAACTGGCAGATCCGGATTGAGCAGCTAATGTCCTTTGGAGTGGTTTTAAGATGTGGAACGAGCTCCACAATGCTAATCTTTCTTAAAAACATCTGCTTATAGTTCTGGGACTGGTTGCATGATATCACGAAGAAAAAAAATTACAATACCTATGAAAAAATGTCAACAATTTAAAATACTTACCGCAAATATCTCCATGGTGATGGTTAACAATATCCTTGACTTTGTTAGCAGTAGTCTTGTCGACTTCAGGCCGGATGTACACACAGGGTGAGCGGATCACCTCAGCCGTGGTCAGAGATGTCTCGATGTCCATCATCATCTGAACGTTGAGATCCTTCCGCGACGGGTTCTGGAAAGGGGGCAGGGGGCGGGGGAAGAGAGAAATGTGATGTGTTAGTATTAATGGCAACTAAGCTTTTGATTGCTGATATTCTAAGCGTCGCTATTTATAATTTTGGAGTACTTACAATTTTATTCAATGTTAATGGTAAAAATATTAAATAAATATCTTTGGATATTATTCACACAGCACTATCCAGTCCTAAGCCACGAGTGCCAGACAGATACTTGATTAAAATACTTAAATAAATTTTAAAAGCACATTAAAACCATTTTTCTTGATACTTATACATATTTGATTTGACCAAGGATATTTATTTCAATAGATCTAATGAAAAAATAAATAAATTGTGAACTTATCCATTTCATATATCAACATTACAATCTCCAAAGTTATACAGTTTTATTATCTTGAGATTGTGAATTTTATAGGATTCAAGTTTCATTTACATGTAATTTACACTTCTTTATAAGATCAATACTATTTCTCAGTAGTTGTTTCATCAATTCGGAACAAGCTATCTAAAGAGATAATTTTTCTATAATTACCCACAAATAATAAATAAGGACTATGGCATAAAGATATGTATAGCAAAACAAGTTTTACTCATTAATAATTAGAAGACAAAAGGGTTTAATACAGGAAATATTACAGTTCAACTAACTTTTACAAGTGTTCCTGAGTATCCATGCATAGTTCTAAGAAATACAAAATTTCTTGCATGCAAACAGTAAAGATACTAAAACCCCTTTGTATTAGTTACATAGAAAACACAGGTGTTATTTTGACACACAATGCAGAATGTTATCACATAAATATTTACAAACGAAATCATCAAATTCCTTGTTTATTCCCAAAACTCACAAATGGTTTGCATAATGAAAGAGCATGAAATGTAATGTTTTGGGACTTTTTATAAGCTAGCGGTACCCAAATTCCATGGAATAATGTTGTAAAATGTGTGTCATTGTTTTCAATATTTATAGAACTTCAACAATCTCAATAAATTTAAAATACAAAACACCATGTATACAAAATATAATTTTAAAAAGTGTTGTGTTTTGTGTGCTTTAATCAAACTGTGATATTTACATATTGCAAAGATTGTGATATATGATGAAAAATCTTAACTGAAACGAATAAAATGAAATGTATTTTTGTTAATTACTTCATACCCTGAAATGTCGTGCCTTTAGGAAAAGCAACACAATATGTGACACCAACTTGAAATAAACTACCTTTTGTCGAGCAACATTTCTGATTTACATATCAAACTAGAATTTCTATTTTTTTTATTATCTAAATATAACATTATTTAGTTGCCAGTTGGTTCGTTAATATCAACTGTGGGGCATCAGAAATATGTTATAAAATATTTTATAGTTTAAAAATTAATTTATTTCATATAAAGACTTCCCAAGAGTTGCCTTCTAATCTCATTGGTCCATTGTATTGGTTCAAGCTATGACCTACTACGGAAAATCCTATTTAAGCCCACAATTTAAAAATATTTAGTTATGGATAACAACCACAAAACTTATTAGTTTCTTAAGAAAGAAATTAAAAGATTTTTTACAAAAGTTAGTGGCACAGACTGGTCGCAGATGCAATGTTATAGACTCTCGCGGTGCGGGGTCTGCGGGGGCTGGCGAGGCCTGCGTCTGGCGGGGTCGGTGAGCGAGGCAGCGTGCGGGGACAGTGCATACCTTACCGACCTGGAAGTCAAATTTGCGCCACCGCTGCTCCGATTTGAAGCGGAACATGGTAGCGAGCACAGTGCAAAGCGAACCCCCTGGTTTCATGTCCATGAACACTTTCATCTGAAAGAGAATGGATTTTATTACCATTACACTACATTATCCCAAAGACACAACCTACTTCTCTTTAGTATTACTAATATGTAGTTTGGTTAAAGCAACTTATGAATGTCTCTCTATTGGACCATTTTGTTTGTGTATTATATTACCACAAATGTCCTTGTGTAAAACTTGAGACTAAGCTCGCAACATAATAAATTCCACATTTACTGAATTGTATGTTTCTTAGGCGAGAAAACAGCCAATAGTTCAACGTTTGCTCACCGTTGATAGGACAAGATGGGCACTTGTCCCATCAATGGGGAAACCAGACTAATTGACTCCATTCCTCACAACACTTGTAATTTGACTGTGCAGGTTATCTCACAATGCTTTTTGTCACTACCAAATTAGTGGTAAACATTGAGATAAAGTTACAACTTATGCTTATCAATATTAATACTCACTGGAAGTCTCAAAAATGGTGGATCCGATGCATTCTTCCCCAATTTGTTCTCCTGGTACTGTATAAGCTGGATGACTAGTTGGGCCAGTCCTTCTTTCGTTGGCGGATCAGTTTGAACATGCTGAAATAACATAAGAAAACACTAAATATCATCTAAACATGGTTTAACCACTCAAAGCCGAACCGGCACTCGCGTGCCGCTTAACAATAGATTTTCTATTGTGTCTGGTTTTCCGGGGCTAGAAGGATTAAGAACAATTTTGCATTGAGTTTAACACTTAGTTTTATGGTGTTCTTACAACGGGGAAAGTGACCTATATTAAATAGCATCTAATTATCTACTGTACATGTCATAGGGTCCCAAAAGTATGTAAATAATTTGGGTATACAAAGCTTTCTAAATTTCATCATACTGAGTTGTGGTTAGAGATATATCAAAATGAATTAATGTTATACGCAACTACTAGGAAAACTTATATTGAAGTTTTCTTAATTTGTCTCAAATTTGACGAAATTCTACGAACAACCAGTTGGATTTCAGATCAAATCATGGTCTTGTTATAAACACACAATGCCAATACATTTCATGAAGCATATTGTAACTATAGCAGAGAAGCATTACTTTTCCTGAACCAATTAAATGAATTACAATTGACTGACTATTGTTCTAAAGGAATCGAAGGGGACAAATTAAAAAATACTAACCTTTTTGCAATTTTTCTGCAACCAAACACGAATTTGGTCGAATTGAGCTAGCGATTCCGGAGATTGAAAAAAATCCACATTAGGTCCACCGTCTTTCTTCGGACCTATGGTCGTCATTTTGATCAAATTGCAATAATATTATCTTGCAATTATCGAGTTAGGAAGTTGTGTTTAACTCGCTTGAAATCAGAATATTTGCATCGAATCGAAAATCCTGCAAACAGAGCGGCGTCGCTCGCGTTTTGACATTAGAAGACTGATGCAGGCTGATTTCACTCCGAACAAGTGACGGATTGTATGAATCAAATTGTACTTATGGACTTTAACGCTAGATGTCACTACAGTCTGTTTCAAACACGATGATATGCCTGACACATCCATAGAACGTAAATGTTTGCGTTTAGGAAAATGTTGACTTCGATATAAATACAAATTTGAATAATAAAGAAATAGATCAACACTAAATACTGTACATTAATAACGATTTAATAAGAGTCATGGTGTTTTTTTTCGGTTTAGAGAAGTTTTATGTAAATTTTTCTATAAAATATAAAAATTATATGAGACGTACTAGGTTACGTTCTATGGTCTTTTAAACCAGAGATGTGACTTAGGTTTTATTATTAATCGATAAAAATCGTGAATAATCGAAACTATAATTTAAGGGAAAGAATAGTGGAATATTCGTAAAAAAATATTGTATTATGTAAAATAATACCGTCAATTTAAAATCGATGTTCACAATGTACAAAACTAACACGTTACTATTTATTGACCGAGTGAGCGAAGCGAGCGAGGGGTACAAATAATTTTTGTATGTACATATTATAAAGGTATGTATGTTTGTTCCGCGAAAATTCTCGAACGGGTGATCTGATTTAGACGAAAATGTAGGAATAGTTAATAGAATTTTTAAGTTTGTTGACCATCGGTTTAGTAGTTTTTGTAATATTCACGTTTTTGTAAGAAAATAAATAATTGTATTTTAATTATCTGGGTCTGGGGAAACTAACTTTACGGTTAATATTAATTCAGATTTAGCTTTCCTGTCCGCTGCCTTCCAGGCTGCTATGTGCGTATCGGCATCATTTGGTCTTGGCCTTTCTCCACTTGAAAACTCCCAGTAGTCGCTTCGTACAAGTAATGCCTCTATCTGTACCTTCCAACTGTCATAGTTATCTTTTGTTAATAATTCAATACTTAAGGTGGGTCTATGCTTACGAGCCGAGCACGAGCCGCGCACGAGCGGAGCACGAGCCGAGCCGCTCTGCTCGCGTGACAAGTGTGGACACACAATGAGCCTGCACTGCGAGCGCGATGCAAATCTCTTTGTGTTCGCCAAAAACCTGACAATCGCGGAGCACAGTCGAACACGAGCCGAATGCTCGAAGCGCGCTCGTTCGAGGCTCGTGCTCGGCTCGTAAGCATAGACCCACCTTTACATACATTCGCAGACATGATTCGGTCGTACCCTTTTTCAAATAATTTTCGATGACTCCTTTCTTAGTTACATGTACCTACTCACTCTTTATTTTCGCTGGTCCTGGGCCCATAACCTTTGTAGGGGTGAATATCAGATAACACAGTTTTAAAGAGAAATATTTATTGTACATAAATAAGAAAAAAAAAATATCAGCCTATTAATATCCCAATGCAGGGCAAAGGCCTCCTCCATCCTTGAAATCAAGTTATCGCTACAATGATGGGTATTGGCTTAATCACCACGCTTGCCAAATGCGGATTGGTGATCACCAACCCGAGCTGTCTCCGAAAAAACCGACACAAAGTTAGCTCGACCCGGGAATTGAACCCAGGACCCCGAGATCTCGGCCCGGTACCTAAACCACTAGACCATTGAGGCGTTTGTACATAAATAATAACTGGAAAATATTTGTTTTATTGTCTTTACACTCTTACAAATATTTTCCAGTTATTATTTATGTACAATAAATATTTCTCTTTATAACTGTGTTATCTGATATTAACCTCTACACTAGCTAATATCAAAGTAAAAAAAATTAAAATTTATCATACATTATAAATCTATACTTTGAATCGATTGTCATAAGCACTAAGATATAATCGATAATCGATTGGTTATGCAGGTTGACACATGAGGTCACGTCTCTTTAATTGTCAAAGATGAGGTGTCACCCATATCATCGTGTTTGAAACAGACTGTAATTGACAAAAATTTATAGTTAGTTTTTTTTTGTTGGTATCTTTTCCTCTAACTTCTGTTTGCTGGCATTACTGCTTTTACGGTTCATTCTAACTTCTAAGTAACAACAATAATCAGAGTCAATATAATTTTATGATTATTTTATATATGAACAACCATTAATTCTAAATTATAATATAAATTACTTAAATTTTAAAATAAAAGCTAATAATTGCGTCGGTCTTTATATTTAAATGAATATTTAACCTTTTTGAATTAAAGTAATCTATGGAACGAAACGTAATAAATGTCAGCCGTGTTTCTTTCTTTACTGACAGACGTCAAACATATTGTATTGAATGCGAAAGTGTTTTTATGTTTTCTGCTATTTATTTAATATTTATACGACTTGGATTTACACGACGACTTTCGGTGATCCCACACGGACGCGCTGCGCTGCGCTGCGTCGACGCACCGCAAGCGCTCGACGGAATGGGTGCCACACGATCCGATGCGTCGTCGCAACGCGCTGCGTTGTCCACGCGTCGTCGTGCGTTGTCTGCGTTGATTTTAGGTTTAGTTTGTGATTTTTATCCCATAAAAGAGGTCTTTCCTCAACTAATGAGATAAGGTAGTCCACGTCAATGTCATTAATAGTATTATGATGATTTATGTACTTGGGGCGCACCGCTCTATCTCGACTGCATAAACCATACTGCGACGCGTGCGTCGTCGCTCCGTCGTCGGAGCGCTGCACCACTCCCCCCGCTTCGTCTGTCGGCTACGCGTGCGTTGTACACGCGTTACGGCGACGCGCGTCGCCACAACGGACCGTGTGGCATGCCGTTCAATTTGTATGAAATATAACGCATCGACGACGCTCCGTCGACGCAGCGCAGCGCAACGCGCCCGTGTGGCATCACCGTTTAGTGTTTCCCTTGGACTCCGATAACCCTGCCCTTTGTGTTGTGATCGACTATTGCTGTTGCATATTGGACTTGATCTGCCTTACGATTCGGATACCGGCGACAATGGTTATTCTTCTCCTATGTTGCGTTTCTAAGTTATTCTTATTAGAAAGTGCTTGTGTACCAAATAAAATTTTAAAAAGCTTACGACAGGACATGGATAAAAACGATAGTGTTGAAAAAATGTGTCATGATTATTTTAATAAAAGAAATAAATGGCTTTCGCATAATATTTTGATGTTTTTTTCAGTTTATACTTGAATGCTCAATGCTAATTTATTTAATTTTTCTATATTAATTTATTCATTCATTGAGCATTCAAGTATTAAATTTTATAACCTAAAATATAAAAATATAAAACTTATATGAGTACCCGTATGTAGGTATGTATAGGTATACGTTGTTGTGCATCTATCTATAGTTATGTTATTAAAAAAAATAGTTTTGGACTTAATCGCTTGGCGCGCTGCAGTCGCAATCCTTGACTGACAGCTCTATTTCTGGTATATTCAATATACTCTGTGGACTGATGCTGCCTGCCAGTAAGAAAAAATATAAGCATCATCGAAATGACAAATATGTTGTTTCTCTCTCTGGCAAAGCCCATACTCATAGGAGCGAAAGAGAAAAATACAACTTGGCATTAACTTGGCTTCCTGCTTAAAGTTGTATGTAAAAAAAATATGGTAAGTAAACCACAGATAATATTATACTAAAAGTAATGCTATGGATAGTTAAGCGTTCATTTTGAGAACCTTTTTTTTTAATAATATTAAATATTAAATAAATTTTATTTATCATACATACATACATGTTAATTTTAAGGATTTTTTTTTGGTAAGGGTGGAAATAATCATGGAGTTGGAGAGTGCTTTTTACATCGAAAAAAATATTGCATTAAATATCGTTTTGCATAGCATTTCACGTAGTTCCAAATGTTCCAATTTTGGCCACCGGACAGATAAGTTTGTAGGTCTGTAAAATACCAAATTACCTTTCGGGAATGAAAATGACATCTGATATAAACAAAACGTTCCGTTTTATTAAATAAAACTCATGTCGAAGTAAACTTTATAACGTTCCGTTCCTGAACGGCGCCATCTATTGAGAGAAACGGGCTGTTAGAAAATAGCCCATTGGCTAGTGGAAGTGCTTGGTTTCGCGCCACAAAAGTAATATTCCAACGCAGTTATTTACTCTACGAATGGGATCAGTTAAGACCGCCTCCGTGGAATAGTGGCTAAGTGGCTCGGGTATAAAAACCCGGAGGTCCCGGAGGTCGTGGGTTTGATTCCCGCCTTGGGTCTGGTTGGTGGTAGGACTTTTTCAGAGCCCGACTAGGAGAAATCTGCCGCCATAACAGCTCCTCCTCCTCCTCCGTGTTCCGGTCCGGCAATATTATTGTGGGAGTCATCACATGATATTAAAGGCTCGAAGATCAGATGAGCCAGTCTAGCAGCACTTTGGGCCACGCTTTCTGATGAAGTGTTCATCAATGGAATAGGCCGCAGCGACCGCTTACCATCAGGTGGGCTGCGTGTCTATCTGCCAAACAAAGTGGTTTAAAAGAATAACTAAGAAATAAAAATGTCTAAAATTAAGTTTCTAGCAAATTTAATGTGCCGCTGCAAGGCAAAGGCCACCGTCATTGAAATCAAATCATTGTTAGGTTATGTTATTAATTAATTAAAGGCAATTTTATAAACGACAATTTTATTTAAATATTTTATTTTATTTTTAAGGAACATATATATAGGTACAATATTGATTGCTTAATATCCTAAATATTAAATAAACGCTAATACTTATCAGCGTATGGGAACAAAAATTGGTTTTCCGGTAGCCCTTTCGAACCTGTGCCTTCGATAGCAAAAAGGGATCCCGCCTCAGGTTGTTTCGCTAACTCGGCCGCACTTAGCCCCCTCTTACTGGTAGTGACGTAAAGAGTGGACAGGTCGTGTCCCCCCCACATCACGGACGTAACTTTAGAGACTCCCATCGAATGTTGTTCCAAAAGTTTCCCCGCTCTTGAGTCTATTTTTATGACCTGAAAAGATACAAATTCATATAATTAGCCATTTTGTGCCAAAAGAGCCAAACTTCAACGTACTATTTTTTATTAGTTATTTATGTGACTGTTCCATAATGAGGGTCATTAAAATACGAATGTGGTTTTATGAAACGAACGAAGTGAGTTTTAAAATACATCAAGATGTTTTGCTTACATATGTTAGCTTCAAATCCATTAATTTTTACTTTTTAAGAAGACGTTCGAAATTTGAACGTAATTAAAGTATCGGTTACCGATACTAAAATGTAAACATTACGATGCAGCCACAGATACTTATATCTAAATGTAGGGCGTTTGCTCATCGCTCCTGACTATAAAATAGACATATTATGGTATGGATGTAGATAATAGTTATTTATGTGACTGTTGCATAATGAGGGTCATTAAAATACGAATGTGGTTTTATGAAACGAACGAAGTGAGTTTCATAAAAGGATCACATGAGTATTTTAATGCCTAATTATGTACAGTCACATACATAACTTTATCTTCATTTATACGATAAATGTCTATTTTAAAGTCAGGATCGATGTGAAACCGCGTGGAATATAATCCGTAGTACCAGGAGAGCAGAGAAGAACAAGAAGTTAGGCTAGCTCGCGTCTTTCAAACTCTTTGATTTAATGAATAGTTACGCTGCGGTTATGCTCTCCTGGTACCTTTGAAAATACATCAAGATGTTTTGTTTACATATGTTAGCTTCAAATCCATTAATTTTTACTTTTTAAGAAGACGTTCGAAATTTGAACGTAATTAAAGTATCGGTTACCGATACTAAAATGTAGACATTACGATGCAGCCACAGATACTTATATCTAAATGTAGGGCGTTTGCTCATCGCTCCTGACTATAAAATAGACATAATATTATGGTATGGATGTAGATAAACAGATATGTAATTCGGCACTTGTTACATCAGTACATACACAAAATTTTATACAAAATCATGCTATCTATTTAAAATTTAAATGTTAAATGGTTTCCACTTGTATCCACAATGTTTATTTGTTCAAGGGTTAGGATGAATACCTTCCTACATTTAATATTATTATAAATAACATAATAACACACTGTGTTATTTATAATGTAGGTATGTATGTTTAACATTTATACTTAGATTCTGTGTCATGCATGATGTTGTCGTTCCAAATTCACAAAAGATAGCAGAGCAGACACTTTAAAATTATCCGGAAATTATTTGACAGTTGTAAAACTGCCAAAACTGGCCCTATGCATGTTTTTGTATGTACCTTTTGTTAATGTATCTTTACATAAGTATAGGTCTGTTCAATAGAATATAAAAATAGTAGGTACCTACGAAATTTATGCTGTGAAGCACTACAATAATTGCAGATTGCCATCAGGTGATCGTTGTACATACATACCTGTCCTATCTATTCATAGTGAAGGGCATAAAATTATTTTTAGTTTAAGTTAAGTACTTCTTTATACAAGCAGGTCATGTTTAATTTGCTTTACCTTTCCACCATCGTAGCAAGCCACCCATAGATTTCCATCACTATCAATCGTCATGCCGTCCGGTAGTCCTGTCACGTTGTTGGCTTGAAAGCTAAACAGAGTCCTGCGATTTCCTGAAAACAATTTTTTCGTCTGTTAAACATACTTAATAAGTTTTCGAATACAATTAAATAAGTTATAATAAGGGGTTCTGAATCTATCACTTTATCAGAGACTGAAACACAGACTAAATACCAATAGGACTGAAAGCACGGACCTAAATGAAAGATTCAGGTCCGTGACTGAAAGTGAAAAAAAAGTGACTGCCTGACATCGTGAAGTTTGCGCCGTATGGGAAGTTCCCATACGGCGCAAACATCACGATTTTCAGTTCCCATTGGGAACTGAACCCAAAAGCCTTAGGTCACGGCGCGAAACTGACCACTGACAAACCATTAGACCAACGAGGTCTCTGACAAAAGATAAAAACTGCAGAATGCACTTTTGCGCATGACCGTGACGTTACACACTTGGGCGAAACGACCTAAGAATACTAACGGTACCTAAGTAGGACTGGACTATATTCAGAACCTAACTCTGCTTAAGAAATAAAATATAATTATTAATTATTCACCCTTTTATTTTGCTTTTAGACTTTTTTAAACTCGACCTAACTAGTAACTGTTTTCGCAAATGAAAATCACTTGTGGTAAAGAAAGAAACATTATTGTTGAAAAAAAAAACGTTACAAGTGGTGAGTTCCAAAACAAATATCTAATATGTCTAGTGTTAATGATAAGTTATCTCATCTTACATTGCCAGAACACTCAAGTATTTTAGAGTATTTTTGCGCATGTTAGAAACTCGTATATTGGTCCAATTAATTGGTCAAGTTTCCCGTAAGGGTTACGGAAATCCGCTCCCATGTAACTAATGGACTTGCCAAGTTGCAAGCGTACTTGACAAACACGCTCTGAGTTCTTTACATAAAGGCAATGCTGTTACATGCCTGAACATGGTAAACTTAAAACGCCTGAACCCGAACTACTTACGAATAGATCCCTCTTCAAGGTCAAAATCAAACACATCAATGTTCCTCGTTGGCGTGTCGATGTAGAACATGAACTTGCTGTCTGATGTCCACGCTATGCCATTGGAGACGGACACGGGGCGGACCTTGTCTTCGGGGTGGGCGTGGTTATACGCATCCATCATGTAGAGTGTGGCTTGGTCTTTGTCTAGCACGTCGTCTACTTCCTTGCCCATGGTGCCTGAGGATAATTCATAATCATAATAGTTACACAGTGTTCAGTAATCTCACACTTTTGAGTGTAAATAGTAAAAAATATATTCACTAGTAGCCTTCAAAGTTTGAAATTCATTTATTGAGCGATTAAATTAGTTTCTAAATTCCAAAGTTTTCTGTATTTTTCTGACTTTTAGTGAATGCTAATAATTTTATTCAACGGGTTTTTAGTTTTATGTAAGGTAGGAAACTAGGGTCCCCTATTTTGAGAACAGGATTTTTCGCACAAACCTTACATCGCACTAACAAAACATCGATGTAATAAAACATCATATCATCATAAAAATCGAACTACCAACTTTCGCACTCAATTAAGGGACCCAGGAAACTCTGCAATGGTTTCACTCATGTAGCTTCAGAATTTTGACGGTTCGAATGCAGGCGAAAGCACAAACTTCCTTGAAACCCCATAATGGCTTACACAATTTGGAGAAGTTTCATTCCCAATTTAGGGATGTTCTTTGCTTGGCATCTTTAGTTACTGCACTGACGAACACCAACGAGTCGATTAGCCACCATCGCCGTCGTACGTAGATGACAGATCTCTATTTACATACCAAACCACAACCTCCCCTTCGCGTCGACCTTGCCATCATTGCACCTGTTGTCAGGCTTGCCCAAATCCACCACGCTGAGGAGCTTCAGCGAGCTGTCCGCCGCGTTGCTGTCCCAGTTCAGCAGATACACCTCGGAACGCAGCGTCAGCACCACTACCTTGGGGTAGTCTTTCACTGTCACTATCAGGCTCACGGGACCGTAGGCTGGAAGACAAAAAAAAATCATATCAATTTTATATTTGTGAAAAACTGACTTTGTCCGAACTTACTCTGATATGTAGATAAGTAAGTAACGGGTGTTGCACGAATGCGAGACAAACAATACGAGGCGGCTCTATAGACATGGGTAGGATAGGAAATATTATCTTATATCTTATTATCGTACTATCCTACTCCTACTATCATATTATAAATGCGAAAGTCTGGATGTTTGGATGTTTGTTACTCAATCACGCCTAAACGGCTGAACGGATTTAGATGAAATTTACACGTATAGTTTATAACCCGGATTAGGACATAGGCTATAAAATTCCTACGGGAAAAGTCTCATTCCCGCGGGATATAAAAAAAAAAATACGCGCGGCAAAACCGCGGGCGGAAAGCTAGTAATAATAACACTTAATACTAATGTGCCAAAATTGTTCTTGGCGTCAAAAAATATCTTGATAGGTATGAGTAAGAATGTTAACATACCAACTACTGGATAATTAATGCTGATCTAATTATGTACGAGTTAACACGTGGATGCTTAATATCACTTGTTCCAACAAATTGTTACTACTTAATTGGGTATATTATAAACACCGCAGACGTCATTTAAATGCAGCATTTATCCCCGCATTATCGGGAATTGAACCTACATGAAATACATTAGTTCAGCAAGCGCTGTGGCACCTTGTACACAAGTGTATTTAACTTGTACGCAGTCAAACTTATGATACGTTACATTACACCCGCTATACCACCTTAGAGTTGTGGCAATGCTTATTCAAGAAATGTGAATTATAAACTGGAATAGCAAAAATATTTATAAAAACGTTGACAAAACCGATACAGCAGCTATTGTTTAAAAAAAACGTAAAGTATCAGCCCATTAATGTCCCACTCATCCCATTTATCGTTACATGATGGGTAGGTACTGGCTTTATCACCACGCTCGCCAAATGCGGATTGATGATCACAAACCCGAGCTGTGTCCGAAAAAACCGACAAAACTGAACCCAGAAATTAAATCCAGGACCCTGAGTTCTTGACCAACGAGGTTTTATGTGAATAAAGTGTTAAAAAACAAAACAAACCAAATTCTCTGGTGGTGACGTTCCCTGTCTCTTCGTCCATCCTGAGAGCTCTCTGGCCTGAGATGTCCACCCAATACAAAGCATTTTCCGACGGCGACCAATGTGGGCCTTCGTAGTGGATGCCACCAGAGTGAACCTGGTAAAGTTTTAGTTATTAATATCCCACTACACGGCAAAGGCTTCAATAGTGAAATCAGTTTTGGCTTATTCACCACGCATGCCAATAAATTTCGATGATTTTGGCCGAACCGGGAATTCAACTCATGGTTCAAAGGCACATTAACCATTTTTTTGATTTTATTTGATTTATGTCGCCCGGTGATATGAACAAACCTTTTTAAATTTGTTGGCTTATACTTAATTCAGGGACCACGGGGAAAATAATTCCCCGTGGTCCCTTCCAGGGACTATCACAGGGACCACGGGGAATAACCCTTTTTAATCCCATCAAATACAACATTTCCTTGGACATTAAAAAGCTTTATAATACCCGATTTTTAAATATTGACCTAAACGGCCTTTGCCAAATCAATCAAACCACCGTATTTCTCACAAAAAGTTTATTGATTTTATTAGACGGTAACGAATCAGAAATTAGGTGTTTATTAAATGGAATCTCTAAAATAATCTAAGTTTAGGTAAACCTAGGGAGATTGTATTTCGTGTCTTGGTTACAAGGCCATACACATGATCTGGACAGTGCCATTCTAGGTCACACAATATCTTCGTAGTTCTTCGATTATAACAATGCACAATTTATTCCTGTGACCACGAATAGGTATGTATAGCAAAAGAGAAAACATAATAAATGAATGTGTAGTATGTACATTGTACCTACGTACTTCTACGGTATCAAATTCGAGTTTTACCGAAATACACCTTTCCCTAAACTGTAAATAGTACTTTATTACTAACTAACTACCTACTGTTTTATCAGTATTTGACCGATCGAGTTTTTGTTATGGTTTAGAAGTCACCTACAATTATTCACCAGAGGTCACTGCACCGGTTCGATCCCCGCGCGGTAAAAAAAATACATATTTATGTGCATGAGCATGTTTTTTTTTTGTACTGGTGTAGGTCTTTAAAAATTATAAACAGGTTCATAATAATTATATTATTCAACAAGTACTTAATGTGCAATTTAGCTTTTTTATGTTATCTTATGTTAAATGCAAAATATTCAGATGAAATAAAATTTTAAAAATAAGTATAGTACTTAGTAATAAATTGTATTATGTAAACAAATTAAATCAATTCTATGCCTAACAGATTTTACAGACGCATATTTAGACAAACAATATCGAATCTGTTTTTTTTTATCTAGAACCACACTCGAAGAAATATTTTATCTCAGTATTTTCTTTTACATAGGTACTTTGATGTAGGAAATAAGTATATGTATATTACATTAATTACAAATAAACTGACGATAATCTAAGCCGTCTAAATATAGGTAATAGTATTTTCTTCTTCTTCTTCCTGCCCTCAATATAATATTATAATAAGACTATAATTTTTATTTCAAAAATATGTGCATTAGCAGTACAAGTTTCTAAATAAGACCTTTGACATACATGCAAGTAATTAATTCATGAATATTTTATTTTACCTTCTTAATTAAAGGCGTGGTCGACCTGGATCCCACATTATGAACCGATAACACTATAAAAACTAATGTGCACTGCAACAAAATTGTTGTATCGATTGACAACATTGTAAAGTTTTCGCAAGAATTCCGCACGACCGCTCTCAAAGAGATATAACCGGCCAATGCTGAGCGTCTACGCAAGATTGTGATGGAGACAGGCGTTCACCAATTTCAATTTCGTCATTGATATTGCGGAGACAAGATGTCATTTCGCACGCACACTGACAAACAAATTACGATTTATTTTAATTAATATAAATTAAAAAACGACAGGGACATAGTAACTGTATGTCTAGTTGTTACACAGGTACTGCGCGCCGTGAGCTTTAAGTTCTGGATTTTATCACACTACTATTCACATTATCTTCATTTGTTGTCCATAGCAAAAAGACTGGTAGAATTTGACTCCATACTAGCTGTGAGTATGCTCCGTAAAAGAATAAGTACAAACTGTTGGGGCGTTACAATACTGCCACCGCCTGTAAGGGGTAAAGCCTTTAAACGGTGACCCTTGAGTTGCTGGTCCAACGCACTCCAGGGAAAACTCGTTAAGTTAGAGTGGCCAAGTCCAAGCCCTGTGGCGACGACTGAAAGCACTTTAGCGATACAAGTCAGTCCTGGCTGGCCCCCATTCTGCGCTAGAGTTTTAGTCGGTATCCCCGTCAATTAGGAGTTGTGGGTGACCGACATAACCTCAGTTGTATTGATACTTAAACGATTTCTTTACTTTGAAAAAAATCGAAAGCTATTAACTGTAGTAATAAAGAGAAAACAGTATCTATATTAACCTTAAAAATAACTGCTTTCCGCTATATCTGATATCCCTAATAATATCTTATCGTTGGACATTTTCACGCATCATTATCTAGCCCTCCACCTGAGTTTTGTTCTATGCGGCAGATTACATCAAGATCAATACAAACGATTCCGCACTCAAGCCATACAAACGATTCACACACTCAAATGTGGAATCGAACCTGCAGCCTCTTGCGTAGCAGCATTTTCCAACTGCCACGTTGCGGCTTTTTTTTACGTATCACACGATTCGCAGTATGTGTTCAATTTCCGTAGGTGCTACTGAAAATACCGGTGTTTATTCCGTTTTTGGAATTACTTACCTACTAACATCAAAGTTTATTACACACAAAACCATTACGATTCTTAATGTGTATTTTGATCCATTTACATTTTATTTTCTTGCTTTAGTGGTAAAATAAAATCCCGATAAGAAGAATTGATGTTTTTGTGCCACTTCCAAAAGAAGTACACATACTCAAAGCACTTTGGGGCATGTTTGTGCAAATATAATTGTCGATATTAGGTAAATATGTTTTTTATTCAAATTATCGTCTCAGATTTTGCGGTTTATTTAGTCAATTGCAACAAGGCGTGACCCACGGGATCATTTCACCCCTTAAAAATTGTAAATCGATCAACAGAACCCCTTGAAAGATGTAGTAAAAAAATTGTGGACGAATAAAAATATCAATTTTTAACCATTCAAAGTTAGTTTAAGACACAAGGTGAGCAGCGGCTCTTCTTCCCTCCCCGGGTATGAAAAGGAAAACAGGGGAGTTTCGGTAGTAAAACGTTTTAGGCTTGATTCCAACACACGGCCGCAGTCTTGCTGGCCTGCGGTCACAGAATATATAAGTGCTACTGCGGTTAAGTATCATGCTTTAACGCTTTCTGCTCCGCACAAAAAACAGTGTCATGATTTTGATGATGATTTACGAATTTACCCAATGTGCTACTACATAATAGAAAAACCGATTTAGGCGCAGCACGAGCTACCCTTCTAGATTTAGAAAGATATGAAAACGATTAAAGCAAATACTGCTCTTACTTATTTAGACAAAAAGGTTTTCATGGTTCGCTGAAGATGGTATATAAGGAAGTTGAACTCTTGCCAAGGTTTCTCATTATGTGACATCTAGAATGGAAGACCAGCAGGAATTAACCATTTCGCCTTCCTACTTTCAAACGATCAATTCGTTCAAGATTAAATGTTGAGTTTATTTATTTATTAATTGCATGGCACATTGCGATATTAGATAGGTGTAGGTACCTACATGTGACGCCCTGCAAGGGCATATGGTTTCTGCTACTAACTCATAAGAACGACCGATCTTTGTGAGATTAAAAATCGTTCATAGGACTTTATCCCATTATTCCATGAAGCATATTTTACAATGTGTGTGTTTAGGTATGGTAAAAACTACAAACCAATGAATATTAAATTAAATAAAAATATTGAAATGGCAAGCGCCAATTATTATAATAATGCTAAACTTTTGACTGAAATTTTAATATTATGTTTTAAGAAAATAGTAGAGCTTTTGATACAATTACAGTTAGCAGAAATAGGAAAAAATCTTTTGCAAAGTCGCTTAATCTAGGTGTCCTAGATCTTAGGAGATACGAGTAATAAGTATATTGTGTTCCTATATGCACTATAATGCACTGTAAGTATAGTGAAGGTGTCAAGAGCACGCGTAATGCATACTGATAAATCCATTGTTAACAATTTCACATGACAATGAAATTATCATGTTCCTGATATTATGACCTTAAGCGTAAGGGATAGTATAAGGTAATTTATTCAAAGTGCTGTGATTAAGAAAATGAGGGTCATTGTGCTTCATTATAATTTATCTACCTATCGGCTCACGGAATGCATTGTACTTTTGTATGTATCGTCTAACAATAAAGAAGTACAAATTGTATAATTTAAGTACGGTATATACAATGAACATAAAAACATTGTTTTAAAATTTAACGACAGCGGACAGTAGGTAATTGAAACTGAGCTACTTGTAGAACGATCACCACGAAATATAAAATATATGTGTTACTTAAAAATACTACACTTATTTTGATTTTTATAGTCCAGCAAGCGGTTTCACTTAGCCTGATAGCAAGTAAGAAAAAGAGGAACCCACATTGCTTTCATGACATATGACCCCAACGACACCGAAGCATACTTTGATCTTATCCGTAAAAACCACGATAAAATAACAATGCGACGACTACAAAATTATTATAGTTCTTCTTTCTCCAAGCGTTTTTCCCAATCTAGTCAGGAAATTGGAGCGATGCTATCTCTCCTCCGTAACCAAGGAAACTAAGTTGACCGATGGGACCATGGGCTACACAGTACCTAATTTGACTGGGCAGCCTAGGTTTCCTCACGATGCAATGTTTTCCGTCACCGTTAAAGCTAGGAGAAACGCACATAGGAAAATCCATAGGTGAGCAGCAAGATTTGAACCATCGACCTCATGAGCGACCTCATTACAACTCTACCACAGCTCTCACATAAGATTAACCTTTCAAAACTGGGTGCACAATTGTAGACATAAGATAAAAATGGAAAAATAAATACATATAATACTCGCAAGCTTATGATTGAAAACTGTTGTCCATTGGATCAAAAAAAAATCAGGTCTGAAAGGGTTAAAACAGTTCTATAATAACCCTTAAATAATTAGTTAAGGGTTTTTTGAACCCATATAGGTTACCCATATCTGATTATAATCAGATATGGGTAGTAAGCAATTTTTATTGGTTTTCGCCTTTACGACAAGTACATAAAGTTCAAATTGAGGTGGGAACTATTTTCCTAACATCCGATTATTGGTGAACCACGAGTGCCACGACACGAGAGGGGAAAATATTAAATAATATGGGTAATAAGAACATAATCCATAGAGTTCTAATGATAGGTAGAGAAACATCCGGTTATGCCGTCAGGCGTCGAGCATGTGCCGGTATACTCATACATAACACATTTAAGTATCACATGTAATTTTGCAATACCAAATACGCTACACAATGAAGCACAACTTAATCCTTCCATATTTGATCTTGGCGTACCTATTTATTTTGAGAGATGTCATCTCTGGCCTTGACCGTTATTGCTTACTTATTGATTGTAATCTACTGGTATCAGCCGTTGTTCTCATTCATTCAAATGATAGCTTTAAACAAATTTACAAAATGAGAATAGTAACTTTTTATTTTCGAATTGCGATTACGCAACTATGTCTTAGTTTAAATGCGAAAGTTTTAGGACGTCACGCTCACGTCCTACTGGTTCACCGCTTAATTTTCTCGTGAAGAGTGAATTAATATAAAATTACTGTCAAGGAAAAGTGCTTATCGATGAAAAATAAGATAGTCAGGATATTAATCAGAAAAACGCATTTTGCTTTAGGCAACCAATTCACGTAAAATGTAGGTAGCTTTTAATTTTCTTCATTACAAAATTACACGGGTTTTAAAGGACTAAACAGGGGCGCGTCCATTGTTTTTAATTCAATTTAAAAATAAAACTATTAGATGCTTTAATCTACATTTATTGTAAACATCTAGAATAACAAAGCACGTGTAACTTCATGCAACAATCGTCACAAACTAAACGTACGCAACAACGATAGGTACATTTTACACGGATAACATTAGTCCAATTGCACGCATATTTTAGACATCAAATTGACACGTTAGTATTATTAGTTATAATATTTGGAAAACACATTGAAGTTTTATTGTCATTTTAAGACTAATTAAACGCTTAATTTTGTAATTTAGAATATTTTTTTACAACGATGGTCTCTCCAGTAGCCACTTTGTAGCACTAATTTGTCTTATTCATTCTTTCTCCCAACCTGTGATGATTTTATCCAAAAATTGACATGATTATCAACGAACCAGAGATGTACCGTTGGCGTTGATCATTTAAATCCAGCACTTTCGAAAATGTAGGTACACATACCGGATTCGATTTACTGGTACGATATATTTTTTATGGATTTTTGGAATCAAGTAATTACGGTGGAAGAAAGCACAGATGTTAACAAACGAAAAATTATTGTCAATACGATGACCATCGCCGTAAGTTAATATGTTTTCGATCCAGCAATGACAACTGAGTAAATAACGAAAATATTATATAGTGTTAGTATAACAATCCATTTCATTTGTACTTTGTAACCGTTATTATATAGGAACATTAACACAAATATACATTATCACATTAATGGCATCGTACTTTTGCACGACAGTTAACAAATGTTTAGTAACAGAAGCTTCAAACAACGTGTGAGATTCCTTTTGCATGATTTAACAATCCCTTGGTTAGTAGGTATTATTATTTAAAAAAATGTTAGAACAATATGAACATCGATTTACTAATAATTATAACATTTAGTAACGACATTATTACTGATTTGTGGTAAACGTTTTGTTTTTTGTTATTTTTGCTGCCGCAATTTATTTTTATTCATCATTTCATTGACTACACAATTATTTAGTTTTAGATCCAACATTGATATTATTTATTCTAATTCCCGTGCAAAACCAATAATATGTATTGTTAACACAATTCCGTGATTGGCTAGCATATGTAAAGTTCAATTATAAGCAATTAAAATTAAATAATATTATATCACTACTAAATTAAACTAGTAAAATTTAGTACTTTCATAAACTTTATTGGTTCAATATCCTACTGTGATTTTTACAGTTTTTACATTACTAATTATAGCAAATAAATTACTGGAGAATGTCATATTCCACAGGCAAGGCATATAGTGTGGCAGGTTTTAGCTTTTAGTATTAGATATTCTTATAATAAAATAAATTAATTTCATTTTTTCAGAGCATTTATCTAAAGTACTATCGCGGTCACCCGCGCGTGATCACCCTAAAGGCTAAAATCCTGTGCAGTATTTTCAGGTTTACAAGCGCCGCTCCTAACAAGTCACGATGCGCGTGCACGGTATATTTTATCCAAAAGTGATCACGGGCGGTTGTCTTCGATGGTACCTAAATTCACAGACGACCCATCCACCTGAACAGAGAAATGCCTAGTGACTTGAATAATATCTTTTGCTTATTAAATAAGGATTAGCTAGGATTCCGCCAATTATTTACTTTGGTAAATGCTCAAATGTATTGGCACTACATATTATATAACTAAGATCAATTTCTGGTCGAGAATTAACAATGTTGAGATTGGAAATAAAACGTAACACAAATGATGATTTGTTTCCGATAGTTCCAGTTCTACTACTATACACTTAATATGATTAGTAACATATATTTTTATTATTCTATACTCTTAATTCAGGGAAATCATACAAACCGACCCTAAAAGTAGAAACGCACGTTTCAAATCAAATAAAATGATCTACCATTACAAGTAACTATTGATCACTAGTTTTAGAATAATCATCACTGAACAATTTGACACACTGTCATAGTTTTTATTTGGTAATATTGTAATTGATTCACACAATATGATGTGTGTTGAGGATTAACTAAGTCATGATTGCAAGCATTCTTACAAAATAAACCCGTCATTTTAATGACTAAAATATACGACAAATATTGACATTTCATTTTAACTATAGTCTATACACACAGATCTTAAGACCCACAAATTGACATTTATTATATCATACGAGGTATCTTCATAATACATCGCTTCCTATATTTCAAGTTTTCCATAATTATTGTCATTATGATATTGAATAACATTTTTAACACTTGTTCAAATCAAAGATAAGATACACGAACTATCTAAATAAAAGCATGGCTAATATAAACCTTTAAACCTTGGCCTATTAGTTCACCATGGAAGCTATAAAGCAGATGATTACAGACGAACTTTTTCAATACAAACAATTTCATATAAAAATAATAATTAAGATTTAAAAAATGGTGTGGGTAAATGCAATAGGATTTAGGAAGACATGCAAACAATTTATATTCAACGAGTAAAATTATAAATATAGCAGAATTAATGTACTAAAAGTGATTAATATTATCTGTAAATAAAGAAAGTTCAGATTACCTAAATTATATTCTATCGAAAAATATTTATAAAAAGCTATCTAATTATTTTAATTAACTAGCAACTCCATTTTGTAATAAAAACTGCAATAACAAATTTAGCAACAAAGTATTATAATAATAATATCACTTGTAATTCTCACTTAAACAATGACTAAAACAGAATGTACAAAATAATTGAGCTATGCTTATGGGACCATTTCATGGTATTGGAAATGTGCACAATGTCTTAAAGTTTACAGGATAAATTAACGCATTTTAAAAACAAATTAATATGAACACAGTTAATATCTAAAACAATGGAAATATTAATTGAATCAAACATTAGTTAATTTAGCAAACGTATTCACAAAGAAATCATACATGTAAAAAATTCTAGCATCAAGACTTGTCATCAACTTTGAGTTTTGACTGTATGGTTTAATTGATTTAAAAAGAAATTCATAATTATTACATAATTTATATTTATACTGGAAATTCATAATTATATATTACTATTTGTTTCTGGAATGCTTTGCAATACCATATTTTAATTATATTTTGAACGATTTATCTACAGCATAAAAGTCCTGGACTAAATATTGATGCTAGTTTAATATCATTATCATCAGCCCATATACCTACGTTCCCACTGCTGGGACACAGGCCTTATCTCAATTGTGAGATAGTTACCATACTCCAGCACGCTGGCCTAGTGCAGGTTGGTGAATTCACAGTCATGTTAATATACAGAGATGTGTAGTTTAATATTAGATAATCAGAATATACTATAGTTCATTCCAGTTTGTTCATTCCTAATTTAGATCATTCATAAAGATTCAGTTATCTCCCGTTTTTTGCTTATATTTACCAAATATAAATAGCTAAGAGAATTTTTAACTAAATTGCCTATTACATAATCTAAATAAATTATTGTCAAAAAAATTAAAAATAATGCTGGTAAAAAATAGTGTACAAAATAAATATAAAAATAATACAGGTCTATTTAATTGATCTAAGTGACCAGCACTGCGATCGATTGAGAACGTATTTCTGTGTATTTATTACACATTTCAATTATCAGAATGTTTCCACAACTGAGATAGCATATGCTTTGTACAGGCTTGATGCAAGTTTATGACATCACTACAAAGAGATACGTTCTCAAATCTTTATCGAAAAGGCGTGTCGCACACTTATTCGTTTCAACAAACACGGCAAAACCGTAATTTTAATTCGAGTACATCTCTTTCACACAAGCACTGGTATTTCTTCATTCTTCAACTTTCTTTAATTTCAATAAAAGTACTATCATTCAATTCATGGTGAGCGCTTTTCTATACTAAAATGAGCTTATTTTCGAGGTCTGTCTTGCAAACTGTCTGTATTATTCCACAATCATATTATTATAAAAGTTGTGACCTAGCCTGTGGAATGTCACAGTGAAAGTTTATTACCTATTTGGATATATTTCATTTATTCTTTCACTGACATAAATTGTTTTCTAGTTTTTGTGTCAGTTTAAATCGTTTACAAATCATAAACGCGAAATTATCACACTAGGGTTTCATGTCTTCTGAATTAGAATATTGAGGATATCGAATCAGATCATTTTTAGAATTTTTGGAAAGTATCATTTTCATTTATAAATTATTCTTTTTTTTTTAAGCTTTTTTTAATAAATGTACTGTAATGCCTTAAACAGTACTACTTTATTTAGCTCCATTTATGCTTTTCTAAAACTCGACTTCGTTGTTAACTTAAAAATGTTTAGGCAGCTCCTACTGACTTAGTATAGAATAAAACAGGACAATCCAATGACAGATAACAGCCTGTTATTGTTAAATATCTTTGATAATACTTTTATTAGACAGTTATCGTACAAAACAGCGCACTCCGGCAAACTGCGGAATCATTCGGGCAACCAATAGCGGCACCCTGTCCTAGTTTTCGCAATATCCAAAGCTACGCTTATAAAGGTATACAGGTGTAGTTTTCAACAATCACGTTCATTCAACTACATACTCTACACATTTTCTTTAAAAGCCTTTGTTCTAAGACTGACTTCTAGTTTTCTGATATTATTCTCGACGTCCTATATCCATCCTTAACAGTCGAATTTGTATAGGAAATCGCTAAATTATTGGAAGAAGAAAATACAGCATATTGTTACCTCCATATCACATTCCATTAATACTAACGTATTATTAACAGTATCTCAGTAGAATCATAACTGCCGAAAGGTTTTTAAGGAAATCACTTTCGCAGCTAGCTAGTAATCTGAATGTGCAATTTTTCTAACTACAGCAAGGCTATATCCGAACCAAAAATATATAGAGTACATGATTGATAAGAAGTAGCTGACGTTACATTCTATAAGCCCCAACACGATCACATAGACACTCGTACCCGGCAAACAACACTTCAGATCATTCGAGTAAACTCCGAGGCTAAAACGAACAAGTGAGCGCGTGGTCCTACCGTGCTGTCTACCGGATGCCCAATAGTCGCTCGGCGATGCCGATGTAGTAGATCGTCTGTGCGATGCCGAATAGTGGAGCGATGACTATCATTCGGCAAGCGCCGCCTTTGAAGAAGGCTGTAGGTCCTTCGTGCTTCATTGTTTGTCTGTGAAACGATAATACGGTTAACGATTGACTAGTAACTAAAGATTATAATAAAAAACAATCAACAGTCTTTGGACATTATCATAAATTACAAATAGCAAAGGCCCTAATATAGACCCTTGAGGAACTCCCATAGGTATACACCCACTAAAATAATTTTTATTATGAAAGTTGACTCTTCGTACCCTGTCACAATTATCAAGATATTGCGAGGCAAGAAAGTACCTGGACCCTATAGTAATTTAATTTAATTGGTATGATTAGGTGATCAAACCAGTCAAATGCCTAACAAAGATTACAAAAAAAAAAGATCCTAGAGCGTTCTGTTTACCCTCCCAACATTCAAACATATTATTCTTTCTTATAATACGAGTACTAGCATATTTTTTTTGTAAATAGATTTTTCTTTTTGCAAAGAAAGAATGTTGGCTTTAAAAAAATATGAAAAATTGGAAAAAAGTTCCGGAGTACACGCTGTAAAATACGCAGTAAAATTTTATACATATAGGAGCATTAAAACTCCTCTACTATTAACATCAGCTAGCAGTGGTATGCAGACAGTATGGTATAAGATTAGATTGTAACAGCTGCGACCACTTACTCTTACTGGCAAGCGGCTATCTATTGCTGATAATAGAACTACTGAGAGTATCACAAGCCTAAGTCTTGGTAAGCGTAGTGAAGGACGCCCTCAGGCAAGGTCGAGTGACTACGAGTATTTGCGCACAATGGCAGGCAGTAGCTGGGCAATATGAGTAGCCGAATATCGATCAAGTTGGCGATCGTTTGGCACCTATGTCTAGTGGACTGCAATAGGCTGATGATGAAGTCTAAGTAGATAAAGCAAGTGACTCACGAGATGCAATCGAAGACGCTGGAGTACTGGCGCTCGCCGGAGCCCTTGGTGAGCGTCTGCATGCGCGTCTTCACCACGTCCATCGGGTTCACGGCCAGCGCCGCCGTCGAGCCCGCGCTGCAGCCTGACAGGAACGACCACCTGAGACCATCAAATAAATAAATAAATATCTCTGGACATTATTCACACAGCGCCATCCAGCCCCAGACTAAGCATTAACTTGTGCTATGGGTGCCAGACAACGGATAAACATTACTTATATACTTTTTTTGTAAACATATACATAGAAACACCCAGACCGATACAAACAGACATGTTTGTACCGTGCGGGGATCGCACCCGCGACCTCTGGTGTAATAGCGGACTTCTCGACCATTACACCAAATGACATTACGCGCAACACTTATTAACGTGTACATTATGAGAGCATAAATTTTCACCAATTTGTCCTCGATTTATTTTTAGTACCATATGATTGGAATTGAATTGGCAAGAGAAATTTGAGAGTCATTGATTTCTCAAAAGTACAAGATGATGTAAAAATAACAAAGTTCTTCATAATATCTACCAGTTCCCAAATGGTTTGGGATCTCTCGTTTGAGTGACGGTGCGGGTAATTATCTGACGCGCAATGGCCCGACTAAGTGCAGAAAATACCCTCTTAATCTTAACCTATGTATTATTTCCAATTTATGTTCATATAAAAATAATAAATTATTATGGACGATAACTTTTTTCCCCTGGGATCGATTATGGTGTCATCATAATAAAAGTTGATGGTGTGTGTGTGGTCTTTCACGTAGAATACATCTCATCTCTGCACATTAACTTAAATTTTTTGGGCCCAAGAACAATGGCAAGGTTTGTATTCTCCTTTTTTCTCTAAGTTTGTCAAAGTTAGAAATAACAAAAATTACCAGAACGGCGGGTTTCCCCCAGCGGTCTCCCTCGGTCCCAGATCATTGAGCGTGGCGAAAAGTGGGAAGTATATGACACTGAAGGATATGTCTCGACCGGCAGTGGCGGTTACGCCCTTGTACAACCCGAGGATGCCTCGTTCAGCGATGAGCTTCTTCGTCAGTTGCATTGCCGTGATGCGCTCGAACTTTTTGCCCTCTGAAATAAAGTTTGAGAGAAAGAATTAATACCAAATCGTCACGTCCATTGATTACCTATAGTCGTCTAGATAAAACAGTATTTTGACATTCCGCTGTATAAATGAAAAATTGAACTTTAGCTCTGTAGAAGTATTATTTCTTATTAGGTAAGTATTTTGAATAAAATTTTATGTGTTAGGTGCTGTGCGAAAAAATTGATTGGATTTAACTTTTAACAATATGATGGGTGAATGAACGAGTGTCAAGATGTTTGCCGGACTCTGTAATAATTATTATAAAACTAGCTGACCCAGTGAACTTCGTATCACTTCGTTTGACAGGTAAGAACAGTTTGTATGGAAAAATAAAATTGTCGGTTTTAGTATTTTTCTCGCAATTTTTCCATATTTTCTCATCATTAAAACTTTCCCTGGACTTCCACGAATATTTCAAGAGTAAAATTAGTCAAATCGGTTCAGCCGTTCTCGAGTTTTAGCAAGACTAACGAACAGCAATTCATTTTTATTTATTTAGATAATAAAAAAGCGTATTGTTTACCCGCTTTAGCCTGCGCCGCGACTCGACCGGCGTCCTGCATCTGGATCTTGAGCAGTTCCATGGGAGTGGTGACGACGATCTGACAGGCGCCCGCCATTCCACCGGCGAGCATCTGCCGGAATATTGGTAGCGTGCTGTAAAGGAAAACATGCGGCTTGTTCAAATAGTTTAGCCTTTAAGACACAGATACAAAAACAATTCATAAACAGATACAAAAGCTTCAGTTGGCAGGCGCACACCCCGCGCCTCTTGTTCAGATCGATGCCATATTTTGTGGAAAAGGTGGTTTAATACCTTAAGCCATGTTTTTTGACTTATTCATTTAAAGTTAAAGTGTTTACGCTACTTAACCACTCAAAGCCGAACCGGCACTCGCGTGCCGCTTAACAATAGATTTTCTATTGTGTCTGGTTTTCCGGGGCTAGAAGGATTAAATGCGAATGTACTCTGTTAATATATTTAAGGAAAAAACATCCGATACCTAATATAATCAATCAACTGTAAAAGAGGTATTGCATTAATATTGCAGATAATCAGTTATATCAACGTAGTTCTAAGAAACTGCAACAAAAATAAATAAAGTAGCGGGAACTTTGAAAGAATTCAGATGTAGATAGAATATCAATAAAATTAACACTTTCGATTATTATGATAACTGTCATGAATACCGACCACGACGTTCAAGTGTCGTTATCAACGCAATTATCTCTACATAAAACTTGTAACGTTATCAAACGTGAATAAACATTGAAAAAGTAAATAATACACGTGTTCTTCATCGATTTTTTTATGCCAACAACCGATAGTTTCTGGGCACTGACAACGGCTACTGATTAAAATGTATAAGATAGAACTGAACTATTTTAAGTGCCTACTTTATACTTATTGATTCCTTTCATAAGTAGCTCATTTTATAAAAATGTGATTGTGTTTTAAGACTTGAAAATTTAAAGTAATTTTCTCCCTCTGGCAAAGACAATACTTTTTCAACAGTCAAATTAAAAATAAAATAAAAATCCAGTATCATCTGTGTATATTATTCGATTCTTGCTTCTGTTTTCGACAACTTTGACAGGACTTGCATGTATTAATTTCGGATTTGGCTTTGTCCAGCAATGGAGCTACTGCCGCCTAACCCTGGGTAAGAAGTTACATTAGGGAAGTTACATTAGATTTATTTAACTTACCCGTCCTTCAAGGTGAGATAATGCCTGAACATGTCGTTGGCAGCAAGCTTGATGGCCTTCTCCGGCGTGATGAGGATGATGTTGACCGCCGAGCCGCGGTACATGCCGAAGTAGCCTTCCGCCGCATACGTTTTCTTGAAACAGTCCAACCTGAACATTAAGTAAACTAGTAACTATCAGAACCTTAATAAAAAACCATTTATTTTCTCTACAATCTAAAGGTCTATCTTATGATTAGTTTAAATACACACAAACGATTGTAAGAGCCTAGTGCCTGGCAGGAGCTTGTATCACAGAACAACAGAGTACTTAAAGTTATTTACCGATACGGATAATAACTTTATTGGCGACGATTATGTGTCAGGTGGAAGTAACTAGATACAAAATGACTACGTCTGTGAAGGGAAGGCTGATTTCATATTCACTGGTAGCAAAATTATTAAACTATGTAATCACACAATTGAGCTACGTTTGTGAGAAGAATGCGTTTATGAGCACCATAACCGACAGTGTGGGTTACTCGGAACTAAAATAATATGGACGACCCACTACCCACGAAACCCCGGTTTCCCATTCACAAACGAGAGGTGTGGCAATCAACCGATGATTAATTAATAATAATAAAAAATATATATCTCGTCACTCAGCAATAGAAAAAATAGCAAACCTTCGCTATTTTTTCAGATAGAGGATTATCGACAAAATTTGCAACATCATCAGGTAATCGCGTTAAAAAGTGATTAATATTTTACAACCATCGATCATAGCAAATAATCCTGTTAAGAAGACGTACAATTAGATTGTACAGTTCAAATTTTTGCTACAATTCTATTATCTTTTCTGATTTGACGAATTCATACAATGAACCAATTTGCAAATACATAACGATTTAATGGATACTATGTTTATACTCGTAGCGCGTAAATCGACTGTTGTCTAGAGACAAATCGTAGTAGTAGATCACGATTCGTGGAACCATCGCGTTTTCCGGGATGTTTCCCGAAAATTAAATCTGCCTATTATCGTCGTAAAGTTCTGTTATCTGTTCAGTCAAAAAGATATTAGTACGGACATGTACCTATATTGGTTATAAAATACCTACTGTTAAACCAGTCTTTCTAGACAAGAATTGCAAAACAGTTGTGTTTAACCTTCAATGTAGAATAGATCTTGAAGTTTATGAGCTAGTTTAGTTTAGATATCTCTTCGCTTACTCGTATACCTACTAATGAGTTAAGTTTATTAGATTCACGTTTATTTTCGGCTTTATAATTAAGTTGTTTAAAATATATGTACGGAACAAAAAAAATACTTTAAATTATTCAATTAGTTTGATAGGAAATTACTACAAATCAAACGCTATAGCGGTAGGGGGTACAAGAACTTTACCACAACAATAAATAGTCATCAGTATTTCAGCCGAAAGAAGTCCACTGCTAGACATAAAAAAAGAAGAAAAATCTTATAAATAAAATTAAGAATAATAACATAGTTACATGTTTTTGTATTGCTTCTCCCCATTAGGCCCGACTGTCTGGTTCTGCAGCCGAGTCTTGACAAGATCCAACGGGAACACTATGGAGACGCCGATAATGCCAGCTATGCCGCCGTTTATGATCTTCGGTAACAATCTGAATGAGAAAAAACAACATTAATCCACATCATTTTCCTGAGGCTTTTTTTTTGCTATCCCACACTAAGAAAAGTCGGCGCAACATATTTTTTTTATCCTTCCATTAGTCATTAGTCAATTTGGCCAATTTGGCAGACACATATATATCCTATAGGATAACAGACTGTTATGGCGGAATCTAGTTACAAATATACAAGAATCTAATGCTCCCCTGTCAGACTTCCTCCTTTGATAACCGTATTCCGGAGCTAATATTGTTAACTTTCATAGTATACGTAAGGAATCAAAAGAAGGTGTAAGAGATTTTCTTTACACTAACCAAACCATCTTTATACTAAGATAACAATGTTGCATAGTGTCATTATCGATTAGCAAGTGATAACAATCGGTCTCCGTCCAAGTAGAGGAAGTTTCTCATAAAATATTCCCCTATATAACATACATACGAGTACTACTAACACCAAAATGGTTTCGTGGTTTAATTACGGGCCATGACCTCGGGCCACTGGGTTCAATTCCAGGGTCGGGCAAAATAAATATCAATTTCTCGAACACAGCTCCGGTTTGTGATCACACACAGTACTTTAATTATGACGATAATTTTATTTCAATAAGGAGACCTTTGCCCTGCACTGGGTTATTAATATAGCTAAAATATCGGAGTCATACCAGTTCTTTGTAACATAATTATAGCCGTAAAACGTAATAATACTTTGCTTGCGTGTATACTTATCAAATATTTAACAGATGATTTATACGTAGACATGACATGTAAAAAGGTTCAATGTCAATGGTACGCCGTATCTGTTCAATGTAAGTAGTGAAAAGATACCGCAAAGATAAATGGTCAAGCAAGACTTACATGACACATGACACATTTTGACAAGATATTTTGTAACACTATAATTGAGTCTTATCTTAGTGAAACAAGAGAATTAATGAAGACATTCATTATCTTCACACGATTCGTTTTGACTCACGAGACGGCCAAATCAATTAGTAATTTAATCTCGGGAACTCTACACTCTCAACTCTACTAAACAACCGATCAGAATGCTTATAAAATGATGATAATGGGTCATCATCAAGCAATCGATACTTTCGCTTTACCACATAAAATGTTGATAACATCCTCGTCCTTGGGCTAGATCCCTAGGATACTTGGCAAGTTTCCGCGCGATAGGGCTGGGCTTCTACATTCAATAGGTACTAAGAACAGGCCAGTTTTTGGACCGCGAGATGACTCTAGCAAACGCTTAAACATCTCAGTATACAGCCTGTGTGAGCAATCGGTTGCCAAAGACCCAGTGTTTCAAGTTCGAACCCAAAAGGCTCAAAAATATTTAGGTAAGTAGGTATCACTGAAACCAGATTATTTGCGCCTTTGAGGTTTTCCGCAGAACCAGCGTTTTTAGGGTTCCGTATTACTTTCTTAATTCAGTTAGAACATGTAGCCAAGCCACTGATACTGGTTTAAACCTAAGCTTCGTTGCGTAGCGACAGAACATTTCAGTTAATTCTTTAAAAACCTAACAAGTTTTTTGCCTATACTGGATTTTACCGTTAGGGGTGAATACCACCATTATTCTTGCGCTCACAGATAAAAATCGTTTCAGTAAGTGTGAGCACCCGCTGTGAGCAATGAGAAGATGAATATTGATCATTATGTTAGGCTTTTGCTCTTATTAAATATTTTTTAGAATTACGCGCACATCTAAATACATGCATGTAAAGTAATATGCAGTGTATAAAGTAAAGTATTGATCTAGAACAAGAAAATATCTAAAAGTTTCTTTCTAACTTTACAGTGTTAACAATGATTTCCCAGATTGAAAGGCTTTCATGTTCAACACACGAATCACCACTGTTACGACAAAGACGGGCGTGGTAGGATAGGTAATACAAAGCAAACCTCGCTTCAGGAATACAAACAAAGGGCAAAGGGCGCACCCTTATGTATCTAGGGGAGCCTTAACCACAAGAACTTTACTTAAGTTATTAACTATGGTAGTTACCAACCTTATCAATCAAACCGTTAGCAAATAACTAGAAACGAATTTTCTTTCGTGACTGAACCTTGAACGATTGTGTGTAATGTGGAACTAAATCTACAAGTATATTATGATTAACTAGCCTTCCGCCCGCGGCTTCGCCCGCGTGACCTATAGGACGTTATCCCGCGGGAATATCTTCATAAAATGTAGCCTATGTGTTATTCTGATGTATGAGCTATAATATTGTAAAGTTTCATTAAAATCCATCCAGTAGTTTTTGTGTGAAAGAGTAACAAACATACTCACAAACTTTCGCCTTTATAATATTAGTAAGATCTTTCTTACGAGACTTTAATGGTCAGGAATTATTGTAAAAAGCCCGAACGACTTTGAGGAAAGGTCGCGCATAAAATTAAGTTTAAATAGATTCTTATACAAACACCAGAGATTGCTACTCCGAGATGCGCTAGCTAACAACCTTGGCATATTTATTCTAGTAATGTTTACTTTCAGACTTCAAAATTTTGTTTAATACCTGTATAAGCTACACGTAGAACAATGATCAAGTGGACACCTTATCTGTATGCTGACAAAAAGAACTAATCATAGACAGAATATAATATGATAGTAGGTACTATGCCAAATGTTACATCCACAATGGCATTCATAAATTGTTGTAATTGTCTCTATTATGTTTATCCAACATCGCGGCGGCAGTTAGTAATGTGGGACACGGCTTATAGTGCCAACAATAAATGTACTTTTATACCTACTCACTGAAATGAATACTATTAACGGTAACAGTTCTAACAATACGTTTTTACGTAATTAAAGAAGCTGTCGATTAATGTTATGAATGAAGTACCTAGTAGATAATTTTGTACATCAGTTGACAGACAGGCACGCAGCCCATTAGCTGATAAACAATTGCTACGGTCATGGAACAGTTTTCACGGAATACTTCAGGCGCTTTCAATCTTCGATCACGAATTAGGCCCAAAATCTATAGGTTACCTACAGTACAGTATAGTAGTGGTGGGTATACTACTATAAAATAGCTATCTATACACATAAATCCATGAAAAAAATAGATCAGCCTATTGGATGTAGAGTGCCAGTATTGTCTTTGGGTTAGGTTTACTTATTAATCTGGATGGATCTAATTTTGAGAGTTGTCAAAAAACTTCTAAGTTTTTTTAATATTTAAGACATTATTTTTATAATAGAAATGTAAGCAATTAAATTAGGTTTATGTACATAATTGTGTCTAATTTAATTTTTTCCAGCATTTAATGATGACGTGTACTTTTTGCCTGCTTTTACAAAAAGCTAAATAATAATAATTTTTATAACACCAGTGTGAACCCTATTTAATGCAAATAAAAAATTGGTTTTGATATTTCAGGGAGGGGGGTTGACCATCTCTCATTTTTCTTACATGGTAGGAGTAGAATTGATAGTTCTTAAATTAGGTCTCATGACCCCAATATTTTTTTTAAAATAGATCTTGCAGAAGAAGTGTTAAATTTTTCTTTTATGTTAAGCAATATTTAATGGGACGGGAAGGAGTTGGCTGGGCTACTTGTATTTTTCTTTAGAAGGGGGTCGAAATTTGAAACAACTTGTATTGATAATAAAAGGTCATCCATGCAAGCAAAAGTTAAGACTCAACAGTGAGCTTTAACATTGGTATTTTTAATAATGTTAGGAATTGGTTTATATAGTTTTAATCACTTAAGTTATTCTTTAGTTATAAATTAGAGCATAAAACATCTAAAATGTTTTTATTTCTGTAACCAATTTTCAGTGAACAATATTAAAGAATTTTACTTAACCACTCAACGCCGAACCGGCACTCGGGTGCCGCATAACAATAGATTTTCTATTGTGTCTAGTAATCCGGGGCTAGAAGGATTAATTCAAACAAATTCCAAGGCCAGGAGATTAGATGCACAATATCTTGTCTTGAGTGTAGCATTATTTTGTTTTACCACAGCTTGATGAAGTCAAATTAGTTGAGAATTTAGCTATTGTGTAATATTTTAATTTATTTTATACATAAAAAGGACCTATGGCAGTTTAAAAAAAAGAAAAGAAATTGTGGTTAACTTCGGCCAGCAATGTATTTTATATGGTTATATTGTTAATACAATGGATATAATTAAAAATGTAACTATTCTATTTTAATAAAATTAGAAATATTTTGCATTATACTCACGAGAATTGTTGTGGTGGTGGTTGCGCTGGTTTTGAAGCCATGTTTATTGTGTTTTAAGTCTGGAAAGAAATGAAAACATTACTTTTTATTTACGTTTTTTTATTGTAAGTTTTTATTTGCATGGAAAAAAAATAAGGCAATTTGTGGATCCTAACTGTATCGATAGCCAATAAAAAAATTAATTTCTGAATCAGTGGAAGAAAAAAGTTATTGAACCTCTAACTTAAATCATGGATACCACTCAGACTAGATCAGGAACTGCATGGAGAAAGAGCTACTTTATTATGGATGATATAATTTTTATTCTAGTTGAATTCCCTTTCAACTGGGATAATTTAAATTTTATTCCAGAAATTATATTCCAGATTAATAATTTAAACACCAAAAATTTCAGAAAACATTCAGAATATGCATAGCCATATCTAATGCCTTAAAAATATTTAACTGCAATAAATAAAATAATTTTTCAATTAAGATTTTTAAAAATATTTTCGGACAAGTTTTTACGTAATCAAAACATTAATAAAACAACACATACCTTGGTGTATCGTTGCGTTGCTTAATTTTTGACGGTAAGTTAATTCTTGAACATAATGGATTTAGTTTGGAGGTTGAAAATAAATTGAAAACTACAGAAGAAATTGAAATCGATAAAATCTGGAGAACTGACAGTTTGATTGATTTTTTTGACAGTTGGGGTAATTGACTTATGGTGGTGAGTGAATGACATTTTTCTTTTTTTATTTGCTTTATCTTTCTCATTTGACTCTCTGTCCGAAAAAGTCGATGTATTAGCAATGGCATTAAAACTAGCAACAAGAAGCCAGCGCTACAATCTTTTTTAGTCTTAAAACAGCGGGAACATTCAAACCGTACAATAGATTCAAACCTCTGGCTCGCTTAGATCATAGAAAATTTTTACTCACAACCACTCACAACTCACAAGCTCAGATGCAAAAAAAACTGCAAGCAGACGATGATTAAAATCTTCGATCATATTTTAGATATAATATACCTGATATAAATGTACAAATATATTATGATCGAAGATTAAAATATTATACAACAAAAGTACATAGGTAATCTAATACAAACCAATGTTTAAAAAATATTTACCAGTTTCATTATTTAACCTTTTCAACGCCAATGTCTGATATATCAGACAAACCATTTTCGTGCCCACCACGCCAATGTCTGATATTTCAGACAAAAAAACATGATCAAGAAACGTTGTATTTTTACTTGCCTGAATGAGTTGAGTATAACCTAATAATTTTTTGGAATTTTTTTTTTAATGGTCGTTGCGTGTGGGGCACCATTTTCGGAAAAAAGCGTGGCGGGGAAAGGGTTAACACTTCAAGCACTGATAGTTAAATCAAATTTAATTATTATAATAAATTATGAAGGTATTTTTATACGCGCGTACTATTTCAGATTTCAATGAAGAGTAGAAATAAAATTAAACTGAAAAGCAGGATACAAAATATGATTCGTACGATAAGATGTCATATCATAAATCCCATCATATTTATTTGATAAAAATAAAAGTGAATAATTTACTGATCTTTTTAAATCTACATAGGTAATACTTAAAGATTATCTTGTAGATAAGAATTTATATAGGTACCTATGCAAATGTGCAACATTTAGGTTTTTAATATAGTAGACTATTTACTTGCAACATACGAGTACATAATGTACTCTAGGTACTATAGGTACCTATATAAATTCTTATCTACAAGATAATCTTTAAGTATTACCTATGTAGATTTAAAAAGATCAGTAAATTATTCACTTTTATTTTTATCAAATAAATATGATGGGATTTATGATATGACATCTTATCGTACGAATCATATTATTACAAAATAATACTGTAATGTACTGTACATTACAGTATTATTTTGTAATAAGAGGACTTACCTAGGTACCCTAGTTGGGAATGGTATTACTAGCTGATAGTAACGGCGTAACATAAGAAAGGTGGAAGAGATTGTTCGCCTAATCATGTCATGACGGATAATGATAACAGGTGTGTGCTTTAACCTGTGGAAAACTGCAGATAAATTGATATGTCATACAATTCGTGCAGTAGTTTTTTTTTTATGTAATATAGAAATAGGTCATCGTCATAATCATTTCAGCCGAAAGACGTCTCCTACTTACTTATTTCCCGATTTAGAAAATAGATTCCACGTTTTTTTCAAGCTCCTTAGACTCAATAAGTATCAGCCTGTATAAGACCTAAGTAAAAACCCCACTGCAGGGCATAAAGTCACTGTACACAATGTTGAGTACCGGTTTAAACACCACGCTCGACAAATGGATATTGGTGATCAATTTAACCGATCACAAACTTACATAAACGCTGTGTTTGAAAAATCCGACACGAACTTTGCCCGATCCGGGAAGTGAAACCATGACCACCATCATGGCCTAGTACTTGAACCTCTATTCCATGGAGGCCACTCAATGAACAATAAGCGTACCTACTTATGATATTACATAAGTGTTTTATAATTTTATATTCAATATTGTAATTGGTGTTGTAATATATAAACAATTTATACATAAGTACGTAGATATTTTTTTATTCTCAAGGTTTTTCTGTAAATAAATTAATTATTGCTAAGTGCAGTTTTTTTTATCTCTATGCTGTATCTTTAGATTACACTTACTTACTTAGTTACCTATGCACAATTTACCTAAGACATAAATGCCAAGTTTTATGTGACTCTTTGAGGTGTACTGCTGTATATTTTTGCTTGGTCGAATTATAGGTACCCGTCCCCTATTAAAGCATTGGGCAGTCCCTTTCAAAGCTATTCCGCGTCTAGCCGTATATAAGATCCCATTCCTGTATTGGAACATCACAGTATCAGTTGGTATAACACAGTCAACAACACAAGAAGAGATGGCTTCCAAAGTTTTGGTAAGACTATTTTAAGAATAAGGGAATCCTAAACAGACTACTATAAACTTAAATTTGAATCCTTAGATATGGTGAAAAGATTGGTAGGTGGTGCACGTTCTTAGATGATCCTTGAGTAGTGTGAAATACCTACCGGCTCAATTTTTCTGATGACCTCAAAGCTCATGGGAAACATACATGAGGAAGAATCATTTTGCATATTACAACATATTAAGTATCCTGATAAGTCGAGACTCGACATGACCAAGGTGTCATGGATGGTTCTCTATATAAAATGAACCCTTTACTCGGTACGCACCATCCGAATAACAGAATATAATTATATTATGAGACGTATGTTTTGTGTGGTTTAAGATTCTTTATTTCTCTTATAAATCAACATGAGAACATGTTTTGCTTAGCCAAATTCTTTTTTTTTCTGATTCCCTATTATTATTATTTATTTTAAATTCCTTATTAGGTATTGTGCCTCGGGCTGGTCGCCGCAGTCATTGCGACCAGTAAGCCCGAAAAAAGGAGTGTCGGCTTGGACGCAGGTTGGAACGGATTAGCTGCTGGCTGGAACGCATTGGTTCCCGCCTCTCACAGTCTGGCTGCTCTGGTCCATAGCAATGCTGCGCCAGGTGTGTATCTGATTCTGAGTCTACTTCAGCGAATAACTAAGAAACTGCTTTTTTGTTACTAATTTATTTCGTGTGCGAACAAATATATAACCTGACGTAAAGTAGCTACCAATAATGAAAATACTGTTGTGCCACATGTCACATTTCATGTGTCAGTGGCGTAACTATAGGGGGACAGGACACCACCGGCAAAGCTTTGAAATAACTTGAAATTTTTAGTAAAAAAATGTATCTAAATTAGTATGTACTTAAATATGGGAGGGCTCCACCCAAAGAGTTAGACTCAGACGGTAGAGTTACATTGCTTACAAGAGTATCAATCTCAACTACAGCTTACATACAATGACAGCAAAAACATGCCCAATACGCTGGTGTATTAACCTAATTGTCCCTCAGTGCCACCACCTTCAGACACCAGTTCAGACGTAGCCGGAGCCGTAGCCGCGGCGAAGGCAGCTGCCGCAGCGGTGATGGCCGCGCAGCACGAAGTGGCCGCCGCGAAGCACGCAGCCATCGAGCAGCAGAGCATAGCCAGTGCTAAGGAGGTGGCTGCGGCACATGCCGCTCATAAGAGGTATAATAGCATATTATGATATTCAGTTGAGAAGTTATCCTGTGTCATCGATCATTATCTGCTATCCCTGTCCCATATTAGGTGCGGTGTCGGCTCAACATATTTTTTCTTGAAGATTCTTTAAAAGCGCCGTCTCGTCATTTGTGCTATTTATAAGCGAACTAGCGGCCGCCCGCGGTTTCACCAGCGTGGTTCCCGTTCCCGTGGGAATTGATCAAAATCCTTTCTTAGCGGATGCCTACGTCATAAATAACATCTACCTGCATGCCAAATTTCAGCCCGATCCGTCCAGTAGTTTGGGCTGTGCGTTGATATATGTATAGCTATCTATGTCAGTCAATCACCTTTGAGTTTTATATATATGTATATAGATTTCGATGCTTAAACTTAGATCTCTGCGTAAATAATAAGGAGGTGTAATACCTATTTATTTATTTATTTTGTTGTCTTCAATAATATTGCCCAATATAGTCCTTGATAGGCAAACTATAACGCAGGATTTCTGTACTTCTGGATTCATTGAATATCAATTGTAGGTACTTACTTACAAAAACCATGTCTCGATAACAGTTGCCGTGCCACCAACTTTGTTTTGAAAACAGTAAGCACAGCACTTAATTATTTTTTTACCGCCTAGAGTATTATCAGCCTGTCAGTGTCGCTCTAGCTCTAGTAATATTGGAAAGGCAAAGGGCAAACATAAAACTTATGAAATGTTTAAAATGTACCTAGAACTGGTAATACTTTTATCTTAGTGAAGAGGCAGCGAGACACGCTCGCGCCCACGCTCTGGAAGCAGCGCAAGCGGCAGTCCAAGCGCAAGCGCAGTTAGCTGCGGCTAAGGCCCGAGCTGCAGCCGCGCAGAAGATCGCCGCCGCGAGGGAAGCCGCTGCTGCGAAGGCCCTGCAACGCGCCGCTCATACCCAGGCAGCCAGGCTTCATAACGCTGGTAAGATTACTTTGTAAAACTACTGGGAACAGGGGGTTACGGCTACGACTCACTGCCATACTGAGCTCGTAGCATTGCTGAAGAAAACACCTGAGGTCGAGAACCTGCACGCATTGCCTATACTCAGACAGCCCACCTTTACATCCTCGAGAGGTATGTGATATTCTGTTATGGATTCTGTATTGCACTCATTCTCTGGTAGTCAGGCATCTTTTTGTTGGTAACGACAAATCCTTCCCGACTCATCAAAGGTAATTATACCACCAAATTAAATCATTATCTCTTTGTAGGGTACATTTTCGGTAGGATATTGTCTATCATCATCAGCTCAGCCTATCGCAGTCCAAAGCTAGGCATAAGCCTCTCCAAATGCTCGCCACGTTGCTCGATATTAGGATATTGTTTATAATTTCTGATGTTTACATTTTAATATGTTCTCCAGACCTGGAAGCGCTAAAGCTGTCAGTGATCCAGAGCTCTGGCGCAGCAGGAGCGGCTGGCGCGGCCCAACACGCCGCCACCGCCGCCGCGGCCGCCCTCAACACACCCGGGTGGAACCAACCCTGGCCCAAACCCTGGCCTTCCAGCGGATGGGCGCCTTCTAACCCGTGGGCTTGGTCTTAATGGAATTCCTTTGTTCAGGTCATGATGAGAATTGATGGCAGTTACGAAGCAGGTTTTTTGTATTATACTCGTACTTTAAGTTTTAGATTAGGAATAATGTGTAACTTTGGATGTAGTTAAAATTAAGGGTGTTTTCTTTTTTTGGTAGACTGCTTGTTTTTGTGGGTATGTAACGGTAATAGAGTTCACTTTAGATTTTTTTAGCTCTCCAAAAACTTACTAACTTTCCCATTTTAATAAGCAAAGGTTTATTCATTTGTTTTTCGGACACACCTCTAATGAATTTCTAATCAAAATGTGAGATATGAACAAACACGTTTGTCTTTTAGTAGAGTTATCGGTTTTCTTTTCACGTACAATGGCCCATTTTAGAGGCCAAGTGCGGTAAATCCCCGGCCAACCTAAACCATCGGTTTTCTTGATCTGTAAATATTTTATGACTGTTTGTAATATACTTTCACTATCGATTTTCTGGATCTGATCATGATTGTTGTAATCAGCTGTGCATATATTTTGTTTAATAGTATATTGCATATTAAAGCTTTAATCGATCACGTTTTTACGATTAATTAATCCTTCTAGCCCCGGAAAACCAGACACAATAGAAAATCTATTGTTAATAAGCGGCACGCGAGTGCCGGTTTGGCTTTGAGTGGTTAAGTATTATGTACCTATTAGTAATAAGAATTTTGTATATTTCTACTTATAAGCAATAAATAAAGGAATCTCTCATAACAACATTATTTTATTTCATAGCCGAAAAGCAAAATAAAATGTTTACAATTTATCTCAATTGATTGGAAAGTCACGCCTGCGCGGTAACCTAGGTGACAGGGGAGAACCATCTCCATATTACAGCATCCCGCATCTGTTTCTGGCGAAATATTTGTTAAAAATGTAGGAATGAAATAATTGAAACAAAACAAATGCGACCGGTGATATAAGGTAAGTCTGTGTTGTAATTGATCCTTGTGTACAGTGTGTAGAAGCCCTTAGCAGTGCATTAGTAAGGCGTGGTTAAAATATTAATTAGCAATCTAAGTTGCTCTGACGTATCTTGTTTTATATTAATGACATGCTGAAACATTGCTACTGGACAAAACGTGGAGAATCTTTCTTGATACAACCAGTGAGATGATTCAGAAATCACGGAAATGGATAGTCGGTGTATGTTTATATTGCTGACAAGCAGGTGCAGCTATAAATGGAAGGGATGTGGGTTTGACAATCGGATGGTGTAAAGTTTATATTTTTAATATTTTTTAAATAAAATAAATAAACGGGATTTTTTCGACTTTTTAAAAAAAAATTACAGCAGAATTTTTAAAAGTTTTTAACGAACAAGGAAATGTCCCGTAAAACAAACAAAGCACATCTCTTGTAACCAAGATTTATTAATTGAACTTTAAATGTCTCTAACTATAAGTAGCATTGTTTACAACTTAACTTTGATATTTTTTGAAGAATTTCAAAGTTACACAGTTTAGAATGTGTGTAGGTATCAGCCACGCGGTCAAAGCAATTCAACTGAACAACACAAACGTGACACTGAATTTTAAATTTCATTAGCGTAGATCATGTTATGATAGACCTACAGTACAATGTAGAAGAAGTGAGAACAAACGCCCTGATGTTTTGTTTCATTTATTTAATTACTACTTCTGCCAATATTAAATTTGCTGCTGATACCATATACCATATTTTGCCCCACAGACTTCTCTGATCTTAGATCTAGAAAGGTCTTTCATTGAATTCATCGTCACAATAAACAACCCACTGATGCCCACATGTTGTGGTCATAAGTAGCCACTGCGGCCATTAAGGGGCTCAGCTCTAACACCCTGTTGCAGAAAGCTCCATTAAAGTTAATGCTTCATTAAATCTAATGCTGTCACTTTTCGTTGTCATGAAATAAAAAGTGACAGCAATAGCTTTAATGAAACATTAACTTTAATGGACGTTTCTGCAACTGAGTGTATGCCAGGCAGAGTTGCTAAAAGTGCTACCACACTGTAGGTTAGGTTTGGATTTTAAGAGTGCTCGCTGATTTACATGATCTTATTTTTAGGTATCACAAACGCTATTCAGAATGTCACTGAAAGTGGTGCTAGTAGCGATATGCCTTGGAGTGACAGTTCGAGCGGCGGACCCCGACCGCCGTGGCCGATACACCAACCCCACGTACTACAATGTTGGTGGTGTGCTGTCCAGCAACGAATCCGTTGCCTTCTTTAAGGACACGATTTCTGTACGTATCGGAAGTGGACAATCCATGTACAGTGTAATGCTCTGTGCCAACAAAGTTTCGATTGCGTTCGAGTTTCTAAATGGATTTGCCAAATCTTGGAATTCGGTGGATGCTTTTGTTATTATTGTTATACTTACTTACCAGATTTCCTTAATTCGATTTTAGTTATTTAGTTTAAAGACTTAATTGGTACCATCAGCAAAACAAGTGTAATAAAGAACCAGATTTTTTTTTATTTTCAAATGTTTTTCGCTCTACCTGGTCTGAAACGATTCACGATTGACTTATATCAGTTTCTTAGTTTTCTAACTATTTTTCCAGAATTTAAACTTTAAGGATCAGTACGTGCCGCGAGGAGTCACTTATCATGACTATTCAATCCTCATGGACCCGAACCCGATAAAGACTGCGCTCAATGTTTGTAAGGATCTTATCGCTCACAGAGTAAGTATGGATAATGACGATACAACTATTGTGTTCTCGTAATCTCGAGTAGAGCAAACAAAAATTAAATTATATTGTTTTAATTGAGGTGAGCTTCTCCACCATAATTTTGACTATACTTAACTATTTACATTTAAACTAAACGTAAGGTGTATGTCTATAAAAACATCAACAACTGCATGAGTTAGTTTTTATTGTCTATAGCAACAGTGGGTAGCTTTAAACTTTGTTTATACTATTTAGGCATCTACAATTGTTTAGAATTATTGGGTCTTTACAAAGACTATATCGCGGTTCCGTGAAAGCATCAAGTTTTCCGTGATGAAAATTGTCCCGATTCTGCCAAGGGAGGGAGGGCTCAAACCACGTCCATACCACGTTCGATCTACCAAGTTAATTTATTGGTTTACCTAAAGGTTAAATTAACTGATATAGGTTACTTACGGTTTTTAGCTAACTTCATATAAGTTCTATGTTTCCAAATTTACAGGTATATGCCGTGGTTGTATCGCATCCTCTAACTGGCGACTTATCACCAGCTGCAGTATCGTACACAAGCGGTTTCTACCACATACCCGTCATCGGTATATCTTCAAGAGATTCCGCGTTCTCTGATAAGAACATCCACGTATCTTTCTTGAGGACTGTGCCCCCGTACTCGCACCAAGCCGATGTGTGGGTGGATGTTCTGAAGCACTTCAATTACATGAAGGTCATTGTTATCCACAGCTCAGATACTGATGGCCGAGCTATACTGGGAAGGTTAGTAGAATTCAATCCAAATATGATTAATGAAGAGAAAACATTGTAATTCCACTAAACACTATCTTGAAAGTTAATAAGTATTTTTCAAGAGACACCACTTTAAAAATTACAGAGAACCTTTTGTTGTGTAAAAATAATAAAATAGATCTTACGTACCTTTAACCTTTTACACCAAGCTGAAACGTAATTACTACTATTGTGCTTACTCACATCAGCGACTTTGCAAGCTTTCTTGACAAAAACAGACTACCTGACAAAAATAAAACAAAACCACCCAAGAACCATTAAGCAAATAATGGCATTTCATTATGAATAGGTACTACTGCTATCTGCTTCCTTTACAAATTTCAGATTCCAAACTACATCTCAGAACGTCGACGATGATGTGGACAGAAAAGTGGTGGTGGAACAGGTCATCGAGTTCGAGCCAGGACTGGACTCCTTCAGCGACAAACTGATAGAGGTGAAGAGCGCGCAAGCCAGGGTGTTCCTGATGTATGCCAGGTAATAAACCCACTCAAATGGGCTAGTTAATAGCCATAACGATAGGACTAGCTCTTCTCAATTTTGTGGAACGGGAAAACCTGGGGAAGTTAGCCAGCCTTTTGGCTATTGACCAGCCCATCCCTGGGTGGCCCGACTTGAGAGGCTTCAACTCTCAATGAAGTTGTGAAAACGCCTTAATTACGCATAGCCATGTCACTGCCAATAATACATTTTCTTCAACATTTCACGATCATAAATATGAAAAAGGTTCATAAAAATAAGAACATTATTGGCTTAATTTAATATTTATATTGGAGATAAAATCATTGATCCTGGGAAGGTCAACCTCGCCTTCTACCGATCTACGCAAACTTCTATAAACATTCTTATAAATATCTATTTCATTTCAGCAAAACAGACGCGGAAATAATTTTCCGCGACGCGACGTTCCTCAACATGACAACAGCGGGTTACGTGTGGATGGTGACCGAGCAGGCGCTGGATGCCGCCAATGCTCCCGAGGGCCTCCTCGGATTGAGGCTCGTCAACGCGACCAACGAACACGCACATATTCAAGATTCGATGTAAGTTTTTGTTGTGACTTGAGTTTGTATTGTGTTTACTAGAACAGTTATCAAATGTAAAAACTATGTAAGAATAAGATAGATAGATAGATACTTATTTGCACAACACACAACATAGAAACATGTAACATAATAAGAATAAGATGTCTCCTAATGATTAAAGGGACGTTAGCTTTGGTAGTGGTGAGGTCAATGTTTCGAATTTTGCCTGTTTTTTATAGCCATGATGATCCAGTTTGTCCTCTGTTAAGATTTCCGGAGGTCTAATCTCCGGAAAGTCAGTCAATCAAGTCAGTTGCCCCAATTATAATAACTGGACTTGCCAAATCTTACATAACAATGCAAACGTACACTAACTAGAACAGGACAAAACACTGGAAGAAAGAAGGCACAAAGCACAAATGTTTTTCTACCTTCTTCCAGTTACGTACTAGCATCAGCAATTCGCGACATGAATACGACAGAAGAGATCAACGCCCCGCCATCCGATTGCGATAACTCCGGCTCGATCTGGATGACCGGTCACCACCTGTTCGACTTCATCCGGAAACAAAAGCTAGAGAACGGAGCTACAGGCTACGTAGCATTCGACGACCATGGAGACAGGGTCCATGCAGAATACGATATGGTGAATGTACGGGCGCAGGGAGAACACGTGGCTGTTGGAAAGTACTTTTACTCCAAGGTTTGTTATTGTTTCACTTTCCCTCATCGTCCACATAATGATTACTACGCTTGCAACGTTGTCGTAACATCATTTAGTGGACATAACAATCACTTGTTATTTGTTGAATCTGATGAAGGGTGTGGAAAATGACGTGTTTCAAGGGAGTTGCCTCATTTTCTCAATAGACTGTAATAACAGCTTGATTACGTAACCTATACTTCTATAAACACTTTTGAAAGTTGCTTGGTCAATTTTGTCTATTACACTAAACAAAAGAGTAGCATATAGAAAAATAAATCAGCTGACAAATAATTCCTTAAACGTTTATTTCAGGAGACACAAAAAATGCGACTGGAGTTGAAGGAAAACGAAATTATATGGATGGGAAGGAGTCCGTCAAAGCCGGAGGGATTTATGATACCGACACATTTAAAGGTATCATTTTACTTTGGGCAAGTTTTCAGAATTTGTGAATGTGGATTTGTGCAGCGTTCTTCTTTTCCAAGATTAAATCAGTAGCTAATATGAAAGTTATACACACATAAGTACAAATTCGAACCAGATAAACATCCTTTTTTTAAGGTGCTGACGATTGAAGAAAAACCCTTCGTGTACGCTCGTCGCATCGATGACAACAGTGATTGCACTCCAGACGAACAGCCATGTCCGCATTACAATGCTAGCGAAGACACAGGTAAATACGTAAGGTTTCCTTAGGAAGTTTTGGATATTGGAATATGTGTATTTATTTCTCTGACATCATTGAGGTATAAATTAAGAAAATTGTAAGATAATGCACTACAATGCTGGCGAAAATACAAGAATATCTTTGGAATCTCTCTACCTATCGTACAAATGATAGATAAAATATTTTTATTTCTATACTAATATTATAAAGAGGAAAGATTTGATTGTCTGTTTGTATTGAAAATGCTCCGAAAATCATTGATAGTGTATTAAAAAAGAGGTAGATATGCCATCCTTTAACGCACGACGATTAGAATTTGATCCGTCGAGCTAAACATTCAAACACGTTCATACGCTAAAGATGTGTACACGTGTGTGTGTGAAATCTGAATGAGAAAGGCATACGGAACATTACGTTACACGAAAAAGATAACTAGAGTCCGCGGCACAACTCTTATCTGAAATAAAGGATTTTGGTTCTCATTGAAATTGTGTCAATTGACACAATATGAGAGGAGCATTTTTCGAGGATTCAGGCGACTGGGACCACTACATAACTGGGACCGCGGTCCCAGTTGCCTGATTAGTTTTTATTTGTTTATTTCGTCAGGCGAGTGGGACCACCCGTAATTTTAACCACAAATCCATTGTTGAAATACAAGATTTAGTACAGTTAGCAGAAAAGGTGTCACAAATAAAACAAAGTTAATTTTTGCAAAGGTAAGTGAGTTTTTGTATTACCTACTTAAATAGTATAACAGTCTTAATTATGTTTTAAAAATCACGTTGGCTCATATGCCTACTTAACTAGTAATTCTAAGTAAACATTCAACAGAAATCTCCTCAAAACAATAATATAAAAATCAGTCTTAACGTCTGTTAACTTTATACACCATAAAGTAAGTACTCATTACTCCTATTATATATTTATAATAAATTCAGAAGAGGCACATATCGTGGTGTAATATTTATTTGCAATGACAGTCATCTCCTCATAATAGCTGGAGAGCTAGTGAACCCTGGGAGTAACGGTCTTCCTGTAAGGTTAGAAATTTGTATACTTACGATTTATGACATGCTAAGAGCAATAGCCATGACCTGGCAGGCGTCAGCCCTGCACGTCATCAGCCCCTTTATTTTTTAGACTGTTAAGTAAATTGAGTTTCAAAACTTGTTTCTGTAAATTTGAAAATTTAATAGGATAATGTTTATTTATTTTACATCTTAAAAAAAAATTGACAGGCGATTACAATAAGCAGAAGTATATGACAGATCAATTAGAAAACGTACAGTAATTGATGAGGTAAAATAAACTTTATCCTGTATACTTAAAATTTTTATATGTTTTCAAGTAAACGTCTCAGAGTAAATATGTACAATGCCAGGCGGTTTTGAACAGCATAAGACCTTGACAGGCGAGGGGACAGCTGCTAAGGGCGTGCGAGTGAGAGGTGTTGCGTGATATGATATGATGAATAATGATTTTTACTTGTGAAGATGCTTTGAGCTATAACATTTCTTATGTTGAGTGATTTCGAATTTTTAAAAAATCAAACTTTATATTATTATCAATTGTGCAGTGATATTGTGTATTGTTGTACTTAATATTAACATTTCAGTAAATAGTTCTTACACCTGAAAATAACGGTTGGAACTTAATTGATAGTCGTTACGAATTTAATTGGTTTGAGGGGAATACGGTTCCATCTTCTATATACGACATCCTTTTACAAGGACCTGCTGATACTGCCACAGCACAATCGACTGAAACTGAGGAATGCATTTCAGGTAACATACAACTATTTTATTCCGTAACATTTAATACGCAGTCCTATGTAATTGAGCTTGACATTACAACCTTATTGATTCATTAAAATATTTTTTTTTACTATTTTCAGATGAGGAAAACATTGTTGAAGAATCAGATGATGATGAAAACAGTGATAGCGAAATTTCGGATGATGCTGAAGAAAATGAATGTTAAAAATAATGTAGATTGCATAAAACCCAATAAAATACATTGCATTTACTGTATGCGTTCATGTAACATTTCTTATTTGCACGCCCTTAGCAGCTGTCCCCTCGCCTGTCAAGGTCTTATGCTGTTCAAAACCGCCTGGCATTGTACATATTTACTCTGAGACGTTTACTTGAAAACATATAAAAAATTTAAGTATACAGGATAAAGTTTATTTTACCTCATCAATTACTGTACGTTTTCTAATTGATCTGTCATATACTTCTGCTTATTGTAATCGCCTGTCAATTTTTTTTTAAGATGTACAATAAATAAACTTTATCCTATTAAAATTTCAAATTTACAGAAACAAGTTTTGAAACTCAATTTACTTAACAGTCCAAAAAATAAAGGGGCTGATGACGTGCAGGGCTGACGCCTGCCAGGTCATGGCTATTGCTCTTAGCATGTCATAAATCGTAAGTATACAAATTTCTAACCTTACAGGGAGACCGTTACTCCCAGGGTTCACTAGCTCTTGGACTATAACAATGTTACTTAGCAACCGAATGTCACTTTTATGACAAATCCTGACACAACGCCGCACCGGCTGTCTACTCTCCATCCGTTTTACGAATTTTCGATCTACTCTTTGGTGTTTATGGGCGCCTGGTACTTCAAATAGAAGTTTTGCATCACTTTGCTTTTATTTTACATGAATTTTATTCACCACGCTGCCATTTTAGGATGAAATATTCCGTGTGATTACTCTTCGGTACTTATGGGCGCCTGGTACTTCAAATAGAAGTTTTGCATCACTCGCTTTTATTTCCATGAAATTCTACTCCGCCATTAGATATTCCGTGTGACTTCTCTTTGGTGTTTCTGGGCGCCTATAACTTCGACGAGCATGGCGAATCAATCTTACTAATCTGTCGCGAGTTTAACATTTTTTCCCCATAAAAAAAGTGTAGTCAGAAGGTCAAGTATTTTTCACTTCAAAAATACTTGACCGTAATACTAAATAAAATAAAATCCTGAGTTATAACTTGATTTTTCTGTTAACTGTACATTAAAGGAAATTAGGTATTTGGTCCCAGTCGACCGATTCAAAAATGTTATCAGGTAACTGGGACCGCGGTCCCAGTTTTATTTGGTCCCAGTCGCCTGAATCCTCCATTTTTCGAGCGCTAGTGCGATATCTACCTCTTTTTAATACACTATCAATGCCGAAAATACTGAACCGATATGAATAATTCTTTCACTGTTCGAAAGCTACACTATCCCCGGTGAACATAGGGTACTTTTTATCCCGGAAATGTGTGGAGAAGAGGGGATATTTGAAAAAACAAATTACTCGATAACTATAATAGACTGCGTAAATAGATAGTCAAGAAAGATGAATGAATCAAATCAAATCAAATCAAATCATTGATGAAGATGAATGAAGAAACGTAATAGCAACGACCTTTTCAAAGAATACCTAGCCGGCAGTGTCACAGAAAACGCTAGGAAAAAACCTTCAGGAAATTCGAAACGCTACATGTAAAAGAAAAACAAAACTTTTAATTTGCTTTTTATTACTGCCAAACTTTTGTGGCACTATTGCCAGTGCTACTTTAACATAACAAAATAACCACGAAGGTTACATCAAATTAATAACCAAGCAGGTTAAATTATAAGTTTTTAAAATTTAATACTGGCTAGATTATTCAGAAAAAAAAATCCTACGCCATTAAAGAAAAAAATATTTAATTTACTTTTTATTGCTGTCAAATTTCAGAAGCATTGTTGCCAGTGCCTCTTTAAAATAAAAGAAGGTCAAATGCAAATTTTTCATTTGATGCTGGCTTGATTCTTCAGAAAAAAATCTAAACGCCTTTAAAATTAAAGGAAAAAGAAACAATTATTTTCTTTTATTAGGCTGTCAAAATGGAAATTATGCTGCTAGCGTTTTTAATGATCCAAAAAAGGTTGCATGTTATTTGAAAAGAATGATATAATGAGATACAAAATTTTAATCGAATATGTATCGACGCAAAAAAGCGGAAACGTAGTAACCCACAAAATGCAAAGTGTTCACCAGAGCCAAAAACATTTTGAAATTTCAGAAAAAAAATGATATCTCCGTAACTATGAAAGCCACACATGTGAATTTTTTAACATAAATATATTTATGGATTTTTTATCAAACCTAATACTTTAAACCTTTTAGAAGTTACTTTTAATCTATGTTTGTGTGGGTTACAGCAATAGCACTTTTTTTTCTGTTACGCAAAAACGCTGTAAATGAACGAGATAAATGTATAGGCGACTACAAACCGAAGGTTTTCCTTTATAGCAAATTTGTTGTAACTATGTTCCATACATATTTATTTGTCTACATTTTGACTTAAATGAAATATATCTATGTAAACAACTACACTGAATGGACTTAACTTACATATTGTTTCTTTTTAACATTTTTATAATATGTAGAAATTGTATAATTTTTTATTGATACTTTAATTTTTCTTTTTATTTGTATGGTTTTGTTTTTGTTATTTCTGACAAGTATTCATTTTTGACATTTTTGATTAGTTGACATGGTATTATTTTTATTAATTATTTAATTTTTCTTTCTATTTGTATGGTTTGGTTTTTTTCTTTTTAAATGATTTTTGTGTTGTTATAATTAGTGTGTAGGGTGATATTTGTAATTTGTAAATTTTAAGCTTGTGTGCGTTTTGGTTCTACTGTTAGTCACAAGTCAAATAAAATTATGATTATTGAATAAACCAATCAAAGCCATTTATTACGAACACATTCATAACCTTATTATCATTGTAATATTTTAATATATTGTAAACGAGTCGAGTCACGCAGTCAAATCCGTTTACGACACACAAATCATACTCCCTCAACTGTCGCGCAGTGACTGAGCGACGCGGTAATCGACCAAAATCGGGGAAACTAATGAAGTTTTAAATTGGCGTATCCGACGATTTCGTATATTATTATATGCGAGGATTGTAGTAAACGGCCACGAATAACCATTTTATTTTCGAAGAAATGTAGTGAACGTGGTGCGTTACTAAATCCTTATAAGCAAAAACGCTGTAACCCACATTGGTCAGAATATTCACTGCGCTGTAACTACCAAAATCAAACCGAGATCATGTCGTTTGAAAAATATGAATTGAAGTAAATGTAAAGTGATAAAAAACACTCTTTTTTATGCTATTTACATCAATCTTTCCGTTACTTTTTCGAAAAAGCAGGCTCATTTCCAATGCTGTATCAAAACTTCTATTAGTCGTAGAGCAAGGAGTATTAGACCGTTTGAAAGAGGATTTTTTTCTCATTCCGAATCTGCAATAAAAAAAAATGGCTTGGGTGTGGGTTACTACGTTTCCGCTTTTTTGCGTCGGTATGTATGTATGTACTAAAATATTAGTATTTTAATAGTCGAAAGAGAATAAATATTTGTTCATCGAAACTACTGAACCGATTTGAAAAATTCTTTCATTGTTGGAAAGCTTAACTATTCTCGGGCGACATAGGTGTGTGTTCTATGGACACAGGGTACTTTTTATACCAGAAATGTAGGGGGAAGGGAAGGCTCAGAATAAGGACTATAAGCATCCTTATTCTGAGAGGGAAGGGACATTTGAAAAAAGAAATTACGCGCGGGTGAAACCGCGGAGGCGGCCGCTAGTAAATAATAAATGTACACAATATTAGAAAAAAAAAACTAACCAGCTTGGCGCAAATCACTAAAGGAAGGCTTTTTAGGTCAAATGTATTGCTGCAAGGGTTTCTGCATGGACCTGTTGAGGCATCTGTCAAAAGTTATCAACTTTACGTATTCGCTGGCACTGTCTCCTGATGGACAATTCGGGAACTATATCATAAGGAACCTCTCCATGCCTGGAGCAAAGAAGGAATGGACTGGACTTATTGGTATGTTTACAATTTAAGTTATTGAAAACAAAGAAAAGAGACAGGGTTATAAGTATTGTGATATCAACAGCACATTTTCTTGAATAGTCAATATGGTATACCTAGTAGAAAAATTAGATTAACTACGATTTTAAAACCTCGATTTTTTTGCTTATTTTATACTAACTGGACAATTTTTTATTTCTTTAGGTGAGTTGGTATACGAACGTGCAGACATGATAGTGGCACCATTGACGATCAATCCTGAACGAGCAGAATTCATAGAATTCAGCAAACCGTTTAAATACCAAGGCATAACTATACTGGAGAAAAAGGTAAATAAATAAGACCTGTATCAGTGAATTCCCTAGAACTAGAAACTTTAAATTGTATTAGAACTTAAAAAAAATATTATGCTGGAAAAAATCGAACTCGTAATATTTTTTTATTGATTTTTATTAAAATAAACATAAATTAAAACGTAGCGTCAGTCAGTCAGTAAGCACGTCTTTTGCCTTTGTTCGTAACCTGCATTTTTACCAATTTAAGACCAATAATTATATTGCAGCCCGAATGAGTTTTTTTACCTAACACTTTCAAACTAAACGTACGCCTCTTATTCAGTTTCGTTTCGGGATATAAGTAAGTAACTACTTGCAAAATTTTGATGTTTATTGGCCACTTTGACCAAATTCTCGATCTCTCAAATATCTTCCCTTCACAGCCATCACGCTCCTCGACACTGGTATCGTTCTTGCAACCGTTCTCCAACACACTCTGGATTCTGGTGATGGTATCTGTGCACGTGGTGGCCCTGGTGCTATATCTGCTGGACCGGTTCTCACCATTCGGCAGATTCAAGCTGGCAAACATCGATGGCACGGAGGAAGATGCTCTGAACTTGTCAAGTGCTATTTGGTTTGCTTGGGGAGTGCTGCTAAACAGTGGAATTGGAGAAGGTAGTTCATAAATATTACCTATTTTATCCTGTTTTTCATTAATTACGTATTCCAGTAAAAATGTAGCGACATTAAACTAAAAACATTAGCAATCTTTGCAAAACTTCTACTTACATGTTACATTTCTTAAAACTAGTAGATTTTGACCTACATAAATGAAAATAATGATGAGATGTTTTTTAAGATTATAATTGTTTACAGGCACCCCACGCAGTTTCTCAGCTAGGGTACTCGGAATGGTTTGGGCTGGCTTTGCGATGATCATCGTAGCATCTTACACCGCCAACCTGGCCGCTTTCCTCGTGCTTGAACGACCGAAGACCAAGTTGACTGGAATCAATGATGCGAGAGTGAGTAATATCTCAAGCTTTGCTTACAGAAAACCAACTAACGAAATAAAAACTATCTGTCCATACAACAAATGATCCACAAAATTAGGAGCACTAACCTACAATGTAGATACGCAGAACCCAAAATTGGGATTGCCTGTGAACAGTGTTCATGCGGATAATGTGAATCCAGTAGTGAGATCAGATGTACTAAACATTTAATTCTTCCATTTCAAGTTGCGGAACACAATGGAGAATTTAACGTGTGCTACAGTGAAGGGATCCGCAGTGGATATGTATTTTAGGAGGCAAGTGGAATTATCCAATATGTACAGGACCATGGAAGCCAACAACTATGATAACGCCGAACAAGCTATTCAAGATGTCAAGAATGGGTAAGCAAAATGACAAAGTTAAAATATTCAAAACGAGTTCACTTCTTACGTAAACATTGATTATGTTTGCAGGAAGCTAATGGCTTTTATTTGGGATTCCTCGCGATTAGAATTCGAAGCAGCCCAAGACTGCGAGCTCGTAACAGCTGGCGAACTATTTGGACGTTCCGGATACGGAGTCGGCTTACAAAAAGGTTCTCCTTGGGCAGATTTAGTCACGTTGGCCATATTGGATTTTCACGAAAGTACGTAATTAACACTTAGGTGATAGCACCTATTAAAGTGTACTTATATTATATTATGTGTTTCGCGTATGAGCTACATACGCGAAACATCTACGAAATAAGTATAATTTTGCTTTCAGGTGGCATAATGGAATCTCTTGACAACGAATGGATATTGAGGAACAATCTGCTAAACTGCGAAGAGAACGAGAAAACACCAAACACTTTGGGTCTTAAAAACATGGCAGGCGTATTCATATTGGTGCTCGCCGGCATCATCGGTGGTATAGTACTCATAGTGATCGAGGTGGTGTACAAACGGCATCAGATCCGCAAACAGAAGAGGATGGAGATCGCTCGGCACGCCGCCGACCGCTGGCGAGGCGCCGTAGAGGTAAACAAGGCTAAAGCAGAAGCCATTCTGGATCAGTACCACATCAAACACCAGATAGAGAGCAAAATATAAGACCTTATGCTAACGACGACATTGACAAAACATTGTTAACGACCAATATTTAAAGTAACTTATATTATTCTAAATAAACGCGTTCACGTTCATTAGATTCTTAATTTTATTGTCACGATAAAGTTATCCCCGCCGCTTTACTGAGGATCGCCAACTGGATGTGATCGATAGAATTGGTGTCGTAAGTAGTTTTACATCTCTCGCACTGTAGTTTGCTTCACAAGGCTCAGTTGTTTGTTGAAGCTCCATCACTCTTCCTGCTCCTAAGATGATCCTAGTAATTACTGTGAATGATGCATTGGCACACATATATTTTTAGTAAAACTTTAATAGCAATAGTGCCATGAAAACCTTCACATGGGCCTACCCTGTAATCCATTTACACGTCTGTTGATCTTTACCTTCTGTATTTGCTCAAATTATTTGCGACTATTAGAACAATAATACCTAGATATAAAGGCATGGTCTCCCCTCCTATCAGGAATGTTGTGATGTCGGTGCTATCTTAACGCTGTCTTGGCTTCAAGCCTGGCTTCTTTGATGCTTAGAAAGATATCATTTCAGAAACGCAAATCCCTGCGAGCGGCGATTCTTCCTTCGCAGCGACGGATCAAGTCGAATGGAGTAAAGGAGGCTGGCAGCATCAGTTTGGCAGTAGACCGTGGCGCGAGGAGAAGAGACGAACCTCGAGTACCGAGATACCTACCAGCGTACACTCCTGATGTATCACATCTCGTTGTTTAATATTACAACCAAAATAAATCACATTTTCCACGGCAGCGGGAGAATGGGCAATAGTTGTTTTGTCCTAATGTGTCGGATCAATTTTTTTTGGTAATTTCTTTTGCTCAAAGACGTATGCTTATATTGAAACAAGTTATCGATAGCAGAACATAGTTTCAATAGTGACTAATTCATTCCATATTTGGTACCTACTTATCTGTAAGAGATTGTAAATGGTTTACGCCTGTTAGGTATACTTGATAGTCAAGCAAACTTATATGAAACCAATCTGAGAGAAAAACAAGATTCAATGATCTGTTTAAATAATGTTAAGTAGGTCCGTAGGGGAAATAGGCAACATTACTTCGTTCTCTCGCTTGTTTTCTCGTGTTCAATAATTGTATAGTTTTAAAAGATTCTGTCACGCATACACGGCTTTCGCCCACGCCCGCTTTCGTCGAACACGCAACTAAAATAAAAGTGGACTATTAAAATAAAATTTTGTGGGTTCAACATTAATATTCACAAATGTTGAATACCGTGAAGGGTAGGTAGGTTTCAAAGACTAGCAAGTGGCCAAAGTGATCTGTATTTACTAGCAATACGAATGAAATATACTTACCTGCCAATGAAGGGTTTGAAAGACCCTACATTCCCAGGTGTAGGTCTTATACGTTGAATTTTATTTGGTATAAGGTTGAATGACGGAAAGTAACTTATGTTATGTATGTCGGTCTACGTTTTTCATAGGCCTAAAACTTTAGTGCGTCTTAAGAAGTTATTAATAAATAATAATTATTATTAGGCGCGGCCTGCAAGGCTGGGGGTAGCGCTCAGTTGAAAACAGCAATGACCGCTATCGTAGACCGCATCTAATTAAATATTGTTATATAACAAACTAGGAAGAAAAAGTTAAACTATACCTACTAATTTATAATGTACATAGCATAACGTACGACAGTTATCTTTTGAGAATGGATTTATTGCACCTACACAAATTGCTAAACACATTTTACGTGTGGAAGGTACCTACAGTCTGTTCACTATAAGTTGTCCTTTAGCCGCTATATTGGCAGCATTGATTACGCTTTGTAAATCTGTCAAAAAACAGATTGAAAGTATTGAAAAACAATAGTACCAATATAGCGGCTAAAGGACTTCTTATCGTGAACGATCTGTACAGTCAAAAGCACGTCAGACGTAACACTTTGGACTTTGTACCGCTCTTATGTCGGGGGCATAAGTTCTATTATCGAACTGCAAGTGTTAACCGTGATGTGCTGTTGACCGTACGTAGCCATTCAAAGATAATCTTTTTTCAAAATATCCAAGGGTTAGAAAGGGGTTTAAAGGGGTCGTAATAAAAAGGTTATTCATAATTAATAATTATGTATAGAATAAGCTGGTCTAATCTCACTTGATCTATGCATATAAGGCATAATCTAGGCAATTGACTTATTGTCACTTTTTATGGGTGTTCCTATACGAATGGCTGTAATCAACAGGCATTAAATAATAAACTAGCCTTATGATTTTAAAAAAAATCGAAAATGCCTCAAAACTTATCTTGGAGTTATAAAAATATGTAAAAAATATGGTTCTAATGTTGGTATTAGTATGTAAGTAGGTACTTAGTCCGATACAAAAATTAAATATTACGTAAGTAAAACTAAGGTAGAATTGAATCTTTGCCTTCATTTTAAAAATATGATTAAACCACGTTATGTTTGTCGGATTCAATTAATTTTGTTTTATTGAAAATATTAAACTTTTTCAAGTAACACTTCACAATGCCAGTATAAAACAGAACTAACTCAACATTCTATACTAGACCAAACAAATAAAATACATTAAAATTAAATTTCAATCATGAAGTTTCGACGAGAGTTTACAAATAGGTATGTAATATTTTATATTTAAAAACTTTATACTTTTGAGTTAGGTACCACAATATTTTACGAGTAATGTGACATTGATTTATTGAAATTGTATTAATTATACAAAATGTTTTTTTTAAATTAAATAAAGTTGTTTTGTTTAAATAAACTTGTCTCATTCTCTTCTTCTTCTTCTTCAACCTGTAGCCACCCAATGCTGAGTGTAGGTCTCTTCCATGGAGCGCCAATTCCGACGGTCTTGTGCCTTCCTCATCCAATCCCTACCCCCGATTTTCACCAGATCGTCCGTCCATCTGGCCGGTTGTCTGCCGACGTTTCTGCGTCCAGTTCGTGGTCTCCACTCTTGCACCTTCTTGCCCCATCTGCCATCAAGCCTACGGCATATGGCTCCAGGTAAGGGAGCGCCGTAAACTTTTTGAGAACGTTAAAAACCTTTCAGAAACTACACTTATTCAACGGTTGTGTGCAGAAGTAAACGTTTGTTTGTTTGACTCATAATTAAATACAATAAATATAGATAATGATATTTAGATGAATGATCATAACACAAACCTTGAATTCACTGTTAAAGGTGCAGCCATCAGTCTAAAACTGCAACTAAATGTGATACAAATAAATGTGATTAAATACAACTAAATGTGAAGTGGATAAATAAAACATCGTTTTTAACACATCTATATATTTACATAAGAATTTTAACAGTGCCATATGGGAATATACATTGTACCCTATGTATAAGAGCTATGGTGCTCTGTTAATATTTGCCAAAAGCAAGCCAAAATGTTACAATGCCAGGTTTGAAGAACACAGAGTAGGAATGTCTTGTGTGTTGAAAGGTCTCGCCGTCACACCACACTGCGGCCAGTCAAATCTTTACATCGATTTGAGTGAAAACAGCATGGGATGCTGCTGTGATGACCAAACCTTACAACTTTCAATGATTCCCAATAGTTCAGCGGGTAAGAAGCGACAAATTAACATCCAGTAACAACATCCATATTAGAATTGGGTATACAGTGATACAATAACATTTTCACATATTTTTAGATTATGTCGATCTACTGTCATAAGCTTACGAGGCTTGTGCTATAATACTGTATGTCGGAGGATGGTGCGATGACATCTTAGCTGATAACAGTGTCGACTATCCAATAACTATTTCATTTACCTAGTAAAATGGTAACATTGTCTTAATTAAATCGTTTCCAAAACCCTATAAACTACATCCTCTAAAATACATAGAACATCGTGCTATATGAATGAATTGTAACAATAAAATACTTTATCCGAATAAACGCGAACACAGAAAAAGCTGGCGAAACTAGTACAGTTAGAGTAAACGTGTTAATAGGCCAGAAATCAGTAACTCACATGATCACACACATATTGTTATATTCTGGCGACTGCGGGACCATTCATCAGTATACATCTAAACAGCGATAAAATTGTACGCATTATTCAATATAATTAATTAGGCAAAGGAAAACACTTATTATAATATTATTATAGTTCTACAAGTTACGAAATTTTAAATAGATGTTAGTGTAACAAGTGTTGAACCAATGCTTAGTCGGTGAATCTACGGTTAGGGTTGCGGCCGAAGAGGGCGGTACGGATCTCCGGCAGCAGCTGCTGGGCTATCAGCTCCAGGCGCGACTCCAGGGTGTTGCAGATCTGCAACCACGTCCAACGCACTCAGACACAGGTGGATGATGAGCCAAAACAAGTTTACTTACTCACGCAACAAACGGTTGCGTTACGGTAAATGTAAATGACAAAATCAATCATCAGTTTGTTACCTGTATGTTACAGATTCGAACATTCGTCAAGAGGATACATTGATATAATTTGTAAATATTACTCGAGTCAGGGAGACAGTTCTTATTATAATTTAATGCTCAAAATCGAATCTGAAATAGTGTGTACGAGGCGCAAGCTCCAGGTAAGGGAGCGCCGTAAACTTTTTGAGAACGTTAAAAACCTTTCAGAAACTACACTTATTCAACGGTTGTGTGCAGAAGTAAACGTTTGTTTGTTTGACTCATAATTAAATACAATAAATATAGATAATGATATTTAGATGAATGATCATAACACAAACCTTGAATTCACTGTTAAAGGTGCAGCCATCAGTCTAAAACTGCGTAATCTAGCTTTTACTCCTTGTAAAAATGGGTAAAAGCGTCGTGAGGAATATTCATCAATATTATGATGTACGTTAATTGAAATTCTATTTTAAAATTTTCGGTTAGGTGGTATATAGAATGTAAACAGGACATGTTTCTTCGGGGATTAATTTATGTTTTCGAAAGAAACATTAAATCACGCCGTATTTTTGATCTTTGAAAAGCTTTGGATACTTTAGTTAATTTTCTTTTTACACCAATAGATATTTTTTGGTTTATATTATTATAACCAGTAATGAGTATGGTATAATATTTGATATCATAATAAATAGGCTAGAATCAATTATTCACTTAATTACTTTCTTAAATTATAAGGGCCCAACAAGGTGGAATATTGGCACCATTATTTTTACTAAATAATACAATGCTACTAGAAATAATATTTTCCCTTAAACAAAACCAGGATTAATTTATTATAATTAATTTCCTTCCTCCTTTTTCATGTTATTTAATGATGAATATTGATATGCAATATGCAATCTTATAAATATCACTTACCTTGATGCGTCCCTTGGCCGCGATCAGCTCAACACCACCGCAGGTCTCAGCCGGCAGGAAGTGCTCTGAATCGACCTTCAGCACGACATCCTTCTTGATCTTGGCCTTATAGTCCTGTTGGGCCTTGCCTAGGAGGGATTCTACGAGGGACTTGTCTGCCTGTCGTACGCGGAGTGTCACTGTTGGTTCGATAAGCTGTAACAAATTGTATATATGTTACAGTCAAAGTGATCAATTAGCTATTATATATAATGACTGGTCATTATATATAATAACCAAATTGACTAGACAATGTGATAAATTGATCACTTTATCCAGCTATTATTTATAATAGCTGGTCCTAGTTAGCCAAAGTGATCAATACGTACGTTCCTGACATATAAAGTGTATAAATAGTTGTACAAACTATGTATATGTTACGCTCAAAGATCAAAAACGCTAATTGAGCGGAAAAATAGCTTACAACGCATTGCGGTCACAGTAAAACATCCAACGTAACTGACACACAGAGGAGACTATCTTTTGAACAAAAACAACTTCGGAGGCGAAAATCGACTCTGATGGATATAGGTTAGAAGGCTAAGGCGGGAGCGGAGCGAAGCGGAGCTCCCGCCTTGGCCTTCGTGGTTATTTTTTTTTAAACCTGAAAAAAACTTTTGTGACCACAACGCCTTGTGAGCTATTTTTCCGCTCAATGAGCATTTTCGATCTTTGAGCGTAACATATAGACCATTTGATGATTAATAGTAAATAAACAAAATAGTAGTGTCCGACCGAAGGTTCGGTTTCGGTTTCGGTTTCGGCCGAGTTTCGGCCAAAAATCAAGTTTCGGCGGCAGTTTCGGTTTCGGCCAAAATTGGCCGAAACTTTTGCCGAAACCGAAACTGATTTCGGAAGTTGTCGTGCATGCTCGCCTAACTTCGTTTCTCGCGGCAACACTTTGGCGGCGCACCTGATTGGGAATTATTGTCGTGGGCCGTTCGGATAGCTCTGTAGCATCACAACATAGTCAGTGCGTTAAACAGTAACAATTAGTGATTCGATTATTGATTGAAAATACTATCTCTCTGCCCTGACGAAGTAACATGGGTAGAATTCGATTCTGGCACTCGCCGGCCGCTGCCGCAGCACGCTCGCTTCGCTCGCTCGGCTCGTGCATTTGAGGTCGCAGTTCTAACCTAACCTAACACAAATCTATCCATTCCTTTAAATTAATAATATTATTTCTTTAAAAAATTACCAGTCAGGCATTGTTTTATTACATTGACCAAGTCTATGAAGATATTATATATAATGGCTGGTTAAAGTGATCAATTCTGTGTTATTTATCACTTTGACCAAATTGAGTAGATATTATATATAATGGCTAGTCATTATATATAATATCCAGATTGATCACTTTGGCTGTAACATATATATTAAGTTTATTGTTTGTTTTGTCTTTTTCCTGGAGCAAATACAATTATCTTTTGAGATCTTTATTTTCATTTTATTGTTTCAGAAATAATTTCATTCCTCTAAACAAAAACATCTTGAGTTATTTTTGTAAGTGGATTTTATGTAATCAATGTTGAAAAATATGAAAGTTTCCAAACAATGCTGGCTGTTTTTTGTTTTGTTGTTTTAATCTAATTCAACTAGTGTGACTAGTGTAACACTAGTGTCAATAAAGATAATTATGTTCCTTATTGACATCTTAACCACAAACCCCAAAAACATGCTATTAGTGGTCGAATTTAGCAATATCCCGTCTTATTTAGCACCTACGTCCTAAAAAGAGCCCCCATGCATAATTTGAAACTCCTAGCACTTGTAGTTTTGATATTTCGTGATAAGTGTGTGAATGACCTTTTTTCGCTTATAAAACTTTTGAGTCTTTTCAGGAAAACATCATAACCACTGTTTTGCAAATTTTATAGAAAAATTATAAATAAATGTTATTGTATGGGTGATAAAAATCTAAAAAAACGACCTTTGACTTTATTCACAGTCATATTTTGTAACTTTGAACTCAGGAGTCAGTGTAATAAGGTGCAAAATCAGTTGATCAGTGGGTTGTGGTAACTTGTCGCTGACGATGTTTTTCCTGAAAAGGCTCGATGTATTAGCCCAAATATCCTTACCTGGAAGAGAGCCTGAACAATGAGTGTGACCAACAGATCTGAGTAGAGCTTGGTGTCTTTGGGCACTTCAGCCAGGCGCTTGCGGGCCTCGTCCAGCACGTTGCGTACGTGGTCTTCACGCACTTTGAGTACCTTCAGACGAGCTTGGTTCAGCATGTTCGAAGATTGGCTGTGGACGAAAGATTCAGTTTATTAGGTCCTATGTTGTATTCAAAATGCTGTCAAAAAAAAAGATACTGGCCACCACAGAAAACATTATTGATAGAGCTGATGAAGATGGAATTAAGAATTTAAACTTGTTTTTTGTAGGTATATACCACAGAGATCTATTGGACTAGAGCCCGCCAGTGTAGCTACTTCGCGTGCCCAGCTACAGTCCATCGTACTGAATGTGCCGATTCTTAGCTTTAGTCCCGCGCGACCGTTCCCCTTGTTAGACGTCAGACGAAATAGCAAAAAATGACGATTTGTGCTATTTTAAGCTGCAAAAACAATACCAAAAAGATAACTCCACAAAACAAAGATGTTTTCTTTCATCGGTAAGTCATTTTGTTATCTGAATACGCGTAATTTATTTTAAAATGAATTATTTATCAATTTTGAGAAAACAATTATGTAAATAATGCTTAAGCCGCGTGAATCGCAATTTCGTAATACATTGCGTATTTTATACTGGCCTTCCAATTGTATTGCGTGCTTTATAAGCAATGAATATCAAACAAGGCGGTACTTTCGCATATCGTTTAAGTTTCGTGGCACAGGCGTTTTTAGTCAAATACAGCGATTAGTGATGTTCGTTCTATGCAACATACACATAATGTATTAAAATCGATTAAAGGTACCTAGTCGATTTTGGAAGCAGGAATGTTAATAGGCTATTTGACAATGTGAAAAATAAAATCAAGCATAAAGTGACAATTAGGTTACAACCGGCGTAAAAATTAAGAAGAGTTTAAAAATGGATATTTAGTAACATTAGTTAAAAATAATAATTTATTTATTTATAAATTAGTAAATAAAAATCACGTCACGTGCCTCACGTCCTCGTTTACCTCCTTGCGCCTACTTGTGATTTTATGCTTTCGTATCTGTTTTAATAGCATTTTCCTATTTATCCATTGTTATTGTGATTTATTTGCAAAATTACACAAATTCGGTGAAGTACTTTTACTATGGAAAACGATTTCGTAAAACAGCAGAAACCTGCCCCAAGTAGACGAAATCATGGTCGGCTTATTTTTCGAAAATAATTCCGATAAAAAATGTGAAAACAACAAAGTAAGTATAATAATCACTTTAGTGGTAACTTATACATCATAACAGAACTAACAGACGTTTATCTATCCCCCCCCCCCCCCCCCCCGGCCGGTACCGCCGCAACCGCTATGTCCCTGCATTTTAAATCTGTAATATCTTCGAAAATATTCATTTACATTACATGATGTAAAGGGCCATATTGATCTATATTACATGCACAATTTATTTAAGGTACTTTATTGGATAAGGATTAATACTGTATTGCTTAAAATCACTTTTTCGTAAATAAGCTATTATTTTATCGTAATAAGTAAAGGAAAATGATTGTTGTGGGGTATCCCTAAGAGATAGACATATACCATCGCGGACTTTTTTGTAAAACTTTTTAAGGTGTACAATATTGTAGTACATTATTTTGATCTATCTCGTAGGGTTTAGCCAGCGTTTGCAATGTAAGCGCAAAAAATGTGTTAATTTACGACCTCACATAAGAAACCTCTAAAATTATCAGTGTTTCTCTACTATATTATGCATGTTTTATACATATAAACTTTCCTCTTGAATCACTCTATCCATTAAAAAAAACCGCATCAAAATCCGTAGCGTAGTTTTAAAGATCTAAGCATACATAGGGACAGACAGACAGGAAGCGACTTTGTGTTTTATACTATGTAGTGATTTTTATAATCGAATCGAGAATCGAGACGAAGTGGGCGTGTCCCTACTTCTCATCACTAAATCGCGCTCGTTACGTCACAGTAGGTACAAAAAATATGGCACGGTCGGTTCTCATACAAATTGACGTACTTACGGGCTCTAGTCCAATAGATCTCTGTGGTATATACATATGTATTCATTCATCAATGCACCTACATATTTTCATTTTGAGATTCAAGCAAATGCATTGCAGCATGAAAGTACATATTAGAGTTGGCATGACATGTTGTTAACTGATGTTACTTTTAATGCAGGTATTTTAACTGTATGATATATCGATACCTCCAATGAACACTACGCTAACTTCAAAAGTGCAGGTTTACAGGAGGAGCTCTTGAAAGAAAAAAGTTGATAAAATCTTTATTTTTGTAGTTATTTTCTTGATATTTTTTGTGTGAGTAACTAATTTACTGATGCTTAAGATCCGCATAGTAACATTTTAAAAAACTTATGGGTTTTTTAATTAGCCTCACTTAGCGGGATGTAACGCAGAAAGCTCTAATTTAAGATCGGGATACACTCCGCCAATCCTAAGTTAGCGGAATATATTCGGGAATATTACAGGCTACAAAATAATAAATTAAATGTATACTACATAAAATAAAATTAATAATTACATTTAAAATCGACTTCATTACCAATTTAGAGTATTTTGAACAATGTTTTTATTATAATAAGATCGTAATTTATGAAAAAGAAAAGTTAGCGTTTTGTAGTAGGATAAGCCGAAAATCGTTGAGCCGTTATACAAGCCGCTAACAAATAAATAGCGTAGAGTATCTTAACTGTGTCATTACTTAGCGGCCTTTCGTCCATATTGGTAACTAAGCTTATGTAACCAGTTCCAAAAAATATTATTTTTTCGTTGGTGTTTTAAGTAGTTGTGAGGGAAGAATTATTTTTCCACTTCGTAGATTAAATTATTTCCATTATAGTAACCCGAGACATTGTGCAAAAAATCCCGATATGATGTGGGATTGTTGTGATATACAACTGGCGGTGTAGTTGATTTGAATTAAAACGTACTATGCAAAACACTTTTAAATCATTTTTTTATACTTAGAAAAATTTTAGGCAGTGGCCTACTGTAATATCTTAAATTTTAATTGCTGAATAGTTGCACTTATTTCTGTGTCAATATCATGATAATTATTTGGTATTTTGTCGTTTTTAACTGCTGAATTTATTTATTAAATTTTTGTTTCCTTCATTAGAATGCCCAACACTTATGCGATGGATGGGTTATTATTTTCCACAAAACGATTAATTCTAGCATGCCATCCTTCCAAATGGCTGCCATCCTTAATACTGTTTAACTGTTCCCCTTCACAACACCAGATTTTAATGAATCTTGTAGCCAGTTACGATCGAAGTAAAAATTTAATTGTGCTATTAGATCAGCTAATATATTTTATAAGCAATTGGGCCAAACCTGCACATCTTGCAACATGCCGCCTCTGAGCTGGCTTGATACTTAGCTGTTCTGCTTTTTTAAAAAGACTTTGACTAAAGTGGTTAAAACAATCTTTTACATCTGTTTGAGGATATGGTTTCTGAATGCCATTAAAAGCAAATCTTCAAAAGCAACAAGCATTTTACGTGGTTTCCAGAGAGGAAATTTAGTTTTGATTATTTGTAAAGGATTTTTTTTTCTTGTCTTGGTTTTGGAGGATGGCAAAAAACAATGGTACTATTTTTGGGTAATAACAATCTAGCTGTGAATGGTAAAGTAAAAAAAATCAAAAGTGCAAGTAACAACTTTTTCGTCAAAATTCTAACGTCATTTTAATCAGCCAATAAAAATATGAAAAACAATCGTTTCCTCCATAACTAATAAAATTCACAATTATTAATATTTGGTTTCCTTGACACCCAACACATAGTATAATAAACAATCATTATAAATGACTGTAACTCATTATACTAATAATTATTTTCCGATAGAAGTGGCCAGTCACAAACATTTAACGTTCATAATAGATAGCAAAAAGTTACAAAAATGGAAAAATTCTTCTTCTTCCACAACTAGGTAGTTACCAAACAGCAAAAAAAATTTTTGTAACTAGTTACATAAGCTTAGTTACCAACATGGACGAAGGGCTAAGCGGTTCGTTTTATACTAGAAAACAAAACTCTTGTATTATAATTGTAGCATTTCATGCAGCTAATTTCGATTTAAATTTACTACAAGATAGTGAAAATTATTAAACTTAGTAATGTTTAACTCTGATTTACACTACGTTATATAATTATTTGTTCAAAAGTGCATTCAACGGGCGACACACACCGCTAACTGTCACATGAACAAATACTTTCCCGCGCAACACCCCGCCAACTCCTAGTTGGCGGCGTATCTCCCGCGGGCCGGCAGTCGCGCTAGCCGAATACACACCACTATATTAAGACAGCGGCTTGTCCACCCCGTAATTGAAGAAAGTACCTTTACTTGGCGTTATGTAAATCTCAAAACTTTTTTGTTTTTAAAGATATTGTCATGAAAATTTGGGGGCATAATATTAGTAAAAAAGTGGGTCGATTTCTATAAAAATACGAAAAATGGCAAATTTTGAGTTAGCGTAGTGTTCATTGGAGGTATCGATATATTGATTTACCAAAATCAACTATACTACAATTGAAAATGTTCATTCACATGAATTTTTGTCCTGGGATTCAAACCCACAACCCCTAGTGCATGGGGCAGGGTCATTACTAAATGTGACATAAGGCCAGTTAACAACTAATTGCTAGGCCAATACACAGTCTCACTTCTATGTAAATATGTATTCAGCTAGTAAAATGAATAACAGTATACACATAGTCTCAATGAAATAGTAAGAAAACTCAGTTTATTCATGCCATTTCCTTTTGTTTTTTGAAAAAAATAATTTACTACTTGCAAAATTCAGTATAGAAATATATAGGTCATAATTCAGTTAAGAAATATAGTACTAGTATCAAGTAAATTTATCTAAGTGCTTATCACTTTACACAGTTATCAGATCATCCAAAATCACTGGTACAAATTATGTGTGACAAGAAACCAACTTTTTTCAATTGATTTATTTTCCAATCATGTCTTATTATGACTAACTTGTTTACTACTAAAATCATTAATCATAAGTAGCATTAACATCCCCATAACAATTAGGCAATGATATTTATTAACAAAAGCTGAACATGTTATTTCCGCAACTATCATTGAAAATATTAAAGTATGCACAATTTCATTCATTCTGGTTTTTCCAAATAAAATGTAATTGCCCTAAAGATTGCAAACACATAGAGATTTAATAGAGAATTGTACTGACTTATTATTGAATTTTTTAAACCGTCCCAACATTATTATAGGTAAAAGATTTTGAGTTATTTCTGCTTTGTGTTAGCAGTGTCATATTATGACAATGTGTATCTTTACCTTTCAAAGACCATTCTAAATATAAGTAAAAAACATATGGTTGTATTAAAACTTTTAGTCAATTTAAAAGTTAATTAATGCCATTTGCTTGGAATAAATAATAATAATATTGGAATTCTGATAATGACTTACCAATTTAAATTGAACCATGGAAAATTAGTCTTTGATGTGATCAGTCATGTGACTAAATTTTATTAATATGAATGATATTGTACACAATATATTTAACTAGTTTAACTACTCAAGTTAAATACATCATGTAATGCAAGTTTGGATTTATTCTATATTTATTCAATAGTCTTGTAGCAGGAGTTGAAGTTCTAGTGTGGCTCATATACTGTAGAATATATTACACGAGGTATTTGCTAGTTTATGAAGACAAGACTGATTTCCTTTATCCATAACTATTTTTTTCTTAAATTAGGTCAAGAGATCCATTATGACTTAAGTTATCCAGGTCCAATATACAATCTTAATTAATAAGCATTAAGCAGCTATAATATCCTGGTTTTTGACATTGAAGTGCAGGTTGCAATCTCGTTTTAAGCTAAATAGAATTCTATTATCTTCTACATGAGTTAAATAATATCTTTAGAGGTTATTTGACCCGATCTAGCCAGAAAATGTCTAATGGGGACATACATCTTTTTCTGGAGTTCAACTTGTTTCTCCTTCTTCTCATAATATTCCATAATCTTGAGCCGCTGCTGTTGCACCAGGCGGCCCTTCTCGATGTTGAACTCCTCCTCGGCCTTTGCATCGATTTCTTCAGCCTTTTCATTGGCCTCTTGTTCGATGAAGGCCATCATATGCTTGATCTGTTAAACAGAAACCCATGGATTTCAGTGCCATATCATACAAATAACTTATTGATACCATCGCAGCAATGAGCTGTGAGACTATTTCTGATGTCTCGTGAGATGTGCCTGGATCAATCATCCTGACAATTACATGTCGTGGCAGTAGGTGCATTGCCGCATTTTTATACATACCTGCTTTTGAACATCTGCATCGCTGAGCGCCATGGCTGATAGTTAATAATAAAACACCACTAACACGTAAAACAACCGATAATGAGCCAGAAAACCAAAAACTGGCTTGAAGAAGTAAGACGACGCCTATCAGACGTACTCCTTCATTGAACAATCATATGATCCCGGTGTTGCCATAAATTATTTTACAATTCCACCACTGCAACTGATTTCTGTCTAAAATTGTCTATGATAAATATTTGAATGTTTTTACAAAATTAAATGAGATCTAATAAATTAAAAGAGCGATAATGAAAATACATATTAGTGAAACAATCAAATAGGCAAACGAGAAACAAAATACATAATTTTGGTCGTTTCATTAAGAACAACAAAACAATAAATTAAGAAATTGGTCGAAATCGAAATAAAAAAAAACTCTTTCAGAAATTCAGACCAGTTAAATCTCGAATGGAATTGATTTCATAATTCCGATTACTTTCATTTTAGGGCCTTAGGTAGGATAAGATGGCCTGTAGCTTAAATCCTAAAAATAATAACAAAGCCCATCTTCGATGAAGTAAGAAACAATCAAGAATTATGCCACAAAATGCGAGTTAATAACATTTTGATAGTAATAAATAGCCGTTATTGGACTTATTTTAGGAAAGTTCTTTATTTAGTGAGTTATGTATGATGATTATTCACTTTTAGAACGCTTATAGATTTTTTTTGAATGAGGGTAGTTGTGTTATTATTCATTGAAACATTACAACATTATTAAAATTTGACGTGGAGTGTGATATGTGTTAAAATGCTTCTAAGTGTTTGCTTATTGAGTGTTGATGTGAGTAGTTAATAATGAATATGAGAAAACGCACTACAAGTAAAAATTATAATCATTCTCAATCTCAACTTCCACAGCAACGGCCGGTTAGTCAAAAACGCTAATTCGCTTTTAATATTCAGGAACATTCACTTATTTCATTACTTCGAATACATGCCCCAAGCGCAAGCGCAATCATTATTAAGTTATCAGGATTAATTTTTTGTACTAATGTTTTAAACATTTCTACTATTTACTGAAATTTAAACAAATGTAGCAACTTTGATACGTGACTGCAGTTGAGTCATATTAAAAACAATATAATTTTTGCACTTTTTTGTTACTCCCTAAACTTCTCAGTAAATATTTAATAAATCATGTATATTTTTTTACAAACTCTATTATTGACTTTTTAAACCATTTACATAAAATACTTTGTTAAATAAATTAAGAGTTGGTTCATGATTATGTTGTAAGTTCCGCTTTCCGCTTTTAACAATATGGCCGCCAGTTGTTTAGGGTAATGTGGCGTTCGACAAAACTGAGTGAAATTGTTTTAATATTTATTAGTGACGTAAAAATGTATAAAGTTTTCAGCGTTTTATAGCAGTGTTTGATGACAGAGACGGTCATTTGAATGTTTTTAGTTCGTGTATGAAATTTTGAACGCTTCTAGATCGTCTTCTAAATTGAACAGTCAACAAACTTTTGTTTATTTCATAAAGTGGATTTATTTGTTTCTGCTGAGAATACTCGATTATGAACCATCCATACGTGTCTTGAAATAGTGGAACAAGGACTGACGTCGACACATTAGGTAAATATTTATGTTTTCTAGAGAAGCAAGTGAAATTTATAACATCAGGGTCGCCATTGTTTGACAGGGGACGAAATACCATCATTGAAGTAATATTCATCTATAGTGCTTATAGCATTTGTTGTTGTTATTACCCTTATCATGTTTATCTATAAATGTATGCTCCATAACTCAGGCATATCCAGTTGGAGTAATTTTATGGTCATCAGGAACTGAGGTTGATAATCATGAGAACAGTTGCTCACTTAATCCTTTCATAACTATGTGCTATTCATTTCCAATGAAACGTCTGGACAGTTTAATTTATTTGTATGTAGCCAAGAACACCTTTAAATTGCTCCAGATTGAGTGTTGTGACATTTGTTTACAATAATCTTTTTAATTCTAGATAAACAAGTTCATTTGGTTCTGCTTATCTAGTATATTAATTACTGTTATGTCAATAGGTTCTATATTCTAAGTTAATTACACTAGTGTGAGACTGTCTTTAAAACAAAGTATTCAAATCCATCAACTTGTTTTTATACCATAATAATTTAGAATCAACTTAGCTGTTAGGTTATAAGTTATAAGCATTCAAAATATCTTAGAATAATCAGTTTATCATTCAGGTTGTGTACCTACATGACTGATTCCGCAATATCCATGTCCATCCAAGAAGTCAAAGAATTGTGTACGCATTGTGAAGTTAGAAGAGAGTTAACAGAGCATTTAATTGGCTGTATGAAATGTTAGTATTCATTTTAATTTCTTTGAACAATAGATTCTTAGTTTGAAAAAAGTAATGATTATTTTGATTTTTAGTTGTTGTGCTGCATATACTCTACATTAGATTCCACAACCAGTTATGTTATCTTTTTATGTCTTAGAAAATCTGTTTATTTATTGGTTACCTAACCATAATACATGGTTCTTGTTACATCCATGATGTATGAGCCACAGGAAAATATGCTATTGTATTGCCGTTTAGTTAGGTAACTATTCTTTTGCTTGTTAAAATCTTGAAGGTGTCAAGTCTATGATGTGTAAAAGAGTTGCTTTAAAGCAACAAACGGTAGACAGTGGCTAATGATAGAGTGCTACTAAAAGAGTTCAGTTCAGGCAAGAGACTAGCAAACTGTTGATGATGATTAGATTATCATAAATCGTAAAATGAATAAAGTTGGCCTGTACATATTAGAGCTCGGAGACTTTTCAATGTCGATTCGAATATTTATTTTTATGTGGTTGTGTTAAAATTAAATTGTTTTTGTTGTTTGGTGAAATTCTTCCCCCAAGAAATTTTGAAATTTTTATCAATAACATTTTTTTTTGTATTACTCGTCATAATGAAATATATTGATTTAAAAATTGGCCTAGACATATCTGTTATTGAGTTTACCTTACTTCAAAGTAGACATTATAAAAATATAATTGAAAGGTGTATTGCTAAGCAAAGTAATATCCTTTACTGAACTGTGTGATTGTTTGTACAGCTGGAAGGGCATGCTAAATGCACAATGCAGTACAAATACATAGACAGTTTATTTCCTAGTTGCAAATAACTAATTTTTTAGGCTAGATGGTATACAGTATGAAAATAATTAAAAAGAAAAAAATTTCATTACGATGGGTTTTTGTGACAAAAATGTGTGTTACAATTCAAATTATTTAACTCAATTAATGTTTCATTACTGTTATGCTTGCTAGTGTTATTGTATTATATATTTTTGTATTTGAATCTATAATAATTTTTTAGGCTTTAAAACTAAACTTCCTTCAGTAAATTTAAATTATTACATAATTGTATGTAATTAAATAAAATTGTTTTTATTGAAATTTAACATATTGTGGCTAAATGTATTGTGGATGACAATACCTATACATAAGTATTGAGTATATGTTCTCTGATTACTAATTTTTATCTACTAATTTGGAAATACTTGAAGGTCACTGTAAAATCATTGTATTGAACTTAGTGTTAATATCAGGTTCCTTACTTCTCTATACATGCGCTGAAAGCACAAAATATGTATATTACTTTCTATTACATAAGTAAAAATAGGCATTATGGAAAGGAAACACAATATGATTGTTGTTAAATTATTTATGAAATGGTAAGTTATCTTAGTATTAATATAAAATATTTAAATAATGTTTAGAAATTTCCATCAAGATAAATGTATTTGATAAGAAAAAAGTGTGTTGTTTACCTACTTGTTACAACTTAATTTACATAATCTATAATCAATTTGTGTAACTGTATAAATTTTGTTATATTATTACATTTTGGTACTACTTTTGCTGTCATTGTTAGAACAATTAGCTTTTTAGTTTGTGGTTGTTCAAACAAAATATTTTTAATAAGTAAGTGATAGTGAGTAGATAAGTAAAGTAAAAATTCAATACATCACAGTTGGTTATCATTTTAATGATCCACAAATGTTTGTATTGTCGATCGAAACCGCTTCTTCTGTTGTATTTGCAAAATCTGTTAAGTCCACTTTTCATCCATGGCACCATATCAGTTATCAAAAGTTTTAATTTGTTAATGATTCCATGGCCCCCCATGATCTCGTGGCGAAGGTGAGGAAGTACTGGGAGTTTAGTGGGTAGTTCCCCTGCCGGTGCCTCATCCAACCTAAGGCTGGATGGGGCAGGGGGAGAGACTGAGAGTCCCACATATCCCCACCCCAACCAGTAACGGAGTGGGTAGTAATGTGTAAACGCATTCTCCCAGTATAAAAAAAAAAAGGTCTTTAACTGTAAAGTAATGATACAGATTATAAAGCCTATGTTTTTTAATTTTCAGAACCTCTGAACTGAATCGGATACGTTTTTGTGCTCTTCTTTTTTGCTACATTTATTTTATGTGTTAATTTGCAGGTTATGGCAAACTTGAATTTCCAGCAAGCGCCTAGAAGCCTAGCTAGCGGCGGTGTAGGCGGCGTGGGCGGCGTGGGCGGGCGCGGGCTGGTGTCGGGCGTGTCGGGCCATGTGACGCCGACGTTCGGCGGCGCGCTCTCGCCGGGCCGGGGGGCCACGGCGATGCCCGGCGGCGCTCCGCCCTCCATGGCCTCGCGGTCCACGCTGTTCGGCCAGCGGGCGTTTGCGGACAGGAGGGTGCCGATGCCTACGACGTTATCTCAACCTAATTCCAATTCCATGGTGAGTCTGCCTGTCACCAATATTTTATTCTAGTATATTATAAAGTTATAGTATAATAGGTCCTTTTATTATTTATAAGATGTCTACGATTATAATAAATAATCATTAAGTATAGCCTGACCAAGTAAATAAAAAAGGTTTTTTATTTGTAGCTAATGTGGCGCCTCTAGAGCAGGTGCTCTAGAGGCGCCACATTAGCTATGGTTATAGCAACACTTGGTTGCTATGGTTATACTCACAAATATCAAATAGTAACAAGGTGCGATTGACAATTCACATCACACTTTGACAGCATTATTGAAGACATCTCATTGTTTTTTTAGTTGATTGTTGCCACTTAAGTTCCAAAATTTTTCCGCAATATGGCGAGGTTTTTTATTTTATTGGTCGGGCTATAATTTGGTATTGATAAAATTCTTATCCTACTTTATAAATGCTGCTTATTTCAATGCTTTAAGTCGGGAACCTCACCATGTACCAAAGGGAAGAGGGGGTTAAAAAATGTATAAAAAAACATCACGTGATTAATGTCCTCTATGGAAGACCATAGACATTTTTCTTAGTTTGCTTCGCCTCTGTTTTGTTTGAGGACATGAGCTTGAGCTGAGCTGAGGAACTGAGTCCATACAGCCGTCGTCTGCGGTATATATTTCTTCTTCAAAGACCATAGATATTAGTAGAGATGATTATATTTTTAATGTATGATATTTCCCTATCCCCAGTCGAGTATGGGCAACCTGTCGCGGTTTAACGCGGGCAACAACTACCATTCTGTGTTCGGGGAAGGCGGGGACACGTCGACGCCGCCGCTGCTGGACCTCAGCGAGTTCCCGTCGCTGACGGCGCGCGGCGCCGGCGACCAGGCGCCCGCCGCCGCGCCGCCTCCGCCCGGCTCTAAACCTTACGGTAAATACATTTAAGTGTCACTTTCCCATGTTATAGTCATCATCATCATCATCCCAGCGTATTCCCGATTTAATCCAGTATGGAGCGCAGTCCGCTTCGACTATGACTCGTCTGGACTTGACAGACCCGGTTATTAAATACAATTCCCATGTTGTTGTATTACACTTATCCATTCAGTGTATGATTAAAAGAGAGTCGGATTTTTGTAGTCTATGGACTTGTAAAAGACTCTGCTTCAATAGCTAGCCTCTTTGTAAAACTAAAATAAAAGATGGAATCAAAAACAGACTGCTGCATACCAAAAAATAAATGTCTATTTTGCAAATACATATGTACGGTCAACAGCACATCACGGTAAACACTTGCAGTTCGATAATAGCACTTATGCCCCCGACATAAGAGCGGTACAAAGTCCAAAGTGTTACGTCTGACGTGCTTTTGACTGTACATAGAAAACACCCAGAATCAGATACATAAACCCACCACATGTCCAGGTTAGGAACCAAAGATTTGCTCAATGTCAAAGAATTAATTTCTTTAGGTTTTAGATAAAATAAACCGAAAATATCTCAGAAACTATATAATTAAAATCAATTGAATATCTGACAACATCGCAAACATCGATTTGATTCTAAAGTAAGTAGGTTAAGTATTTGTATTATGGTTATCAGTCGACGCAGATACCAAAAAAATATATTTTGCAACCAGACTATTCTAGTGAATGGAAATACTTATCGTACGAATTTTTCCATGTGAGATTTGGTCAAAACCACAACCGCTTATGTCCCTTGGTAAATGGAGATTTTTAAGAGATATTAAAATAAACTGTCAATGTTGAAACAAACCACAAAATTATCTAAATACGGGTTTCACTTAACTTTACAAAACAGAAACTCAGTATTATTATAATAATTATATTCCATAGATTATATTGACATTTCCTATTTTCTCTATTACAAAATATTGTTAACTTTTTTTTGTGATTTATTTCTTTTGTAATCAAAATCAATCTATATTTAACACATATTTATAAATCTCCTCGTTGCCCTGGGTTTAATTCCGGGGTAAAACTTGATCTTGTTTCGGATTTTTAGAACATAGCTGGTTTGCGATCACCTATCAATATAATACCACTTTAACTTTAATACCATTCTTTATTTATTTTATTTATTTCTTTATTGCATTTACACTTATCAATCTGTAATCATAATTTACGGATTCCAATAAAACTTCATGTTTACTAATTCTTTCACAAATTGCCGAATAGGATAAGGCACAATGGTTTTCTTTTTCCTAATAAAATGCGGTTTGAATGCTAATATTGTTGTTAGCTGCCTGATTCGGCTTATCGTTAGATTTAATGAGGCCCAAACAGTTAAAATATGCGATAGGAGTTAAGCGTAATTTGTTTGAATGTATTAAATGTTAATATGCGATGCTGGTTATAAGGATCAATTGTAGATTTAATATAAAACATATTTATGTATGTTTTAATATAAAATTTTCGACGTTCTTTTTTTATACTATATCAGTTGGCAGTCAGACTCGCAGCCCACCTGATGGTAAGCAGCCACTGCGGCCTATTCACCAGGAAGCGTCGTTCAATGTGCTGCTAGACTGTAAACTCATCTGATCTTCGAGCCTTTGATTTCAAGTGTACTGGCTCCCACATTTATACTGCTGGAACACAGTCAGAGCTATAATGGCGGCAGATTTCACCTGTGGGGGTGGGAGCTATTTAGTCGGACTCTGAAAAAGCCCTACCATCAACCAGACCTTAGGTGGGAATCGAACCCACGACCTCCGGGTTTTATACCCGAGCGGCTTAGCCACTGTTCCACGGAGGCGGTCAAAGCGCGGGGCGGAGTTCGTCGTCATTAATAAACGTGGGTTTGACGAGCCATTTGGTGGAATGGTCGAGAAGTCGGCTATTACACCAGAGGTCGCGGGTTCGATCCCCGCACGGTACAAACATTTGTGTGCATGAACATGTCTGTTTGTATCGGTCTGGGTGTTTCTATGTATAATATGTATGTATTTACAAAAAAAAAGTATATAAGTAATGTTTATCCGTTGTCTGGCATCCATAGCATAAGCTATAATGCATAGTTTGGGGCTAGATGGCCGAGTGTGAATAAGGTCTAGTCCAGAGATATTTTTTTCTTCTTCTTCTTCTTGTAATGTTGGCAATACACTCCTTTTTACGAGGATTTCTGCTGCCATTTTCATATATATTTTGACGACTCGAGTGTTTTTAAAACGTCGCACATAACAACCCACGTTGTAAGTTGACGCATTCAAAAATATCGGGAAATACGTAAAGCATTCCCACCGAAACTTTCGCCATCTTGGGCGCTACTCGAGATATTTATTTATTTTATTTGATTTATTCAGTGGGTATGGTGAAGCAGCCGACGTCGGAGCAGTCGGAGTTCACGATGTCGTCAGAGGACTTCCCCGCGCTGCCGGGCACCAGCGCGGGCGCGGCGCTGGCGGCGGGCGCGGCGCCGGCGCTGGGCGCGCGCGCGGACCCCGACTACCCCGCGCACGCGCAGCATCCCGCGCATGCCGCGCATCCCGCGCATCCCGCGCACCCGCAGCACCCGCTCGACAAGCCACGGAAGGGCATACAGACATCACCTGACGGTCAGTTGCACGTTATGTTTCATGAGTTGCACTTTTGCCGAGTAAGGCGCTTTCCGACGGCGGAGCGGGCCGAGCCGGTCAATTTCACCGCGAACGATAGTGCAAAGGGAGTCCTATACTACCAACGCACATGACGAGCAATAAGACCGCGTCGCAGGGGCTCGCGGACCCTGGCGGCGTGGCATTTCCGTTGGTGAGGGCATGGACGGGTAAGCGCGGTCTTTATTACTTCGCGGTCAAAAAAACCGACCCGCCTCGTCGTCTGCATAACGCCTTACGAGTTTTATTCCGTTCAATTTTTTTTGCAACCAAGTACTCGGCCGAGTAACTCGTGATCGGGCTGCAATATTATTCCCTGTTAAATTATGAGTGTAGCGATGTAAAATCGGTATTCATACAAAATTTCTGTCTGAGATAAATGTTGTCTTCCTCAAAGTTGTTAGTCAAGGAGAACATATGGAAAACTATGGTCTGCATTCTTTTAGCTAACGCTGGCACCGGCTCGTCCCAATCGGGTGTGAAGGGAAACCGGGGGAGTTTAGTGGGTAGTGGACGCTCTAGTCTCGAATCCCACACACGGCCGCAGGTTTAGCTACCCTGCGGTTATGGTGCATAAACTCATTCTCCTCAGAAAAAAAAATGGTCTTCATTCTTTGCCTAGGGTGACGATATATGGAATTATGTAAATTACCAAGAACATACAGTAAGGAAGCGGAATATTGAATGTTAGCTACGTGATAACAATGAGTGTTTACCATCTAGCACCCTAGGTAGCCATATGGTTAGACTAAACTGTCATTAGTTAATCATGCATCATGGCGGTCTGACATCTACCGTCAAAATAAACCAATCACGTTTCAGTTGGGTCTTCATCGCACCATCTAGTGGATTTTTTATTATGAAACACCCTTATTGGTGTCTTCTATAACCATGTTCTCCCTCTGTAAGTGGAAAAAGCCAAAGAAAAAGCAGCTTTAATTATATTCACGATTAAAATCACTATCAGTAGTTTTCCATCTCGATGTGTGTTTAACATATTGTTTTATTTTTTCTAGGCAAAGTAACGAATATACCAGAGACGATGATACCGAACCAATTCGGTATCGTGGGACTGTTGACGTTTATTCGCGCAGCGGAGTCTGACCCCAGTCTAGTGTCACTGGCGCTAGGTCAAGATCTCACCGCGCTCGGATTGAATCTGAACTCACCTGACAATCTTTATCTCACCTTCGCTGGACCATGGGCGGATACGCCTTGTAGGTAAGGGTCATTTTAATTACTAGTTATAAATAAAATTAGTTTATATTATGCAGATTGCCCCAGGTGGCAGGTTCCTGCACTGGGCCGTCTAGGGGGGTTCCACTGCAGTGCCAGATATTTATTTTCCCGTGAAATAGAAGTGTGTCAATCACGTCTGTGTTTCGGGGAAAGGGCACTGAAGCTAGTGAAATTACTGGGTATATGAGACCTAATAATTGTCGCCTCAGTGTAGCGCGTGCAGGGCAGTGCCAGACAGTAACTGCTTAGTTACTGTTTTGTTCATGCATTATCCTATATTTGTGTAATTAGTTATGTTTTCTTAAACTACTATATGATTATGATTGTTTGTTTTCAGACCACAAGATATGGACTACCACGTGCCTCCCGAATACCTGATAAACGGCTCCATCAGAGAAAAGCTGGCGCCCCTACGACTGAGTCGATATAAGGAAGACCTATTGTTTTATTTGTTCTACTGTTTCGTTGGCGACGTGTTACAAATCGCAGCTGCTGCTGAGCTGTGAGTTGACAACATACAATATCATCTTTTAATGACCCACTGCCGGGCAAATGTCTTCGCCATTGATATCAAGTTTTGATTACGGTAGGTATATAGGCTTAGTCAAACATGTTAGCCTAATGTGGATTCCAATTTATGATCATGATTAAATTATGATGTTTTTGGTATCTATAGTCTGGCGCATGTAGTATGTACTCGTATATAATTATCTTTTCTTAGTAGATAGATTTTTGTAATAGCCCAATCTAGTTCTAAAATCGCTCCCAGGACAACTAAAACACGTTCTGGTTTATCTTGTTTCACCGAATGTAATACGATATAAATCCTAGTAAAACTGCTGAATGTCAAACCGCCATCATGGATGTCAAAAGGAACCAATCATGTTTTAGTTAGATCTTATGGCTACGTAGCGCTTGTAGCGGATTTTCATTTTAGAAAACCCTCATTATGGCAAATATAAACATATTTTTTGAGATCTTACTCCATAAGAGAGCTCGTATTAATTTAGAACCAATGTGACTTGACTGTCTAGTGTTATTGTACCTGTCTGTATTGATAGTGTTATAATTTGGCGCAGGTATAACCGCGAGTGGCGGTATCACATGGAGGAGAAGGTGTGGATCTCTCAAGCGCCCGGCATGCCCATGGTCGAGAAGACCTCCACGTACGAGCGCGGCACCTATTACTTCTTCGATGCGCACAATTGGCGCAAGGTAAATAATTACACAATTACCTTCTTGTCAGTAATAACGTAGAACTAGGCTTTTGGTTTGTCGTCTCAATCGCATAATCAGTGGGGATTTGATCGAAATCTCGATAAAAATTACTATCTTTCTGCGCCGGCTTCGCTAGAATGGGAATTGTCGTTTACAAACGTTTATCCTGCTAATAAAACCCTAAATAATGGAAGAAAATCGAGATTAGTGACTGACTAGTAACTGTCTTTAATATCTGATATAAAAATAGGGAAACTATTAAAAACGGAGGTATTTGTCAAATCAGTATCTAAAACCAGAATATCTAAGCCAATTTACTGTAAAGCAAACATATTTTTTACGAGCGATTCCGCCATTGTAAAATGCTTTCAGAAGTGCACCGAAAACAATGAATAGCATCTCATAGTACACTATGCCATATTTATAAATGATTATTATTGTCCCCAGGTGGCGAAGGAATTCCACCTAGATTACAGCAAGCTCGAGGGCCGGCCGCAGCTGCCGCCGCCGCACGTGCTCACGTAGCGCCCGCGCGCCCCTTCTCACACACCTAATGTAGTTTTGTTATATAAAAGTACAAGTTTAAAAAATGAACACTTTTATTTATTTACCGTTTTATTACTCTTTGATGATTGATATTTCATGATTCAAAGATCTAATAATAGAACTGCACCTGAATTGGCCAGATATTGCGTATTGTGTATGTACTGAACAAATACTGCATAGGGGGTTTAAGATTTCAGTCAAATTAGTTTGACCACCTGGAAGAAACGATCGCGGCGGGTGCAGGCAACTACTCTCTAGTGGGGGCAGACGGTACCTAAATTAGTTTCGCCTACCCTTACTGGTGACAGATTTGGAAGGGGCAGTCGGGAATAATCCGTTCTTAGCCTGACGATTATGGCAAATAGCCCACTACTGTTTTCTTACTTTATTATCAATGATTGGGTGATATAAATGAAACACAAAATAATTGGAATAGAATTTTAAATTTCACATGACAAGAGACATTTTGCTTACAATAATTTATATTGTACGTATAAAATTATAAAGCTTTGTATAATAATATGGAGGATGATCTTGCAAGTCTTTCGAAAATTATTATCTCTATAAACTGAACACTAGCATTGGTTCAACTATCAACAAAAACGAATACTTCACAAACTATCCAGTCTGCTAATTCTTAAACTTATATTATGCTATGCAGTTAGTAAAATTAGATCAGATTTAAATTAAATGAATTGGGTTAAATACAAAAATAATGCCACTTCATAATTACAATTTCTGACCAATTTCATGATGGTTAAAATAAGTGTTATTTTGTAGATGATTCTAAGCATAGATGGATTCTCAGTCTAAGTCATCTGTGCTAACATAGGTAGGAGTATCAGCAGCTGCTTTAGAGGGTGCCTCTGTGTTCTCTCTCATTGTTGGCTCGTCATCATCATTTTTCCCAGGCACCCAAAGGCCAGAGTCCACACATCTCTTCATGTAGTAGATGGCTTCTTGTTCTGGCATCTTGGCAATTGTTGCTTGCAACATGGGCACATCTTGAGCATCAAAACATTTCTTCAGTTCCTGTGAAAATAAGAAAATTCATTTAATGGTTGAATTTCAAGATTTTTTAACTTTGATTTTGAGATAACAAATAATATACTATCTGATTCAAATGCTATTAGGATAATACCTTTTAGAATTGAGCGAAAATGACGTCAACTGCGCTTGTCCGTAATGAAAAGAAATGAAATAATTTATTCTGCAAATAGATTTTATAAAAAATACTTTAGCATGTCAATCTTTTTTTCCCTACCAGCACTTCGACGTCAATGGCCTGTTGAGGAAACCGTAACGTTAGCAACCAATAGCAACACATTATAATATTATTATCTGTGTGTGTGTAAGTCATCACTGTCGCGTAACGTAACTCCAAAAGGTCGTATCCTAATAGCATTTGAACCAGATAGTAGATATAAGTACTATTCTAATATCAAGCATAAATAATTATGTGCAACCCTTCATCTAAAACTTTATTGTCAAGGTTTGATATTTCTAAGCATAATCATTGAAATCAAGTGGTATACTTATTTAGAGACCATTGCAAAGCCTCCGATATAGCATACACATGATACACAGCATTGAGTTCAAAACTGTTTAGGAAATGACTTGAGCCACCATATTTCAAAGTGGAATAGAGCATTTAGGTGATGAACATTCTTATGTGATTATAAATATCTTAGTAAAATGGTATAATGTAAATCTTACATCAGGCAATTCTTCATAAACTTCAACTGGGTCCAGACCACCAGGTCCAAGTCTCGCCTTCCTTTCCTCCTCCTCTTGTTCTCGTAGAGCTTCTTGGATTTTTTCCGCTGCTCGCTTCTTGATCCTGGCTTTGAACTGTTCTAGCTCATCATCGAAGGAGTCTTTGTATGTTTTTTCAGCCACTTGAATTCTGAAATAGTAGTTTTCAAGTAAATGAGTTTCAGTTATACTAACTAGTTTCATGACACATGATACTCATCTAGGACTAGATATTAGGTAAAATTTTAACTAGAACCAAAACCCATATTACACAATATTTATTTAGGCCATTTTTGTTTACTCATGAACTATAAGCTCAGGCATGTGATTTATGCCTCATTTGATATTGAATACATCTTAAATTGTTAATTTAATCAGTACAGTCTTACCTTGAAAAGAAGGAGCCAATACAAGCCCTAGGATCCACATCAAGTTGCTTAGAGAGCTCTAGAATGTACTGCATGCAGATTGTTTGGTGAGCTACATGGGCCATGAGATCATGTTTCTGAAAAAAAAAATCTCTATTATACTATTTTTACACAAAATAGATATGAGTATATAAAATGTATCATAGTCTGACATTTATGTCATCAAAGCAGTACAAAATAGTCAATTATTTCCTTGCTTTGACACAGCACTGCATTATGTAGGTATATGTTTGTAAAAATATTTGTCGTTTTGACTACTAATTTAACTGTATGTAAATTAAGTAAATGCACAAAATATCAACATACCTCTTCCATTTCCAAATTGATGCACCAAATAACTAAGTAATTAGCAGTTTCTTCACAAGCCAGGTGGCTGTGGTCCAGTAAGAACTTCTTGGAGTCATCATACCGCCTCAGCATACCAAACTGCTTCAACAACTTCTCATTGTCATTGATGAACTTCTTCATTTTTGCTTCTTTCTCCTCTTCAGTCAGGTTTTCATCCTTCTGCCTCCCTGCCTTGGTGTTTATTATGGTCTTAGTAAACCCTGGCTCACTAATTGTATCAACATTCCACGGTGTTGACTTCTCTTTCTTTCTGAGTTCCTCATCTTTCTTCTGAATTTGTTTCTCTTGTTTTTCCAATTCTTCAAGTTCCTTTTTCAAAGAATCCAAGTTGGGGCTGTTCACATCGGCTTCCGCAATCTTCCTCTTAGTTTCTGTCAATCTTCTAAGGTTCTCTGTCTTCCTTTGCTCATGTTCTTCTCTTTCTCGCTTGCGTTCTTCCATCCGTTCGACGCGGGCTTGGTGCCTCCACCGGAACAGCGATGGAGTATCAATGTTTGGGTGGGTCTCATCTTCATCATCAGAAATCTGTGAAATTATAAAAAATACCATCGCAATCAGTACATAATTAACATCATACAAATAGCAAGCAAAAATATAGGCCGAACGCAGAACTAACAAAAATGTTCACAAATAGTGTTCGTCGACAAACCTTTACAGGAATAAAAACCAACCTCAATGTCTTTCCACTTGCTGTAGTCGACCATGATGGAAACAATAGCAAAATGAAAATATCACAATAAATTGTACATTCACTCTTGTATTAATTGGATTACAGTACAGTTTTAATATTTGTACTAAACTTGACTTTTCAAAAATCTTGAGAAATCCGGAATATTCTCTTGACAAGAGAGACTCTTGTTCAGTGTTGTCAGTACATAAATCAAAAAAAGGCCGAATCGTGTCTCTTTACTTTAAACACTTGACTTGACATTGGCAGAATCAGGCAGAATCACCGCGTCGAACACAAACGCGGGAAAGAGTCCAAAAACAAAAAAAAAAGGCCGAAACCTTTTTTAAAAAAGGCCGATTTTTGGGACGAAAGGCCGAAATTGAAATATAAAAAAAGTTATTTTACTAAAATCTTTATGTTATTACTTATTACAAGTATTTCCACGCGGAAAATGTCATGGCAAATAAAAAAAATATGCAGTCTTTACCTGCACACATAAAATAACATTGTAAAATACAAATTATTATTTTTAAATTACTACTTGTAATGGCGGAGAAAGGCCGAAAAAGGCCGACGATGGCTGTCAAGGGCCGAAATAATTTCACTAGGGCCGATAATCGGCGAACTGGCAACACTGCTCTTGTGAGGCTCTATATAATATCGCCACTCGCCACTAAGCTCGCCACAGAAAAAAAGCTCGATATAAACTTCAAAAATTGGTTCGAAACTTCGAATCGTATGTACGAAACATTCAAACATTTAAAACAATATTATTTGTTTTGTTTTATTACTGAATTATTTATATTTCAAACTTGTATGTAGGCATTTTAATAGATGAGATTTTTTTATCTTTTAAATATTGTAGGTAAATGAAACTTGTCTAATTAAACAAAAGGTGATTTGAAGTTTAAAGATGATTTATAATTTAAATTAATAATTAATCTTTCTGTTTCCGGTCGGTTATGGTCAGAATCTGAAATGGAAAGCAAACTGTACTCTAGAGTTGCCGAACTATCGATAGTTTCGCTATCGATAGTTGACCTTGAAAAATAGTAATAATATCAATAGTGCTATCGATAGTATCGATACTATCGATAGCCCAATCCAGGCAATACTATCGCGGGTAAGCAATACTATCGATAGTACTGTTGATCGATAGTTAAAAAACTATCGATAGTATCGATAGTATTGTTGCTCGATAGTATCGATACTATGGATCGTCTGTTTGCTATCAAGCAATAATACTATCGATAGTATTGCCTGGATTTGGGCTATCGATAGTATCGATACTATTGATATGACGTCAAATATCGATAGACTATCGATAGTTTAGCGATAGTGGACTATCGATGGGCAACTCTACTGTACTCCTCATTCAAGCAAGCATCATTCTTTTTTCAGATAACCCCTGAATGTTGCTGAGTTTATTTTTATGCGTAGGTATGTAATACCAACGTAGGTATCACGATTTCCTCAGGCCAATCTAGATGGTTGATAAAATAAATTAAGACAATGAAAATACTTTCATACAAAATAAAATATATTATGTATTTAATATGATAGTTAAATATATAATTTCATTTTGAATGTTATTCTAATCTAACCAACTATAACATAGCTATCGAACAAACTACCGATCGATGATGGATGATGTTACAAGCCAGGGGTCGTTTGTATGTTTTCTTCTTAAAATTGTCCTATAACATGTTCAAAAATATTTTACACCTAACGATATTCCAAAAACTAGAAGACATCGAATTACTAATGTCTTGGATTAAAAAAAGTTCTTTGGCTTTTTCTTCTTCTTTGCAAGAGTGGTCAGTAACGTCGTCGCGGCTGTGGTCGTGGTGGTAATGGCTTCGGAAATGCTGGCAGTAACGTTTGCAACTGAGTCCTCTTCTTCCATCTCCTGTCCTTGGCTTTCGTCAGGAATGCTGATTTGGAACTGGAGTAGCACCACTAGGTATGTCACCATTGTGGCCATCAACTGTCAAAGGAAAGCCAGTGTAATTAGAAATTGAATAAAATAGTCACGGTTTGTAAAAGTTAATAAATCGACTATTCGGACAAAAATTATATTCCACGCCTAAAGCCCTTTTATGAATCCTACTATCCTACTAATATTATAAATGTGAAAGTCTGGATGTTTGGACGTTGGATGTTTAGATGTTTGGATGTTTGGATGTTTAGATATTTGGATGTTTGGATGTTTATTCCTCAATCACGCCTAAACGGCTGAACGGATTTAGATGAAATTTGGCACACGTATAGTTTATAACCCAGAATAGGACATAGGCTATAAAATTCCTACGGGGAAACGTCTCATTCCCGCGGAAATATCAATTTTGAAACTACTGAATCGATTTGAATAATGCTTTCACTGTTGGAAAGCTACACTATCCCCGGTGTACATAGGGTACTTTTGATCCTGGAAATGTGGGGGGAAGGGGAGATATTAAAAAAAAGAGATTACGAGCGGGTGAAACCGCGGGCGGATGGCTAGTAAAAAATAAAGCAAAAGCTAGCTGCAACAATAATTTGCTTTATTTTTACCGGTTTGCTGTATCCTCGTACTTACAGATTTGAAAAGAGTTCTATTGACGTCAAAGAATCCTCCAAGACTGATCTGTGATGGGTTCATCTCTGTCGCACGAAGGAACATGTTGACCTCCGTCTGTGCATCCGTATTCATCCAGGACAGTTCTACCATCAGCAACTTCTTTTGAAAGTTAGTGCGCACCTGATTTCCCAACAAAAAACGCAAATGTAACAAGTTGATAGTTTGGTTTTGGATAATACATCGTCTCTTAGAAAATGGTGTACCTACCTACCTTAATTATGCACAGTTGTAGTTCTCGCAAAAGTTTTTAAAGCTAGTTCAATAAAGACCAGAATCGAATCGATGCTACTTAGATTTAGGATCTGAGAATCTATTGACATTTTCCCGTATGTTTGTGAATTTACGAGTATGTTGTTGTTTGTGAATTATGGTTTTAAGAGCGTAGCTTATCAGTAGAAAGAAAGTTGTGTAATTCAGCTTTCAAAAGAATTCCGACAAATAAATTTTCAATTGAACAACTTACGTTATGAGAAGCGTAATGGGCCTCGTCACAAATAAGAAACAGTAGCAGAATACTGCAGCAAGCAGTCAAAGCCAGGCCGATGTCCTTGATTCCGAAGCCTTCAGAAATCTGACTCAGCAGTCCGTAGATGGAGAGGGTGATGATGAGAAAGAGGTAGAGGTTGACGAAGGTGAACGTGTAGCAGTTTGCGATGCCGGTGTCGCGAGCGATCTTGCTGAGACGGAGCCACAGGGCGCGGTAGTCTGACACCTTCTTTGCGGGGCCGATGTTGCGGAGGGCCTAAAATTAAACGGAAAAAATTACAAAGTACCTACTTGAAACTAAAGATTTCAACAAAGCTATAATATGTAACATCTGTTTCGTTGTAATATTGTAGGCAGAATTGTTTCACAAGTATAATCCATACGAGGGCAACAGAGTTCTGCAGGTTTCTGGTCGAGTGCCACTTATTGGAGTCGGCAGTTGTGGCTTCATTACTCGTGATTAGGTCTGTCTTCTAAACATATCTTTAATATAGAAGGTTACAATAAAAATGCATGTTGCGACGTTACCTGGTGAAAATCTTCAGCCAATACATTAGCACAAACGCTGAGAGTCTCGCAGAGCAAGTACCAATACCCTCCGAGGATGTAGGTCAGTATCTCAAGGAACACGTAGGGTATGATCTGCATTATCTTGAAGTGCACCATTGTGATATGGGTGATAATCACCGAAGTGGTCGATAGTACGGGGATTACCACCGCAATGGCCAAAGCTTTCTTGTATAAGTTTACCGCCAGGGCTCTTCCGGATAGATGCTTGTAAGCAGTCTGCAACATACGCAATTATCAGTGCCTTTTTTGCCCAAAAGAATGTGTTTAAGCACAATAAACGTAGGTAAGTGAGTCTTGCCAAGATTGGGGGACTCGGGGCTAAAGGCTTTTATTACCTATCTACCTTAAAGAATCGAAGCACCATTGCATTAAATTCTTGGATTTCTTGGTCTCTGCGCCGGCTCATCAACCGGCATGCGTTTTAGCTAGCGTAAAATGATCATTAGTGCTCGACAAAATGTATATCTATTAGTTTTTCAAGGCAAGGATACTGCAATTTGGTTAGTTTTTGGAATCCAATGCCGTTTTTATAAAAAGTTATTAATGGATATCCTTTTCTGAAAATTTGGCAGGTTGTCGTGCAAGCAAAGTATACCTAGGTGTATCTAACACTGCTGTTTTCTCTGTTGAAAGGCAATAAAAATAATTGACCTGGGATAAAGCTTAAGTTGTCAGACAGTCACGCTATCTGCTAATTATCTCACTTCGTTAAAAGATTAGCAAACGATCAAAGTGATTTAACGAATAAAAAAGATGGGCATTTTAAAGCCCTTGTCCATCGGATAATAAAAAAAAATCTGTGAATGGTGGTGACTAAAATCGACCATGTAGTAGATAAGATAGGTAAATTTTCTGTAAATATTAGTCTACATCGTATTGCGACAAGATTTTCTAGACTCTGAAATTTACAGAGTAAGTTTTAAAGTAAATTAATACTTTAAGTGAATATCATTAAGTAGGTAGGTACAATGAATTCTTACCTCAAAAGATACCCATTCATTAAGTACTCCAGCTATCTTTCGAGTTTCATACCAAATCAGTGGTACAACCAGCATTGGAAACAGATATACAGTGAATAGGTATTCTATTACGGCCTCCTCAAATTTACCACCCTCAGCTGTTCGCAAAATTTGAACCTTATGGAGAGACAAGTACAGGACATATCCCAGCATGGAAAAGTAAACTGCTGCTGAATAAATCATGGAGGGTGAAGCCAACTGGAAGTCGTTGATTCCAGCAGATGTTCTCGTTATGGGAAGTACACCCATTATACGTAACAGAGAAAATACTGGTTTGATGTTCTCATATATAATGTCTTTGTTAAGTCTAGGATTAATCAGATTGTTTCTCATCGGTTCTACTTGATTCGGAGAAACTGGTTTGAAATACGGCGTCCTGGCTGGTGTAACATCCAGGAATACGTGATTGGTCTTCTGTTTATCTTGCATTTGCGCCGCGTAGCCATTCGGTATTGTTGTCGTTGGAAATAAACTGTTATTGGTGTAGAAAGCCATGTTTTATTGCTTACGTCGTCGCAATTTCGATACACAGCGGCGACTGGCTTCTGTTTTACGAGAGAAGGAAGCTTAATGACGCTAGGATGGCTCAGTGCGTCATATTTCAAAGGCTGACAAGTTGATTGCAGCCGCGTAGGCGTTTTGTCGTCCTTGCGTTAATGTTTCAGTGCGCACTTCACCTTGATCGAGGCCGCCACCTCATCATTACCAGTCTGCATTACATGAATCTTTAAGACATCACTTAATCAGCAAATAAGTTAAGTACCTACCTTTCTCATGATGCGATTCAGTTTTACTGAGCAGAAGTAACAGTGAATCATACTTTTTTCGAATAGTCATGAATAGGCAAAGATTATGATTAACGTTAAAAAATTTCGAGGTTTCTTGTGAAAAAAGGTAAAAAAAATATTAAATTTTATCTCACTATTTTACTTGAAGGTAGATAGGTACTTATGTATAAAGAACATTGGCGATATTAAATTAGAATATAGAATGATAAAGAATCGTTACTAGGGTCATTAATTTTTATCTTACGGTTTTCCATAATTTTACTCCAGGTGGAACATTATATTCAAGAATTTATTATGAGATTCTATTCTTGAAATCGATTTGTGACTCGTTCGAGTACCTACCAAAACGACTGTAAACTACATAGTGCATCATCAGTGATAATGCGTAGAGTTATGTACGAGTACGGACCAAAGTGTAACGGGCGTCCAAAAAGTATCATACACATACTATAAATACATTTAAATATATCTTGGAATTTTTGTTAACATTCAATAAATTCAATTATGTACTAGATCTAAAAAGTTTGGATTATTCTCACTAGTTCCGGTCAAAAAAGTTCCGCCGGAACTAGTGATACTTTTTATTCTCATTAGTTCCTTGTCACTTTGACACTTAGTCCCGGCGGAACTAGTGATTTTATTCCGATTACTCTCTGTAGATCCAGTGATCAAGATCCATTTGGTTCCATTGAGAAAACTTTTTCTCTTTAGATCCAATTCTGATGATTTGGTTCTAACAAGAACTTTTATCATCTGTAGATCCAATGATCAAATTGATTTTGTTCCAGTGAGAATACCTTTTGTCTTTAGATCCAATTTTGATGATTTGGTTCTAAGAAGAAAATTTGGTGCCAGTGGTAATACTTTTTATCTTTCAAAAAATGTGTTTATTTACGACCGTAAATTATTTCAAATGTAAATTTGAAACCTCTAAAATTATCAGTGTTTCTCTACTATATTATGCATGTATTATACATATAAACCTTCCTCTTGAATCACTCTATCTATTAAAAAAACCGCATCAAAATCCGTTTCGTAGTTTTAAAGATCTAAGCAAACATAGGGACAGACAGACAGGAAGCTACTTTACTTTATACTATGTAGTGATATAAATCAGAAAATATACCTATTTTATAGAAAGCGATTCATCTAGAATCAGCCCGAAGCAAAGCAAAAACTTTTTAATCAGAGTAAACAAATTATTGTCAGATCAAAGTTATTAATTTTGGATCTAAAAGATAAAAAGTATTACCACTGGAACCAAATTTTCTTCTTAGAACCAAATCATCAAAATTGGATCTAAAGACAAAAGGTATTCTCACTGGAACAAAATCAATTTGATCATTGGATCTACAGATGATAAAAGTTCTTGTTAGAACCAAATCATCAGAAATGGATCTAAAGAGAAAAAGTTTTCTCAATGGAACCAAATGGATCTTGATCACTGGATCTACAGAGAGTAATCGGATCATTAGTTCACTTGTGTTGTACATTAGACTAAATTAAATTTTTTAGTTGGTAAGTCAATCCTTTTTTCAGACTCAGACTAGGTCAGCGGGAATGTATGTATGTTATGTAATTTTCTTACGACTTGTGTCGTCCATTTTTTATTATTATGTCCTTACGTACAATGATATTAATGTGCATAACAGAATAGCTTCGTTCTTTGTATAAATATAAATTAATGTCGTAAAATTTGCATACAGCTTAAATACCTACCCACTGCTGACTTTAAGACTTCTTTAGAAACTTGTTAATGTCACATAAGCACCTCACTCAATTCAATGCTATTCACGATGTGAGGGGACACAAAGCATGGGCTTATGATGTGTATGTACCACAAGGGTATTATAAATGTGGGTCTTAAACTGCATTATATTAAAACAGACCCTACAAACGGAATAGGTACCACGAGTATCTTGTTGACTTATCCAATAGATTTGTACCTTCAATTAAATCTTTGAAAATTATTTGTAGGATAATAAAACCATGTTTGATATGTGTAACCTTTCTTAATTATTTGAGCAGCCTTGACACATATTGAAGGACAAACAGAAGCTACTAAATGTTTAACCACTCAAAGCCGAACCGGCACTCGCGTGCCGCTTAACAATAGATTTTCTATTGTGTCTGGTTTTCCGGGGCTAGAAGGATTAATCTGTAAGAATTCGATACACTACCATGTTTTGTTGTGTTCTTTAACTAGCGTAAGCGGTGTTGTCTAATATATTTATTTATGTATTTAATTTTGTACAGCCAAGAGATGTTTTTTTTAATGTCGAAGTTAAGATCAGTGTCCATTAGCTGCAATACCTACTAAGCTTAAAGTTCGTAACGCGGTCGCTGTTTCCACGGGGAATAGAACTTTGTGCGTATTTTAAGTGGTGAACGAAAATGAGGTGGACTGTATGAATATGATATGGGCGTGAGATTGGTAAGCGTAGCCGAAATGTGCCGGATAAGTACATTCTCAAAGAAGACCGACGTCTTGTTTTTTTATTTTATGTAAGAAGCGGCAAACGAGCCTGCGGGTCGCCTGATGGTAAGCAATCACCGCCGCCTATGGACATCAGCAACAGCAGAGGGATCGCTGATGCATTGCCGGCCTATGGGGGTATGGGGAATGTGGGCCTCCAGCACTCTCACAAACCAGACGAAACACAATAGTAGTCACTATTGTTTCACGCTGGTGTTATGTGAGAGAGTGGTACTTCCCCGGACGAGCCGGCCCATTCGTACTGTAAAACAGCATGGCTCTACCACTACAAAACTATTGCACTTCGTTTAGGAGTAAGACTGCTAGAGGCACGAACTCCTTTTTGCGTCTCTCTCTCCCCATGCCCGGTGCCCGCCCATCTCCCATGGCCCTTTCCTGTTCCTGCATAATTATATAATTTTCTCAAAGGCGGGCTACGCAGTTTAGACCAATTCGAACTATTCACAAAAATGTGTACAATTTAATAAACGAATTTCCTTACAGTGCAATAAACCGTCGTACAACGCTGTAATAGAAAATTATTAAAATGCAACCTCAGCCATAATCAAAAAAACTTAATAAAATGTTTATAGCAGATGCTAAAATAAATTATGATGCTTTTATAGGGCACCTGGACGGCAATACATAAACCAGAACATTAGAACCTTGTCCAACGAAGGGAGACGTTTTATGGTTCATAAAGATTCCGATGGTGATAAATAAAACTCGAGTTCTAGTGAAGTGGACAAGATGTATTCAGCTATAAAATAGCTGTTGAGATGTTGCCTTGGATTAGATGGGATCCACTAGCGATTGTGTTGATAGTTGAGTAGTTTAATCTATAACTGTACAGATAAAGATATCTTATTTGTAAGATTGCACTGAACTTTTAGTTTATATTTTTACAAGAAAGTCATGTTAGTATTTCTTTATTTATAACAACAATATTGCAAGATTGCACGTCTATCCGACTCTCTTGCATTAAAACCTTTGGGCAAAGTAGATACTTATTAAAAGATACTTATTAACAGAAATCGTACTTTCGACAATATTGAGTGCAGCAGCTGAATTACTCTACTTGACTAAACCATATAACAATGTTATCAACACTCTAACATCTAAGCCGGGCTAATCAGGCACCTTGGCCATAGTAAAAAGAGTGGATAGAAGGCTATTTACTGGCCCAATCCGCGATATACATAGCATACCATACTTAATTGCCTGTCTCAAGGTTGTCACTTGTAGCTCAATTTTAATTCAGTGCCGCGTAAGCGGTGTCGAAAAGCCGCGACGCACAAGCTTTGTGCGGTGTTAGTCACGACTGGTGTACTGGGAGAGAAATGGGTCGAGATTTTCTTTTAGTTGCGTGCGGATAGACGCATAGCAAGACGCGCGCGGCGCCTTTGTTTGAAAATAACGTACTTTCCAGTCTTTCTACTACGCCTTGGTTGATAGTCTATTTAGGTGGTAATCAAGAAGAAAGGTTTGCCCGAGGGTTTCTTAAGCCGCCGCAATCAAATTTAGCTGCACCGTCCCGGGTTAATCGAGATTAGGTAAATGCTGAGGTCGGCGACGATCCACTTACAAACTCGTTATGTTGGAGAGCGCCGGAAACAAATGAAGTATAATTCATTTGTGGGATTTGGACAAGTGGTATAGGTGGTAATGTAAATTAACCTTAGAAAGGTCTTGGTTGTGGTTGGAGATTTGCCGAGTTCCGATTAATCATTGTAGTTGAAAAGCGTGATAAAGTACTATCGAGCAATGCAAATAAACAGCATACTTAGAAATAAAACATCAGCTTGTTGATGTCGAAGGGCAAAGTTTTGTTTAATTCGAGTCTCTATTAGGAAGGTATACATTAACTATTAGAATGCACTTTGGTGATCACAAACAATCTTCGAAGAATACGAAACAAATAACCCGTCCAGACGAGAGATATTTACTCCAAGCTTTCGACAAAAAATTATAATGTAGTGCCAACACGCTTAAAATAAAAACTTCAAAGACAGGGAAAAAAGGAAAGAGCACTGGCAGCATACTTAATCTTCCTAATACAAATAAAAAAAGATAATGTCAATATAGAATTTGAATTTCGATTACCATGTTGCCTTATACCGCGTTTACATTCAGCCCATTGCCGCGGCAACATGGGGAATAAACTGGGAAACGCGAGAATGTAAACAGGTCATTTCCATTGCCTTGACGTTGCCGTTCGCATTGCCCGGCTATCCCCCATTTGGCGGTTTTTCTAGCGGACATCAAAGCGCGGCAATGCGAGCGGCAACGTGTGTTTACATGTTGCTCTCTCGTTCAGTCGTTTGATATCTTTAAAAATACTTACATTGTTCTATTACGATGAATTGCTATCATCCACCGCTCCTACGACGACGACGTCTCTTTTGAATTCTATTATAACATTTAAATAATTAATTAAACTTAAAAGGCAGAGCGCCCACGCGACAATTTCCACGTTATCCATGGCCCAGAGTCGAATTTAAAATACATATGAAGCGGCAATGTAAACACTCATTTCCGCTGACGTTGCCACATCAATATACGGGGAAATATGTACGGCAAGGCAAGCAGCAACGGAAATGGCTGAATGTAAACGCGGTATTACATTGCCGCATTAAGCCCCCGTACAGACTGTACTTGAGTAAATAAAAGCATCAAACAAAAGCATTTGGAGATTGAATACATTATGCAACGAAATAAGATAATCTAGCCATCTTTTGGCCACGAGCCGGCGGGATCTTTAGAAATTTACATTAAAACAGCTCCTTTAAAACTCTTAACACGGTGTTGGAGACATTAAAATGAAATTAAAGTAATGGCGACGCATTTTTAAGACGATTATCCAATTTAATTTACATTTCAGTTAAAGGATCACCCGTTTTGTAATTAATGGATGGCACTTAAACGGATTGGGCTGCGTTGCGATTTATTTCTTATTATTTTATTTGGGACTACCCTTCCGCCTGCGGTTTCATCCGCGCGTACTTTTTTTTTCAAATAACCCCCCCTTCCCCCCACATTTTCGGGATCAAAAGTACCTGATGTCACCCGAGGGTAGTGTAGCTTTCTAACAGTGAAAGAATTATTCAAATCGGTTTAGTAGTTTCAGAGCCTATTCAATACAAACAAACAAAATTTTCCTCTTTATAATATTATTATACGATAGATTGACATTTAGTCAATTTTTTATAGCTCCAGACTATTCTCTACTGAGTCAGCAACTTAATTGTTATTAAAATACTAAGCTTCAATAAATTCATCAAGTACTATAATAGGTAAGTCAATTTGGTTAGCCATTCGCTGAAGTCAGGCGCGCTACGAAAGTAGACGAGTAGTTGTGTTTGTAACTTCGTAGCCAAATAGTGCTAAGGGCCGTGTATTATTTAAGTTCCTTGATAATTAATTCTTGCAGTAACAATTTACGCATCTATACCGATTCTATCTATCTATCTAATCTATCCACCCGTATCCACCCACTGTTGAGTATAGGCCTCCTCTTTGTCACGCCAACACCGATTAAGTAGTGTTATTTATTTATTTTGCAAGCGCGATACAGGGCTCCATATTAATTCTGAACTTTAATGGTTGGAATGTTTACTTGATATGTGTAGTTTACACCACAGTTTAGTTATCTTTTCCATTATACGTTTTTAAAAATTAATAGCATCTAGGATGACGTAAGACAGTGCCAAACAAAATATTTATCCTAATAAGCCGCAACCAAATAGCATATATTTTATACAAGTTGCACCTCAATATCAATTAAGATTTTAAAGGCGAATTTAAATTACCTGCCTGGGTTGCAACGATTTTATAACTACAATAATAAAGTATAGGTACCTACCTATGGACCTCCATCGAAGGCTGTGATGGAATCGAAGGGGACTGCGGGTGACGGGACGCGAGGGCTCTCCACACGGACTTGGAGATTTCAATATACCCTCAAAGCTAGGCTTAGTGACGACCCGTCTGAGAATATCGTATCGAGTATCGATAGTATAATTGTTTTGATATTTGTGGTCAATAAGAACTAGTCTTAGATCATAAAATACTGTAACTAACCTGTATAAACAACCGCAGGCTAGCGAGACCTGCGTCCAACCAAAACTTCCTCGGTTTCCTCTTCACACCTAAAGAGCTAGGCCCACCTTAAGACGATTAATCTTAGTAGGTATTTAGCGTACAAAGTTTATATATAATCAGAATAAACGTCCCAATTTTTGCCAGATTTTTTTAGTGTAAACGCCTCCTCCATTCATACATTAGTAGATTATAATTTAACGACGAACGTAAGTATGTACATACATTTAACCAGTCATTGCCCATGGTCCACCTTCATAGTTCACCCGGGTGTACCAAAGGCAATTATTTCTTCCCTTAGTTCACCCCAAGATAACTGGGTGTACCAGGGGCTTTTCTTTTTTCCCGTGGTTCCCCTGTCTAAATTTTTCTCAGAATGTATTGCTCGTAGTTAACGGAGAATTAACATTTCCAATTTAATTAGGAAATTATCAACAAAATAAACTTGTATTATAAAGGTTTAAGAATAAGAAGTAAGCTTATTGCAATAACAAAATTTCGTAGTTTTGGTTTATAAATTATACGGAAATTAAAACGCACAAGCAAAAAGGTTTATATTTCATCGATGTCTTAAAAGTTAAATTCGGCGGTACATCCCTGCCTTGGCTATATCTCCCTGTCGAATCCCGCTAAATTTACACGCTGCCCTTCCGTCTTGTAATGCGATCGTATTTTAACGCACCATCCATCTCTATCCACGACTTCTCCATACTCCTGCATCCTTTTATTGTGATTTGTGGAAGATATATGACTTTGATTTGTTTTGCAAACCATTTTTATACATTTTTCATAAAATACGGGATAACATTTAGAATGCCGTAATGTCATGTTTATGGTTTGTTTCCTATTCTTCTGAGTCGATGCAGTTAAATTGGTAATGTTAAAAATGCTTGATTACCTTGATTTATTTCTTGAATAAATTTTGATTGGAAGACATAAGCTACCTTTCTGAAGACGTTGGTAGAGATTTTAAAACGTTGTATTTAGCCAGTGTTATGCATAGTGTGTTAAAATACCAGCCATTCCGTTGGGCTGATGAGAACCGCCACAACTGAGGAATACTCAGGAAGCATCGCCCAATCTGCTTAAAACAAAAACAAACATTTTAGGTTCCTCAAACCTTAACTTCCCTAAAAAAATAGTGAAACACACATAAACATGGTCTAGGGATATTTTTATTACATTTTTATTATTTAATAAACTAGGTGTGATTAAATATAACAAGGGTTTTCAGAGGACAGAAGTTGCTGGCAAACTTCCCGCCATTCAATAACTTTTCTTTTCACCGTCGGATTAACGAGCCAACTTGGCTTACATCATTGGGAAGAGAGTAAATACGATCGGGTGTCGGAAAGGCTAAGAGTGGGAACACCTATTATTGTTCTTCCACAGAAGAGATGGCAGACACATGAACTGGAAAGGTTTATTATACTATTTTAGGTATTTAAATATACTACGAAGACATTGGTTTAATGCACGAACCATGCGAAACCAAACAAAAATCAATCAAATGTTACCCGTTATATTAACTATAGGTATATTACAGATATGTCATCAATTTAGACATCGAAAATTTAGAAAGCAGCTAATTGCAATGTCTTTCTACACCATTGAATTACATAATTGAAGTTCAATGCTCTACACTGAAGATGACATTGAATTGATTTTTATATCATTAAAATTATAGCACCAAAACCACCAGGCTTGCGATAATTGAGGCAGTGGGTGTGACTCGATACAAAATATGTTCGTCCCACTACCCACTACCCACTAACACCTCCGATTTCTCCTTCGCACCCAAGAAGTACGAGCTTGGGCCCGCTATGTGGCGATTAACCGGTCACCCTTTAACTACTCAATCGTAAGTAATCTTAATTAATATTGACATGTCTGCATCAAATATTTTGATGATATTTTTTTAGTTCATAGAATTTTGAGCAACTAAAAGCTCACTGGTCAACACTGTTTTTGTCACACGAACTTTGTGACGATTTTTGTAATAGTTGATGTACCGCCATTAACAATATATAATAATTTTGTATCAATCACGTCCAGTTTTTTTGTGACAGCTACATATTGATTCCTGTAGTCATATGTACGTATTACTTCAGAATAACTTCATTTGGGGACTGTATAACTATTGCATTCGACTAACTTACATCTTATTACGCTAGTTACATCGTAAAAATGCCACTTAAGTGTATTAACCCTGACAGTTTGTCTTATGTGTGTAGAGAATTAACTTTTACATCTAGCGTCGAAATTTTCTCATGACTAATTGAACAGTCCTATTTAGACAGGCTATTTTGAAAATCACTTACTTACTCCTCGTCATAAACATTTTAAAAATGATCCTTTAGTGAACCCTGATGACATACTTTTACCACCGTTGCACATAGAGATCGGCCAAATTTTTTTTAAGAGCTATTCCTAAACATCTGGAGGATTTGTATATCTGAAAGAGAAATTCCTAAATTCAGCGAGGCAAAAATTAAAGAGCGAATATTTGTAGGTCCACAAATACGGCAACTGATAAAGGATAAGAGCCCTGAAGAAGAACTGAATGATCAGAAAAAACTCGCCTGGAAATGCTTTGTGAACTTTATCCAAAATTTTCTAGGAAAACATAGATCAGAAAATTGTAAAGACTTAATAATAAAGCTTTGGGGTGTAATATGTCTTTAAAATACATATGCTGGACTCTCATCTGGACTTCTTTCCGGAAAATTTGGGTGTAGTGTAGTGACGAACATAGCGAGAGGTTCCATCAGGACATCCCCCTAATGAAGAAGCGCTATCAAGGGAAACGAAATCCAGGAACGCTAGCAGATTATTGTTGGCGACTTAGAAAAGACCTTTCAGAAGCCAAATATTCACGAAAATCACAAGTTTTATTCAATATTAGGCAAAAATATCTCTAAATGTAGCTGATGGGTGTACTTTTTTACGAAAATATATGTTTTGTTGTCACAAGGAAACCTGACGTGTCAATTTTTTTTCATTCGCATATTAGTGTTTGGTGGCCCTAGTAGAATTAAAATTTGATGTATGTTTTCATGTGACAAAAAAAAGGTTAAATTTTGTTGACCAGTGAAGTTTGCGATGCGATGCGTACATCTCTTCTTTCTCGAGTGTTACTCAGCAACAAATAAAATGTTTCTCGTGACAGTGTTGACGTGAAACTGGCTCCAGTGGACGGCACTTTATTATTAACAACTTCATACATATAAATTGCAACGTCACTCATCTTAAGCACAGTAAAAAAAATAGTGGAGATAGTTTCTTGCATCGTGTGATTTAATCCTTAACACGATATAGTGGAAACCACAACACATTAAATCTTATAGCCTTGCCTTAGGGTTGAAAATCAACATCTGTATGTATTACGGTGATGCACGCAAGCTGTATCTTCGCTGTTTTTAATCAGTTTTTTATTCTTGTCTCTCTTATAATCGAGTAGGGATATGAATTAAAAAGTTTAACTAATGTTTTCTCTTCGTCTGAATACTTATTTCTATCATTTTACGAGTATATCTATTTGAAGTCCGTTCAACTCATCCACATTGAAATTGTTGATGGCAAGTGATGGCAAGTGATCACCGCTACCTATAAATACATGCATATGCTCGTCTTTGAGAAACGAATGCAATCGCTTTTTAAAGGATCTTATTCTGTATAGAAACAAATTCGCTGCGCAGAAGAAGAGATAACTAAGTAGCTATTGTAATGCAAAAGCGATCATAACACAAAGAGCATTCGCCTCATAAATTGTCATTACTACTACACAAACTCATTTTACGGTCGCTGTGTTGCAACGTTTTATTGTATTCAGTCATGTTAGTTAGTTTATGGAGACGCCCCAATTTTGCTCAGATGCTGCAGATGATATTATCTCCAGAGTACTTAATAGTGCAGACTACATCAAACTACTCTCGGATATTACAACTCAGTTTGAGATTGCAGATACACATGACAAGACTATAATTTACTTATAGTATGTCTCTCATAAGTTTTGTTACTACAGAAGCAGAGATTCGATTGTGGGAGTTTCAGAGTCCAGCAAGCAAGTTGCAATTCGCCAGATTAAATCTACTGCTATATTAGCTTTTGCGGAACCGCAGTATTTACCAATTTCTATTAATGTGTGGGGGCTAGTCATACATTACAAATCAAAGGTGCAAAATTGAGGTAAGCGTACAATGTCTTTACATTTTTGATTATTAGTCAAAGCATTACATTAAATGATGCATCCTGGTTTCTTTAATATGTACACAAAAAGCCATGCATGGTAAGATTTGAACAATCGGCCACAAGCATTTGATGTGGGGTTTAAGACCACAATCAGGCTGCCAAAATATTATTGCATAAAACTTTTTCTGTTTTACCTTTTATCTGAACTGTTTTTTCCTGTAACATGCTAAAGTGTTTTAAAGGGCTTAAGTAGTTGTAAAACAGTATTATTTACCTTGCTCTAACGGCATTATTAGTGAACAGCACCGTCGCGTCGTGCATGCGCGGGGTTATTAGAAATTCACGGGTTATTAGCGACTGAGACGATGTCGAACGCTTCATTAGAGGCATTATTTTCACAAGGCACGCTGCTTCATCTATAAGAAACTTTATGCAGCATAGTTCCTAGTCGAATGCGATTTTTGTGTCGAACTGTCGTTTACTTATTCTTTCTGTTACCTAAAGTTAATTAATTTTCGTGATATTCATTTTAAAAGATCAATATGTACATAGTTGAGTAATTTGAATTTGAAATGTTTCACGATATTCTCTAGGTATTTTTGTAAAAAAATTAAAATATTAGGCACTTTTTGTATTATTTTTATAATTTCCCTTTTTATGTTTTTGGATAAGTATTATGAAAATTTTAATCGAATAAATCAATTATAATTTTTTTTTGTCCTACGGTTTTAAAAAAAATAGTTTACTAAGACATTAAGATAGTTTAAAGAACTTAAACTTATATAATATAGTGATTTATGAGGGAAGAAAATATAATAATTCGTCCTAAAATACTTAAAGATGCCATCAACAACCTTAACTTACATCTTCAAATAACAGAGTATAGTATAGTAGATACTCGTAATTGACGGAGGAAGAGAAACTTTGAGAATGACAAGGTAGCCGAGCGCGAACTAGGCAGCCGGGCAATTTAAATGTTTGCTCGAGACGAGGTTAATCATCGGGAGACAGGACGAGAGCCGGCCGCAGGTGCACCGCAGGGCTCCACTCAGGGCCCAAATCTCTTTAATATTTAATTATGTATTCCAAAAACGACCAATAAAATGTGACACATTATTGGGTGATGATTCTAATATTACTTTTAAGATATAACACGCGAATTGAGCAGGTATCGAGACAACTAAATCAAAAAGAATAAATATATTAAAATGTTCGTGAATTGAAAAATTTTTGTTTTATTATATTTAAACTCATAACGACAGCTGTTATAGTAAAGACTCATATCACTCGCGTATTACTATGTCTCATGCATTTATGCAAGCGAATTGAAATGGGTCCCGGTCTGTGGGGTTTTGGTATTGGTACGAGGAACTCTGATTCGGTATGAAATATGCTGAGTTTTATACTTATCCAAGTCATAATGCTGAAAAACTGAAAATATATAATATGTACAAGGTATGTACATAAAAGTATTTTTAATACTCGTTACTTTTACAAACTTAAATTCACACCAAAACCATTTTTGTTTTGCAAGGTCCTTTGTAATTTAATTAATATCAAGTTGTCTATTAATTAAAATGCTCTAATAAGAACATTTGAAATCCGTCCCTGGGGATTGGCGGAAATTACAAGTTCCGGTTCCGGCGAGCGGAGACGTCGCGCAGACGGAGTGCACCGGCGCAAACATTTAATTAAGTACTCTTAGTAAAAACACGTCCACGAAACCAGTGACCATGGACACGGACACTAGATTTCCTTATTTATTTATTCTTTCTGTTGCAAAATTACCAAGTTTTATTTTAAATTTAATGCAATGTGTAACAAGACGAGCAGATCGTACACCTGATGGTAAGCGCCACGTCTCCTTAGACAGTTCAGTGCCAAACAGTAACTAAGCAGTTACTGTCTGGCACTGCCCTGCGCCCGCTACACCGAGACGACAGTTATTAGGTCACATATACCCAGTAATTTCACTAGCTTCAGTGCCCTTTTCTCGAAACACATAAGTGCTTGACACACTTTTATTTCACGGTAAAATATCTGGTACTGCGGTGGTACCCACCTAGACGGCCAAGTACAGGAACCTACCACCTGATGAAAGTTTTGACTGCCTTCGTGGAACAGTGGTGTGCCTCTCGGGTGTCAAACTTGGAGGTCATGGGTTCCGACTTGGAGGCTCTAGCTGGTGCTAGGACCTTAACTGAGTCTGACTGACTCAATAAAGTCCTAGCTGTAGCTACCATTATTGTGACGGAAGATTCTACATGTGGCTGTGGTAGGCGTCCCAGTATCCCACAAAACTGAATTCATAGCCCAAATGTGGATTTTATCATCACGCTTTCAAGTTCGCAAACCCTAAATTACGAAAAAAATAAAAAAAACATGCTTTCCCCGCCTAATGTACGTATAATAATATCACAGAGTACCTACACTTTGAATAATATTTTGATCATATCACTCAATAGTTCGTTTTGGGTGTAAGGAAATATGGAGGTATTTTCCTTCTATATTCAGACATTTTTTTATCGCGGTATTTACCGCAACCTATTATAAAGATAAAGCATCCGCCATCAAAAGTCTTCGGTGACAATGCTATCGGTGCTATCTAAAGAGCCACTACGAAATATAAGGGTCTTAAGCGTCCTTTACCCGAACGTGCTGTCTCGAGTGTATGTAAACGCTTTTCTCACACAATAGGAGAAATGTCAGTAAGGTAAAGCTGCCCTGTGTTGTGAACGATGCCACTTGGAAGACTAGAACTGACAAGTACCTACATATTTTATGCAATTTCACTTATGTTTAGTTCTTTTTTGTATATATTTTTAATAGTAATAACTAATAATAATTTTACAAATGGGAATACATAACAAGAAAATATACTTCACTTCACTTTTTTCCGTTTAACGTTTGCTGTTTCCCCCTTATGATTACAAAGAAAGGCTTATTAAAAGCCTATTATAACTGACTTGAAATACGGCCAAGGAAAAATAAAAATATATTACCACTGTGATTGGGTTTAATAACTTCTCTAATAAATAAATAAATATTGGAAAACATCACATACATTGATCTGACCCCAAATCTAGTAGTGTAAGCACTTGTCCTTATGGGTGACAGAAACAACGAAAGAACCACAAATATATATTAAATACAAATAAACATCAAGACAGAACAAACACAAATGTTCATTACATAAGTGTTTGTCCTGGGTGGGATTCGAACCCACGACGTCTGGCGCATAGAACAGGGTCATTATCAAATGCGCCATCGAGCCAGTCAATAAGGTTCGTTGACACTAGTTCCATGATACAGTTCCATGATGGAACTACTGTTATTTTTTTTATCACTAGTTCCATTATTTTCGAAATTTGAAATAATGGAACAAGTGTCAATTTTTGTAATAAGTAATAAGATCAGAAGAAAATAAGTAATAAGATCATAAAATGGGCAGGTTTGATGGTAGATTCTTAGTTTACTTATAAGTAAATAAAATAGACTGTGGCTCGACTGAGTCGTTGAACTTGCATGGATATTATTGCTGTAGTCGAAGATCTTTTAGCTGAGATTTTATTGTTTAGATCGTAGCAGTTTATTTTATTGAGCCGTCAGTGTTTTAAATCACACTGCAGTATTTGTTTAGAAATAAGGTTGAAAATATCCTTTTTAAACAGAATTTTTATTTAGAGTGTCAAATTCTTCCTTGGCAATATTGAATGTTTTGTTTAACTAACGTGCCAATGTTTTATTAATTTTATTAACAAAATGTTGAGTACCCAAACAAACCTGTGTAGTTAATTAAAAAAATACTTTATGCCTCAAATTAAATTTAAACAACCTAAGTACTTGCCAGGCTTTATTTAATTGTAGATGCACGTGTCAGAAGGGGTTTTATATTTATAAATAATAAAATAAATAAATCTTTAAACATTATGTATTTTTAAACACAATATGAAACATATTATTTAACAACACCATCAGGAACACTTTTACTTATAACTTATCTGTAACTTATCCGCAACTATCAAATAGTTACACTGAATCAGATCTTACTGATAAAAGGGCAGAGTAACGTTAGTACCATGGCTCGAACAAGAATGAATTCCTTCTACCCGTCCATGTCTTTTTATAGCGACAAATGGCGCCTTTTCTGTAGCACCGGAATTACAAATTCACTGACAGAATATTTTAATTTACTAACTACAAAATAATTTGAATAACAAATATAATTAAATAACTTTTAAATTATACTAAAATTATAAAACTGATATTGTTATGTAAATAAACCAACTGTTTACCAATATTATGAATAAGTTAATATTTACACCGGATATCATGTTTGTAACTAATTCTTCGTCAAGTTATATATCTTAAAATCATTTAACACAACAAGAATATTAATTGTTAAAGATTAGAACAAAATACAAGGATAAATCCTAATCATTATATTATAATTTATGACTATGAAAGTACACAATTTGACAGAACATTTGGATACCGGATATCTCTCCAAACCATTTTCAATACTTATTTAGATTGTCATTTACAATTATTATACATCAGAACTAAATGTTATAATCTATATTTTAATAAATTTATATTATTAGGATTATTCTTATTAATTATTAGTAAAATTATATAATTACATAAACATAATCTAACACGGCCATTCTGCAAAGACACTTCGTTCTCGAAGTGTGGTCAGGTTACACGTAGAACCATTCACGTTAGGCCGGGACTCCACCACAGCGGAGATGGTGTGCGGTGTGCTGTGCGAGAAGAGATGTTTTTCAGCTCTGGGTAATCCACCGAAACTGTGTGTGCTGGCTAGCCTTGGGAGTGTGCCGGTTGGGTTCCTGAAACGTGACAATAGATATCATGTTTACAACAAGCTATTTTCGCAACCATAATCATGCTGCATCATGTTGACCAGACATTACACCAGCTAACATTCGACAGCAACACAAATACTGTTCAACTGTCGTGCTCTGTCACACCATGTGCTGCTCATGATGTCCAGACAGTACACCAGCTAACATTCGGCAGCAACACATAAATACACACTTCAATACTCTGTTCAACTGTCGTGCTCTGTCACACCATGTGCTGCTCATGATGTCCAGACAGTACACCAGCTAACATTCGGCAGCAACACATAAATACACACTTCAATACTCTGTTCAACTGTCGTGCTCTGTCACACCATGTTCTGCTCATGATGTCCAGACAGTACACCAGCTAACATTTGGCGGCAACACATAAATACACACTTTAATACTCTGTTCAACTGTCGTGCTCTGTCACACCATGTGCTGCTCATGATGTCCAGACAGTACACCAGCTAACATTTGGCAGCAACACATAAATACACACTTCAATACTCTGTTCAACTGTCGTGCTCTGTCACACCATGTGCTGCTCATGATGTCCAGACAGTACACCAGCTAACATTCGGCAGCAACACAAATACACACATAAATACTTAAATAAAAAAAAACTTAAATTTACCAGTTTCTGTTCAGACAGCTCGGCCATTCTGTCTCATTTTGACAAGTAGTCGTAAGCATATTAATAACAGAAACCTATCGCTCCATTTGGCCATTGCCTTGTGGAGTTCCTTACAAACCATTTGTATATTACACCAAATAAACTCAGCACCCAAGTCCTCAATGTTTTTGCATCATGATTCAGCTCCGGCATCAAGCTTTTCTGGGTAAAAAACTGGATGAGCGATGTCATCATGGCGTCGATTCGAAGAAATTGCAGTTAAAATCGATTCCAGTAAACCAAATCGACGTCCATGGCAGATAGCTACAATGTACACCATAAATTAATTGACACAATAATAATAAAAGAGGCTATCAATTTTACGGAACACTAGAAAAAGAATCTGTCCGACAAATTCGTTACTCATAACGATAATTCCCTCTTTTTGTTTCATATTATCGGGGAGTACCCCGACCAAATATTACTCCAAATTTAGACAATTACCATTTGCATTATATGTTTACGTTATCAGGGAGTACCCTGACCGAACGTATAACAAACAGCATAAGGCAGAATCTGTGGGTTAGATAATGTAGGTAGGTAATAAAAAATATTCAGGCCGACCGATTCATCAAAAAACACAATGATTTTCTTCTTATTTCGTATTATCGGGGAGTGCCCCGACCAAATACTACTCCAAATAAGACAATCATCATTTGCATTATTTGTCAACGTTATCAGGGAGTGCCCTGACCAAACGTGTAACAAACAGCATAAGACAGAATCTGTGGGCTAGGTAGATTTATATTTTTATTTATAAACGAATCCCACTTCTGATGTCAGAAGGGGTTTTATATTTATAAATAATAAAATAAATAAATCTTTAAACATTATGTATTTTTAAACACAATATGAAACATATTATTTAACAACACCATCAGGAACACTTTTACTTATAACTTATCTGTAACTTATCCGCAACTATCAAATAGTTACACTGAATCAGATCTTACTGATAAAAGGGCAGAGTAACGTTAGTACCATGGCTCGAACAAGAATGAATTCCTTCTACCCGTCCATGTCTTTTTATAGCGACAAATGGCGCCTTTTCTGTAGCACCGGAATTACAAATTCACTGACAGAATATTTTAATTTACTAACTACAAAATAATTTGAATAACAAATATAATTAAATAACTTTTAAATTATACTAAAATTATAAAACTGATATTGTTATGTAAATAAACCAACTGTTTACCAATATTATGAATAAGTTAATATTTACACCGGATATCATGTTTGTAACTAATTCTTCGTCAAGTTATATATCTTAAAATCATTTAACACAACAAGAATATTAATTGTTAAAGATTAGAACAAAATACAAGGATAAATCCTAATCATTATATTATAATTTATGACTATGAAAGTACACAATTTGACAGAACATTTGGATACCGGATATCTCTCCAAACCATTTTCAATACTTATTTAGATTGTCATTTACAATTATTATACATCAGAACTAAATGTTATAATCTATATTTTAATAAATTTATATTATTAGGATTATTCTTATTAATTATTAGTAAAATTATATAATTACATAAACATAATCTAACACACGCAAAGATAAAAATACAGATTCTAAGCTTAGTTAGTACTTGAATTATTTTAAAATTAGAATTTTCTGTCCCATATTTATTTTTCTTTCATCCTTTGTGTCATTCCAAATTGTACACGTAGCATTATAAAGACTCATCAGCTAATTTTTCTTTAAAAAAGGAATATTAAACGTTTCGAAATAACGAGGTTATAAACGGATTTTTCTATTAAACTTTTTGACCAATCCAATAACAAGGAGGCAATAAATTAACCGGCTGAAAAAATATGTCACCCCTAGAATTTATTACTCAAATTAATTACACTGGATTCAGCCTCGCGGCTTAGGAACCGAGATTTTTTAGGACACCACTTACCAATTTAACTATTCAAGTCTGTGACTTATGTAGAGGGAAAATGTGCGGATTCATCAAAGGGCCTTTTACCTTTACCTTTTTAATTTATTTTAGGTCTTTGTGTTCGGGAAGAAAGTCCCGCTGGTATGTTTTTGTATTCAGTACAGGAATATTAGGAGATAAAAACTCTTTGTTTACATTTTTTTTAAATACATTGTTTTATATAATTTTTGGGAACAATCTTTTGCATTTTTTATCTTTCGAATATTGTGCTTTTTTAATTACTTTTCTTTGCGAATGATTGAATGCATATGTTTGAAATCGAATAGTTGAAGTCAAAATGTACGTCAAATCGAATGATTGACATCTAATAATGGAAATCAAATGGTAAAATTGAGACATCAGGATGGTCTAACGAAGTGCACACGCTACATCGGAGTTCGCCACAATTTCTGATTACTGTAGCATTAAATACGGTTCCATCAGAGGCAAGCGCATTGCGCTGCATCGTCGCATACTTCATCTGTTGCATATTCATACCGTACCGGCGATCATCACTCGCGCAAATGAAATTTTCTCTGTATTTTTCCTTTATAAACGAATAATACGCACTTGTAGACACTCTACAGATGTATTCCGCGGTAGAGTCACCAAACGTAGTAAGAAAGTGGGAATTTATTAGTTTAAAGGTTATTGCACATTTGTAAAGACAATAGGATGGCCATCCGAGTTAATTTCTGCAAATCTTAAATCGTTGACTATAAAAGACAATGTAATTAAATTATTATTTATTAACGAAAAACATCGTCGATGTTCAGACGAGGTAATTTAATTTTAAATACAAATTGGTTCTTTCATGTTGTACGCTTGTAAACTCATTATTTTAGGATTTAGGCCAATAAATATAATGAAATTTTTCTAAATACTTTAGAAATCTGAAGCTAGGAGAAAATGAACAGGTAGATTGTTATAAAAAATGTAATATAGAAAAATAAACTTTGACGATTGCCAAAGTTTTTACAGCATTTATCAATACAATCTCTAATTGAATATTATTTTATCTAAGTTAGTTTTCAGTGTTAAGGTAGAGTTTAAAATTATTTTCCAAATAGATGGGTTTGGAACTTGGAATATCCCAACCAATCATAAAACGTTAGTAACACAATCCCCCAATGAAAAGTTAGTGTTCCCTTTTTCGTTGAAGTGTTGAAGTGCAAGGGTAGTTTTTCATTGGCGCTACTTCTTACGTGTTGAAAACTGTTATTAAAGAGTTTACGTCTACGTGTCCATACTAAAAAGTTTTGAGTAAATTATGAGAGTTGTGACAATTGGGCCATATCAGACTGCTGGGCACCGAAATTTAATATTTTTATTACGTAGTAATAAGTTTATTGGATCAGTAATGTATGAGTTGTACCAAGTTGAAACAAAACAATAAACATGTCACGTGAAGAGAAGTGACAATGTGCTCTAAAATGTAGCATGACTGCTTAGAAGGCGCCTATTTACTGTCATCTTAAAGACACCCAGGTTGTAATTGTCAGGAAACCGGTAGAAACCTTTACTCCTTCACTTTAAAGAGGATTTGCTATAAATTTTGCCTTTTCTGGACTGGAGTTTTAAAATAAATTGGTCACTGTGCAATTCATTTTAAAACTTGTAACAAAAGTTATCTCGATCGGGCAGGCACATCGATAGCCCAGCTGAGATTGAAAAGTAAACGGATTCTACACGCGTTTGGTCCGTCTATTTGCACAGATGCAGGCCACAGGAACGTACTAAGACGCTGATTAATATTCTTTAAAGAAGCTACTATTTTTATCTATTTAGTAAACCAATGCAAATCTGGATTGCAGTGCTTGCAGCTGCAATTAGACAAAGGCCTTGTAATTTTTTTCGGACCATTCAAAAATAGCAAATGTTTTTTAACTTAAAATGTGACATGGAGTGAGAAATATAGCCATTAAAGGCCCTCTAGATTAAGTGACTCCTAATTGAATTAAACTGCAAAATTAAGCGATAATTCAAGAATAAAAATCATCAGTCGGTTTAAATTGTTCGTAATCGTACCCTGTTGAAACTAATCGGGCTTACAAATTTAAATGTTACGACTTCCAACTTATGTCGTACTTAACTTGTTAACCCAAATGGGTCCACTAATCCTTTACATCAAAATCCAGACTAGTTAGTTTCGGGTAGCCCCGCAGAACTTAGGACGCCCCTGTGTTTATATTGCACAGCGGGCGTAAAACCCTTTTCTTTTTGCCCCGATACGGCCACTGTCCTCTCAGATTAAAGCCTGACCAGATTAGCTTGAATTGTGTTTACTGCTTACGAGATTAGAGGGGTCCGACCCACGAACCAAACCTGCTATGGTCTGTAATTAAATTTATCTGCGTAGGTTAGTAATTTGCGCGCCCTTTCATATGGCATGGGCGATTTCTCGAGGCTTTGTTTTTATCCCGTTTTGGTGCCTGTATTTTTGTTCTAAACAGAACCATTCGGGGAAGTAACTACTCATTTTATCTTGAGAATAGAAATACTATAACAACGTGACTCGGTCATCAAACTTCGTTCGGCAAGGGGACTGAAAATATATCATAAGTACATAATTATCATAGAGATTTCATAGAGATGACAGTTATCAATGTAAAGCTACGCCTAAGCCTGGTAAGGATATCAATGTGCAGGATAGATACATATATTAAAATCTTAAAATTTTTTAACAAGAACATGGCAAAGAAAAGTTCTAAAAATAGAGTCAAAGCAAACTATGACTGCTAGTGTAAATAAATGGTATATTTTTCAGTATAAATATGACTTGGTATTATTTTTATAGATTAGTTGACCTTTTTTTTTAAATAACGTAGACGAATTTGTTGTTATACAAATTAAATCAACTGATACATTCAGGCAAGGATGTTTCCTTACCTGCAATCTCGTCGCGCCATTTTCGATTTAATGTTAAACAGGTCCTATCGGCTATTTTACAGGCGTCGGATCGGTTGTGACTGACGGGGGTCGCGGGGCTGAATACTAAACGACCTTCGGATCAGGATTACTATTATAGCTCTACTATTATAGCTGATATATCTCCTTCTGAATCGTATTCATTTAAGCATCACTACTTTTAAATTGCATGGGTTTGTACGAGTTTTTTTTTAATACTAGGTCAGTTGGCTGACAGGCAGGCAAGCGTCGCTCTATGTGCTGCCAGTACTGTAGGCTCATCTGATCTTTGAACCTCTGATTTCAAGTGTACTGGCTCTCACATTAATATTGCCGGAACACAGCCAGAGCTGTAATGGCGGCAGATTTCACCTGTAGAGCTAGAAAGTCGAACTCTGAAAAAGCCAGACCCAAGGCGGGAATCGAACCCACGACCTCCGTGTTTTTAAACCCGAGCGGCTTAGCCCCTGTTCCACGAAAAAACCGCTCTTCACCGCTCACGGAAAAGCGATTATCGCTCTTCGGTCAGATTTAACTCTTTAATTTTCTCCGAGCATTAATTAGCCTTGATTTAGTCAGAGTACGCTTGAACCGGAGCCAAGATTTCGAAAGTCCAGTGTTAAACTATAAAATGCAGTCATGTTCAAAATTTTGTAATATGGATGCTGTTTTTTTATATTTTCGGTCGTGTCGTATTTCTTCAAAACCGGTTCAGATTTAAAAACATTTGCCGAAATGTATACTAAGTATCATTGTCTTCTGTGGTTACAGAACGAATGCACCTAATTAGATAAAATTGTTTATAGTTGAGTTCGTTAGTTCGTTAAGACTTGTAAACGATAATTTTCACTTATAAGCAAAGCCGGGGTAAGCTAGTTGTATATAAAACGTAGTTTAAAAGCATTGGAAACTTTTCTGAGATAAGATCAAGTAGGTGAAGCGTTTTATTGGGTCTAAAAGTTTTTAGAGATAGAGCTGAAATACCTAGTCCTATGTCTTATCACTTTTTTAATATTTCGTAGGCCTTGATAAGTAACTTATTCATCGCCTGTTAAAGTTTATTTCTAATAGCCAATCTTAAAGTCTATGTCTAACTCTAATAATACTACTCGTACAACAAAAAACTTAATTTGTAGTCAACTATTTAGTAGCCAAAATAAAACTTATCCTTCGTTCCGTCTGCGTAAAGACTAAAGAGTACTTTTTTGTTACATAGTGAATAAAATATAACTTAGATGTTTCCGAAGTATTTACAAGTAGAACAACTCCTAGGGGAATCTCTTTGTGTTCGAATTTGAACGGGTATTTGTAGAATACCTACGACGAAAAAAATGGGCATTACAGAAATAATTTGGTTAATGGTAGGGCTTTTTCAGAGTCCGACTGGCTAGCTACCACCCCTACAGGTGAAATCTGCCGCCATAATAGCTCTGGCTGTGTTCCGGCAGTATTAATGTGGGAGCCAGTAGTACACTTGAAATCAAAGGCTCGAAGATCAGATGAGTCTACAGTCTGGCAGCACATTGAGCGACGCTTCCTGGTAAAGTGTCCCTCAATGGAATAGGCCGCAGTGGCCGCTTTACATCAGGTGGACTGCGTGTCTGTCTGCACACTGATTTAGTATAAAAAAAAATCCAACTATTTAGAAAAGTAGAGATTTCGCCCGACTGTGGCAATGTTTGAAAAAAGGGTAGGTGATTTCGGAGGTAAAGGGCAATGAATAATTAAGATCAACATAGTAGGTATACACAACATAGAAATCTGAACAAAATATGGCCTATGTATGTACTGACATTTGACATTCTGAAAACAGAGATTTTGTAACATGCGTTCAAAAGAGAGAACTACGAAAGGAGATGAGTCAATATTTAACAACTGGACAACAATTAATAATTGTCATCTATATAATACAAAACGACTGTTTAAAAGCGCCTTTATCGTATTATGTACATTTGTATTCTTATATTTTCTGCCATAATAAAATGAACTAGTACCTCCGACACAGGGTTAATCGAATAGGTCCGTGAACAGAGACGTTACCCTTTATTGTTATAGCCAGAGAATGATGCGGTTAACAAGATTTACAAATGATGCCCTAAGGGCTGACGGGTTATCAGAATAATAATTAGTTTAGTATTGCCTAAAAAGAAAAAAGGCAGTAGTGTTAGCCAAGTACGTACTATGGAATAAGATAAAAAATAAAAATAAATGTTTTATTAGCCTTCATACTTGTAATGTTAGAGGAGTCTTGAATAAGCAACTCGTAACTCTTTTTGAGCTTGTATTAGTTTACAATGGGACCTGGCAGACACTTTTCTAATTTATATGGGTGTTTGTTCTGTGTCTGGATGTTTAGTATGATGTACTTTTGTTTCTAGTTTGAAGTAGGTACCAGTTGTTTCTGGTGCCTAACAACATGAAAGTTACTTACTTACTTTTAGGGTCAGATTAATGGTGTGGTCTTACATTTATTTATTTTTATTTATACCGGTGATATAGGGTTCCACTGAAACTAGTTCTCCCTCCGAACTAGATTAAAGCTGTGTTCAGTGATAATTTTCAATCTTGGAAAACCTTACGTTTTTGCTTATGTAATTTGTACCTATGTTATATTGTATGTCATGAAGGTTTTTAAGTAACGAACCACAATCACAATTACGAGTACGTTGATGTGAAAATTGTTGCAAAGGATAAATATATGCGTGGTATCTACAGGGTTTGTCCCAACCCTAGTCGAAGGCAGGTCGAGTCGCGACTCCCTTCTCGTAATTACATAAAAATAATCACATCAGCGCGTCACAACAGTCGCGCAAATGCTTCATGTAATAAAACAGTTTTCTGTTAAGGCCCTCTCACACGACCCATCTCTTATAATTTTTGTTATTTTTGATTGGTACTAGTGGTACAGAATACATAATAGTACTAGTGGTGGGAATGAGTTTAATGTTTCTAGAAAAAAAAAAACAGTGACTAAAGTCTTAGCAGCTCAACATAGCAACTCAATGTTTCTTCAAGAAATAATATGTATTCTTATAATTTATATTTTTTTAAACGGCTAGATAAGATGTTGACGCCATTTCTGTGCCACACAACTCAACCAATCAATAATATTTTGCACAAAGATTGGTTATTTCCATAGTCATTTTATCGAAATCAGTTGGTTGGTTATTTCCATAGTCATTTTATCGAAATCAGTTGGTTAAATACTCTAGGTTGTAAGCTCAGCAAGCTTACACCTAAGAGTATTTAACCAACTTCCTAAAGCTCTATGCTGCATATGCATGATAATGAGTCAACAAATATTGAGAAGTATCTATGGTCACTTGTAAAAACGTTAGCTTACCAAAACAAAGAACACCATTACCTAATTCCAGATGATCTTCTAATTGATAAAGAATCTTACACCGTTTATTCAAATTGTGAACCGATCTTAATCCTAATAATGGTCAATTCGAGCGACAATAACATACATTTCATGAAAGTAGTACACATCTATGAATTATTGTGTCCCATTTCAGTTGCACGTCAGAAAATCGGTGTCTATTCATGGGGTTAACGTGTGTACCGAACCTTTAGCCAACTAAAGTGAAACGTCTTTGTTACGAAGATTCTCTTAGATTGACTAAATCTAACGGTTCGTTAGGTCGGGTGTTGGTCGGTGAAATGTGTAGAAACGTACATCATCAGCCATCCGCATTCCACCTCACATCTAATAAATGTATACGTTGCTAGACTTTGCATTACCTGTTTTTTTTTTTTGTCAATATTCTTGGGTTGATGGTGACGATGCACCGTATTATGATATAATTGGTTTGGTTTGATGTAGTATTAAATCCTAAGCAGCTCTTATTTTTTTATGATTCCTTTGTAAGTTCAAATTACCTATGCTCACTTTAACAGTAAAAATTGTTCATGTCTTAGTCTGTACCTACTGCTTGAAAATACATACGTCATTCATTAATGATCGCATTTGCGATTTTACGCAATATGTAGGTAAGTATGACTTATAAGCAGTGACGTATCGTAATTTAAATCTAATAAGTGAAGCAGTAGGTATAATAAGACGCGAATAAGGCGAAACATTTTAAGCCGGGTTTTTGCAAAGTGAAACAGCCTCTATAATATCTGAGATAAGAAGACCAATAAGCGGTAACGAATGCAAATCCCGGAGGTCGTTTGAGCGGGTCCGTTTATGGCGGGCCGCCAGGGTTGCCAGTCGTAAAATATGACTCTCGCTGTGTTACTAGCACAAATAAACATATTTATGGTCTTCGCACAAAATGAAAATATTCTTTATTCATGCAGGCTTTAGATATGCACTTATGAATCGTCAAACACCAATGTGACACAGTATGACTACCACCGACAAGAAAGTTGCTATTTATATAGAAGAAATTACTAAATAGGTACTCGATAGGTACTAATACATCTCCATTTGAATACTATTATTAAGTCTTAAGTATTATAGTTTTCTGAGTGAAAAATACAGTTAAAAAAGTATTTTTAAAATAGAATGCTTCCCAACCGATCAGTCCTCAAAGGTGGCCAAATCACAAGTATGACTATACTATATTTATGTACTATAAAATAAAAAAGTAGTAGTAGTGCCAAAGCATCTTAAAATCACCTTTTTGGTGAGAGTAACAACATGGTAACAACACACTACATTTAAAAACAAAACGCTATCATAAATAAAAAGAACAGCGGTAGCAGACATTAGCTTTAGTTTAGAGGATTGGCCGATGGTGTCATTTGGCAGCCCTGCAGGTCAACCAAGCCGTTTGCTGTAATAGAACACTGCCTCGCCTCAAGCAGTGTTGAACTAACTGCACTGAGACGTCTGTGCGCGACATCAAGATACAGTATTTTTACTATCACAGGTATTCCTATGCTTTGCTCAGGCTTTCTCAAAATGTCCTCCTCCTCCTCCTCGCGTCGTGCTCCTCATTACTGAGGCTCGTGATTCCCCCGCTGAATCACCCTTTCCCTGACGATGTTTCCTTATTGAGATCTTAGTTTTATTTTTCGTGGCACTAGTAACATGACCGCTATCTAGGTCCTGGTGGTTCAACCTATCAGAAGCCAACCTAGTAGGGTCTTCGGTTGTCGATTTCACACCGTTCGGCCCGGAAACCGAACGGCGCCGGGAGTCAGCCGGGTCATCCGAATCGCTATATCATAATATTAGCCGCTCTACTGGAAAAGTATAAATATAAATAAATATAAATATCTCTGGACATTATCCACACAGCGCCATCTAGCCCCAAACTAAGCATATAAGCTTGTGCTATGGGTGCCAGACAACGGATAAACATTACTTATATACTTTTTTTTGTAAATACATACATATTATAGATAGAAAGACCCAGACCGATACAAACAGACATGTTCATGCACACAAATGTTTGTACCGTGCGGGGATCGAACCCGCGACTTCAAGTGTAATAGCCGGCTTCTCGACCATTACACCAAATGGCTCGTCGTATACAGCATAATTAAGTGCATCACACCACTGAAGTAGCTCAATTGGGGAGTGCATAGTGGTAAAAACAACTTTGCTGCCAAAGTTTGGTCTTATAAATAACCTCTTGTGTTATAACCGTTCAATAGGTGACGGTGACCACTTACTATCAGGTGGGCCGCAAGCTTGAGCTTGGGGTGAAAATTCTATTTTATATGAAAATGGGAGATAAACAAGCGTGACACCTGATGGTAAGTGTCCACTAAGGTTTGACTGCTGAATCCGTTACTTTACTGCTTGGTCTTATTACCCTATTTGTACTGTGCAATCGGAAATCATGTTGGAAGATTGTGTGAATAAAATATAACTGTTTAGAACATTACTAGATTTAGAATACAATCTATACTAATATTATACTCGGAAATGCGAAAGTAAATCTCTTTGTCTGTCTGTATGTTTGATACGCTTTCATTGACCAGATCTTGGGACATGGCATGAGTTACTTTTTATCCCGGAATAATGTACTTCTTTCACGTTGTAACGACTAAACAGACCTTCGTGATTTTTGTTACTGTAATAGTTTAGAAGCTGGAGACTGACATAAGTAGAATACTTTTTACCTTGGAAAAATATCACATGCCTGCAATCGTCCACGCGCAAAGCCACGATCGGGTTAATATACAATTTAATTAAATTACACTGGCTTTGGCAACGATTCTAAACAAATAAAGTCAAAATCAAGTTAGCTTAAGTTTTTCACGTCTTTATTTTTAATAGTGATAGGATTACGGTTTTGTTATTGTTTATAAAGTTGATTGTTTGCTTTATCTTTACGTATTTTAATTAACTTGGCTAATGGGTTAACGTACCGAGATAAATAACTTTACAGATAACTTATTTACATTAAGTAAAATAAATTGTTAAATTATTACTTCATTGTGTATTTAACTTTTTTATTAGAATAAAATTGAGAAATGTGTACTTACTTTTTTATTAGAATTTTTATGAAGACATCTATTATTAATAAAATAATATAGATAAATTGATTTAAGATACCATAGTTCAGTTACTAGACCCAGACAACAGAACACCATAAGATGTCCTGATCGTTGTTCCCCTGGCCATAGGTATTTGACTTAAAACATAATTTCTTTAGAAAGAAGTATTTAGAAGTCATTGTGAGTGACAATAGTTAAACACAAAGATGAATTCTTATAATACAATATGTTAAGGGTTTAAATAAATAAACATATCTAGATTACATCAAAAAGATTTAGCATGTAGATTTATTGCATGCCGTTTTATGTATGGACTTGTAAATTGTGAGAAACTGTACCACTATTTAAATCCACCCTATTGTACCACATTTTACGCAATTAATTATTCTATTCTATTCTATTCTTCTATTCTTAGTCTAAGGTAATAAACAATCAAAACAACGTTGAGCAAACTACGAATTAAGGTTTAAAGGATCCCCATTATCTGCTAGACTGATGATATCAGTATCGCACCAATCAGTACCGGGGCAACCGCAATGAATCGCATCGGATACCCGCCGGTTATATATAGCCTGGCCCATCTGCGCCCATTAAGGGAAGCTAAAAATCCGTAACAAATGAGTTCAATAAAGCGCCGGTTACCTCAAGACCGCAGTCGACAAATGACGTCGATTCCTCAGTGAGCTCATAGAGGCGACTTCATTACATTCAATTCAGAAGGAGCGTTTTGTCTCGTCATCTTAATGTAACGATCTGTTATTTGCTAGTATGGTTGCCATTTTATCTCAGAGAGTTCTTAATATTCCATACGATCGCGGTTTTGGTAACTTATTGGGTAGATACAATAAGTAGGATTGTGTATTTACTCAATCTATACTAATATTATAAAGAGGAAAGATGTGTTTGTTTGTATTGAATAGGCTCCGAAACTACTGAACCGATTTGGAAAATTCTTTCACTCTTGGAAAGATACACTATCCCCGGGTGACATAAGGTACTTTTGATCCCGGAAATGTGGGGTGAAGGGGGGATAATTGACAAAAGAAATTACGCGGAGGCGACCGCTAGTATAGAATAATCGACACAATTATCTTTCTGAAGACAAAGCTATGGTTACAATTAATGGTGGACTTCTGGCCACCACGTATAACTGTCAACCATAACAGGGGAACTAAACCTAGCCATTCGATTTCCGGGTTTCCTCACGATGTTTTCGAGACCACTTGGCTACCATAGCGCAATGGCAAACATTCTATCGTTAAAAATTCCTATGTTTATAAAAGAAATGCTTACTTAAGTATTTGATTAAAAAGGCAAGAAAGTTTCTCAGCAATTTCCTGTAGGATAATAACTTAATTACAACGCTTACCAAATGCTGATCAGTAATTACAAACCCGAGCAGTAGGTATCCCAAAAATTATTTGTTGACAGGGGACTTGGACCAGACTAGAAAAATTCCCAGGACGACATTAATAGATCTATAGGTACCAACTTTTGTATTTCTACTTTGATATTTTAGTGTGTTGAACTTTTTTGCTATTGTGAACTTTACACAGTCAAATTCGATAATCGATGAATATACAGTAACCGTTTTTTACAGAAGTACTCAATTGGTAAAATAGATGTTATCTTTACAGTTCGTTTCCTTTAAGCTCATCAAAACGATTTCATTTCATTCAATCGACAATCGAAGAGCTCTTCGTCATTTATAACGAGATCTATTACTTCGTTCGTGATAACTGATTCTATTTTCAGTTTGAAAACTGTTATTTCAATTAATGAACTCGCCATTTTCACTCATCCTTTCAATTTTCCAGTTTCTTTTTTGGACACTTCACGTAGAGCCGTTGAAAACCAATCTTATTAAGGTATGTATTACTGTGATTAAACATCAGTTTATCGGGTATACTATAATTATTTCATTTAAACAATATACATGTATTTTAACGTGACTTTAATGTTGTGCCCGAGAATAAAGTGCACAAAAAACATGCACAGAGAAAGCTGGAGGACTAGTATTATATTATTATCTGTGGCTAGACTGATATAGGGGCAACTTTTCTATTCGGAAAAATACCACATTCCCACGGGATAATCGTAGTCCACTCGGGTGAAGCTGCGTTATCGGATGCTGGTAAAATAATATGTTTACGGCGTGCATTTACAATATTCAATATTTTCTTATAAAAATAAATAAAGAATTCTAAAAGAAATATAATGTTTTATTTGCATATTACGCTTTTATTGCTTTTATCTTAATTATTAACATATTTATGGAACTTCATTTACTTATGTTATTGTTTTTAATTACTAACTATAATTCTGTATCGTTGTTTACTCGCTGTTCCCGCGGCTTTCATCTGTGTAATAAGATATCGCCACAAGGAAGAGGCTAAATATTTTATTTACTACTAGCGGTCGCCTCCACGGTTTCACCCGCGCGTCATTTCTTATGTCAATAATCCCCCTTTTCTCCACATTTCCGGGGTCAAAAGTACCCTATGTCACCCGGGGATAGTGTAGCTTTCCAACAGTGAAAGAATTTTCCAAGTCGGTTCAGTACTTTCGGAGCCTATTCAATACAAAGAAACAAACAATCAAATCTTTCCTCTTTATAAAATTATATTTACTATAAAAGTTTAAACTCAGTGAAGTTACCTCCTTACTGGGTTTAGCATATTATTATATTAAGCCGATTTGATACCTGGAAAGGAGGAGCTGGTACCCGGTGGGGATTGACCGGTTCTATAGGTATGTTGGATCCTGTTGTTTCCCTTCATCATAAATTTTCATCTGTACATAATAATTATGTCGTTATAAACAGACAATTCAATTCCATTTGTTTATTTTAAACGTATAAATAAAACTGATACCTTCTACTGATATCAAGACAGTGTCAGTAAGTTGAACAACAAATCAGTGTTATAAAAGTCTTTTTACGAGTATTATACGAGTAGAGACAAGTAGTGTCGATAAAGTATATTTGTTTTCTTTGTGTGTTGTTAAGTTTGGTAAACACAACACGAAACTAATTATTGTCATAAAGTAAAAAGTAAAGTGTGTTGTCGTTAGCCCGTTCTATTAAAATTCAAGCCAGCAAGGAGCAAATATAGCAAAGAAAATCCTTCACTAAACAGCCAAGGACTTAATTGGCAAGAAGGTCCGGTACATTTGCAACAGTGACTAACGAGTAAAGTCGCAATGACACATCATTTTGAACAAATAAAGACAGTCATCGATCTTATAGCTAAAGAACTGAACCTAAAAAAATATCTCTACGAAAAGAAAACGTTGAGTTCTGATGTAATTAACTTCATGGCCAATTTAACACCGGCAAGTTTAAAAGATGAAGTCACTGGTGAAGTTTTAAATGTTATTATTAAAATCGCGCCGCATGCTCCACATATAGAAGATGTACTGAAAGAATTTTACGATAGAGAAATATATTTTTACAACACTTTAGTTCCGATTGTTAAAAACAACACAAGTGTGAATTTGCAAGGTTTTATTCCAGAGTGCTATTATGCAAATGCGAGCAATAGAGTCTTAGCATTGGAAGATATGACTCTTCAAGGATTTAAGAGGCACGAGAAAGGGATGTATCTGAATCATGAACATATCATAGCGACTTTACGAGCAGTAGCTAAATTTCATGCATTTTCGATGATAATAATTGAAAAAAATGTAAAATTGCCAGGTGATACTCCTTTAAAACCATTTTCAGCAGAGTATCCAGAATTTTACTGCAGAGCGCAACGATTTCTTTTGGGAAAATATTTGTTTTTATTCAAGGGAATGAAATGCGAAAATGTAATAAATTATTTGTATCGTGAAATAAATAATTCTACAGAGTTTTTAAACGGAATTGTGCCACAAGCGAGGTGTTTAGTTTACGTTCATGGAGACCTGTGGAAAGAAAACCTTTTGTTTAAATATTCTGTTAGTACTAAAAATATAAATAAGCGTTTTTTTGCTTTTCAAATAACTAAATTGTGGCCTTATCAGGTCCGGTGATTGTTCAAAAAGTTTATACAACTCCTGCATTTTTTGTTTCTGTCTGTCTTATAGGTTTAATATTTAGAGACTTTTTTTGGAACTTCTGCAACTTGTAACAAAATTAAGCAAAATAACTATACTTATGGCATAGTATTTATGAGTACTGCGTACCTAATTATGGTGCAAGACCAAAGATTATTTAAATTGACTATTAAAATTAAGGGTTCATTCTTTTACCATCACTTCATGATTGTTTGTTTTTAGGACCAAGAATCCGCCGAGCCTATCCAAGTTTGCCTGCTGGACTTCCAGATGACTCGTCTCATGTGCCCAGCAGCCGAAGTATTATTTTTCATTATGAACAGCGCTGAATCTTCTGTTAGGAGACAACACTTCGAAACATTCATATCTGCGTACCATAATACCTTACGAGGTATCATTACAGATAGCGGAGTGAACCCAGAGGGCATGTATTCACAAGAAGACCTATATTACGATTTAAAATTAGTATCCCGTTCGTGTTTTAGTTTACTATTTTTATCTTTTTTGCTATGGCTACGTATTGAAGTCCCTGAAACAGTTATCAGGGAAAGTGAAGATTTACCTGATCTTCAGAGTGAAGCCGTTATCAATTTCAAAGAGATTATTGAATGTTTAGTGAATGATTTAACGGAATTTGGATTGATATACGATCAACGAACGATGCAATAAAACGTGTTGTTGGATATAGGCCAGGAGGCCTAAAGAGCCTAATAGAGGCCTAATGGAACATTGAGCTCCATTCTCTTTAACGACTGATTTTTAGTGAGAAGTCCAACCAAGAGATCGTGGGTTCGATCGAAAATGAGCATACTTGTGTATTTAACATATTCGTAGGTACTTAAGTTTTTATTAGCTTAACCCTTTTAAAAGCTGCGTATTTTCAATAGGTACACGTCATAATAAACACGAAATCCTTGTTCGTGTTGAGTGGCTTAAATGAACCAAAACTTATTTATGTTAAAATGAGATTCTTTGATGCATTCTTTTTATGAAATAAAAATTATTTATTCAGCAAATGGATTTACTTTATAAATTACTTTGCGGCAAACTTTTTAACTTACTAGTCCCCCGAAATGGCTTGCTGCAAGCCTACCACCAAAATTCAAGCTGCCCCTTTTTATAATTTATAAATACTACGTCCATATAAATTTATTATTCACTAACCAGAAGGAGAAATCTTAAGCGTTAAGTTTTCAAAAAAGGAGTTAATTGCAATACATTTATGTTTATGTCATTTTTATTTTTTCTCTTACGCGTGTGTTTTGAGCGCTGTGGCTGTTTTGGTGGTAAATTATCCATATATCATATTAATCTCATTTGATGTGTTTTTGTATACCTTAATATACTATACCTATAGAAAACAAAAGTAGACTCCATCGACCAAATTAATGATTTTAATGACTCACATGTTAATTTTGGATTAAACATCGTTTTTCTGATATCATCAGAGTTGCGAAGGTACGCGAACATATGGCACAATATTATGTACTACTGATACTGTAGATACATTTTAAACAAAATTAAGCAAATAAATAATATACTTATGGTACAAGACACAGAAACAATATGACCCATCAATTTGTTTTTATTCCGCATTTAAAAAATAAATCAAGCAACAATCTAATTTGTCATTTTCATAGCTTACTATTACGACTTTCAAATTTTATTTTCCACTTGGGATGTTCCAATGAGATTTAAGAACAATGGCGTTTGGGAAATTGCTTTGAACTGCTCATTTTCGTTTTGCATATTATTATTAAAATCGGTCAACCCTTCTCAGTCATACCTACTCGTATTAATTAATCGCATCCCAACGCTAAATTAACATTTACAACAGGCAGCAACTATAAATGGTTGCTGAGTATTGTTTTACTATTTCGGGTGCGTGTATGTCGTGTATGTGTAGCTTTGTACGGTAAATGTATAATTTATTATTAACTATTTTTAAACCAGTGCACAGTGGTCCCGTTTCTTAAGAAGGGCGGTCATTCGCGTTTCGGGTCGGATTAAAACTAAAAGACTTACTTTTTTACCCATAAACTTTTTGTTTCAAGGTTCTGGGAGTATTACCAAGTAAAAATATATATAATTTCAATTTAAAAGATAGATATATTTGAAAAAATAAGCATTTATCTAAAACTTAAGAAAAGGTCGGTACATGGGTAACAAAAAAAAATGTTTTATTTATTTATTACTTACGAGAATTGCTTAATTGTCATTTAAATAATAAAAATTACTAGATAATACATAGCTGAATATATTATTTTATAAATTACACAGGCTATTTACATAGTAGGAAAACATAGTAATTAATAATATTTACATTATTGAAAATTGCAATATCGTCCAACTACATAATAAATCCATACTTATATTGCTAAGGCTGACTTCTTCTTACTCGTTAACGTCCTCATACTAGAAATAAGTGAGTCTGAATCAAGAAAAAGTAAGTCTATTTAAAAATAATCAATGTTGGTCACTTCTCGGGAAGGTTTTCTAGTGTTACAGCCTCCCCAGATAATTTAACTAATGTATTAAAAGATCAGGCGGCCTCTTCAGGCATTAAAGAACTTTCAATCACCTTTAATCCATTCATTAAAACCTTGTATGTATGTATGAAGGCAATTTATACCAAGGATTTTCCTCAGTAAGAATTTTGGCCGTATCAATAGCATGTATCTAATGTTTGTGAATTTTTATTTTGTACCCTGTCACTCTGATGATAAGCTCGGCAGAAAATGATGACACTTGTCAATTAAGTATTTTCTAATACCTGTAATTTCATTAGAAAATTCAGAACTATGGCAAAATTTTCATGCAAAGTTTCCTTCCTTGAATCAACCACTGCCGCCACATCAGGGCTTATCTTTCGAGGTTTTTGACCTCCCTAGTTTCTTCTAAGCCCTTAACAGATATTATTAATTAAATATCTCAAGTTATTTATGTGGATATTTTCAATAACCGATAAAGAGTCTGCCAGGTGCCAAACACTTCACGAGATCTATCTACCTAATTTTTTTAAACTTCAAAGATGATCAGGTGTTTAGAACAAGCATTCGAAGAAAATAACTTCATAAAAAAAAGCAAAATTACAAAATTACCTGAAGTATCAAATTTGCCTACATTTATGACCTAGTATTTTCTATGACCTATGGCAGTCCTCGGAGCACTTTGGAGCACCTAGACACTACAGATTTTGAAACTAGACATACTAGAGATTATTTTGATATATGTTTCAACTTTGGCGATTCGTTCCTTCCTAAGTAAAAGTCTAATTAAATATAGGAAAGCGGCAAAAAACAAATAAATCGGTAGGTCCTCCTTGATGGCACTGGTTTCCAAAAGTGACAGGGATAAAATTAACAAAACATGACTTCAAATATCGTATATACCTTCTTTTCAAATATACAGGGCACAACAATATTCTAAACCACCGATTTCATTGAAAAACTACACTTTGAAAATAGTGAAAATTTCGGCCGAACGATAACGCCAACGAGCACAAATGAAATGTTACCACTTCGGGACTCGGGTGCCTAAAATTAAATGTTCGTTGTATGTTATTGCAATTTATCTTATACCTGGGGGTAGAAGGGTTATTTGTCTATCCTTTAAGTGACAAATAACATCCTAATTTGACCATCGACATTTCAACTCTATGACCTACGGCGGGACCACCGTGCAGTGCAGCCTTTACGAAAAATATTTTACATAATAAAACAATTAAAACACAAAATCCCTATAAGTAGTTTGTATTTCAGTTTCGAAATATTCAAAATTCTGCTATTCTCTAATCTGCATTAAAGAGCGGCCGAAGGAAAATCAGGCGCAGGAGTTTCTGCTATACTTACCTACATATTTCTTTATGCGAGCATGAACAAATCCAAACTATTCAAAAGGTATTCTACTAGGTCACCTCAACAATCACAATTTCCTTACAATATAATCAAACCGCTTTGGTCTGGTTATTCGTAAAATCAGAAATTTGTAAACAAACCCGGATTTCTTCTCTGAAGTAGGTATCCGACGTAGGACTTAGTTTATGAAACAAACAAGGATCACTGAAATGATAGGTATTTCTATGCACTTCGATGAAACGAAATGTCACTTCCTAATATAGTAGGAAATGACATTTTCATTAACACCCGTCTGCTGTCAATTTGAAGACTAATTTCGCCTATCAGCTATTTGCGGAAGGAATAGTGCATTAACTTCTCTGTGATGAGCTCTGGTAATTAAACGGTGAGCAAATTGGACGAAATGTGGGCATTTTGATGGCAAATTAATGTATTAGTTACCACATTGCTGCTTGCAAATAAAAACAAAAATTTCTACTAGGAAAAGGGACAAACAACTCTTAAAATTCTCGGTAACATAATAAACCTACATAATATTTAAGTTGGCTGGTGACTTGTAGGTAGGTACCTAGATTAGTCTATTGTGCCTGTTCTTGAGTTTTCTTTAAAGTTCTATTAGAGATATGAAACTAAATGCGAAGTGGAGTGTAAATGCAAATTCACAAAGATTTTTGTCTTTGACTTTAAGCTAGAGTCACAAAAATTAAATATTATGTTTCGTATTTCAATGAAGTTTATAAACCAAATTCAGAAAGCTTTCCAAAATTTCAAAGCGCTTTAAATAATTTTAAGTAGTTAAGTATGTTTGGTTGGTTAAATCTTCTTCTGCCTTGCCTTATTCTCATATTATCTGGGGTCGGCACTACTCGGCACTCCATAAGTACATTTTCGTCACACTCACAAGGCTCTAAATTGGGTCATGCATATCCGTTAATGATACGTTGAATTAGCCGCAAATTAAGATAAATCATCAATGGATGTGCAATTATTTCATCCCGACCTTCAGTCAGAGTGTGACACCTCACTGGAAGGTCACTTTATAGGGATTTCTTACAAAAATAAACCTCGCAAATCCTGGGCCGCTAGCGTTGCTCTTTTGGGATCATCTGGATTTTCCCTAGAACAAATACTTGAATTATTTATTTAGGTGCTTTGTGCTCTCACTTATTCTTAGTTTGAGTGAAAGTACCTACTTCGGAGATTTTGGTACAGCTAAGACATAAATTAAAAGTTAGGAAATAATAATATTATTTTATTATCTGGTTCTATCTGCCTGTTCGATCGACTATTTCATAATGACAATCGATAATTTTTGTTATTTGGTTTTATTTTCCGCCAAAGTTTTACTCTACCGAGTGCACGTATAAAAGTGTTAACAGACGATCGAATCTGTGCGCTCCGCACCGCGCACCGTACGGTGCGGTCTTTTGCTCCAGACGATCGCACCGCACAACGCACCGTCCAGTCGTTTTCGAGGGGTGAAAACGGCAACATCTTACACTGCGCTGCTCGGTTCTTTCAATTATGGCTCCTATTTATAAAAAAGCGAAGATTGCTGTAGCAGTCGCTGCTATTGCCGTAACGTCATCTTTACCCGTTGTAAAAAAGAGAAGTCGGCTATTACATCAGAGGTCGCGGGTTCGATCCCCGCACGGTACAAACATTTGTGTGCATGAACGAACATGTCTGTTTGTATCGGTCTGGGTGCTTCTATGTATAATATGTATGTATTTACAAAAAAAAGTATATATGTAATGTTTATCCGTTGTCTAGCACCCATAGCACAAGCTTATGCTTAGTTTGGGGCTAGATGGCGCTGTGTTAATATTGTCCAGAGATATTTATTTATTTATTTATATAAAAGAAGAAAAGGAGAGCATGGGCTAAATTTTACTTAAAAAGCAGGCAGAATTACAGTCACATAAGGCTATTCAAAGATTTAGATGATGATGACTTTAAAATATATCTAAGGATTAGTCCTCATTTATAATAAGGATTATTGTTGACATACGTCCTTCACGCTTCGAGGTAAACATTCAACTGATGCGTCGAACGGTGCGGTGCGCGCTACAGACGAGCGAACCGGATACCGGATCGCACCAAGTTCGATGCGTTTGCCATCGAACAGACCGCACAAGTAATAATAATAATAATGTGCGGCGGACGGGCCTACACACGATCGAAAACACACCGCACCGCACGTCACCAAGGTCGCGGTGCGGACCGCACAGATTCGATGGTCTGTTACGGCTTTAAGAATAACAACGTTCAATAATTAAAATAAAATATTTTTTGTTTTAATATTGGATAGTTTTGATAAACAAGAAAACGTGAAATGGAGTATGTACAGCTGATTAGTGACATTGACAGCTACTGCTGATTGTCACATGCTCATGTCACTTTTGATTTTCACAATTTTACTTGCTCAGTGCAATTTCGTTTGTTTAATTTATTTTGTTTTTTTAAATCTATCAGTCAGTTATTACTTAAATATTACTGTGTATTCGATTTGTTTGTTATTACTACAAAATGTCAAGCATAACCCATGAGTATATTGGAAGTATTTTGAATAATATTGCGTGCAAACATAACCTTTCTGGTTATGAATACTCCATTCAAAAATTCGAGACTATTGCCCAGAATTTCTTCGGTGTACTCATTCCGGTAACTCTAAAAGGGACACATAATGAGACAGCTGTGGCTTTGGAACTAGTATTGAAGCTAGCGCCAACTGATGAGAGATATCGAGTTAGCGGCGCCGTAACCTTAATGTTTGCGCGCGAAATTTACATTTATTGGACGCTGTTTGTAAAATACCGCGAATTACAGGAAAACTTTCACCCAGAACTGCAGTATTTGACGCCCAAATGTTATTATGTTTGCAAGGATTATTGCAGCGAAGCTATTGCCTTGGAGAATATGTGCTCATTGGGTTACGAACCTTTAGTTGATTTAAATTTTCTTGATTACCATCATACAGTTTTAACCTTGGAGGCCTTGGCGAAATTTCACGCACTTTCATTCATTTTGAAAGAAAAAAATATAACAATGTTTGAGGAAGCGAAGAAAACATGTGTACCTTTCACACAGGAAACTAATGGTAGATTTATGTACATAATTTTAGACAGACTGCAAAAAGCATTACATAAATTTGAAAATACTGATTACATAGGACTTTTGGAATATTTAAAGGAAAATTGTGTGAAACTTGTGGAAGCAGCAGCATTTTCTGTAAAACAGCAATGCATTTGTCATGGAGATATTTGGAAGGAAAATGTACTATTTAAATATGGCGTGGTAAGTGGTTTTAATCGTTGTCTGAGAGTTAAAAAAAGTTATTTCAGAATACAATTTTTTTAATAAAAATTTTCTTATTCATTCACAGGACCGCAGACCAGTTGCTGTTTGCTTGATTGACTACCAAACAGTCCGTATGAGCAGCGCTGCCTATGACACTTTGTTTTTAATAACCACTAGTACAAGTAAATCATTAAGAGGAAATGACAATACTTATAATAATTTATTAGATATATACTTTAATAAATTTAAAAATATTATGCGTGCAGCTGGATTGGAATCTGAAAATATATATTCAAGAGAAATGTTTAATGAAGATCTAAAAATTGTTGCACCAGCTTGTTTCATAATTGCCAATACTGCTTTGTGGCTTAGCAATGGCCTGCAAGAGGAAGGCCATGTACGGAGTAAACAGGTTTTCAAAACAGAATCAGAAAGAGAAGAAGCTGTCTGCAGATATAGAAATAGGATTAAGGATATTATAGAAGATTACATTTCCTATGGATATTTTTCTCCACTAGAAAGTTATTGACATTTTTAAAAGATCTATTTTAACCAGTAAATGATCTGTTGAAAATATTTATCTATAAAATCTCATTATAAATTATTATCTTGAATAATGAAAGATACCTGAATGAGTCTAACTAACATTAAAACAAGTTTTTTTTTAATATTTACAGAGGAAATTATATTTTTGTAATTAATGTTTTTATTAAAGTTATTGTTTTACACAATATGCATTTATTACTTATTTTAAAATGATTTATTAATTTAATTGCCTATCTTCTATTTCTCCCAGATCTATTGTTGCATTTAAAGCTGTAAAAAATATGACTGTCCTAATATTAAAATGGGGTATTTTCTTGATGCAGAAAAAACACACAAGGCCATGTCACTCTCTGTTTTATTTAATCTGATAACTTACATTTAAAACACAAGCAAACATTGCACGATAAAACGTTTTTTTATTAGATTGGTCCAAAGATGTCTTGAAAGGTGTAACCAATTAGTTTCTATTGTCATGTTACATTCTGTTGTAAGCATAGGTTGTAAGTAGTTAGTTGATGGTTGTGAGTTGTGGGACAGAAACAAAAAAATATGAAAGCGGAAACCACGCAATCATGCATATGTGGTAGGGCCATAGTAAGTGGCTTTAATTGATTGGCAACTTTGTTTCTGCGAGCGTTTTAGACCGACGCTAACGAGGTTCATTTCTCGACCTGATAGTGCCTTGCAGTGGTTAGATCCTCTATTTGCACTACTTTCATCCAGTGAAATAGTCCGGGTAAAGTGCGCCGGCGTGTCCAACTTAAACGATGCATATTTAGTCGGCACTAGTGGCAGCACCTTTTGTAATTTAAAAAGGACATACAGGTGAGGGCTCTGGTAACCGAGAATACCTTCCTATAGTCTGGGTCTGATGCTAATTAATTGTGGCCTTATGCGATCCTGCTTGACAGGCAACCTTTCTTCTTTACCTACATCCGATATGTCCTATTTTATCGGATGATCCTTACCGTGGGCCGACTACGAGCATTCACTGTTTGCCTAGTCTTAGCGTTAAATGTTTATGTCCCTATTATTTAGTTCACTGTAGGAACAAAGTCCTTTTTTTAGGTAGTTAAGTTTCAGAAATGGAATCATCATCATCATATCAGCCAAACGACGTCCACTGCTGGACATAGGCCTCCCCCAAGGATCTCCAAACCGATCGGTCCTGCGCCACCCGCATCCAGTGGATTGCGGCGATCTTTATGAGATCATCGGTCCACCTTGTGGGAGGCCTACCACGGCTGCGTTTCCCGGTACGTGGCCACCACTTGAGGACCTTTCCGCCCCAACGGCCGTCAGTCCTCCTTGCAATGTGATCTGCCCACTGCCACTTAAGGCGCAGCGCAGACGGCACACTTTTTGTGTGATCGAGTCTGCATGGCGCGCTAATCTGTCACGGATTTTTCACAGACTACGTACACGACGCACATTTTCGATCATTCTGTCGGTAGGGACGTAGACGCTATGGAAATCGTGCAGAGATCGCGAAGTATTATTTTGTACTTGAAGTCCTACAGAAAAAAAGAAGAAAATTTTGGGTACGTCCTATACTTTCGAAAAGTTTATGAGCGGCGCGGCGCGGAGCTACGTGGTCTGCCAGAATAACGCGGATTTTTTGTGCGCCGGACTTTTTGTGCGTCGTCGTCGCTTAGCGGCAGCGCAGACGACAGACTATCCGTGACAGACGTTTTAGTCTGCGAAAATAGAACGTATGCAACTGTATGGAGTAACGCAGACGACGCGCAAAAAAGTCCGGCGCGCACAAAATCCGTGTGATTCCGGCAGACCGCGCCGCGCCACACCGCTCGCTCGCGCACAAAAAGTGTGCGAAAAAAATGGAACGTTTGCTTCAACACGGGCTAACGCAGACGGCGCACATTGGCGTACATTTTAGTCTGCAATCTAGTGGTGGGACGTAACGTACGTATGCGATCTATTATGGCGCCAGACATCGATGTAACGATGCTAATTAATGAAATACAAAATAGACCAATATTTATGATACTTCTATGGCATAATATCATAATAGATATTAATACATATATTATGTAATAGTAGATTGTTAACCAAGGGCTGTATGACATCAATTGCATACGAGGTTTTTGGCGCCCGAGCGCAGCGAGGGCGCTAATTAGCCCGAGTATGCAATTGATGCATACACCCGAGGTAAACACTCTGCTTTACATATCGATTGTGAGGTAAGTAAAAAAACTCAACTTTTAAGAAAGAACTCCAAAACACCAATGACGTTCAATATAAAACTAGACACCCAATCTCTAAGAAAAATTCCTCAAAAAACGTCCGAGTGGCTTTGACACTGATGACATTAACACATTCGTTCAAATTAACACCTTATCTCGTGGCATTTAGTGTTTAATGTCAATTGTATACAACTAAACGAAAACTCTGCCCAATAGTCGGGTGGGCAGACTTTTGCTTCGGACAACATTTCAGCGTGATTGTGAGTCTAGTTTTTTAATTGAACGTCATTGCAAAACACGAAAAAAAATTACTTTCGCGCCTAGTTAGTCGACTGCCTTTTTTACTCTTCACGATTTTATGGCACGCAAGCGCGTCAAATCGTGCTGGCCAGTTTGATTTTTAATAACATACAATGTGACTACGAAACAAATCGTTCGATATTTAAAATAAAATCTTCATAAATTCTAATATAATTAATTGTCTTGATTCCGATTCGAGAGAAAAAAAAAATTACCTAACTTTTTAAAAATATTCTTCTTGCAGTATGAGTATGACAGTTCTTTTTTCAAATTCAAAAACCTATGCTGTAATGATATCCATACACCCCGGCATTCAGGGAAGTAAGTGACTACTTACAGAGCAAGAGATATGTAATAGTAGATTGTTAACCAAGGGCTGTATGACATCAATTGCATACGAGGTTTTTGGCGCCCGAGCGCAGCGAGGGCGCTAATTAGCCCGAGTATGCAATTGATGCATACACCCGAGGTAAACACTCTGCTTTACATATCGATTGTGAGGTAAGTAAAAAAACTCAACTTTTAAGAAAGAACGCCAAAACACGAAAGAAATTTACTTTTGCGCCTAGTTAGTCGACTGCCTTTTTTACTCTTCACGACTTTATGGCACGCAAGCGCGTCAAATCGTGCTGGCCAGTTTGATTTTTAATAACATACAATGGGACTGCGAAACAAATCGTTCGATATTTAAAATAAAATCTTCATAAATTCTAATATACCTAATTAATTGTCTTGATTCCGATTCGAGAGAAAAAAAAATTACCTAACTTTTTAAAAATATTCTTCTTACAGTATGAGTATGACAGTTCTTTTTTCAAATTCAAAAACCTATGCTGTAATGATGTCCATACACCCCGGCATTCAGGGAAGTAAGTGACTACTTACAGAGCAAGAGATATGTAATAGTAGATTGTTAACCAAGGGCTGTATGACATCAATTGCATACGAGGTTTTTGGCGCCCGAGCGCAGCGAGGGCGCTAATTAGCCCGAGTATGCAATTGATGCATACACCCGAGGTAAACACTCTGCTTTACATATCGATTGTGAGGTAAGTAAAAAAACTCAACTTTTAAGAAAGAACGCCAAAACACGAAAGAAATTTACTTTTGCGCCTAGTTAGTCGACTGCCTTTTTTACTCTTCACGACTTTATGGCACGCAAGCGCGTCAAATCGTGCTGGCCAGTTTGATTTTTAATAACATACAATGGGACTGCGAAACAAATCGTTCGATATTTAAAATAAAATCTTCATAAATTCTAATATACCTAATTAATTGTCTTGATTCCGATTCGAGAGAAAAAAAAATTACCTAACTTTTTAAAAATATTCTTCTTACAGTATGAGTATGACAGTTCTTTTTTCAAATTCAAAAACCTATGCTGTAATGATGTCCATACACCCCGGCATTCAGGGAAGTAAGTGACTACTTACAGAGCAAGAGATATGTAAAATCATTAAAACTTGTTTCTTGGTAATATTCTGTATAAGAAAATTTTTGTAAACAAATTGTAACTAGTGATTGCTCTGTGTAATTGGTAGTATTATTATTATTATTATTTATTTATTTTTTGTTGCCGGATAATTTGTTTTATTATAAATTTTAATGTTCTCATGTAAGTGTTTATGTAATTTCTTTTTGAGAATAAAGTTTCTTTAACCGAAATACTAATTTGACGAGCCATTAGGTGTAATGGTTGAGAAGTCGGCTATTACACCACAGGTCGCGGGTTCGATCCCCGCACGGTACAAACATTTGTGTGCATGAACATGTCTGTTTGTATCGGTCTGGGTGTTTCTATGTATATTATGTATGTATTTACAAAAAAAAGTATATAAGTATTGTTTATCCGTTGCCTAGCACCCATAGCACAAGCTAATGCTTAGTTTGGGGCTAGATGGCGCTGTGTGAATAATGTCCAGAGATATTTATTATTTATTATTAACTTCCTCATTGTTGTGGGAATGAGTCAAAGCAGGTCTTAAAATAAATAGCAACTCATCATATTATGTAGTAACAGACATTTTATAAAACTTAAAAATTCCGGTGTTGTTCAGAATTGAATGTTTAATATAGAACTCTCCCTTCAGTAATCTTTCCGAAAGTATAGGATGTACCCAAAATTTTCTTTGTCTTTTTCTGTCTGTTACATCAAGTACAAAATAATACTTCGCGATCTCTAATCTCTGCACGATTTTCATAGCGTCTACGTCCCTACAGTTCTGCCGACAAAATGATCAAAGATGTGCGTCGTGTGCGTTGAGTCTGTGAAAAATCCGCGACAGACTTTTTGTGCGTTGAGTCTGTGAAACATCCGCGGCAGACTCTTTCGCACAAAAAGTGTGCCGTCTGCGCTGCCCCTAGGCTCGCAATTCTTCGGGCAATGTCGGTGACCTTGGTCCTCCTGCGGATCTTATCATTTCTGACGCGATCACGCAGGGAGACTCCAAGCATAGCCCTCTCCATTGCCCTTTGCGCGATTTTGAGCCTTTTTATGCGGCCCATTGTAAGTGGCCACGTTTCCGTTCCATATGTCATCAATGGCAACACACACGTGTCAAAGACTTTCGTCTTGAGGCACTGCGGTAGTCGGGCCGAGAAAACGCTGCGTAGCTTCCCGAACGCTGCCCAGCCGAGTTGGATTTGTCGATCGACCTCTTTCTGGAAGTTGGACTTACCAAGTTGCACTTTTTGTCCCAGGTAAATGGAAATGGAATGGAATGGTAGGTATTATTTCCATTAATCTGCTCTTCAATTGTAATGCATGTAAATGGTTGCCATCGTGCCAAAATGTAAGTATTTGCGTTTTGATTGTATTACAGCATCAAATACATTCAAGGGCATAAAATCCGAGCAATGAGGCTGCTGCCCGCCCACATCCGACAATCGGCGACCGATTTTATGTAGGAAAAAAATATAAAGTACTGAGTCCAATAGTGCAACGTAGGTAAACGTCCTACGAAAAGTCGGTCAGTAATACAATAAAGAGATAAAGTCGACCCGATTATCAGTCCTTTATGGAGTCTGACGTGGGCGGGCAGCCTTATACCGCGTTTACATTCAGCCCATTGCCGCGGCAACATGGGGAATAAACTGGGAAACGCGAGAATGTAAACAGGTCATTTCCATTGCCTTGACGTTGCCGTTCGCATTGCCCGGCTATCCCCCATTTGGCGGTTTTTCTAGCGGACATCAAAGCGCGGCAATGCGAGCGGCAACGTGTGTTTACATGTTGCTCTCCCGTTCAGTCGTTTAATATCTTTAAAAATACTTATTGTTCTATTACGATGAATTGCTATCATCCACCATCTCCTCTGACGACGACGTCTCTTTTGAATTCTATTTTTTTTTAAACATTTAAATAATTAATTAAGCTTAAAAGGCAGAGCGCCGACGCTGCGACAATTTCCACGTTATCCATGGCCCAGAGTCGAATTTAAAATACATATGAAGCGGCAATGTAAACACTCATTTCCGCTGACGTTGCCACATCATTAAACGGGGAAATATGTACGGCAAGGCAAGCAGCAACGGAAATGGCTGAATGTAAACGCGGTATTATAGTTACCCTATCCTTCGCTACTCGGCTCCGTTTCAAGATTGAAATAAATTTCGTGCAACGCTCGGAATTACTGTTTGCTAAAGGTGAATGGGAGTAATTTACCTTACTTAAGTGCTATTTATTTATACCCCAAACTCCTGCGGTCTTTTGATTTCTTCAAATTAATTGGGACCTTTTTCAGTGTTGTGAATATTGTGTACAATGCTTAGCACTAATACCATTATAAACAGATGTAATATTTCTTTTGGTTATCTCCAGAATTATAATATTCTTGTGCTTTTTAGAACAATGGCGCTTTTTAAGGGATATTATATTTCACGTACCTAGGCTAATGTACAATTAGGGCTTCCAAAATTACGGAAATATCAATTACGTAACTGGTTACGCATTTTACGGGTCAGTTACGGAATTACGTAATAATTACGTAACTGATATATTTTATGAAAAACATAGAACGACTAAATAATGCACCTATGTATTCTTATGGCTTGACTTTTTATATGTCTATAATTATATGTAGAATTATATGAAATCATTTTATACAAAAGTCAAGATCCATTGAAACGATTTAAAATTAAAAACATACCTACAATAAATGATCAGATGAGCCTACAGTCTGGCAGTACATTGAGAGACGCTTCCTGGTGAAGTGTCCCTCAATGGAATAGGCCGCACTGGCCGCTCACCATCAGGTGGGCTGCGTGTCTGTCTGCCAACTGAAGAAGTATTAAAAATAATAATTGAGAAGCACCGTGGGCAATCAGAGTTCAGAACTTCAGACCCTAAATTCGTTATTATTCTTGAAATCACATCATCAACGTGGAATTGTTATGATTGTCAAAAAACAATAAACAAATCATTATTTGATGATATTTTTTAAATTCTGTTATTCTTGAAATGACGAATATTAATTTGCCGCCATATTATAACAGCTCTGGCTGTGTCCGGCAATATTAATGTGGGAGCCAGTAGACTTGCAATCTAAGGCTCGAAGATCAAAGGAGCCTACAGTCTGGCAGCACGTTGAGCGATGCTTCCTGGTAAAGTGACCGCAATGACCGCTTACCATCAGGTGGGCTGCGTGCCTGTCTGCCAACAGTGCCGACTGAACTAGTATAAAAAAGGGTCTGATCGCCTAAGGAGCTTCTTAATTTATTGCAAAAATACCAGCAGATGAGAAAGCCTGCTCAGCCTCGAAACAGGTGGGTATGATCAAGAGCAAATAATTGTATGCGGCTGTTCAAAAACTTCTTGATCGCCACCAGCAATTTCGTAAATACTCATACATAATTACATTCATTCAACACAAAAATGTCAATCGCTCAATGAGATCTAATTTTTACGAGTCCGTTTAAGGTGTACTTTCTTGAACATACAAATCGTAGGAATTCCCTTTAATTTCGTTTTTAGTTACTAAGACCACACGCACGTAGCTATCCGCAACTGACGCAATAAGGGGAATATTCTTCTTTTAAAAATTGCTCAATAATGACCCTTATTTTTAATTGCTGATAAACTAAATTCACTTGTCCACGAGGAATCAACAAAATAAGTTACAGACGAGGAATTACTTCTTCGCTTTAGATAGTTTCATAATAGTAAGTGTTGCCCTGACATGTAATTCAATTTGCATTATGTAATTTTTGTAAAAATAAAATGGGTTGTATTTAACTTTACATAAAAAAAATACTGATTGTGCATCAAAAAATACTGAATTGCTAACCTAACCTAACCTTTAGTGTGCAATCAGTTATTAAGATGAACATTTCAGTATTTTTTTTGATGTACACTTAAAAATGACCCAAAAAAAATAACTTACGTAATTCCGTAATTCGTGCATTCAGTTACGTACTTTTTAAAATGCCACATTTTACCCCTAATTACGTATTTGCGTAATTACGTAATTACGGATTTGGAAGCCCTATGTACAATACTTAGACATTCTGGTTTTGGCATTTGAACCCACGATCGTTGGCGCATAGGGCAGGGTCACACAATGTCGAATGTGCAATCGCGATAGTCAAAATAAATATGAACAGGTACCTAATATAATATAAAACCCTAACACAATTTCATAAAACCATTTTCCGCAATTTGATGAGGGAAAAAGATTTTTTATTTTTATATTTTGAACTTCATTGTTAAACTTACATCAACGAATTTCCAACAAGAATATCGTTGAATCGTTGACTTACATAGTTAATGATTTGTGGAAAAAAAATTTTTGTACAGGTATTGTCGGTGAATTCGTCCAGTTAAGTACGGAACAACATCAATTTCCCTAAATAAGGTAGAAACGTGATACGAGGAATTAAATCGTATATACTTACGCCTAAAATATAAGCTATTGCGTTCCTCGTGTATTATCACCCACAAACCCGTGTAAACCGGCAACATTTCAAAGTTGGCTGGCGTTAAACATAATCTTACGTATTGTGAACATCCCCTTGTTTGTATTTGGTGTAACTTTTCAAAGTTACTTAGCAATAAATTCGCTGTTACAAAGGTAAAGTTACAGCGCTTTTGTTATCTCGTAACTGCCTAACTAAACCCATTAAAATAATAAAACCGTCAAACTAAAAGTGAAAGTAAGTACAACAATTTCCCTTCCCTTCTTTCGCGTCATTGGACTTGCTGATTGAAATTAATTTTGGTGGGAAAAGATAATATGCACGGAAAGTATAGCGACAGTTTTACAAACCATATACTGTGGTATAGCCTTCAGAGAACACTAGTGATTTTTGCCGGATAATGGTCTATCAGAAACTTTGACCGTACGTACGATGCTTGTATACGAAGTATTCAGTAGGTACTGTCAACAAAATATAAGATATTATGGTGTCGATGCACAGTTCTGTGTGTATTTTGTTTCTTTTGTGGCTGAAAAATCAAACCGCTTTATGTCACTAAGCTTCTATTAGTATTAAATTTCGCTAAAGATTGAACAAGAACATTCATCAAAATCTTTGGCACATAAGTTCGAAACCCGCTGTATACCCCTATTGTCCTTTGTTTACAAGAGCGAGTTCCGTCCGATATCTGGTACCAGAGGTCCATACAGAGGCGGCGGAAGGCGTGGGCGACGTGGGCCACCGCCCACGGCCTCGCGGTCCAAGGGGCCTCGCGCCTCGAAAGCCCGTGAACGCAAATATAGATCATCATCATCATCATCTCAAGCCTTCCTCGACCAATTTGGTGTAGGCCTCCTTCAATCCCCTCCATCTCGTTCTATTTTGGACTGTCAGTATCCAATTTTGGCCCGCTATCTTCCGTATGTCATCTTTCCAGCGCATCTGCGGTCTACCAACAGGTCTCTTATAATCCCACGGTCTCCATTCTAACATGTCTTTGCACCACGAGTCTGATTTACGAGCCATATGGCCTGCCCATTGCCATTTCAGTTTAGCTATTCGCTTTACTATGTCTGCTACTTTGCTTTGTTTTCTCAACAATTTATTAGTCTTACGGTCTTGTAAAGATACTCCTACCAGCTTACGTTTCATTGCCCTTTGAGTGACTACCAGTTTCTGAAGAATACTTTTGGTTGTCACCCAAGTTTCGGCTCCGTAGGTTAGAACTGGTAGGACGCACTGGTTAAATAAACGTGCTTTCTGATTACTAGTGAGATGCATCCTGAAAGCAAAGTCCAGTTTGGCAAAGGCAGCCCAGCCTAGACGCACCCTACTGTTTACCTCTGTTCCCTGGTTCTCTTTTCCAAGTTCATCCTCTGGGCCGAGATAGACATATTTGGTGACTTGCTCTAGTGGTGCTCCCTTTACTGTAATCACCGCCGTGCTGTCCGCATCAGTGAACATGACCTTGGTTTTAGCTAGGTTCATCTCAAGCCCTACATCCAAGGATGCGTCGTGTAGTTCCTGAACCATTGTCTGGAGCTCGTCCGGGTCACTAGCAAATAATACTATATCTTCCGCAAATCTGAGATTGGAAAGGCGTGCACCAGCTATCGAAAGACCCCTACCCTCCCAGTCCAGTTTCTTAAAGACGTCTTCTAACACCAGAGTAAACAGTTTAGGTGAGATAGTGTCCCCCTGCCTCACCCCCTTTTGGATCTTAACTGGCTTAGTTTGATAAGGAATGGCTACATTCAAAGTTGCGTTTTTATATATGCTATCGATGATTTTATTTTAGCGGTTGTCTACTCTGACATGACGTAGTGCTTCCGCGACAGCCCACGTTTCTACACTGTCGAATGCCTTTTTATAATCAATGAATGCGAGCCATTAGCGGTATTTGGTATTCCGTACATTTCACAATACGCACTCTCATAGTAAGGATATGGTCGATTGTACTGTATCCATGTCTAAATCCCGCTTGCTCTCTAGGCTGATAAAAGTCCAGTTTTCTTGTAAGGCGATTAGTTAATACCTTAGAGAAGAGCTTGTAAGTTTGAGAGAGTAAACTGATGGGCCTATAGTTGTTCAGGAACGCCTTACAGCCTTTTTTGTAAAGTAGGATTACCACCGCATTTTCCCAGTTCTTCGGGATTTCTCCATGTAGCAGACACCTGTTAAATAGATCCGCCAGCTTTGCGATCAGCGGCTCTCCGCCCTCTTTGAGCATTTCCGGCAGTATTCCATCTTCTCCTCCAGCTTTACCGTTTTTTACTTTTGACAAAGCATTCCTAATCTCATCACTATCAATGTCTGGTATTTCCTCTGACCCAATGTTCATTATTTTAACGGTTTAAGTTGCTAGGATGTTCTGTCATAGGACTAATAGGGGAGTATAATATTTGATAGTAATTCTCTATAATTTTCAGAATCTTTGCTCTGTCGGTAGGCAAAACACCATTCTGGTCTTTTAATTTGGTTATTTGTTGGTTTCCCGCCTGGAGTTCCTTACCAAATACTTTGGGTCCATCGCGGTCCACGATGTTTTTCAATGATAGATTGTACTGTTTTTCTTTCCATGCCTCAATGTCTCTCGTTACATGCTCTCTAGTGGTTTTGCAAAGCTTTTTGAACTTCACTGTGTTCTTTCTGCCACTTGCTATCATGTCTCGCCTTTGCTGAAGTAGGTTTTGGGTGTCTTGAGTAAGTTTATCTTTCTTCCCTTTGCATTTCTTATTAAGGCTAGCACTAAATTCATCAAGATTCAACCTCTTCGAATTCATTTTCACAAGCTGCTCTTTCAGCAAAGACTTGTACTCCGCTTTATTTGTTATACATATGTTTAAGCGGGTCGAATTGATTGCTCTTACTTTTCACGAGTTTGGTGTATCTCTGTAATTTTGAGTTTAACGTAATTTTAGCTCTTATGAGTCGATGGTCGCTCCCCGTGAAGAAGTTATTCAGCACTGTAACGTCTTGAAAGACATTCTTAGTCCGACCCCCCGGGGAGAGCCAAGTCCATTTTCTTTCTGATCTCTTTTCGTAAAAGGAGCCCATGATGTGAAAGAGTTTGTTTGCTTGCAGGAAATCGACCAACATTTCCCCATGAAAATTTCTGTCGCCATATCCAAACGCGCCCATTAATACTTCTGATGTGTCCTGTTTTTTACCAATCTTGGCGTTGAAATCTCTGATGATCATTGTGTATGTTGCTTTATCTGTAGCCATCGCTTTTGCGATATGTTCGTAGAAACTTTCAAATATAGATATAATTACTCATCTAGCAATTAATAATAAAAAACCGGCTAGCAAGTATCTGGCAATATTAACCTACCACATTCGTTTTAAAAAAATCTAATCTGGCAACATTTGCTGGCGTTTCGGGCGGTGAATTACGCGGGGAATCCTTGCTTCGCCCGCTGGGGATTTCCCATTTTTGCTCCATCTATGTTCGCGCTTCTAAACACATGCAGTCATGCAACCATGCGGCGATGCAATATGTGCCTAATATTTTAATGTATTTCGAACAGATTTTGATGTGAGAATAAGTGTTGCGTTTCAATGTTTGAAAACTTAGAAATAAATAAAGAACTGTATTACATTGAGCTAATATTAGTACATAATATTTCTATGCTGTATTATATTTATTTGAACTGTTGAGTGTAAAAAGTGTATTTTTAAAGAACAACACGTCCTACCCGTCTACCACGCAAACTAGGTAGGGTAAGAGGTACAATTATTGGCACTTTAAGGAATTTCGCAACTTTAAAGGCCTGTAGAAAATCAGCCAATTTAAATATCGACTTAAATTTGATTTCGTATGATTCTTTATTTATTTGAGAATAGATTTAAACGGGTCGATAGTTAAGAAATGTGTTAGAAATACGAAAATTTCCGCAAAATATGAAAAAACACCGAAAGTCACTATTGTTGGCACCCTAAAGTACAAATATTGGCATAGAAAAATGTACAATTGTTGGCAGTGCCAATAATTGTACACGTGACCGTGCCAATAACTAATCGGATCGCCTGATAGTGATGGGAAAAGTGAAATCTATATACTTACGAGTACCTATACAAATAATTTGCCGTTCGTTATAGGCGTTAAAACTAGAGAACGGCTGAACCGATTTGGCTAATTTTGGTTTTGAGATGTTCGTGAAAGTCCAGAAAATATTTAAAAATGTGAGAAAATAGAGGAATTAGACGTAGGTCTTGCTTGGCGGTAATTGGAACGTCAAGCACACCACGTGGGGCTCCCGCTCGAACAATCCGTTCGACGAGGACCTAATGTCCTGGGCACTCAGCTTGGGACTAGTGATCCTCAACAGGGGGAGCACGCCGACCTGTGTGAGGTCGTCGACATCACCCTGGCCACCTCACATTTGGCGGGCCGCGTCACCCAGTGGCGGGTGGCCGACGCGGAGACCTTTTCGGATCATAAATATATCCAATTTGGTATCTCCGTAGGCGGCCGTGGTACTCAAGTCCAACCGAGGAAAACATCCCGAATGGACGTAGGTGGACAAACTCAACCCCCCAAGTACAGCGACATTGCTGGCTCTTATATAGTCGGTATTAGCCACTTGAAGCCGATGACCGAGGAGCAAATGCGGCTGATACAGGAGGCTATCAAGGCTTCAACAAGGTGGTAGATGCTAGCCTCAGGGGGGTACCGAAACTCTTGGGTTTTGCCTACAAGACAGGCTGGATATTGGCGACTGCACAAACCAGGGAACCAAGGACTGGCTTGAGGGCTTAATCCGAGAAACGGAACCATGGCCCGGTGCAAAGCTCTCTATTATACCAGAGAGCGAACTGCCCAAGCCAAAAGTTGGGACCGCATTCTGCCCCGGAGCAATTTATGCTATGGGTGCAGAATGAAGATCTCAACCCAAAAGTTTGGAGGGTTCTCCACACGAAGGAGGAAGCGACAGGATCTATTGTGACCTTCTCTCTCGATGACCAGTCTGTGGAAGCCCTCAAAAACAACCGTGGAGAGGCCAAATTTGGTGTGAGGACAGTTGTCTTCAAAATCAAAGGAGGCCAGGAGACGGAACCCCTAAAAGTGGCGAATCTACCGCCCACCACCAGCAGCGTAAAGGAATCGAAGAGGAGAGCGTTGAAACCCTCGGGAGCCTCCAAAGGCTCCCAAGGTTTAAAGCCTCCCTTCCGAAACCTAAGGCCGTCGCGGGACCCTCATCTAAGGGGACCCAAAGGGCCCAAACGCGACTGGGAGGGGGAATTTAGCGGGAGCGCCGAAGGTACCAAGGGTTTCCCATGATATATGTAGATAGGTAGCTGAATTTTTATTAGTTGAGTAAATATACAGTCGTTTTAAATCGCCGTTTAAAAATCTACCTATTAGTAGGACTTATAATGCTTTAATAAATACATTTTACAAAACAGTGGCACATCACTATTAGAATTTCATAAAAGCTGATACAATCATTGGCACCCTTCGAGGTACAATAATTGGCAGTGCCAATCGTAAAAAAAGTACAATTATTGGCACTGCTAAAATTTGAAACCACAATAGATAAGAAGACAAGTAGGCATTTTATGAATAGAACTTTCGAGACTGGTTAAAACACAATCATAACATTAACAGCGATTTTGCAAAACCGTATTTCAATAATTGGCAGGGGGTGTCAACGAACTAGTTCTCCATACAAACAAAATTACAATTATTGACACACCCTAAAAGTTTTTTTCCAACAAGATTTACGATTTTATTTGCTGCAAAACCCACTATTTAACATCTTATTTAACTAAAAAACATTCACTGACCAGAAATTATCTACAAAATAAAAAGTAATAAGTCGTTAAACTTACCCTGCATTCACAAATTTTCTTAAGGAATCACGCACAAACTGGTTTCTCTCGGGACCATGACCGAAAAGAATTTTTTCTAGTGCTGTCAGTTGTAATCATTTAAAAACCACTATTTAGTGTTGTAAATGAATAATTGAACTTTTATTCTAAATCTTTAGTTTATGGATTTTTGCCGCGAAAAGCTTAATATTTAAGTTTAAAACCCAGAGTGCCAACAACTGGAGGGGGGCCAACATTAGTATAGTTTACCCTAGTTTGCGTGGTAGGCGGGTGGGATGTGTAAAAAAATATTTAAAAATTATTAGGTAATAATTTTTTAATATTTAAATATCAGGAAATTATTTCTCTCAACAAAATCCGACCTCTTGTGTCATCCATCAGGGGGCCTCGCAAAATATATCTTGCCCACATCAAATTTTGGTCTTGCCCCGCCACTGGTCCATAGACTCGTAACTTACATGCAGCATGACAGCGAGCCTGCTAGGACACTGCAACGTATCTGCAACAACTAGCTAAGTTATTAGTGTCAGTATGTAGTAGAGAACGTGCATCATGTAATGAAATAAAACTGGCGAAGCTCTCTAGATTGGCAAGCCTACAATTAATGTGGAATTTTACCACCATACGTCGCGACGGACCATGAAGTTCCATGCACTAATCCTTGTTTGTTCATTATGGAAGAGTTTCTTAATCGCGTTGTTGCAGTAATAGTATGTTAGTAACTTATCTGTCTGAAATGAATAGATAATGCTGTTTTTTTTTTCATAACATTAGAATTTATATGTACCTTTAAGACACAACGTCGTTGATAGGATCTCACATCATAAATACGAGGCACTTAACTGAAAGCGGTAAAACTGGCCTAAAAATCCTATGTGATAGCCTAGGATATCAATATGCTTGAATAGATGAATAATATGCTTTGCTACTTCTGAAGTTCTTATTTCACTGAAAAACTCGGGTACTTACAATCTACTTTGCTAAACCAGTCACGTTTCTCTTTAGCCTACAGACAACGCTTTAGGCGTTGCCCTTTTATTTCCAGTAAATACCTACGGACGGGAAAAGCAAGTTGAAAACAACTGAAAAAATGTTCAATCCAATTATCACGTAGAAATTGAAGAAAACTACAAATCCAACTTCAATTTAGCGAAATCCCAATAAAGCCGATACTTGACTGCGATCCGGTGCGAAGGGTGTGAGCGAACAAATTCCTTTATCATTATGCAGCGAAGGAATGGAAATGAAACTTGCTATTGTATTTTGTTAGAAAGGAATATTGGCATAAAGTCGACGGTTTCGCGCGGGAACTTATTACAGAAATCTCTTAAACTCAGGGATTTTCCTGGTCAGTAGGTTGGACTTGGTTAGTTATTATGATATCCGAATGTATTAAATATCCGATCTGTGTCCGTATATTTTTATTTAAGTTCGTGTAAAAAATGGTTAAGCGAAGAATCTTGATTACTTTGCTGTTCAAATTAGTTTACATGGAGGATGCTTTATGTAATGTCATTATGGTAAAGTCAGAAGGGTATTCTTTATTCTGGGCCGGTCAATCGCCACACGAGCCCCGGCTTGTCATTGTCGGGTGTGAACTGGAAACTGGGAGTTCAATGGGTAGTGGGATGAACATTAGACTCGATAACATGATTGTATTACTAAATTTAGTTTATTTTGTACTGCAACTGTAAAACTATAGCATTAGGCATTTGGCAATTTAAACTGATCGGCAACTGCTCTTTTATTTCTGATATTTAGGCACTACCACTGTTTGTACGGAAGCGATCCAACTAGACCAATAAAATACCCATAAATGTTAGTGTAGGGTAAGGCGGGGGAATGGCGTTCACTTAAGGAAAACATGGTATATTTTTTTAATTATTTATTATGAATCAAAATTAAGAAAAGTAACAAAGTCTTTATTTATAGAGTAATCAACATTTCAACAACAAAAGCAATATATCTTTGACCTACTAGTAGTAGGAAAACATTTAAAAAAAAACACGTTTGAGCGGCATTACCCCTGACGTTGGGTAATGCCGCTCAAACATGTTTTTGACAAATAAGATACATTTTAATAAAGAAATATTATTGAGATCAACCTTATCCGATAAAAGTAAAGTCTACAATCGCAAATAAGTATCAATTATCCCCATTTGTATGTAAGATTATCCTTTTTCAATTTAACAATAAGATGGTGCAGCGATACCACCAACTCGTTAATTTTTCCAAATTCTTCGCTCCAAGCCGCTTTAGCGGTGATCCTTTGAAGATTTCTTGGCATATCTACAACAATAAGAAAATAAGTCACCAAGCAAGAGGATGGCGCTCAGCTGATGAGCGGTATAACCCCAGGCGGTCTTTTTGTAATTAATTTGAAATTTAAAAAAAGTCATACACAGTTGTTGAGTATTTATTGCATTATCACAAAATAGAACAGTTTTATTATCAGAAAAGTAAAATTAATAACCAAATAAACATTAAGGTACTGCTGGACTTACCGGCAAAAAACACGTAACCAAAAATTAGATCAGCGCGGCCGCAAACGAAGAAACGCACTTCACTGTCATATGACGCGAGCTGATTGCCCGTTTGCATCGCTGTCTGTTAGAGGTCCCATCCTCTCGCGCTTCACGCGACGTGGTTTGTTGCTACGTTCCATTTTGACAGAGTTATAGAGGTGAGCGCCATTACCCAGTGAGCGCTATTCCCCCTCCCTCCCCTAATTATGAACTCGTAACTCAGTAGAAAATCAAGCTTTACGATGATATAAACCATCTTAATAATTAAAAAATGCAATACATATAGTGGACGGGTGTTTACTTGCTCATAAAACTTTTCAATTACGTTAGAGCAGGGCTTGACAACTTTTAGTGCTGCGTAAAAAGTTAGAACCTGCGTAATTTTTATGACATTTTATGTATTCTAAAGTATCAACATAAATACTTTTTATATTTGTGCGTTGAGTATAAAAAGTATTTATGTCAGTATTTAAATAAATCACTGAGTTTTAAATATTTTCTTTAGATTTTATTATTAAATAGATAGAGACGTTTTGACGTTTTGTCTGTTATCTTGTTTTGTATGTGTGTGTCCTTCATCATCATCATCATCGGCCTATATTATACGTTCCCACTGCTGGGACACAGACCTTATCTCAATTGTGAGATAGTGTGGGCCATACTATGGCCTACTATACCTACTGCTATATGTGTGTGTCATTCGTTGCAAACGAATTGATTATTAATCAATCTTTTCTCTTTCATCACAATTTAAGTCACTTATTGAGTACCTATTAGTTTTGTAAAAACTGATTTATATCAAATGTTTTTTTTGTTCCTACTGAAATGTTCTTAACCTTGTGAGTGAAACAGTGCTGTCCAGTAAATAAAGTCTGTGATCGCGAGCTCATAGGAAATCGGTTCTTTGAGACATTTCTGTCCAATCCGCTTACAGGATTAAGTTAGGCTAGGCCTAACGCTTTGATGTTTGTTGTGTAAAGTAGAGGATTGAACGAACGCGAGGAGGGACAGTTGTGTTCTCTATACGACGCAAAAAAGCGGAAACGTAGTAACCCACACCCAAGCCAATTTTTTTTTATTGCAGATTCGGAATGAGAAAAAAATCCTCTTTCAAACGGTCTAATACTCCTTGCTCTACGACTAATAGAAGTTTTTATACAGCATTGGAAATTAGCCTGCTTTTTCGAAAAAGTCACGGAAAGATTGATGTAAATAGCATAAAAAAGAGTGTTTTTTATCACTTTACATTTACTTCAATTCATATTTTTCAAATGACATGATCTCGGTTTGATTTTGGTAGTTACAGCGAGTGAATATTCTGACCAATGTGGGTTACAGCGTTTTTGCTTATTTATAAGGATTTAGTAACGCACCACGTTCACTACATTTCTTCGAAAATAAAATGGTTATTCGTGGCGGTTTACTACAATCCTCGCATATAATAATATACGAAATCGTCGGATACGCCAATTTAAAACTTCATTAGTTTCCCCGATTTTGGTCGATTACCGCGTCGCTCAGTCACTGCGCGACAGTTGAGGGAGTATGATTTGTGTGTCGTAAACGGATTTGACTGCGTGACTCGACTCGTTTACAATATATTAAAATATTACAATGATAATAAAGTTATAAATGTGTTCGTACTTCGTAATAAATGGCTTTGATTGGTTTATTCAATAATCATAATTTTATTTGACTTGTGACTTACAGTAGAACCAAAACGCACACAAGCTTCAAATTAACAAATTACAAATACCACCCTACACACTAATTATAACAACACAAAAATCATTTAAAAAGAAAAAACCAAACCATACAAATAGAAAGAAAAATTAAATAATTAATAAAAATTATACCATGTCAACTAATCAAAAATGTCAAAAATGAATACTATGTCAGAAATAACAAAAACAAAACCATACAAATAAAAAGAAAAATTAAAGTATCAATAAAAAATTATACAATGTCTACATAAAAAAATGTCAAAAAGAAATAATATGTAAGTTAAGTCCATTCAGTGTAGTTGTTTACATAGATATATTTCATTTAAGTCAAAATGTAGACAAATAAATATGTATGGAACATAGTTACAACAAATTTGCTATAAAGGAAAACCTTCGGTTTGTAGTCGCCTATACATTTATCTCGTTCATTTACAGCGTTTTTGCGTAACAGAAAAAAAAGTGCTATTGCTGTAACCCACACAAACATAGATTAAAAGTAACTTCTAAAAGGTTAAATGTATTTGGTTTGATAAAAAATCCATAAATATATTTATGTTAAAAAATTCACATGTGTGGCTTTCATAGTTACGGAGATATCATTTTTTTTCTGAAATTTCAAAATGTTTTTGGCTCTGGTGAACACTTTGCATTTTGTGGGTTACTACGTTTCCGCTTTTTTGCGTCGATATCGACGCAAAAAAGCGGAAACGTAGTAACCCACACCCAAGCCAATTTTTTTTTATTGCAGATTCGGAATGAGAAAAAAATCCTCTTTCAAACGGTCTAATACTCCTTGCTCTACGACTAATAGAAGTTTTTATACAGCATTGGAAATTAGCCTGCTTTTTCGAAAAAGTAACGGAAAGATTGATGTAAATAGCATAAAAAAGAGTGTTTTTTATCACTTTACATTTACTTCAATTCATATTTTTCAAATGACATGATCTCGGTTTGATTTTGGTAGTTACAGCGCAGTGAATATTCTGACCAATGTGGGTTACAGCGTTTTTCGTTCGTTACATTTCTTCGAAAATAAAATGGTTATTCGTGGCGGCTTACTACAATCCTCGCATATAATAATATACGAAATCGTCGGATACGCCAATTTAAAACTTCATTAGTTTCCCCGATTTTGGTCGATTACCGCGTCGCTCAGTCACTGCGCGACAGTTGAGGGAGTATGATTTGTGTGTCGTAAACGGATTTGACTGCGTGACTCGACTCGTTTACAATATATTAAAATATTACAATGATAATAAGGTTATGAATGTGTTTGTAATAAATGGCTTTGATTGGTTTATTCAATAATCATAATTTTATTTGACTTGTGACTTACAGTAGAACCAAAACGCACACAAGCTTAAAATTAACAAATTACAAATATCACCCTACACACTAAATATAACAACACAAAAATCATTTAAAAAGAAAAAAACCAAACCATACAAATAGAAAGAAAAATTAAATAATTAATAAAAATTATACCATGTCAACTAATCAAAAATGTCAAAAATGAATACTTGTCAGAAATAACAAAAACAAAACCATACAAATAAAAAGAAAAATTAAAGTATCAATAAAAAATTATACAATTTCTACTTATAAAAATGTTAAAAAGAAACAATATGTAAGTTAAGTCCATTCAGTGTAGTTGTTTACATAGATATATTTCATTTAAGTCAAAATGTAGACAAATAAATATGTATGGAACATAGTTACAACAAATTTGCTTTATAGGAAAATCTTCGGTTTGTAGTCGCCTATACATTTATCTCGTTCATTTACAGCGTTTTTGCGTAACAGAAAAAAAAGTGCTATTGCTGTAACCCACACAAACATAGATTAAAAGTAACTTCTAAAAGGTTTAAAGTATTAGGTTTGATAAAAAATCCATAAATATATTTATGTTAAAAAATTCACATGTGTGGCTTTCATAGTTACGGAGATATCATTTTTTTTTTGAAAGGACCATGCAAAGGCGCGTCCCCACCCACCAACAGATTTCAAACGTATCTCTATTTATACCTCTTGCCATACTGATCTCTTTTTTGTATGACGACATCCCCCGTAGGAATGGGGATTTCACGCAAATCGAATTTGAATGTTGTATTTTTCAAGTATTTTTTTGACACAGTAAATTGTGAAAATAATTTGCAGGCGATCAAGAGTAACCCCCCTGGCCTAAATAAAAGTGTTCAATAAAATATAATCTTAAAAAATATTTTACAGTCGAGTCTACTTGAAGCTAGACACTTACAGCGCAATTCTGAATCTTAGGCGTACGGCATAAGGACGGTTTTATTGTTTTTGAATACCCCGTCATTTTTTGGATTAAAAATGGTTATTTGTCTTTATGTGGAATGTCATAATAATATTGAAACTAGTGCCAAGTCTGTTGGTGGGTGGGGACAGAGCCCATACAACTTCTTGCGTTGTTCTTTCAAAATGTTTTTGGCTCTGGTGAACACTTTGCATTTTGTGGGTTACTACGTTTCCGCTTTTTTGCGTCGATATACAGATTTGCTGTTAGGCACATTAGATTTAAAAGTTACATTAGTATGTCTATTGGCACGTTACTCGGCCCTTTAGGTCATTGCTTGAATTTTAGGATTACCAATATAGGGGATGATGAATTAGTTTTACATTTCTATAAAAAAACTGTAGTATGCTAAGTATTCTTCGTCAAATATTGTTGTTCGTTGTTTGGCACTCAGTATGCGAATTATGTTCAAGGATAATAATATTATTATACTTTATATTTTTTTATTTTTTAACGGGATATTCTTGTAAGTCATCCACCATCTTCCAGTATAACAGAAATAGCATTAAAATACAGTCGTGGTCAACTAATTAGGGACGCTATATGACTAAAACACAAGATCGTCCCTCAAGTCCGAAAAAAAAATCTCTATGAGGCTTTGAAGCTTATAGTAATTCATAACAAGTAATTTGGCTAGTATTCCAAATATTTAAAGGCCAGGAAAGCTAATAGCTAGTTACGATCAATATTATTTAAATAAATAAATCCTTGCCACTTACACATCATTGACTTTATGGATGGACAACTAATTAGGGACACGTAAAATTTTAACTGTTAAAATAAATAAATGGTAATTATTTAAGTGTTTAGGACATAAAAAGTTTTCAATATTCAAAATAGTATACAAAAGAAATCATTAAACGTATTTTTAATACCCAGTATGGTTGTTTTTGTTGGTTATAATCATTTGACATCAACGCGGAATCGATACAATCAAATTATTACAGGTTTCCAAAGAAATATTCTTCCAAACTCCTTGAAACGTCCCGTAAAGCTTATTTTTAGTGCCAGTACGTTGAGCTGCACCTTATTCTTTGCTTCATACCATAAGTGCTTTATCGGGTTTAGGTCTGGGCTGTTTGCGGGCCATTCTACTACCAACACTGACTGTTGCTCTAGGCACGATTTTACAGAGTGCGCGGTATGTTTTCGGTCGTTGTAGTGTTTAAACCGGCCAATAGACTGGTAAGACTTCTTCAGTATACTATAACATCGTTTCCTTCAATATTCCTTTGCATTGGAATTGATCAAGTTTACTTTCAATTATTTTTATAGGCCCCACTCCATGTCTAGAAAAAACAGCCCCAGAATTGAATAGTGTCGCCTCCATGTATCACCTGCTTTTTGTGTACTTTGGATTAATTTCGGACTTTATAAGTCATTGCACGTATTGTCTGTATTGTCTGCTATCGAATGAAATAAGATTTATACTGGTTTCGTCAGAAAACCGCGAATTTCTCCATTGAGCAACAGTCCAATGTCCATACTTTCTTGCAAACGCCAACGGGCTGTTTTTTTTGGACATGGAGTAGGATCTATAAACATAATTGAAAGTAAACTTGATCAATTCCAATGCAATGGAATATTGAAGGAAAATATGCTATAGTATGCTGAAGAAGTCTTACCAGTCTATTGGACGGTTTAAACACGACAACGACCGAAAACATACCGCGCACTCTGTGAAATCGTGCCTAGCGCAACAGTCAGTGACAGTACTAGATTAGCCCGCAAGCAGCCCAGACCCAAACCCGATAGAGCACTTATGGTATAAAGCAAAGAAAACAGTTGCAGCTAAACATACTGCCAGTAAAAGTCAGCTTTACGGGACATTTCAAGGTGTTTGGAATAATATTTCTTTAGACACCTGTAATAATTTAATTGCAGTGATGCCGCGCCGATGTCAAATGGTTATAGCTAATAAAGACACCCATACTGATTATAAAAAATAGGTTTAATGATATGTTTTGTATTCTATTTTTATGAATGAAGACTTTTTATGTAATCTTATTCATATTTACACTTAAAGTTTTACGTGTCCCTAATTAGTTGTCCATCAATCATTCTATTGTGTGAAAGAGCAATGATTTTTTTATTTAAAAAAAAAATTGATTGCCACCTGCTATTTTCTTTCCTGGCCCTAAAATATTTAGAATACTAGTCAAATTAATTGTTATCAATAGGTACAACCTTCAAAGCCTCGTAGAATATTTTTTTCACACTGAATGTACGATCTTATGTTTAAGTGATAGAGTGTCCCTAATTAGTTGACCACGACTGTATATAAAAATGTTTCTGTAAATATTTTCGGTAAAACCCAAACATACAGAAATATTTACCAAAGGTAGTGGTAGAATCCACCCTAGGTTGTTAATACTGTCGTTTTCGCTTGAATGGAAATCCCAACGGATTTACATAATATTTCGCCTTAAAAATGACGGCCTTTGTGGCCCCATCTTACCCTGGTGAGGCTATTGTTAGGTGATCATAACCTCCATTTCTTGCCATGTATCCTTATGCAAAATCCGGAAAAATCGATACTGTCGTCCAAAGTAGCTATTAACATTGAAATAGTCACTTTCGGTTCAATGTATGGTCGGCAAAGGAAGTTGTATTTTGTGCGTAGCGTCAACAGTTAGGTACGTCAGAGCTTTTCTAGACCTAGTCTTCATGACTTTGTTAAGCTTTGTATATTTTATTTGCTTTATTTTATTTGATAAAAGGGAAAATATTAACTTTCCTTTTAACACAGAAAAAAGCGATTGAAACCGATTGGATATTTCGGTCGTGTGTGTTGCGTGTGTTGTGTGTGTGAATCCGTTTAAGCACCAACAGAGCATGCTAGCGAGAAATCACTACCCACTAAATTATTTATTTATTTGGTACCTACACCAACAACATGTCATACACAAACTTTTTAAAACAGCTGTTTTAAATAAATATACAGTAGGTATTTTGCATGCATGTCAATTAAATTACCCTGGTTTCCAAAATAGGAAATGCATCTGAGCTTGCGCATTCATTTTTATACCCTTACTAGCTAACCCGGTGAACTTCGTTTCGTATCACTTACTTTAGTATTTTCCTCGGAATTTTTCCATATTTTCTCATGGTTTAAACCTTCCCTGGACTTCCACGAATATTTCAAGACTAAAATCAGTCAAATCGGTTCAGCTGTTCTCGAGTTTTAGCGAGACTAACGAACAATTCATTTTATCTAAAAAGATTGGCAGCTAGTACAACATTATTCAAATAGAAGCTACAAAAAATATAATACGTATATTTCATTGCCCTACAAGTTGCAAATATGTAGATATAGATTTATGGAGATATAAGGTCTCTCAACCAATTCCCAAGCCGACCGTACGTAAACCGTAGTACTTACGTAAAAAATAATTATCCTGTCCTTTTGATCGCATAAGGAATACGATAGACAACTTACACGACACAAAAAATACGATAACGTTTTATGTCCCGTAACGACAGTGTTAACGCTTGTAAAAAAGCGTGCAATCGTGCCTCGGGAATATGATAAAGACCATAATAATCCTGTAGTGCTAGTGTCCCGAAATGTAATTTTGAAGTGGTAAGGTTACAGTAGACATTCAGTTTGATTTCCGTATTTTCCCGTTTTATCGAACAAATTACTTATATTATGGCTTCGTTATGGGGTTTATACAACATTACTCTATGATATAAAGTAAATTTACTAAATGTTACACTTATGTTCAAGAACATTTATATGAGCGCAGGCTGAGTAAGCCTCAACGATATAGACTGCTCTATGGAATAAAAATTGAGCGCGGTCAAAAACCAATAGTAAACAAAATTATCTTATCTACTCACCGACAGAAACATAGCATTAAATAAAATAACTGTTGTGTTATAATTCTGTTGGTGAGTATGTGCTACAGAGATTAATTGAAAACCTTTTCTTTGCTGCCAACGTCATACGCGCGAATGATACTCGTATTATACTCGACCTATCTGGTGTTAGGCCCTTCGTACACAAGGCTACGCAAATCTTCGATACTCAACGATTTTAGTCTTCAAGAGACTACCGTCATACAAATCCATCGAGGCACGAATGTCGGGCGTCGCAACTAGTGTACGAGGCTCAATGAATTTGTATGGCGGTAGTCTCTTGAAGACTAAAATTGATAAGTATCGAAGATTTGCGTATCCTTGTGTACGACGGGCCTTACAAGCGTAGGCGACGCAACGATAACCGCTTGCCAGTTGCCATCAGGGCCTGATCCTTCAGATTTGAGGTATATTTTTTTTTTATTAATGGACAAAAAAAAAGCGATTTGTGAAGGTAAACAGTATCTGCAATGTCAGAGTCAAATGAACATTTGTATACTAAATTCGTTCTCACAACACCAACTGGACCGTCATATTTCCAAAAATCGTAACATGCCGTCCATCTTGCATACAAAAGTTGTGTTTATTGCCAAAAACTTTCTATTTAGATACGAATCACGTCTATGGAATGCGATGGAAAATGTTATCCTGATTTTGGCAAACGCCCAAAACTGCCTAGTGTATCTGCCACGCCAAGCAGTAAAAATGCTGACTACAGCAGTTTCTACTAAGAAAGAGGAAGACCATAAAATAGGCCTATACATTTAATTAAAGAAATGCTTTGAAGTCTGTATCCCATTCAAGTAGTGTAAATAGTTAAATCAAGTAACGTAGTAGTTTTCCTAGCTTTTATATTCAGAAACCGCAAGAAGCATAGTCAATGTAGCGACGTAACTGACACCGACCCCAGATATAATATTCATTGTAAGCAATTCAGTTCTTTTCTTAATTATATGCTTTGTATTAATATCATTGAATCTGTCAAAAATCTGCCCCGCTAGTGCGGAACACGTTACGCAGAGTGACAATAGCGACGTGTAAATCGATTGAACCAATTTTTCGTCTAGCATCACACAGTATAGTTACTTTTGCGTGCATTTTTGTTTAAATTTGGTGTTTTTTCGTTGACCCTGTAAACCATACGGTGTAATAGGTGCCGTTTATTGGTATTCAGGGCTCGCTCCGGGTTGTAAGTTAGCGGGCGCGTCATAGCCTCCGTTTGTCCTGCGATATTTTATTACGGTCCCTAGGGTTGCCTTGTAAGACATTATCGTTTTGACAAGGTTAAGTTGGGACAAATGTCCCCTAAATATTAGAGTGTTTTAAGCGCTTTACTTATTATGTCAAGCTACGGAAAAGGAGAGTACACTTAAATACAAAACTAAGGATTATAAGTTTAGTTTTGTAAACATACGTCTATTGAGTTACTGAGCGTCATTTTGTTTAAGTTAGATAAGTTAACGTATAATTCTTGTGGCACAGGAACGTGCCTAATTCCTATATTGTAAATATGCGATCGGTTTTCCGAGTTTCGACTGCGTTCGATATTTTAGCGGATAATGTTATCCCTGCTGGCTGTTGCTTTTATATTTGCTCTCAAAGTTGCCAACTCCTGACTACTTCCGTACATTTTATTTAAAACTTCTCGTAACAGGGACGTTTGATGAACTTTTTATAAACAGTTTTTGTACAAGTTTACCTGGTGAATTTCGTACCGCTTTAGGTGACATGTTGACAGCGGCACCATGTCCCGGGTTCAATTGTAGGTACTTTCAAACTGTCAAGAAACCTATTGAAATATACATAGAATATTCCAAACGCTTTCATGGTCCTAGTGGGTTAAGGATCGCGCCATGATCTCGGGGTCCTAGTTCAATTCCAGGGTCGGGCAAAATTTATGTCGGACTTATCACACACAGCTCGGGTTTTTGATCACTAATCCGTATTTGGCAAGCATGGTGATTAAGCCAGTATCTATCATTATAGCGATGACTTGAATGATGGGGACCTTTGCCCTGAAGTGGGATATCAATAGACTAATACTTAACTTTTAATTTCAACCAAATCAGGTAAACCCTTTTGGAGGAATTAGATGACAAACACATGTACCTACAGAAAATAATATATTATTTTAATACAACAATTTGCCAACCCTGCCACATTTTCAGGATCAAGCTTGTATCTGTGAATGTCACGACGTGTTCGGCATTCAACATATGTCAGGAAAACACCCTCGTCAGTACCTGGACTAATTCGCGACCATGGTCCATCGCTAACCCGGCTGTGGTGAGGCGATAGGTGGGATCAAAGTGTTGGATTACTGCTCAATGTGTCTTAAAATATGCGACATCGGTATACATGATGGTTAAATAAAAGTTCGGATATCAGACTTAACAATAAATTTTACCTGTGGTGCTAGTTTCAATCTTACTCGTAGTCTTCTTGTCAGGGTAGACTTGCATCTTAATCCATGATTTGGCAGGTCCAGTTATTACATTTGAGGAACTGCCTTCCTACCTCCGCAATAAGGGAACAAGAGAAATTAATTCATGGCACAACTGTAGAGGTTTCCTTGCGATGTTTTCCATCACTGCTGAGCTAGCGGTAAATCGCACATAAGAAGAACCATAGGTGTGCGCCGAGATCCGAACCATCCACTGGATTATCACAGCTCTACCCTTTTTTTTTGCGAAGGAGAACGCATTTACGCGCCATAACCGCAGGCTAGCGACTTCTGCGGTCGTGTGTGGGGCTCGAGCCTCAGTCCCACTACCCACTAAACTCCCCCGGTTTCCCTTTCACACCCGATTGGGACGAGCCGGTGCCAGCCTTGTGGCTATTGACCAGCCATCACAGCTCTACCCTAGGTCCTATTTATTATATTAAGTTTATTGTACATACAACTTATGCTAACATTGTTGGCTCATCAACCATCTTGGGAAGCGAACTAATTGTCAGCAATAGTATAAACCATGGCAGGCGTCGCAAATCGTACCGGCAGCTGGTCCCGTGCCATCGATCGTCGCTAATTGGCTCAATGCAGTCATCTCGCCACCACTTAGTTGCTAAATGGAGTTCGATTCGTATAATTGCTCGGCTTAAACTTCGTTCGGTTTTACTACCGCGGATTAGTGTAAGTTTTGTATTTTGTTATTAAACATAAGCTTCACTGTCTATGTCTATGATGGTCATTTGTTTATTTTTACATTAAAATGTATATTTGCATATTCTCTCAACAAATAATCAAAAAAAAAAAACAATCGACGAAGAAGTGTCTGGGATTTTTCCTTGGGTCAATGAGAAATAAAGCGAAACGAAGCGTCGCCCATCATTGACCATAATAGCAGCAAACGTGTAAAGAAGGATTTAAAGAATTTTTCACAGCCATGATTGAGAAATGTCAATATTCATGATAGTTAATTTAATTTTTACCGGATAAATTACTCGAATATTTTAGCATCCATTCAAAAGAAATACTCGGTAAACGTCCCAAATGGTCTTTTTAAGGCGCAATTACGCACAAATGCAACCTGAAACTAAGATCGAGTGTTCTAATGTAAACCAAGATCCAACTTCAAAGAGTATAGATTAAGTTAACTGTTTTACCTTGCGAGTGATATAGCACTTCTCATGAAATAAAGTCTTGGCGCTGCTTTCAGAATCAGATATTAAATTTATTTCCAGTGTGAGAACGAGCGGTGGTCTCGGAATTATATCTAAGTACCTAAAGGTTTCGTCTTTCTAATCGAAAATGAATGTCTTTTAAAATCTCCACGTGTGTATTATTCCTCATGTCAAAGGCCATTCATTTGAGTGTTTGCATTACTGAGTTGCCAACTATGTATGTTCTTTTTTTTATTCGTTTTATTATTACTGCATTTGGCAGATAGAGATGGCCACCAAGACCATTCTAAATCGTGCGTAATAAAAACGGCAGTCATTTTTTCAAATTCACGTTCTAGCTAAACTGCAATTTATGTGCTGACAAAGTGTTATAAAAATAATTTATTGCGAATGTAAATGAATAGAAAATTTGTTAGCAAAATATAGCCATGCAGAAGAATTGGGGGAAGCCTATGTACCTACCATTTTCTGTGACGAATTTTTCTTTGTGACGAATATACAACAACCTTGCTCAGCAGTGGGGTATTACGGGCAGATAAAAAAAGACATTTCTTATTTGTAATGGAAATGTCAAGTAAAATATTAAGATTTTCATGCTTGATGGATGCACATTGCACATCCCAGAGCCGCAAAACATTAATAAATAAGGTTTTCATAAACTGAGAGCGCATCAGAGTAAGTCCGTATTATTTTAACGTGTTACCCCAACAAACATTTTATTGGTCGCCACAACGTGCCGATTGTAACTGTTGGTTCTGTACGATGTCGCAAATACGTCCCTATGACGTTGACACGACCGAGAATAGGCCCATTTTATGCGAATCAGTGTCGTAATAGAGTCACTTAGCAGTCGTGGGAGTCGCATAGATGTCGTGTAGTGGTCGTATAGATGTCGTGAACAGTCGTGATACCGACTTTTTGTCGAGTTATGATGTTTATTACCACTACTTTACCGCATTTTATCAAGTAACCAGTGTTCACATGACTTTTACGTAAATTAATATGTCATTGCATTAACGTAGTGGTAATACCGGCGGACATTAATATAATACTGTGTGTTTTTGACATTGAATATAAGTTACAGCCATTTTATTTTCATGTTTAAAACTTATGTTCAAGAACATTAATCTGATGGGAAATTAATGTTATCGAGTAATATGTGCTAGTTTTCTCAATATTATTAACGCGCCTGTGATTTTATTCAAAATAAAGAATATTTTTAGCTATTATTTAAACGAACGTGATAATAGTTACCTTTATACGACTTAGGGTTGAGTACACAACGTATTACGACATCTTAACGACTTTTGATTCCACAGACTAATTTTTTATCTGTACTTAACAGCCATATTAAGGAAATTAGGGTTCAACAATGAAGGTTTTTTAATATGAAAACTCCTAGAAATCTATAAATTATGTAAAATGGGTTGGTACCTACATTTGAAAAGGTGATTGTTGTAACCTTCTATTGTTAGTTTTAAGGCATGATCCAAACGAATCTTCTTGATGAAGAGAACTTTCATCAAGAAGATTATGCACTCGTGATTTTATAATGAATAAAACCAACCACTGTAATTTTTGTTTTTTATTTACACCTTTTACTTCAGAGTATGAATAAGTAGTACAAAATGAATATTTGAACCATAAATAAATATACAAAAATGACGACTTAGTTGGCATATCAGATCTGAACTATCAAGACATAATTTATCAAACATTTCATCTTCTTCTAACTCTACTGTTTTACTTAGAATCTCTAGATCTACTTTCTGCTCTTCTAGCAACTTCATACTGTTAAGACTCACTCTGCTCCGAACTCAATTTTCTTGAGTTTAAAATTAAATTTTGTGCGGAACCAACTCCAGCTTGATTAAGGTTGACTTGTCGTATATTCGGAAAGAGGAATGCCTGTCAGTGGACATTAATAGAACATCCAGTCGTTAAAAAGTTGTATAAAAGTGTTCAAATTGACTAAAAAGTCTTAAAAGAGGGATATTTATTACTCTTACACGATTGTCACGTAAAGGTAGTTCTCGCGACTGTATTACGATGAATGTCGATGTAAAAGTTGCATAGACGTTACTAACGCGACAGCACTGGTTATACCACTGAAAGTTGTGTAACAGTCACATAAAGCAGTCGTAAAGAAGTTTACACGATGTTTTTATACGACTACAAGTAGTATAAAGATAAATGACACTAAGTCGTATTTCATGCGAAAATTACTTCAATACGATGTTTATACCATTTTCAGTCGCGTAATTTTTACTTATACGACTAAAATGTTTGTTGGGACGTAGCTGCCGAAATATTCACAAATAGCGCAATCGTGAAGATTCGCAATTTTCTGCGAACTAGGTTAATAGGCCATTAAAAGGCAGAAGTCCAAAACGTTCATTTGCTCTAGGATGTCACAACAATATTAAGGAACAGAAATTCGAAAATTTAAGCCTTCTTTTCGTTAAAAACAACTGAGGTTATCATTATAACAAAGGGTAAATTTTATGTACCTATTTGAGGAAGGCTTTTGTTCGCTTATAAAGATATTTAATACCCTGCTTATTTGAATACACGCGTGCTACGGACACTAATTACATTTTAATTAAATCGTTCCGTAATATTAATATTAAAAGGCGATAGGCTTTGCTCCTTATAAACCAACGCTAGCTGGTTTATAGGACAGTAGCCTTTCGCCCGCGGCTTCGCCTGCACGGACCATAAAGGGTTGTCGTAGAGATATTTTTTCGAAATAAAAAATATCTGATACTTAACAATTTCAGTGTCCCAATCCCCACTCTGGAAATCACGTCAGTCTGTTGCCTCGTCGCGACGTGAAGAAGCATTTCATTTATTAGGAACAGTAATATGCTCTGCTCCTATGGAATAACTAAAGATAAAAAAGACTTAAAGGCAAGAATTGAACCCACGACCTCCGGGAGGGATCCTAGCGGCTTAGCAACTGATCCACGGAGGCGGTCAAAAATTAAAAAGAAGATTATACAAATAAACTCCGACAAGTGTCAAGTTTATATCCGTTCCTAACATTTTTGTTCCCGCGAAGCGTAAGGTCCACAATCAGCATACAAATTAGCGACTTTTGGCCTTATTAAAATTATTATGGGCTACTTTACATTTGTATTGTTTTGTAACTGCCTACGACTCTTGCCAATTTAGGTTATTTTTCTTTCTAACAGATGTACAAGCTCTTCGTCGTCTTGGTTGTTTGTGAATGAAAGGACATTTATAATAATACATAGCTTTTAGAATAATTAATGAGCAACTGAGATGTGTTTTGTGAAATTGTAACGTTTATCATCCAAAATTAGAACTTTGTTATTACGACTAACGACCGGGATTTCTTCACGTTTCCTAGAAATTACACAGATATTTTTTTCTGTCACTTCAGGTGGCAGACAGACATGCAATCTATCTAATGGTAAGCGGCCACTGCGGCATATGTTATTAACGCAAACAATCTACATAAATACTTATTCATTATTATTTTTATAATTTATTTTTAAAGTATTTTGCCTGTTTAATGGCGATATGAATATAAATAAAATAATATTCACATATTATTTTATTTATATTCATATATATTATTCTTAGTCATATTCACTCCATTATAAACCACAATAATTTTGTTGTCTTGAGAAACAAACCTATAAAACTGTAGATAGTTAGGAGCCATTTAGTAAAGATATAGATACATAAATCTGTTGATGCGAACATCTACCTATCTACATAATATATTAAACACAGAACCCAAAGTGTAAAAGTTTTTTATACGTTTGGCAAATTGGTGCTTCGCCGGAAAGTCGTTAAGACACAATATTTTCTCTACATTTTTTTTGTTTGATTAAAAATTAGTATGTTATTTGTTGTGTACATGGAGAAAATACACAATAGTGTTTTTTAGTTTAGCAGATAATTATCTATGCAAGAAATACCTCCGTTACTTACTCGTATCTAGAAGACTGGGTTTCAGACTTTTATGGTCTATTTATTGCCTAGCTATTATTACGGTCAACAGCACATCACGGTATAAACTTGCAGTTCGATAATAGCGCTTATGCCCCCGACATAAGAGCTGCACAAAGTCCAAAGTGTTACGTCTGACGTGCTTTTGACTGTACCTAAACGTGCGGCTGAAATTGGCCTTCATAAAAGTAGCTTTTGTTTGAGTGCAGTTAATTATTTTAAATCATAAAACTTGTAATCAATGTGTTTTGTTTTTTTTTCCCGTCACTGTAATGATACTTGTATTCCAACAGGACCAATAACGTCGTTAATCTCTATCGAATACAAACTAAACTCCTGAATTTTACGAGCGACAACTCCAAACTTTCAAGTTACCTGAAATCGGCTCTGTAGCGGAAGTGCAATAAAATTCGCAATAAAACTGGAGGTAAACAAATCAGGCTAGTTATTGAAAACGCTCGCGCGGGAAATGGGAAAGTCAAGCGGTCGCGCTGCGCCGCCATATTGGAACATTCTATATTTGAACGCGCCACAGGTGAACTGGATGTGTACACGCCAACGAATTTAGTACACGCGTCTTTACATTTTTTAAATTAGTTTTTTTTTCTGTATTCAGCCAGGAAAACTCATTTTGTCAAGTGGATGGATCTAATAGGACATTAAAAAATATTTTTGTTTTAATTAATTACTGCTGTTCTACCACTAAATCCTGCTATTGGCCGCCAATGATTTAAATAGCATTGTTGTTGTGTTTGTAATTTTTAGTATGTTTTTACTTAGATTTCAATGTGAGTATTATTTTAGTTTTCCGACACTTACGTTGTAGGTAACGTAACTCGGACAAGCACAGTTTCGTGGAAACTTTCCCCTTTCTCTACGACGATTACGGTGGAGCAGTGGATTTACTTATTATGTTTAAGCCAACGAAGTTCTATTCAGTTGTGGACTTACATAGTTAAATGTCGGACTACTATAAAGGCGCCAATAATGTGCATTATCCCATTATAAAATTAAAAATTGGACAAATCAAATCAAATCGAAAAATAAAGAACCGGCTAGAAACTCGATAACTAGTTACGTACTCTTTTTAATCGTCAAAAGTTTTTACAACATTGGTAATCCATCTACTCAACTAAATCATACAGTTTTCGTATAAATATTGAAATAATAATTAAAAAAAAACTTTTACTCTAGGACATAATGTACAACAACAATGACAAGATTAAAATAATACTTAATGATATTAGTATATACTTTAATACAAAGAAACATACAGACACAAAACAGCCAAATGTTCATAACACTGGTTCCACCAAATAAATTCTCTTTTCTTTTCAACAATAATTCTTCACCAGAATAAAACTAGGCCAATCTTTCAATAAACCTTCAGATTGTAGATTTGCATCATTTGTACCAAGACCCGCGTCTGGTGGCGCAGTATGCACTCGGCTATTGCATTTGAATACTTGATATTCAATCCGCGATTCTCGTATAGAGTTCAAGCAACTTACAGTTTGAACTTGATATGAATTTTCCATGATATTTGCTAGTTCTCACTAAACTAGTCCGTGGCATACAAACTAAGTGGCAGCACTGTTGTAGAGCCATACTTTGAAAATGTGTAGTCAAAACCCACTGAGGTCCATTATAATACGCGCGGCGTATTACGCTGGAGTGGCTATAGACATTGAAATGACAGCTATTATATTTATTATATTGTGGGAAAATGTATGTACCTATTATGTAAAAAATTCGATGCAAAATACGAACTTGTGGTGCAGTCTGTCTACCTCACCAACAACTGGCATCCGCAGAATACCAGTGGTCGTGACGTCCACATAAAGACGGCACGGCCAAATACTGAGCGGAGACCATTTTGGTACCAACCTTGTTTTTATTGGTTTTATTGGAATTTTAAATACATCTGATTTTTTGTTTTGTTATTGATCCTTTTGTTTTGTTCGTTCTGTGATATCTCTTTTGTTTTCTTTTCTTTGATTAATTTTACTGTGTTTTGTACTTTTTAGTTTAAGTTTTATTGTTTAGTTTAAGTTTTATTGGTACCAAATAAAGATTTATTCTATTCTATTCTATTCTATTTTTATGTCGATTTGAAGCGCCCCCCATTAGTGTACTGGTAACTAAAATGACTTCAAATGGCTCAGAACATGAGTCAAATCATAGATTTAGTATATAGTCAAATGGACAGCCATTGACATTGACAATGACAGCATTATCGAAGTTTATCTGCGAAAGTCAGCACTATTATTAGTTCCAAGTACACTAACTACTGCTCTCAGCGCCAACATTGCGATTTTCAAATCGGATCAATTTTTTTTTTTTTTTTTTATAATGGACTCTATCCCGCGCCTGTTTGCGGCGCGGTGATTCTGCCAATGTCAAGTGGATGAGGGAGATTCTCCTTGCGTTAAAACATTGGTGTTAAGATGTTTTAACGCTTCATGGAAACACTGGAGGATACTCTCAAGGTCACGGGGGAATGGACGCCATTGCGGTAAGAGCGTCTCATCTACCGATGAGACACACTACACGCAATACCCGTCCATTCAGTCAATTTGTTTCAATTTTCTTATCTAAGACACTTCGTTACACTTTACTGAATGAAAATCACACCACTTTTCAACACCAAACTGCACTAGATCACAAATAAAAAGATTTAAAACAAAAAGACGCGTGGACCCATCGCCTACCCCTCCAGTGAATCCTCAAATCGGATCAAACATTTGGTGACAATCGCCCATCAAGTGTCATAGAGATCAGTGTCAAAACCGCAACTTTTATTGTAATGTTTTTTGTTGACTTGAAAATTAAAATTATTTTAATACAAACACAAAAGAAATTGGTACAGGTATTCTGAAGTTATGGGTGCACATACATTTCGGCACATTTTTTAAAGGTAGATATAGAAAAATGGGCAGATACATATTAATGTTGTAATGTTATCTACCTTTATGGGACGTTTCTATACGTTCCAAAGAATGTAAACTAAAGGGAATTATAAGAAAACTGTAGTTCTATAATATAATAATGTAAATAAAAGTATACGAACCTTAGGGATACATGCTATACGTATTATGTCCTCATGGGCGGATACTTCCGCCTCCAAAATTATACGTTTACGGTTTTTAGCCTCCACTTTATCTGTTTATCGATTAGTTTTGTGAATTAGATCATATTTTAATTTTATTGTGAAAAAATAATTTATTTGTAAACAAAGTCTGACATTATAGTCGCCATAGCTACGCGTTAATTTTTTAAACTCTATGTCAAAACCATGGAAATAATATTGTCTAAGTTATATTACGTTTATGGTCAAAACTCGTAGCTATGGAATACAAACCTTTGTACACTACTATCCTTTTGACATTCTTTTTGTAGATTTAAATATTAAAAATAAAATAGGCAATAAAAGCAGGGGCAGCAGCGCAAATCAGTCAGTCTACCGTCAGTCTAACGTCTGGAGTCTGAAGTCTGAAGAACTTACCCAGAGGCACGGTTCTCAGCCTCCGCCTACCCGACTCAGAGGCACGGTCCTCAGCCTCCGCCTACCGCCACGAACCTCCCCATCGCCGTGCGGCTGCTCAACCTGGAGGGGCTCCTCCTAGGGCTAGATCCCTGGAGCCCTAAACTCCGCCGCGAACTCCGCCGCGCCGGCGCGCACCACGAGCTCACCGGTGCGAGCCCTCCGTGCGACGCCACTACTCACCACCGGGGCGCATCACTGCGAGCCCTCCGTGTGCCCTACGCCGCCGCCTGGGCCGCTTTGGGGCGTGTGCCCTGAGTGTCTGCCTACGTCGCTAGAGGCGTCTGCCCTTCCCTGCGTGTCGTCTGCCTACCTCCTACACCCTAACCTAACTTAGTCTGTAATATAGGACTTAGTCTTAGTCTGTAATATAGGACTTAGTCTTAGTCTGTAATATAGGACGTGCTGTATTAAACTTCTGGCTTTCAATTCTATCCTCTTCTTTTATTTCAAGTTCTTTTGCTCCGTTACCTTCCGTAACGTGACAATGTTAATGAATGTTTCACAACACCAATAGGTCATTCTGAAGTTAATTACGTTTTCGTAAGCCTTAAAATCTGTCTGAAGGAGGTAGGTATTGAAAAGATTTTAGTGGGTAGGTAATGCTCTTTAAGTTCACTGGTAGAGTCGCAGTCATAAAACCGAAACAAACCCTCGGTGGGGTTTTTAAGTACTACCTGGTTCAAATGCTATTAGCATAATACATTTTGGAGTTGCGTTGCGCGACAGGATGACTGACACACACACTGACAAAATAATGCGTTGCTAACGTTACGGACAAGCGCAGTTGACGTCATTTGTCGCTCAGTTCCAAAAGGTATTATCCTAATAGCATTTGAATCGGATAGTATAAATACATTTCCCCTTGGAAACAGATCCCATACACGATGTATTTTGAAGTCGGTCTTAGTTCGATAGTGAGTTGATTTACGACTTGAATTTCACCGTGAAGTTGTGTCGCACTGTAAGCCTTTAGATATTCCATCGAAAGCTTACATGTTGAAGTTACATCTTAGTTAGTTTCCTGCTAATATAACCACAGGTGCAATGTTTTCGACTTGCTGACATACATGTACTTTTATTTAAAGTAGTTAATTATGTAGCTTACGTAATTATTCGTCATTTGGTAGTTGTACCCGATTTGGAAAAAGTAGATGAAGTAAGCAATTTAAACCACTTAACTGGATAAACTCCTATTTATTGTGAACCCTACTTCTATCACAGCAGTTTGACATCTAAAATGTATCAACCTCAAGTAATTACACTAGTGGGACGCTCATACTAATAACAGTAAGATGTGGCCGCAGTGCAATTGTCACGTCGAATGAGCACCAAACGGCGGGATGTCCCAGGGGCGGGCGGAGCGACGCTAATGCCTTTTACCCGGGATTACGTACTGCTGGACTAACTACTCGCTTTAGGAATGGAACGCTAAACTTGAGACACCAAGTTGGGCCACGTGATTTAATATTTTGTTTCAAATTGCATAAAAATAGGTGTTTTAATTGGAGTTAGTGTGAATGGCTTTGAACTAAAAAAAAAACGCGATAAGCACTTTAAAATATTGGCTCAATTACATACCCGCACACAATACAATTTTGACCGCCTCCGTGGAACAGTGGCTAAGCCGCTCGGGTATAAAAACACGGAGGTCGTGGGTTCGATTCCCGCCTTCGGTCTGGTTGGTGGTAGGGCTTTTTCAGAGTCCGACTGGCTAGCTACCACCCCCACAGGTGAAATCTGCCGCCATAACAGCTCTGGCTGTGTTCCGGCAATATTAATGTGGGAGCCAGTACACTTGAAATCAGAGCCTCGAAGATCAGATGAGTCTACAGTCTGGCAGCACATTGAGGGACGTTTCCAGGTGAAGCGTCCCTCAATGGAATAGGCCGCAGTGGCTGCTTACCATCAGGTGGGCTGCGTGCCTGTCTGCCAACTGACCTAGTATAAAAAAAAATACCCACTGAAGTTCGGTTTATGAAAACAAGCGCTAGTATAAATACTTTTTTTAACCATATCTACAATTATCTTCATCTTCATCAATAAACACGATACTAATTTGCCATTGCCATTTGACAATTTCGTCCCGTTTGTGAATAGTCCAGGTAACGAACTTTAGCACTTACATTTTGCATTTCTAATTGTTGTTCAATTACAGTGTGAAATTATATTGCAATAACCCCGCTATCTAACCCAAAGCAATTTACACTAGTGGGACGCTCATACTAATAACAGTAGGATGTGGCCGCAGTGCAATTGTCACGTCGAATGAGCACCAAACGGCGGGATGTCCCAGGGGCGGGCGGAGCGACGCTAATGCCTTTTACCCGGGATTACGTTCTGCTGGACTAACTACTCGCTTTTAGGAATGGAACGCTAAACTTGAGACACCAAGTTGGGCCACGTGATTTAATATTTTGTTTTAAATTGCTAAGTGTGAATGGCTTTGAACTAAAAAAAAACGCGATAAGCACTTAAAAATATTGGCTCAATTACATACCCACTGAAGTTCGGTTTATGAAAACAAGCGCTAGTATAAAGACTTTTTTAAACCTTATCTACAATAATTATCTTCATCTTTATCAATAAACACGATACTAATTTGCCATTGCCATTTGACAATTTCGTCCCGTTTGTGAATAGTCCAGGTAACGAACTTTAGCACTTAGACTTCGCATTTCTAATTGTTGTTCAATTACAGTGTGAAATTATATTGCAATAACCCCGCTATCTAACCCAAAGCAATTTACACTAGTGGGACGCTCATACTAATAACAGTAGGATGTGGCCGCAGTGCAATTGTCACGTCGAATGAGCACCAAACGGCGGGATGTCCCAGGGGCGGGCGGAGCGACACCGTGCCTTTTACCCGGGATTACGTTCTGCTGGACTAACCGCTATTAGGAACGGAACGCTAGACTTGAGCTACCGATTGCGAAATCAAATCAAGACGTCGACAATTCATGACTGTTCCAATGTCGCTGTCAAGGAATAAAGGAGATAACGTATTTATTTAGAGAGAAAGGCTCAACTTTGACCGATTTGGTGTAATGGTTGAGAATAAGAAAGAAAGAAAGAAAGAAAGAAAAAGTATTTATTTAGTACAAACAAAATACAACACAATTATATAATAACTAACATCTTATATTTAAAGTTGTACATTATTAGTCGGGTTCGCTCCCCGCACGGTACAAACATTTGTTTGCATAACCGAACATGTATATATGTGTTTCTATGCAGAATATTACAAAAAGTATAAAAGATTTTTTTATTCGTTATCTGGCACTCATAGTAAAAGTTATCTTTAGTTATGGGCTAGATCGCGCTGTGTGAATAATATCCAGCGATATTAGTTTAATTTATTTAACAATGTGCCTCTGCCGACCACTCAAAAATTACGGTATAAAATTTCAAACAAGTTTTATTTATAGTAAATCAATTAGGTGTTCTAAAATTAATGATCTACACAGAAAAGTTAGTAGCTACTTGAATTGACTTCTAGAGGCGTGTTGCAAAATCGACACAATAACCCCCACACATCTGTTGAATGTTATAAAACACGAGCAAACATGACACCAAACGAGGCTCGAACTTTAAACAAACAAGCAAAGGATCCTAACAAAATCCAACTTTTAGCAGGAGGCCGAAATGCGGCACAATGGCCGAACAAAGTTGGTATCGCGCTGGTTTCATTAACATCAACAATGCTTCGGCACTGATTGTCTTGCCTTTCCTACTTGCCGGATCGTTTAACGAACTCTTGATTGAGTTCAATCAGAACTGTTCGTGACCTTAGATCTAATCTGATGTGCCTAATGAAATTAGGACCTTTTCTTTAAAACAAACGAAAAAAATATTTAAAATAAAGCCGGTAAGTTTCTTTTAGTTTATCTACACATGTTAGTATAGTCCGACAAATTTATCTGTTCCGGTGGTCAAAATTGGAACTACGTGACATTGTCAATTTTAAAAACTGCTGCAGGATAGTGTTGCCAGTAGTTGCTGCTATCAATAGATAATAGCGACAGCGCCACCGTAACAGATAAGTTTGTCGGACAATAACGCTCTGTTTTTGTGATTAACATAAAATCCTAGTAAAGTATCTATCAAAAATGGCTCTTCTCTTTTTAAAATTGACAACTATAATTTAGCTGGGTCGATGTTTTTTCGTAGCTCACATATTTCAAAAACTCATTCGAACTACTGTAAAGAAAGAGTTACTGGCAATTTTATATTCAAAACAAAAAAAAATCTTCATCAAATTAAAATCCTATACATATTGTTTTCCTTTCACCATATTTTTCCTTGTTTGACAATAATATATAAAATGCTTTGTTTTATCTGTGCCGTTTTAATCAACGCCACGTCTAAAGTCCCGAGATGAGTCTCTGACCTGGATTCCGTCATTTCCGACTAAGTAAAAATAATATTTCTTTCTTTTAATAAATTCTTTACAAAAGGGGTCGGTTTATCGCTTTCATCTGTACTTTTGAGAATATCAATCATTATTGTTAATGAAACGCCAATTTTGATCTTTCTCTTTTCGACTTAAGTACTTTGGGAATTTGAAGTAGAGTCGGTATTTGTTTTTATAGCTTTTTTCACACTGCTTTATATTTAAATATTATAATAAACTCTGCTACCACAGCGATCTATTGGTTCAAGGATAAAAGTATGTTAATAAATTATTGTATTAAATGAAGATTTAGTCCGTTTTTTTTTTTAAAGTTCTATTGCATATATCTCGGATCAATATGATATAGTCACAAAAAGTAATCACACACTGTCTTTTTACATTTCAATTATAGCTTGATTGTTTAGAATCTCATTTAAATATATTTGTTGAAACAGACCTGTTTTCTCTTGTATTTAATAAAAACGGAAATAATTTACACAAAATACATTAATTCAATGTCCCAAAGTCGTTTCATTACAGCCGTTGGTAATGAAATCGCAGGCAATTTGACGCTCAAATAGCCCATGGGAAGGTCGCCTCTAATACCTATTAAAACATTGCGTCGTGGGATAAGCTTCAGTGGTAAGCCTTTATCAGGATATCTCGAAAAAAGGGAATTCGTTGAGTGTACCTAATTGAAGAATTTTATAAAAAAGATTTTGATTTTGATTTTGAAGTCCTATTAAACTACAGTGTTAAAATAATAGGAAGAAGGCATTTAAAATTTTCGGCCGTAGTCACACAACGAACGGTCACAACCTGAGAAGCCAACACAAACCCCATCATCATCAATTTGGTTAAATCAAACATCAAAATCAAAATATCCTTTATTCATGTAAACTTGTATAAAGTACCTATTTATGAATCGTCAATTACACAGAGTCGTTATCTGTCGAGAAGAACCGGCAAGAAACTCAACAGTTACTCTTTTTAATCGTCAAAAATAATTTAACAAATAAGTATGGCATGAAAAAAAGTTACAAGTACATGAAGTATTTTATTGTATTTCCCATTTTAATATTCAAGTCTCATTATTTTGCGTTTGGTGAGGGGAAGCACAACAGTGAGGGCGGTGTTTCAGGGAAAATAATAACATTTTGTACCCATAATAGAATGTAAGACGAAAGTACACGTGTTTTGCAAACACTCATCATCTGAAGGAAGGGAATGAATTGTAGCCTGAGGCTTGTAGAAGAAACAACAAACGAATAAATAAACATTGTAATCAACACGAAAAAAGTTGACATGTAATTCTTTTTGCCTCAGGCGCACAAAGAACTTACGAACCTACGTCTGACATACATAATTATAATAGAAAAAATATTTTTCTTTCTTGTTGGGATAAATCTTATTGGTGGGTAAATTCATTTTAAACTAGCTGCCCTTCCCAGCTGCGCATGGCTGGCGAAAGAAAAGAGAGAAGAAAGATTGTTCTGTCATGAAAATTACCAACACAAAAATAAACCAACTTAGTGCAGTTGTTCTGAAGTTAATTCACTTTTACGCAGCCAGTTATAACATCTTTATAGTGTGGGTTGGCCACAGCGCCCACGAAGCAGAAGGAATTAAAGACGCCCACAATAACGAAAAAAGCATTAGCTTCAATTAGTTATATTTAAAACAATAGATATTGTCCTGCATCCACCTGCATCGTGGTGCATGCGTACCCCGACTAGTTCGGGACAATATGCTCGGAGAAAGAGAAAGAGAGAGACATTTTATGTCCATATTAATAATATGTACCAAGCTTAAAATGTACATTGACATTTTCACTGATCGATAGGACACCTCACGACATAGATCACACAATTCTTGGTGGAATGATAAATGACATCTTTAGTACAGAAAGACGCTTTTTTCAACGAAGCATATAACATACTTCTTAATGCTTAAAATAACTGCCTAGGTCAAAAAGTCAGAAGCGGTATCAACGGATGAGTAACCAAATAGAAGTTTTTGTCGGTGCCTAAAGTGGCTTGCACTCTAATAGTGTTTGTCAGGTGCAATAGTGGCTCCATTTTTCCTATTCTACCAGCCATAACGAAAAAGCATAAATAAACCATTCTAGCTTGCCGTTCACCTAAAAGACTTCGTTACCTTTTCGATAGTACATTTGTTGACACAGAAACGTTTGACTTTGATATCGCTGAAACCATTTTAACTTTTAGCAAAGCCATTTCATGGCTTCGTGAGAAATATAGGCTATTTTTCATCTCAGATGCACTTTCCAGAAAAAGAGCGATAAAGATTTTTTTTGTGACGAACTAAATCATTAAGCCGCGCCGCTGTGGACTATTATAACTGAACTTGGACTGTTACCAAGACATTAGCCTCAATATAAACTTTTGAATACCTGTAGTCTACCTGAAATGTACACAAAGTAGCTGTTTTGATCTAAGATCAGGGAAATTTTATTCTGCAAAATTCATTTTTGTTATAACTTCACCTTAGCACGACCCCGCGTAATTAGACAAATATTTATGATAGTTTTAACTTTAAATTCTAAATCTAAGGGCCGGTATTTCAATGTAACCTTATCTTATTGCTTAAGTTAAGTATAACATTTAAGATAAGTATTACTTTTGACAGGTAGAAGTGTATGACTTTAGTGCCGCTTAACTTTTATCCTATAATGAAATACACTTAAGTCATACTTATTATCAATCCCGGATTAAGATCAAGATAAGTATATATTGAAATACCGGCCCTAAGAAACGTTCCTGAATAGCTGTCAATCTTTAGTCAAAAGAGAAGACACAAAATAAAAGTTATAACTGAAAACGAAACGTTTTTTAGCTGTGAAATAACAAATAATTTCAACGAAAGTGTAGAGAGGATAAGAAATCGAGCGGGAATTTAGTATGGAAATAGGGTTGACTCCGTTTTTTAAACTTAGATTTAAATAAATAGGTAATAGTTATTTATGTGACTGCTGCATAATGAGGGTCATTAAAATACGAATGTGGTTTTATGAAACGAACGAAGTGAGTTTCATAAAAGAATCACATGAGTATTTTAATGACTAATTATGTACAGTCACATACATAACTTTATCTTCATTCATACGATAATATGTCTATTTTATAGTCAGGATTGATGAGCAAACGCCCTAGTTACCAACATAATCTGTATGTAAAAGTTAGTTTAGTACTGTCATAATTAATGACTGACGTTTGTAGTTTTTAAAATCCATAAACAATCTAGACTCGAGTTGATTTCGATTCTCAAATCGATTGTTATAATTTCAGCATCGAATTAAATGTATAGGAATGGAACATAAAATTACTAATCGACTAATTCGATAATCGAAAAAACCTATTAATTTTTACTTTTAAAGAAGACGTTCGAAATTTGAACGTAATTACGTATCGGTTACCGACACTAAAATGTAAACATTTCAATGCAGCCACAGATACTTATATCTAAATGTAGGGCGTTTGCTCATCGCTCCTGAATATAAAATAGACATATTATGGTATGGATGTAGATAAAAGTATATTAATGTTCTATTAAACGTAGAAGACTTTAAGTTTTCAAGTTCGATCGAGTGTGTTTGGGGATCATGGTCCAATATGGTACACTGGAACTTTATTGGCTGGTATGTACAGTACCTACATATTATGTGCTAGCGGACGAAAAATACTTTGCTTGCATGACGCAGGTTTCCATTACTAGTTGGAAATCGTAAGTCAGCACTTTTATTTATCCGATTATGGTAACAAATCTTCAATGGGAAGACCACTGGGCCACTATGTCATCTGGCAGACAGTACAATAAATTTTATTTTATTCCCGCGGGATATTTAAAAAAAGATTTACGCGCGGGTGAAAAGCTAGTAATCAATAAATGTAGCTGTCAACAGTATCTCTATATGTTGTAGCCAGCCCTATAACGTGTAATCTTGGCAAGCGTGAAGCGAGCCGCACTAATCTCTCCCTGGAGGCCAACCGTCATTTCAGTTCAACCGACTTTACATTACTGGGAGAAAATGCTTGCAAAAGAAACTCTTCTCACTCGAACTTGCACTTTCTCTGTTTAGGCGTAGAAGCTATTTTTCACTGCGACAACCCCGAAGTTGGTCATCGAATTTGTATCAAACTATTTAAACATTTTGCTTTCTTAAAAATGGTATTTTGTTTTTTTTTTCATTGAAGATAAAAATCAAAGTTTTTGAGATTTTGTTCGCAATACAAATTATTTCAAGTTAAATACTGTTGACATTTTTCTGTCGGAATATTCATTAAGTTGGGAAATATGAACTCTAGTGGGCTTTTTGAGTTCTTGATTTGGAAAAAACAGAAGCTATGAAGTTAATGTTTATTATCCTAAAAAAGTTTGATCATAGTACCAGAAATATTTTTTAAGAATATTTAACTTTCTATAACCATTTGAAAAAAATTAAAACAGCAAACAACACCGGTTATCATTGTGTACAAGAGAGTACGTGAGCACAGGTCCCCTTCCTTTTTCCCTCATACTTATAGCTATATGCTTTGAGCTCGAAGGAACAGCGATCAGTCACGATCCTTTAATTCGAATCGATCCTTTAATTTATTATGCCACCATCTCCCAGACTCCGTTCTGCAATGTAGTGTCACATCGCAAATCGCCCTTACATAGCAGACATAATATTATATGTCTGCAATTATCATAACTAGTAGGTAATATTCCTCAAACGAACACCTATTTTAATCAACTCCCCTCATTCCACATTTCATGCCGTTCGTGGTATTGTGAACAAGAACTTAACGGAAATTCGCAATAATTATCGAGAGTGCTGCCGCATTAGTGTGGAATAATAGAGACATACTCGTAAGCGAACTATGTAGCCAGAAGTATCGAGGCGTTAATTCTGAGCGCTGGGAGGAATAGAAAGCCACGTAGGTACCTACTTTTTTACGATAGGCGTATGCACTACCCACTAAACACCCCCGATTTCCCCTTTACGCCCAATTGGGATGAGCTGGTACCAGCCTTGTAGCTATTGACCAGCCCATCCCCGGGTACCCCGACTTGAAAATACTTAGGTTGGGGTGGCTCCTGGAGGGCCACCCGAGAAACTAGGTAACCCTCAGACTTGGCTTGGGCAAGCTGTGCTATGCGGGACGAAGGTATCTATTGCCCGACCATTAAAATAAAAAACCTCGCCATATTACGGAAAAATATTGAAACTAATTTCTTCAAGTGGCAACAATCAGATAAAAAACAATAAGATTGTCATTCATTATTGCTGTCTGTCAAAGTGTGATGTCAATTGTCAACCGTGCCTTGTTATTATTGGATATTGTGAGTATAACCATAGCAACCAAGTGTTGCTATAACCATAGCTAATGTGGCGCCTCCAGAGCAGGTTTTTTATTTTCTTGGTCAGGCTATACTAATTATGCCTGTCTTATTGTCGTAATCAAAAACATTATTTTACATAGAAGCTATCGAAACAGAAAAGACTTTGCCAACTTAATATCTCCGTTAGCGGGAAAGCAAGGCACGTGGACCATTAATTAAATAAAGTTGGAGGCGGACGGCCTCGCCGCGACTTTTTATTGGGAATACAATCTTGAAAGTCCTTTAATTTTCCATGAGATGCCTGCCTATCTACCCCGCAGATGTTAGGAGTTTAATACTTCAGTTTATGTATGGGCGCCTCTGGGACACGGCGCTTAAACGGCGATTTTTTTATACGGAAGTAAGGAAAATGTAAATTGGAAGAGTACATAAGTTTATGTTATGACAATATTTTTTGACACGTTTCACCGTGTAAAGAAAATAAACCATCGATTGTTCCAAACGAAATAAATCATCAATTGTGCCAAAAATAAACTAAATATTAGGATTACATTTAGTATCATCCCACGCATGTAAATGTCAGTAGATTGAATGCAATAATACATCCCACGCGCTCGTTTATACTGTTCGGAAGTCACACAACATCTGCATGGGCGTATCTATTATGACATAAAAAGAAATATCCTCTGAATGCCAATGAACAGGAGTTAAAAGCTTTTTATGCCAATCTGTAGGTACGAGACACGTGGCACATGTGCGCTACAAGTATGGAACGTCTTTAGAGAAACCTTAAGCTGATTTCTTCTATGCAACGCAATATTGTAATATGTATAAGTTTTTTATAAATAAAAAATATCTCATGAGTTTCATCCGTTATACTCGCACTGTTAAAAATTTTGGAGTTACAGCACAGAATAAACTCGTTGCACAGAATAATATATGTTATATTAGTTTAGCAATTACAGGCGCTAAGTGTTCCTGATAATTAATTTGTAAAAAAGGAAAATAGTGTTTTATAATTTGACAAAAGAGACTGCATCTTTGTTAACTCAGCTGTAAAAGTTTTGTAACTGGCTCACTTGGAAATCTGCAAAAACAAAAAAGAAAAAAAACAGTTTTTGTAGATAGATCTTAAACCTTTATAAGTTAGTAAATCTTGAGTACATCATAAAAAGACGGAAAAGAAGGTAGGTATTGCCATTCGAATACAATTTCCCTCAAAATAGGAAATATTTGAACCATAACAAAATATAATCGAAAAGAACAACAAAACTACACGACAACAAATGGTTACTAATTTTCTTTCACACGTAAAAAGAAATGGTAACGTAACAAATAACAAAAACGTTTCTATTCAGAATGGAAAAAGGAAAATAAATACAAGTACGCATATGGACGTGTAGGCCCCGACGTTTTGCGTAGGCAAACGTTTCACGTCGCAATTCTGCAAAATAAATGGTATGTCTTTATCTAAAGTAAGAGATTGGTAGTTGATATTGGATTTGGAGCTTTTTTTTTATAACAAAAATGGGTAAACGAGCAAACGGATCCCATGATGGTGTGATCTGTGTTGCCCATGGACATTTGCAATTTAAGGAATTCGCTCTTTTCTTTGAGTCACTAGATCGTACAAAAAACCGGAAACAGTGCTAAATGTAATTCGTTCCTAAGCTTTTCTATCATGTTATAACAGGACACGCATGCATGACCAATAGCGTGCGAATCTCCCGATGCCCGCGCACGCTATTGGTCAGAGGTATGCTTCTGACCAATAGCACGCAGCCATCTCAAAATTCGTGTTCTACGCAATCCCCACCCGATTTCAAGAAGTTTGCCGGGACCTGTAACATTTATTGAGTTAAAACAAAATGTACAAAGTTCCGCGTAGTCGGTTTACATCTCATTAAATTCGGGCACGTAAGAACAAGATAATTTGGTGCATACGCAAACGTTTGCGAGACAGTCGCGCGTGCACTTAGCAAACAGAACGACTATTGCGTCATTCTCATGGTAAGGGCTGGGGTACAGCGGGAGTCGCGTGATTTCCACTTATATCTACAAGTAATACTGTAAAATATCTATAAGAAGCAATTTAAAACAAGAACTATAATGATACAGAGAATTTATTAATAGTACCGGTACCCAAATAAATTCAGCTTATATAAATAACTTTGAAAATGTATAGTTAATTATTATTATTGCACCCTGTATTACCATTTTCACCAAACTGTAATCTCACCTACATGTAAGTAATGTTATTTTGAGTTTTGCGTAATTGCGATTTTTATATGTTAAGCAATAATTCTAGACCTTTTTCGCCTGCAACACAGGATATCCTAGTTCAGGCATTTTTGTGTAGTCCTAGGCTACATTTATAAGGCTCGGAGATCTAAGGAGTGTACAGTGTAACCTTAATGGAATAAGCCACAATGGCTCTACAATTATTTATTCTTTATTGAACAACAGAACGGTATCTACAAAAGGTGTACTTAATGCCACATGGCATTCTCCACCAGTCTTTATTACACTAGAGATTTGGTGATTAATTTTCCGTCCCTTAGTCTCAATGCTATGTGTCATGTGTATCAAAGCCTTAATACATGCTGTGAGCCCATTAACGGAAATGGGACCAAATGTCCCATTCGTGTCTTTCCAAACGACTGTTATGTACTTACTTAAATTTTAGTTATCACGTAAACGTTTGTTTTCGCAAACGTTTCTCGTAGTAAGACAGTTTGGATGGTTTTTTTAAATGTTTGGCATCTTCGTTGCTTCTACGAAATACTCATAACATAAAAGCTCCAGATCAATGTACGAGTATCATGTTGTGGGTTGTTAGCTCGAGACAAAACACTTCGAAAAAGAAAGCTGTATTATTTATGTAATGTTGGATCCTGAAATAACAACACAATATTACATACTAACGGTCGACTCCGCGGTTTCACTCGCGCGTAATTTCTTTTTTCAAAAATCCCCTCCTTTCTCCCACATTTCCGGGACAAAAAGTACCGGAATAGTGGATCACGCGGGGATAGTGTAACTTTCCAACAGTGAAAGAATTTTTCAAATCGGTTCAATAGTTTCGGAGCTTACTCAATACAAACAAACAATCAATAAAATTTTTCCTCTTTATAATATTAAATTATTAATAATGTAGTTTAGCTTGGCTACTATTTGCCTTGTGACACACATTGACGACACCTACGCCACCACACGAGGCTGCGAAGTGGAGAGAAGCGTAGGCGTCACGCATACGGCGCCGACAAGCCTTGTTTTCAGTTGAAGTCGTAGTTTCAATATTATACAATTTCAACTTAAGAACTATGTACCTTTGGTAATCCGATAGGGTAATCTACGGGTTAAGTGTATTTGGTTTTGGTTTTTCAGTTTGTTGTCACTAAGCAATTTTACGTATATTAATTTAGTAATCTTAAAGTCAGCGCATTATTGTGATCTTTGCTTGATTTGAGTGGAGGAATAAATAAATAAATAAAATGTATTTTATTTCTGTTAATCATTTACAATAAATTGCCGGGGCTTCCCAGAAAGTAATCAGATGATACTTGTGTTGGGAAAGCCTCGCTCCTCCGAAGTAGTTTTAACAATTAGGATTAACGATAGATTATAGGAAGTTTTTACTCACAGTGTTACATTGTATATAATAAAGTTTGTAATGCCTCCATTGTTTAATGACTTAAGTGCTGGGCCGTGAATTCGCGGTCCTAGGTTCAAATCTCGGGACACATTTTTGTCGGATTTCTCGAACTTATCACAATTGTCATCGGTAATCCATTTGTTATTATGTGTGTTGATTGGCCCTAAAACATAAACCATCTCCGGCCGAATGTTACAGTTTAGCTTGGGTATTGAAACAGCTGCCTTGATATTACTTGCATCGCCTTGTGACGCACATTGCTGACACCCACGCGAGGCTCCGAAGCGGAGAGAAGCGTGGGCGTCACGCATACAGCGCCGGCAAGACTAGTTCTCAGCTGTTGTAGGGTGATCAGTAATGTCAATTTTATTGTAAAATACTACCATTTTTAATGCAGATAGATAAAACTACAAATTATTTTGTTAAAAAAAAAATTATGAACATGATATAAGAGTTAAAAAAAACGACGAAGCGTTTCGAGAAAAGGTGGGTAGTTCCCTTGCGCGTCGCTTCGCTTGGCTCGTCTTGGCGGGGGCAAAACCGTGCCCCCAGATTAAAGGGTACCTATGCTAACTACTAATGTCTCGTTGGTCTAGTTGCTCAAGTACATGACCGTGATCTTGGGGTCTGATTCAATTCCCAGGTTGAGCAATATTTGAGTTTTTTCGTATTAAACTCGGGTTTGAGATATCCGTTTATAGCAAGATGGCGATTAAGCCCGTACCTATCTTTATAGTGATGTTATGGTTTCAATCATGGAGCTCTTTGCCATGCAGGCTGTTGATTTACTTTTTTTTCAGATCCTTTAATTAAAGGTCAAATCTTGTCACTTCTTAAGTCTTTAACTAGCTCTGTGAAACAGTGATTAGGGATTAATAACTCAGAAGTCACTTTACTGTACTTTGTTAAAATTTACACTACTTTGCGCAATTGCTTGTCAACGGAAGTTGTAAAAAATTGTTTTTATTTTTATCAACGAGAGCAGGAAAAATAATAAGCTTGTTAATAACGAAGATAAATAAATTTGTAACCTCGGTGTTTCCTCAAAGATTTTCGACACAATGAACCGATAAGGCGTGATTAAATTTTGGTACACGCTTGTAAGCGATTTATACAGTGTGTTCCGTCCCATCTCTGCCGATCCGAGCAGTGCACACAGCTCGCCGCCTGGCTTAACTACACTGGCGAGCAAGATTAGCAAACAATTAGGATGCATTTTATTTTAATTAATATGTATGTAAATATTATGTTAAATTCATATTAAAGGTTCGAAGATCAATAACTGGTCTTATTTTAGAATGAAAAGTACAGTCGACAGCACGTCAGACTACCCTAATCTGTCATATTTCTACAATTTTCAGCTTTATTCACTTTACAAAGAGTTGTCTTTCAATTGAGAATTTTTGACAGATTAGGGCCTACCCTAATGATTAGTTTGATCTGCTGCCGTTCGTTCATTGAGCGAAACTTTCTGGTTTATTTTTCTTAATGGCCCTGGTGGTCACACACTATTAAGGCACACCACGGATCTCTCTGCAGATGATGAATAACTTTTTAATTGTATTGAATATCTGATTCATTTCATTGAAGCAAAGTAATTTTCAGGGCACTTGTAATTAATAATAAATGTAGGCAATACAAATTGTAAAAAAAATTATGTATTTGATTAATTTTTACCTCGGTCTAATAATTTTTCTCGCAAGTGTAGATTTACACAGCGAGTAAACAGGAGAATCCCGCGCTGAGACCTGAAGATCGCTGCTACTCCGCTAGCGAAATCTCGAGTTGAGACCAACTTATCGTCTTGCTACATACGGCGAATTATGAGCTTTACTTTCCAAAGAATAGAGTAACATTTAGTTTGCATTGCATTGGGATATTAATACGTACAGTAATACAAGTTTGAGACTGCTTAAAGATTTCAGTTGTCGAATTATGTCTTATATTTTCAATGGATCGTTAAGAAAGATATATTATTATGTATCTTATGAAATGAGGCTTGAAATTTTCGTATGTTTGAAGGTTATTGTTTTGTTTACCTACGTATTTTTATAGAAATGTATTGTAATAATAGAAAATACAGCTGACTGAATGACCAAGAGGGCAGTGTTGGTCATTCAGTTCTTAATTCTTTAACCTAAAAAAGATTAAATATTGTGTAAAGTGATTAAATCAAGTGTTGGTTTAGCATGTAAAGATTTTAACTTAATAAATCTTTTATATATTGTCATTACTATTTTGAAAAGATATTACAAGTTTTCATACATTTTCATGTATGAAAATCTCTACCGTCAGTTCTAAAGCTTCTTGAGAAAACACTGGCAAGAAAATCGGTAGTTTTAATTGCAAATTGTTACAAACAAAAAATTCCATACAATTTTCAAATTACAATCGTAACAAAAAATATTTTCCCTCCCTGATAAACATATTGTATATGTAAATCATATCCGATAAGTATTCAGCGCCTTGTCAAACAAAATAATACTTGCAAAAACTCTCCCACGTCCAGGGTTTTTCAATATCACCGGGCCCCGGCCCGCGGGGTCACGTTCGGCCCCTACATTGAGAATAAATGCCCGCTGGAATGCCAATGACATCTCGGCTTATTTTGTACTGTTAAAATTGTTTCGCGAATTTTTGGTATTGTTACGTTCGTTAATTGTGTGGTGAAAACGTACGGTTCAATTTTACAATGAGTATTCACGTGAATATAGCTTCTCTTAGATATTAGATATTATTTATTGCACTACACACAACATAGAAAACATGTAACATAATACAACTTCTTCAATACAGGCGGACTTATCGTTAACAGCGATCTCTTGCAGTCAACCTTAGGATAAAGGGAAGTATGATAAAATAATTTAGAACAAGATAAAGGAACAGTGCAAAAAAGTATGAACTAAAATTTTAATGAACATGATAAATCTCGATATTAATTAAAAACTATAATATGATAGGTATGCGGTACCTATTTGATTTTAGAAGTCAAAATTTTATGAAATTACTTTAAGAATTAGTACAATAATGTTAGTGTCATTTACAATACTAAAATGTTTAGTATTGTAAATGACACTAACATTATATTACATTGCTGTGTGATAGTCTCATTTTGTTCAATATTAAGAATTATATTTGAAAATATCCTGCACTCCTGAAAAAAAAAGTTGGATATCAATTTAATTGTGTTTTTATGTTTTAATGATTTTAATAATGCTTTCTATAAGGTTTCAATAAGGTTTATTATCATCTCCGAATTCAGTCTATGAGACATAAAATTAACTGCTCGTTTAAAAATTCTTAAACTTTATTGAGGAAAAAAGCACCAAGGATCTAATAAAACCTTATTGATTACTTAGCCTAATTACTTAGCTTAAAACCTTATTGATTACTTAGCCTACAGCCTTCAAAACCCCGAAAATCTGAATATATCCAGGAGGCACAGGTAATGGTTGGCAGTAATGGTCTATTTAGATAAGACTATGCCTCCAGCGAAGTGCAAAATGCACTGCATATTGCAGCGGCATGTAATTTAGAATGCTTATAAAAGTTAAGCTTTCTCAGTTCTAATATAATTTAAACCTTTTTTACTCAGCGGTAGTTATAAAATTGCAATATTTCTAGTCTAAGATTTTTTGTTACATTTCGCTAGAAATGATTTTATTTCGTTTTTATTTATGTCTATTACTTACTTACTACTTACTACGCTGCTCCAGCGATATCTCGGACGACCCACAGGACGGCGTCCTGTGGGTCTATTTATGTCTATTAATAAGCATATTGTAATGAAGATTTTAACTTTTGTAATGTGTACAGTTTGTGGTAATGATTTAATTAAATTATTAAATACCACTTGTGTTTTATTGCAGGGAAGTTAGGGAAGGGTAATTTTGGAGTTTGAATCTCTGTTAGAAAACTAACTGCCAGTTCGAGCTTTGCACGGGTGAAAGCTATTGTTTATGAACCTTGTCCTGACAATAACGAAAACAGCAAGGAAAAAATATCTTTGATGCATTCGTTCTAAAAATTTAACGTTTTGTTATAGAATACTTCTACAAATAGGATGTATTAGTATTAACAGAGCTATCAAACGTTGCTTATTTCCTCCTCGTATCAATTCGCGACAGGCCACCCCAATGCAACTCTTACCTTATTAAATTGACCGTTTCCATTAATCACTCAAATGCATCACACCTGGGCAAAACCCAGACACAATAACGGTGCTAATTTATTTCGTTGCATTAAAACGCTACAGTATTTTCAGTTCACATTTCTCTCTATTTAAAGTTTTGAAACTCCGATAAATCTAAATGGTTTAACCCTCCGCCAACTAGCGCCAATTAAACTAGCCCACACGTTGTGAAACACTAATGTAACACACTATTAAACTCGACTTGCGGGAAATCTTTGTCTAGAACTAAAGTGATGGATGTTTCTAGAGTGCAGCTGGGAATTTTCAGCGCAGATAGTTCAACAACTCTCATTTAGTGGTGTAACATTTTTGCATAAAATACTTACAAAGTTTCCGCAGTACAGGACAAAGGATTTTGTATTTTTCCCATTTTGCTCGGGCGAAGGTGTACTTTTAACTTTTTTTACTGCGCCTTTAATGGCAGTGCATTTTTAGCGTATTAACACAGTTTTCTCCAAAAAGTATTAAATAAAGAAAATTTTTAATAAAGGTATAAGCACAGACAGTATAATACGTATAAGCGTATTTCTAGCCTAACGCTGAGCAAAGAATATGTTATTACAATTAATAAATTAATTAATTATTAGATTAGAATCAAGCCATTGTAAGAAAATAATGATGAAGTGTGCAAATGTTTGACCGCCTCCATGGAACAATGATAACACCGCTTCGATAAAAGACAAGGAGGTCGGTAATAATGACATTAAATTGATAAGAACTTTAATCCTCGATATACAGTATGACAGGAAATGCGAGGGACATATTTAAACCCCAAATACATAGTTCATGCTTCCATATAACAAAATAAGTATAAATCAATAAAAACTCTGGTAAGTATCTGTCAATAACCTTAGTCGAGACCTGAAAATCCGCGTAACGTGCGGGCACTCTTCCCTTCACAGTACCTATTTCGTGCACTCGTTTAGGTGTAAACCTATTGTACTCGCATACAATTTGAGTTTGGGGCGTAACCGGCTAACTGGCACACTGGGATTTTTAGGTAGTTCATGCATACATAAATTATTAGGATAATTATGAAAAAAATTAAAGATATATTTTTTATAGCGAATTAAACTCAAAATGGATACTGAACACTCTCCTTAAATATGTCCCTCGGGTTACCTAACATGCTGTATACTCTGTCCGTTAGATACATATTTTCTGAGCTCTACGAAAATATTCACTTTTCACTGACGCGACACTTTTCATCGGTCTTAAGAAAAATGAAAAGTGAAAGTGTAATTTCTCTTAGTTTATCGGTGGGAGCATAGAACACGATTTGTCCATCGCAAAGGGTCGGTGTCCACAAAGGCTGGGACCCATTGAAATAAAGACCCGCGCGCAATGGGTCGTGAAGATAAGACACAACAACGTAATGCAATTTTGGAAACTTACGCGAACATTTTGCTTAAGCGGTTTTATTGCTTATAGGCGGAACGTAATAATCTTCCTAGCGGAGTTTTTGTCTTTTTAATTTTTTGGAACAGCATGCTTTGAAGCACCTTAAAGTGGTGCCACATGGGCGTTGCGGTTACGCAGCGTCGTAGCAACACAATTATTACAACGCAATGAATGCCACATGAGTGCTGCGTCAACGCAGCCATAGCCGTAGCCATAATGCTATTAAATACTGCGCTGCCGCTCCGTCGTTCAACGCAGCTCCCCTCCCCACCTCCTCACTCTCTTCTCCTTTGCGTTGTGCGTGCTTTGCGTCACCGTCCGTCATTTCAATGCATCGGTCGATCAGATTGATTTATATGTATAATGACGGAGCGTCACCGCTCATTCGAAGCTGCGCTAACACAACGCACAGACAACGCCCGAGTGATACCACCCGTAACCGCAGACCAACGCGACCTGCGGCCGTGTGTGGGACTAAAGACGTTCGTCCCATTACTTACTTAATTCTCCTGGTTTCACCTTCAAACTCTAAAGGGAAGAGCCGGGTTCGTCGACCCATGCATGCCCGGCTTGTGGCGATTTAGAGGTCCAATCACGGGCAAGTTGAGTATCTGTTACGGCGACGGCCAATCGGAATATAAGTTTTAAACCATGTTCATTCTCCAAGCATTTTGCTTTATCTACTCAGGTTAAGTTTGATCCATAATCCATAATCCGGCAAGTCTAGTTATTACAATTGAGCGTTTGCCGTCTGTCCTTCGATACCTCCAATGAACACTACGCTAACTTCAAAAGTGCAGGTTTACAGGAGGAGCTCTTGAAAGAAAAAAGTTGATAAAATCTTTATTTTTGTAGTTATTTTCTTGATATTTTTTGTGTGAGTAACTAATTTACTGATGCTTAAGATCCGCATAGTAACATTTAAAAAAACTTATGGGTTTTTTAATTAGCCTCACTTAGCGGGATGTAACGCAGAAAGCTCTAATTTAAGATCGGGATACACTCCGCCAATCCTAAGTTAGCGGAATATATTCGGGAATATTACAGGCTACAAAATAATAAATTAAATGTATACTACATAAAATAAAATTATTAATTACATTTAAAATCGACTTCATTACCAATTTAGAGTATTTTGAACAATGTTTTTATTATAATAAGATCGTAATTCATGAAAAAGAAAAGTTAGCGTTTTGTAGTAGGATAAGCCGAAAATCGTTGAGCCGTTATACAAGCCGCTAACAAATAAATAGCGTAGAGTATCTTAACTGTGTCATTACTTAGCGGCCTTTCGTCCATATTGGTAACTAAGCTTTGTAACCAGTTCCAAAAAATATTATTTTTTCGTTGGTGTTTTAAGTAGTTGTGAGGGAAGAATTATTTTTCCACTTCGTAGATTAAATTATTTCCATTATAGTAACCCGAGACATTGTGCAAAAAATCCCGATATGATGTGGGATTGTTGTGATATACAACTGACTCGGTGTAGTTGATTTGAATTAAAACGTACTATGCAAAACACTTTTAAATCATTTATTAATACTAAGAAAAATTTCAGGCAGTGGCCTACTGTAATATCTTAAATTTTAATTGCTGAATAGTTGCACTTATTTCTGTGTCAATATCATGATAATTATTTGGTATTGTGTCGTTTTTAACTGCTGAATTTATTTATTAAATTTTTGTTTCCTTCATTAGAATGCCCAACACTTATGCGATGGATGGGTTATTATTTTCCACAAAACGATTAATTCTAGCATCCATCCTTCCAAATGGCTGCCATCCTTAATACTGTTTAACTGTTCCCCTTCACAACACCAGATTTTAATGAATCTTGTAGCCAGTTACGATCGAAGTAAAAATTTAATTGTGCTATTAGATCAGCTAATATATTTTATAAGCAATTGGGCCAAACCTGCACATCTTGCAACATGCCGCCTCTGAGCTGGCTTGATACTTAGCTGTTCTGCTTTTTTAAAAAGACTGACTAAAGTGGTTAAAACACTCTTTTACATCTGTTTGAGGATATGGTTTCTGAATGCCATTAAAAGCAAATCTTCAAAAGCAACAAGCATTTTACGTGGTTTCCAGAGAGGAAATTTAGTTTTGATTATTTGTAAAGGATTTTTTTTTCTTGTCTTGGTTTTGGAGGATGGCAAAAAACAATGGTACTATTTTTGGGTAATAACAATCTAGCTGTGAATGGTAAAGTAAAAAAAATCAAAAGTGCAAGTAACAACGTTTTCGTCAAAATTCTAACGTCATTTTAATCAGCCAATAAAAATATGAAAAACAATCGTTTCCTCCATAACTAATAAAATTCACAATTATTAATATTTGGTTTCCTTGACACCCAACACATAGTATAATAAACAATCATTATAAATGACTGTAACTCATTATACTAATAATTATTTTCCGAAAGAAGTGGCCAGTCAGAAAACATTTAACGTTCATAATAGATAGCAAAAAGTTACAAAAATGGAAAAATTCTTCTTCTTCCACAACTAGGTAGTTACCAAACAGCAAAAAAAAAAATTTTGTAACTAGTTACATAAGCTTAGTTACCAATATGGACGAAGGGCTAAGCGGTTCGTTTTATACTAGAAAACAAAACTCTTGTATTATAATTGTAGCATTTCATGCAGCTAATTTCGATTTTAATTTACTACAAGATAGTGAAAATTATTAAACTTAGTAATGTTTAACTCTGATTTACACTACGTTATATAATTATTTGTTCAAAAGTGCATTCAACGGGCGACACACACCGCTAACTGTCACATGAACAAATACTTTCCCGCGCAACACCCCGCCAACTCCTAGTTGGCGGCGTATCTCCCGCGGGCCGGCAGTTGCGCTAGCCGAATACACACCACTATATTAAGACAGCGGCTTGTCCACCCCGTAATTGAAGAAAGTACCTTTACTTGGCGTTATGTAAATCTCAAAACTTTTTTGTTTTTAAAGATATTGTCATGAAAATTTGGGGGCATAATATTAGTAAAAAAGTGGGTCGATTTCTATAAAAAACGAAAAATGGCAAATTTTGAGTTAGCGTAGTGTTCATTGGAGGTATCGCTTTGTAACCCTTAAAAGGGGAAATAAGAGTGTGTGAGTGTGTGGCACGTGGCCCGTGTGCGGGGGACACGGGCCACGTGCCACAGCCACAAAAAGGTGCCACCAGCATAATTTCTGTAGTTTTTAAGCAAAAAGCTTGTAGCGTGTGGCGGCCACCGGCGTCAACCGTGTACGGCGAGTCCATACAAAATGTATGAAACCTGCAGAAGATAATATGCCGGTGGTGGCGCTTTTGTGACTGTGTGCGGCGACACTAAGAGTAGATTAAGCTTTAAAGCCATTCAATTTCGGTTTTCCGGTTGCGTAAAATGCCCCATTTGATTAATATACCAAGTTATAAATTATATAAAATATAATGACAAGCAAATCCCCTTGATTGTTCAGAAAGTAAATAAAATAGAGGGAAGAGTTAGTGTCGTCCTTTATGCAAAGTTAGGTCTTAACTTTCTTGTTAGCCGAGGAATTTTTAATCTTCCTTATCAACATTTTAAAGGTCAAAGTTGATGAGTTAACGGAATCGCAAGATTATGAGGTAATTAATTTTCATAATACGACGTCTAAGATTAGTACCACTAATGTTCATTGAAAATGTGATGATCTTGGGAAATTATTTTGGTTTTACTGCGGTTAGGGGCGATTTAAGTGCCACATACGTTCCTGATCATTGATCAGTAAGATAACAAATATTCCTTATTTAAAGAAAAAAAACAAATGAGACTCCATCGAAGTTACCTGACGGATAAATTGTCAAGAGTTTATGTGACAGAAGTGAAACTAGCCGTCGTTAGTTAAGTGGAACTTATATCTTATTTATTAAAATTAACCGTCGATCTCAGTTCGGACCCGTGCAAAGCCGGTACTGGCAGCTAAAATTTTATTTGACATAGAATTAGACTATTGTTATTCCGAATGATTCGAAATGTAGGGAATTTTAAGATAGTATTTAGGTGCATAGCGTTGTGTTATAAAAATAAAACACATTTTTAGAAAAAATATTTATATAAATCCATACGACAACCCATTTCAGATTAGTATTACAGGTTTTATTCACAATTTTGAAATGATTATCTACATAATTTATTAACAAGAAGTATACATCTATATCAGTGTTCTACATACTCTTTAAAAAGGTAATTTAAATGTATTTACATAGTCTATAGTAAGTGTTAGACAGGCACACTGGTATTACTGCTGTTTGATATATCAAGACAAAGTTGACATCTATCCGGAAATATCAATCTAGAGAAAGGTTGCTACCGTATTTATATTTTATTACTTCATTTTATGGAATTAAATATTAATTGTATAAATAGAAAACAAGGCATTTGGAACGTATCAGTCGCCTATATATTTGCGTAAAACTGTTTATGCAGTTGAACTAATATTTGCCAGCTTTTAAATTTTTAAAGCTAAGTTTAGCAGCTGTCAATGTCGGCATTTAGTAAAGGGAACTTCCTAGTTAAAAGCAGAAAAGCATTTGTAACTCCCAACTTATTTATCATCAGCTGAATGACAGGCTTGTTGGCCATCTTTTAAAAATGGTGAGGCAATAGGCACGATGATAATTGGCTGCCAATATTTTGGAAATAAATTACAATGTCTGCTTATTAAGATATTAATATAATAATGTCATGTATGAAAAATTGACAGTTTAAAATACTTGAAAAACAACATTCGGATCTGTCTAATCGCCTTGAAATTAAAGCTCCAATTTTATGATTCTGATAAATCCTGCGTGTGTATGCCATCTGAAGAATTTTTCGTAAAGCCGCCAATAAAGAAGTGAATTTGACATAATTATTAAGGCTTCACATCTAATCTAATTTTTATAAAATGTACAAAAAACGGTTTTGAAAACCGTTCCAATTTATATGAAGACAACATTTATTTAAGGTTAACTCGACCCAACATACTATACATACATACAATTGAGATTTTAGAGAAAATAGCAGTGTTTTTATTTTAAACTTTATACACATTTTATAAGAGTATCGAACACATGGTATAATTAACGGTATTATTATATAATTTTATTTTTCTAAATACATTTAAATTTTTAAACAATCATCTCATAAAACAGTAACAAGTAATTGAATAAATTATTTTGAGCAAATTAAATTAATTGCTACCGGTCAAGCGCTATATTATCACAAAGGAATTATACTCGTGAAGTGCGACACGACTAAAGATGTAGGTATTTTTTGTTATGTCGTAATTGGTCATTTTTCTAATGAAAGTACTTTTTATACGATCGATTTGGTGCAAACTTTGAGAAGTCGGCTTGCACATAATTATGAGGTCATGGTTTAACAAACAAACATACATAATCTTTGAATTTCATCAATGAAACTTCTGAGTTGCGTCGTCTAAAGGTTTCGTTAGAGCCTGTAGTATATGTATGTTTGTTTATGCAAAGTTAAATTTTCTTGATAATTTTTTTAGGTCTTAAAATAATTTATATCTCATTAAACTTCATCACCATTACTGTGATATGCAGGATTGTTATTATTGAAATATTTAGAAGGATTTAGTACATACTTCATTGTTTAATATTTAAAATATTAAATCAAAATCTTAGTCATCTGATGATCTCAAACAATAGGGATACCAAAGAATAACTTATTGATAAAACATTCATATGGATATTATTTGTTTCTTTAAAATGAATTGAACTTTGAAAGTACTTTAAACCTAAACAGTATTTTAAAACTATAAATAGCTAAATAGTCTATGGTTTTGGAATACTCTCATCAAAAAGTAGAAATACACAGAGTTATAATAAGGAGATCACAATAAAGAGATAAACAAGAAATAGTTACACAATTAGCTTTGGTACTTGTACTAAACTAATAACATTAATACTGTTGGAAGGAATGTTTAGACCACAATATTACATACTTTACAAAACTTTTGATAATGTAATTTTGTATCTAGCTGTTAACAACAACGATATAAATTCTTTATTATTATTCAAACGAGGCAATATTAACCCACGATATAGATATTTAATTTAATTACTTTGTAATTACATAAAGCTTTCATGCCTCATATTAAAATTACCTATGTCCTAATTATTTAAAATTATGACTAAATTATTCTATCTATCATTGGTTTGCAGTTTATTTGACTAGAAAAATGTTATTCACAGTCTTAGTTTTTATGGTGTGTTTATATTAAAAATAAAAATATTTTTTAATATGAGAGTTTGTAAATTAAGGAAACTGATACGTTTAAACAATAATTTAAATTAGCAATATTTTGAAATTGTCTGTTTCAATGTATTTCAATATATTTTATTTCAACATCTTTGATCGTCTTCTATTCAGTTACCTTTTTAACAAAGTATTTTTCGCTTGCATTAATAAAAGTTTTAGTACAGGTCGACGTAACTTTAAATTACACCGATATGTCTGATAACACTTCACTATGTAGCTTTAACAGCTCATCACTTTTTTAGTAAGTTTTTAGTTATATTTGTAGTTTGAAAAATACTTGTATATAATATCATTGTACGTACATAAGTGGTCACGTCACAAGAAAATAATATTACGCGTCAAATAACTCATTACAATTTATGTACAAAATCTTTAGAAGGGCACGCATGACCCACTCCTTTTTTCATAAATAAACTATTAATAATTGAACATAGACGAAAACATAATTATTACGACTATGTATCAATATCGATACGTAATCCTTCACGTAAAATTTTATGATTTCCTAAATACAATTTCAATTGTTTTAATTACATTATATCCTGTCTTAATGTGGATTGACATTGCCCTCTTTATTGCTATGAGTATTTGGAATGCATGAGTATTTACATATTTACATTTACAACGAAGCGCATTACTTCCCTTTAATTTTTTTACAGATAAATAGAAGCATCGGATGCTGAAACTACAAAATATTTACACAGCTAATCAGTAAATCACAGCTCCTGATTGAAAGTTCTGTCGCGAAAGACGAGTATACGAAATGGTAAGTCACACGGTTGGTTGCGTTTCGTTGCGACAACGAAGCACAAGCGACGCAGCAGGCACTACAATGCGCTTTGTCGCAACGCAGAGCCCGGTGCGTTGCGACAAGCGTGTGTTCGTAAGACCGTCTATCGGACAGTGCGGTTTAGTTTAAGTCTACACTGTGTCCTTCCCTTCAGGCTGCCTGCCAACGTGATCGGTGACCGACTTTTTGTAGGTGACAAATAGAACGTACTGTACTGTATGTACAAAAAGTCGGTCAGAAATACCATAGAACACAGAGATAGATAGAATATTTCTGTGCCATAGAATTCAAATCGGTCACCGATTATCGGTCTACAAAATGTCTGACGTGGGCGGACAGCCTAATTCGTTTGGCTTTGGAACATTTCGCCCTTCCCCCATGCTTTCAACTCGTTATAGAGACGAACGAAGTTGCATATACTGTACGAGCATGTTTTGTTATTTTGATGAAATACATTGCAGCGGCAGCGCATCATTATCGCAACGAAGCGCAACATGTACACGACCATGTGACAACACCCTAAAATCACTTCATAGTAATTGACAAACGATAACTGCTTAAAAATTAATTTACATATTGTTGCGTGTATGAAATTGCTTTCAATTTGTGATAAATTTTATGTACATGTATCAGGGGAGCCATTTGAGGGTTTTATAGCATGTTTACGATCTGATTCATGCTAGAAGCGAGTAAATACGTTGGAGTTTTATTTTAATTTTGAATATAGTCTTTTGGAAGTTGCTTACTTTCGATTATAATAATTTATTACCAATATTGAAAATTGATGGGTTAAGATTACTCAAGAGAAGAAGAAGAGTCATTACTCTTTACATTACTTTTTTACTTAACATTAATATTACTTTTATTAGTATAAAAATCCGAGAGCTGCATTGCACGAGTATTAGTATCTGTTCGAGATTTAGCAAGTAGGTATTAATTTTATGTGAGAACGTATCCTTTGTCAATTACAAGGAAGCCCAATTTGAATAACACATGACAATTACTCACACACTTAAACTAGTTAGAGATCACTTCAGCTTTGGTTTGGTAAGTCACTCTCTTTTTGCTCACGTTCCTTTTAATAGAGGGGTTCCGGCTCTCGCTGTCAAGGCTGTATTCGCTGACAGATTCGGCGTCGTGGCAGTATGGCGCGTCGGTGCAAAGATGGCGATCGCCGCACTGGATTGGTGTGTCGTAGGGCGCGCATGTGCGCATCCGGCATGCGTCGCCGCCGCGCCGACTCGGGCGCAGCGAGCGACGCTCGCGGCATCAGGAGCAGCGGGCGCGCGCGCCGCGGCACGTGCCCGCGCGGGCCTGATGTCACAAGCGGCACATCTCGTGCTGCGATACAGACGAGTACATCATTGTTGGGACGGGGTACTGGAATGTAAGCGGAGCCTATTACAACGTTGCTTACTTTGAAATTGTGTGTGTCATGTGGAAGATACATAAGCGATAAAAGCAACTTTTTAGTATAGATTTTATGTATTTAAATATTATAATAATATTATTACTTTTATAAGTGGACATAACTTATTAGATTCCACTACTGATTCAAAAAATCAAAAAGGGGCTTTCGGGACCGCGGTCCCGGTCCCAAAAGCCTCCCGACCCAAAGTAACGGATGTTAAATAAAAAACATTCTACCACTTTTCACAGGACACACAGAAGTGTAGTTAAGGTATTTCAGTCGATAATTAGAATATCGGTCAAGTCAGAATTAACTTGAGAAAATATTTACAGTGTAAAGGGTCACATTTAATCTAGGATTCTTAAAACAATTTATTTACATAATCAATAGGGTTCTGGCATGGTTTTAGTTTTATATGCGGTTTACAGGATTCTACAACGTTGCATTAACTAGTTACTTTAGTCTGAAGATGTTCCCTTATATTAATACAGGAATGTAAGAGATCACATTAAATCCACTATTTCTTTGTAAACAGGGTAGAGTCTACCCGGTAGAAAATCAAGTAGCCCACTCTGACCTGAGCTTTAGTATGGTGTCTCTCAATAGAATAAATAGGCCATTACGGTCTATTCCACCGAGATACGCTACTCCAAGAAGGATCGTTCAATTTGCTGCCCTCGTTCCACTGATTTTTCGATATTGAATTTACTTGGAAGGAAGAGGGCCTACTTAGTGGCTAGGGGTGTGAAATACGTATTGTATTTTTTGAAGATTTGCGAAAAAGCAAGCGTTTGTCAACCTTTCATAAAATACTTTGTTGATAATTTGTGAAATAAAAAACATAAGTTTATATAATTTCTTTTTGTACCGATAAATTCATGTTTAACCTCATTTTAAATTGAAGATTAAAGATTGTTATCATTTAAGAATAACATACGACATATTATTATAAGTTAAAGCCACCTTAAAAGCATGTTGGGTTATTTTGGTATGACATTAATACTCAGGAAAATACACCTAAGCAAGAAATATATTGTCAACAACGCACGAAGTTTAACTTTTATTTACAATTATGCCAAAATTCTTTACGCACTGTTAATCAATAAAGACACAACAATAAGCTTCAAAAACTAATAAAAAAAAATTAGAAAGATTCATGCACGTGAACAGATGGGTTATTCTTAGAAGTTGGTGTTATACGACAACAAATAGTCGGACATTGTGGGTCAATGGGATAGAAAACCAAGTGCAAACATGAGAACTTTGCAAAGATTCAATGGACAGTATGTGTGGGCGGACCCAGGGAGACCCTTTTCCGAAACTTTACATGACAAGTGAAATTACACTGCAGACTCTTGTTATCAGTTCGTCCTCAGTGTGTAACCTCTTTAATCAAGTAGTTCTTTGTTATTTTTTTAAGAACTTTTCAATATGTGTACTTGTATTGATATTCGAATGTAATAGCAATTAATGTTCAGTACATTGAAATTGAAACACATATATGTGTGTTATTAATGCGTGCTTTTCAAATAAATAACTCTTAAAGGGCTCAATAGAAACTCTTTGATCGTCATTTTAAATTATTTTCCAAATCTTATACTTGTAACAAAAGTTTTCTTTTGTCTTTCCCATGGATCCACCCAGGACAGTACGCAAGGGTCACACCGTGATTAAGTGCAGTATATACTTCTCACGTACCTCTAAATAGACTTCAAACAATCGATAAAGACATTTTACATTCCTCAAATTTGTGAAGTCGTCTTCTAATTTGCTTAAACTGTTAAACTCTTGGGAGATGTAAATTAAGTTTGACAAGGCACTTGGAAAACTTGGAGGCGTCGAAGCGACATATAAAAATTAAGTTGAATCGCTATATGTAGGTTTGTTCACAGGAATTCTGTCTCATTTGTTGTATGCCCACCAGTTCGCTCGATGAGTAATAGCGTCGAGTGGTGCGTAACTGAAATAAAAAGCGATGACGATCTAATTATGAAGCAAACGGAATCGGTAAATAAAGTTAGCCTTAGCATTCCTCGCTAAAGTTGAGTCATTTTAATAGGTAACATTTGACAATTCATCAAAATTCAACAACGTAACATTATAACTGTGGCCTTGTCATGAAATAATATATTTTTCTTTCTGGAAATGCACAATTGCTTAACTTTTTTCAATTACGATTACAAATTAATTGTAATAATGACCGATAAGAGTAATGTTAGTAGTTAGTAGGTAACATTTGACAGACGTCAAATTATACCTATTAAAATGACTCCACTGTAAGTTATCTACTCGCAATCTATTTGGTATGGAGCATGAAGGTACTGAAGGTTCCGTAAAGTAATAGTAACAGTTTCAAGAGCTAATCTCCCCGCAATTCTCAGTTGGGTTCCGTATTTAGCGGTGTTAACACTCCTTGCCTCGAAGAGCATGTAAAGCCGTTAGTCCTGCATGATTAACCAACTACAAAGGACATAATACAATATGTGTATAGTACACAGTCAGTGCGCAACCACAAGCCTGTACTCCGTATTCACTTCATTGCATGTTTTGGTGCTCAGATAACATAAACAATGGTTTGGAGAGTCAGAAAACTGACACAACCGAAAATATATATAACAACGAACGGCTATACGTAGGTACTTCCGAGGCCATGGGCCTGTTAAAACCACCATGTTTTAGTTAATTGCATTTGAGTATTTTCCCAATTGATGGACGGCCCGGTCCTGGGACTGAAGCGGACACAATGAAAAAGACTGGCAATAATTGTTTCCTTTTTGTCTTTTAAACTTTAAATGACAACAATAAAATGTTTATTTTGAAGATAAAAAAGTAACATGTAACTCAGGAGAGACACTTTTTTTATTTTAATTAAAAACTGTTTAGTTATAGTACCTTTTATAGTACCTATCTCATGTAGGTAATCATTGATAATGTATTAAAAAAGAGGTAGATATCGCACTAGCGCTCGGGAAATGCTCCGCTCATAGGTATAGTGTCAATTGACACAATGCAACTTAGTCGCAAAATCCTTTATTTCTGATAAGAGTTGTGGCGCGGACTCTAGCTATCTCTTTCGTGTAACGTTATGTTCCGTATGCCTTTTTTCATTCAGATTTCGCACACACACGTGTATATCTTTATTAGCGTTTGAACATATTTCAATGTGTAGCTCGACGGACCAAATTATAATTGCCACGCGTTAAAGGATAGCATATTATCTACCTCTTTTTTATACACTATCAATGTAGGTAATAGAATATTTATGCGGTTAGATCAACTTTAATAGATCCTGTGTACCTTCTTACTCCTTTTATCGCACATCTTTTTAGCCTGTTCGTAACCGAATTAACACTTAAAAAGATGGCATTTCTTAATTTGTAACCGAACCTTAAAAAAGACGTGTTTTGACGTTGCTTGTATTATATAGAGATATAGAGGTTTAAGTTAATTAATATAATGCCAGCAATTAGTTATTAATTTAATAAGCTCATTTTTAATGATGTCATGCTAATAACTTTTTTATCTACTTTCGTTAGGCCATTATGCGCGCAACTCTTTTTATCTTTAAGAAACCTTTTAAAAACAGCTGCTATTTTACTAATTAATACAATTTAAAGATCTATCCAATGTACGAGTATAATGAAATTGGTTTTTTTATTTACTTAAGGGCAGTATATAATATTTCACTTAAGTTTAAATGTAGTGAGACATTCAATATTGGGTTAAATATTTACTTAGTAATTATCACCCAATTCTTCAAATCTTTTGCAGTTTGGTTACAAATAAAAAAGAAATTATTATACCTAAATAATAAGTCTAAAATTCAGTGACGATAATCTTTTTAATTTGAATTGCATTATTATTTTCAATCAGGCACACTACACTTAAAATAATCTGCAAAATATTTTTATTTAGAGCCATTTCGCACAATAAGATGCAGGTTATACAATAGGACAGACATAACAGATATACATATTATATTGTGTAGATTATAGTGTATGTTTGGTTCTTTTGGATTTTGGACTTTAAAGTCCTATTTTTGATTTTTTTAAGAACATTACAAATAGTGATTTCACAAATACAAGTACGTTTGATTAAAAACATGGTTTTTGGAAAAAATAAACTAACATTAAACCCTTTAAATTGTCTATTGTAATTGTACTGTGTATTTGAACATACTTGTGTTACATAACTGGCTGTACCTACAGCAGACTAGTGTGAACTGTCTGATAGCATCTTTCCGTGCGAAGTGGCTCGTATGGAGTCGTCGCGTGTCTCACCTGCGATTGCTTAAACCGGAGCTGCGGTTGGTACTTCTTCCGCAACTTCCGCGGGCAGCACACGCATAGTATCCTTAAGAACGCCCTGGAACAAAGGAAAAGGAAGGTTAGTCTTTGTTTTTTGTTTGAACCTTAGGTGGGAAAAATGAGTCGAAGGATTTTTTTTTAACGCGAGGAATCATTTGGCCGACAAACACGCACAAAACTTCATGGTATGGTAAGTTAGGAAAAGTCGCTAAATGTGCTACTACACTGCAGGCTCTTCTGCTCTCGTACCTCTGATTATAAGTGTAGTCTTCCGCATTACGCTCCCTCAGGCACAATTTATTAACATCAAACGGTGCACATCGAGTACTTAAAACTATAATTCAGCTCTGTATAAATGAGTAATTACAATGATTCAAATAGTATATAAGAGCATAGTAGATCTTTTACTCAAATTAGCTGCTTGTCTGTAGAAGAACACAATGAAATAGCACTTTATAACTTTTGTCCTATGATCCTGTCGTTCAGTAAGACTCGAATTTCGCGGGCAGCGGGGCGGTAGCGGCAGCGGCGAGATGTTTTGTCGCAATGCGGTTCACCGCTTGACAGCATTGTACCGATCTTGACGGCCCAGTGAGCCGCGTTCCCGCTGCCGCCCCGCTGCCGCGAAATTCAAGGCCGAGGCTTAGGTTTTCAAAGCGCAATTAGAGAGAGCACAGTGTTGACAACGGAAAAAACATACTGCCAATCATAAATTATCTTTCCTTTAAACTAAAGTGTCGGAGTCGCGCGAGTCATACATCTGGTGTTGCAAAGTTTAGTCGTCTATAGGTCACGGCAACCGCTTACTTATCAGGCGGACCATGATGAAAATAAAGTCACAATATGGGAGAATAATTTAGTAGAGAACATTTGTGTCATATCGTGCCAAAACGTTTAAAATGAATAATACATGTTTCGTACCGAAATAGTTATTTTTCTGTTTGTTTTTAATTAGGATAAAACAACACAATTTGGAAGGGATTTGCCTATTTTTAATTTTATTTTTTATGCTGGGAACCCTTCTTTTGATCTGAAGTGCACCGCTATCAAGTGCATTCATTCATTCGAACGATGTGAAGTTAGACACATATCGTTCGTTGCATTTCAACGCCTAGCATGCGCGCAACAGCACCAGTGTTTTTACGTGTACTTTAATTCGACCACCAATTTAGCGTTGGTCAGGACAATCAGTGTGTGCTAGTGCAATCCAGAAACTGTGTATTTACCCCTATGGATCCTTCGATATGAAACAACGTCTGCTGGTGATAGATTGGACACCATTACGCCGGGCCCGGCACGTGCATGCGGCTTGGTACTGAGGAGACGAGGTTGGTGTTCCCCCCTTTCAGACTTGTCACCAATACATATTATATATTATAAAGTAACTTAACAGGGTATTTTCAATTATAATAATGTACAATTTGTACAAATTAGGCGTACTAGAAGAAAAATGGGCTAAGAATAAATTACATACATGGTGAAACAAATTGTTATTAATTTCTCAGCACAGTTGTTTGGATTGTTCATAATGTATATATATTACCTTTGCTTTGTACGTATAAACCTAATTCTCGAATTAGCTAATTAGTATACATGTTACCGTTAATGTGCGGAAATCCGTCAGAGTGCAGATTACCTAGGTAATTTGCAGATTACCGGACTAAATCAGTTTAAGTGGAAAATATTGATTATCTGATCAACTGTCGACTTCCTAGGTAATCTGCAGACTGACGACCAGGTATACGGTCAATTTCATAATATAGGGTAGTTTCATTAAGAAAGAAAAGAAAACAAGAACGACCGGAGGCGGAAATCGACTCGGATGGATATAGAAGGCTAAGATCACCCGCCTTAGCCTTCGTGGTTATTTTTTTGACACCCATTCCCTAAATTTACAATTTATTTTCGTTACTGTGCAGACTATTTAAGTAAAGTGCAATAATGAGCTTTTTAAATTAAAATTTTGCACTTTAACGGATCGTATCCTGAATTCCGCAGATTACTTAGTTAATGTGCACATTAACGGATTCCGCACTCTAAGGGTAACATACACATTAGAAAGTTATGAGTGTTTGGTTTAGTAGGCGCTCTGATTGGCCAATCGCGTGTGTGGTTACTGGGTTAAGACTATGGATACACTTTGTTATTAATTTATTATGACTCAGTAATAAAAAGCTTTATTTGACGACCGGTTTGTTTCGTAACCCACAGTAGGCTAGTCGTGAAACTGTGCCAACACTGCATTTGATATTGGCTTATTGGCATGCATTCTGACATTACTGCATTCGCATAAATTATCCAGAATAGGCTGCTCGCTATGTGGGTTTAAGAACTGAACATGACACTTGTACGGAAGGTTTATTGTTAGCCTTATAGATTTAATCTGAATTAAGCTAAGCTAAATCAGCCTACTAACTTTCCCACTGCTGGGTAAAGGTTTTAAAAATTAAAATCAAGACTTAGCTATAATAATAGGTACTTGCTTAATCACCTTGCCAAATGCGGATGTGTGGTCACAAATCCAAGCTGTGTCCGAAAAAACCGACAAAAATTTTGCCCAACTCGGAAATTGAACACGGGTCGGCGGTGTCAAATGACGAAGTCGAAAAACGTTATTCCCGCTTGATACCGCGATATTATTAACGTTGTCAAACGGCCAATTCAAAAAGAGTCCTTGTGCGTTTGACACCGCGGTGTATTCGGGACCGGGGTCAAACGACGAAGCCCCCCGAAATCAAGGTTCTGTAAAACCATCAAATAAATACAAAAAGTAAAATGTACCTATTTATTTCAGAGCAGGCGTCCATAGTTACATTTTAGTACTGAATCTTACAAACTATATCTCGTAAACCATCCACCGATGGTTAAAAATTTAAATGTACCACTAATTCTGCTCGACCTCAAAACAATACAAACGCAAAAACACTAAAGCTTTAGTCCATGCGACACCAGATGCACCGAGTTTTTTAATAACGTTCTGCCAAAGTTGTGTCTAAAGCGAGACAGCGCTCGCTCAATATTGACACGACGCCCCTGATTAAAGTGTCTGTCTAGATAATGGTTGGTGATAAGACGTTTTTAAAAAAATCTCATACCTCGATTTGACCCCAAAGTATCTTGGTCACTTGTGTTATGGGTATAAGAAACAAATACAAATAAACATCCAGAGACGGGCCAAACACAAATGTTTGCCCTATGTGAGATACGAACCCACGACCCCCAGAGGGCAGAGACACTAATAAATGCGCCATCGGGCCAATCAAAATTGGCACGAGTTTGCTTGTACTTTGTGGACCCTGATTTTAACTTAAAAATACACAAAAAATAACGTGAATTTCGTATTCCAGTCATCACTGCTACGTCTCACCGACTTGTAATTACAGCATAATCGAATCTGCGGTCTATCGGGAGTAACAACCGAATTACAATGCTAATGGGCCCTTTGCGACCCTCAAAACTTCATTTCCTTCCTTGATGATAATTCCAAATGAATCCTTAAAAGTTTCTTTTAGCACCTCCGTGGGACGGTTATGACTTATGAGTTAGGCAGTTCACGAAGTGGTGTTTCGTCACTTTTTGAAATAGGACTGTTAAGTTGTTTTTGACATATTTTTTTTTAAATATTGTTTTAAATATTTTGTGCCAGCCAGCCATTTGGACAGCCTACTTTTATTTTAATTGAGTTGTATGGACCTTTAAGTTAATGTTTTTTTTTTGAAAATTTATGATGGAGGCAGTGGTGAAACTGGCTCTCTATTTAGTAAATTAAGTAAAGTCTTAAATTGGAAATTAAAACTTTTTAAGTTATTTATTTCTATAAAATTTTAATCATAAGTCGTTAATGACTTGTTTTGATCGAGAAAGTTATGCTTAGAGTGGTATTTTACCATTATGATTCAAGTTAATATTATGCTGTTGTGTTGCGTAGGTCGTAGTATGCTACGGTAACGAGATACGGCTACGAGCGTTTCTCCTTGTCGTAGCATTTGAAAGGTAACCCGTGGCTGCGTATGCGCTCATATTTCACGACACAACTTTTTTAAAGTTTTTCCTAAACTGTGTCGTAGCAAGGGAGCATCATTGGGTTCGTTGTCACTTTCACTCAATTACAGATGGAGTTCGGGGGCTGTAACAGTTGAGACAGATGACCATTTAATTAATACAAACTACCTAATGTCTGCACGTTTGTGTCGAATTAGGTATATAGCCCGAGTTACTAAGATGTGAATCAAGGTACTTACTTGGGGGAAAATTCCCAGAATACAATATTAACAAGTAAATGTATTAAACTTGATTGTTAAGTGACTACTCGTACTAGACAAATATCGGCCAGGTTTCGCTAATATAAGAATATAACCCCAATCGTTTGATTAAACCTATCTCATAAAATATGCTTCTATGAGTATTATTCAAGTACTAAATAACACAGAGGTTAGACTTGCCATTAGCTATCGAACCCCAACGCAAGAAAAGATAAGTAGTAACAAATTAATGAAATAACAAATGATCGAAAAAATGAAATTGGAAGTTTATCATTTTAAATCCGGCGACAAACACTTCAGCACCTTGACAGGTTCAAGCGTACCCCAAACAGGTCGGAAGGAAGGAATTCGGAAAATGAAATTACGAATTGTCATTTGAATCAACATTAAAATGTGAGGAACGCACTGCGAGTACTTAATCCTGAGTATATATAGCTTCGAGAATGCGAGAAACGCGTAATGGTCTGGATCTAGCTCATCAGCGCCGGAGCCATCAATCATCCGATGCCGAGCGACATTACCACGAGCCACGAGCTGCTGCTTACGCAACGCAACTACAAGCACTTATTTATCGAGGCGGATCTGTATTGCCGATGCTGAATTGATAAATCCTATAAATATACTGGCGAATGTTTGTGAGGATATATTTAACACGCGACGCAAAAAGAGGGCTTTTATAAGTTTGACCTGACTGTCTGCGGCACTCTGTAGTTCTTACATTAATGAACCGATTTCAGTCCGCTTTTTGATCGAAAACCTTGTTCATTGGCATAGTTCTTAGTTATGTTTTATGAAAATATAACGGCTATCGGAATGCGCTACATACGACAACAAGGCAAGATTGCAAGTCAGCGAAAAGTCCACGTGTAAACATTGGCTTCGAGACTCGTCACTTGCACGTCACTGAGACAACCAATCATATATTCGATCCTGATTCCTGCGTCGCGCTAGCAGAGTTATTCTCTCGGCTAGCATACATAATTATATACAACACACCAAGATACATTGGGCCGCGGTTCCCGAGCACAGACACCTAGCTCGGAGGAAGATCTTCTGAAGATACTTCATATAAATTAGGTACAAAAAACTTCTCAAGACGAGATCGGTAACATAACTTATACATAAGATTAACACATATTTTAATTAAAATTGCCGCTATATTTTCTTCAAGTATGAAACTTACTAATGGTGAAATATGGTAATTGAGGGTAATTGATTAATTTATTATACCAGTGCCGGCTTATATCGACAACGAAGATAACTACCATAAATAAATAAACCAACCACAGGTGAACCAACTAAAGTAGTTTAAAGAAGATATAACTTCAACCGTGAATAAAATAATACACTGATACTATGAAACTGAATCGCAGTTCGCTAAATAATGTAAGAGAGTGTGTTGGAAATCTCTGTGTATGAGAAACTGTACTAAGTTTGTTCCTACATACTTTGCTAGTCAAACATCCCTCGGTTACGCGTTGGAACAAGTTGTTGTCTTTCTAAAGTGCTTGTGTCGCAGACTTAGGAGCAAACTAAACACATGCGGTGCGTCGCGGCAAAAGTGCATTTAACTATGCACTTGCTTTGTTTTCATGTAGTTTTATCATCTAACTTCGATTTAACTGATTTGACTTTAATTTCAGAGATTCTGATGAGATTTTACTTCAAATATTCTGTCTATTCGCATCTTAGCATGTCTTCAATCTTACACTAACACTCGTCCTAACGAGCCACAAATATTACTTGAGTGTAAGACATGACTTAAGTACGTAGGACTATTATATATTCTGTGACTTAAGTTATCGTGGTAATACAATAAACATTTTTTTTTCGAATCAAGTTAAAACTGCCTACCTTTATTTTAATAACTTATATTATTATACATTTATATTGTTTTTAGAGTTATTGCATGACAAGTTTACAGACAAACACAGCGTTTACTTCAATGTCGCAACGTCAGGAAACGAATTATCAAGTCTAAGAGGAAAACCAAGTTTAACAGACATTTTAAAATCTTCGCTAAAACTTTGAACTATAAATCTAATGCTGTCTCACTTATAATAAAGTGCAGGTAGCTTGTCAAGCCTTACCTAGAGCAAGTCACCAAGGTAAAAGCGCCTTCACAATGAGACTCCTGCCCGTACAGAGCGCCGCCGAGGCGTACCCGCTAAGCTTTCACGACTAAAACAAATGCCAGCTTGACGCTTGTGATCGGTGTACGCCTGGGGAAAGGCAGATACCTATATAGCTTCTTCGTTCCCATTGTTATTAATGTTCGCTTTGATATACCGCTAACGGTCTATACCAACCAACGACATTTATGCACGAATATATTATGTAAAATTTTGTTTGTCTAAGGGATATTTGCCCCCATATACACTTATGCCTACGCCTAGCCAACTTGATTCTAGATAAATATCAATGTGATAACTTGAGCAATAACCGAACACATTTTGGGTGATATCATAAGTTCAAGGTAATCAATGTTATTGCCAAGGAAGTTTCCAAGGCAATGTCAGACAACGAATATACGCCTGTAACTATGTCTATTCTTATGAAACCGGAGACTAGAAAAAAATACGTAAGTATAAAAAATAATAAACATTCGGCATTATCTGATAGAGTGATCCGATGCCAAAATAAGTCTTAAGCAGTTATAAAAGTTAGCTTAAATTTTGCTGCTATAGTCATGGTACAGTAAGCCACCGAAATGCTAAGCTTTGGCTGTCAATTGTCCTTTATCAAAGGGTTGCCGAGTACTTAAAATAAAACGTAATAAAGATAGAAATAAGAACATTACAAGCATAAGATGTTTTACATGGTAATGTAAGATAAAGCTTGGTAGCAATTATGATGCGTTTTATTTATTAATAGCGGCCGCCTCCGCGGTTTCAAATGGCCCTTCCCTTCCCCCCTCATTTCCGGGATAAAAAGTACCCTATGTCCGAGAATTACTAGTTTAGCTTTCCAACAATGAAAGAATTTTTCAAATCGGTTCAGTAGTTTCGATGACCAAATATTTATTCTGTTTCGACTACATATTAAAATACTAATAATATTTTAGTAGTCGATTATAATTTTGTTGTATCTCATTATCATTCTTTTCAAATAACATGCAAACTTTTTTGGATCATTAAAAACGCTAGCAGCATAATTTCCATTTGACAGTAATAAAAAGAAATTAATTGTTTCTTTTTCCTTTTAAGGCGTTTAGATTTTTTTTCTGAAGAATCTAGCCAGCATCAAATGAAAAATTTGCATAATAACCTGCTTGGTTTTTTCAATGTAACTGGCATCAGAGTTACGATTAATTTGACAGCAATAAATAGCAACTCTTTTCTTTAAAAAAAATATCAAAAAGTTTTGAAAAGGCGTTGACCTTCTTTATTTTATAGAGGCACTGGCAACAGTGTTTCTGAAATTTGACAGCAATAAAAAGTATTTTTTTTTCTTTAATGGCGTATAGATTTTTTTCTGAATAATTTAGCCAGCATTAAATTTTTAAAAACTTAAATTAATAAAATTTGATGTAACCTTCGTGGTTATTCTGTTATTTTAAAGTAGCACTGGCAATAGTGCCACAAAAGTTTGACATTAAAAAAACGTAAATTATGTAAAAGTTTTGTTTTTCTTTTACGTCTTTTAGCGTTTCGAATTTTCCTAGCGTTTTCTGTGACACTGCCGGCTAGGTATTCTTTGAAAAAGTCGTTGCTGTTACGTTTCTTCATTCATCTTGACTATCCATGTATTTACGCAGTCTATATAGTTCTAATTTCTTTTTTCAAATATCCCCTCTTCCCCACACATTCCCCGGATAAAAAGTACCCTATGTTCACCGGGGATAGTGTGTTAACCCCCCCGATGGGCCATCACCTTGTCGCGGTGCCCCCACCGGCTTAGTAGCCGGGTGGGCTCCGGTGAACTAAGAGTGGCCAAGTGGGCGGACCGACAGGTCTGCCTGCGACATGAGGGGAGCGGACAGTATCCATTACTGTCTGCTCAGCGCGCCCTCGGGCGCGAGGTGGGGGCCGCGGTGCGCAACCGGTTGGAGGGGGCCGGTGTTACGTTGCCGTTCCCCCCTGCGCATCGGAGGCCCAAGCGGGGCCACACCGCAGGTTGTGGCATGGCGGAGGTACAGGGGGCCAGTAGGCCCCCCGTGTCGGGCGGTAGCTGCCAAGTGCTGCTCCCCACCCTCCAAAGCGGAGGGTGCGAGGGATCCGCTGGTAGTGTCACAGATGCAAGGCTATGCCGATTCCTGTGACACTACCATTAAGGCGCCTGTTGGGCACTGTGGGGTTTAGTGGGTATACCTACCCCTCGAGTAGGAGAGTCCCACATAACCCTCTGACGGGTGGTGTTGTCGCTTCTCGCCAGCACCACCTGGCCGAGGGTATGCGTAACGCATTCCCCACAATAAAAAAAAAAAAAAAAGCTTTCGAACAGTGAAAGAATTATTCAAATCAGTTCAGTATTTTCGGAGCCTTTTCAATACAAACAAACAATCAAATATTTCCTCTTTATAATATATATTAGTATAGATTATTCATGTAGAATTTTAAACTTAATAAAAGAAAAAGTAAAATCCAGTACATATAAAATGAAATATCCTCAACATTCTGGAGAATTAAATAAAAATAAGACTCATTCTCAGATAAAACATCCCCATTCATTGTCTTCCAAGGTTCAAGGTCGATCGGCACAAACAACCCATTGTAGTAAAATATGGGCCATATCGTGACGGGGGCTTCGTCGTTTGACCCCGGTCCCGAATACACCGCGGTGTCAAACGCACAAGGACTCTTTTTGAATTGGCCGTTTGACACCGCGGTGTCAAGCGGTGAACAACATTTTTCGACTTCGTCACTTGACACCGCTGTTATTATTTATGTACAGTTAAAGACAAAATGCATCGAAATAAATATCCAAATATAAGTATCTGTTTTATGTCATGACAACTTTGTCCCATAGGCCGCACCAATAGAACGCTCGTATTTCAGCACTTCACTTCCAACCACTATCAGCTACTTTGCGGATATGGTCACTTCATCTAGCTTCATTAAGGCTTGTTAACACGTTGACTGCGGCAAACACACACCCTTGTGTTTTTAAAATTGCAACGCGAGCGCAAAAATATCCATACGGCCCAACACAAAAAGTGCATTCAAGGCAGCCGCTTCGCGTGTGTTTCGCACACACCACCGATTTATGCTTTTTATGCTTTAATATTTTATTATTAGCTATTTATACTAATATAGATAGTTAAATTTCCGTTAATACACAAAGCGACAAGTAATTTATTTATTGAAACATTAAATTCGTTCATATTATTATACACTTATAGGACAATGCATGAAATTGTTTGGGCTCTGTCCCCACCCACCAACAGACTTGGCACTAGTTTCAATATTATTATGGCATATTATTCCATAAAAAGACAAGTAACCATTTTAAATGACTTAGTACAACTCGATTTAAAATAACAAACCAAATCAATCTGTGATTTAATTATAAAGCTTTTTTTTAAATAGTCTGTACTCTTACTGTGATTGTAAAGAAATGTTAAGTACATCTTCTTCTTGTTTTATAAAAAGAGTAATGCTTGTTTGGAATTTATTAATGCATAATATGATTAAACTAAGATTTAAAATAACAAGCCAAATCAAACTGTGCTTGTACAACTCTTAACTCTAATCAATCTGAGATTTATAATAGTATGATCTTGTTTTTTTAATTATCAAAAAAAAAATGTTTAATAATGAAAGCTGGCGAACAAAAATTTGCTTTACCAGATGGTAAGGAGTTACTGTAGCATATAGACGTGAAATCATAAAAATAACTCGCGCTACCTTATTAATAAGTATTGTGACACTGGCAACCAACGGCGTACTCCATGGAGCGATACAGAAAAATAAAACATTGTTTAAAATTTGACGGATTAGGCGAATGCTGGAAAATAATTGAGGGATTGGTAGGTTGGACGTTGAGTTAGGAAGACATGAGAAAATATAAGTCTTGGAATATAAGGATATTTTATTTGATTTACCACCAACCTATCGCATATGGTGGAGGCGCGACTCTAGCATAGTTTAGGGAAAGTGATAGGGACAGTACGCGGCGAAATAATATTCGCGATCGTTATAACAGCAGAATAGGATAATTTTGCTTATATGTTGTAGAAAATTTACCAAGAAGATTAAAGATGTCGGCAAAATTCAATGGAATACGAGGGGATGTGGAAGACTTCTTGCAAGAGTTTGAAGTCATAGCTAGCATTAAATCGTGGAGTGAGGAGCAAAAAAAATATAGCATTGCGGCATACCTGGAAGGACCCGCTTTATTATTTTATAAATCCAACTTCAGAAATTTTGACTCGTTTCAGCAATTATGTAGTTTATTAAAAGAAGAATTTCCATTTAATGCAAGTTACCACGAACAATTTTATTCCATGAAGCAAAACGTCAAACAAAATGTATTAGAATGATTTAGTTGGTCTCCAGCTGTTGGATGAAGTTATTACTGGTGGTGTTTGTGATTGCAGAGGAGGATTGACACAGTGACCCTGTCTCTCCCATAGGGAAGAAGGGGATGGTCGAATAGATCATCAACTGTGTTGGTGGGTTAGGCAGAGGATAGTTGGATAGGCTATCAACTCTGATGGTTAATTTAAATTTTTTTAGCTTATGCAAGGGTTGTAAAGGGAGGTGTTGATCAATCGGCCCATACTCATGACGTATCCCGTGTTGCGATGTGCCCTTTGATTTATAGAATTAATGGTTGTGTAAAGCTGAGATTAGGGATATCAGATAGGTTTAGTTAGGTAGCGTATATGCCATCGGTAGGCTTTTTGTTAGGTTTTTGCCTAACGAACCCATCGCAGAGGTGAGACTTCGTGTTGATCATTATTTGAAATTTAAGTTTTTGAATTTTATATTAATCATGGACTTTGGCTGTAGAGTTATGTTTTTTTTTTGTTTGCGCTTTATTATTGACTTGCCTCTATCATGGGTGGCTTTTTAGTAAAAGGCATGGCATATAAGATATCCTAACACTGTCTTTAAAAAAAAAATTGTTTTCTGATTCAAGGGCTTCAAGTGGAGAAGGTCGTTGGAAGCAGAACCACTGCGGGAGCCAGGGGACGGTCATCAATGAACTTTGATGACTGAAGTTGAACCATAGGCATCTCTCCTGGGCAGTGCCTCGACCCTCAACGGGGCGGCGGGGAGATGTGACACTGGCAACCAACGGCGTACTCCATGGAGCGATACAGAAAAATAAAACATTGTTTAAAATTTGACGGATTAGGCGAATGCTGGAAAATAATTGAGGGATTGGTAGGTTGGACGTTGAGTTAGGAAGACATGAGAAAATATAAGTCTTGGAATATAAGGATATTTTATTTGATTTACCACCAACCTATCGCAGTATCTACTCACTAAAGGATCCTTCCAATCTACAACTTACTTGTGTACTCAACTGTACAAAAATCAAAAATAAGATTTTTATTGGCGGTGTCAAATGACGAAGTCGAAAAACGTTATTCCCCGCTTGACACCGCGATATTATTAACGGTGTCAAACGGCCAATTCAAAAAGAGTCCTTGTGCGTTTGACACCGCGGTGTATTCGGGACCGGGGTCAAACGACGAAGCCCCCATCGTGACGCGGATCGCAACGAAAATAGAAATAAGTTCATTTGATTTGGTGGGACTTCGTGTTGTATGACAAATCGCTTTAATATTAAGGTTCATCGGTCTAGACAGACATTGATACGAGTATCCTTGTAGGTACACGAATTGCTTGATGAAGTGTAATGTTTTATCTAGGCTTTTTGTGTTGTGGGATTGAGGGTAGGATACATGCATCTCGTAGTGATAGACGAAGAAGTCAATCCTGTTGATGGTAAAGTGTCCCTTAATGGAATAGGCCGCAGTGACCACTTACCATCTGGTGGGCTACGTGCATGTCTGCCAATTGACGTTGTATAAAAAAAAATCCTACCCCAAAAAGTTTTGCATAAATGTAGCAAAACAACTCTTGTTCAATATCATCTTAAATCTGCAATAAAACTTCCGCATGAACCATCGCATCAAAATGAACCGTAATATCAAAATAACATCAAACAAAGTGTAGTTGAATAAAAATCACGCAGCGAGTAATGTAAGGGAACTCGGGCGCAGCACCGAGGCTGAATACGGTATGAGGCAATCAAAGGGTGCTGACCGCTTGCCTCAAATGATATACACATAAATGCGTTAAATTCGGTGCCCATATTTCTTCTGATGCTACTTTTTGAATATTTTTTCTTTTCAATAGACTACATGGAAAAACAATTACCTACATATATTTAAAAACACGTAAGGGACGTCTTTGTATATTTCTGGCACTTGGCAATTATGTATAATACAAACATAGCGAAAACTATGAATACTAAATGATTCTTAAAACAAAAAGAAACTAACAAATAATGTCTTTTCAAAAATGAGTTAAACATTTTCTGTTATTATTTTATATCTAAAGAAAAAATTATCTGAAATTAAAATCTCGCTTCTGCCCGTGTTAAGTTATAAAGTCACTTTAACACACCCTTCATAAAAAAAAAACCAAAAGAACACACCAATTCAAAAAAGAATCGTCTACAACGGCCAATGCTTGTATATAATCACACAAATAGGGTAAACAATTGAGTAGGTAACCGTTATTTTTCAAAATTATGTTAAAAATGCCGGCAAATTCGGTGAAAAAGCCGCAATCAATCAGCTTCTGCGAGAGTTTCCTCTCGCGAGGAATCAATTTAACGGGACGATTTAATTAATGGTATAACGAATTGACCGTTTGCATGCGGCCGCAGATCGGCTTACCTTCCATCCAATGTAATGTAAGAGATGGGGTCCCAACCATTTTCAATTTAATTAACACATTTAGGTCAGTCTCCCAAGTTGCTAACGGTCACGGATAATAATGTAAATAAATATTTGCGCTCGTAACTTTAGAACAACTGCAGCAAAATAATAGGTTTTTATTTTGATTATGTTTGTCATTATTAGCACGATGTTTGTAGAAAAGACAATTAAAAAAAACAAGCATGCATAAAAAAGCATTAATTTATAATCTGACATACTAGTTATTTATTTATTGATCTATCCCGTAGGCATTTATTATGCCTCTTTTATCCGTTTACAAAGACAAAATATGGACAAAACAGTTACCTACATAGTTTTGCATAAATATTTGTGTTGTGTGCCAGTCTAAATCTTATCCGTAACCTTGTATTAAATAGACTACTACTATTCTAGATCGGTTAACAATAAACAACAATCGAATGCTAAGATTACATCACATCGATATGACTGTCTGACAAGCCAAAAACACAGGGTGAGCGTGTTTTAATACAGTTTGTGATTAGATATTAGGCCTGCTACCTTATTTTGTTATTTTTGTTTGAAATATAGTTGTATTTTTATTTACTGAGGTGTAAAAGTAATTTCAAAAAAATCCTATTTGCAGAATAAATTATTTCATTTCATTTCATTTGAAATATTAATATTTTGTGCCCACTTTTTTGTTTTTAATTCCATAAAAAAGCTACAGCAGTTGAATTATTTTATAAATACTAATAGAAAGTTTTGAAAATTATTGCCAAAGTTTTTATGGTGACGTCAACTAACAATAGGTTTTTACATGCTTTTTCCACTGAGTATCAGAAATGTAAGATATTTGTACGTCTTATTTTGAGGCTGATGATAATACTAGCTTGGCTTCGTTGGTGCATAAATTGTAGTCTTTGTGTAATTCAGCTATTCAAATCTATGTATGAGTGCAAGACATCCATCCATACGTCTTCATAAGCCTTCTTATTAATATTAATAACCTGAAAAATCAAGACCCTTTCTTATCACATGTCATGTTGTATGTTATTTATGTTCTCATTATACAATTATAAACAAAATAAAAGGGAACCTTTATTATTCACATGTTATTATTGTTGAAACGCAATCTTTTTTGTTTACCAATATGTAATAAAACGAAGCAACGTTTGCGTATTCGTAAATTTTTATCAAGCAGATATTGATTTTACCTTGGTATTGGTGTTGGTTAGATATTATTGGTTGTTTTGTATTTGAATTCCATTTTTATTTTTACGATCAATTATTTATTTTAGAAGCATTCAAATACCCAGTTCGATATCAATGACGAAAGCTTAACAGTCTCTTGGGCTAATCGGAATATCCCTTTCATACCCGCGCTCTCAATAAAAATCCAACGATCGCAGATAAATATGTGATCAAAAGCATTCATTTATATGCTCTTTCTTTGAGTATGTACGCCTCGCAATTTTACGCCAAAGCGGTGAAGAAAAAAATTGCTTTTGTTTTTGGTCCATTGGAATCGTAATGTGTTCAAAATTAAGAGAAATGTACTAAGTTCTATTAAATACTGACAGTGTGTGGCTCTTAAGTGGTTAGGGTGAGTGCAAAAAGTAATTAAGTATAAAAAGATACTGCCTCCGACTGCAGGGCAAAGGCCTCTTTCCTTAAAATTAAGTTATCTCTACAACGATGGATATTGGCTTAATCACCACGCTTGCCAAATGCGGATTGGTGATTACAAACCCAAGCTGTGTCCGAAAAGTCGACATAAAGTTAGCTCGACTCAAGAATTGAACCCAGGACCCCGAGATCTTGGCCCGGTACTTAAGCCACTAGACCATTACCAGACAAGTACCAATAAGAATATGTTTAAATATTTAAACCTCAACCTACCCTTATCTGTCTAAGCGTTCCTAATTGAAATTTATACGATGGACTGCGGACTATCCCACTTATCCCACTGAGCGAATGTGCTACCATACTCTTGGCTTCTCTGGTTTACGAACCTTTCATTCAAGAGTCATCAATACATGTATATGACCTTAGTAATAATAATTACGATTAAATACTTGAATGGTAAAGGAATAATACTTATCTATATAAAAAGTGTACTGAAACTACGGGTAACTTTGTCTCCGGAGGGCAACTCTGGGTCAAATTAAATAACAAGATGAAATTTATTTAAAATAGGTACGTGGCGAGTATTTGTATCTTGTTTTGTTTTTATTTGAGCCAAAGTTGCTCCCCAGAGTCATAATTATGTAGTAACTCGCAATTACAGTACATATTAATATTTAAATTTTGAATTGGATATAAAGCTAGTGCAACGCCCCTTCATTTAAATAACGTATTTTAACTTTTTCGTAAAAAGTTTGTAATATTAAGCGTTTGGCAAAAGTAGGAAAATAGTTCCCTATTTAAATAGAGGAAACTAAACACAGTTAAGCGCAATCAAAACACGTTAATTAGCGTGACGGTTGGGCAGTTTAAACCGAGTTGGCCAAGTCCTTCGTCATAGAAGAAAGAGTACACAGAACGTTATCTTCATACAAAAGCACCGCGCGTAGCTTGTATGCTCAAACCAAATTTCTATTCGTTACTTAGAGCAAACAAAGAGTTTTTGTTTGAGCGTGCGTGCGACGACGCATATATACTATGAGCCCTGTGTCATTGTTAAGGTCCCATCCATTTCAATAATAACTGCTTGGATAGTTTGAATATGTACGCACACGGCGACCTTGCGATGGCGTCTTCTTAAGGCCTTGGCCTCGAATTTCGCGAGAGCGGCATTAGCGGCGACATGCTTTGTATGGCATTCCGCTTGACGCGGGCAGTCACGAATTGCTGTCAAGTGGTGAACCGCAGTGCGCCTGCCTGTACTGCCGCTCCCGATCCCGCCCCGCTATGTTCGAGAACAGATCTATTGGATTCCATACAAAACATCTCGCCGCTGCCGCTCCCGCCGGCAAAGTTCTACGGCGCATATACACAAGCCACGTGCGGTGCGTTTGTATGTACGAGTAGATAACGTACTGTGTTCTCATTTTACTATGTTTAAACCGTCGGTATGCGAGTTGGCCAAGTCCTTCGTCTTTGAAACTGGGGCAAATCCGGGAACGCTTCGCACGTGTGCCAACAATAACATTTAATTAAGAATAAAGCCTTCGCGGCCATTGTTCACGGCGTTCGGGATGTAATGTATTGTAAAGTTATCCATAACGTTAAGAGGATAGAAATGTATACGAGTTTACGTTTGAATTTCCTTTCAATGCAGTAACGCGCGCGGACCATGTAAACAAAACTATTTCTTTTTTAATTTGTGTCATAATCAATGGTTTACAGCTACTTCTATGAATACATTACAAACAAGGTAATCAATCTCAGTCGTTCACATACCGATATTATACTATAATAAGAAGTAAATATGTATATGTTACGGGCAACTTGATTAACTGGGCATTATTAATAAGGACCGGCCATTATTAATAATGCCCGAGAGCGACGGGCAAAGTGATTAATTTATCACTTTGACCGGCCCTTATTAATAATGCCCGACGGCCCGTGGTCCATGTAATAAATCAGTGTTTAAGATAGCTTGAATTTATCACTTGGACCGGGCAGTATGAATAATGCCCTACTTATAGCCGGGCAATGTGATAAATTGGACCGCGGCCGTGCCTTACGTGCGGCGGAAAGCGACTCGGATGGATATAGGTTAGACGGCTAAGGCGGGAGCGGAGCGTAGCGGAGCTCCTGCCTTAGCCTTCGTGGTTATTTTTTTTTAACACCTATTCCCCAAATTAACGATGAAACTAGTTTGGCCTAGGCTAAACTAATTTAAGTCAACATAGAATATATTAGGAACAAAAAAGGTTTTCAGGGTTTAAAAAAAAATAACCACGAAGGCTAAGGCGGGAGCTCCGCTTCGCTTCGCTCCCGCCCTTAGCCTTCTAACCTATATCCATCCGAGTCGATTTCCCCCTTAGTAAGAACTAATTTAGCCTAGGCCAAACTAGTTTGTCCTAAAATCAGCTTTGGCCGGTAATATATACATGCCGCTTATTTTTTGGTAACTTTTCATGAAAAAATTGTAAGTTTTTTGTCTTTTAATAAACAAAAACACTACTGTTCACCTATTTTATTACTTGGCCCAAGATAGGGCGGGCATTATTCATAATGGCCGGGAAAAGTGATAAATCATGCTGTTTTAATCACATGGCCCAATTGAGTCGGGCATTATTAATACAGACCGGCCCTTATGAATAATGCCCGGACTTATCAAATGGCCCGTAACATATACATCAGAACCTTCAATCATTCAATGTTGCTTCGAGTTTCATTCACGAGAGTCTGATCTGTTTCTGTTAATTTGTCAATTAGTTATTAGTAATGAAATGAAAACAAAAAAAAATATACACCATTACTTTTTTAAAAGTTTACAGACAGCGTCTAAGAAGATTATTAAGTAATGACTAATCTTACTTTCTGAAAAAAAGAAACTTCATTATAATTAGTATTCCCTTCTGTGAAATCTGTGAAATAATCTCGTTTCAACAGATAACAAACCGTTCCATTTAATTGTCCTAAATGGTGTCTCTGATTTATAAATATCGATTCTCTTCATTAAGAATTAATGTAGCATTCTTCGTTACGTGAGGGGCGGGTGGCGTGCGGCGCTGATAAATAAATGCACAACAATTCTCAGTTCGGGTTTAATTGACGTGCCCTACATATGGGCTGTGGCGACGACACGTGATATTAAGAGGGTAGGCTCCAGTTGGTCACAGAAATTGTATTTCAACAGTAATAAGATTCAAGAGCATTTTTGTAAAAGCTCCAAAATAGATTCTTTTTTTCGTCGAGCGAGCTCCGATCTAGTTTTGGGTACGATTGCACTATGGGCTAAGATTTGGCAAGGCTAGTTATTACATTCGAGCGACTGTCACTGCTACCGAGGAACCAAAACAGTGCAGGAAACAATGGATAAAAAACCAAATGAAGATATGTTCATTTTAATTCAGGCTGTCACAGCCTTAATAATTGTATAAATACTATCTGGTTCAATTGCTATTAGGATATTTATTATTTATTTATTTTAAGAAAATTATAAAAGTGGGTACAAACATATGTCCTACAAAACCATATAGACTGCAGGATCCAGTCTCTTTTAATACTACTTTACTATTACGTCTAAGAATATATCTCCACTCACTATGCATACTCAGCTTATTGTGTGGAGATATTATTTTAACTTAATCTTAAAACATTTATAATTTTTCTCGTGTCTAATATCCATTGGAAAACTATTTAAATAATAAGGATAGGACCTTTAGGAGTTGCGTTAAGCGGACGTGACGACTTACACACACACAGATATGTATTATTATGTGTTGCTATTGGCTGCTAACGTTACGGACAAGCACAGTTGACGTTATGTGTCGCTCCATTCCAAAATGTATTATCCTAATACCTAATGACCACGCTTGACCACAAATGCGGATAGGCGATCCACGAAAAAAAATTTGAGACACGTATATAGGCTGATGATGATGATGATGATTCACGAACCCGAAAAGTGTCGATTTTTATTTTTTACACACTTAAACCCCAATTCCCAAATCACAACCAGGAACTTAAACCAAGAGGCGTCATAAATTAGTTACATGTAGGTATAAAAACTCCTAATTTTTATTCAGTTGCGAGTGACTAACACGAGACAAATGGTTTTAATTCGGCTCAGTAACATCCGTTGCGATTTCCCATTCCAAGTCTGTTGTAGTGATAGTGGTAAATAAAACTAAAATATGCTCGACGCATATTGAAAAATCCACAGGTGTGCACGACGATCGCATTGTCGTCGACCTCATACGTATACAGCGTGGAATTTTAGTCGTCGTTTTCCCGCAGTAAAATGATTCTTTAAAATTTTTTTTTTAATAACTCAAAAGTTTTTCGATTATGATAGACGAAACTCGAACCAATAGTACTAGCTGCGTCGCGGACGGTCACCGGCCGGGGTCATTGCCCTTCGCGTTTATCAAAAAAAATATAAGTTACTATTTACTAACATTTAGTTTCCATTTTCCCATCAAACTTTGAAAAAAAAAAATAAAAAAAGTATAAAAAAAAAAATTAAAAAAAAATTACTTGCAAAAATCGATAGTATTACTGAAGGTGAAGCGTTCTGCTGCGGGAAAACAACGACTAAAAAAACACGCAGTATAAATGTTAACATCGATAATTCGATATTTTTGTCCGTATTCGCACCTAACGATAACAAATAAAAAAAACTTATTAAATGTTGTGCCATCTCCTTCTGAGGCAAGCATATTATACAAGACTAGCGGTCGCCTCCGCGGTTTCACCCGCGCGTCATTTCTTTTGTCAATTATCCCCCCATCCCCCCCACATTTCCGGGATAAAAAGTACCATATGTCACACGGGGATAGTGTAACTTTCCAACAGTGAAAGAATTTAGCAAATCGGTTCAGTAGTTTCAGAGCATATTCAGTACAAACAATCAAACAATCAAATCTTTCCTTTTTATAATATTAGTATAGAATATTTATTAATCTGTTTTGTTATCAAATGGGGACTAAAGCCAAATGTGGCAAATCTTTGGTGTAATTTATATACTAGCGGGCGACGATAACTTTGCTTACGGACTCCGACATTTTTGGAATCGTAGGTTAGCTTCTTCTGACATCATTTTTTAGATATTTTTGTGGCGAGCGAGAACTATAAGTTCGTAGATCTAATTAGAGGTAAACACATTCATATTTACTGTATGATTATAAAATATTTTTATTTCTTCCTTCTTCATTTTGCGATCAACGATGAACGACTAATATCTGCCTACAATCAAAAGAATATCTTCTAAACAAGAATAACTCTGAACGCGATAAAGCAAAATTCTTACTAAAAATAAACGAAACATAAATAAAAGTTAAAATCCCCAAATAAATAGCTCCATACCCAAGACGCTTATTTGATTAGCTCGCTCCACAAGTCCCAGCGACGCCGTAGTAAAGTGGTAACAGTGAGGCAGTTGCGTACAAACTCTTAAATTATTTACCCCAGTAGCAACTTCTTCTTTTTGACCGTATCCAACGTAGAGCTGCTCGAATCGCAACGCAACAGCGATCCCTCTTGTGTCGCAGATTTCCAAGGACGGCGGTGATTGCTCACCATCAGGCGACTACCGGCTCGTTCGCCGCCGCATAAAAAAAATACGAATTAAGTAATCCCTGTTGTTTTGTACTTCGTAGATTTTATATTATGTAGTCATAATTAGCTCATTATAAAGTCAAAGTATTTATTTAGCAATTTGATTTACCATGAAATCCTTTCGTACGTCAAAAGTTTATTATCCTTTGCGCTTCGATGTGAATGGCCTGTTAATAAGAAGCGCCGTAAGAAACTCAACAGACAAGAGCAGAGAAACAAAGTTTCATGTCCAGCACAAAGTCTTGTCATTTAAGTAATCTTCTACTTTTTAGTAACCTTTCCTCATGAGGTAATCTTTAATTTTGAATTTAAATTTATTTACAGGTAGTTCTACAAGACTTTGTGGTTCTCTGTTAAATAGTTTAATGCTCAATCCAATAAATGACTTTCCTGTTGTTGAAGCCTGACATGAAGGTTATAGTTTTGAAGGTTACCTTTAAAAGTAAATGTCTTGAATCCTGAAGGTAACTTTGTTCCTCCTCCTCGTAATTGTTTTGGTCATTATCTTGATCATATCGAAAATAATTTGTAAGTACATTGGTTAAATTAAGTCATAATCAAGTCTTCTCGTTTTCAGTGAACTATTTATGGCACTTTTAAAAACCACCCTGTTAAAACAACTAACTTGATTTTTCAGATAACCTTTAATTTTCACTATGATTTAATATTCACTATTATTTCTTTTTTTAACTTTGACATTTAATTGCTTACGATGACTTCTAACTATAGAAAGTTTTAAAGATGGCTTGGCCATGGCTTTGTAGATTTCCACAGAAGTATGAAAGGTTCTTAAAAAATTCAGTCAAAAGTTTTGTATGCAAGACATCCCTATTGGTTTTCTGCCCTCAAGACTATACTGTGTTCAGGTCCCGACCGTCCGTGCACACCGCTTCACATGTGGGTCGTGGCAATTAAACGAACTCACTGAATTATTATACTTAATGGATCTTTTAAAGTACAATTCCCACGTAACATTAAAGAAAAGCGCTAAGCTCGAGAACCAGAGTGCTGGTATGTGCATACGCCTTAGTGCGCACACACCAACACCAGCGTGAAATAATAGTGACTACTATTGTGTTTCGTCTGGTTTGTGAGAGTGCCGAAGGCCCACACCCCCTTTTAAAATGCCGGTAACGCATCAGCGATCCCTCTGGTGTTGCAAATGTCCATGGGCGGCGGTGATTGCTTACGTTACCATCAAGCGACCCGATGTGCTTAGTTTGCCGCCTCTGACATAAAAATTAGTGCATTGGTTTATCTTTGATATGTTAAAGTTGATACAGGGAATATTATTTATTAATGTATGTTAACTTTTATTTTGTCGACATGAAGTTAAACAAAAATAACTTTGCGTTATCTGGTGTAACCTAACACGGTGCCAGAAAATAAATGAGGAAATGTTGGTTTATGCTATGTAGTCTACTTTCTTCAGTGTGGTCCTGATATAATTTTGGAGACTTCTTAGTAATTAGTATTCAATAACTAGTGTATGGTCTGTAAAACCGAACCGAAACAGTGTGTATTATCCGGTTCAAAAGCTATGTAGGTACTCATTCAAGTGGTGGATTGATTTTAATGATGGATGTCTTTGCTCTATGAAATTAAAAGGCTGATACTTTTAACCAGTTCAGTGATGGGATACTAAGCTGTACCTGTGTACATGTGCAGTTCGGACTAGACTGACGAATATGAAGTCAGGTGTTTTGTTAAGTCTTTTTACATACAGTAGAATTTCTGGAAGTTGGCGATTTAACATTCCCGTGCCTCGGAAATTACGTGAAGCCATTCGTCCCGCGCGTGATCTTTCTACGGTACGTGTTGGACTGCTGCCTCGCTGCACAACTACTACTGAGCATTGCTGAATAGTGCTGACTAATACACTATTCGAGTATGTATACATATACGTATGTACATATTGGACAAAATCACTTCCATCGATCTGACCTCAAAGTTTATGCAAAACTTACGCACTTGTGTTATGGATACCAGGACCAAATAATATTTTTATACTAAACTGAATTACATAATAAACATCCAAATACTGGATAAACATTTTTCAATTTCATTAGACAACAGGCCAAACCGGAAGAGTTTGTGTGGGAAGTGGGACGAATGTTTTAAGTTCAGAAAATACACAATAATAATAATAATATGTGACGTCCAATATTATCAATTAAATTATCAATTGTCCAATATTCTAATAATAAACAATTTATCTATCTATCTATATTCATAAAAATAGATCATTTATATTAATGTCCCCGCTACGGGCTATGCGTTGATTTTTCATGTTACATAAGCAGGTAATTAATAACACTAGTTCCTTATCATCCAACGTCAACATTTAATATCCATTAAGACTTAACATAGCTAAAAATAGTCGGATCGCGTGCCGGAATGCGCCCGGACGTGCTTTACTGTTCTACTTCCAGCGACGCTGTGACGCCCCCGCCTTCCAGTGTTAGAGGAATAAGAAGGAAGAGCATGTAGTTTTGTTGTTTTATTAGATAATAAAATATAAATAATGATTAGAAAAACATTCATTATCAAAAAAAAATCAGATAAGGTAGTACCTAGTTAAACCTTAATATGGGTTCAATGCTTGGGTCGGCCATATTTATTAAGTACACCGATTAAATGTGACAGTTCAACAAGTTCAGTTCACAGACCAACAATAAAACCCTTGGGTATTGCCCTTGGGTATTGTCGTTAACATTTGAATAGAACAGACAATTAAAAAAGAAACTAAACCTTAACCGGAAGCAGTTTATTGTTCTACTTTCGAATAGTTACCGTGGCGACAATGGGCAATGTTGGCGACAGCGCGTCCGCAACTTGTTCCGCGCGCAGGAACAGGAAGTGACGAATGCGGCTTGCCTGTATGATTTAGAACTTAGCACTAGTAGTTTATGTTTCAATGGGTTACTGTTCGTTGTTGTATGGACTATCTTCAGTACCTTCTAGGAATCTTAAAAAAAAGGTTACCCTTTTTATTCAGTCCCAATACAAAACCTAACATTAGTGACTGAAGATGGTATGGAGCTATTATAACACTAACCATTAGAAACTGAACATCATATTCATTATGTAGCACATTTTGGCAAATGCGATTTCAGTAAACGCAGCTAATTTAAACTATTAGCCAACTTTTCAGAGAGACACACACAAACATACTCCCTGTTCTCTCACTCTAATTGTAACGAAAGTAACAAGCAACACAAAGCTCGGGAGACATTGTCGTCGTTTGCATTAAAAAATAAATAAAAAAGAAGCTAGACCATACCCGGAAGCAGTTTATTGTTCTACTTTCGAATAGTTACAGTTGCGACAATGGGCAACTTGTTCCGCGCACAGGAACAGGAAGCGAAGAATGCGGCTTGCCTGTATGATTTAGAACTTGGCACTAGTAGTTTATGTTTAAATGGGCTACTGTTCGTTGTTGTTTAGCCGTTGTGGTGGACTATGGTTAAGACTTCACGGCGCGCATTTTAATCGCGCCCGCAGCGGTTGCGGGCCTCAGCCTCTGTAGAATGTTGATTTTATATGAAAAAAGTAAGAGCAATTTTCACGACGCGTGGACAGTTTGTAATCGCACGTCAACCGCATAGGCTACGGAATCGCACAAATCACCAATAAAACCGCGCAGTGAGTTCTTATCCTATAAGGTTTGAGCTAAATCTGTCCGAACCCGACAATTCCATATTTAATCGTAATATTTGTTTTTCTATATAAGTATAAATGTTATTTCAGTAATTTTAATAATAAATTATTTTGGAGATTGACGTCTACTGCTGAATAAAGGCCTCTTTTATTTAGCGGATATCAAAGTAAAAAGGTGATAAACCAATATTATCAAGCATACAAATGCCCTACATGATAAAATGCTTTATATCATGTGATTTTTCATTGAGTTATGTCATGATTCCGCATACCAGTCTTAGTAATGCATTAATAATAAATACAAGCTGACCTACACAGTTAGTACTATTCTACGACAGTCGCTTGTAACCTCATTATGTATGCACCGCCCGAACAACTTTGTATGATACCATTTATTAACTGCAACGAAGTACACTTAATAATGTACTTTGTACCTTTTATAGCTGCTGATAATTATGCGACAGAATGCTTTCACTCACACAAATCTTTAGTTGGCGCAGAAGAGGACCACATGCCAACCACAAAAATTATTGTTATACAATACCAGACTTCCAACCGCGGTGTCGCCCGAGTGAGGTATTTTTGGCTATTCCATTTATCCCACCTAGCCATCCTACCTGGGTGGGATATGTGGAATATAAGTTCATGCGGCTTTTCCACTTATCCCTCCTGGTTGGGATTAAGTGGAATAAATGGATATTTTCTGGAATATAATCAAACATAATATGACACTACGCATCTTCAAAAAAAAAAAAAAAAACTAATCCTGCCTCTGGGCGGCAATAGCCAGAGCACAAAAAAAAGTTCTTAACCTAGCCTAGGTACCTATCACCATTCCTAAAATAACAAAAAGGAAAAACAAAAATAGTTTAATTTCTGTTATCTTGTTCAAACTGAACATTTTTCCGGGATAAAAAGTAGCGTCTGTCCTTTCTAAAGGTCTAGGCTAAGTTTATTTATTTATTATATTTATAATAATAATCTTATATCTATCCTTACAGGCTAGCCTAATGCGATAGAAAAGACAATCTTCAAAATTATAGAAAGTTAGCACTACAAAAGCGGTTTAGCAGCTTAGGTGTGAAAGAGTAACATACAGACAGAAGCTACTTTGGCCTTTACTCGTGTAATATAAGTATGTATACTTATACTTAGCATGAAACATACAGGGTTCAGACTAGCGTTTTATTCGTGCGTATTTTTTTTTACAGCGCGTGTATGCTCGTCGTATGCTGAAATAGGTGCAACACATACGAGTTGATGCGCTTATACGCTCGAAAACCCATTATTGCTAGTAACTGAACCGTCGGTTTAAACAAACACGCCGGTATAACCTCGTTTACGCGAGTCCGGATTTTTATTGCTTTACAAGTGGAACTGCTCCCAAAGCGACATGGATGATCATTTGGGTGCTGATAGCATCATTATAATAAAGATCGATTGAATAATATGATATAACCGCAGTTGAAGCAGAAACCATTTGTTTTCGAGATTTTTAAATATTCTAAATTACGTGAATGGCTAAAATTATAATAGGCTTTTTTCAAACAATCTAAGAAAAGAATAACACAAAACCACTTAACCCTTTGTTTCAGACAACACTGCCAGCATTTACAGTTCGCGAATAAAACATTTTTAAAAAGAAATTGCACAAAAATCCTCGGCAAAAATCCCTGCAACTGGACATTAGGTTTCACAAAAACGCGTAAATTCACTTAGGAAAGTACATCAGTCGACGCGTCGGTATTGTGGCTTGACAAAAAACGTCATTTGTCCCACGTATTCCCGACTTGGTAGAATAAAACTTGCCATAACAATTTGTACTTTATCCTTTACGACACAGAGATGTTTTGGAATTCGAAGATTTCGGTACAAGCCGTCACGAGCCGAAAGGTCGTTGGGTTTTTATTCCCCAGATTACGATTCTACCACCCTTTAAATGTAAAGTGATTCCTTTTTGTACATATATTTATGGATTTGGGCAAACCGCGAGTTCAAGGTGGATTTTGTTTAATAATACTAAGAATGAGATGATGTGATGTGTAAACGATTATAATACAAACTGTCGTTTTGTTCTGTTACATTTTTGACCACCTTGTTTATACCGATATGAACGTAGAGAATTTGATCGGTAGCTGCTTATCGTGCCTTAGTAAATGTTCGGCGCTGTAATTAAATATTCTTCAACATTGTTCATATGTATCAGACAACTGGACATATTTTGTGCTTTTGGAGCTAGATATCAGACAGATTTACTTTTGTACACCAGACCAATACAAAGATTCTGCGAGTGCAGAAAGAACCTAAAACCTCTGGTGTAACAGCCGAATTCTCAACCTTCACACCAGGACGGTCGATATCTACTAGCCAAGTTCTTTAGATAGAAAGAGTATAAGAGTGAGAAGTATATTATTGAACAAAACATGTATTTTCACTCCACTGACAAATTCGAATGGTAAAAAGTACAAACAAGACACTACTATCTCACAGTAAATCCACAGGATTTTGGCGTCACAGCTTGAGCACAATGTCCAGTAAACCATTTCTACCCTCACTTGGACCTAAATAATATAAGTTATACATTGTTGGCGACATAATCATTATCAGCCTGTCACAGTCCTCTGTTGGATATAGGCGACATATCATACATACACAGATTAAATCTTTTAGACACAGGTAAGCTCTCAAGATACATTATGTACCTATATAGAGGAATCACGAACCAAGGATCAAATTAATTTATACAAAAATATCAAATTGTGTTTGTTTTTGTTGAATTGAGAAGGAAGGTTAAGAAAATTTAACCATGCGAATTTAAATTTTCTAATGTTTTATTAAAGACAGGCACGCAGCCCACCTGAAAGTGCGTAAAACAATATAAAATTATAATAATAAGTCTTGATATTTCACAAAATAAAAGTTTAGCCAATTTTTTCCACTTGCAAGACCCACATAATCATGATCCCAGTAAAATTATTCAAGCGTTGCAAAATAATTCGGTAACTTTACTGTTCCAATGTCCTTACTGTGGCTACACAACAAAATATTTGAGGCGCGAAAGTTGGAAAATCGAGCGAGCGGGCTTTTCGCGATTTGAGCCACCGCTTGAATGGACACACTGGTGCACGTTTCACTCGTCCAGCTCGCGGTCCGATGTTTAGGTTTCAAATAGTATTCCGATCCATCGGGTTTTTTATACTATTTCAGTTGGGAGGTAGACATGTGGTTTACTTTTAAGCGGTCCTGGAGTTTTGTTTCATTTGCTTTAGCAGAAAGTGTCGGTTAATATTTGATATGCTGTAAACGGATTATTCCACTATGTTCACCTGGGTGAACAAACAAGAATTTTTAGTGTCCTTTTATCACCTCGGAATCATTTCACCCAGGTGAAGCAATTCCACATTATTAATGTCATTTGTTCACCTTGGAATAATACTTTGGTCTTCTAGCTTGTGCCATAGAGGCTAATGGGTAATTGTACAAAAAAGTATAAGTCTATAAACGTCCCAATGTCATTAAAGTCAAGTCATCTTTATAATAATCACCACGAGCTGTGTTAAAATTGATATATTTTTGCCTTACTCGGGAATTGAACCCAGGACCAGGATGTTTCAGAAAAGTAGTTAAAATGTCCGTACCGAATTTCATAGCGGTAGGCGTGAAAATGTAATAGACAAAAACATACAGACCTTTACATTTACGATTGATTGATCGTCCATTTACAAAATATCCAAAAAGGTTTTCGTTTATTTGTGTTTTATCTAATTGCTTATGCACTCGTTTATGTAAGCGGTAAGGAATTAAGCGTAAATTCACTAACGCATAAAGATAAGTAAACGCAAGTTAATAAAACAACAGATAGACATCTAAACGGTTAACGGGGTAGAGTGCGCATTTGCAAAATTACTTTTTAAATATTTAAGTTAAGACTCGAGAATCGCAACAAGGCATTCCTTGCGTAATGGCTACGTTTAATGGTCGAGTCTTTTGTAATGTTGAAATAAAGCTCTACTTGAAAATGTGTTGTTTGTAAGCCTTGCTTCGTATTTTAGTTTTCCATTAACACTATTATTCGCGTGTCCTTGTCACTGCTCATCTGGTGTATTTGCAATCTCTTTTTCTTGTATCCTGCCATCCTGTAACTACAGGATGGCATTGGCGTAACCTACCTACATTACTAATTTAATTACTAAGGCTACCTACATTGGCGTAACTACGCCAACCAATCTAGGTATGTATCTAAAAAAAAGACTTACGGAATGGAACACCATTCCCACTTTTACATGTTTTCTACGGTAGAAGTAATGGGAGCGTCATATCTTATTGGCACTACGACACGTTTTGCCTAACTGATGAAAATTGAGTCACATTTCCTTCTTTCACTGGGTACACTACATTTTCGTATTAGTTTGATATTAAACGGGAGCCAGTACAATTGAAATTAAAGGCTTGAAGATTAGATGTGCCTACAGTCTGGAAGCACATTGAGCGACGCTTCCTGATCAAGTGTCCCTCAATGGAATAGGCCGCAGTAACCGCTTACTATCAGGTGAGCAGCTTGTCTGTCAAGTGTACTGGCTCCCACATTAATACTGCCCGAACCCAGCCAGAGCTGTTATGGCGGCAGATTCTACCTGTGAGGTTGGTAACTAGCTAGTCGGACTCTGAAAAAGCCCTACCACCAACCAGACCCAAGACGGGAATCGAACCCACGACCTCCGGGTTTTATACCCGAGTGGCTTAGCCACTGTTCCACGGAGGCAGTCAAAAACCTTACCGTAAGATAGTGTTTAATGCTAGTAATTTAGTTCAATAAATCTGCACGAAAAACATCTTAGGAAAAAAGAATAGTCTAAAACTAAAAAAAAAGGAAAATAAAAATAAATCCTGACATAGTGGTTAATGAGGTTTCAACATTTCTGGTTACTCCACTATCAAGGATAAAGTCATGAAAAAACATTGAATTCATTTTAGCAAAGAGTCTCTTTCCATTTAGCCAGCACTACTCAGAAAATCTAATTAATCCTCCTGGCATTTTCTTTGAAGGAACGCAGTAACAAATAAATGACGTAGTTACCAAGTAAATATTTAACATTTGCTGTTTGTTTGTTTAGGCGGGCATTAATGGCGAGCCGGCATCATTGCTAACACCTGGGAATCAGGTCGTGACCCATCAATTGTTGACATTGCTTTAACTAGGGATAATAAATCATTACAAATACGCAAAGTTGTAAGGATCAACTTCGAGCGAACTATGGAATACTGATGCGACATTTTGATCGCCTCGGTTGGGTAATCAGTTGGGTTTAAGTTCTGAAGGTCGTGTATTATCGATGTACACATAATTATTTCAGTCAGTTTAATACGATTAGATAAGTTAATGATGTGTGTAATATATTTATTTATATAGGAAAAAGTTGGTAAATACAATATATTGCTTACTGTTTTACGGAATGTACTAGAAATATGTTTATGAAACTTAAGCACACGTAAACGCTAAAGCCGACATTGAAAGCTAGAATATTATGAAAGCGAATATTTTGGCAGAATGTACAGCCGAATGATTGCTATTTTCTTACCCAAAAAGTATTACACGAATAATGTATGAAACTCCGTAAACTTACAGTGCATAGCATCAGGTACATTTATCTCAGCTCTGAAGTCCACGTCTACAAAAGAAAACCTTTTTTTTCACCTAAGAAACAAAGCCAATCCCGTCAAAAGATGCAAGCTACTCGGCGAACAATAGTAGTGTTCTTACGACGCCGCGGCAGTGGCGACAATAGGCTAACTTTAGTAGACTGGCTCTTTTTCGTTTCTTCGTCGAACAGCCGAGTTTTGGCTATGGCTATCTTTAAGATCAGTCAACTTCGCAGTATAAAATTATTATAGTGCAGACCTGTCTCCCTGTGGTATCCCTATTTCCTTACTCTCACAGCACGTTAGGACTACACTTTGACACTACCGAAGAGAAATTAGGCGAAGAACCAAAGATTTACATGGTTTTAGAGTCACGGTGGTGTACGATCGAGGTCTCCCGCGCGTGATCACTTTTGGAAAAATATACCGTGCACGCGCATCGTGACTTCTTAGGAGCGGCGCTTGTAAACGCGAAAATACTGCACAGGATTTTAGCCTTAAGGGTGATCACGCGCGAGTGACCTCGATAGTACATATATCAGACTCCGGACTGTGATTAAATTTTTCTGAAAAGAAAAACTTTTTGTCTCTGCGCGGAGCAACATGTAAACACTAACCCAAAAATTTCAACCCAAAAAAGGCACCGACCTAAGAGACTGGAAAAACTGATTCATTAATAAAAAAAAATCTAAGCCATATTGGAATAAACTGCCATATAATTATGTATTATGCTCGACTAAGGAATTTATTAATATTACGTGTAATAGAATACTTTCATTCCAAGATTCCAAGAAAGCAGGGAAATAAATTAGTACAAAGTACGGAATGTGAAACGTAAAACAGAAATGTTTTTCTTGAACATTACATCTTAGAAGTCCCGACAATCCTTTTAAGTGAACAAGTGCAGTTGTATTCACCGTCGATTCCTGTCCTATCCAAACTGCGCTTTGCAATTTCACGTATTAGTTTTCACGACCAGCATTCAATTTGCTGCGGGCATCCTAGCTTTTTGTTGATTTATACACTTTATTCGACGTAGTATTTTGGGACTGGTTCGTGGTAGAACTCTTTTTGGTACTAACAAATAACTGCAGCCATATAAAGTTACACTGTGTTTGAAAAATTTGCATGAGGCGTAGGAGTCTGGTATATCTGGTTAATAGCCTGGATAAGGCTAAGAAGGTTGAAACCAGCTTATCCCAATCGGATGGAAGGGGGTCCCAATTGGGATAAGCTGGTTCCTGGGGGAGTTTAGTGGTTATTGCGACGCTTTAGTCTCGAGTCCCACACACGGTCGCAGGTCTAGCTTGCCTAAGGTTATAGTGCCTAAACGCATTCTTCTCCATTGAGTATTGAGCGAGAATAATAAGGAACTTAGTGACCTGGTGATCAATGAAAAAGACGACAACGGAAGAGGCGACCAATACGTGTTATCTTCAGATGACCATTCATCATTGTGTATTAAGAGGTCTGATTCTAAATTGAAATCTACATAGTTTTTTGTGAGTCTGTTAAAAAGTAGAAGAAGTATTTCGTTAATATTTAAAATGTTTTTTCTATTTATTAATTGAAAATTTGAACCAATACTTATAAAGACAATGAATTCATGCATATGTGAGAGATTAAGAAACCATCTATATGGATTAGAGTGGAATAGAGGCTATTTCTTAACACATATGCATACTTTCTATATGATTTATTTTAAAACAAAAAATATTTACACTGTAAAACGTCGATATACATCTCTCCTCCATATATTCTTCAAAGTTAAAATTAGGATATACCATCGCACATAGTCAATAGTCACAGTGTGCTCAAATCAGCTATTTAGGCAAGCAGAGCTGCACAAAGTCTGCAAATACAGCCTAACTTCTGATTTGCATCGCAAAGTATGCGTCTGTTGAAACATTGGATTGATGTACTCTCCAAATTGCTTGCAATAGGCTATTTGACTACTGCTGGAAAATAGTTTTATATTATTTATTATTGCATAAAATGCAAACCGTTTTAATATTTCCTGGAGATCTGTCGTATATACGGAGAAAATCAATGTTAAAATTTGAATTAAAAAATTACCCGCCAAAACGCAATTTTTGACAGATGACGTCACAAATAGATAAACAACAAGGGTCAACAAACTGTGAAATAGTTTTGAAATTTATTGCATAAATAATGGTTTATAAGTGGTGTGTTGTACCCAAATGTACAAGTACATCGATAAAGACTCCGGAAAAACTATTTGTACCAGTTCCTATAGATCCTGAGAGCCGAAAAAAGTGGTTGAGTGTAGCTCGTCGAAACCCTGAAAGCATTGGACCTAATTCAAGTGTTTATATGTGTGAAGATCATTTTAACGTAAGTAATATTTGTATTGTTGCGTTAGTTTAGGTTACGTTAGTTTAGGTTACGTGAAAACAGTGCGTGACACCAAAGAAATGTAGGAGTTAACATAACCTAAAAAATGCTGTCAGCTCGCACAAAATGTCTCTCTATTTTATGCACAGAACTTTAAATAAACAAAACTGTAATAACTAGGACGGTTGAGAAATAACGTAAATAACACGTAGATCGCACGATCAATATAAAGAAAAACAGAAAGCATGCACTGAACTAATGTTTACATTTTTTGTGACGTCATCAAAGTTGCAACCAATCACAGAGCGTTTTCAAACACGTGATTAAACCACAAAAAAATTTAAATTTCATTTATGTTTTTTATACAGAAAATGACCTTATTTTTTCAGAACATCCAATAAAATATGCTTTTTACATTACATTTTATTAGGATGACAACAAATTGTTCCATATTTTAAACACAGTCAAATAGCCTATTCACTTCACGAGATTGATGGCTATTGAAAATCTTTAACTCATTTCTCAGAAATCATGACGATATTGGAATACTATTTTCAAGTCAAGTGTAGCTAAATGCATTCTTATCTCTGTGTAGTCTATTTCAGTAGATACTTAAACATTGGACAACATTTTTGATCATACCCCAAATTAAACCAGCGTAAGAACTATCTTGTTTTAAGGGTATTGAAATCAAATATAAGTCTACTAGCCTTCAGCCCGCGGTTTCACCCGCACGTAATCTCTTTTTTCAAATATCCCCCCTTCCTCCCCATTTCCAGGATCAAAAGTAGCCTATGTTCACCGGGGATAGTGTAGCTTTCCAACAGTGAAAGAATTATATAAATCGGTTCAGTAGTTAAAAATTGATATTCCCGCGGGAATGAGACGTGTCCCGTAGGAATTTTATAGCCTATGTCCTATTCCGGGTTATAAACTATACGTGTGCCAAATTTGGCTTCGGCTGAGCCGCATAAACAATTGTGACGAAAGTGCTAGCTCAGTTCCCACAGGATAACAAAAACAAAAAACAGCTCTGTCGAAGCCGCCAAGACTTCTATGCTAAGAATGGAAGCAAGCGTGAATATAAAAATTTTTACAAAAAAGTTGTGGCAATTTGCCCGATGCGTGTCAAAGAGACTTAAGGCACCCGAATAGCGGAGCGAAACCCATCAAACTCAGCATCAAACCTCTTAAGAAACAATAGTATTCTCAAGTAGGGTTGGCGTTGTGGATTCCCTTTCTAAATACGACAATGGCCTAAGGATTCTAAGTTTGCGTATGTGTGGCCTATACTTCAATCTCATTACTATACATCGACCATCCACAATATACAAGCTACCGACCGTAGACATCACATACCTATCCAAAAAAAATACTGAATTGTTAACCTAACTTAACCTTTGGTGTGCAACCAGTTATTTTGTTGTAAATTTTCAGCCTTTTTTGATATACACTTAAATATTTCCCTTTATTTATTTATTATATCAAATCAAAATAATAAGCTCGAATAAAGAAAAATATAGTCAACATCTTTATTCTCGTCTCTATACTGGTTTGTGTGTGAGTGATGTACCAGACGAGTGTTCCAGCGTTGCATTAGCTGTTCTATTGGTATTCCCCTGTTTGCGCCGACGATTCACAATAATTAAGGTAAACAGACGATTCGCGTCGCTCTAATTGCAAATTGTTTGGGTTAAAATTAACTAATGTTATGTTTATTAGTTTTCTTTGAATATTAATATTATACTGTGATAATTTTTCTATTTATTATTTTCTGTAATCGACTTCTTGTGTCTTAAAGCACTATAGTATTTAAAACGTTTCCCTTTAAATTACAGGGTTGACGACGCACGTGTAATGTCTCTGGGCTTACAAACACCATAAGCGACGGTAACCGCTTACCATTAGGCGGGCAGCAGCTTAAGTATATTAAAAGAATCTTTATCAGGTACTTTGCCCATACTTTTGAGGCTAATCTTTGTTTAATTGGCAAAACAGATACTTTAACGAATGCCTTAACTATACAATTATATATTGTCCAATGTCTATATTATTACCATCTGCAATACTTAAAACAATAAAATAAAGTCTTTAAGCGCGTAGCAAGCTTACAGACGTCAAAAACGCTACTAACCATCGTGACATCATTCTATCCAAATGACTGGATCGAGACAAACGCCATTAACCCTTAAATACTGCGGGGAGTTAAATATTTTACTTAACCACTCAACGCCGAACCGGCACTCGGGTGCCGCATAACAATAGATTTTCTATTGTGTCTAGTAATCCGGGGCTAGAAGGATTAAATCGTTCTTTGCAGGCAAATCCAATAAGTTTACGTCGCGTCGCCTCGCCCCGAAAGCCCCAATCATCAAGATGAGCTCCGACCAACTTTAAATGGATTATCGAGGCGTCGAGAATCGCTTGGGGCCAACGCTTTCCGACGAGATTATGATTAATAGAATTTGCACGTTAAATTAATCAAGAAAATATTGTTGGTGTAGCCATTGTGGGGTTAAAGATTGCGACGTGGTCTGCAAGTTAATAAGTTGGGTGTTGCGTTATTGCTGTATTTCTAACTGTTGTTTTATTGTTTTACGAACGATTTGGATTAATGCTTGTGAAATCGGCTATTACGACTGATGTCCTGGTACAAATATTTGTTTCAAATTGTCATTTGCATCAATTATCTTTTCCTTATTTTAATCTATATTTTTCTCTTTTTAGACAGCATCGTTGATACCGGAGAGATAAATTGCGATGAACTTATAGGCAAGCGGTTTAACTAAGTTTGTGAGCGCAACGAGATACAAAGGTATAATCTCACAGTTAGTAGACATGTGAGCGCTACGAGATACAAAGATATAATCTCACAGTTAGTAGACAGAAAACTGCGCGAATTAACCTTCATAAAGAGTTATAACTAGAACAAAGAGTTTGCTACAATTTTCTTTAAATACCGCTTAAGATGTCGAGTAAGTTTCAAGCGTCCAAGTTTTAGTATTAAAACAAATTAAAACTCTTCAAATACCTGGTGAAGGCAAGCCTCGACATAAGGCTAAAATTCTGTTCATAAGTCTTTAAACAAGCGAATTTTAAGTCGATAAAACGATTTGAAGCAAGGACTACATTCGAGTGAAATAGTAAACTGAACGTACTCGTATTTTACGAGCTGTACACACAGTTGCCACAGTTTTATTTCGTTTGTTACTTTTGAGTGCATTTTTTGTTTAAAGTTTTCTAGTAAACCTTTATTACGATAACAAGTTTGGTATGAGAAGACTTACTAAACTCGAAACTTTGTGTGACATTCCTGAAAACATCAACATAGAATTTGACGAAATATCCTTTATAAGGGACTAGCCTTCCGTTCGCGGTTTCGCGAATTTTTTTTTGTCAAATATCCCCCCCTACATCTGGAATCCCAGACACTATTTAGCGGTATAAAACATATTTTTTAAACTATCAAAGCACTTTTAAAAATATTGTGAAGATCTCAACTTCTGAATTACATGAAAACAATAGTACTTAATAGCATTGTTTGCTAGAATGGTTCTTTAAAGTTATTGAAGCAGAAATTCTGAAATAATTTGATTTCAATAAAAAGTTTTGTAATTTGGTGCAGGTGCAGCGTTTTTTGTTATTTAAATAATGAGCTTTTAGATTCTAACGGACTAATAAATGCGATGCCTCTGGCAATGCAAATGTCCAAAGGCGAGTTACTTACTTTTTTAGTTGGAAAAAAAAACTGTAGTAGTTCAATGAACGCTTACTTTCCTTCTAAAATAACAACATTTTAACGTTAATACGCAGGTATATTTTTATAACACAATCAATCAATTAAAGTGGTTTCACACTAGTCTCTATCCCAGATTGTTACGTAGAAAATAATATCACAGTTTATTTAATAGTTACAATATGTACTTACAAGTGTTAAGGTAAGTTAGTTTAAAATTAATAAACTGTTGGCGAGTTTAAACTTGTTGGGCGTGGGGTCGATACGCCCGTGACCACCGGCCGGACTAATTCCAGTTATGAGTTTCGATACAGGCAACCCTTCCTGTTGTGTAGTAACCTGATATCACTCAGGACCCTTAACAGTTACCGAAGTAGATCTACAGATACATAGATAGATAGATAGATAGAGAGGTAAGGTCATCTTGAGAGATCAATTTCTGTAATTGTTGTAGGATCGGTTAATTTCTATGCGCAATTTAACTAATAAAAAGAAAAAATATTATACGTTTCCCTAAAAAGCTTCATATATGAGTATTTTTATCAAAAAAGGTACCTACAGTAAGAAACAAATAAACTTTTCCTAATTATGTCTTTCCATAGATTTTTGTTTCCATTAGGATTTTGTGTCGCAAATAGTATATCACATTGTGTGGCTTGTATTGTATATTTTAGAAAACCATCAAATTTGTTGTTTGGATGAATGAAAATTGGATGGGTTTCTACTCTTATAAGATCATAAGAAATAGAAAATTCCGCAACATAACCAAAAAATGATTCGCAAATCACAATAATCTTGCTAAAAACACCTCGCCTATAAATGTCAGAAGGAAAAAGACAGTGTAATTGAACATAACACAACGTTATCCTAGGAAAACCTCATAAACACTACGTCATCCCAGGAATAACTCACATTTATTTGTCGCAAAAAAGTTTGCGTATCCCGACCCAAGGGCACAGATTAAAAATAATAGCCAAGTAGCGTGTTCCGTCCCGCCTACTTTTATACTACTCATAAATTATGGGAGTCAGTAAACCCGTCCGTGCATATTATGTGGGCTCGGGCGGACATTGTATGTTTTTTTTTAACTAAAATTAATTATTTCATCATGCCCCACCCCACACGCATGGAGTTAGTCTAGTTCAGCTAATCTAAATTCCACAGTCTGGATTCATATGTAGGCCATAAATGATTATTCTTCGGTGATATGTTTCTTTGTGACTTGTTGTAGTAAATTGTAACGATTTCAGCGGCAGCATTGTCGGTATTTTTTAGAGTTCCGTTTTCTATTTCACGTCTTTTCACATTACCACACCATATACTCTTTCTATCGCCACAGAATATACATATAATAGTACTTACGTACTTTGATGACACTACGCTACATAAGTAGGTTCTAAGGAGTTCGTAATTCTAGCTTAATTATTGTTCGGGCCATGAATGTTTGTTTTTTCTTTATTGGGGTTATGCATTGCAAATAAGAAGAATGATTGTATAGACGCAAGTTTAGATTCTTCTTATTACTTTTTCACGCAGGGACTGAGAGATAGTAAACTAAATAGTATACATGACATTCTTATTTATGAAAATGTAGTCGCATCATTTTATAGTGGCCCTTTAAGTTTGGATTTCTATGTAATCGACTATCGCATCTAAATAATGTACTATTCCTAATAACTAGTACTGTATCATTATATTGGGTACTAAAATGTGTTTTTTGTATGCGTGAGCACAAAATACTGCATGGCAATAGATAGGCTTTCGTGTAAACATAATAAAACACCCAGTTTGGAAGTCCCTATTAAAATAACGTTGTATCATAAAAGCCTTTTATCTACATCCATACCATAATATGTCTATTTTATATTCAGGAGCGATGAGCAAACGCCCTACATTTAGATATAAGTATCTGTGGCTGCATTGAAATGTTTACATTTTAGTGTCGGTAACCGATACTTAATTTCGTTCAAATTTCGAACGTCTTCTTTAAAAGTAAAAATTAATAGGTTTTTTCGATTATCGAATTAGTCGATTAGTAATTTTATGTTCCATTCCTATACATTTAATTCGATGCTGAAATTATAACAATCGATTTGAGAATCGAAATCAACTCGAGTCTAGATTGTTTATGGATTTTAAAAACTACAAACGTCAGTCATTATGTCAGTACTAACTTTTACATACAGATTAAGTTGGTAACTAGGGCGTTTGCTCATCAATCCTGACTATAAAATAGACATATTATCGTATAAATGAAGATAAAGTTATGTATGTGACTGTACATAATTAGTCATTAAAATTCTCATGTGATACTTTTATGAAACTCACTTCGTTCGTTTCATAAAACCACATTCGTATTTTAATGACCCTCAATATGCAGCAGTCACATAAATAACTATTAGTACACGTGTATTAAGTTTATTAGCTCATAATAATAAACGTTGTTAACATTTTGGGTCCCGTAAATTGATAGTTTACTGCTAACTGGTGTTGTAAAACGCGAAAAAGGTACGGATGTGATTGATACATAGTTTCGTCATAACATTTTTTGTAGACTACTTACTGCCGTCATATTATTAAGATAATAATGAAATGTCCTTCTAGCCAAGATTCGGCTACGCGGCGGCCAATGTTGCGATCAACCAACTACGCAGGATAACATTACAAAAGTAATGTACCAGTGGGTGCGCAAGCACAGGTACACTATTCCTTCACTCTTATAGCGTGATGGGACAGCAGTCTGACATGACTGTAGAGACAGCAGTATGGAAGGCAGGATCAACGACTTTACTTGGTATATACCGCCAACATGGAGACCGGATTGTGACTGAATATTTTTTGAAGAAAAAACCCAATCTATATTTTTTGGCCCACCTTGGGATTTGCCTTCGCTCGCGTCGCTTTTAAGTGCGAACTACTGACCTACTAGTCAAAAAGGGCCGGCACTACCTCACAAGCGATCGACATATTATATAATGTTGTAAAATTAAAAAAAAAACTCCTGAAAAAAGTTTCAAGACCGTCAAAATGTTTTACAATTTAAATTATCAATTCAATGCTTACATTTTATTTATAATAAACCTTTATTGCTCACAAATTTATTGTAGGTTGTAGCAAACGTGTAATGTAAACAAAACATTTGGAACCGTTCAGTTTCATGACGTTATTTTATACACGTACTTATATTGAATCAGAAAGCTTTGTCTGAATGAGAGGTGCGATCACAATGGAAATGTGCTGCGTTTGGGTGCTCACATCTATGCAGGCACAATGTTCATTGTAAATGTTGGTTCTCGTACAATTTATTTTGAAATATGTATAGAACAAAATTAATACAATACTTTTGAGTTCTTCAATGTTGAACCCAGAAAAAAAGAAGAACATGTAGGTACTAGACGAATTTCTTGTACGACATAGATTCTGAAAGATTCTGTTTTTACGCGCTGTGTTGAATCTGGTAAATTCTTGTGTAAGAATGGTGAATGCCGTGAGAAAACTACAACTCCTACAAATACAATACATATAATGTTTATAAAGCTTCTATGTATACTCTTACTAGTAGTCTCCAACTTAAGGCCTGTTATTCCAACAGGTTTAATGAAGCACTCACTACCGCCTTTGTCATGCATGAGCCTTCGCGCCAATTACTCCCCACACCTGACGACACTCCCGCGTGCAGTCTTGAGACTTTACGTCGATGCATTGGACAAAATCGAGCTCGTGTAGTTAACATACGGTATCGAATCGAATAGAACGAGTTGGTGACGAATTTTAGTGACTTCTATTAATAGTGTTTTTTTTTTTTTTAAATAAGTTAAATTAAGTTCTAATAATTCAGACTGCAAACTGCAAGACCAAAGCTATCAGTTACAGTATTATGTGCGTGCTAAATTAATTTTGTTGTTAAATAGCTTAGCACTTTTTAATTTAGTGTAAATAAAACTAACACTACCTAACATTGCTTTGTATACGCTAATTCTGTCACAGTTTTACTTTATTTCCATTATCTTGTATTTTGTCACACCAGGAAAATTCTAACCTAACATTATTAGCACAGCTTTACCGCTATCCATTCACGCGCACCGCCCGAAATCCCTGCAAAACCGCGCACGTTTTTCTAAATTGTTTGACAGGAGATGTCAATTTGGCGGCTCAACGTGTCAGCCATCTAGCCGTAAATCATTTTAGCTACTCTCATTACGGCAGTAAACGACGGTAAATCATTTTTCCTTGCGTGCGTGTTTTCCAGTCAACTTTGATACCGCCTTCTGATGTATGGCTGTTGGATCAGTGTTGCTGACGTGTTACAAATAATACACTGTATTCGTTTCCATTAGCGAATGGCTATCTCCAATTAATTCTAATAAAAACAAAACGCATCTACAAAAAAAAACTGTGTTGTGTAGTTCCTTGTTGTATTGCCTTACCCGAAGTAAGTACTCGTAATTAAATAAAACAGTTGTCTAAAATTAAAAAAATATGCAATAGTACTTCTTCTTCTTCAGCGCATTTTCGCCCACCGTACCACAGCAATACACAGTTTTCTTGCCTCACTATTTAGGAACCATAGTATTATTTAGGAATTATAATTTAACTTGAATATTAAAATATGTATTTGTGACCAAAAACAATCGTTTAAAGTAATTGCTGTGTGGAACCAATCAGATTAATGAAAATATAGCAAAGCAGTTAATATTTTGTAATATTGTCCTACATATAGTTTTGCAATGTCACCTTTTATTTGATTTCTTCTAGATCTAGCCGTAAATCATTTTAGCTACTCTCATTACGGCAGTAAACGACGGTAAATCATTTTTCCTTGCGTGCGTGTTTTCCAGTCAACTTTGATACCGCCTTCTGATGTATGGCTGTTGGATCAGTGTTGCTGACGTGTTACAAATAATACACTGTATTCGTTTCCATTAGCGAATGGCTATCTCCAATTAATTCTAATAAAAACAAAACGCATCTACAAAAAAAAACTGTGTTGTGTAGTTCCTTGTTGTATTGCCTTACCCGAAGTAAGTACTCGTAATTAAATAAAACAGTTGTCTAAAATTAAAAAAATATGCAATAGTACTTCTTCTTCTTCAGCGCATTTTCGCCCACCGTACCACAGCAATACACAGTTTTCTTGCCTCACTATTTAGGAACCATAGTATTATTTAGGAATTATAATTTAACTTGAATATTAAAATATGTATTTGTGACCAAAAACAATCGTTTAAAGTAATTGCTGTGTGGAACCAATCAGATTAATGAAAATATAGCAAAGCAGTTAATATTTTGTAATATTGTCCTACATATAGTTTTGCAATGTCACCTTTTATTTGATTTCTTCTAGATCGCAAATAAAAATGTTTAATGTAAAAGTGAAATAAAGAATTGTACCAGACATCTACTGGTATCATCACTTAGCAACGATTAAGCAATATTGCCTCATTGCCTCCGCTAATATCAAGCCAGCTCATCCATCTAGCTAAGGCCTAAGTAATTGAAGACTCGCTAAGCTAATCGGTTTTTGAACGTGCGCGAACCCTTTCACTCAGGGTGTCCTTGGTTCTTAAAGGGTTAAGATTGATTACTATTACTTTCCTTACGTTCCGTCTCTTTAAATGCTGTCTTCGTATAAATTACACGTTTCAATTTGTTTTTATAAGAAATCATTGTTTCGTATCACTAAGGCTACGTCCCCAGTAGGCAAACTGTTAGCGGCAGACTGAGTTTGCGGCTTATCGATTTAGTACGCCTTTTCATATATAACAAATGAAGTGTCCACAGCTGGCTAGTTTTGCGCTCAGTGCTCACTGTACGCAGTTTGCAGCGTTACGCGCGCCGACTATCTCAGTGAGCGGCCGACTCCCAGCAAAACCGGTTGCGACGTTCAAAAATTAAATTTCAGTTCGCCACTTTGCGGCTCACTTATTTACAGAAAACGGCTTTTATTAACAGAAAACTCATCGATGGGGTATTATTTATTATTAATCTATAAATTTTATTGTCGTACGTCTTGCTGCCCTCTAGGCAATAAATGGTGCAATACTCATTTTCATTTCTAGATTTAGGTGTAGAATACGCAATTCGTTACTATCGTCTTGTATCTACAAAACGAAATAACAAAGGATCGATATCATAAAACCCTTATAATTTAACACCGAAAATTTCACGCCAGCTAAGTTTAATAAAATTATAAACACAGAGTTTCTTAACAAAACTAATGATTCGCAAGGGGCAATTATTTTGACAATTTATCTCACTGTACAATTCTAGACGGATACAATTCCGAATAAATTACGGTAATTGATTAGCTAACGAAACTGAGCTCATTGGTAGGGTTACCATTAAACCGGAATCCAGAATTCCAGGATTTAAACTTTTGGTAGTCAAAGTTTAAGATTCAATTACTTTTTTTTTATTTGCTGTTTTATTATTTATTAAGTATAAAACACAAACACACGAAAAAAAAGGGTTATATAACACTTTTTAAATTTATTTGTATTTATACATATAAAGTCGACTAACTTTGCAATGTGGGACGACGGGAGTTCAATAAAATAGATGTTTGCTCGAGGAATAATACTTTAGTACTAAAACAATTTAGGTATTTTAGGTAACAAACATGCTCTTATTATAACGATATGCATTATAAGGATATCGGAGTACAAAGTAGTAAAATCTATCTAAATAAAATCAGCGGTAAAACTGTTGTTTATTGAAATTATTCTAAACATTAGATATACATAATATACATATAACTATAAAGCTAAAAGCCTGCAAAAAAATATTTGCAATATTTGCGCCAATTATTGGCGAAAACTTTGGGCGGTAAGGTCCTAATGTTAATGATACAAAAATTAAAATACGCATAATGCGCGTAGGTACAACATTATTGGAAGAAAAAGTAAATGTCATGGCGCTTAAGGTCGCAGAGATTAGAAAAAAGCAAATGGAATTGCAATGAAATTTGAATGGGACCGAAAAGAGCGAACCTCAATCTAACAATGAATGGACAAAAAGCGCACCAGAAAAAAAGAAATCCCTTTTGAGACTTGGTAACCCTAACCATTATCGTGATATTCCACTGACCCAAATACTCCTTCGAATTATTTACCGGGTAAATTTAAATAGGCACAAAGAGAGGGGTTATCTTAAGATTTCACTTCTGAAGGAATTTACGCTGAATTTTTCATCAAACACAAAGACCTTTCTTAAGATTAAACCGACTTCAAAAAAAAAAACAAAAAAAAAACTACCTAAAACACTGAAAAGCAAAAAATAATTTTAATAAGACATTCATCAAATTCGCTTATTGTCTAAGCCTATTAATAACATTAAATTGTATTTACGTGCTAGGTAGGTACCTACTAATCTGTTTGAAGTCGGTGCCAAGCCAAATAGTAGGTACCCAGACTACGTACCTACGTCCGTGGATTATTTGTAACCCTGTATAATACATAAATTATTAGGTATGTATCATTTTTCATTACTTTTGGCTTGGCACCGACTTCAAACAGATTAGTAGGTACCTACCTAGCACGTAAATACAATTTAATGTTATTAATAGGCTTAGACAATAAGCGAATTTGATGAATGTCTTATTAAAATTATTTTTTGCTTTTCAGTGTTTTAGGTAGTTTTTTTTTTGTTTTTTTTTTTGAAGTCGGTTTAATTTTTTTTTAAAAAAGTTTGTTTATTTTTCTATTTTTAGTGTGAATAATACGTAGGAGTGAGTAAAACTCTCTCATAATATTGATAACGAAAATACGAGTAAAATAGTAGAATTGTATTATTTGACAATATTAGGTATTCATTAAGTGTTCAGCACCATTCAGTAGACCAAATAAAGATGCAGCCCGCAAGAGGGACATAAGAATTAAGAAGTCGTACCCTTTAGCTTCCATCATCATAGTTGTACCTTCCATCATCAGCTTAGCTCCAAAAGTACATGAAATACAACTAACGGTCCACATATTCCTACAACACTGAAATAATTATCCCCTAACTCCTAACCGTTAAGGAGTTGTACCTTCCATCATCAGCTTAGCTGCAAAAGTACATGAAATACAACTAACGGTCCACATATTTCTACAGCACTGAAATAATTATCCCCTAACTCCTAACCGTTAAGGAGTTGTACCTTCCATCATCAGCTTAGCTGCAAAAGTACATGAAATACAAATAACGGTCCACATATTCTTACAATACTGAAAGAATTATCCCCTAACTCCTAACCGTTAAGGAGTTGTACCTTCCATCATCAGCTTAGCTGCAAAAGTACATGAAATACAAATAACGGTCCACATATTCTTACAATACTGAAAGAATTATCCCCTAACTCCTAACCGTTAAGGAGTTGTACCTTCCATCATCAGCTCATCAACATAAAGTGATGTATATAGGACGCAAAAACTTAAATGGCTTCAGAAAAAACAAGTAACGCGTAGTGTGCGCCTATAAAATTTGAGGTTTGCCCTTGATTTTCCCGGGATCCCATCATCAGATCCTGACATAGTGACAATGGGACCACCTCGGAACTATGCACTTTCAAATAAAAAAAGAATTATTTAAATCGGTCCACAATTGACGGAGAAATCGACGGACATACATAAAAAAAAAAAAAAAAAAAAAAAAATACATACAGTCGAACATAGAACCTCCTCCTTTTTTGAAGTCGGTTAAAAAATGTTTAACATTGATGGTAAATAAGATACCGCCTTTTTACACTTGAATAAAGATCAGTAATATTGGGGCTTAACGTTTTTTATTTTAGTACTGATTTAGAAAGATTTCAAATCCTACTAATCCTACTAATACTAGATCCTACTATTTCTTAAAGGCCAGCCATTATGACAATCACATGGGTCTCATAAAAACGAGCATATTGCGTTCGTTGACTTCTCATAATAATAATTGACATATTCTGTGCAAAAATCGATCTAAGTAAATTGTGTCTATTTTCGACAAATATATCTACAATCATTTACTTAAGAAAATTTTATGTTCTATAAAACAACACATTGATGAATATAAGTGAAATAGGTCAAATTGAGTGGTATCAAGATTCCACTCTGTTTTATTGACACTGCGTGATGTGACAAGCTTCCTGCGATCGCAATAAGGGGAAAACTCGAAATAAACACTTGGCCGCTCTCAAACATTTGCTCACCAGTTAGCGAACAGACGCAGCTAAGCTGACACATCGGTATTTCTGTCCGATTTTGTCGGACTCAATTTGGCGTGTTGCGTGCGTTCCATTTTAAAAAAAAAGAAGTTTCAAAATTATACCAAAATGTACATTAATGTAAGATTAATTGGTTGTCCTAAATAAATAAATAAAATAAGGAAGTCGAAAAAGGTTAACACTCTTAAAAATCGAACAATAAATGTTAACAAAAGAAAGTCGAAAAAGGTTTGTAATTTTAAAGTTCGAACAAACACAAAAAAGGTACGATGCCATTAGGAGAAAAAAATTAATAATTTATGATTTCATAAATTGCACTAACTAAATTGCATCTATTTGAACAGAAAAAAATATCTGCCTGAACAGTTAGATTTAACAACGTAGAATTCGCGATTGCTCAGGTGTAACGAAATTAAGTAATCCATAAAAATGATTTATACATAATTACTGTAAGTATGTGACGGCGCGGGAAGCGATAGTAGCGCCGGAAGTGTCGAAGACAGCGCCATCTTGCGGCGCAAGTGGAACGTGCACCGAACGTCATCGCGCCTTCCCACTACCCCCGCCACTCTACTGCTGGCTTTATAAGCGACGGCCGCACTGAGTCGGCACGCATTTCCATCGGATGCGTCTCGGTGCACGGATCACTGACATTTTGAACTAAGCACTGTCTACCCTCACTGTTATTTTGATTAGATCTGTACTGATTAAAATAATTAAATTAGTTTGTCAGGCATACCTAGATTAATAGTGATTCGATTACCTAAATTAATTTATAGTGATTAGACTGTGATTTAGTTAAATAAATTGTGTAACTGGAACTGAACCTAGTGTTTTACTTCTGATGTCTAACCAGTTTTCCGACAATAATATAAATATATATAATAAATCATTAATCAATAAATCATTTTAATAGATAAAATAAAAAATAAAAAAGTATACTTTTGTTATTGGTTTCTAAACTAACGAAAGAGCGTTGAAACGTGGCAACTTGGTGAAACCAGTTCTTATTACAGAATGAAAAAACTGAAATAGAGACCGTCTTGTTTCCATTAGTTAAGTGCAAGAATGAAAGCAGTCACGCCTGCAGTTATTGCATATTGAAATGCAATCCAACTGAATCAATCCTTATTATTTTAGCGAAATACGTACACCGGCAACGAGTTCTACTTTTTTTAAAACAGTGGTAACCTACTCAAGTCTGAAATAGTGAATGTGTGAATTTCTGTTTTAGTTCTAATGTACTTATAACTTTTTTAGAGACTGACTATTGTCATCACCTCCACAAATGAAATCTACGGTCAAAATTGTATTTAACCTAGAAGACAGAGCTTTGAAACAGAATGTTCTACAATTAGAGGAGCTAATCGTAAAGCAGTACATTGAGCAATGCTTCCAGATGACATTAATATTCCTTTAGAGTAGGCGATGAGGATCGCATTATGTTAGTTGGCTACGTATTTGCAATGATATAAGGCATTCAAAACTTTTTGACAGGACAATAAGTTGTTCGGTTTTAATCCCTTAAAATGAGAGTGCTATAAAAATATGTGTCGGCAACACTCTTCACGAGTACAAGTTACTTCAAATAATATTATAATGCAAAGAACTCTACCAAAATACAACGTTGGAATTAAAAACACTTAAAACAATGAAAAATCCAAACATTCCCCAGACAGATGAAGTCATGCAGACGTGTGAAGATTGCAACGACTCAAAAATAAACCAGAACGTTAATACAATGCATCGCAATGCGAAATACGGGGTGCAGTTAAAATTAAAAAAGAAATTGAATACAGAATGGACGCGAGCACTCTCGCCATAAAAGCTTTTATATTTTTGTAATCGGGTGCTGTTAACATTGTTGTGTGTACACTAGGAACAACTTGTACTGCGGGAAATTCAAACAGTCAACAAAAAAGCAAATAGATTATTAAGATAGTTGACTATGTTTGGTTTTGAATGTCAGTCGGACTCTGAAAAAACCCTAAAACCAACTAGACTCCAGGCCGGAATCAAACCCGGCGACCTCCTTATTTTGATGTTTTTTTTCCGATTTGCGGTTTTAAATTTTACTTTCTGTTATTATTTTATTCCCAAAATAGCTCGATATGTATGACAGCTGTCATGAACAGTTCACTAGTGATGCGGTGCAGTCGATTCCCGATTATACGAACACCGATTTTGAATCGTAAAAACTGTTTTTATCTATTGTCAATCAAATATATGATTCTATTTTTGTAAATTCTAGGATGATACCTGCGACATGTGCCACAGTTACATTTCTAGAGACGTCGATTTATCTTAAACTAATAGTTAAAAATCGTTATGTACGTACTTAATCGATTCTTCAATCGACAATAGATACTGCAAGATTGAGTAACTTTAAAATGTATTCTTATTTTCGAATCGCATTCACATTTAGATTTTTTATTCAAGGCGTTTAATACTTTTAATCAAATTGATTGATTTTTATTATGTATATGATTTTACATTTAAAGTGATACACGAAACAATTTTCTTTTTAAACTCGTTATATTCCATAATAATTGTAAGCGAAAGATGATGATAAACATCTCTAAGTTGGCGCCGGCAATCATGAACACTATTTCTCTGCATACATATGACAGTCAAAAATTGTGAAACATTAATCCTGTAAATCCAATGATATCTGTCGTAGGGATCATGGTATTTTAAGATAATAATAATTGCTTTAATCCATCAAGCCCCGGTGAAACCAGACACAATAGAAATCTATTGTTTACGCGAAACCCGGCTTTCGGTCGGGTGTTTAAGAGTTAAAAAGTCCTGTTTGGGTCAAGCAGATAATAAGGGTTTTGAAATAAAACGTTATCAAATCCGATTAAAAATAATTATGCAATGAATAAAAATTCGTTATCATTCCAGAGGGCTTTGTCTCGATTCAATCGGGGACTCGGATTATGATCCTGATTTGGCAAATCCCGTTATCACAAATGGTACAAATGAACATCACAATGGTTGGATTATCGGACACTGCCAGTATTATCTGATTGACAACCACTTTTTATATTTGAATGCTTTTAGAGAGACAAGGGGCAAAATTCAAATCAAGGTACCGTAACAATGATGTGCACTAGCTTAGTCACTATACTTGTAACTTCTCGAGCTGTTTACAAAAAGCCGCTACAAAATAATACCCGATCCGGAATCGAACCTACTCGTAAGACCATAAAGTCACGGCCAAGTACTTCATAGTAAACCGTGTTAATTTCGTATCATATAGCTACCTACTGTGTGGATCCTTATATTACTATCGTAACCTAATATGCATACTTACTGAGTTCTACACCACAATTTCGTTACGTATTTAATTTTACGAAAGCGAGATTGAACAATTCAGTCTAAAAATAGTCCCAGTTTCAGATAATAAACTTATCTTGACTGACACCACACATTTTTAATTTCAATTTATATTCCGATTGTAACGCAATATCAGTAAACGATGACATTTCGAGATTGTTTCCCTCATTTATTGACTTAAAACTCAATTCCTGAATAAATTGGCTGCAACGAAAGCTTTTATCTCAACAATAATAATATAATTTCAATAACTAGCTGCTACTGTGGCATTGTAGCTGTATCAACTTGAAGCAAAGACAATCGGGGGATGCCCTAAACAGATTTCAAAGATTTTGTTTATCCAGAAAATGTCTTACAATGGAAACCAGACCTACTTGGAACATAGTCAGGACCATCGGCTTAACGTGCCTTCCGAAGCACAGAATTCAGGTGATTCAAGCTTGCTGCGGTGAATGTTCTAACCAAACTGGAAACAATCACACAAAGTGATGCTCCCCGCGGGATTCGAGCCCGCGAGCTCCGGGTTTTAGAGCCCAACGCTCTAAGCACTATACCACGGAGGCATTTCCCTCACTCTAATAAACAGTAGAATAGCAGTATGATACATCTATATAGAGATCAGGCGCAGGATCAACGGTTTTACGTGCTTTTCAATGCATCCGAGCCGAGTTACAGCAAAGGCGGCAAAAGTTGGTTGCCGAAATCTCGGCCAGTAAACATTATTATTGGAATTTCAAGACTCAATTCCAGACCAAATTAGCTGCAACGAAAGCTTTTACCGTGTGGATAATTATATCACATTAATATGTGCCTTGATAAATTAGGGTTCTTGGTATTCTAAACACATTGTGACCCATTTGAGTGGCGGGGAAAACTGGTTTACAGGCATTGTTTGGGCTATTCATGTTTGAAGGAATGGGGTACATTTTTTTTGCCAACGCAATGTTGGTCTAGTGACAAGTGGTTTAAGTACCTGACTATGATCTCAGGGTTGTGGGTTCAATCCTTGGGTCAAGCTAACATTGTGTAAGTTTTTTAGAGCACAGCTCGGATTGTGATCACAAATTCACATTTGGCAAATGTGATGTTTAAGCGAGTGCCCATATTTTGTAAAGATAAAATGATGACAAGGATTGCTTTTGCTTTGCAATGGTAAATAGTCTGATACTTTATCACATTTAATGGGCGAGAAATCAATCATTGCGGTTCGAATTATGTGTAATTATCTGTAAATAAATAATGGTGGTGTCTGGTATTTGTTCGATAGTGAACTATGTGGAGGTCATTTGGTATAAAAATGGGCGGTAATAAAAAAATATAAGGAATGATATTTTTTCAAACTTTGTGTTAAACAAGTTGTTTCTGATTTTTACGTTATTAAACGCTAAACAACTAAAACGGATAAAAATCACGATTTAATGATACATTCCTAAAAAAACCCAACGTTTCCATTGCTTTACAGCGATCGTGATATTCGTGATCATTGAATAACTAAGATTTTATGCATTAAATGGATGATTAAATTATTACACCTACAGTCACTTATACATTTAATTAATGAGTAATTTTGAGTTTTCACTTTCACTTTTCCGTTCGAAACGGAAAACGCAATCGAATCTAAAGAACAAATACGCTTCATAAACATTTATTTTTGCTATTATGATGTAAGATTATAGTGGACATACTTAAATTACATTTTATTGTATTAAGTTTCATAAATATTTATCATATATAATTATGTTACGTACCTTCTAAAATCTCTACTCCAGCAGGCGTAGATGACCGGGTTCATGGAAGAGTTGACCCAGCCCAGCCACGTCACCACCACGTTGACGATCTCCTCGTGCGCAATGCACGCCGGGCAGATGCCCGACAGCAGGTTCACCACGAAGAACGGCAACCAACACACTATGAACACCCCCATCACTATGCCCAGCGTCTTTGCCGCCTTCTTCTCCTTCGCAAACTTCGCCAACTTCCGCGAAAGCGAAAAGTTCTTCGGCAAATGTTTGTTGTGCGTAACGTTCGTCAGACGCGTGGAAGACCTCGACATTCCATTGTTCTGCAGAGCTGTCAGCGGCTCCTGATCCGCTTCTTCTGGAGTGCATACGCCATGACACGCATCACTCCGCTGCCGAACCGTCCCACCCCTATGTATACGCAAAGTCAACTCTAACTCACCACTCGGCCTCATCACTTGTTTAGTGCCTATCTTCAACGATCGCGTTTGTATAGTCGCAGCGCGATAAATACGGTAATACGTAAACACCATCACAAACAAAGGCAAGTAAAAAGATATTGTCGATGAGAATATTATGTATCCTAAGTTTTCCGTGAACGGACATTTGTGGTCTGGCACTTCTTCTAAGCGTACGGCGCGCCACCACGCTATCGCAGGGAAGGATATAGCACCGGAACACACCCATACCGCCGCGATGAGAAACGCGGCTTTCCGTCCACTCATACGCATGGGATACGTTATAGGATCGGTGATGGCCCAGTAACGGTCTAATGAGATCACACACAGATTGAGGATTGATGCTGTACTAAATAGAACGTCTAGTGACCGCCAGATGTCGCACCAGACGATGCCGAAAAACCACTTGTGTTCCAATACTTCGTATAATGCTGAGAATGGCATAACTACGAGACCGACGAGGCAATCTGCCACCGCCAGAGATGTGACAAAGTAGTTGGTCGATGTGTGCAGGTACCTCTCCCTGACAACGGCTAGGATGACGAGCATATTTCCGAACACAGTGGTGAGAGAGAAGAGGAGAAGGAATGTGACGAGCAGAGCTCGATCTTGGAGCAATATTATATATTCGTGCCATTCGTCGGTGAGGTTGTAAAAGTTGGAGGCATTGTCAAAAGTGCAGTTTTCGAATTCGACGCCAGCGTTGTAGGCCCCGCATCTGTCTAGTTGGCTTCTTGCCCCCAGTACATCCGGTTCTGTCGCGTTCATATTTTTCCAGTGGTTATTCTCTTACTAGCGCCACGCATGGTGAGTGTTTATGTTTTCCTTGTTTCGCCCGCAGCCATTTCGAGATTACATTCTTGGCAGGCATTGTGTTCTCATATTCCAATTTCTGGCACATGTTTCGTTGGCATGTTTTTTCTGTTGCCCGCAGATACGCTTCGCGGTGTTCTGTAACAAAATGAAGACAGTTAAATTATGATTTGAATGGTGAGAAATTAAATTTGTAAGCCCTTGTAAATTACTGCTCTGTGCGAATGCGATAAGATGAAAGATCGTGTTGCAATGTATTTTAAAATTGCTTGTTGTATTGTCATATTTCTTGTACTTTTCTTCTTTAGATACTTCCTTATTCAATATAAATGTGAACAATGACTTACATATTTTTTAATATATCTATCATATACATAGTATATAATACAGGAACAATAAATTGTCATAACAATTAATTATGAAATCAACTATTGCCGTAACAATGACTGCGTCTCAAACATATAGTTGTATATAAACTTTGTATGAAGTTAACCTCATTTTATATTATCTTTTGACGACCTCATCACAAATCACTTTGATAAAATATGAAAAAATATAACAGCAAAAGAATTTCGGGTTTTATCAAGCGCTAAGCCTTGCACGGAGCGCCCATATCGTACAAGTTATTTAGAAACAGCCGTGTCATATTATCACCGTTTGCTCTCAATGTTTCCTCAGGTTAAATTAAATTCACTATCTGTGTTTAATAACATGCCGTATTATTAGATAACGTGATGCTTTTTTGTCTCGATTTGCCTTGTGAATGATATGAATCATTGCTATTGAATAGCTTAAGGAATTTTCAAGCGAATTATAAATGGGTGATGTTGATTGAAAGTTATTCCTTTAAAAAAGAACCTATTAGTAACCTTTATTAGGAAATAAGCGAAAGGAAAACAGGCGTAGGTTCAACTCTCATCCAAATGATAAACTTTTTTGTTTGTTCTATGTCTGGGTGATTATTTATTTTAATTTATTTGTATTTAATGTTCGTATGGTACCTTCACTGATCCTGATAACAATGACAACAAGACTAAGTCCTCAAGCAGTAATTTACATTCTTTGGATTTCTTAATTTTTAAAATGTTGATTCTCATTAACTATGAAATCAATGCACAGCTAAACAGATAAACACAGAGTACGATTTAATTAGAAACAAGGTTTTAAATTATGCAGACGAAAGGATTTAAGGAAAACGTTAGGAGGAAAGATATTATTTTCTTTTATTAAATTATACACGTGCGAGGTCAAAGTACGTTAGTAATAACAAGGATTGTTTTGTTTTATTATTTCAAAAAAAATATAAGACAGAATGGTTCAACGCAAAAAGTACGTAAACAAATAAAGTATAGTTTGTATTAAATAATAAATAAATAAATAAATATCCCTAGACATTATTCACACAGCGCCATCTAGCCCCAAACTAAGCATTAGCTTGTGCTATGGGTGCCAGACAACGGATAAACATTACATATATACTTTTTTTATTTTTGTAAATACATACATACTATACATAGAAACACCCAGACCGATACAAACAGACATGTTCATGCACACAAATGTTTGTACCGTGCGGGGATCGAACCCGCGACCTTTGGTGTATTAGCCGACTTCTCGACCATTACACCAAATGGCTCGTCAAAATTATGTTTTCAGCACTTTCAATTACCCAAAGATATACATACCCTCAATGTTTGATAGCTTAACTTTAATCCCGTATTGTCTTGCCTGGCAAAGCGACATCACAGGTGTCCTTGTTAGTACATAAAAAAAACTAAGGAACCGATCAATCCTAATCACGGAAAATTCTATAAAATTAACCACTCAATCCCGAACCGGCACTCGGGTGCCGCGTAACAATAGATTTTCTATTGTGTCTGGTAATCCGGGGCTCGAAAGATTAAGTAAGTGCCAATATGTTTTTGGCACATTCAATTACGCAAAGCAACACCCTTGGATGAGTGTAATAGCTAAACTTTGATCCCGTATCGTCTTGCCTGGCACAGCGTCATCACAGGTGTCCTTGTTGGTACATAAATAGCCGGGCGGGCAAGCGAGATCAAACGAAATGTGTTCCATCGGCCGTGAGGCGCTTTTGCGCTTGACGGCGCTTTAGCTCGCTCCTATGCCGCGCATCCAAACTTTACAACAACATGGATCTTTGGCAAATTAAAACGTTTTGAAGGTATATAGGAATAATTGGATGAGTGGTAGTCAAGACCAGGTGTGTACGAATGTTTTGGGAAACTTTGGTCTCTGTATTCTAACTTACTTATTTAAAGATTTAAGTACGCATTGTGTAGAGTTATTTGAGCACCAGCTCAACCAACTTACCATGCCAGGACTTTCCAAAGTTGGATAACATTTTAGTTTTGATTTAGTATATATAATTTAATTTCTAACGATCCCATTGAAACTGAGGATTAAAGCTAGATAAAAAGTAACCTTTAACCTTTTCGAAGGTTTAGTCTGACTTTTTTATATAAATTGGTTAAGGTTTAGGTATGAAAGCGTCACAATCGTAAAGAGTTAATTTCACGTTAATAAATAGTAATTACTAGGGATTATTAACAAGAAGCCAGCTGAAATGACCACCTTATTATCTCTAATAGCCCGGTAGAGCTATTTGACAAGTCAGAAAGAAACCTTAATATCTATAACCTAAGATGTGGCATTCGTGCGAACTAGCGAGAAAAGCAAAAAGAGGCAATCGTAAATAGTAGATAACTCTGCCAAGAAACTTAGATAATACTATTTTAATCTACAAAAGGCTGAATAAAGGTTGCAATATACACGTTAAGAATATGAAAGTCACCAAGGGGAGTTCGAAGGTCAGGTCGCAGCGAAAGTTGCAAGTAATATGATCGATATGTGCACGCCCTATCACGTCAGTTTTACATCGTGTTGCCCATAATGGCAAGGTGCTACCTACATCATTCCGTTATATAATTTCTCTAGCCCTTGTTTTGTAGAAACTTGCACAGTCAAATTGTACAATAAATTTATCCAGTTTCTTTTGTTTTGAAACCTGGATTCAATTAGCGTGTCCGGAAAACTTTGAGCACACATGGGTTTGTCAATCTGAGGAAGGTATAAGAAAAAGTTCCGTAACTTTATGATTTTATATATTTTCCAAGGAATGGATAAACTGAGGAACAACACATATAGAATCATTCAAGTGCCTCGTGTCTCGATTTAATAATAGCATTTATAAAATAGCAGGGAACTTATCAATGCCATCAGAAGGATATTTTAAACTTTTGGAGTGGGATTTCCAGAAATACCCTATACTAAGTTATTTAAAATGGAAAGACTAGGCAAGGTACCTGGAATAAAAGGGGGTAGTATAGCGTAGGTGGCTTTCTTGGAAATGAAAAGTTCAAACGCATAATATGTAGTATGCACTTTATCGATATTTTAATCAATAGGTGATTTCATGACTTTCTAGTATTTCATGTTGTATTGCGATATACATTGTTATATAAATAAAATTACTTATTTTATGCTTATAAGTTAAGTTTTACTCAAATTGGCACGATTCAAAGTAAAATCGCTATTATTGTTAGAAATAAAATTAACATTACTGATATAGCAAAGTTTACTCTGGAAAATACACGAGTTGACGCGGAAGATGGTTATTATAAGCAATTAGTTCAGTATCCTACTTGAAACAGAAATTCGAGACTTCAACATAACAATAAAATAAACAAAAGGCTTACAAACCAAACTACGCAGCATTGGCATTGTTATTTTACTTCCAAAATAGCTCTTGAATTGGAAAGCCGTCCAATTAATCAAATATCTAAATTACTTTGAGTATTCTACTTGTCTTAATGATGAAACATAATCTTGAACAAATGACTTGTTGTAAAACTTCGGTTACCTGACAGGCAGCCAGCCAACCCGATAGCAAGCGGCCTACGGCCTATATTTCGTTAAAAGTTACTTCAACTGGAGTGACTTGTTCTGCGAATCTTGGTGAAAGGGCTCTCTATAAAATAGGTTATAGAGGTTATTTATCACCGTTTAAGAAATTTTTTATTAACACGAATAAGTTACTGGTGGGTTAGAAGGCGTCAAAGTGCGATGGAATAGGCCGTAGTGAGTGACCGCTAACCATCTGGTGGGCTGCTTGCCTGTCTGCCGACTGACATAGTATAAAAAAAGAATATCCCAACAAAAACATTTTAATGTAAAATGTTGCCAAGACGAGACCATATGACTCGCACTGACAAAAAGTTAACAGACCTTATGTAGAGCCAAGCATCTACCTCTACTTAAGGTCTAACTTATGTAGAGTTAGAAGCTTGGCTCTACATAAGGTCACCATAGTCAAAATATGTGCTTGGGCATTTAGATAAATTCACATAGGCATATAGCATGCAATAATGAAAAGCACACCTCGTAAGGTGAGCTTTTCATTACTTTTCTGTTAAACAATAGTTCTTGTACACTGTAACGAACGCGCGGCGTGGCAATAAGCCTATCCAAACAGCAAAGGTTCCTAGAGCATTTTCTCGCAACTACTATAAATTAGTACAGACAGTAGGCTCATAAAATCTTACAGCCGATAATTATAGGCGAAAATTTTAAAAAATATTGAGTTTTCGATCTAATAACGCCCCGTCGGCATATTATAACTGGCAAATTGTCAATTACAAGTTTGACGTCGTCTTCGTATTTTTTCCCGAGACCGAAATCCGAGGATCGCAAAGTTATTTAATAAAGTTTGTATTGATGCCGACTTTGCGAGTCATCTTATACATAATAATTTTACCTATGCGTCCCGTTCGGATGATAATCTACATACGTTATTAACTTCCGAATTTGGGTCCGTATGGTAATCCTGTTGGCATAGGCGAAAGTTTGAAAGGATGTATGAAACCGTCTGGATGGATGGTTTTGTTGACATTTACGGAAAGGGATATACTTGCTAATAGGTATTTAGCCAGCGCAGTGGTAAAGCGAGTTACAAGGGTTTTTTTTTATCAGTTTCAAAATATTTTTTTTATCCTTACTACTTAAAAACATTGTAAAATGCATGCAAGATTAGAAACTATTGTTGCTGTAAAACCAGGGTCTACTAAGACTGGCCTTCCCAATCTTGAAACATTTTGTTTTGGATTTTCTATATATAAGTTCTAGCAAATTTCAAGAAAATAGATTATTCCCTTTTGTTGGCTACGCAAATGCGTTGCATAAATCTCCATCGGCAGTGGTATTCACCATCATGGTGATCCTTTTGCCCGTTTGCTTCATTTTAAAAGAAAAAAAAAACAGTTCAACTATCATTGGTGATTCACATTTTTGCTATGGAATAAACTTTTTATAAAGATGAAAACTTGCTCACTTGAGAAGTCAGTACATGAAGATGTACATTCATATACTTCCTTATTTAGATATCAGGTATGTAACAGCCGTGGTACACTTACTTATTATGATATTGTTCGCAAAATAATCATACGTAATAAGGCTTTTACAAAATAATGAGCTTTGAGACATAAACGTTTCCGTTTACTCAACAAAGTGAAAAGCGAAGGAACCTTGGCTTCTGTTATCATTAGCATATAAGTTAATTTGTCTTACAAAGGGAGGTTTTATTATTTCCATACCTGTGGAGGGTATTTTCATCGTTTTATTATACGACCTCACGTGATACCTTTTCTTTAGACAATTATACACGTTAACCAAGTTTAGAAGCATTAATGTATGTAAGTATAGCTTTTTGTTTACGTTTATTTTTGGATATTTTTTAATTGCTTTAATTTGATTCGGTTAAGACTCTTATATGAAATACCAGGGGTTGTGATTTTGTATCTCATACAAACATAATGTGATAAACATTTTATTGTTTATTTTCTTCCTGATATTTTCAATGATTTTTCAATTCAATTCAATTCAATTCAAACATTTATTTCGGACACAAATCCATACAGCAAAATAACTAAAACAGTCAGCATTTTACAACGAAAAAAGATTTAACATAAATATTACACATTAAATTAAAACACAAATACATTAAATATAGTGACAAATCGATTTTGACAATCGTGACACAAGTGTTTGAGACACTTTTATAGTCACATAAAACTTTGCATTCGGATTGATTTGTGTAATATTCTCAGATGTATATTTATTGGAGCGACCCTTACCAATAACATCTGTATTACAGGGGTACCTACTAGATTAATTTGAGCAAATTACATAGCCAGACCTCGTCCTCGAATTTCGCGGCAGCGGGGCGGTAGCGGCGAGATGTTTTGTATGGAATCCCATAGACCCGTTCTCGAGCACAGCGGGGCGGGAGCGGGAGCGATGGCGCAAGCAGGCAGGCGCACTGCGAATCACCACTTGACAGTATCGTATCGCTTTTGACGGCCCGCGTCAAATGGTGACGGCAGTGCGTCTGCGTCCGCTGCCGCTCCCGCTGCCGCCCCGCTGCAGCGAAATTCGAGGCCGAGGCCTAAGGCCTGTCCCAGGCTTTCTCACGGTATTTTCTTATACTTCGGATATTACCGGAATACAGACAGATTTCATCTGTGGGTGTAAGTTGGCCAGTAGGAAAAAAAAACAAATGATTAATAGACATTTTTATTTCAACGATAAAATATGTAAAAAGTTTTTCCGACAATTCGAGATTATGATGAAATGTTTTCTCGAATTGCGTCAAACCCTTTTTTGTTATTTATTGTGTTATCGTCAAGGAGGCCAGACATGTTAGTGACAGCGGATGAAAATAGATTTGAACGATTGTTTTAGACTAGACTAGTCTTCCGCCCGCGGCTTCGCCCGCTTGGATACTATATCATTCTACCGGAATGTGATATTTTTCTGGGATACAAATAAACTTATATTTCTTTACTTTAATTATATTAACCCAGATATTACTGAAACTATTTTTCATGTCGGATTTTCATAATTTTTACATATGTTGTATAATTGTAAAGAAGAATCATAGGTAAAATATTAAAAAAAATATTGATGGTCTGGAAAAGCCGGAAAATGAGTGGCGTTATAACACCCGGTAGTAAGATCGGCTACCAAAAAGTTTTGTTTGTAGATATTTTAAAATCAAGTAAAACATGGACATATCGAGCCTAATTGATTTAATTATCTAAAAACTTTATTATATTTATTCAAATATAATATTGCTTGTCCTTTATATAACTAGTTTTTCCTATAAATATAGGACATTTAACAGCTTAGGGTAAAAATATATGACATTTTCGGCACATGAGCTTGTTTTTTTTGCAAATAGTACAACGACTTTGGGTACCTATATATTGGATCAGGTAGTCAATGCGATCATATATCGAAGTTTGACCATAGTTTCTGGATAAACAACCAGGTCCTCGTTTTACTTGAAGTAACAGTAGGATTCAGCAAAGAACTGCTTACAAAAATGATTTCAGGTAAAAGTTGTTGGGGTGAAGGTATAAGTTGATGGAGTGAAAGTAACAGTTTTTTGAAGATTCACATTATCTGGCAATTATCAGCAGTAGGTACATATTGTTTTAGTTAAATACTGACAATAATAAATCATCTTCAGAATCCTCATTATGTAAAAATGTATCATTATAAACAACCTCTGCTAGAGCTCTCAGCTGGGAACCTCAAAGCAATAAAACATTCTAATACATTGTAATAAGTTGGTAGTCACCAGCACATAATCATCATCGTCATCATCATCGGCCTGTTTCAGTCCACAGCTGGACATTGTACGATTTTTGACAACTCGCATTCATCTCCTGCCAGCCATCCTTCGCAAATCGTCACTCCACCAGGTCTTAGGGCGACCAGCACATCAAGACACCTTATTTATTGTTTTATACTGAGGACCATGACAATCGTGCGTCAATAGGTAGATTAATGTAAAGAATAAATTACGTAAAAATAATGCTAAGGAGGAGATAAGTGACCAATTCTTCAAAATTAAAATATTCTTCCATTACTTTATTTGGATTTCCGGTTTTCCGGTGGAAAATGCTTATTTTAGTAAACAGGGCTTCATATAAATCTATATTGTGTAATTCATCAACTATTTAAATGAAATTCAAAGCAAATTTTGTCAATAGTGTAAACATAATAGAAATAATATGTAGACGTCCATTTTACTACCGGGTGTTATAACGCCACCCATTTTCAGATACGATGATCTTCATGAAAAACCATGAAATTACAACTTATTTTCATCTTACATTATATAACAGTACCAATACTTTGTGGAATCCGACGTTTTAGAGTTCAATAATAGGTTTATGTACTTTAAAAAAATTGCTTTTTAAAGACAAGTCGCAAACCAATCTCACTGTTACATTTAAAACACGTATGAATTTCAGGAAACCGCACACACGGTTACTATAAAAAGTAAAGTACCAGCCTATTTCATGTCCCACTGCTGAGCAAAGGCCTCCATCATTGAAATGACGGATACTGGCTTAATTACCACTTGCCAAATGCGGATTGGTGATCACAAACCCGAGCTGTGTCCGAAAAAACCTACACAAATTTTGCTTGACCCAGGAATTGAACCTAGGACCCCGAGATATCGGCCCAGTACTTAAACCACTAGCCCGTCGTGGCCTTTAAATATGGTTATTATGAAGCATGGTGACAAAACAAATACTTGACATTGTCACGTTAATTTGGTTTCAATGATGCCTTTGTCCTATTTTGGGAGAAAACGCTATTCCTTCTTGCCTCTTTAGTTCATAATTTATTTATTATTAATATCAAGTTGTAATATACTTCCCGTTATACCAATATAAGGACGTAATTGTATTTCGAAAAGTAGCCTTCCGATATTCCCTAATAATATTATCTCTTATCGAATCTACTTATATTGTAATGTGACATCGTACAACACAATAAACATAAAGAAATTCCCCTAAACGTATCCTCAAAGGGACAAAAACTGAATCCCTCACGATTAAACTCTTACATAACCGTGTCCAACTCTATCTCCGCAAGACAGGGAATCTAATCGTGACTTGTATTAATTACGGCCGGTCTATCAGACCGCGTACGTGCGCGAGTGAACATAAATCACTCGGGACCGCGACGGGATAGGGTTAGCAAGTATGTTATGGTTGTTTGTATTCTACAGGAATGTCTGAAGCCAGTTTTGTAACTTTAAAATGGTGTATGAGAGTGACTATCATTAATTATGGTTAGTCCATTAGACTGCGTCACTCGGGATTGCAACTATAGGAGGGTTTATTTTAATTGCTTGGATTAAATTAAGAAAATTAATAGGTATTCCTTAATAAAGACCACGGACTAACATAGGTGAATCACGTGTATTTATTTTTTATAATATTTATATTTCTATAATAAAATTAGATGATACTTATACCGTATTTTATAAATGTTAAAAAAAAAAAATTTGTAGGTACTAAAAATACACGTGATACAGGAGGGGGTGGGGGGCAGGGTTAGTCCTTAATCTCACCATGTATCGTCAAGGGAGAGGAGGGGTTCGAAAATGCCAAAAAAAATCACGTGATTAATAAACGGTCCCTATGCGTTTACCACTAGATCGATTGTGACGTAAAACATCGTGAGGAAACCTACATAAACGATTGGCTTGTGAAGCCATGATCTCTTTTATTTTTTATATCAGTTACAGTATATGAAAAAAGTAAAATAAATAATTATATTCAACGTTCATATGCGTAAGTGAACATCAATCATTCGGGACCGCGTTGTGTCAGGGCAATGTGTTGCTAACTAACTTCCAGATTGCCTAGAAATGTTCTTATTAAATACTGGTTTGTAAATTTAGACATAAATGATTAAGTTGACAAAATAGAAGCCATATTTATAATTCTGTAGACACAATACACTTTTTTTTTTTAATAATTAAAACTGCTATCTAAAAAAAACTTATAAAAACCATCACAAAGACAGGAGTGAATGAAAGGGGAGCTCCGCGGAGGGGCTATAGCCTAATAAATCGAAATTATCTACTTTCTTGAAACGATAACACAAGTTTTATTAAATTTCAAGCTAAATCAAGCAAAATGCCAAAATAACATTTTTATTTGGACAACTGGTAAAACAAACTTAAGTTTCTAAGCTAAATGTTTGTGTAATCTCCTTTTTTAGTTGGTCTATACGTTTTGATAAAATTAGCATTAATCGTTCGTAACCTCGATCGTTTAATATATACGGTTGCTTAGGTCGAAAGTGACCAGACACCTTATTTTAGATCAGGACTTTATTTATATACTTTAAAAATGTTAATTAGGCAGGGAATCTTAGAAAGGCTCGTATTAATTACGGACGGTCTATCAGTCCGCGCGCATGCACGAGTGAACATTAATCACTTTAGGGACCTTTAAGGGTTAAGGCCGAACATCGGTTTCTTTCGACACCTGAATTAGGCAGATTAAACTATCCACATTTAAAAAAGTGTGAATTCTAAATATAATTTTGTTTTGCGTTTTTTTATCAGAAATGGACTTGACAGTGAAAAAGGGCAGGATTTTATACAAAGCAAAAGCAACATAGGAGCTCCCTATTGAAAAATAGAGCCTATTTTTTTGGCTGACAAATTATCTGTGACATAACAGGAATTCTATCTTCTTTTCTGAAAGTAGTCAAATATTTTGCCTTTATCTTTATCTGACAGATACAGTATCGCGAACTTAATTGTCAGTACCTAGTGAAAATGGTCCTATGACTTTCAATTAGGTACTTTCAAACATTGAGTTTACGCTAGTAATTGTAGTTCAATGCTTTCAAAACGCTCTATACAAAAAGTTCAAAGATTATTATCTTGATATCTTCACAAATATTTACAGCCATCAGCGCATCTGAGTCAAACTTCATTTGTAATATAATGTAAATGAGAAAGTGCAACGACCAGACATAATTTCTACTTGGCTGGTTCAAAGAAACTGCAAGGAAAGGATCTAACCACGATTGTGCCTTTGAGGTGGCATGACAAAGACTCCACTCACCCGTAATTAATTATGCAGCCTTTTATTAGACAAAATAATGAAGTAGTTAAAAAAAATACTCTTATGAATTTTGTTGTAATCATTCATGACTACAATAATTAATTAAGAGCTGGAAAAACAATGCTAAGATTCCTGTTATGATCAGAAGATTTAGAAGTAAGTAGTTAGGTGCAAAAGTGCGCTCTGTCACTAAGAGCATCTACAGCCCTTTTTCCGTTTAAATACCTTCGGCCTCACGTCATGCGCATGCTTTCGTCAATTGACGATTGCAAGACGAATGCTTGCATTTTGCGTAGAAACCTTTAAAACTGTGTACCTTTGTAAAAAGGAAATTCATTTCAATTTTATATTGATTTAAAATTCAAACCAATCCAGCAAAATAAACATGTTAACTTTAAACTAGATAAAATACCAAGAAATAACCTTTAGATATTGATATCGATTAGAACAGTTCTCGTTTCAGGGATTAGCTGATATTTTTAACAACAAATTGGAAATGAGCGAAGGCTTATAAGCGAAGAGGGCAAGGTAAGATGACTGTTTATGTTTTATTAAGACGAAAGCCGACGAAAAAATAATTTTTGTTTTTTTTTTTTTCGGTAAAGACTGCGTTTGCTAAGACAAATTGGCTTTGTGGCTGGTTTTTTTGCCAGTAACTTTTATGGCCCCGTATCTTCAGCTTCCAAGAGACCGCTATAACAATACTGAAATATTGGGTTCTTATGTACACGAAAAGTAGTTAGGGTAAATATTCCGATGAATGTTCTAAGTAAGAGAGTAAAGTTTTGCTGAATTTTTTTGTAGCAAAAAAGTTCTTGTTTATGAAAAAGGGACCTAAATATTCTAGGATTAATTTTTATAGAAACTAGTGTGAAATCTAGAGTATTTTGGATATTGTGTATTGTAAATAATTTAGTGCTGTTATTTACTGTGTCTCGGTATCGGTATGTATTTCTTGCTGATAAAAAGAATTGTTACAATAGGGAAGACAATTACAAATAAGGTTTAAAAGGTTAAAAGGTTTAATGCTAGATCCCTCTGGTTTTGAGCATGTACAAAATAATGGGCGTCGGTGATTGTTTACCATCAGGCAATCCGCTGGCGCGTTTGCCGCCTCTGACATAAATAAAAAAGAATTCATACAAAAGGCCGCTGTCCTGTGACTAAGGAAAATTAAATATAATTATGCAAGTGAACTATTTATTCTTGCATAAAAGCGGTGTATTGCGGTGTAGGAGCACCTTCATTGATTGTATCGATTCCTAAGAATTTATACGTGGACATAATTATCGGCTAGTACTATAAATAAGTGTTCCGCGAAGCGGCGGTTTTCGCCTCGCCCGATGAAAAGGTAAAGGCTACACTAGACGCATTAATAAAGGTCAACACTCTTGAAGTATGAGGTTACATTTTTGTATATAGAGTGTGGGAAAATATCCTTAGTGTAAAGAGTGACTCATAGCTTTAGTGATCGAGGGTTGTATTTAACTACTAAAGTGGTTTATTTTACCTCAGTTACTCTTGTACAAAGTCAGAATCAGTATAGTTTTGTAAATGTTACAAGAAGTGTTTTAGAGATTTGAATGATCTTCGATCAAAATTGTAATGACGTTAAATGCATGTGGACCTGGGAGACAGCCACCGTAATTAATTAGATATGGAAGGATGGACTTTTGTTGCAAAGTAATATATACCTTTAACAACTAAAATCGCGTTGTAGATGGAAGTGAAGTACGTTGTCAATTAAACAATTCTGGTTGGTGGTAGGGCTCTTTCAGAGTCTGACTGGCTAGCTACCCCCACAGGTGAAATCTGCCGCCATAATAGCTCTGACTGTGTCCCGGCAACATTCATGTGGGAGCCAGACGCCAGTACACCTGAAATCAAAGGCTCGAAGATGAGATGAGCCTACAGTCTGGCAGCACATTGACCGACGCTACTAAAGTGTCCCTTAATGGAATAGGCCGCAGTGATCACCGCTTACTATCAGGTGGGCTGCGTGCCTGTCTGCCAACTGACGTGGTATAAAAAATGTCTATGAACAAAAAAGCCACAAAACTGATATAGTGAGTAGATAATAATATAGCAGTAGTAATAAGTTGGTGTCGTGTGACACTCAATAATTGCCGTTACGTGTTTGTCCCCTCGGGGTATAGTAGGTAATAACTGACCGATACCCGCAGACATGGAAAACTTTTCGTGAGGTATTGCCAATATTAGCTTAGGACGCTTCTATCGAAGTGATATTTTTGTTAGTCTATTCCAAGACGATACACGGGCTGAAGAAAATCTGAGTGGAACTTTCAAGATTAATATAGGATTGGCCGTCTTTGTGTTTACGTTTCTTGATATTACCTATTATTCTAACGTGTAGACTCTTAGTATAGTCAGGGTTTTTATTAGTCTGATTTAATAATGTTCCGTTTTTGCTCAGAAGGATTTGTCGTGTCCACTTGTTAAGGCGATCGCGCGCTTATCATCGTCTGACAGACCTGTCACTGTCACAAGATCGTCTTACGGAAGTAAACATTTCTTTTTTAGTCTGTTCAGATTTTTTTCAGCTTTTTTATAAGTAAAAAGAAGTAATGATCAGAGGCCCTAGACAAGCGGCACTTATGACGTTCGTTATCGCTCAATTTGTAATAGCGAATGTCAAAACCCGTACTTTCAATATCGATTGACCACGTGAATTTTCTAAGTCACCTGTCAAATCCATACAATTTGAAGTTAGCGAATTTCGCTATCGCTGTCAAAATGTAACTTTGTCTAGGCCCCCAGGCTAATGAAATGTCATTGCAGGAAAAAGTTTAAAAATAGAAGCGTATTTGTTCCTTCCTTTTTTTTTGTGAATTGAAAATGAAATAATTATCTTTAAAATTAATCAATTTTGTTTAATCTATATTAAATACTCTTTATTTAAATCATTAGTCGGTTGTATGTCCAACCTTTATTATAATTACTCTTTGGTGTAGCCATAAATGGCATTGTAATGACATTCTAAATTCAAGACGTATTGTTGTGTATAACGTGTCAATAGATGGCACTGTATGTTTTTATATCACGGTGATGAGAGTTTTCACCGGCCATATATATATACCGGGCCGGTGACAGAATAAATTGACTCACTCAAGAACAAGCAGTTTTATTTATAAATCAAGCAAGAAGAAGTTTAGGAAAAGTACATTGGTCCTTCGATAGTGCCGGTTAGACCCAAGTTGGGGTCAGTCAGTACGCATCCGGCGAACCGACAAGACAGGGGGAATTGCTGCCCAAAAAGGCAGCAACGGGCGGTGGAGAGCAGTGCCACCAGGGACGGCTAACGGCTGTTGTGAGGGCGGAATACCCTCCGGAGCTGGAAGGCTGTGGTGAGGGTGGAATACCCTCCGGAGCTAGACGGCTGCTGCGAGGGTCGTACCCTCCCGGTGCTAGACGGCTGCTGCGAGGGTCGTACCCTCCCGGGGCTGCTGCTGCGAGGGCTGAGCGCCCTCCTGGAGCTTGGCTGCTGCTGCGAGGGCTGAGCGCCCTCCTGGAGCTCGGCTGCTGCTGCGAGGGCTGAGCGCCCTCCTGGAGCTCGGCTGCTGCTGCGAGGGCTGAGCGCCCTCCTGGAGCTCGGCTGCTGCTGTGAGGGCTGAGCGCCCTCCTGACTCGGCTGTTGCTGCGACGGCGGAGCACCCTGCTAACGCCAGTTCCACCACCCGACGTGGATTCTGAGAATCCTCACCGGAAGGCGACCAGAAGTGTAGGTACAAAGCAAGACTGTGAGTGCATTTTGAACCTTGTAGACAAGAAGTGTTGAACGTACGAAAATTAGTGCTAGTGTGTGGGTGTAGTTAGAATTTTATTTTAAGTATATTAAGGACTTGGATAATTTCGTATTGATTTTTTCAAACACTTCAAAATGGCGAATTATGTCAAGTTGCAGGATGACATTTTGTCTAAAATTTGTAAGGCGAAATCAAATTATAAAAAATCGCCTACAGAACGAATAACATTGTCTTACGTTTCAGCACGCTTAGAATCTTTGGAAAATCAGTGGAATGGGTACTTAGCAAATCATCAAAAGATTGTTCTAGAGATGACAGAGGCCGATTTAGAAAAAATCGGTTATCATGATAGATATGAACAGACGGAAGAAGAGTACATCGAGTATAAATGCTTATTAAAAGATAGGCTATCAGCGTTTAAACTCGATCGCAATAAGTCTCAAGTGCACCAGGGTAATGACCAACAGCAAAGTCAATTTAGTGCAAAGTTGCCCAAATTAACAATACCCAAATTCTCAGGGCATTACTCGGAGTGGGCGAGCTTCCGTGACATGTTCACATCCATCATTCACAAAAATGACAAAATTGATGATGTGCAAAAATTACATTATCTTAGGGGCTGCTTGACCGGTGAGGCTGAGCAGTTGTTGAGGCACATTCCACTGACAGCGGACAATTACTCCAATTGTTGGTCTCAGCTGGAGAATAGGTACAATAATAAAAAGTATTTGTCAACCTGCATACTGAAACGTTTGACAAGTCAAAAGGTTCTGACTTCTGAATCTTCAAAAAGTTTAAAACAATTGTTGGACACCACTCGGGAATGTTTAAATGCTTTAAATAACATAGGTGTCAACACCGACTATTGGGATATTTTGGTAATTTTTTTGGTTAGTCAAAAACTTGATTCCGAATCCCGAAAGCTATGGGAACGGAACAATGCAAGTACTCCCCAAGAGCTTCCTAGTTTTAAACAATTTCAAGATTTTCTCGAAAATAGATTCAGATCGTTAGAATTTTTAGACACAAATTCAAAGGTTCAAAAACTAAATTGTACTCACTTGGCAACTGCTGCACTTTCTTGTGTTTTTTGTTCGGAGAATCACAAACTTAGCAATTGTAAGCGATTCCCAAAGCAAGCAGTTGACATACGACGAGAGTTCGTTCAATCTCATAACCTATGCTTTAATTGCTTAAATTCTGGTCATTCCGCTTGTCAGTGTCAAGTCCCGACAAGGTGTCGCCTGTGTAAGAAAAGGCACCACACACTTCTACACTCCAAGAACCCAAAATCAGCTAATGAAACATCATCAGCTGAGCAGTCTGGTGGCGGAGCAGTTGTGGCTACCGTAACGGAAGCCGCTCCTTCGTCACAGACCCCGAGTGAGTCCACGTCTTCGGTCAAGGTTATTACCACTTGTTTTACAAACGCGCACAGCCAGGTATTATTGGCTACTGCATTAGTAGACGTGCAGTCTAGTAGGGTAGATGCGCGTGTTGTTCTCAGAGCCTTGTTGGACCAAGGTTCTCAAGCATCCTTTATTACGGAATCTGCTGTTCAGATGCTGGGATTAAAAAAGATGCCGGGTAATAATCCTATATCAGGTCTAGGTGGGAACCAGGGCTTGTCAATTACGTCAAGGTCTTATGTTTTAGTTAGAATCCATTCACGCCTAGATCCCAGCTTTGTTGTGACCGTCAAGGCGCATGTTTTAGAGAAGGTAACTTCATGGTTGCCTTCTAGGAAGGTTTCCTTCCCATCGATTCCGACTCTTTCGTCTTTGGCCTTGGCAGATCCTAATTTTGATACACCAAACAAAATTGATCTGCTTCTAGGGGCCGAAGTGTATAGCCAGATATTATTAGAGGGATTGATCAAGGGTCCGTCTGATTCCGTTATTGCTCAAAATACGGAATTGGGCTGGATCCTCTCTGGCAGAACACTCGGAGAAATCAGCCAAAGCGAAGTGAGTCATCATGCTATTACTAGCATGCATGCGGAGGTAGACGACAGCAATGACCTACTGAGAAAATTTTGGGAGTTGGAAGCAGACCCTTCAGTTAAGAAAAAGGAAATTCTTACTGAAGAAGAAAAGGCTTGCGAGCTTCTGTTTTCCAAAACAACCAAGAGAGACTCAGAAGGTCGATATATTGTCAAACTGCCGTTCAAAAGTAATCCTCCGCCTTGTAAACAAGGCAATTCAAAGCAAATTGCTCTCAAACGCTTTCTTATGTTAGAGAATCGTTTGAATAAGAACCCTGATCTGAAGGCAGATTACTCTAAAGTCATTAATGAGTATCTCGATATGGGTCACATGGAGGTTGTTAACAACCCTAATGATGCAGGTGTTTATATTCCACATCATGTTGTTGTACGTAAAGACCGAACTACCACGAAGAATCGAGTAGTATTTGATGGTTCATGTACAGACTCAAATGGTGTTTCTTTGAATGGAGATCAAATGGTAGGCCCAACTCTACAGCCAGAGTTGAGACATTTGATAATGCGTTGGCGATGTCATCCGATTTCACTTGTCGCTGACATTGTCAAAATGTATCGACAAGTCAAGGTGGCGGAGGAGGACAAAGATTACCAACGCATTTTTTGGCGGGAAAATCCTGATGCAGATCTCTTACAATATCGATTGTTAAGAGTGACATTTGGATTATCCTCATCTCCATATTTAGCAGTTCGATCACTGCAACAATTGTTTTACGATGAAGGTGAAAGGTTCCCATTAGCAGCTTCCAGAGTCCTCAATGACTTTTACATGGATGACTTACTAACTGGATGTCACTCTGTATCAGAGGGTGAACAAATATTCAAAGAAATTACTCAGATGTTAGCATCTGGAGGGTTTCCTCTTCAAAAGTGGTCATCTAATAATAAAGATTTGTCGAAGTTAATAAAAGTCGAGACAGGAAATGCTAATGAGAACTTGGAATTAAAAACGGATGATGTCATGAAGATATTGGGATTGACATGGAATAGGGATACAGATGAATTCCAATGTCTAGTAAAACTTCCTCCATTACAGTCTCCAGTTACGAAGCGCAAAGTCATTTCTGACATAGCTCGCCTATTCGATCCCATGGGTTGGATAGCGCCAGTTATAACAACAGCTAAAGTTTTTATTCAACGACTTTGGCTATCTAACATTGAATGGGACGATGAGTTACCTGAATCAATGTTAGAAGACTGGAAACGCTTTAGGAATGACCTTCACAGTCTCACCGTAGTTCGCACGCCAAGATGGATGAATCTTAGCAAAGATGATCCGTGCGTTGAACTTCACGGCTTTTCGGATGCTTCCAATGTTGCATACGCAGCTGTGGTGTACATCCGTATTATCGACCAAGATGGTAGTATACATGTCCATTTGGTCACATCAAAAACTCGAGTGGCACCAATAAAGCAGGTATCAATTCCACGGCTAGAGTTATGTGGAGCTTTACTACTTGCCAGACTATTGAACGAGGTAGCTGAAACGCTGAATATTTCAAAGCAGCATGTACATGCATGGACAGACTCGACAATAGTTTTGGCATGGTTAAAGAGCCACCCTAGCAGATGGAAGACCTTTGTTGCAAACAGAGTTTCTGAGATACTTACCATCACTGATGGAAATCAATGGTCACACGTTGTATCCAATGAAAACCCAGCAGACTGTGCTTCCAGAGGCTTGCAGCCTTCTGAATTTGTACAGCATCCATTCTGGAAAGAAGGTCCTAGTTGGTTACATGATAGTAAGATCGTGTACAGTAAGGGGGAAGTAACTGACACTAATCTGGAACAAAGGAAACATAAAGACAAATGTTACGCTACTCATAACAATGAGGAAGAGGATTTGACGTCCAGATTTTCCTCATTGAGAAAACTTACCCGTGTTTTGTCCTACTGTCGTCGGGTCCTCCACTTTAAAGGTCCTGAAAGAGACAGAGTTAAATCAGAAAAATGGCTCACAGTAAAGGAATTAAATGATACTTTACTTATCTGCATTAAAATATGCCAAAAACAGCATTTTAAAGAGGAACTTGAAGCTCTTAATAGGACAGGTAACCTATCCAAAAAGAGCACACTTACCTCACTGAGTCCATTTCTTGATTCAAACGAAGTCCTCAGGGTCGGGGGTAGGCTGCAACATGCTGATATTGCCCATGACATGAAGCATCCCATCATAATTCCACATAAATCGCATTTAACAAATCTTCTTATAAGAGAAGCTCATGAGGTGACTCTGCATGGAGGTCCTCAAATTATGTTAAACTATTTAAGAGCTAAATACTGGGTTATAGGCGCGAAAAGTCTTGTAAGACAAGTGGTAAGAAAGTGTGTTACTTGCATTCGATACTCTGCTCAAATTAACCAACAGTTTATGGGTCAGTTACCCATCTCCAGAGTAAATGCACATCGACCTTTCAGCAAAAGTGGTGTGGACTATGCTGGTCCAATCAGTATGCGAACTACTAAAGGTCGAGGTCATCGCTCTATAAAAGGGTATATTTGTTTATTCATATGTATGTCTACTAAGGCAATACATTTGGAAGCAGTGAGCGACATGACTGCGCAAGGGTTTTTGGCAGCTTTTAAAAGGTTCGTAGCTAGGAGAGGTCATGTTTCAGATTTATGGAGTGACAATGGTACCAACTTTGTGGGTAGTGCTCGTGAACTAAAGGTACTATTTGATAAGGAAAGATCTAGTGTTGTTCCAGAGATCGCAAGTTGGTTGGCTTCGAACCATACCAATTGGCACTTTATCCCTCCCCACTCTCCAAACTTCGGAGGGTTGTGGGAGGCTGGGGTCAAGTCAACCAAATATCATCTCAGACGGGTGTTATGTAATAGTACATTGACATTCGAGGAGATGACAACTACATTGTCACAAATTGAGGCGTGCCTCAATTCTAGGCCTATCTCTAAATTGTCATGCAATGCGGAAGATCCTGGCCCACTAACACCTGGACATTTTTTGGTTGGAGAACCATTAGTTTTAGTTCCTGATGTTAACTATGAAAGCTCAAACATCAACAGTTTAAAAAGATGGCATCTTACTCAAAGGATGGTCCAGGGGTTTTGGCGAAGGTGGTCGCAAGAGTATTTGACACAATTGCAGCATAGGTATAAGTGGACTAACCACATAGTGGAGCCTAAGATCGGAGACGTGGTTCTGGTAAAGGAAGATGATCTTCCACCAGCGCGATGGCTTTACGGACTTGTCACTGATAAACATCCAGGGTTAGACAATCTCACGCGTGTCGTAAGTCTTAGATACAAAGGGAATATAATTAAAAGACCAGTTTCAAAGTTAATTGTGTTGCCCACTAGTGACAAGGTCTAGTATAAGAGGTTTCTTTTTAGTTTTGTAACACGTTTCTTAGGTTTAAACTTAAAGGGTATCATTGTTGAAAGGTAGGTAAATATAAGTATATAATTTTTCTTGTGTTATGTTATGTAAGCATTTATTGAAATGTTAAGACAGGTAAGATTTGCAATATTTAAGTGTTTATTTTTTTTGTTAACAATGTTATATTTCAAGCAGTTTATAATGGACTCCGTCCATGGCGGGCGGTATGTTTAATCTATATTAAATACTCTTTATTTAAATCATTAGTCGGTTGTATGTCCAACCTTTATTATAATTACTCTTTGGTGTAGCCATAAATGGCATTGTAATGACATTCTAAATTCAAGACGTATTGTTGTGTATAACGTGTCAATAGATGGCACTGTATGTTTTTATATCACGGTGATGAGAGTTTTCACCGGCCATATATATATACCGGGCCGGTGACAGAATAAATTGACTCACTCAAGAACAAGCAGTTTTATTTATAAATCAAGCAAGAAGAAGTTTAGGAAAAGTACAATTTTCATATTGGAGTGTGCTGGTAGGTATATACCAAAATAATACGTAATCTTTCTTTCTTCTGGCGTTTATCCCGGTCAAGTACGCTTGCACCACGATCTAGAATTTGTCAAATCCGCTTTACAATATTAATATGCACGTTATTTTTTTTATTAAAATTAACACTAATATTTGTTTTTATATAATACTAGCCCGCTGTTTAACCAGCGCGTAATTTCTGCTTTCAACTTTTCCCCCCCTTCCCACCACATTTCCGGGATCAAAAGTACCCTATGTTCACCGGGGATAGTGTAGCTATCCAACAGTGAAAGAATTATTCAAATCGGTTGAGTAGTTTCGGAGCTTATTCAATACAAACAAACAATCAAATCTTTCCTCTTTATAATATTAGTATAGACAATACAGATGGCCAAAGCAACAGGGTTTCACGAGTAATCCTTATTTCTAACTCGAGACTCCGTTATGTTTTCATTTACCAAAAGTCCCGACCTCACAGCATATTACCAGAGAGGGCGTATTAATTTGCATGCTTTAAATTTACCGTGACTTATGCGGCTTTTGGTTGCTTTTATTTTAATGAAATAACCCTGGATCAAATCTCGTCTCGGCCTGAGATTTGGCCTGAAGTTTGGATAATTTGGTTGTAGTAATATTTAAAAATGTTGAGTACTTAATGTGAATCAGTTTTAAGTAGGTACAGTATTTTATTTATGTATTTGGTATCCTAACTTCTATACTACTAATTATAGCTGCTATTAGGCTCAATTATTGAAATCAATATCCTTTGTTTCTATTTTGTTATATACGTGAGCAATATAGTTTGCGACAAACTATTATGTATTTTTTATAGGTATTTGGTGTAAACATCCTTGTTTTCCAACTTGCTTCAACTGTTCCTAATTAACAGCCAACAGCATCTCTACAAAAACCTCTTCACTTAAGCAAGACGAGTAAAACATATGAGCGGCAAGGGTTTCAGGAAGCTAGTGATAAATAAAAATCTCCCCGACACATAACGAATGTGTTCTGCGACCGACGCAAAGCGGGTCGAGAATGAAATAAAGCAACAATAAACGTCACAAAGTCGAGCTGAGCGGAGCGAGCGAGGGGAGCGGACATTATGCAAAGTACAAAATCCCATTTACCGCGAGCTACGTACACGCGCCGAACAAGTAATGGACTTGTTTATAGGCGCGACTTGGCTCACGGAGGCAATCATTGACTCCTACCCAGTCTTCATAAAGTGTGCCGCTCATGGGCTTCGTGGACACCCTGTACAAATAGAGTGAGTGTATTTGATTTTAGCCAAATATCTAAATTATTTGTACGTGGCCGAGAGTTAAAGAAACACAAAGTCAGAGTTTCTTAGCTCATAACAAACTGTAGCCCGCTACTTATTCAATGGCCTGTAATGTGTCTCTTGCTGCCTGTCCACCTCGCAATTCCGCTATTTATCCCAATATTTCGTCATAGTAGATATAAAAACATTTTTATATTAAACATTTCTAATGATAAATAAAGACGATTGTGGATCACGGTGACACTCTGATTATGCCGGTAAACTTAGTACCGGCACAGAATATACAAATAGTACGTACTGGCATACGAGTATGTATCTACGGCCTCTAGATAAGCATCGCAAACTCACACAAACTATTTTTGGGCTGCATGTCTGCCTAGATGGCTACGTGATAAGCTGCCCGTATTCTGTCACTCTATAATTAGAATTTTTAATTTCAGATATTGTTTTGAATAATAAAGTTTGTCTGTAGCATTTTACGCACAAAATTGTTTAGGATAATTTGGTGGCTATATGATATTAATCAGAAACAAAAAAGATTCAAAAGTAATTATTGTTATTTGTACATGAAAGATTATTTGACCGACAATAAACTTGCTAAATAAATATACAACACACAATTAAAACTATATAATAACACAAAATAATTGATAAGATTGTATTTCTAATTTGATTTTACTTTTTAAATAACGTTCAACCGATCTAATATCGCTTGTACTATTAAAAAATGTAAATAGTTAATAATAAGTTTCTTTAACTTTTTTGAAGACTCTAAAAAGTTCACCAAATATCTTATATCGGTTATGTCCCTCAAACTATCGCAAACATTTCTCAGTAAATGTTTGACTCGAATTACCTAAGTAGCGCCAATCATTTTCACAAAACAATATGACATCTAATAAATATTTATTTTGTGAAAAGGACAAACAGAGAGTATTTTATTGTTTTATTCATAACTTCGTTACGTCACAAATTGAGGCAAGTGTTTGAGCATTAAAAAGTTATCACATAAAATTCTGTTTTATGGAGGTCGGCGGAAAACGAGTTACTAAATAACTTAGGGGCGTGTCTCACTGAAATACCAACATTGAATAATCTAAACATGGTATTAAAATTAATCAAAATGTAAATTCAGTCATTCCACTGAATGAATTCGTAGGTTATACACTAATAAATCCCAGGTAAAATTGTGAATATGATGGGGCCCGTTAGTTACTACAAAGCAGATACCGACTGATCTCTTGAAAAGATACCCTATGTAGGGGAAATCCGGGTAATTCCGTGGGTAGTGGGACCAACGTCTTTTTCCTGAGTCACACAATCACAGTAGCTACAACCAAAACGCATGTTATTCTGCAAACGCTTTTTCGCAACTTGATTTTTAATAAATAATGATACATCCATCAACATATTGAATAAATTGAAAGGTCTTAAATATACTGGAGGCTGGCTTGTCAGTTGCATAGAAAAAAAGGTATTAACCATTAAGTGTCTAACTGAGGCAAAGTCCATTACCCAGTGAGTCGGGAACTCGTCGATTTAATTGGTGATCGCAATGACGATAGCTGGGCCGACGCTCAGCGGCCCAATGTGGTCGAATGTACTCACTTGTGATATTGATTCGTTCCGTTAGGACCCTCCAAATGGGAGGATATTAGGGATTTTGTTAATTAAATATAATTACATTTGATTGTTGTTTAGTATTTATAGGCATTCATTATAAGATACATACATTGTCTATGTTGTTGGGATAAGCAGATTTTATTTACTACCTATAAGAATAAAAAGAACTCGTCGCATGTATGTAAAAATTTAACTAGAGAAAATTACAATTGAACTAGTGAGTATTACTGATATTTATATACATAAATAACAATATTGGGGTTAGCACACAGCCTTGCGGGACGCCAGCGTTCACGGGGCTTAGGTAGAGCATTTATTGCCAAATATGCCATTCGTCCAGTGAGCAAGCTGGCACCCCATTGACATAGTTTCCCGGGTAGGCCATAGTATTATTATTATTGTATGCAATAAATTATAAATACTTTAGTTAACTTAATCAAAGTCAAGTTTGCTTTTGACAGCTTTTTAATACAAATGACAGTTTGGATAGAAAACTCAACTGAACTTGTTTAACTTACGGATTAATATTTATCGACAACCTCTAGAGAGTGATGACGTCGGCCCGTAAAAGTTTAACAGCTTTTTTTTGTTGACAGGCAGATATTTTTTTCGGGAAAAATGAGTTTCCTGCGCGAAAAGCATTTTTCAAATTGGGAATGGAAAATATTGGGAATTACAAAAGCGTGCGTTAGCGTATTTTACGCATGAGTGTTCGCATTCTTTAGTAATATTGGAGCTAAGAGCGGAATATCAAGCTAATTATTACTATTTATAGTTATTTAAGATAAATAATCAATTGTTATGACTTTATATTTTAAGGTTCTAACTTCCGGTTTCATTTAATACAATTTATTAATGTTACAAATGCATTGCTGCCATTAAATAATGAGGGAAATGATTCCAAGACGTTTTAAGAAAGAATTGTATGTTTAACATATTTTAATTAAGTTATAAGTACTCTTAAAATACATATTTGTAAACAAGGTTTCATTTCCGGTTCGCGGGTTTTTGTTGGCCGTGAAAAAAACAGGGGGCGCTGTAAGTTGTCAATGGAGTAGTAGTGGGTAATATCGGATTTTTACAATATCGAATCGAAACTATATATTGATATCTGATATCGGATTCTGAAACTATATATTGTTTGAAACTATATATTGGTGTATCGGAGTATCGGACTGTAAAACTATATATTGGTGTATCGGAGTATCGGACTGTATTTGGTTACACTAAACCTATAAAACGATGTGTTCTGAAACTAGATACTGTATCATGACACGATATTTTCATTGTGATTTATTTTTTAAAACTGACTCGATTAGTTACTTTAGGTGTATTAAGGATGCTTTAATAGTATTTACTTAGTTATTTGTGTTTCAGTAAGTACTGCATTAATAAAGATCGTATTTAGAACTTCTAAATACGATGTTTATTAATGCAGAACTCATTAGTAGTAACTAAAAGCATGAAATACATAAACTTAATAATACCAACTATCGATTCTATTAATAGAATAACAAAAGTTAGAAATGGATCACCAATGCTATGAGTTCAAGGACAAAGGTCCGTGAGAGTTACGTAAAATTGCAAATCGAAAATGCATCTTATTGCTGACAAAATAAGGTCTATTAAAATGTGTCAAAATACACAAGAAAGTATTGAAACAACCTTATTCTTATACAAATAAGGTTTAGAATTGTACGAACACACGACTAATGCTATTTCACTCACTCACAAATCCTTTCTTTAGCTCGTATCGCAACGCGATACGGTTTAATATCCTTTATCGGCAGGTCTTGGATATCGAGCAAGATATCAAATCGAGACGCATCGCATCGATCCAGCAATATCGTGTATCGTGTATATAGTTTGGATACGCAGCGATATCGGATTTTACGATATTGGCCTGATATACGATTTAATATCTATATACGATTTGTATCGGCCATTCCTACAATGGAGTCGACGTCGTTGAAAAGATAAGTGGTTAATTACTACTGGCTAGACTAGAAAATTGTGTACTGATTTCTAGATTCATGTTATCTAAAGTAAATCATTGTGATAATCCAGCTGGAACCAAATCTATTCATTGGACATATTCCTAAATCTATTCTATTCTATGCTAACCTAGAAAAGTGTATGACTAAAGTGTTTAAAATAAAGATTATGTCTGTACAAATGTGACATGGATAACTAATAATTACGATCCATTGTGTGTCCTGGAATAAATGTCTTGTATTGATATATTTTGCTTATTTATTTAGTTTCCTTATCTAAAATTATCAGGTTCTTAAAACAAAATGAACAAGACGTAATAATTTAGTTTCTCGATAATGGTTTAAATAAATGTTTAGATGGAAAGTCGTTACATTATGATGAATACCTACGTAAAACCAGTACTACTTACTAATATGTTCTTGGTCTAATACCATACTTTTAACAATTTCAGAAGTGGTATGCGTAAACATGCCCGCAGATTCCAGTCGTATCGTGAAGAAAATGATGGCGGTTCTGGAGACTAATGGATTCCAATGCAGCTCTGAGATTCCAGTGATGGTTTAATCTGGGTTTAATCAACATCCAAAAACGAGGCAAGTTCGTTCCGATTATTATGAAAAGTGTCACTTAAATTAATTCAGGAAGCGTGACTCGGTGCTTTCTGTGCAATAATTTTATGCTGGTCATGTGCTGGCCAAAACTAGGTACTTATTAATATCATAAAAACTTTTGTGAACTTACTAGATACACCTAGTCAATGTTTACTATTATTGAAACATTGCTTAAACATTCAATAGTTAAAGCATACCGATGCAACTAGTGTGCAGGAGCCTATTTTCTTTTTCCTTTTTTTTTTTACACAAAAAGAAAACCTGTTATTCCCACAATTGCAAAATTTATAATTATAATGCAGATTAGAAGTTGGTATATATTCCACTTACAAATTATTATAATTTGCTACAGACTTGTAAAATGTTATTATTTTATCGAGTTTTTTAGTAGGCTATAATGATACTGGCAGCTCCCTTTCAAATACAAGGTGACCTAAGTACTTCTGAATCCTTTAATAGGGAAGATGCATATAAAATAATTATGAAAATTGTATGACTAAAATGTTAAAAAAATATAAAAGAAAGGCCTCTGCAACATTTTTATTTCATATAATGTTGTTTTTTAACAGTAATAACGAATTAAAAATTACTGAAACGAAACGTATTTTAAAACAGCAATCAGCTATGACAACTTATTTGAGGTTAGACCGACAAAATTATCTATTCCGTTGGCGGCGTCGCTACTGTCGATATAGAACTGTCATTAAATATCGTTTTTGCATTGCATTTCACGTAGTTCCAATTTTGGCCACCGGAACACATAAATTTGTCGGTCTATATGGTTGTAAAAGTATGATAATATTATTTTATGGGAATAAATTGAGTTTTTTTAATAAAAATGGAAGTTGGGTTTATCAAAGCAGACTCCAGGAATTTACCAAGAGTTAGTGCTGACATAGTTCTATCTTTATTTGTCGAAAATGCAGAGTTTTCAAGTGTAGAAATATGAAAGGAACTAAATTACTACGGTATGTATAAATCATAGTTGTTAAACTTTGTATTTTCGCAGCTTGAAACCACTTTTTTCTCAGTTTTGGGTCAGAAGGTCCCGTCAAAAACAATTTATTTGGAAACTTTGTTGAAGTAGATGTCTGTTGACCGTGTTGACTCGTGTTTTATGCCAATGTCAACATTGGCATAAAACACGAGTCAACACGGTTTTTTTCGGAATATTAGTGGTATTGTTACGATCACCTGATGTTGATGGATAGTCCATTTTAAATTTTTACCAAAAAATATTTCGAAACTCGAAAAAATATGCAAAATTATGAAAGCCAGCGACGAACAAGTACGGTGAAGTACGACGTGAGGCAGTGTCAGAGTGGAGTGACGTCATACGTGTCATCGGAACCATAGGTCCGTTTTCGCGCGAAAATTTAAACGGTCAATTTAAAACCGCATTTTTTCCGATAAATTACAATGTATTAATTTTTTGATTTAACTGTGGTTTATTCTACATGGAATTCTTTAAAATTAACACAAAAATAAAAACATTGCATGTTCCCTATTGTAGATATTTTCCAAAATACAAGTATATTGAGCATGATATTCTATTTATCTAAGAAGGTACTTCAGTACTTTGTAATGTTCCTACTTGTGTGGTCTGCTAAACGAATAAAATCTTATCTAAATAGAATAAGAATCATTTATTTACTATTATGTAATCACATAAAAATTGGAACAACATAATATTATACTAATAATTATTAGTATGCCAAATTTTTCATTAAAACAATAAAATGATAACACGATCTAACTAAATAATAGTTACAATGTAATTAATAAAATTAAAAATTAATGAGCGAGAATAACATGTATGATAGACCTTAAATGTTTATAAAATCTTTCAAATGCTTTCAACACTATAAAAACATTTTCCACATAGAATGTTATAATATATAATTTGTATTTAACTTGTCTAATTGGAAATTCTTGTACACATGTTGGTTTCTTTGGCAGAAGTTGTTGAGAATTAACACACTTACAGGTTTATGAACTGTACTACTTACTTTGTCATCATTGTTATTATTTTCCTCATTATTATACATTTATAAGATAATACAATAGTGATTGTAAATTAACCCTTCACATTCTAGCCACCAGCTTTCACATAAAAGTTTCAAAATTGTTTTAATTTAAAAATAGGTATGTTGCATTACCTACACTTAGGAAAATTCTGTGTTTAGTGTTACTGACTTAATTTTTGTATTCTCAAACTTTCCGTTATTCCGTTTGCAAAAGAAATTCAGTTATATTCACAACACAATTGAACTTTGGGATAAAACACACACTTTAACAAAGTGTGAGTAGTACCAATGGATAGGAGGAATGAATAGTGACTGTTATAAAACTCGTATTGGATTAAATATGCAGCTTTAAAAACAATTCAAACATCAAACATTCTACGTTTATTAATAATATGAAGGTTCATTGTTTTATATGGATTTAATATAAATATGCATCACGAAGCTTCTCTAATTTATTAGTCATTGGTTTTCGTTGAGGTATCAGAGATATGCAGAGATATTAGTATCATAATCTTAAGTCAATGTTTTACCAAAAGAAAGTTGAAGTTTGGTAATCAAAATTAATTTTAAACTATATTTACATGCATAATTTTTAAACTGAATTATTGTGAAAATAAGTGCTCTATTAACTATTAATATTTTGTCCCATTTGGGCTTAAATAATTGGTGCAAAAGCATTGTTTATTTATACTTATCACTACAATAGCAACACGCCACTTCACAATCATGTTGACATAAGTTGACGTTTGACGTGTCAAGAATTAGTGTGCGTTCAGAAATCACAAGCAATGAGTTCAACAAAATGATACTTACATGGAAAATATTTAAATATAAAAAGGAGCTGTAGTTCTATTAGAAATAATGACATCTCTAACATTATTTGTTATCTCATATTAAAATATGTTATACATTTCATTTGGGATTGACTTTGAACAGTATACCGAACTATGTTTCGGAACGGACTAAGAGTGAAATATTTGATGCCTACCTAGTGGCAAAATTCCTGCAACCGATTTTCAGTTTAATGCCCATCACATAGAGTTGTATTTCAAGTGAGACTTCCGACAGATTTACAAAGGTAATCTGTGCCTAACCGTACAATTAAATATAGCTTTTAAAGTTAAATTGCAATTGAAATAATGAAAATATATAAACCTTGCTAATTTTTATTAATTATATCTAGATTTTCCATAATCATGTAAAATGTGTACATTATGCAGACCGGATATAAAACAACTTCTTTTCTGGACATAACATTTAGTGGTTTCTGAGATGGATATGGTAAAACTGATGTAAAACTGCCACACTCGAGACAAACATATTATATAATATATAGCAATGACGTTCAATATATAGTTATTATAATTCTTTTTTCCTGTCAACCAGTAACTAGTAATGAAAAAAAAAATGGGTAGACTTGTTTTCATGAAACAAGTCTCTTGGCAGTGCCGCTAGTTGTCATATGTATTGACTATCTATCTCTTTCCCACTTGTGTAATAACACCTGTCATTTTAGTTTCCGCGTTTTCATTTTAAATCTGCGGGACTTCCTAGGTGAAATGGACTAAACTTCTAAGTGTAGTGGTCCGAATCAAAATATTTGCTGGGTAATAATAATAAATATTATTAAAGATTTGAAATGTTATTAGAAACAAATATATTTTAATCAATGGAAAATCAATGTTAAGTGACAAAAACAAACTTAGTATTGATAGTGTAACTTGTACACTTTTGATTAAGCATAATTATGGTTGTATTAAGCTTTAACCATTCTTCTTTGCCTTAATGGTTGGGGTAAAGAAGAATGGTTATATCTGGACCGTCTGACCGTACGAAAACGGTTATCTCTGGGCCGCCACTTTCGTGACGAGCAATCTCTGGGCCGCCGCTTTTGTGACGAGCAATCTCTGGGCCGCCACTTTTGTGACGAGCAATCTCTGGGCCGCCACTTTTGTGACGAGCAATCTCTGGGCCGCCACTTTCGTGACGAGCAATCTCTATGTCGCCACTTTTGTGACGAGCAATCTCTGGGCCGCCACTTTCGTGGCGACCAGTCTATGGGAAAAATCTTTAGGCCGTCTGATCGGACGAATAATAATAAAAAAAAAAAAACTGTTATCATTGGACTGTCTGATCAAACGAATGATATAGACCGACAAACTTATCTATTCCGGTGGCGGCGTCGCTACTGTCTATTTAAAACTGTCATTAAATATCGTTTTTGCATTGCATTTAACGTAGTTCCAATTTTGGCCACCGGAACAGATAAGTTTGTAGGTTTTCTGGTGGATCATCTGAAGTGTTATCATTGGACAGTCTGACCTTACGAGTTCTCGATCTCTTGAATGGTTGTTCATTGGCTTGTGTAATATTTTCATACCCTTTAAACATGAAATATCTTTATTTGTTGAGTAAGAATAGTAATAATACAACTCAGGGGAAGTTACCAATTAAGTAATGTTTCATCATCAACCTGTCGCAGTCCTCTGCTGGACATAGGCTTCTCCAAATGCTCACAAGTATTCGGAGGATCGCCCATAATCGTCACGCTGGGTGACCGGTGACGCTGTAGCCCGCCACCAGTATATTGCATTTAGCTACAGTTTAGGGTTTGGATGGTCATGCCGCCTAATACCTAGGTTATACAAGTAATAGGTACTTGTTAGAAGTAAATTAATGACAATTTCTTTGTTTGGGAGCCTTTGAAAATTCAAAATAATATCGAAAGGTCACCAACTAATAATAAAGGGAATTAAATAACCATAGAAGCTTAGTTGTGATCACCAATCCGCATTTGGCAAGCGTGGTGATTAAGCCAGTACCCATCATTGTAACGATAACTTGATTTCAAGGATGGAGGCCTTTGCCCTGCAGTGGGACATTAATAGGCTGATACTTACTTTAGTTAAGAAAAAGTAAACATAATTTGTTTGTGTATTGCTTGTTATCGCAGCCTATGCCTGGATTTAGTAGTTAGCTTAATACTTTAAATATAATAATCAACTGTTCTTAGCGTGCTTTTGATGGCTACCCTATAACAAATAAATAAACACTGTGTCCACTCGGAACAGTTCGAAGATCACCGGACGGTGAGAAATCGAATATTATTAGATAAATTTCCCGCATTGGGAAGTCATCTGTGAAAATAGTGGGGAAATTACTTGTGTAATAGTCGAGGCGACACTGATCTGTTTTGGTTATTTTATAGCTTCATTTTATTTGAATTACCCCAATGGAAATCATAAATTCGATAATACTGCTGATGCGCAACCTGTCTTTGTAGTTCAAAATGGGCTTGATAGTACGAAATTATGACTTCGAAAACGTCTTTGGTAAAATTAATGTATTGGCAATACCACCTAAGTACTCCTTTAATTATGTTAAAATACTGGGTCCCAAGTAGGTGGTGCATAGGTACAATCTAACCATCTCCCCTATTTAAATTTTTGATGTCCCTGTTCGGCTCGCGTAGCATCCCGGTTATAAATAGTGCTTCTCTCTGGCAAGGTTCTGGGGTGGGTCAAAGCAAATAAACTTCATGTTTTAATACCTAGTTTCAAAGATAACTCTTTTGTAAGATTATTTGCATAGTTGTTTCAAGCATAATAACTGATCAAAAGGTGTTTCCCCTTTTAACGAAGTAAAAGTTTCTTTAATGATAAGCCTTATAGAAGCTAGAGTAGTAATATCGCTTGTTTGACTGCGTTTTCTTTTGTAATTGATATAATTATTTGAAAAAGGCTGAATAATGTTGAATTTTTTACGGCATTTTACTTTGAAATGCAGGTCGGAAATACATATTGACCAAAAAAAGGTCTATAATTTTATAAATGAAAATAATGATACTCGTAAATGTTTGTTTTTATTACAGATGTCCCATTGTTATTTTGCGAGGGCGCAAAAAATGTCAGGATGGACGAGTTATTGGAGCTAAGAGCGGAATATCAAGCTAATTATTACTATTTATAGTTATTTAAGATAAATAATCAATTGTTATGACTTTATATTTTAAGGTTCTAACTTCCGGTTTCATTTAATACAATTTATTAATGTTACAAATGCATTGCTGCCATTAAATAATGAGGGAAATGATTCCAAGACGTTTTAAGAAAGAATTGTATGTTTAACATATTTTAATTAAGTTATAAGTACTCTTAAAATACATATTTGTAAACAAGGTTTCATTTCCGGTTCGCGGGTTTTTGTTGGCCGTGAAAAAAACAGGGGGCGCTGTAAGTTGTCAATGGAGTCGACGTCGTTGAAAAGATAAGTGGTTAATTACTACTGGCTAGACTAGAAAATTGTGTACTGATTTCTAGATTCATGTTATCTAAAGTAAATCATTGTGATAATCCAGCTGGAACCAAATCTATTCATTGGACATATTCCTAAATCTATTCTATTCTATGCTAACCTAGAAAAGTGTATGACTAAAGTGTTTAAAATAAAGATTATGTCTGTACAAATGTGACATGGATAACTAATAATTACGATCCATTGTGTGTCCTGGAATAAATGTCTTGTATTGATATATTTTGCTTATTTATTTAGTTTCCTTATCTAAAATTATCAGGTTCTTAAAACAAAATGAACAAGACGTAATAATTTAGTTTCTCGATAATGGTTTAAATAAATGTTTAGATGGAAAGTCGTTACATTATGATGAATACCTACGTAAAACCAGTACTACTTACTAATATGTTCTTGGTCTAATACCATACTTTTAACAGTAATGACTGCGCTAAATGTATTGTTAAGGTTACTTTTCATTAGAAAATAATTATAGACAGTAATAGGTAAGGACTTGCGACTGACATAAAAGACCCCAAAACAATACTGAGCTCCGTCAACTCAACTCTTAATCAAGAAGATTATATTACTCCGTATGATTACGAATGTACACACTCCAAATTATATTCGAGATATAAAATCAGATTCCTCATATCCATATAGTTTCTGATGCCAAGTTACTCAGTAGATTGAGTGGGAAAACAACTTGACAAGGCGAACTGCGTGATCTCATTTGCTATGGCGACACAGAGAGAGTTCCCGCGCTTGAATATTAACCGCTGAAGGAGCAACTTGCGCTCATCTGTTTCTATGTTGAATATACTGTTTGCAATTACTTTATATATGAACTAGTATTGAACTAATTTTAAACAAAATTCTAATATGGCTCCTGTTTTATTTTATTACAGTCATTGGTAAAGTTTTTAGAGAGCACGATTTTATGGATAAAATATATAAATATTATGGATATAAAAAAAAATTATAATTTATTTATTTTTCTAAAGTAAAGATAGCCCATTACACAAAATATCACATCAATTCGACACAGTTTTGAATCAGTCCTCAAGTACATACATAACTGCCTTTTTTACAATGTTTTTATAAAATATTAAGTAGAAAATCTGGTATTATAACACCATAAACAATTCAACTTTATTTTTAATTCATAGATTTGCAGGCAATACCTAAATAACCATGAATTCACGAATTCACGAGTCGGGAAACATCACTCAAAGATTTACCGATGTTATACTTACGAGAGGGAGTCACCCCTTCACATGAATACGAATTTGCAACTGACTCGCAGGTTGAAATTGTGTAACCAAATTTTCCCCTTACGCAAAGTAGGGACGCAAAAAACTGGAGTTTCACTGAACACGGAACTTTATTTTTAAAATCTTCCGAAAGAGTAGGGATTGACTCGGCTGTGGATTTCATGTCGCAAAGGAAAACTGGTTCCATCCCTGGGTGAGGTAATTTTTTTTTAAATGTCAATAAGTATCGTTATCTACATTGATCTGACCCCAAAGTAAGTAGCTTAATTAAGCACTAGTGTTATGGGTATCAGAAACAAAAAACGTGCCATAAGTCCATAACTTAAAAACAAATAAACATCCAGACACAGAACCAACACAATGTTCATTATGAGGCATTTGGTTATGACCGGTAACCCTGACCCATGCACCAGAGTTCGAATCTCAATCAGGACAATCGCTTAGGTAATAAAGATTTATGGGGTCCCATGTCTGGAGATGTATTTGTATATAAGAATACTTTTTTTGTAGTGCCATCGTTTTTTTTGAAACGCTTCTTAATTTTGGACCAGATCAATGGTACATGTGATGTTGTTGTCCAATTTTATTATATGGAATATATTTTTTATGTTTATTCCGTTGAGGAACACTTCGTCAAGAAGCGTCGCTCAATTTGCTGCCAGACTGTAGGCTCATCTGATCTTCAAACCTTTAATTTCAAGTGTACTGGCTCCCACATAATATTGCTGGAACAGCCAGAGCTGTTATGGCGGCAGATTTCACCAGTGGCGGTAGCTAGACAGTTGGACTCTGAAAAAGTAATATGGAATATGAACAAAATATGTGTACAAATGCTATATAATATGCTCTACTTCCGATCACCAAATCGCCACAGACTTAAAATGAGTAAGGTAAGGAGGAAATTTCCCTGTCACATGAATATAAATCTGCTGACACCACTTTTGTAACTTTGATTACTTACTGTGTAGCAGGATTTCCCCTCAGATTCAAGTGAAGTGATTTATGGCAATGAACGTGTGACCAAGAAAGAAAGAATTTCTTTATAACATTCCATGAAAAGTGTGTTCTGTTCCGTAGAAGTAATAATGTAAGAATATCATGGTATTTCAGGTTTGGCCAATAATAATTATATGCAAGTAACATAGTGGTACATAATCTAATTATTAACTGACTTAAAACGTTCGCCTATTAATTTTCACTTAGTAAACGATAAAAATCTTACTAATAAATTATTATAAGAGCTATTTGAAAATGTTTGGGGATGGAACACAGGATTGAAGACAGTTTGTTACACTTTCGTGTAAAAACTATTGAACGAATTTAGATGAAACCTTACAAATTAAAGACTCGATCCTGGAAAGGTTATTTACTTTAAAACTGTCTGTGTTATCTGTCTCGAAAGACCAGATAGGCAGTGAGTTGCATGTCCTGAGTGGGATACCCGTGCAGTACCATTGAAATTGTTCTGTTGGGATAAATAAAATTGTCCGTTACAGAACTAGAAGTCGGCCGTAGTAACCATTTTGCTTCTGGAAACTCGTTGGTTCTTTACTTGATAATGATATTATTATACCTACTAATAAAACTAATTTTTGAAATCTTCAGAGTTTATTTAATAAATATCCGAAATCTAATAAACACAGAACACACAAAACGTTCATCACATAAATGTGACAAACATAACCCATAACGCTATCTACAGGGTCACTAACAAACACGCCATAGGGCTATTCAAATTGTTTTTATTAGATTGTCTAAAGGAGACCTCCCTCCGAACAACTCTTAAATTCATTCAAGAGTAACAAATTTACACAGACATTTTTAAAAACCTCTTAAAACTCCCAAGTGGGTGACGAATTATTTTATTCAGTTCGACTCTCGAAAACTTTTATGAATGTGAAATCAAGTCGCCACTGGTTTTGAGAGGAAGTTTTAAAACTGTATTGTCCGTAGGAAATCTGACTTCACGGTTGTCCGTGAATTTTGGAATTAATTTAGGTCTGGAATTGCCTGTTTTCAACCTAGTTATTAACATGAAACTAAGTACATTTAGCTTAAAACACAGTTCTTGAATCTTTATAAACAAGCAGATATTTCATTTAAAGTAAAGTAGTTATAAAAAAATATTTGTTTCGATATTTGAAAATAATATAAAACAAAAATATTTCTTTTTTTGTGAACTGCATTAAATATACAATAATTATAAGTATAGCCGAAAATAGAGACTATGAAAAATAATAATTTTCGGCTGAATTCTAGACATTCATCAGAAAGTAATATAAGCTCTTTTGTAATTAAAGCTCACTCAACAGACAAGATTTTCAGTAATTATTTTTCGACCCCAAACGACGACGAGTCCCAAATAACTAATATCATGGGCGTACCGAGGGGGGGGCAGGGGGGGGCAGCTGCCCCCCCCTGGAAATCTCGCAGTACATGTATGAACTCGTCTAATTACTACAAATCAAAGTAACAAGTGCAGCTGCCCCCCCCTGGAAATCTCGCAGAACATGTATGAACTCGCCTAATTACTACTAATCGAAGTGAAAACGGGGCCTTATGCTTTATCCTTTAAATTTTGTTTGCTCAGTGTACTTACATATAAAACTGAATTTGCAAACAGTATGGGCGATTCTTTCACGGAAGACCTTATAAACCGTTTTGCAGAAGATCCTCGAAAATTACTTTTGATGTAGAAGCGATGCTTTTTAATCATATATTATCATCATCAACGTATTTCGCGTTTCGACATTTTTTCTTACAAATAATTTTTCACTCTATCTGAAAGTGTAATTTGTCGTTGAAGAAAGCACCGTTCAACAATGAAATTTCGTTCCGGAGGTATCAGCGTTGAAAATGTACTTCGTAGTGGTTGACCTAGATTACTTTAGGACGACGAATTGAGGACCCTGGTGGAGCTCAGACTGACCCATCGCAAACAGCTCCAGGGATTGCACAAGAACTATGAGTCAGTCACTTTCCAAAGGCAAAAACCCACCAAAAACGACTTTGGTCAGACAATCACCGCAACTTGCAGCTGAAGCAGCCAGGCACTGGTCAACAGAAGACATCTGATCCTCATCATCATTATTATCAGCCCGTAACAGTCCACTGCGGGACATCTAGGCCTCTCCGAATGCTAGCCACGCTGATCGATCCTCGGCCACTCCTATCCAGCTCCTGCCAGCCATCTTGCGCGCAGATCATCGCTCCACCTGGCCTGAGGGCGTCCTACACTACGTTTACCGAGACGCGGTCTCCACTCTAGAACCTGTTTACTACAACGGTTATCGGTTTTACGGCTGATATGGCCACTGCCTCTTCAGCTGGCTAATCCGGCGAACTATGTCGGTGACTTTGGTTCTCTGCCAGATCACCTCATTTCAGATACGATACCGCAGAGAAACGCCGAGCATGGCTCTTTCCATAGCCTGCTGAGTGACTTTAAACTTGTGGACCAGCCGTGCCGTAAGTGTCAACTTTTCGGCTCCGTACCTACCTACCTATGTCATGACGGGTAGGTCGCACTGATTGAAGACTTTGTCTTTAGACATTGTGGAATCGGCGATGAGAAGACTCGACGTAGTTTTCCAAACGCTGCCTAACCCAACCGACTTCTGATCCTGTTCCACGACAACGCCCGTCCGCATATTTCACAAATCACCATCCGAAAATTAACCGAATTAAGCGTTGAAGTTTTTCCTCACCCACCATACCTACTCTTCAGACCTCTCGTCAACCGCCTACCACCTTTTCAAGCACTTCGTTGACTTACTCACAGGTAGAATCTTCGTTAATTGTTGTTTTTTCCTGGTCCTGACCAGGAAAAAACAACATTTGTCGACTTCATCTAATTCCGAAAACCAAATCGACCCTTGAAAGAAATAAATGACTAATAAAAAGCGACTTGTAGCTAACTCTATGGAGAGCTGTTAAAAGTTGGAATGATGAAAAAAATCATAAAAAAATTGTAATGACAGCAAGTGCATTTAAAACTGTTCTGCAATATTATCTTACTGTCTAAATTTTAGCTTAAGAACTGTTGAGCCAGTACACTTGAAACTAAAGGCTAGAAGATCATGAGCTTACAGCGATGCAGCACATTGAGCGACGCTTCCTGGTGAAGTGTCCCTCAATGCAATAGGCCGCAGTGACCGCTTACCATCAGGTGGGCTGCGTGCGTGTCTGTCTGCCAACTGACGTGGTATAAAAAAAAATATGTTGGATTAAAAGTTAGTAAGTAGAACTTTATCGATTTAGCTACCTACTGTTTGCTCTTTATTACTTATACCTAAAGTTTCAGTAGGTGTGTTTGTGTATGACAAAACCGCGGACAACGCGTTACCCCCCCCCCCCCCGCTTTCAAGGGGACTTGCCCCCCCCCTAGGCCAGAAGCTGGGTACGCCCATGACTAATATTACTTCATGAATTAGATCTCGCTCAAAAATAGAGTAGCAAAAAACCAAAAACCTAAGAAACTTTCAATATCCCTTTCAATTAGTTAAACATTAAATCTAACAGTTCCGTTTTCCAATATCCTTGCGGAATGCTGAAAAGAACTGGTGCGTTTAATTTATCGTTCTTCAACATTGCAGAAGTGAACTTAAATGGAATTTAATTCAAACTCGACTGTTTTCTAGCTCTCATAATTCATCCGAAGAATAAATCGTTACTCTATCTAGTTCTATTGTATAGCCCGACCAATAAAATTAAAAAACTTCGCCATATTGCGGAAAAATATTGGAACTAATTTCTACAAGTGGCAACAATCAAATAAATAACAATAAGATGATGTCATTATTATTCTGTCAAAGTGTGATGTCAATTGTCAACCGTGCCTTGTTACTATTGGATATTGTGAGTAATTTGTGAGTATAACCATAGCAACCAAGTGTTGCTATAACCATGAATAATGTGGCGCCTCCAGAGCAGGTTTTTTATTTTCCTGGTCAGGTTATAAAAACTGTCACCGAAGAAAGGGAATTTCTTTAAAATAAATCTATCTACCTATGTAAATAAAATAATGGCCGAAATATATGTTAAATATATGTGTGCGCGCATAATTTCATAACGTTCTCTCGTCCTCAAATTATATATTTTTTCATTTTTGTGTTTTTCATTTCGTATTTATAATATTTTTAGTGCAGGTTGGGTTGGGCAGCAAGTTTAGTTTAATGAGGACTTACTAACTGAATCTTTTAATTGTAAACTTTTCGTTGAGTTGAAATTTCTTTTATCTACTCGAATGCTTGGGATAAAAAGATGTCATTAAAAGTATTTGTACAGAAGAATTGCAATGTTGTATTGCATTTGGTGACATTACCTTGGTTTAGAACTCATGTAGTCTGTGATTATGACATTTCACAGTATATTTTCTGTACCTTTGTCATTATTTAACAATAAAGTGGTATGTTTTTGTAATCAAAAAGCTTCACAAAATTCAAAATCAGAAACACCCTTGTCTGGATTTCAACTCCCAAAGTAATTATAAAACCAAGAAGATAATTAGAATTGCATATTAATTAAGTTAAACGTTTAAATTATTTAGAAATTTTCACTGAAAGTAATTTGAATAAGTTTTCTACCTCTAAACGAATGTTCGTCGGGATGTGACGCTTACCCGTAGGAATAAAAAGAATTCACGAACGGAGAGTAATTAGAATGTAAATTTTAGGAAATTACTGAATACAAATACGGTCTGGGCGAAATGAGAAGGACGCCTATGGCGAATAAGGGATATGCTTCTATTAGAAAAACAATCTGATTCTTTCATCACAATTTAGGTTTGAAACTTTTCTTTATATTTTATTCTTAAGATTAGTGTAGTAACGCGGCCTATTCCATTGAGGGACATTTCGTTAAGAAGCGTCGCTCAATGTGCTGCCAGACTGTAGGCTCATCTAATCTTCGAGCCTTTAATTTCAAGTGTACTGGCTCCAAAATTAATACTGCCGGAACACAGCCAGAGCCGTTATGGCAGATTTCTTGTGGGGGTGGTAGCTAGCCAATCGGACTCTGAAAAAGGCCTACCACCCACCAGACCCAAGAAGGGAATCGAACCCTCGATCTCCGCGCGACCCGAGCGGCTTAGCCACTATTTCACGAAGGCGGTCTTGTATCAAAGGCTTTCATCAGAAGTGCCCCAAAGTTTACTAGGACAGAGACTTCATTTGGGCCTCTGGACGTTTGCTTTGCCGTTTCGGGAGGTTGCTTTGAGCTTTGTGCAGTTAAAGAGCCTTTACTCTTGTTTTATTTGTTAGGCTCTGTGTGCAATTACTTCTGCACACATAGCACTATGTGTGTGGAACTAAAAATTAGGTTAGCTTGTATTACTAAATTATAGCCATTTTTCTCTAGCAAGAAATCACATCATGTTTTTCAAACTATTCTCTCTATATCAGTGAAAATGTCCAATGTATGTAATTTTTAGGCTCAACTTTTTGATACAGATAAAAGAGTATTTAACTTCCAAATGTATTGCTTGAAGTTGCATAATTATCTTTTTGATTTATATTTATTTTTTAAACAATATAAAAAGTTAAATAATTTATTAAAAATTTAAGAGGCTGCCGCGTTCAATAAACCTATAAAATTATTTACTTAATAGTTCATGATACCAAACTCAACAGATAAACTTGACAGTAAATCGCTCTCATTGCCACTCTACTGGATATTTCATCCATGATAAAAAACACAATCATAAGGAAACAAAACTAATACTGTCCCATTTAACAGAAAGGAGCCATTAATATTTGCAAAAGGAAATCTAATATTCCACAATTCAGGTCTATTTCACTCAATTACAGATACAATAGAAGTTTGTTATTGTCTGACTGTATTGTCTGATGTCCAGACGGTGATGAATGTCCAGACTGCCGAGTGACAAAACGTCCGCCATGATTAAATTAAACGTCAAATTTGACAAAGAACATGTTGCTGAGACGTGCTGAGACAACTGTGATGATTGTTCATCGTCGTGATATAATCTGCATAATATAATTATTCCTATTTTATACTTCAAGAGGCACGTAAAAAAAAACTAGAAGCATAATTAAATACATAATACACAACTTTAATATGAGAAAGTTTAGGTATTAGCATTAGATTTTTAATTCTATCACTCTTGAACAAAATACAATTAACTAATTTACAATTTATATATGTAGTTAGATACTGTTTATAATTTTTTTTAGTCCTCTTTAGGTGTTAATTGAGCTTATTAAATGACAATAAGATTGGCATTTTTTAGTAAACAGAGTAATCTTCCGGCAACAGTTTCTTGTTACATAAAACATAACATGTAACATGATTCTGATTTAATAATATGTTTAGTGCGAAAGTGAATAAACAGATTATTTATTGTTACGTATATAAGTAAATATCAGAGCTTTTGGCTTTATATATTTTAGAATTTACAGCCCCCGTTTCAATTAATTTACAAATAAAGATATAATATGTAAAGTAGGTACGTAAATAAAATTCCTCCACTGAGCTTTAACCATGTTTTGTTTACTCTTAAAACAATCCTAGCATATTACAAGAGTTAAAACTTCAGAACCAAAGAGCCAAAGTTTTTTTTTTTTTTTTAGCTGATTTGAAATATCGACAACGCTGAAAATATTCGCACCGCCCTAATTACCTACCGTGTTCTGACTAAATCATTAAAGGAACTCGAAACCAGTTTTTCCATGACCGCAGTGACTTGTTAGTTATGAATGAGAGCGCAGTGAGTCAGCGGATCGCTGACGTATGCTCATTGGAGTTGCTGATTATGCACCTAGAGGCTACGAAACTGCCGACTCACGAGCGCTAGTGACAGGACGGGTGGCGGGATTAATCATTTTAGGCGAAGATTTTAATTGAATTTTTATAAACTAACCCTCCCCGGTTTCGCAAAAGTAGGTAGTGCGTAATTAATTAGATTCATAAAGATAATGCTTTTCTTGATTATCACAACTGGCAAAAAAACAGAATTATCTAATTTGATGTAGTTGTTCTGAAGTAGGTAGGAGATGTTTATTTCTTGTATCAGATTTTATGATTTGATTTGGTTTCTGCCTGAGGTCTGGTTGGTGGTAGGATTTTTCCAGCTGGGCTGGTTAATAGCCTGGCTGGAACCAGCTCGTCACAATCCGGTGAAAAGGGCAAACCAGGGTAGTTTAGTGGGTACTTTAGTCTCGAGTCAGGCACACGGCCGCAGGTCTGGCTAGGCTGCGGTTATAGTGCCTACGCAGTCTCCTCAGAAAAAAAGAAAAAAAAAAACTGCATGGAGCTTTGGGGATCTTCCACGTCGACAGAAACATCATAGTCAGAGCAAGTTACTTTCGTTTCTAATATTAGCATGGATAATCTGTTAGATTTAAATTATGGAATTTTACAAGGTTTCGTAATACGATGATCTTACTTAGCTACCATGGCTCCACAATATTATTCTGTGAATTGATACAGTCCCAATAGTTTAATGAGAAATAGACAGCTCCTTACTAGTCAACGTTGTAGGGCCTCTGCCAAAATCGTATTTACTTGCAAATGGCTAGATGATTCCTGTTGTGAAATGATACGGAACAGTGATCGGGTACTCTTGTTGTACCATTGGCGTAAGTTCTTTAGCCATGATGTTATTCGTCTACCTCATGGTAGTTTCTCAACATCCTTCTGAACACCCACATTTCGATAGCTTGGAGTTTTTTGCTGGTAGTTTCTGGGAGTGTCCATGCTTCCACGCCATAGAACTAATGAATCCTGGGCCATAAACACTGTAAAATAATACTATGTTTTGTAAATACGAAATTTTCTAGTTTTCAATAATTGCTGTGACATGTGCATATTGATCATCGTCAAGCTTTCATATCTTATTATGAGACGTTAACACTGTTTACTAAGTTCAGCGCGTGATAATATGTGTCTAATCACATTTGCTTATTGTTTCCTAATAACACAGTTGAGTGTTTACCTACTCTATTAGAGCTAAGTCGAAATGACGTACACAATTATGTTTCTATGGGGAAGTGGGATGAAACGATCGTAAACAACGTGAAGAATTTGTGACTTTCAAGGCTAGTTTCACTGGCAAATAAAAAAAAATTGTAGTGGTAGAGCCATGCTGTTTTATAATACGAATGGGCCGGCTCGTCCGGGGTAGTAGAGGGTCACATAACACCAGCGTAAAATAATAGTGACTACTATTGTGTTTCGTCTGGTTTGTGAGAGTGCCGGAGGCCCACCTCTTAAAAGGCCGGCAACGCATCAGCGATTCCTCTGGTGTTGTAGATGTCGATGTTTGCAGATGTTGCAAACCGCAGGCTGGTTTGCCGCCTCTGGCATAAAAATAAAAAATGAAGCTATCTCCATTTTTTGAAAATTGACAAAAGAGAGTCCGTACCCAGCAGCACCACATAAATTAATTAGAACCTATCTGATATCGGCGAGGCTGACCGTTTAAAATGCAAGCCGAACTGAATTTTCCTTAACGGAAAAAATACATCTCGTCTTTAATGTTGTCCATACCGGGATAGTCTGGATCCCGAGATCACAATAACTAGAACAACGAACCGTGGTAGGTATGGACATAATATGTTTAACTGGATTACTTCCTCTAATTGGTGATTGCAAAGCTAAGAAAATTTCTATCTTTGAATACCAACAACAATTAGTAATGTTTCAATTTTGATTTGTTTTTGTTTTGTTTTAGTACAATCAATAACTTAATACCAATGCAGGGTTCTTTGAATGAAAATGGCAAAAAAACTATTTTAAAAACTACTCCACTTGTACTTTACATATAAGAATTTTCCACTTACATCTTTCAATTGAAAACCAATTCATTCGAATCTTTCAATTAAAAGCAACGTTACTAAAACTAAACAAAGAATACTATTTATACCATACCGAAAGGCAGTAAATTAACATTCTTGGGTGCGTTAACAGTTTCCCCGTTACTAGGCCACGCTGACGAATGACCCCCACTATCCCTACACTGATCGATGTCGGTGTATCCGTTTTTCTAAGAAAAAGTCTATGTCGAAGTGAAATTCCGCAGTTACTCGTGTTTCTTACGAAGCCATTACGCGTTATTAGTCTATATTAATTCTTTCATAAATATAACATGGATACCATCCCTTAAGGATTGTTCTTGGAATTGTAGTTTAATCATTCATTTTTAATCTTAATCGAAGTTATTTAGTTTTTAGGTTTCGTCTTGGTTCTTAATAGCTGTAGGATGACGAAAAAGAAACTTTTATTGGCGATTAGCTAGTACTTTTTTTATTGGCGAAAATAGGTGCATTAATTTTGTTACAAAAGTATTGTTTAGTAATAACTAGACCAAATTCTAGAGCCTGCTGAAAGTACCCTGACCAGATCGAAAGAAATGGCTCGGAGAAATAAGATACTTTATAATTTATGTTCCAAATTGAAACGTATTAACGATTAAATAAAAATCTATAACGCACCATAGTAAAGGTCTGTTTTCCATCAAATGGTTGTAAGTAAGGTTTTCATATGAACAGTTTCGTTAGACCTTTTCAATATTCTCGGAAATATGTTTCGCTATGGGGTCCTAACAAAAACGAAACAATACGAAAGGCGGCCCCACGTGCGTTTGATAAATCGTTTCGTAGATCAAGCGTTTTGTCGCTCTGTGTTTTTACTTTTTGCGAATTTTGAACAAATCTATCCCTTTAGGGAAAAATCGGCTTTCTTTTATGTATGACATAGGATTTCATTAAGACTTGAGAGTAGAAGGGGAAATCGCTACTTCTCGTGTACGTGAATATTTCGTTAACCAAACTACGAGTCTTTTTTATTTAAGAGGTTTATATTGTGTTGTTTTGACAAAGCGAGAGATAACCTACTTTATCATTGGCATATCGATAAATTGTGATTGAAATTATATCAGAGAAAAACAATTTCAGCGGTATTTCCCCTGAGATGTCAAAAAGAAAAGTATCACGGGTTCTAACATGTGCCGTTTGATTCCCAGGTGAGTTAACTTCCAATTACGCTACTGAGACCTTAAGAAGATTTCCATCGAATCCAACGAACTAAAACCGTTTGTTTATTATTTGTGGTACGTCCTGTAACTGTCCAAATGTGACTGAAAGAAATGTAAAAAAAAAAGAAAACCGTGGGTTAACCCACCCACAATCGATTCCTTGTATACTAAGTTCCATTAATGGAAAATGGGGGGTGAGAGTCACTTACTAATATTAGTATGATTAATACTTCCATTCGTTTCGACAGAGTCATCTATCAAACAGTCTGACATCAATGCTGAACTAAAGAACCGTAACCCCTAACAAAAAAGGCAAGTCCAGATTTGCACTTTAGCCTTACCAGTAACTTATAAATTAAGTTAATATGTTTGATCGACGGCCATAACAATGTTGTAATACCCCGACGGTCTAGTGCAGCCTAAGCAGTTTTGAGTTCACTTCCTGGGTCGGGCAAAATATTTGACGGATATATCGAACATCTTATATTTCAATTTTTTTTCACTTGATACACATGCCATTAAGTCAAATGATTTTTTCATGAGTAGTTTTTTGACAATAATTCAAGACCACAAATATATTATTTTTTTTGGAAATCACAAAAAAATCCAAAAAGTTGTTGAAAACATAATAAATATACTTTTCCGCAAACAACGTAATGGGAGCCCAGAGCCCACTTTCAGGGCTTAATTGAAAAACATTTCCTCTGCAACTCTGTTTAATGCCGCAAATGCCTCGAACTTTCTAACCACACCAGCTTATATCGAGGCACCTCGAATTCCAATGAAAGTTGTTCGCTCTTTGCCGATTCCGCGATTGAAGTGGTCCAATGAAATAGTAGATTAAACGTGCATATTTTGTGAATGTACCTACTTAAAGAAAGAGTTCCTTGCGGACATGTGGAAGGGGAATGTGAATTTTTATAGCGGTGCATTACACTCCTTTTTTTAAAGTGGAAAAATCATTAATTTCTATAGAGAAAGTTTAAGCTCGGGCATTAAACTGCCTTTTTGAAATAATAGGTAAACGACAACAACGACAACTTAAATAAAAAAAAATGGTCTTTTAACTATGATGAAGGTAACAAAATAGATACTTGGAGGCGTTTTTCTCCTCTTACTACGAGTACTAACAACGGACAATATTGCCCTACCAATTAGTGCAAACGCGCGCAGTGAAGAATAGCAGTTTCATACTAGAAAAACAAATTCTTTACTGTATTGGTTGTCTTTGTTGTGTTTGACGAATTAATAAATAAATAAAAAAGGGCAAAACTAATGCTGTGAAAAGAAGTATATCATAATTATGCGTGTGTTTTTGTTACGTAGTTCTTCAATTCGAAGAGCCTGTTACGGTTCTTTTATAAAAAATTACCCGCCAAGGGACGGACACTACGCCAAACATTTTGTCCCACAATCTGTGACATATCTCCGATATTCCGCTAGAATTCATTTATTTTTCACTTGGAATTATTCTATGCTGTATTATTGGAGCTCACAATACTTTTGCTCCTTGCTAGGCTTTCTTTTAAAAGAATGTTAGAACAATTAAATAGACGCGAGTTAGTAAAAAGTTATGATTTTCTTTTGTTTTTGTAACTTACTGTTATTAACTATCCGTATCCGTTTTATTTAATAAGTAGTAACCGTGTAAATATCAGAAATCATTACTGTTAGATATTAACCTTGTCTTACAGGTATATTATTTATTACTATGGTTAAACAAGACGATATTAATTCGATAATTTTCATCAAATCAAAATCGGGACAACTACTTTGTTTTTGATAATGCAAGTTGAACTAACGTACCCTACTGATTCTGGATTTCGTCCAGTGTTCAGTTATAGTAATGAATATTCAATTGCGAAAACGCGGTTTTGTTATACAAACTTTATTTCATTTAAAAAGTAAATTGCACTGATGGATAAAGTGCAGTAGTGAAATAAAATTACATGCTTCCCGCTAACAACATTGTAAGTAAATAAATAAAGCCATTGTGGAGCATCAGTATACTTTTATTTCAACATTTTTTGTCCTTTTCAAACTGTCATTAAAAATAAAATATTTTGTAATAAAATGCTTTCGCAAGCACGGTATTATCTAATAACGGATAATGTAACAATTCTTTCTTAGAAAGTTACAGTGCCTAGCGCGATCATGATACAGTTTCACAAGAAATTATGACTGTTGGAAAAACTTTTAATGACAAGAATTCTGAGCTAAGTCCTCTAGACTTAATGAGCGCTTTTGTATTGTTAGGATGTAGTATTTCTAATAATGTCATATTATGGTTATCATATGTAAAGAATTAAACTTATTGATTAAATTCGTAACAAACTAGATTTTGCATGTTATTTTTAACCCGAGTATAAATTGGCACAAATGAGTTATTGTGATGTATTATTTATAATATTAGTATAGATACATTAATATTAGATAGACAACATTACCTGCAGTAATTTTGTATGTCTAACCCAAAACGTGTGTCTATGTAGCTACAGTTGTATATTATGGGTCCCAGAATCAACAATGGTATCACGAATATAATCTATACTAATATACTAATTACCAATACTAATAATATTATAAAGAGGAAAGATTTGATTGTTTGTTTGTTTGTATGTTTGTTTGTTTGTTTGAATTGAATAGGCTCCGAAACTACTGAACCAATTTGAATAATTCACTGTTAGATAGCTACACTATCCCCGGTGAACATAGGATACTTTTGATCCCGGAAATGTGGGGGGAAGGGGGGGATATTTGATAAAAGAAATTACGCGCGGGTGAAACCGCGGGCGGACGGCTAGTGTTAAATAAATGTTAACATTCAGAGATGAAATTCACATTATTCAAAAGTACAATCCATTAATACAAGTAGCTACTATGTAAATAATTTCTAAGCAAGATGTCCTGATTTACTATTTGTATTAACCGACTAGCGGTCGCCGCCGCGGTTTCACACGCGCGCAATTTCTTTTGTCAATTATCCCCCCTTCCCTTAACATTTCCGTGATCAAAAGTACTCTTTGTCATCAGGGAAGAATGTAGCTTTCCAACAGTGAAAGAATTTTTCAAATCGGTTCAGTAGTTTCGGAGCCTATTCCAATACAAACGACAATCAAATCTTTCCTCTTTATAATATTAGTACATTATATTTTGACCAGTGAACCACAGACCAAATACAACTGGTCTTCCCATTAATCCGGACATTTTGTATTAAATAAACATTGCAAAACAGTGCGTTGTGAGTTAACTATCGAAGATGATAATCGAAATAATGTAACCTAACAAAATTAAAAACCGAGTCTCCCACTCGTAACTTCGTATTTTAAATGATTGGCCGTGGTTTTGCGTAAAGCAAACCGATCCGCTACCCCTCTCACTTGCTTCACATTGTTCTCTTTAGGGTATAATAACTAAATTTAATAATCACAATACTCAATACGACCATACATTTTGATAGTCAATAATGTGCAAATACGCGGGAAGCCTCATAACAAACTTGCACGCCAATAACTGGTATCTTAATATCCGAACGATGCTTTGATGAATACTTATGGCTCCCTGTAATCTGTACTTTACGATATTGTAAGCAATTTCAACATATTAATGACTGGTTTTGATCGCAGCAATTTATTCTATAGTGCCTAATTAGGGCTGCCAGAGTTCCCGAATGGAACCTATCGATGAATTATAGAAGTTCAAGATAATCGATTAACTATTGCCAGTTACACTAGATTTTATACTTTAGTATAAAATATGTTATATTAACAGTATGACTTCATTAGTACACAACTCTCTATTTATCTTGAATTTGATTAGGTAGTAAAAAGTATTGTTTTCCTCTTTTGTTTATAAGTGAAAATGAAAAACACTTTATTGTGCTAAGGTTTTTTGTTTACAATTCTATTTGGGTGTCACACTAGGATTCAAATGTATTTAAGAGTGTGATTAGAATATATTGGTTGAAGATAGCTGAAGATAGCAGGGTAGCTGACTGTTACTAGCTTTGTTTGCTAGTTTAACTTCATTTTCTTTATGCCAACCAAAGTTCCGATATACTTACATCCTAACTAATATCGATATTTCAACTAGTTCGTAACATCACTAGTTAACGTGGTGTTTATTAGCATTGGTGATTGTGACTGTCTCAAATAGGGTGATTACCCTGAGTAGGCGTGTGAACACAACTTAATTGTGCCTCAAATCACGGCCTTCGAGTCTTGTTGTCGGTCTGACGTACATTTCTAACCCTTGCTAACTAGCATGTAACTATTCTAGGCAAGCGAAATTACGGGAACTCGTTTATCTTGCAAAAGCTATTATTTTTGTGGAAAAAAAAATATTCTTTTATATCCTTGAGCTGATTTCATAAAGAACCAAGTGTCTGACAATGACACACACCTATTGGAAATAGTAGGTTTATGTGTAGACCGGCTCAAAGGCGCATTTTGGTCTGTTTTTTAATGTTGATGACATCTCTTTGGTGTTGCAGATGTCCATGGGTGGCAGTGATTGCTTACCATCAGGCGACCAGCAGGCCCGTTTGCTGCCTCTGACATAAAAAAAATCGGCTGGGTACGGAAGACAGAAATCCAAAGACCTATATCTAACCTAAGCAGAAAGGTATAAAACAACCTCATTTGCAGTTCTATTTTCTATAATAGGACGCGAAAATCACTCACGTCGTGTGTAGGTGGAAATCTAAAGACACTTAATTGAAATTAATGGGAAAATACTGTTTACTTTTACTTTTCATTATACCAACCAATAGCAGAATTTAACTACTATTTTCAAGTCCTGTATAAGGCCATATAATTATGTGCTTGTTCTGTGTATTGATGTTTATTTATAATTAAAAAGAGAGAAAATTTTCTTGTTCTGTGGAAATATCATTTATAATTTGACGAGCCATTTGGTGTAATGGTCGAGAAGTCGGCTATTACACCAGAGGTCGCGGGTTCAATCCCCGCACGTTACAAACATTTGTGTGCATGAACATGTCTGTTTGTATCGGTCTGGGTGTTTCTATGTATAATATGTATGTATTTACAAAAAAGCAAAAAGAATGTAAGTAATGTTTATCCGTTGTCTGGCATCCATAGCACAAGCTAATGCTAAGTTTGGGGCTAGATGGCGCTGTGTGAATAATGTCCAGAGACATTTAATATTTATGTTTAAGATAAACTTTCTTCCGCGTACGCTTGGACTGTGGAATGAACTCCCCGCTGAGGTTTTCACAATTTACTATAGCATGGGCTTTTCAAGAAAGGCATGAAAAGGTTTCTTTTTTAGGGTCGGCGACAAGCGATTAATGCTTCTGGAGTTGCAAGCGTCCATAGATGACGGTGACTGCCATCAGTAGTTTGTACTTTACTTTCTAAAATAAAAAAATAAATGTTTGTAGTAGGTACCTTATTTGTTTTTGATATCCGTGACACAAGCTCAAGCTACTTACTTTGTGATCAGATCTATGTTTAAGATTTTTACCAATATATTTAGTTTATACTTCTTAAGTAAGTACTAACCCACAATTTTGTCTCTTTGCGCGGAGCAACATTTAACACTAACACAAAAAAAATTAACACGAAAAAAAGGCACGGACCAACGAGTCAGTCGATAAAAATTTTTATTATAAAAATAAGTAAATAAATTTTTAGTTCAGTGACTAGTTTTACTCGTCAATCTAAACAGTTGTTAGTTGTTGAATAATGTTCTCTGATCAGAAGGAACTGCATATTTGCCGAGCACTCAGTCTCGTCTCGGATGCGGTTTCGCACCGCCTTCAACATTAACACGATACGACGATAGGGTTTACACTTAAGTATTTTTTTTATTTCTTTTATACTTGGTCAGTTGGCACACAGGCACGCATCCCACCTGATGGTAAGTGGCCACTACGGCCCATTCCATTGAGGGAGGTTTCACCTGGAATGTATAACAATATAACAAAAATGTTTTCCTATTTTAAAATTGGAAATGGTTTTCTTATAAGCATACAACACAAGAGTATAAAAGATGGACTTAATACCTAAAGGTATTCTCTACCAATTGAATTACAATAGGTACTTTATTTATCTATTAGTTGTACAAGATGCATTATTTGAAACAACAATTTTTGATTTTAGAATTAGTTGGAATGATGATTTGTAGACAAATGTTACACTAAACTTGTAGGTTGTAAAGAAGAATAATAAACTCTTTATTTTTTTTTATTTTTGTCATTTAAAAAAAAATACACCTATTAAAAAATAGTCACAACGTTACCCACCTTAGTTTTGAATATGTTTGATCAAGCCATCACTATAATATACTAAGTATATTTCTTACTTATCTTCCATCAAATTAGTAGGTGGCAGCCCTACAGCGGTAACCCTCAAGTGGTCGTTATAAATCAGCTATCGGCATTACCGGTCACCGGTTCCTTGTTTGCGTCCCGTTTGCGGCGGTCTTCCACCACTGCCGTCCATTATTTATGAACAAACTCATTTGTATTCCTAAGATATTCCATAGATTAAGACTAATCGCGTGGTCTTAATAATTGAGGGAAAGACAGGTGTTTTTCTTTTTGTGCATTGCCAAAGAAATAGCAAATAAAAATTTTATGATTACAATTCGTTAAGGATTTGTACTATGTCTGTTTATTAAAATTGAGTGATGATAATATGATCAGCTGAGATTTTTGACATAAAAATATTTTATACATATTTCAAAAATTCTTGTGATCATATTTTATTACTAAGTAAACCTTAAAAATTGCTTCTTAAAGGATTTAAACATGTATGAAGATAATGTAAGCTGGAAAACTCAAATGATTAAATGTTAGGTACCTAAGCCATTTGCAGAAATATTGAAGCTCCGTAGCACAGTTCTGTAGCACTCGTAGCAATCCATATCGTAACTCAAACATTATCCGTAGCAGACTACGACTTTAGGTGCTACGATCTACAACGTAGTTTGTAAGTCGATTTTTCTATGGATTCTTAGAATAAATGCTCCCTTTTTTAGTTGCCACACAGTTAAAGCGTCTCAATTGTAAAGAAGACGGGCGAAATTCCATAGAAAGTTGGGCCTAGATTTTTTATGGATTACACTTACATATTTACTCTTATAATGTAGAAATTAAAGTAATATTTCAAATACACTACAATTTATAGATCTCCTCCATGGAAAAATATAGTTATAAGTAGGATGATTTTGATTTCTACAAAATAACCCCATATTGTCGAGTTCACTAGGTCCGTTGCGCGTAGAAAAGCTTAGGTCGTTTGTTTTAGCTGAAACCGTTCTTTAAACGCAGCGAAAGACGTCAAATATAAACCAAGCATTCGAAACACCAAAGAAATAGGATTCACATACATAAGTTATTCAAAACAAACAGAAACGAATGACTGACAGACGCTGTTTGACATTTGATTTTTTTTTACTTTTCTGTTGCCATAATGTTTTCAGAAAAATTATCGTGCCTCTATTCTAGATGTCATTTGTATGGGATCTGATCAAAAAATCAGTATTTAAGTATCTTAACTAGCAACACTATTATTATTCTACGATATTCTACCGGACAAATTATGCACTATGCACACAACACACCGGATGCACTACAAAAACAATAGTATTTTCATTTATTAGATTATTTTTTTATCCCTTGGTAAAAAAATATAATAAAATTGTATTTAACTCTTTTAAAATTTGTGACGAATATTAAATATATTTTGAATTGTGTAACGAACACCTAAAATCAGGCCCAATTTCGCCGTTCTTCTTTACGATATAAAAACAATCGATTACAATCTACGATTGTCGTAAATTATATTTTGGAATCCTCAAACTTAAGAGTTATCAAGTTATTCTAGATTTTATTTATGCATCTTGTTTAAAATCTCATCAAATCTGTTAAATGTTATTTGATTAAAAAATATAAAAAGTAGAATTTTCTCATTGACCTGAAACTAATAGCTACTACATTTTTCAGTGATCCGAGAACAGATCGGCAAAGTAATCTGATATAGCAATTAATTCCGGGGATATAATTTTCGACGGGTTCGTACCATTCACTCGGGTTGGACGGCGGCGGCGTTATATTTGATTAATGATAACATTAACCGACACTGATTTGAATCCCGAATTAAAATTAGTGTTGCCACAGTGAAAAATTGGTAATTAAATTGTAATAGGTTTGTTGTTGTTTTTTAATTTTTCCTTTAGTCACATGGATTAAGAAACAAATGAACCACACAGCGGTCTAGCCGTACACTAAGAACAGCAATGATAACCGGATAAACATTACTTATTCACTTTTTTGTAAAAACAAACAATATTTATACAAATAAATCGTAACGCCCAGATTGGCACAAACAAACAATGCTTGTAAATGTTTCGAGATCGAATCTGTGACCCCTGATGTAGCCGACTTCTCAACATAATCTAAACATCGATTTAATTTTTTTAGTAGATAGCACATGAGACGGTAGGTTTTTCACTGTATCATCATGTTACTCTGTAAAGTCATGGAAATGGGCGGTATTTAAAAATAAGTATTAAACCGCCTTCTAAATTCATTTAAGTGGTTTTATTACTGATTGTTGTGTATATTTTTGATACAATACAATCTTCAGCAGTAAGCTGTAAGCGATGCCTTCACAAAGCGCTTTGTCTCGATCTAATCGGAGCACGAATTGTCACCGCCCAAGATTGGCCATTCTGGTTATTGCATTTGAGTGATTGCTTTGACAACGAAACTATAGTATTCCCAAAATAGCTCGATACGTATGACAGCTGTCATAATGAGTTCACTAGTGATGCAGTATAGTCGATTTTTATACGAACACCGATTTTGAACCATGAACATTGTTTTTTACTTATTGTCAATTGTGAAACGTTAATCATGTCAATCCGATGACATCTGTCGTAGGGATTATGGATGGTATTTTGAGATGATTATAGACAAAGTATGTCACAGGTACACTGGGGTTGTGTTGTACAACACCCGTATTAAAAACGAGGTAAGTATTACTTGAATCTAAGACTAAGATTTTTTATAAAATAAACGGTGTTTTTGAATAAAGTAAGAACTATCAAAAGTAAGAATACCTTGGCAAGAATTATATTCTTACTTTTGACAGCTCGTTTATTGCGTAAAACGGTTATTTAAGTAATGTCTTAAACGAAAGTTATACCTTGATTTGTCTTTAAATACGATGGTTAGTGTGCTATTACGAAATAGGTCGTTATCACATTACTGACGTTTCTGCAGCTAGTAGATTTATTAGTATGTAACTAAATATTCACACTTCTTTTTATAAAAGTGGTCAGTGAACACTACCTCCCATGGCAACTGCGGTAAGGGTCTCAGATGTATTACCCGCCTGTAAGAAAAACAATGGAGGGTAAATATAAAGGATGAAGGGTTATTAGGAGTGGGGACTCACCAATTGATGTGCAATAGCAAAGCTTATCATACGTAGTGAAATTATTAGGTATATGAGACCTAATAACTGTCGTCTAGGTGTAGCAGCGCAGGGCGGTACCAGACAGTAACTGCTTAGTTACTGTTTGGCACTGAACTGTCTAAAGGCAGACGTGGCGCTCACCATCAGGCGTACGATCTGCTCGTCTTGTTACACATTGCAACTAAGTGGTAGTTTTTTCCCGGACGAGTTGTCTCTAGTGTATTTAATTTTTTATTAATGTCGTTTTTGCCTATAAAATATATATATAAAACTTTAAGTATTGCAAATGCCACTTCCTAACTGGACTAATCAGTACGAAATCAGTGACTATTTTTAGAAACTTGAATAAAACTCAATACAAGGATAAAGTGAGATAATTCAGTGAGAAGAGAGAATTGGCACTGCGCTGCGATCAATTTACATAATAAATATTAGATTCGCGCGAGTTTACTGCACAGATTGTTCGCAATCTGGCGAAGTTTGGAGCGAAGTTTTAATTTAATGAAATAAATTATCTGTGGACATGCAAGGTTATTGGAAAGTTGTCGACAACCTTCATTTTAGTGGAACTTTTCTCGCTTAATTATTTACTATACTGATTTTGTGAATGAATTACTTTTTTTGTACACATACACATCTGTTATGTACACACAGATAAGTATGTTTACAAAAGTAATGGCATTTATGAGTAAGTATAGGAAGAGGTTAACCTCACTGCATACGTAAAAAAATATTACAAAAAATATTATAAATGCGAAAGTACCTCTGCCTGCCTGTGACGCTTTCACACCTTAACCAAAGAACTGATTCCGATTAATTCTCCAAGCACTGCAATAAAGTAAAATCTTTTGTGGCAATTATAAATAATATATACTCGTATAATCAAAAGAATAAATCACAGATAAAATGTCCACAGAAGTAGCGCAGACGTGATTTCATTTCATTTAGATTGGTTTGTTTTAGAGATCGATTGATGAAAATCTTTTGTAATGTAAATTTGAGTGTATTCCAATAAAATGCAAATGTTTTCGATGTTTTCATGACTTCACGTTCTGCCGGATTTATGGGGCCAATCTTTTTAATCGTTTCGGAGCTTTGTTGTGTCTCCGCGATTGAACAATGTGGATCTGTGAATAATGCGAAAATAGGGAAATTATTGCTACGTTATTGTTTGTTTTCGTTTGTATGATGTGGATATCTGTTTTCGGGACACATTGAATTACAAACTAATTTTAATATCCACACCACCTGGTCAGTTTTCGACAACCCTTTAAATATTTAACTACAGTAAAGTATACAAACAAACGCAACTTGAAATAGCTTTTATATTTTAAATTTTACTAAGCATTTTTTAGGGTTCCGTAGCCAAATGGCAAAAAACGGAACCCTTATGGATTCGTCATGTCTGTCTGTCTGTCCGTCCGTATGTCACAGCCACTTTTTACCGAAACTATAAGAGCTATACTGTTGAAAATTAGTAAGTAGATGTATTCTGTGAACCGCATTAAGATTTTCATACAAAAATAGAAAAATAATAATAAATTTTAGGGGCTCTCCATACTTCGAACTGAAACTCAAAAAATTTTTTTTTCATCCAACCCTTATGTGTGGGTTATCTATAGATAGGTCTTTAAAAATGATAATAAGGTTTCCTATATCATTTTTTTCTAAACGGAATAGTTTGCGCGAGAGACACTTCCAAAGTGGTAAAATGTTGGTCCCCCCCCTCTAACTTCTAAAATAAGAGAACGATAAAACTAAAAAAAAATATATGATGTACATTACCATGCAAACTTCCATTGAAAATTGGTTTGAACGAGATCAAGTAATTAGTTTTTTTTAAAACGTCATAAATCGTAAACCGCAATTTTCCTCTCATTCAGTCAACTCAAATATAAAAACGTCGATCAAACTTACAAAGAACTACAAGAACTTTTATATTATGATGATACTTGCTGCTACGGAACCCTATATGGGCGAGTCCGACTCGCACTTGGCCGGTTTTCTTAAAGTTCAATGAAAGCAACTTGTCCCGGCTAATCTTGCCAAACTATGATCTTGACTCGTGCATATTGAGTTAAGTTTTCAACCGACTGCGGCTGCTAAATTCTTTATTTACACTGCACTTTGCGACACCTTATTAAACATAACTGAAGATTTATGAATAAGAAATTCCATTATTCGTCCAAGTCCATCTTCGATAACTTGAACCGCTACATTATTCGAAGTGGGAAATTTCCATAGCGAAAAAGAGACAATGGTCCACAGCAAAACACCAATAAAACCGTTTATTGACGGAAACGAGCACAAGGAATAAAAAGGGAAATTCCATTGGTGGCAGCACCTCGGTGTTCTTATTCTTGTGAAAATAAGACAGTCATAAAAGTAAATTTATCGTCAGCAGTAAATAAAGAGTAACATATTGCGCTTTCGAGCAGTAAAAAGATATCACAACACAACTCGCATAGATACGCCGCGTCGTTAAACTTATCAGCGACGTATCGTTTCGACTTGACTGCTTAGCTTGAAGAATGTATCATAAATATGAAATAAAGACACATGTGTTATAAAAAATGGACGGAGGCGCATAGTCAACAACCTCCGAGGAACAGTAGTTCTCTTATTGAATGTCGTGGATTAGATTATCGTCTACAGTCTGGCTGGTAGTACAACTTTTTCAACTTGTAAAAATTTCCAACGAAATTACTCTGGGTCTTTTCCTTTAGTATAAATAGCTAAACTTTTTTTAAATGGCAAAAGAGACACCATTGACATTGAAAGATAAATTACAAGGAACTTATGTGAAAGTGGTGAAACTGGTCGTTAGTCTAGACTATAAAGAGGAAAGATTTGATTTTTGTTTGTTTCTTTGTATTGAATAGGCTCCCAAACTACTGAACCGATTTGGAAAATTCTTTCACTGTTGGAAAGCTACACTATCCCCGGGTTACATAGAGTACTATTGACCCCGTTAAGGGGGGATAATTGACAAAACAAATTACTATCTTTCTGTCTTTAAAATGCAACCTTCTGTGATTACAAGATATTTCAGCCTACAATTAAGTTAAAATTTTGAGTTATCATTAATTTTTTTCATAAACAATCTTGCAGAAAAAATTATATTCAATTTCTTAACATTTTAAATATTCACATATTTTGATCTTAAATTTTTGGGTAAACAGTTTTCCCTCACTCTCTGCGTTGAAATGAAATGTAGCGGAAATGAAATATACGATGCGGATAACATAATGTGAAAACTTGCACTTCTTTATATTCTTCGATAGTGAATAAACCCTCATAAATACTAATGGTTGGCATAAGAATTTTGGAGGGGAGCATTTTTTATTCGTCCCATCATATTTATAAATGAGAAGAGCTAGGCTACAGTAACTGGCCTCAAAGATTGCGCTAATCAGTACAATATACAATACTTATGTATAAACTAACATTTCGAAGGTCTAGTGGTTTAAGTACCACTGTTTAAGTCCTGGGTTCGATTCCCGGGTTGAGCTAATTTAAAGCTAATTAATAGCCACAAGGCTGGCACCGGCTAGTCCCATTCGGGTGTGAAGAGGAAACCGGGGTAGTTTAGTGGGTAGTGGGACTTAGTGTCGAGCCCCACACACGGCCGCAGGCGTCGCTAGCCTGCGGTTATTGCGCGTAAATGCATTCTCCACCGGCAAAACAGGTTTGTGATCGCCAATCCGCATTTGGCAAGCGTGGTGATTAAGCCAGTGCCCATCACTGTAACGATAACTTGATTTCAAATATGGTTGAAATCAAGCCCTGCAGTGGGACATTAATAGGCTAAATACGTCATTGTATGTAGGTACGAAATATGTAAAATGTACCGCGAATATGTAAGTAAATTAACATTATTAAAAGTATTTCGCAAACATACTTTGCAGCCTTGCAATTTATCTAAAGGCGCTAGAATTTTCCATGCAAACATAAATTATACTAAAAATAAACTGGCCCGTCATCCAATTTAGACATTAAAGAGCAACCAAGTAGGCGTTCAAAGCAAAATTTATAATTTTATAATAAGATTTTCACCGGGTGCCTTTTTGGTTTAGCGGTTGTAACTGAGCTCTTTAGTTCCCAGTTTATTTTGTTTTGAGCTTTCCGATCGTGGCCTGTTTGTGAACTTTTTTCTCAATTAATGTCTAAAGCCTAATTAGTCTAGTGGTAAAAGTATCTTGCTGTGATCTCGGAGTCGTGGGTTCGATTCCCAGGTTGGCGAAAATTTGTGACTCTGGTTGGGTTGGTCAATCCGCACTAAACAAGTCAGTACTTATGAAATACAGAATTTTTTTTTTAAATTTTACATTTAATTTGTCCAAAGATCTTTTTAATAAGGAAAATGTTTAACAGAATTTTTATTACAAATTGCTCCATTTTACATTATCCTCTTATTAAATACTGCTTTGATTGAAAAATTCATCCAGAAGTGAAACAAGCACGCCTGCTTTAAAAAAATTTAAATTTTTTGTTTCTTCGGTTTTTTTATTACTTTGAACAACAAAAAGTTGCCAAAACTTTTTTTTAAAGCAATAATGAATTAATATTTTAATCAATTAATTTTTACTGGTAGACTTCGGCTGTCTTCCAGAAATATTAATGCGAGAGCATGTTAAATTGAAAATAAAGGTTCAAAAATCAGAACAAGAGCCTGCAGTGTGGCAGCACATTGATGGAAGCTTTAAGTATTTACCAATGAAATAGAAAGAAAGAAAATGGCTTATTATACGACAACGGCCGTTTTTCATCAAGCTGCCTTAGCTGGCCCTAACTAAAACCTGAAACTAAAAAAGTAATGTAACAGCTAATTATTTGTCCCACAGATTCTCCAAAAAATCGAATCGCGATGAAGTTACGAGTAATAATAATTATTACTCGTAACTTTCATAATATTTAAATCACAAAATTTATAACAATAGCTTCTATTGAGCACATTTGCATTGAACTCACCAGAAACGGTAAAAGAAACAGTAAAAAAACCCTAATTAACAGAGAAATTATCTTTTCGATATCGTCTACTTGAAATCTGAATACCGAAAATAATGCCACACAAAATGCATTATTCAGTACGGCGAGCAATTGGGTTTTTTATTACGTTAACTCCGGTATGAGAGGGTATTAAGGGTTTACCTTAAAATGACGGGAATCCATCAATGGTGGCGAACAAAGCCAAGTCAACAATAGGTATTGCGACTGACACCATCTAGTTCCTAACACCAGGGCTGCGTCAAACATAGCTTAGGATGTTGATGTTTTATTTAGAAGGCTTACTAGCTTCTATGGTAAACCCGAGTATATCGAATTAATTTAACGTTAAAGTTTAATCCATACCGTTTTTTCGGAGGATAATCCGTTTAAGCAGTTAAACTGCAGTGAGACCAGGCGGCCATGTGTTGGCCTTTTTTATGTCAGAGGCGGCAAACGAGCCAGCGGGTCGCCTGATGGTAAGCAATCACCGCCGCCCATGGACATCAAAGGTTTCGATCTCTGCACACGCACAGTACAAACATTAATTTGTGTGCATGAACAAGACTACCTCGCATAAATAAGACTACATCTTACCTTTGAACGAAATTTTACAAGAAATGGTATTTTAACCGTCTTTAATAAAAGAGAAAAGTCTCAATTTCGTTGGTATGTCTTTTTTATGTATGTCCGGACTATAACTTGTGTCGCTTATGCTAATTCGTGGTAGCCCTGTTAAACCCTATATTTGCGGGCACAAATCAATTGGAGTGCAATACGTAATGCGTACAGCTGAAACTAATTACGTACGGTACGCTGAATCTGAACGGCTGATGGCGGTTTGCCTGTTAATATCCTCTATTTGATTGCCACACTAGATGTTAAGTCAAAACTTGTGAGGGCTTAGTTCATCATCATTAAGCTGGTTTTTCAGTTATCTGCTTAGTTGGTGCCAGACGTTGAACTCTTTTTTTTATACTATATCAGTTGGCAGACCTGGTGGTAAGCTGTCACTGCTGCCTATTCCATTAAGGAACACTTTACCAGGAAGCGTCGCTCAATGTGCTGCCAGACTGTAGGCTCATCTGATCTTCGAGCCTTTGATTTCAAGTGTACTGGCTCCCACATTAATACTGCCGGAACACAGCAGAGCTGTTATGGCGGCAGATTTCACCTGTGGGTGCTAGCTAGCCAGTCGGGCTCTGAAAAAGCCCTACCAGACCAGACCCAAGCTGCCAAGGCGAGAATCGAACCCACGACCTCCGCTTTTTGTACCCTAGCGGCTTAGCCACTGTTCCACAGAGGCGGTCTTATGATGTGCATTGAAATCAAAGGCTTAAAGACTAGGAGAGCCTATACTGTGAGCGACGCTTTCTGGTGAAGTCTCTCAATTGAATAGTCTACCAATCAATTTAACTGAGAACCAAGTCTTTTATTCGGTGATAGGAGATTTCACAGACCCTTTAGCTAGTTACTCGTACCACTCCCATAGTAATCTGTAGCCACAACAATTAAATACTAAACGTGTTACGGCAATGTTATTGTAGGAGCCAATCAACTCAAAGTAATTAGTTTGAGCACCAGTGCATGTGTGACAGTACATTGAGCGATGCTTCGTAACTATGTGTTATTAAATTAAATAGGCACGTGTGTCGCGTAGCTGCTAACCGATTTAGGATGAAAAAAGGTTTGTGTTCTTTTGTTTGGGTTCTCTGGGTTAGTGCTCCAGAGAGTTGCTTTAAAAAAAGGTTGGTGGTAGTTTAATATTTTAGAGTCTCATTGGATAGATATCAAAACTTACAGGTGAAACTTTTACCGTAGCGTCAGCTTTGTTTCATCGATAGAAGGTGGGAGCTAATACATTTGAAGTGAACGCCTCGATCATGAGAAGCCTACAAAATGACAGGAGATTTGACCGATGTTGCTTTGTATACTGAATTACAATGAAATACTTAAGATTAAGGGATGTATTTTAGACCATAGATCTGCCTCGCTACTAAGTAAAAATTATGATATTAATAAAAAATATTAGAGCATGAATATTTTATACGACACATAGTATAGACACACTACATTTAATTGAGAGTCCCGATGCATATTTAATTAAAGTAATTAGTTATTGAACAAAGGTCTTCATATTTTGGTAAAGCATATTTGTAACAGAAATAAAGAATAAACACCAACATAATATTTAAAATTAAATTATGTTGTAAATTTAAAAAGAATAAATACATAGGTACAATGTCCCACGGGACCGGCAGCTGCTTCATTTTGGAACTAAACATTGTGAAGCATTGTTCAAATTACTCATTGTCATTTGTTTTACGGTTTTTAAAAATAAATCTTTCCAAATAGGCTTGTATTAAACATTTTGAATTTGGAATTTGAGACCAAAAATTTGACAACACATGTGCCTATTTACAATTTCACAAACGGATTTATAACCATTATGAACTAAAGAACTATAACTTGGATGAACCGATTGACATAAAAAGATTTTTTTTTAATTATTGCATTTGTTTAAACGCTTGGATGTCAAACAAACAGCAAAAAACTTGACAATCATTTACCTAATTTCGAATTCGGAATGACGGAAGTATACATATTTTATATTACATGGCATCCATTATATCGCATTATAGAAAGGAGCCATTTTTTATGGAAATGAATGAAGGATGACCCACTATGCGTCGTAATACAATTCAAGAGTTAGGAAAACCCTTATACCTACGTTTTTACATGTTTTATCCATGGCGTTATTTCGTGTGTCGTTCGCATGGCTGTGTAAATGTATACCGCGTCGGGTGATTGATGAAGACAGGTGTTGTGTAAAGAAAATATGGGTTTTTGTATAACACTTATTAATCGGATACAAATAGGGGCTGTTGTGTTGTGGCGCTGTATTTGACATTGTATGTTGAGAGTTTTGATAATATTTGCTTTTGCCTTTGCGTTTTTAGGGCTTTTACACTGGTTTGTTATATTAGCAAACATTACTGTTGCCTTTGTGTCTTTGAGGTCTTTTATGATTTGTCAAATTTGCAAACATAATACAGACTCAAGTCGGTGCGTTTATGTAGATCACCTCAAACGAAAAGCTTGAAAGATCAGAGCGAGAAAATTTATGTATGTATGTAGGACATATAAATTACGAGTGGATACATCGCGTACAATGGATCTTTTTACAAAATCAGCCGATCTATATGTATCAATCAATCTCAAATTTAAATCTTTTTTAACTAAACTTTTTCTTTCGTTAAAATATAAATGACAGTATGTATTTATTTAATCCTCTGTAACTAATTTCATCATTTTTATATTTAATTTTTTTATGACTGTGAATGTGGTCTGGTCACTCATGTAAGCCCTAATATCCATTAGTATACCGTGTCTGACAAAATAAAAAATATTTCTTTTTCTATGTGATGTTTGCAATTTCATATTTTGTTTACCCGTTGTCCTAGGTAGGCGACGCGACGCGACGCGACGCGACGCAATGCGACGTAATGCGACCAATACTTCACGCGACGTGTGTCCTATGTCCGTGCGCGCAAACGCGGCAGTAGTGTTATTAACCATGGGCAAATATACTGCTTTATTACTAGAAAATTCATATTTTAAATACTTATAGTGCAGTCTTTGAAGCATTATAGCTCCGAATTTTTTTACTGTGAACCGAATTGCATACAATTTTGGAATAAGGTTCATCTTACCCTTAACTTCAAAAGTGAAAATGATTTGAACTCCGCAACCACCATGGGGTTGGTTGCCACCCCTTCTCGGGGGTGAATTATTTTTTTATCAAAATAACCTCGGATATCGATAGAAGGCCTAATTTTAAGCAAAAAATCATCTATACAGTTTTTAAAAAAATTCAATACTTTTCAAGTTATTGGCAATTGAAAATTCGCAATTTTTTCACGTATTTCATCGGTTTTTTGCAAATATCTCCAAAAATATACGTTTTATCGAAAATTTTATAAAGACCAAAATTGTAGCAGGTAAAACAATGAACAATTTGAATTTTTATAAAGTATTCTAAGTGCAATATTAAGCTAATTAAAGATCAAAGCCGTTTTTATTCTGTCTGAAATTTAATCGATGTGGTCAATGCCATCTAGCGGCGAGCAGATGCATTTTATGCATTCTAATACAAAAGGGTTTTGTAGTGCTTGAAATAAGCTTTAAAATGAGCACCATTAAAAGTCTTTTGCGCGTAAAATAAGTGAGCTGTATTGCAAATAAGGGAAGCATCTAATTTTTTTTCTATAAAATCAATGGGTTTCATAAGTACCATTTCCACCAAAATTAAAATTAATCGTATTCCGCCTAGAAATAACTTTATTTTGAAGAGTTTGATAGATATTATCAGTTTGGCTGCTTCAGGACACAAATTTTTAAAAAAAGTCACGATTAAATAAAAAATCAAAATTTCAAATTTTTAAAAAACCCACTTTCTTTTCATAATATCTCAAAAATGACGACAGATACGTATAAAAGTGTATGGATTAAAAATTTAGGTATTTTTCTGACGAACAATTTGGTTTTTTTGTTTTTTCTGTCAAACAAAAATTGACGGAGATATGATTGTTTAAAGAGTGCGTGGCAGCGCAATCACAGCCTCTCTTAAGCCCTTTAACCCTTCACCGTTTTAGAAAAAGGTTTTTTACTATATATTGCATTATAGGATGTTGTAGCTCTCTTAATTACCTTTACAATGGTTTTTTATGAATTGTGATAGCATGAAAATTGAAGTAGTTATGGTCCAAAAACTTATCATATTTTGTTCTACTTAGTAACTAAGGGGTAGTTTTAAGGGTAGAAAAGCTAAAGAATATGATAATCATTTTCGAGAGTGTGGAATAATATTGAAATCCTTTTCATTTTATAAAAAAAAAAAAAAAAAATTTATCATGGGGTATTTTTCAAGGGTTGAAAGGGGTTAACCCCCTATTTGATAATTATATAGAGAATATAAAATATTACTTACTCTATACTTACATCTTTTTATGTCATACCAAAGTATTTCTTTGTGATTTTTTCAATTTAGGGGTTGTTTGCAAAGGATGTAAGATTTTCAAGGGGTTGAAAATTATTTTAATATGAGGTAATTATGTTAGAAAATACTTAACAATTTCACCACTTACGATTAGACATGTTTTCTAGCGATAAAATGGCTCAATGTAAATTTTTCCATTAAGAGGTTGTTTACACCCCTTAAAAATAATAGGCGGAGTTCAGATCATTTTCACTTTTGAAGTTAAGGGTAAGAAGAGCCTAATTCCAAAATTTCATGCAAATCGGTTCACAGTAAAAAAATTCGGAGGTAAGACCGTATTTTTCGCTTCAATGACTGCACTATTAGCCCTACAAAAACTTCGTAAACATAGAAGAAAGTCAACAAATATTATATATTTAGAGCGAAATAAATTTGGAGAGTTTCAATCTGTCAAAAAAGTATTCATACTCCTTCCTTCAATTCAAAAATTCCTTTGCAAATGTCAAGCCGTCGCGCGTCGTCGCGTCTTGTCGCGCAAAAAATAAGTCCGCATTACGTCGCGTGTCGTCGCGCACTGACTAACGCGCCAACGTAGGCCACTATCCACTCATACGTCCACTGTAACCACAGTTACAGAGACCATATACCTCAGGACAGTCCGTGTAACTACAGTTACATTTTTAAGAATTCGCGCCCGCCGATTGTTTTTTTCTTTTTCTTATCGCTGTGGATGTTTATAGTCTGTAGTGTTGCTGGTTTTTGACGCTCTATGATATGTACCACACCTTATTTCAAGTGGAACATAACTTCGGCTCATGGCTACAAAAAAAATAAATTGTCAAGTTGCATGTTGTTTTTGTGGATCAGTGCGCGAGTGACTCCAGCTATTTTATTCGAGAAATCATGCCGTAAGTAATAAAATATTATTGTTTTGTATATCAAAATATTTATAATCTTACATATTTTCATATTTTATAACATTATGTGCGATTCCAGTCAGTTTTTAAGTAAAAATTTGGATTAAAAATAGGTCGGTGACTCTGTGTTTTTATAAGTGAATAATTGGAAGATCTAAAAAAGTTCTTATATTATATCGTAATTAAATGTTTTAATATGAAAACTTATTAATATTATAGCCTGGTTATTACCATACTTTCTTGAAATATTCCATATTTCATTCTGGATTAGACAATTTACCATACGTGAACTTCGATTTCACAGATCATGTAGCTTTAGTTTTTATTTTATTTGTAATATTTTTAAGATGATCTATAATGGGATTTTGGTTTTAAATGAAAGGCCATTAAATTACCTCAAACCCAAAATTGTTTAAATATTGTAAACGTCAAAAATATCTAATAAAAAAAATATTTAAATTGAAAACTAGGACAAAATTAGCATTTCTTAAAGTTCACTGTAAGATCATTAATAGAATATAATGTTAAAATCAAACATAACTATTGCCTAAAAATCGTCAACTAATGAGCATTTCATTAGTATTTTTCATTTTGCGATATTTGAGTTATTTACTGAGTAATAAGCATTTATTTAGCATACGTCTCCTATCGATTTTATTTTGCGCGTATCACGTGACTCGCGGACTGTCCTGACAACCTAGCGAAACGCGCACGGACGTTTGAGTGGCTATCATACACAACGACCATTTGACATTTACGCGTCGCGTCGCGTCGCGTCGCGTTGCCTCGTTTGTCGTTCAACTAGGACAACGGGTTACATCACACAATCACACACTGCCATTATTGTATCAATCATAAATTATCTCGACATGGAGTTATGAGCAACTATCTATTAGAGTCAAATGATTAAGTCTCGTGAGCCCTGATAAGATCAATATAGTACAGTCAGCGCCAAATCTGAGCGTTCAAGCCTATCAAAAATATCTGAACATTTGACAAAAATCAATCTTAGCACAACACTTTTAGGTGTGAATATCGTTTGTTGTCATTTGTTCTCAAACAACAAATGAAAATGCACCTTTTCGTCATAAGGTAAGGTTGATTTTTGTCAAATGTTCAGTTATTTTTGGTGGTTTCGAACGCGCAGATCATTTTGACACTGACTGTACATAGTTTGTACACGTGGCAGTTTGAAGGGAGTGTGGGCTGGTTGTCAACACACTGATAATATACTGGGTAAATAGCTTTGTCCGTAACTTTGAGAATCTATAACGGAATGTTTGCGTGGTAACCAGAAGTCACCTGACATACCTACCTACCATGTCTCCTTATCTATTAGCGACAAACAAAAAGTTTTGAAAAAGTAATGCCAACGATTGAAGTCTTATCAAGTTATCGTTACAATACTATCATTGTACAGCACTACACTGCACTGGCTTAATCACCATGCTTGCCAAATACAAATAAGTGATCAAACCAAACCTGTGTCCCAAAAATCCGGGCGAACGTTAGCTCGACCCGGGAATCAAACCAGGACCCCGAGATCTCAGCCTGGTACTTAAACCACTAGATAATCGGGGCTTTTCAGGTTTTAAGAAAAATATAAAAAAAGGTAATTTACTTAATGCAAGGCAAATAGTAGTTACCGTCCAAATACTTGCAGACAATCTTAAGAAGCTCATACTTAATAAATATTAAGAAACGTTAACAATGGTTGTTACCACAAACCAAGCTTGGCAGTTCGCCAGGTGATTAACACTGGCATTTAATGTTGTCCTCGGTTTTCCGACATTTATTATTAAGCACTTTACTACTTACGATAAGATTTTCACGGAAACACAAAACAAGAATGCCAAACACTTAGCATAATATATTTAATGTTAGATTAGGTCAGGATCTGGATTATTTTGTTGTGACAAAGTTGTGAGCCAAGTTTGTGAACAATAGAGTGTGGGAGGCAGTGCGAAAAAGCCGTCACCTTTCATTAGAAACCGCCTGATAAAACCAAAGAACATCTTTTTTGGCGGAGGAGAATGCTTTAATGCATTTTTTTGTAGTGGTACCACCCTCTCACATAACACCAGCGTGAAATAATAGTGACTACTACTGTGTTTCGTCTGGTTTGAAAGAGTGCCGGAGGCCCACACCCCCATACCCCCATAGGCCGGCAACGCATCAGCGTTCCCTCTGGTGTTGCAGATGTCCATAGGCGGCGGTGATTGCTTACAGCCAGTACCAGTTTTCCCCTTTCACCCGATTGGGACGAGCTGGTACCAACCTTGTGGCTTGACCAGCCAATCAAACAAAACCTAATAAAATAACGTTAGCAAAACAAAAACAAACAATACTGGCCATAATACTAGACAAAGAAACCTTTAAAGTTAATCCCAACAAACAAAATGAAACGAAAAGCAATTTAATTCTGCCTATTTGTTTGTCGACTAATAAGTACAATTTGAAAATGAACAGCAATTGTAAACGGTTTGATCTGATTAATGAAGAAAGGCTTAATTGCTATTTTACGCACAATATCTAAAATGAAAATTAAAATGGCTTTCATCCACTTTTGTGAAGATCCTTTTTGTGTTTTTTTTTTTTAGTTTCACTTTCTGTCTACGGTTTTGCCTCAAGCTAAACTTTGTGAAAGTTTATCAGCAAATAATATTTTCTATTTATTCCCTTGTTTTTCTACGAATTGGAGTTTTTTTTAATCTCCCTCGTTTACCTATGTATCGTAATTACTTCTTTACTTTTTATAGATATGTAGAAATTACAATCTAAATGATTACACCGAGAGTAAAGCCAGTACATTTATTGAAGAAAAAATAAACACGATGGAATAATTATAAATACCAAACCCTTTTTATTTCATTGCGTAATATACTGATTACAATACTAAAAAAAACTTACACGATATAAACAATCGCTGCAATTTCTTCTTTTTATTTATCGTCTGTGTTCGTTAGATCTCATGGCCAGTTTGATAGTTGACTTAATTTTATGCATATAACATCACATCGGGCTTAGCGTTTAAAGTTAGGATCCCGTAAAAGCGCATATTATAATATGCTCATAACAAAATTCATAATCCGCGCTTTTGTGCAACAAAAATGTTCCGTGCACCCGACAGTTTCGTTAGGGCTTAGGTTATTTTTAGAACATAATATTACCTATATCTATCTAACGTACTTAAAACATAGAGAGATAGTGTATAAATAAACTGTGGGTTGGAATTTCACAATGGTGGTGAACGCATGGTGCTTAAGTAGTACTCGTACTTGTGATGATGTCTTGGTTTCAAAGATAAAGGATGACAGTATCTTATGGAGTGGGTCATCTTATGATAGGTAAGTATACCTACAGCACTGCCCATGGACTCAGGTTTCCATGGGCAGTGCCGTTGCTCAATCATAGATGTGTTGCACACTTTAAAGGAAAGGGCCATAGCCCATATTCCCATAGGAAGTGGGTATGAAGAAAGAGGAAGTAAAGAATTGGTTTGAACTTCAGGTATTCCTAGTCATCGAAGAGCAATGGCAAAGCTGGTGACTTGAAAACTTTGTGTCAATCGACTTTCACTCGACACTTATACAACTTTCACTAGTAACAAAACAAACAAAAAGAAAATCCGACCTCATCATGTAGAATTTGTTTAAAACTTCTTTCGATTTTGTCTGGTTTAAAATCATTTCCCGGTCGGGCTGGATAATCCTGGCTTCCCAGATTGAGCGGTGGCCCATGTCCCACTTACGAGTAGGTTTCATTGTACGTTTTCTGCATTACTAGTAGCCTAGTCCGATTGGATTCGTGAGATAAATTAAGCATTTATAACTGTGGTAGGTACCTACATGTATTAGTGGACGAGATTAGCTAACTATTAATTTATTTATTATAAGAAATGGATTCCCAAAAATATCATGTAGATAACTCTCTTTTATACAAGCTGAAAACTATTGCAATAGTTTTCAGCTTGTATAACAGAGAGTTACCTACATGATATTTTTCAGCTGTTTTATGTTCTGTGTTTGCACTTATGAATAGAATATTTAATGAGATCATATTTAAAAAAACCTTTTATTGGTCATATTTAATTACCTTTTAAACACTTTTTTCACCTGTCTCTTCTCTTCTAGCATTTGAAGTGATGTTTTAAACCACTTGGCTTCCAGAGCTTATTTATCCTATCCGTCTGTTACATTTAAATAAAAATACCTATTTAAAGTTTCGTAGTTAGGTTCTTATTTTTTCTTATTTGTAAATACTATTAGTTTTCCCTTAACTGTAGATACCTACTATCTGATCGAACGCACTTCTCCTCTCAATCCCAATTACTATTTACTAAACGTAACGCACCAAGTTCATAATGAGATGAGTCCCGAAGGGGTAGTTAGTTAGGCTTAGGTAGGCCCAACTCGGCTGTTCCGACCAGTGGGACTCATTACACCAGCCAAGAATAGTACGCACAAAGGATATTATATTTCTCATGATATCATCACTTATAAGAAAACATTCTATGAATTATTTTTAAATACTTGCTTAGTAGGTAAGTAGTTAAAGGAAGTAACACACCGTTGTTACGAGATAATACATTGAAATGTTTCACGGACGAGCAAATCAAAAGACATAAAAGATCACGCAATAATGCATTACGCAATAATGATTGGTAAATTTTCATCTTCAGTTATATTAATAAATAAATACAATACCTATATCTCTGGACATTATTCACACAGCGTCATCTAGCCCCAAACTAAGCATTAGCTTGTGCTATTGGTGCCAGACAATGGATAAACATTACATATACTTTTTTTTGTAAATATACACACACCTAATTATACATAGAAACACTCAAACCGATACAAACAGACATGTTCATGCACACAAATGTTTATACCGTGCGGGGATCGAACCCGCTACCTCTGGTGTAATAGCCGACTTCTAGACCATTACACCAAATGGCTCGTAGTTATAAAAATATTGCAAGACAACTAATCCTCGAGTTTCAAAATAGGCTTATTGAAAACATATCTGTAATATAATAAAATTGGCTACACATGATTATTTATTATCAGAAGATACGGCAATAACTCTAATTATTATAAATGCTCTGTGGGCAAGCCCTACCTGGCTACTGGCGGCCCAAGAGACTCATTTCACTGGGCATACGCACAAAGGTATTGCGTATTCTTTTTAATATGTTTCTTGTGACTTTCAAGAATAGGGCCATCTTTGAGCTAACCTAAGGTTGTTGCTAAAGGGAATGTGTAACTGGGTATGCCTTTTATATTCTGAAAAGCGATTGTAGAGCCCAAAAATACGTATTATATAAAATATACGAAGACAGAAATTTCATTCCCTCGGAAGAGAAGGGCTCTGCCATTAATTTTTTTTTAATAATTTGACCATGATCACACCTGATGGAATGTGTTGATGCGGCCTAAGCTGTCAATATAAAAGTTATAGAATTCGTACAAATTAGTTAAAGTATTTTTTAGAAACTCATCATTCTAATAGAATCGAATACTTATAAAACCCTTAATCGAATTTGGTTACCGACATAATTATTAAATTGTACGAAACCCTTAACGGCCAATGCCTTTGTCAAATTATCTTTTTTAATGCACGAAGTTTTATCTCACCTTGCAAAAATATGATTCAGTAAATAATTCAAGAAACAGAATCATGAACACGAGAGTGACAATTTTTCATCAAGAATTATGTCATTTGTGCAAAATGAAAAATTGCTGTCTCGGTCCATTTCTGGAATGTAAAGGAATCTCTTCGATTAATTACGAATAAAGTGTTTTGAGTAACAACGGTGGTTGTTATTTTTATTTTTTTAACAATATTTGGGGGATTGAGCTAATGGAAAAACATTGGGAAAATAAAATGTTTATATATATTTTATGGGTATGTATTGTTAAGTAGATCCTTTTTATTATTTAGGTATCATTCGGGACCTGAAAACTCGACTAAAAACATTGATAGTGTATACTATCAATGACTAAAAATCCCGTATCCGTGAGTATGCGTGTAATAACCACGTATAAAATAAAAGTAAAGTATCAGCTTATTTTAATGCCCCACTGCAAGGCAAAGACCTCCATCCTTAAAATCAAGTTATCGTTACAAAGATGGGTATTGGCTTAATCACCACGCTTGCCAAATGCGGGTTGGTGATCACAAACCCGAGCTGTGTCCGAAAAAACCGACGTAAAGTTAGCTCGACCCGGGAATTGAACCCAGGACCCCGAGATCTCAGCCCGGTACTCAAACCACTAGACCATCGAAGTCTTTCAAAATAATTGCATTAAAATTCATCTCTTCGGTGTTTGAACATACTCTACATACGTTGTACTGAGTTATATTCTTACAAGAGACACTCTAAAACCTCGCAACTTAAAAGCATACCTTGGTTCATCAAAATTCATGACTTAGCATGTGGGGCACCGGTGTTCGAATATTTTGCCGAAGATTATAGATTTTTACCAGCTATAGTTAAGTAGGTGCCGCATTACTAAATACATTCACACATTTTTGTCCATTTCATAAAATGGAAAATAAAAGCAACATCATTGGGTGTTTCTCATTTGGAGTAATGGTCGAGAAGTCGGCTATTACACCAGAGGTCGCGGGTTCGATCATTGCACGGTACACACATTCGTGTGCATGAACATGTTCGTTTGTATCGGTCTGGGCGTTTCTATGTATAATATGTATGCATTTACAAGAAAAAAGTATATAGGTAAGTAATGTTTATCTGTTGTCTAGCACCCATAGCACAACTCACAAGCTTAATAAATGCTTAGTTTGAGGCTAGACGGCGCTGTGTGAATGTCTAGAGATATTTATTATTGTTATATAAGACGGCAATATATTATCTTTTAAGAAAAAATCTTTATAAATTCAATATTACTTTTAAGAAGAGCTAGATCATGGTGATCACAATGACTATAGTAATTTGGCTCGCGAAACTACTCGACTTCTAGCTCAGCTACATTTTCAGTGTGATTTATAAAATTATTTTGAGACCGTGACCTTCAGTGACCAAATTCACTTGTAGGCTCAATAGTTCAGCAAGTTTAATCAATCAATTGTTGCTGTAGGTATATTATTATGTTACAAACTAGTTGAGATGAAGTTTAAATTACTGAATATTAAATAATTAACGCCAAAATTATTTGGCGTTATGAAAAAATGAGTGACTTATAGTAAATGTGTATAATAGGTAATCAAATGCAACGCCTTATTCTCAACATGTCATTTTATTTGATTAAATCTTTATTCTTTGAATCTCGACGTTTCAAAATAAGTAAGCTGTTTAAGTTGTGTAAAAAGTTTGAACATGTATATTCTGTACAAAAAACAACAAGTTGTGTTACAATTCAAGTCCCTTATCTCAAATTTTCCAGTTAGAAATAACTACTTACGTTGTAAATCATCAGAAGTAGAGCTTGTGCAGCAATTTATACAACGTCTTTAAAAAAATATAACAGTATACAAGCAACAAAACTAAAATGCCGCTCCGACAATATCCGAAATCAGATAAAGACAGATCCCAGACAGCGACAAAAAGGAAAGTGTCCCGTATATTCTTATTCTCCGTAAGCCACGAAAAGTATTTTCCCTTGTGTTCTGAGGATAAACATTAGAGCAAAAAGGATTTATAAGGCACAAATCGCCACGTAGAGATATTTCTTTGGAGCAGTAGTTGCAATTGATTCCCGAGGGTATGCCTCTTAGTAACGAAGTTGGGCCAGGAAATTAGAGGGATACCTTTTATTTTCACTTTTTGATTTAAGACCGTACCAAGAGTTAAAAAAGTCTTGTTTTTAACAGCTATCTACTTCTCATTTAATGCATTTACAACTATGTATGTATTTAAGAAATACGTAAATAATCTTTGTAGTTTTATCTTAAAATAACTCAAAAAAAGTGGATGAAAATATTTAGCGTGCCCCTTAAGCACGAGACTCTGCCTCAGTTGCCTCATAAACAGTTGCTCTATGAAACCCTCACCTTTACCACAAAAGAGGCTAAAATATAATATTTTCTTCTAATTTCGTGGCCTTGGTATCGCTATAAGGTACAACCACTAGTGTCTAAATGGATAACGCCACATACACAAAGCGCCCAAAGCGGTGACTAACCGAGACGATATATGAAGGTAAATATTTTATTATAGAAATATTTTATAACAGTAAATGCGATCACACCTTAACTGAAAGTAGTTTAAAGTTTATTTCAGGCAACAGAATTATATTAATTACAGGCCCATATTATAAATATCTTACAGACTAACATACATACAATATAAATAAAATAAAATAAAAACTATTTTTGTATTGCCGCCTTAAGGCGGGTAGAGTCAGCTGGGAGCCGTCCTCGAAACCTCAGATAGACGACACCCTGCGGCCAGAAGTCCTCCTTCATAAAAGTCTTTATTCCCCGCAATTCCTAACTTTCATGTAATAAATTAAGTAGCTTTATTTGAAGACTTAACTGAAGCGACTACAGACTAGGGTGAAAGACCTCACAATTTATTAACACTTGTGCAACAACAGACAAGTTGCAAACTTAACCAGTCGGGCTAACTTAGCGCATCTGCTCTCGCGGTTTATTTCAAACTGCTAGGAATTCTAGTGAACGGTCTCTTTGTGATGTGATGGTACAATGCCGCTTGATAAAGTTAGAATTTTATTAGAATAAGAATATTGTATCTTACAAAGTTGGACTTTTTATACTGGCACAATGGTAGCATTAGTACTATTACTAGTGTTGCCATTGTGCAAGTATGTATAAAAATTTGTCGTTGCTTATTACTTATATATATATACTGGTATTGCTACTATTAGCAATACCAGTATAATTTATGTAATAAGCAACGATAAATTTGCGCAAATGCAGATAGTTACTTAATTTTGCAATTTGAATCAAACAACTGTATCCAATAAAGCCATGTTTTCAAATCAAAACGTCAGACTGTCGAGTTGAACGCACTGTGACGTAACCCTAACAATACAAAAGTCCTTTGACAAAAGGATTTCTTTCTTAAAAGATAAAAGAAGGCGGAGAAAAAGGCAGCCTCAATCACATGATAAGAAAATAACTTCGAACCATACAAACTAGACGCTTTATACCTTTTCCGTGTACAAACGAACTAGAAATTCGCAAACACAAAATTCAATAGAAAGAGCCCGCATTCGAAGAAATAGGGAACAAGGTGTGCTTAAGACGCTTTTCAATTTAAATAAGCGTTTTCGACAAAGAGTCGTCGCCAAAGAAACTTAAAAAGTGTATGGAAACTAGTGTTGCACCTGAAAGTTTCGATAAACATTGATCAGGATTAAGACATAACGTACCTACTTCTTATTTCGCAAACGTTCAATTTGGACCACATCAGTAGAACAGTGGTTATATGTTTCAGGTGGACCTGGAAGAGTGCCTGAAAGAACAATGGCAGTTTTATACCTGCATGTTTTTAAGGTGTCTTAAAACTTGACTTATACAAAAACGATTATTTGAATTAGCCAGATTTTTACATCATAACACATTTTTATTTAAAGGCTGATATTAAATCATGAATTATAAAAACCTCTCAGTTGATTACAAAATAAATATCTTACGCGTTTGTGTTGCCGCTTTAGAAAAAATAACACATTTATATTTTTTTCAATAATAAGAAAAAGGAATAAAAATAATTTATTTCAATGCAATGTGTAACTTAGAAATTATATATCATTAAAAATAGCACAGTGGAAGTTCCCTTCGTACATAAAATAGCGTAATGTTTGTTTATTGGTAAAAATGTAACTTTTAAAGCTGTCTCGTGTAATATTTAACTATCTGCTAATTGCAACACTGCTACCAAAGTTATTTTGACAGCAGGAAACTGCAAAGCAATTTGTTTGACAGTCTATTTTTTTGTTTTTTATAGGTTTTGGCTTTGCACGGTTTGTACTTTAGCCACAGACGATATTTAAAAGGTCCAGTTCCAGTATTCTCTAAATGTTTTAGGAGACTGTTTATTTTTCCTCTGACTGCTTCTAAGATGACTATTTTAATAAAAAATAATTTTATTAATTACTAAAAGAAGAAAATAAACAAGGATTTGTTTCATTACCAACATAACCTCAAAGTAGAAAAATACTTATAACTTTTTTTTGCAACCACCGTTTGTTAAAATTCTTTTTGGAAATGTATCAGTAATGCAACTGCTAGTGTATAAGCATTTTTTAAATCATAGACGCCCCAATTTTTATCCAGGACAAACGTAGTATGGGACTTTGCCATTGTTCTTTGCCGCCAATATAGTACAGGATTTGGTCGATTCTGCAGGTACCTGTTTTTTGGTACAACTTATTTAAAATGAATGAAGTAAGTATACAATGGATGAGACCCTATCCAGATGACGCGTTTTCACTCGCGCGTTTCGAGACGCGCGAGTCGCGAGGTACTAGAGCTTCATACATCCCGTCCACATGCAGTCGCGCGCAGTCGCGCGTTTTTCTTTTGTTCAATTCCAAACGCGCGAGTCAAATCGCGCAAAAAACGCCTCATCTGGACAGGCCCTTAGGGATAGGTTGCCTATAAAAATTCAAACTCATCAAACGGAGTGCAGCAGGCCAGCAGCAAAGCTACTGCTCAAACATCGGTCCTATTAGATGGTACAGTCAACAGCACATCACAGTTAACACTTGCAATTCGATAATAGCCCCCCCTGACATAAGAGTGGTACAAAGTCCAAAGGGTTACGTCTGACGTGCTTTTGACTGTACTACCCCACGCGAGCCGGGTCATTTCTAATGACAAACAAAACTGTCTGTAACTGTCTATCACACAAAAATATAGTCGAATTGATAATCGTCGTCCTTTTTCGAAGTCGGCTAAAAAGTATCGACTTGTCGATAGTAGCTAACAGTTGTTTATAGGACAACACCAACAAAGCCACATACAGGTAAACGTGGGGTAGCAACCACCCGTGGTTTCAGTAAAATCTGTGCACTCGGAATCCGTATAAAGAAAAACGAAATTTTCTGGTGAATTAACGCATGCTGTTTGCATGAATAGTATTAGTTTTCAAGCAAATTTAAATAACTGAATTAAATAACATCCTGCGTTGCGTTTTTACAACAAGTTGAACTACTTTTACATTGTTACAACATTAACTCAACACGTCGTGTATATTTCGTATTTCGTGTCAAAACCAGCCGTTTTCGTTATTTTAATACAACAGTAAATAGTGGAACATCGTAAGTGCTGTTGTGTTAAAAAACAAAACACTTTACTTGTCGAAAATAATAATAATTTGTTTTTTATTCAATGACCGGGTCTTGCGCCTAAAAATGTACATACATATTTTGTTAATTATGTTAAAACGTAAAATAGACAACAACCGCCACTTTCACTATGATTACGATGAATATGTTTACTACCGTAGTAAATTTACCTACATTATACATTTAGTATTAACTGTTTTCGGGTGTCGTAAGAGAATAATGTAAATTACCAAGAACAAGGTTTAATGGATTTAACCCTTTATGTGCCTGTTATTACCCAGTACGTTAGTGTCGGGGGATAAACCACACTAGATTAATTCGATGTGATACATCGCTTACAAGAATAAGCTCTAATTAACAAGGGTCAACAGTTACACAGTAGATGGCGCATATTTGGTAGTGACCCTGTTTTATGGGGTTCAACCCCATTTCGAATAACGTCTCGTCGAATTACAATCCGTCGATGACACCTCGTCGAAAGTATGATATTATTATGTCGAACGTTAAATTAATGACATTATTTCGAAGAACATTTTTGATCGATGCAACACTTCATATAAATACTTTATCGAATGACAATAAGTCGATGCCTCATTTCATCATCATCATCAGCCTATATACGTTCCCACTGCTGGGACACAGGCCTTATCTCAATTGTGAGATAGAGTGGGCCATACTCCACCACGCTGGCCTTGTGCGGGTTGGTGGAGGCACAGAACAAGAAAATTTTCTCTCTGGGTGGAGGGGTGCGTAAGGCAAGTGACCAACCTTAATGTCAGATGTTATCAAGCCGCCAAATGGCCTCTGACTAGGCTTGACGACTAATATTTACATTATAGTAAATATCAGCCGGGACCAACAGCTTAACGTGCCTTCCAAAGCACGGAGACGCTCGAAATTAATGTCACTAAATATGGTCAGAATGGTTACCCATCCATTAACCGACCGCGGCGTAGGTAGCTTGACTTTCGTTATCGCTAACGAACCACTGTCACAGCTGTGCCACGAGCGCCTCATTTGATGCCTCATTTGATCGAAAGAAAACAAGGGGGGGGGGGGCTCCTGCACTCCGGACAGGCCGGTGCATTCGTACTGTAAAACAGCATGGCTCTACCATCACTAGAGTTTGGCTTGGATTTTTTCCGTCATCTCCGACCTAGAGGTAAACACGTACATACCTTCTATGATTGTTGGACTGTTAAAGCTTCATACGATTGAGATACTTACTGAGCCGATTGTCTTTTCAAAGATGCTGCCAAGTCCTAATATTTTCAGACCCTACCGGGAGTCCATTCCATCCACTACTCCGCCACTGAGACACGACTATTATGCTATTTACCAACAAGATATACCTAATTTAAATAGCACTTTGCGCACGAGTGCAAATTTGTTGGCATAATAATATAATATCCGCTCAGAAAGTGGATGGGAAACGTTACGGAACACGAAAGCTTGGGCAAAAGTCGACAGTTTACATTCTGAATGTTATTATATTTTGGAAAGTTGGAAATTCGAACAGAAATGTATCCGTGATCGCATTTTGCCCGTTGTAGCTATTTGAACACATAAATATTGTACAACATCACATACCAAGAAGAGTTTTTAAATGATTAACATAGTAACTAAATAAATATTTCAGGACACTGTTCACACAGCAACTTCAAGCCCCAAACTAAGCACATAGCTTGTACTCTATGTGCAAGCCAACATATAATATTATACATAGAAACACCCATAAAACAGACATTTTATTCTTGTTCATTCACACAAATGTGTACAGTACGGTGACCGAACCCGCGACTTCTGGTGTAATAGACGACTTCTCAACCATTACACCAAATCCTCTTCAACTATTACTATGGTATTTTCGCAAATATTAATGTATGTATTGTTCCCATTCATATAGTTGTATAACAATGCTTGCATTGCTGCATATAACTGTGTTTCCTGAACGCTTGTATGGCGTTTCGTATTTCCCCAAATTACATTCCTACGAAAGCTTTTGTCTCGGCGTACAGTCAAGGTGCGAAAATATCCGACATTTTTATGTTTTATCTGGTGTCAAGAAAAAAAACTGCCACTGCCAATACTACTTAAATCCGGTCAGATTAATGAACACCCGATAAACTTACTACAAATAGTATACCTTATTCATTTCTGTAGGTTTAAAAAATACACTTAGGTACCAGCCTATTTAATGTCCTACTGCAGGGCAAAGGCCTCATTGAAATCAAGTCATCACTACAATGATGAGTACTGGCTCAATCACCACGCTTGCCAAATGCGAATTGGTAATCACAAACCCGAGCTGTGTCCGAAAAAACCGACACAAAGTTAGCTCAACCCGAGAATTGAACCCAGGACCCCGAGATCTCGGCCCAGTACTTAAACCACTAGACCATCGAAAAAATACAGTTACTTATAAATCGTCAATTTATAAATGTTACAAAATAAAGCTATCACTAAAAATTAATAACCCAAAAAAGATAGAAGGCTAGATCTACTATCACATCAATCGATATTTTATGACTAACAATAGGTGACAGACACCTTAGGTGCGTGTCTGTCTGCCAATTGATTGTTATAAAAGGTGATCTTTTAGACGAAGTACATTTGTAGTAATTATGCACCATTCTGTATAAATAAATATCATTATACAACATACGCACAGAGTCATCTAGCCCCAAACTTAGCTTGTGTTATGAGAGTCTGAAAACAGACACAACAACAGACCACTTTAAATATAACATAATAAATACTGACTTGTACTTAGCAACGTAGTGATACTTGTTAAATCCTACCCCATTTCTGCTTAGCCCTAGGGTTGACTGGTAGAAAATGCCATGTGCAGCGCCCTTTTGTACCGTTGTGTTGTGCAATAAAGAATAAATTAAATAAAGGTAAAGTGATTTGTATAAAAATTAAAACTAGCCCCCATTTTCATTTGGTGACTGTACATAAAACTTGTGTAGCCGTTTTAAAACTTTTACAGCGGTGTCGGCGTCACTTGTCACGGATGATGAAACCCTACTATCTGATGGGACCGAGGCAGGTCGACGCTCTTTATATTGCCTCCAATTCAATTCCTACCGTGTCAACGAGTTACAAGACTAGACTAAAAAGTAGGGAAATTTCAATTTCTGTAGAGCAATAAAATGCTCTGTTGTAGGGAGATATACGTTACTACTATGCATTACATAACATAGACGTATAATGTATGGTTCTTTCTTTATGTGTACAGAGATGAAATTAACATGTGAATTAAAATTATTCGTGCAGACATTTTTTTTAAGGGAAAACATAGATGTTATAGAAGACGTAGAAGTAAGAAATATGATGCAATAGAAACTATACTATTTACCGTGTAGTAAAGTCTAATCGGTTTTACAACTTTATGTACTTGTAATATAATTTGCAACTCATTAAATTTTCCTTTCAATGATAAAATAATGTGCATGGATGCTTTTATTCATTCAAAATTAAATAAGAAACGTAAAATATTAGCTATTAATATCACTGTTACAAAACAGCTACTTACCCAAATAATAGTCACTTTTTGTCACGTCTTATACCGGCATAATTTGATGCATTCTTAATTTGAAACGGAAAGACAGAATTCAAAGTAATCCACAAGGATAGAGATTTATGGGCCGTCTGAGGTCCTATGACCCGGAGAGGGCGCGGCGATAAATGGCTACACGTGACAAGCAAGAGATTGAACCGCTCAATTGAGTAATATCCATGCGATTATGAATGTGTTGGGATTGTTGAACTCATGCTACTATGAAATTTCACCGCCTTCGAAGAACAGTCGCTACGCCGCTCGGGTATAAAACTCGGAGATCGTGGGTTCGATTCCCGCCTTGGGTCTGATCCTAATATCTTCGAGCCTTTAATTTCAATTGTACTGGCTTCCACATTAATACTGCCGGAACACAGCAGGAGCTGTTTTGGCCTGTTTTCACCTATGGGGGTGGTAGCTAGCCAGTTGGACTCTGAAAGAGCCAACACCAACCAAGATTTCCGCTCGGTACAAAGATTTGTGTTCATGAAGATGTCTGTTCATATCTGTCTGGTTGTTTTGTAAACAATAATAACAACAATTATGTAGATTTGTGTTCATGAACATGTCATTTTGTATTTGTTTGAGAGTTTTGTAAACAAGATTAACATAATAATTTATGTTAATCTTGTTTACATAACTATCTTTAATTATATATTTATTTACAAAAATGGAATGGTTGGCTAAGGCGTCAGGCATCAAGAACTTTCTAATTAAAAACCCAAGGTTTCTCAATTAAAACTTATTTGCCCCATTTTCAATTTCAATGCAATTTCGTTTTGCCGAAAACTCGACATTACGATTATCAACTCATCCAGTAAAGTCTTGACACTCAATTTATTGCGCATGTCTAGCAAGAGATTGCTTTCACAATAAATTACAGTTGTCCGAGGAGTTATTCAAATAGGCTTGACAAAGGAACATAAATGAAGATCGTATGATTCAACTCTTTTGTTAATAACTAAGTAATTACCGTGTAATGTAAATAATCATCACCATTATCAGCCTAAATACGTTTCCACTGCAGTGCTGGGGGACACAGGCCGTTTCTCAAATGTGAGATAGTGTGGGCGATACTCCTCCACCACGCGGGTCGAGTGCGAGTTGGTGGAGAGCAATAATAAAGATTTATTATTCATTTACTACAATAAATAATAATAAAGATAATAGTTAAAATTGTTTTAAGATATCTAATATTGAAAACGACTACCCGCTAGATATTTACAGAGTCCGACTTGCTAGCTACCATCCCTACAGGTGAAATCTTCCGTCATAATATCGACAATATCAATATGGGAGCCAGTATATGAATTGAAATAAAAGGTTCGAAAATCCTACAATGTGATAGCAGCGATAGAATCCCTCAGATGGACTGCATTCGTGCTAGTGTGACAGCTGATTTAACGTAAAAAGACAACAAAAAGGTTTAATATAAATTAAAAAGAAATGAGATAAGACATTTTATCACAATCTCGGACAACTCTCATTGTTTACAGCCATTAGTCATGCCTACTGATGCAATGCGTAACCTGTTCCGACCTTGAGCCTGATAGATATCAGTTCATCGCTTATATTCGGATAAGAATCTCGGCAATTTTAACTTCCATTTGTTTTGAGCGGACGGAACTTTTCATTTATCAAGGAGGGTTCATTTATAAGGAAATTCGAGGCGATTCTCATAATTTCGGGGGCTTTATCTGACACTGAGGATAGGAACAGCCATTTGTCGAAGTAAGTGCGGAATAAGTTAGCATTTCCTCTATTTATAGCTTTATTAAAAATGATGTTGAAAGATAGGACTGGCTATTTTAAAGTTTAGGGTGTTGTCATTGTATTACAGATAAAAACCTGGTATTTAAGGTACTAGCTAGCCTGCGGTTATGGTGCATAAACGCATTCTCCTCTGAAAAAAAAGGTTAAATTTGAGGTCATTCTTTCAAATGAAGTAGCATGTTTGATTGCCGCTTATCGAGCCAGGGTATCCAAGGATGGGACGTTCAATCGCCATAAGGCAGGCACTGGCTGGATAGCTTTATACCGACCCTTTTAGAAAATCAAGCTTTATTTATTTAGCTTCATAAATGACAGCCATTCATATAACTTTTCTCTTTTTTACCCCCTTAATAAAAATACACTACACTTTTAAGACATGCATGTTACAAATTTTCAAGTTTATTATTCTAACAAACTATTAGTTTGCGCTGTGCGATAAGTCAGTTTTCTGTAAGTTTTCCTTCTTATATATTATCTAGATTACTTGACTACGGTCTCTTTTCTCATACCACGTAGTCCTTCATTACACGCGCTACCATAAATAATACATAACAAACAAAATTGAGGAAGTTTGGTTGGCAGTGATGCTACACTTTCTTTGTTGACCCGTTTTATGGGTGTGCCTCTATGGAAGTTTCGGCCGACTACGCCGCCCCAAAACTATCTATTTTGTATGACGTAGACGGAGTTGGCTATCTTATAAGGTCGTTTAAAAGACGCAAGAGGTTAATGTTATGGTACAATCAATATATGATTCACACGCAATTTTTTATTTATTTCAGAGGCGGCAAACGAGCCAGCGGGTCGCCTGATGGTAGGCAATCACCCATGGACATCTGCACCACCAGAGGGATCGCTGATGCGTTGCTGACCTTTTAAGAAGGGTGTAGGCCTCCGGCACTCTCACAAACCAGACGAAACATAATAGTAGTCACTATTATTTCACGATGGTTATGTGAGAGGGTGGCCATTAACTGTGTCTTTTCCCAAACATTTGTTGTAAGTTGCAAGCTTGCAACGTTACCTATACAAACTATGCACGGTGAACAGTGCACCGATATTCTGGCATGCAGCAACCATAAAGAAATTAGCCTTTAAAATCCTAAGAGTCTTGGTCTATCCTGCACTAACTTCTGGCATTTGCCCGCATGAAGCCCTTCGTTAAATCTTTGTTCTAGCGGTACCTATGGCGGCGATCTATTCCTTGCTAATACTAATGGTATTTGTTTACTAACGTAATAAATTCCCAACGAATATCACTCATAAACGAATCCCAAAACAGATGAAATGGTGTGGGATATGCGGCTGGTCGTTCTTTGTTTTACAATATTCGTCAATACCCCGCTACTTAAGAAGCGGCTAAGTAAGTAACTTTCCCAGATGAAGAGTTCCACATTACAGGTCGGGGCGGATATACAAAAAGATATCGGTCCAAAGTATGTATCTCGAACCAGCGTCATTTACCCTGCGCACATGAAAAAAAAAAGTTTAGTCTTCCTGACGAGGCGTTCCTTTTACATGCTTTGGTCTCGTAGATAATGTTGTCGACGACGTCACATGAGCAATAAGTTTGTTATGCCGCTGTACTATATAAGAGCGGATACAAACCATTAAGATAAAAGTCTTACACTCATAAGAAAAATTATACCTAAGTATATTATTCAATGCCAAAGTAAAAGATGTCTATATTATCATACGAAAAAGGCTAGATGCTGCTAGATGAAAAGAATGAAGTAATAGCGAAAATAGTAAAGCCATATTAATGAAGCCAAAAACTTTTTGTTCAATTAGGAAATTGATTTCAAAACAAAGACTTCAATAAACGGTTTCTGACGAAAGTAATTATAGTTTTCTTTGTACATTAATATTTGGGGTATTGGTAAAATCGGTATATCTAATTGAATGGTAAGGACAACCTATTACAGTAAAATTAACTTTCATACAACCCTTTTGAAAACTTTCCTAAAAATAGATTCTAATTCCTTTGCTTACGTCATTTATCGGTTATACGACAAAAACGGTTCTCGGAAAGGCTGTTGCATAACTTTCAAGGTAACGGTGTTTGTGCAGGGCGATTGGAAACAAGGGCCAAAAGGATAATATTTGAAGAAAACCCAAAAAGATACACTCGTAATCGATACTCATACTTTTTCTGCACCTTTTTACGGTCTAGTCAGGGTACACTGCATCATCAGGATTTGGCAAGTCCAGCCCCCCTAGACAAGCGGCATTTATGACGTTCGTTATCGCTCAATTTATTACTTTTAATATCGATTGGCCAAGTGATTTTTCTAAAGCACCTGTCAAATCCATACAATTTGAAGTTGGTGAATTTAGATATCGCTGTCAAAATGTTACTTTGTCTAGGCCCCCAGTTATCACAATTGAGCGACTTCCATCTGACTTCCGTAACCACAGCCCGTAACCCTTAACAGGGACACTAATCCAATTGAATCTTGGCTACACAGCATTCGACTATGCAGGTTTCCTCCCAATGTTTTCCATCACCGCCAAGCTAGTTAAATACACACATCGAAAAATCGACCTTCCATGTGTGATAGACGCCACGCTTCAAGCTAATATTACCACTTATTCACCATGTCTGCATGCAACCATTTAGGCGGTTACGCGGGACGACAGATTTAATCATTGTATGCAAGTACCTCAGTTTGTATAGAAAACACGCGGCGTGCGGCGTTTCCAGTGTGTTGTGCTGCGCGTGTTTTCTATACAAACTGAGGTAGGTACTTTCATACAATGATTAAATCTGTCGTCCCGCGTACCGCAGCGGAGCGCGTGCAGTGTGGTAACCGCCTTATAATAATTTCGACTTTCGACATCGAGTCGCACGGTATAAACATTTTAAAACTGACAAACACATCCACAAACTCGGCAGTAAAAGCTGTAAAAACAAAAACCCATCGAGCAGGAATTGAGTTTTAACAACGTGGGAAGATTTCCAAATGCCAAATGTCCTGGTATGCACGCAAGCTCGCCCCACTCGACTACGTATGTCAAGGTCACCGGGTTGCCTTTGCGGAAGTTATCCATTCAATCTCGATCTATAAAGCCTCTGGCAAATGTTCATACAATTTTTTCCGCGTTTCTCTTCTATTAAAATAGTTTTAATACGAGTGACCGCGTTTATTTGAAATCGTTGGGAAACTGAAGCACAGAATATATTATAATAGTACTAAAGCGTCTATTCAAAAGTGCAGTGTTGTGTTGTTTGGTACAATTATGGTATTCTAAATTTGGTGGCATAGTTTCGAATAATATTGATTTAGATAGGGTTTCAACTTCGTCCATGCATTATAAAGTTGTCTGTTAGGTTAAAGCCATGAATCAATCTAGAGACAATTACAAATGTAGTCAGTCATTCGATGCCGACTAATTTGGTCAATTAGTTGAAAAGTTTATTCATAAAGGTGTTGATGTTTTTACGTATCATTGAAATAATATGTATGTATTTGCAAGAGAAAACGCAAGAGAATACAAGTGTGAAAAGTTACTTGTCTTATGGAACCCGAAGGATAAGCTATGCTTACTTTGGGCTTAGGCGGCTCTGTGTAAATGATGACGGATTTTTATCTATTTAGTGCGTGTATTTTTGTCTTATATCTATGTTTGTGTTACAAGAAACATAGATATAAGCCCAGTAGATAATATTGTAAATACTCTCTTCACTTGTATGATAGTTACCAGCGGCAATATAAATAAATAAATATCTCTGGACATTATTGACACAGAGCCATCTAGCCCCAAACTAAGCATAGCTTGTACTATGGGTGCTAGACAACGGATAAACATTACATATTTACTTTTTTTTTGTAAATACATACATATTATACATAGAAACACCCAGACCGATACAAACAAACATGTTCATGCACACAAATGTTTGTACCGTGCGGGGATCGAACCCGCGACCCTTGGTGTAATAGACGACTTCTCAACCATTACACCAAACCGCTCGTCTAAGCGGTAATATGTAGCGGTCTTACACTTCAGAAATATCTTGCAAGGAGCTTTGATTTCCTGGCAAGTTAGAATATACAGAACTACCGCTTTTGTTCCTTTTAAAGTAAGATTTCTTTGTATATTTCATGTAGGTCTCGAACACCCACACTACTCCACGAGGCAGAGAGAAAATGCTTCATTTTCATCTGCTGTATTTTTAAGAAAAGTTGATGAGATGTCATTCTATTACTATTCAGCGGGATGAAAATGTCAGACAATAGTCCGTAATATCATCAAAAGTAAAGGCTTTTCTTTTTTAAATAAAAAAAGCTCGATGGTGCATTTGGTAGTGATGCAGGCCTGTACCCCAGAAGTCGTGGGTTCAAATACCAACCAGGAGACACATTTATATGATGAACATTTGTGTTTGTTCTGTGTCTGGATGTTCATTTGTATTAAAGTGCCTTCGTTGTTTCTGATACCCATATAATAAGTTCTTAAGCTACTTACTTTGCGGTCAGATTAATGCATGCGATGTTGTTCAATGGTTTTTTTATGTTAAGTTGTAGGCATTAGTGTCATTGAAGTTACGTAAAAATCATCATCATCGGTTCGTTGACACTAGTTCCATGATACAGTTCCATGATGGAACTACTGATAATAATTTTTATCACAAGTTCTATTATAAATGAAGTTCGAAATAATGGAACAAGTGATAAAAATATTATCAGTAGTTCCATCATGGAACTAGTGTCAACGAACCAAAGCCTGTTGTAACGTAAATATCAAACTAGGCTTTTACGTTCAATATTTTTGTTTGTATCTCTTGATCTTCATGGTACAAAGTTAAGCTCAGATCGAAACCACTCGAGATAACTTTTTGCTGCGATTGCCGATCTCTCTCTGCCAATTATAGTTATTCCATTTCTACGATAACTCTATTTCAACGGGAGACAGAATAATTGCGCAATAGTCGAGGATCTACGAGCTCAAGAGCCGTAAGGCTATTATATTAGACGGTTTGAAAAGAACAATGGCAGTTTTATACCTGCATGTTTTTAAGGTGTCTTAAAACTTGACTTATACAAAAACGATTATTTGAATTAGCCAGATTTTTACATCATAACACATTTTTATTTAAAGGCTGATATTAAATCATGAATTATAAAAACCTCTCAGTTGATTATAATATTAATATCTTACGCGTTTGTGTTGCCGCTTTAGAAAAAATAACACATTTATATTTTTTTCAACAATAAGAAAAAGGAATAAAAATAATTTATTTCAATGCAATGTGTAACTTAGAAATTATATATCATTAAAAATAGCACAGTGGAAGTTCCCTTCGTACATAAAATAGCGTAATGTTTCTTTGTTGGTAAAAATGTAACTTTTAAAGCTGTCTCGTGTAATATTTAACTATCTGCCAATTGCAACACTGCTACCAAAGTTATTTTGACAGCAGGAAACTGCAAAGCAATTTGTTTGACAGTCTATTTTTTTTTTATAGGTTTTGGCTTTGCACGGTTTGTACTTTAGCCATAGACGATATTTAAAAGGTCCAGTATTCTCATAAATGTTTTAGGAGACTGTTTATTTTTCCTCTGACTGCTTCTAAGATGACTATGTTAATAAAAAATAATTTTATTAATTACTAAAAGAAGAAAATAAACAAGGATTTGTTTCATTACCAACATAACCTCAAAGTACAAAAATACTTATAACTTTTTTTGTCAACCACCGTTTGTTAAAATTCTTTTTGGAAATGTTTATGTAATGCAATTGCTAGTGTATAAGCATTTTTTAAATCATAGACGCCCCAATTTTTATCCAGGACAAACGTAGTATGGGACTTTGCCATTGTTCTTTATTGACTGGGGCGGGATGGTGCCTAATGGTAACATAAGGTCCGGTTGAAAATAATAAAATTAATAATAAGTAGTAGTGGGTAATATCGGATTTTTACAATATCGAATCGAAACTATATGGGCCATTCTACTTTTTTGTGACTAAAACCAGCAGTTCATTTAAGAAAAATTTGTAAAATAAAAATAAAACATTGTGGTAATTTAGGTTGTTGTAAATGTAGGGAACATACTCCTTTATTGTGTGCTAATGCTGGCAGCGAAGTTTTACCGTGCATTTTTGATTTATTGAAGGTAATAAGAGAAATAGGCGAGAAAAAAAACAACAGCGTTACTGAAGTCTGAAAGAAAATTTTGATTTAAAGAAAAGTCAAAATGACGTCTATTCTCTGAATTATTCTTTGAAATAATGTTAAGTATCAGCTTCGTAAGTCAAATCACAAAAAATATTGGAGCAAAAAGGGGTTTTTACATGAAAACCGTGCCTGCGTTACCGAAACGAAGTTTAAGAACACTAAAATTTTCAATAAAATGCAAGAAAGCAGTTATTTAAACTTGGGATTTATAGCAACACGTAGATTTCTATTTGTTTTTAAAGCTACCTACCAAGTATATTGCTATTTTAGTTAAAATTTACCAGTTATTGCAAAAAAAATGAACCTAAATTGGGGGACAACTAAGTAACGCAGTTGCAACAGTAGTAACACTTAGTCTTTTCATCTCTTTTTATCTCCTTTTCTTTTCTTTACACTCATTATACACCTTTTTCTTCCGTTCGTTTTTCTTTCTAATGTACGTTTTGACTATAAAATGGACCGATCGTCACATATGTCTTCTGCCTCTGCAAGCACAAGACGCCCTGATCATGGCGTCAAAGATGAAGCTTTGACGTGAAGATTACAACACAGGCAGCTCGTAGGCGTTGTTTTTCACTAGTGTTTAGCATTTCTGTGTTGTCTCTTTTAATATTTTTCACTTAAATCTTGTTGGCGTGTTTCTGCATGTGCTCCAGGAACAAGATGTACTTTTTGATGATAATATCACTGTTTTTTTCGCTGATGTTACTGCCACATAGTGAGAAAGGTACCATCAAGCATATATTTTTTTATAGTTAATCAAAATGATCTCTGAAGCATCTCTCTCTCACACATACACAATTATGTTTTTGTACGTTTGAAATATCTCAAAAACAACAGCCAAACATTTTGTTTATTGGTCTATGGTATTAGATATTAAACTTTCTTTCTTTTTACAGTCATACAATCTACAAACCATTAATATTACTGCATTAAATTGTTATAAAAGCTTACAAATTACTGCTGCGTTGCCTTTACAACAACTGCGTTACCTCATAGTTGTAACGCAGTGTAGCAGTAACGCAGGGGTAAAACATAAAGTATTTTCAAAATTAACGACTGACTATACATTATAACATTAGAATAGTTTAATATTTTAGATACGGACACATTAATAAATAGCTAAGTAAAAAAAAACTTTAATAAAATGTAATACTTGCAGATTCTCGGCAGTAACTCTGCGGACTTCGAATAAACACACGCATACCTTATTTCGCCTGTCGGCCAACTGACTTGGCCTCTGAGGCCTCTTTCGGGAAGGTGCCACATGACACTTTTGAATCACAATCTAACAAACCGTCCAACGAAGCTAGATTTTTTAAAAATTTGATTTTAAGTATAATTGCCTATGGTAACACCAGGTAGCAAAAAAATTTACTCGACGCCGGGGACATGAATAAAGTAATTTTTGAATGAATAATTATTTCACTAAAATAATTTTGCGCTGCATAAATAAAAACTTTAAATTCTAATGCTTCCACCAAAAATATAAAATACTAGGTCGTCATGGGTTTTTTTTTTGGTCATATGAAATTGCAATTTAGGACATCGCACAGGGACATCAATATTTAGTATGAAAAACAACTGAGTTACCAAAAACTACAACTGAGTTACCTAAAATATGAGAATAATTAATATGATTACATAAAAAAAAGTTCCCTAGGCATGCTTCAACTAGTATAAAATTGCGACATAAGTTAGTTTTCGCATGAATGTAATATTTGTGTTTATTAGAGAGTATATTTCAAAGGCGACCAACTTTTAGTCACAAAAAAGTAGAATGACCCATATATTGATATCTGATATCGGATTCTGAAACTATATATTATTTGAAACTATATATTGGTGTATCGGAGTATCGGACTGTGAAACTATATATTGGTGTATCGGAGTATCGGACTGTATTTGGTTACACTAAACCTATAAAACGATGTGTTCTGAAACTAGATACTGTATCATGACACGATATTTTCATTGTGATTTATTTCTTAAAACTGACTCGATTAGTTACTATAGGTGTATTAAGGATGCTTTATTAGTATTTACTTAGTTATTTGTGTTTCAGTAAGTACTGCATTAATAAAGATCGTATTTAGAACTTCTAAATACGATGTTTATTAATGCAGAACTCATTAGTAGTAACTAAAAGCATGAAATACATAAACTTAATAATACCAACCATCGAATCTATTAATAGAATAACAAAAGTTAGAAATGGATCACCAATGCTATGAGTTCAAGGACGAAGGTCCGTGAGAGTTACGTAAAATTGCAAATCGAAAATGCATCTTATTGCTGACAAAATAAGATCTAATAAAAATGTGTCAAAATACACAAGAAAGTATTGAAACAACCTTATTCTTATACAAATAAGGTTTAGAATTGTACGAAAACACGACTAATGCTATTTCACTCACTCACAAATCCTTTCTTTAGCTCGTATCGCAACGCGATACGGTTTAATATCCTTTATCGATAGGTCTTGGATATCGAGCTAGATATCAAATCGAGACGCATCGCATCGATCCAGCAATATCGTGTATCACCAAATATATAGTTTGGATACGCAGCGATATCGGATTTTACGATATTGGCCTGATATACGATTTAATATCTATATACGATTTGTATCGGCCATTCCTAATAATAAGTGGATTCAATGTGACAAACCTTCTTACTAGCCTTATTCACCTGGCTTATCAATTGCCAAAAAAGTATATTATATTCGAATTAGATTATATGGATTGCAGAGCTGAACTGGAAGAAAACAATTTCCAGTGTAAGAGCAACATCGTAGGCAGCGGTGGTTACTTGCTATCAGGTAGCCCACTTGTTCGTTTGCCTCCCTTTTACATTAAAAAATATATATTAATTTGAATAAATGATGGCTTTATAGATCAACGATACACTAACTGCATGTTTTAGATTAAAAAGACAGCGAGGTGTGCGACGTGCGTGGGTTCTTAAAAAACACATATTTTCAATCATGCATGACTAAACTAACTGTGATTATCATAACAAAAAGACCAGTATTTATCTGTCGACTGACTACGTATATTTACAGACTACACACATAGGAGAAAACTTATGAAAAATAACGATTCTGAAAGTGATAATAAATAACACAAAATTGAATGCAGTTTGGGAACCGAATTTTAATAATATGTTTGTACTGGGGAACAAACATATTATTAAAATTCGATATTCCGAGCGACTTCATGCAAGCGTTAAACCAAAAATATTTGCTGTTTGGTTTTCCGAACCATTTGTACCGAATATAATTCTTTATGGTCATGCGGTTTTGTATCGCGATGTTTGTAGCGCCTCTCATAATTTTTAATTCTGTTTTGAATTATTGAAGTGTTGGACAAGGTGGACCGATGATTTTTGGAGATCCTTGGGGGAGGCCTATTTCCAGCCCATTGCAGCAGCATTTGGACGTCGTTTGGCTGAAATGACGATGATGAGTAATAAAAAGCACTGCAAAAAGTATCAGTCTATAATTTTAATGTCTCATTGCAGAGCAAATGCCTCCATCATTCAGTTATTGCAATCACTGTAAACAACAGACGATCGTGGATACCACCACCAATTTATAATATGTATAAAGAAAAAGCAAGCCAAAATTTCCCGTATGGAATACGTAAATTCAAGAAGGATGTTTTACTTAGAAATGACTGGAGATAATTGGCAAATGGTTGGATTACGGCTGCCAGTGGGTTTTACTAATGAACGTTGTATAGAACTCCAATATCAATGTTTCCCGGCTCTTCTGCTACGAGTATATACTATGATTTTGTACATGTTATCATGCTAGTATTTATCATCGTATCCATATTCATCTCGTATTAATATTTGGAGAACTTTTAAAGACCCCTTTAGGAAATATTTTTAAACCACTAATATAATAGTTTTCAATATTAAGAGTTTTACTTTCAAAAAAAACGTTTACGAAAGAATTTATTGTTACTTATTTGCCACAAATACTCATACACGTCTGCCCGCTATATCATAAAATAAAAAATCCATCACGTTAAAAAAAAGGGAATCCAGAGCAGTAATTTACAAATGGTACCTACTTAAAAAGTTATATAATTAACTTACACTACATAGTTGCATTTGCTGTGTCCATTGATTCAAACCTGAAACAAAAAAGATAAAATTTATAATAAAATCGCATAATACTTAAAATTAGGATAAGTTTTCTCAATGAAAATTGTCCTTAATAATGTAGGTTACGTCCCTTTGTCATTCAAAAACTAACAATAAAAAGGTAAAGCTACTATAATTTTAAACAGCAATTAATTTTTAAAAAAAACAATAATTATCCAAGTTGTTACAATTTTATAAGAATGAACCCAATTTACAAAAAGCCGGGCAAGGTTATTGGATGAATAAATCCAAATTAATTCATCGTTTAGGCCTTCTTTAATATTTCGTGTAAGCTTCTTTTATTTATGATCACTAAATGCTTTTAGTAAGTAATGTTGTAAAATTAGGCTCGTGTTGTTAGGTACACATTGTTTGATACACAACGAAACATTCGAATTTATGTGAACGTGTTCATGTTTGTTCTACGAGAAATATAGTTATGAAATCGTTTAAAATATCACTCAAACGTACTGAATAAATAGTACATTTTGATGTTGTCGATATTATCTTCCGTTTATATTATAGTGGCTATCGGAATGCGCTCCTTAATACGACACGAACTTTGCCTTTAACGATCGAAAGTTGTTTTTTTTATTTTCTCGTCTTCCAAGCTAGGAACCAATTATAATAATTTGAAGATTGTTTTGGTTTTTTTTTTTACTATGATATCAAAAAAAATAACTATTATTTCTATACAATAGTACAAATATCGTAGGCTCGTAGTATTGGATGACAGACGAACTACATCAACGTTTTTATTTACAAAAAATATACTTAATAAAATACACATCTCAGTTTAGGTCTCATCGTTTAAAATCGCAGGTTTCTGTTAGCAAGAGTAAAGGGCTGACTAATAAAAATATCGTGTGCTGGAGTTACGGTGGCATTCGGCAGACGTTAGGGGCGCACTTAAATCCTGTCTAAAATTGGCCGTCCATAAATTCCTGTTAATGTCTAGGGAACGAGCCAGCACAATGGATGAGTGGTGCGGAATCACTTGTATTTTGTCGATAGCTGTATAGAAGTGCTTGTGTTAGGACTGTTCAGCTATTTTTGACCGTGTCGTTTTATGGTTAGATCTAAGATTGAACTCTGGAGTTTGTGTGTCGATTTTCACCTGGTATTTGCTTAATAGGGCAGAAATACATGTATATTTTTTAATTTTATTTACTTTTACTTAGCAAACTAAGCAGGGCTTGTACTATGAGTGCCAGATCCCCCCTTCACACTCAAGTTTTTTTGATGAATAGTTTTGGTCCCTTGTCTCTTCCGACCCTCCTATGAGCAATCGAAACGATGCGGAAGGAACCTAAGAGTAATGTGGGGCAGTTATATATAAAAATATATGGCGGAACAGAATCCCCTTTCACGAAAAAGCGAAAATAAAGCTTGGCATCAAGTATTATTATACACTTGCTTTTAAAAAGAAACTTGTATTAACAATTACAAACTTTGAACTACATTATTGTTCAATTATTCAAATTCAATAACAAAAAAACCAGTCAGTCAACCTTATAATTATTTGGACCTCACTTCTGCTTACCATCAGGTGGAGTGAGGTCATCCTGACTGCCTCTATATATAAAAAAAAAGTTTGTGTATCAAATGTAGGTACATGATGTTATTCTTGACCGGTTTTAATCCCAAGACCTAGATATCGTGTTTTTATTCTATGTAAAAGGTCCTTTGTATAGGACTATCAAATGCGCTATCGAGTGAATCAAACAAAAACAAATAAGTTAGTACTATACGTTATATTATTTGCCCAATATTTTACTTTGCTTTCATTCTTACCACGATTCAAACTCATCCGAAATTTTGTATTTTTCTTACTGACCAGACGTCGAAGGCATCGTTAGTTTCTGTTTCCCCACGTCTATAAATCTACGTTAATGTTCACCCTATACAATATATGAATAGTTCATGGCTTTACTTTCTAACCGTTGAGAAAACCGAATCTTTACTATGTAACTACGTATTTGCTCGACAATATAATTTCTGTAGCTAGTGTATTGTAGTAACTTTTTTTTGCTACATGGTAAACTGACCGACCAGTGCACGCACATTTAGCTAAAAAGCGTCACTCAATGTGCTGCCATTGTGTGGGCTCCTTCTACACATTAATATTGCTAGAACACAGCAAGTGATTTAATAGAGGCAGGTTTCACTTGTAGTGGCTGGTCAATAGCCACAAGATTGGCACCGACTCGTCCCAATCGGCTATGAAGCAGAAACTGGGGGAGTTTAGTGGGTTGTGGGTTGTCTAGCCAGCCTGAGGTAATTGTGCATAAAACCATTTGATTCTCCTCCAAAAAAAAAAGGTTTCCCTTGTACTTGTTGTTAAGGCTGTGTAGTTCCGCAGATGCCGCGCGTATGGTTTTTAAAAGCCACCTGAGACATACAAATCAGTGTTTTCAATTCTAAAAAAAATATATGTATCAGTTAAGGATCTGATCTAGTTAAAATCGCATTCAATTACATCCCAACTAGCATAATGGTCAATTGTTAATGCTATATGGACTTATAAAGCTCCGATGATGGTTTTGGTATTTGCTACTACGCTTTTAGCTGCATAAAATGGTGCTATTTTTACTTGAGTATGTTTAATTCTGTAATTTGGTCTTATATCGGCATATAGGATCAAATATCGTGGCTATTAAAGTCTAGGACTCCTATAAAGGCATTAAATAAGAGTAATTACTCTCAGGTGTAATTACTCCGGTAACGAAGACTTATATGTGCCTATAAGATAACATCTTTGAGACATTTAAATCTTAGGCCTCCTCTAGAAGCATCTGCCAGGATAGGATACACGGAGGAGCAATCACACTAGTTACTTTTACTTAAAATGTGATATAAGCTAAAATTGTATGGCTAATATAAGTAACTTCCAATTAAACAACTGAATAGCATTTATATTTCTTGTTTTTGTTTTACATAAGCTTGAAATTAAGGTTTAAGCGGATTTAATATCAGCGTTTCAAAAATAATAAATCACTAAGATTATAACAGCATTTAGTAGGATAAAATGTTCTCTATATAGATTTGTCTTAAGCCGTTACAAGTCTAGACATATTTATATTGGCATTCCACAGTAGTGTTATTGTCAACGTTATCTTAAAATTGGTATACAAAATGGCGAATCTTCTGCAGTTTTGACACTTGCCAATATAGATCCAAATAAACTTATGATGGCACTATGTCACACTTGGAAATGCTTACCGAAAAAATGGCAGCCCTTCGTAGTATTTTTTTGATAAATAAATAATTACTCAAATGTAAATAAAGTCAAGTGAAGAGGCGCTCTAAAATTTTGTTTAAAACCATGACTAATTTCACAGAAAATTCACATTCCCCTACGAATATTAATAAGACTAACTAATAACAATAAGATGTTGTTTTTCTACTATGGCTGACAATAATAAATTCTGATAAAGATAAATACCATTTCCTTATTCAAGCTGTTAAAAAATCATGAGAGAGCACAACACAGCGCAACACATTAAACTGTTCGTTCGTTCATTCGTTCACCAAAATGAGTTTAAATCAGCATTGCAAGGAGCGCATTAGTCTTACTTACGACTAAAACTTACTTATATTGATTATATTATTGATTTGCAGGAGTAACTGCATTTGCGTTATTCTATTACAGGAGTTATATAGGCGTAAACAAGCATTTTAGCGGTCTAATTTAAATGTGTTATAATCAAAAGTACACTTAAAAAGTGGGCCTTTTCCCGGACTTAAATTCGGATATAATTCTCATATAGTCCTTAAGATTCATCCTCCTGGGATAGTTTAAAAACCACTTTTTGCTGGTTGGGATGTTTTTATAAACTTCACTCGATAGAAAAAAATCCCAAAGTTACCCCTTTTTTTAACGATTTTCGTATTTTATGTCTAAGCTCCTGCCAATTAACATTTGAATTTTTACTCAATTATAGCCACTAAATATTTACAGAAAAGTTTGACTTGATAAAATTAGTGTCTCGTTTACTATGTTTAAAAAACTACGAAATGTGCGAGCGCGGCGCCATATTTGGACGTCGCATAATACAGACCTACAAACTTATCTGTTCCGGTGGCCAAAATTGGAACTACGTGAAATACAATGCAAAAACGATATTTAATGACAGTTCTAAATAGACAGTAGCGACGCCGCCACCGGAACAGATAAGTTTGTCGGTCTATGCCTCTTTTATGTACTCCCACCCCCCCTTAAGTAGTTAGCCATTCGGACTCTGGAAAAATCTAACCATCAACCAAACTTCGCGAGGTATCAAACATACAGTTTTATAACCCAGCAACTCACTTCTGTTCCACGGAGGCGATCGAATTATGTAACCTTAAATATAAGTAGTGTGAAATTGTCTTGCAGTTATAATTTTTCATAACATTTAATACGAGTTAAAGTTGCTGATTTCACTTGCCAGTCAAGTGCCAAATTGTAATTTAGACTCGTGAATCGGAGACAAAAATTCCAATTTATGTTCGGAACGGTCCGATAATGTCCTTGTTCCATAATTCTCATTGACGGATGGCTAAGCGACTGTAACGCGGGTTCGTTTCATTACGAACCCTTTTTATTCTAAAACCTTGTCTTTTTTATCCGGCTATTTAAAACCATAAATCTTTTTTAATATTTATGGGGACATTTCTAGTCTAGCATAAATATTCGAATACGATGTAACGAAGCACCTTATTCAGATTTATAGTAAAAATCTGTGTAATGGAAACAATAGACTCATTTTACTTCCGCTGTTATGTAGTATAAATAATTTATAGCAGATTAGCACCTTAATCAGACACCAAGCTATATTTTAGCTAAATTGTAAGCTAAAAAAAAATACAGGCAGACAGTAATTAACCACTGAGAAATATTTAACAAGAACAGAATCAATCAAATACTTCTCCGATCTCATGCAAGTATAAATCGGCTCCACATTACATGGACCAGTTTTTCAAACAAAAAAGGACCATCAAATTGGTTCACTTGTAAAAAGTTTTGAGATAACACATCAGTCGAATTGTGAACCTGGTTTTTTTGTTAGTAAAAAATGGACTGTCGCGTCAGTTCTGGAGCCAAACCCGTTATAGTGAAATTCAATGCTAACTTCTAATGGATCCATCAGAAACGTCAGCGTAACTTGTAACTTGCGTTGACCTTTACCTGAAGTCAATTAAACAAACGTAATATACAAATTGCAACAAAATCGGCTTTTTACGTACAGATGTCAGTTCCCAGTACGAAATATGCTGCAAGCTCGTGATCGCCAGCCAATGAAATCCTCGTAACAGTTGGATGCCGTTTTGTTTGTGTTTCGACGGTCGGATTTCGAACGATTGGGATAAAAGTGTCGAAGAGAGTTTTTCGCGATATTTTTTTGCAAATCCCAGCTCTACATCGTTTAGCTTCCATGGATTTATGCCTTTCATTTATAATAGTGACGTGAATTCGGCAACATGTACAGTTTTAATTAGATTTTCTAGTCAGATTAGAACTATAGCAGCTCTATATCTCTCATCTTTTGAAGAAATAACTGGATGAAGTTCCTACAAACTTGCACACGTAGCTCGTTAACCATCTCATTTCACATTTCTCTAAACCGTACGTACGTACTAACTTTTAATTACGAAGTTCTCAGTCGGGCTATTTCTTGAAGCGCTGGTCTTTGTACAAATATCTGTGAAGTCGCTGTAATTGCCAGCTAATGGTCCATTTAAAGCATTAGCATCTACGCTATTATCAATGTTCCGGTGCATCTTTGAATGAATTCGGCAATCAGGAACTTTACACCTATTTTTAAAACATGATTCCAAGAATTAGACCTTATTTTATTTTTCATAAATAAGGTGTCATTTTTTTAAATTCTCTATATATAATATATATACTATTGTCTAAATTCTCTATCCTGCCTGCATTCAAATTGCTGCAAAGCTGCTAGAAATTTTAACGAGTCACAGTTTTAAATTCTAAATCGAAACATAAACAAAAGCAATTCGTTGTTAAAAACAAGAGGTTGGTATTCTCATTTAAACTATATTAGTTATTTGGATCGATGTATGTTAATTGCCTTCCGATTCTAAACTGCACTTAAACTCACCGTTCGTATCGTAAATTGGTCATCATGGCACATAATCGCCCATTAGCTTGTACAACTTGGCTGATAGTCTGTAAAGAAGAACTAACATTTTCTGCATTCATTCAGGCAAAAACGTCTCAATTAAAACTTCGTTCGAGTGTTTTAAAGATATTTGATATGGAACTCTTAATGAACACGTGTAAAATTTCGAGAAAATTCATTGTTCTTTTAAATTCATTCGTCATTGGTACTAAATGAAAAAGACACGTAAATCTAATAAAGAATAAAGATTTTGAAAACAAGCGGCCTGCTCATAGCCACAAAGACAATTAGAAGTAAGAGACATCACTAGGTACTTATAGCAATTAACACAAAAATAAATCTCCATTATTCTTCTTGACATTTGTTATTTTTGTACAATAAATTTTAGTATGTTATTGTAAGTGTAATGGCCTTCGCGAATTTCAGTATCTTTGAGGAAAGTTTTATATGAAATAAGAATGTAAAATTGCATAAACTAGGCACAAGAGATTTGTATTGTCAATTATGCAATTTCTGATTAGTTGTTATTGCAAATTTTTACTTTTGTGATCGTCAGTCGAAATAAAAAAACTTATCTGTAAATAAACTGACATATGATATAAGCACATATTTTTTGGGAAAACTTTGGACAGATTAACAAGATCTTAACGCAACGAGCGCTAATCCAGGCGGTTAGCTCTGCCTCGGAACATCCTTACGAGACTAACTTATAAGTCCTGAAGACTGGTATTAAAACTTAGGTACCTACTTTTACATCACAAGCAAAGACTTGGAACCTAGTTTCCTACTAGTATTTCATAATACAAAGTAGAGAAACAGTGTCGAAGAGCAGTGATTTATGAATTCTCGAAGTAATGCGTATTTAAAAGAATTGAATCAATAAAAAGTTTATTTCTAAAGTCTGTTTCAAAACAAACCGACCGAATTAAATATTCTTTAAGAAAATTTTGTTTTTTACATCAACACTTTTCTCTCTTGTTATTAAAAGATACTTATAACTTTGCTTTTATTCTTTTTGTAAAATTACTTTCTAAACAAATGTTTTATTCATTTATTTTAAAATATCGAGTGACTTACAAAGTTCGAGGGGAGAGATTAGCTGGCTTGAAACATTCAACAAGTTTAAGTGCCGGGCGGTTGTCCCGGCAATCTTGGAAGATTCTTTTTAGACTTAACCCGGTATTTTAAAATGTTAAGCTCCATTCTCTTGCAGTTTCATGATAACTAAGTGCCTTTTAAGTAGAGTTGCCTATCGATAGTATCGACACTATAAGTATTGAATCATAATACTATCGATAGTATCGATCCTACTACTAGAGCCAATACTATAGATAGAATCGTTACTATTGGAGCCAATACTGTCGATAGAATCGATACTATTGGAGTCAATACTATCGATAGATAGGAAAATCCCGTTGCCAACACATTTTATTTTAAGTAAGTCATGTACTTTTAGACCGTCTAGTTATTTTTAAGATGTTGTTTAATGAGCCTACAACAAGCGTTGTTTTATTAGAAAACCGCAGTTGCTTTAATTTCCACTCTCGCCGCCCATTATGGCGTATAAATATAAACGTTGTATTCTTTCTAAACCTTAAAATTTCTGTGCTTTTTTGTTACGCTACAAAAGAAAGCATTTAGCTTAAAAACCTCTGCTGATATTAATTTTGTACTATGAAATGAGGCTAACTGCTGTAAAATTTAGTTAGTAGCGGGATTCCATTTTTCTCAGTAATCCAATAAAATCAAAATAATACAAAAAATATAATAAGGGTATTTTAACTTTTATCACATTTAGCGTTTAGTTGAAACTGGCCGTGGGTTCATTCCCGGATACAAACAAGCTTAGACCTTTGATCGACATTAATTTCTTTTTTCATCTAGTATTTGGCAAGCACGGTGACAAAATAAGGGCAAGTCAACGACCGCAAGCCAACCGGCTTAGCCTTTTCAGGTGCGAAGTGGAAGCCTATGGGAGTTTTGTGGGTAGCGAGCGGGACGAACGTCTTATTCATGAGTCCCACACATCGCCGTAGGGTTTGCTAATCTTGTCGTTGTTCATAAGAGTATTCTCCCCTTTGGGCTTTGACTTTTTCACAACCTAGCGTTATTCTTATTTATTCTGTTCAGACTTTCGCGTCTACACCATTAGTGTGGAGTTTTTATAATAACAAGCATTCTAGATATTTTTTGCCATAACATTTAAGAATCTAGTGCAGACAAAGAGGCAATCGGTTCATTCCCAATCGGCCAAAATATTGATGGCTACAAAGGAAACAAGGATCAAGTCACGGTCGACGGTTCCTCTGGGAAGGATCCCCAAAGATAAAAACATTATCACACAGATTTACAGCTCGCATATACCCTTTTGCGATCGAAATAAAGGTCAAATGAGAACGATCAGACATTTCACCGAAAAGACGTTTATCTTATGTGGAGTTAGAACTGATTTCTTAAACCTTTGCATTTGACCCTTTGTGCTTTCAAATTTATCACTACTAAAGAATAACTCTTTTTATAAACTTGACAAATCAGAGTACTTCATTTCTAAGAACATGATTGTGCAACTTTAAATCGAGTGAGCTTTTTTTAACTTACCTAAGTATTGTTATTTAATACTAGCTATTTTAATTGCGAGATTACGGACACTAATCGAATAGCTTTCAAGCGATTACTAGTCTCTCTAAATACCCAGGCGCCAATTCAGAAAAAATCGTTTCCAAAATCGAGACAGATGACTTTGGCTGCACTGCGTCACCGAGAACCTCTGTAACTCAATGAAATCCTCGAAGGACTGACGAAAAATTGGCAGGGATTATGTTGGATGCAATCAAATATGTTTGTACCTAAAGAACTATCATTTTCTAACTGGAACTACTCGTTACACGTAGCAGAAAATCTACACGGACCACTAAAAAATGGAAAAGTACTGCAAAAAGTTATCGTTTCTTCAACTACTGGTGCCCCGAATGACTAGGCAGTTTCAGCGTTTTTTAAAGTAGAAATACCGTTGTTACAGGCCTTCCACTTGCGTCATTAGCCACGTACGTACTATCCATAGACTTAGGATATCCGCGCGTTTAGGTACCGAATGAAAAAACTGCCAGTTTCTTTTTCCGAAAATATTAAGTTTGAAGTATGTTTTTTTTTTTATGCGAAAAGGGTAACCATTTGGCCACAATCTCACCTGATGGAAAGTGTGATGCGGCCTAAGGTGGTACATGCTTACTAACAAATAAGTTTAATATTTTAGTCTACGTATCCCTGAATATCTTTCAGTGCTTCCATATTTAATAGGGGGCTTCGTCGTTTGACCCCGGTCCCGAATACACCGCGGTGTCAAACGCACAAGGACGCTTTTTGAATTGGCCGTTTGACACCGTTAATAATATCGCGGTTCCAAGCGGGAATAACTTTTTTCGACTTCGTCATTTGACACCGCTAATAAAAATCTTATTTTTGATTTTTGTACAGTTGAGTACACAAGTAAGTTGTAGATTTGAAGGATCCTTTAGTGAGTAGGTTATATTTTTTTCTGAAAAGTTACTTGTTTTTAGGAAGCATTAACGTGTCGTGTATTGGTTTTTGCATGGAACACGTGTGTGATATCGGAATCGTTAGAAGTTTGTATCTTTGGAAAAGAAGTAATAAACGAGTAGCTATTACAATAGCTTTATCGCCAAAAGGTAAGATGGTTCAATTAGTAAGGTCACTTGTTCCTGGAAGCAATGCCTTGTCGGTATTTTCTTAGTAGTAGTTTTAAGTATTTGATGGTTACGTGTAAATGAAAGCTGCAGGTGTCGGGCACTGCTTTGTTTGTAAAAAAAATAGAAAATAACGACATAAGACGCTTATTTTTGGTCTGAATAAAATTTTATGTGTAAAATAATATGAACGAATTTAATGTTTCAATAAATGAATTACTTGTCGCTTTGTGTATTAATCTTTCAAGCCCCGGATTACCAGACACAATAGAAAATCTATTGTTACGCGGCACCCGAGTGCCGGTTCGGGATTGAGTGGTTAACGAAGTACTGGTGGTGTGTGCGGCCACACGCGAAGCGGCTGCCTTGATCACACGTTTTGTGTTGGGCCGCACAGTCGTATGGACATTTTTGCGCTCGCGTCAAACGTGTAATGCCGCACTGGAGTTGCAATTTTAAAAACACAGGGGTGTGTCTTTGCCGCAGTCAACGTGTTAACAAGCTGAAATGAAGCTAGATGAAGTGACCATATCCTAAAAAGTGGCTGATAGTAGTTGGAAGTAAAGAGCTGAAATACGAGCGTTCTATTGGTGCGGCAATGGGACAAAGTTGTCATTACAAAAAACGGATACTTATATTGGGATATTTTTTTCGATGCAATTTTGTCTTTAACTGTACATAAATAATAACAGCGGTGTCAAGTGACGAAGTCGAAAAAAGTTGTCCACCACTTGACACCGCGGTGTCAAACGGCCAATTCAAAAAGCGTCCTTGTGCGTTTGACACCGCGGTGTATTCGGGACCGGGGTCAAACGACGAAGCCCCCATTTAATAAGAGTACAATTAAAAGTGACTTTTGACGGACTGCTCAATAATACCTTTTTATTTTGGAGGAGAATTCTTTTAAGTAATATAGCAGCAAGGTACCGAGACTTGCGGCTGTGTATGGGTCTCAGAACTAGTTCTTATACCAACTAAACTTCGTTGGTTTTCTCTTCACACCCAAAGAGAGATGAAGCTTTGCCCGTCATCTAACGATTGAGCAAAATTGGTTTTTAGCATGAAATTAGGGCAAATTTTCGACTCTAAAACTACAGGCTAGAATTTCAACGACTTTTTTCAATATGATTTCAAATAATTATTGTTATATACCTGCATAAGTATATACTGAAACTGCATTTTTTTATTGACATCTTTTTCCTTTCAGCCTTCTTAGCTTGTAACTTAAAATAATAATGTTCAGTAGATTTATCCCTCTAAAAATATTCATGTAAATACGAACGCTAAATTAATAACAGCGAAATTTTGTTAGTAGAAATTTTATGCTCGCACCTTTTTGCAAACCTGGGATTACCGGATTTCTAATAGGTGACCCTTGAACAATCTGGGGCTTTGAAAAAATACCTCTGGGATCAGAGTTAAAATGAGCTTTTAACTCGGGCTTTGACACAACTTAGGTATTAACTCTTTTAACCTTTTTTTTTAATCCATTTATTTTTTCTGTCTTTCTTATCTGGATTTATTAAGTAGTCACATTATTCCTATATTCAGCCCATTCAGAATGTAACCGCGTTTTTACTACTTAAAAAACACGTACCTACATTTGCAAAAAATACTTTTTGTAAATAAAATTATATAATTTCTGTTTAATTAGTGTAAAAACATGTACAATGCTCTCAGAATGGAATCAGAATTCCAAAGTAGTTTTGTAACACGGTACTTAATTACTTTAGGGAACGAATTCTAGGAAACTAGGACATAATTCTTTCCAGCCGTTTCAGGAAACTAGCAAACGCCTCCCGTCATTAAACGTTTCCCGGAGGTTAGCCAGATTTTTCGCGAACATTTCCCGACCCCACAGGATGTGGGCGACAGTCTCCCACAACATTTTATCCTTCCTTAGAAAGGAAAGGGAAACTGAATAGAATAAGATTTAGTGCTAAGTGTTTTTGACCCCAAGTCCCGAATTCTCGATTCATCAAACTGTATCCATATTCAGCAACTCTAATATCTCGTTGTACGGAACGGTTATAGAATAATTATTTTCACATCAATTACCATAAAGGTCTAAACAATTTGCAAATCAAATTTTCCATAATAATATTGTGATCGTTGCGGAGTTCACGGTACTGTTGTCCCAAATTGTTAAAAAATACTGCCTTCGTAATCAAATCTCGCATTTGGTTTTGGTCTGAGTACTGAACAAAGCAATGTCTCATCGCAAATATTGATTTCGTCTGAATTTTTAGAGTAACTTTTAAGTCGAGAGGGGTTCACGACGATGGAACAAATTCATTTCATATGTTTCTTTACGCTGTATTATTTTGCCTTCCTCGTTTTTAAGGACAAGCTAGGCGATATGTTTGGAACTTCTTAAATTCCAACTTTACCGTGATACTTTCCCAATGAAGGATGCTATTACAAACGACGAGCGAGTAGTTTCGATGAGTATATCTCTGCGTCTCATTGGTGCTTTCCTGTATTCCCCCCGATTTTACTTCCAACACAATCTCTGCTGATTTTTGGTAGGTGATGTCCTACGAGGAGTTTATCGAGTCCAAAAAAGAGTCCGGTATAGGTATGCTTCGCCTTTTCTGGTAGACCTCCATGATCTGTTAGCATGACGAACAGTGAGAGAGCATGGTTACCTCTTTTGTCGTCTTCTGTGAAGTTTTCTACCTACTTAACTTAAAGTGTTTACTTTTACTTGGCTCGGCTTTTACTTTTACTACATCTAAATCTTGAAACTTTTTTATTTTTTTCGTGAAGCCTAGTACGAAAAAGCATTTTTGTTTTATTTAAGTCTGGAGAGGTTTGCATTTATATACTATTCTTGGAAATTCTGGTCTGGCGTCTTTCATTGGATATTGAAAGGTTTTCTTAGTACAATTCCAGTCACGGTAAATAATAACTATTCAAACCAACCCTTACCCAATTCAACGACTAGTTCACATCTACACAAGGGCCATTTCATTTTAACGAAATGCTACTTTTTGCAATACAATGGCTTGGTGAGTCAGCTACGTTTAAAAAATCAATAGCCACCCAAATCTTTGATCTCAACAATACAGTTTGAATTAAAATGGCTTAAAACCATGTTTTATTATTTAAAAATCCGTTGGAAAAAATGTACGTATGTTGGGAAACACATGTACGTGTATATTATGTTTGGGCGCGGCGTCTTAAGGCATTAGCCCACCTTTTATTTTATTTGTCCCACAAAAGGTAAGTGCCTAAATAAGATTTCACTAGACATTTCTGAAAAAGGGATCGGCGGTGGCCGGTTGTAGCGGTAAAAGGTGATCCCATCGATATTGCACGGTAGAAATATAAGCCAAGTATAATGAACACAAAGATGCGAACTGAATTTGCTTACGTATTAGTATGTAATCTATCTTAATTAATCATCAGAACGCACCGCCAAACTAATTAATTCTTCTTTCCCCTTTTTGACTTGGTCTACCCGCGCGAAGCTCGCCGCGCATAGTTAGTAGTTATTTAGTGGAGTAGTAGTAATCATAAATTATCATGCATATTTTTCCACTGATATGTATGTTATGTTACATTCAATGTTTATTAGGATAATAAGGCATTTTGATTATTTAAGATACGTAAGCGGCAATTGCGGCCTATTCCATTGAAGGATAACTATAACATAAAAAAGCAAATCAACAATGTGAAAAAAGTTCACATGAAGATACATTTATTATATTATCTATACCCTATGTCACCCGTGGATATTGTAGCTTTTCAACAGTAAAAGAATTATTTTAATCGGTTCAGTAGTTTGGGAGCCTATTCAATCCAAACAAACAAGTAATAAAATCTTTCCTCTTAATAATATTAGTATAGATTACAGTTTAATGTTTACAAATATTTTTTTCAAGGTTGTGGAACTTGGATGGACGCACTGTCGTGCGCAATTTTTTGATAGAACAAGCAAGGGAGTAAAACTTCCAAGAGGGCTGGCAGAGTGCCTGAAGGCATAAGGAAGATGCTCTCGATATGTCCCCTTACGCCACCTTCGAAGACCTTGACCTGTACGGAACAATCCGAATTTCTGATGTTCTGAGTGGCTATTCTAATAATTATTATTTTCATTCTGGGCTCTCTATGTTTGTATTATTTCTTTAGAAATTGATTACGTCTCAAATAAAAATATCGAAGTCATAAACAGTCAGTTTTGACCGCCTCCGTGGAACAGTGGCTAAGCCGCTCGGGTATAAAACTCGGAGGTCGTGGGTTCGATTCCCACCTTGGGTCTGGTTGATGGTAGGGCTTTTTCAGAGTCCGACTGGCTAGCTACCACAGGTGAAATCTGCCGCCATAACAGCTCTGGCTGTGTTTCGAGGAGTGGGAGAATTAATGTGGGAGCCTGTACACTTGAAATCAAAGGCTCCTAGATCAGATAAGCCTACAGTTTTGCAGCACATTGAGCGAATAGGCCGCAGTGGCCGCTTCCCATCAGGTGGGCTGTGTGCCTGTCTTTCAACTGACGTGGTATAAAAAAAAGGCATTGCAAAGATCTATCCACGATTCCGAGTCATTCAGTTACATTAATTATTTTCTATACTCATAAATATAACGCAAATAGAGTAGTCCACCGCAGTGATAGGACGGCTCAGTAATATATAGAGGCTTATACCGAGTTATTATCTTAATGGGATCAAGCAAGGCACTCTGCCAAGGCCTACGCTTTTCACTTTTAATTGATAGCGTTTTGTAGATCATCTGCGAGAGTAGAGGCTTCGAAAACGAATTACTGTTTAGTTATTGCTACTGTTTTCAGTGGGGAAATCCGTTTGTCATAGCATTTAGAAAGAGTACACAGTTCGTTATCTTCATACAAACGCCGCGCGCGGAATGTACAGTCAGCGCCAAAATGATTTACCAAAAATATTTGAACATTAGACAAAAATCACTCTTAGCATAATACTTTTAGATGTAAATATCGTTTGTTATTATTTTGTTCTCAAACAACAAATGAAAATGCACCTTTACGCCTTAAGGTAAGGTTGATTTTTGTCAAATGTTCAGATATTTTTGGTGGTTTTGAACGCTCAGATCATTTTGACGCTGACTGGCTGTGTACGATATTTTAGTATCTAAGCCGCATGCACGCTCAAACCAAATCTCGACCCGTTTCACAGTGCAAACGAAGAGATTTTGTTTGAGTGTGCTTTAGTAGTAGTAGCTACTCTGGATATAGCAAGTTTCATACCAAATATAGGACTGTTCCTTTAGTGTGAGGGAAGGTTACCGATTAAACTCAGTATTATGGCCCCTTAAACGCAGGCTGTGGGTCAAGTTTCCCATGCATGGCAAATTGGAATAGCTGGGGTTTATCGCTCTTGTAGCAAGGTCACTTCAAGAGGAGAGACGGTCTTGCCCTTAGTGCCAATATCATTTACAATACTTAGAAAGTAAATTTTTAATGTTTGTACTAAAATAAAATAAAACATACTTAAAAAAGCTATGCTTGTAAGTAATGTTAGACGAATAATTGGTTCAATCGATTTACACATCACTAAGGTCACCGCGTACGGTGCCCCGCACTAGCCGGGGAGTTTGACAGATAGATAGATTTACCGCGCTTTTAATGTATAATGATTATTATTGTAAAATTTTAATTATCAAGAGAAAGGTATTTATATCTAACAGTAAGTATATCTCAATTGAATAGGACGCTGTGCCTGCTTATCCTCAAGTGGGATTCGTGCCTGTCTGCCAACTGAAATGCTATAAAAATTATATCACAATTTACTTGTAATCCCTTTTATACCTTTGAATTTGCGATGCTTCGTATATTGAAATCGTGTGCCTACTCCTGCCAGTCAAACATTGCATTACTACTTACATTATGACAAGCAAGCAACTCAAGGATGTAATAAAGTCAAATTCGGATTCCACGTGGGCGGATTCGCGCGAAACATATAATAAAATCAAGTATTTTTCTATTCAATTTTTCGCAGTCTTTAACATCAAAGAGAAAATAAATGCGTACACAGTTTGTCATACAGAAAACTCGAAGAGGCGATATATTTCTACCTCTATGTTGACTTTTAGTGGTGATGATAAACTTCGTTTCAAAACTTGAAATGAGTAAACAAATCAAAAATAAAAGGTCTTGTACTATTCTTTTAGAACGACAAAAAAAAAATACGGCCCAGATTCAACACAGTCCGAGATTTTCTCTTAATTTATCTGTCGGAAACAAATGATGCTCTCTCTCTCTCCTTTTTTTTAATTAATAAGAGGGAAAGCATTTTTGATATCTACAATTAATAACGAGGAACTTATCTGACAACAGTGGATCAAAGAAAAGTCAGTAATGCAACTTGTTTAATGAAATGGTTGAGATTTGAGGAGTCAGCTATAACACCAAAATCAAATGTGGAGAGTTAAATGATAAATTTATACAAAAATCGGGGGCCACCACACACACATTTGTTACGCTCGCTTCTCGTAGCAAATATGTATGTAGATATGTATACAGATACAAAACCAATTCATTTAAGATAGAATGAATATTTATATACATATTTCCTTCGAGTATATTGGTATTGCTAAGGCAGGATTTTATTTGGTAAAAAATGGATAACTACCGCTTCCCCGATGTTGCCTTGCGGTGAGTATAAAAAAGAATTTATCTCATATTGGCGCCGGGCCAGACTTCAAAACAGATTTTGTAGATATTGCGAAATGTATTAAATTTTGCTTCTCCTGATTTTTTAAAGGCATTGTCAATATTTTCAAGATTTAATATTGACTAGTTTTTGTCAGGGTCTTAGAACTCGTACAATGTGTAAGTATGAAATTATGTTAAGGGAAATGAGTAACATAAAATGTATTTATACGAGTATAAAGTTTCATAACCATTCACATCAGGTGTAAAAAATTGTGAGGCGGTCAAAGCTAAGCTAACATTGAAAGCCAAAATCTTTCATCTTTTATGAAAGATGAAAGATTTTGGCTACTATTGTATGAAACAATAAGTTTAGATTGTTTTATAATTTATAACGCTCATCTGAGTGAATAAGGTTGATAGACATAGTATTTGTACCAACAAATACTATGTCTATCAATGTACATATATCTATGTCTACATATATATTATATGTATATAATATAATAATCTATGACTACTATGTTTATAAATATTTGTAGGTATGTACATACCTACAAATACTTATAAAATCAAAGCAAAAGACGATCCAAAGTTAGAACAACACAGATATGCTATTTTATTTGAGTTTAATAATAAAATTGGAGGCTTTTCACTGCTCAAATTCAGTAGATATTCCCAGCTATAAATGGTTTTGAATTGTACCGTATAGTATTAATATTAAGAATGTCATCTGTCTCATTATGTTGGAGTCGCCGAGATTTCACACGTTTAACAGAATATAATACAAATATCAGAAACGTCGCATATTTAGCCTGACTCCCAAGCTTACTTAAAAAAGCCTAGAGGATCGATAGAAGCTACAGTATGGCAACACATTGAGCGACACTTCGTGATAAAGTGGAAGAGGCCGTCACGGATACTAAACAGGTGTAAGTCTTAGGCCGTTTTCTCACTACGCGAAACAAACACAACATAATGTTGTGACAACTCAAACCGCCATAGAAATGTATGCGCCGTTTTCTCACACACGAGAACAACACAACACCAACTTAGTACCTATGGCGGTTGGAGTTGTCACAACATTATGTTGTATTGATGATGACTGTGTTGGTTTCGCGTAGTGAGAAAACGACCTTAGACCGTGTGCGCAATGTGCCTACCTATTTTAGCGGAGAAAAATGTATGATAGCGAGACCTTGTATTACTTAGGATTAACTAAAGGCGTTCCTCCCACTATCTACTAAACAACCCTATTCTACTACATCAAGTCTCATTATTTAAACATATATTTATTGCATATAATATTTCCATACAAAGGTCTTGGATATTAAATAGGTGTACATGTGATGCCCTGCGATCTGTACATCTATGCATCAAATAAATAAATATTATCATCAGCATCATCGGCAGCCTGTAATAGTTCGCTGCTTGACATAGGCCTCTCCAAATGCTCGCAACTCAGATAAACAAATAAATCTCTGGACATTATTTGCACAGCCTCATCTAACCCCAAACTAAGCATTAGCTTGTGCAATGAGTGCCAGACAACGGCTAAACATTACTTTTCTTTTTTGGAAATAAATACATGTCATATTGTACATGGAAACACCCAGACCGATATAAACAGACATGTTCATGCACACCATGTTTATACCGTGCGGGGATCGAACCCGCGAGCTCGGGTGTAATATGGGTCGGCAAAATATGCCTTAATATTTCTTTTTCCACCGCATGCAATCAGTTTTTCAAGTATGTACATACATACGAGTACAATGCGACAGAGATTATGGCAAAGCTGTAAAATTTTGCCCATTAAAGCTATTTGTGGATCGCACGTTGCTCGCTCACCCTCGTTACTTACTAATTGGGCGTATGAATATTGTTTACTGTTATTGTTAATCACACCCTCTTCAGATGAGACCTATTGATGCCGATTGTCGAGCGATGTTACATGGACCTTCCTATTTATGTCTAGACTTTAAATGCATTTTTTATTATAAAAATTATTTAAAATGCAATTAATTTAAAAAAGAAACATTTCCAATTGCTATCAAGATTATTGATAGGTATTTTAATGTTTTTTAATAGAATAATTTATTATACAGTCCAACTTTCAATATCACCGTTATGATAAAATAATATTACTTAGGTATGTCATATACATATTTTAAAGTCACAAATTACGAATGAAAGTAACGCAAAGTTGTTTTATTGCCTACACGTATTTTATCCAATCTAGCTGCACTTAGCACTCCCATATTTAAACTCTAAAATCACCGTACGAATAAAGTAAATTTAGATCGCCTATATTGCACTTTCAGCTATTCCCAGCGAAATGTTTACCCACGTTTTTGATTAGAGCAACTTTTAACGAAATGAACTACTCAACTACGATTGGTGTGTCGAACCGAATTCGTATTCGGAATTTTACTCGACCACGTTGATGTTCAACAATATTAATTTTCTTGTTATCTTTAGATTATATTTGTCGGCCGATGTTTGCAGTGGGTAAATGTTTAGACGACCCGCTTAAACCGTCTTTCGGCTTGTCGTTCTCAAGATTAGTATCGAACAGATTAATTAAATGTCCGACTGTTTTCGGATCAATACTTTTAAATTGTTCGAGTGTCAAGAACAACTGAGATTTTGTCGTGGCCCTGTCTAGATAACTAATCAATTACAAATTCTGTCATTTTAATTCACTTAGTTGATGGATGTTCAGAGAGTTAATTGTATAATTAAATTTACTGTGGTTTATTACTCGACTGTACAGTCATTTGCGTCGGGACAGTGCAATGACCTCGAATGTCAATATACATAATTATGTACATTAATTTTATTATTATGTACTTCTAACAAATTCAGCGAAGTGATTTTATTATTTCAATGATCTTATACGAATATTAATTGGGTAGTAATTTACTTAAAATTATAAAATTAGTATCTCCGAGTGAAATGACCCTTAGTGACTGATTAACTTCTCCGATTAGTTTGTATTTAGAACATAAGTATATGTGTAAGCTATCCATTAGTTAAACCAATTCTGACTTTTCTAAAAAAGAATAAAATGATAAAAAAAATTGTAATAGAAAAGAAACTCGCATAAAAATCAACTTAGAACGGCTTTCCACGGTAATGACTAAAAAACTTTTAGTACTAACATGCAGTCATACATTTTACTTCAAAATATGTTCGCGTACGCTCGTAAAAGCCTTGCATTAAGTAATTTTACATTCGCACACCGCATAATAGATGGCTCTATAAAGTAATACGGGAAACTGACGGTAATTCGGGTGTGACAAACGCGGCGTGAATATGAGGCTTTAGAAACGGTGAGGGACGAGGTCTCGTATGTCTTGAGGTGAAGTTATTTTTAAGCGCGATTATGTTAATGAGGCTTTTCTTTAATTTCTAGGCTCCCCACTAGCATGGTAACAGAATGTTAATCTTAAGATATATCTCTAGCTGGTGAACTGAAGTTTTAAGTTTCTTGTTATTAAGCTGTGAATAACATCGCAGAATTTTAGGCTATAGATTAGCGAAAGAAAGATACTTGTCTTAAAATTATCATTTGTAAGCTAATTTTTTTTGCTTGCTTATCATGTACCTAGTGAGAATTCTTCACCTATTTTTTAAATAGCTCGTGAAAGAAAGTAAAACGATATGACACAGCTTAATCACTGCTTAAAATGTCAAATGACTCGTGAATATGTTAAAACTCCGCGACTTCATACCTAATTACTGTCAGTGACAAATTGTGCTGGGTGCCAGTACCCATCATGGTGATGATGAATTAATTTCAATAAAGACCTTTTTCTTGCAGTGGGACATTTTTTTATGGTATAGCGGGCAGACGAGCGTGCGGCACACCTGATGGAAAGTGACTACCGCCGCCCATAGACACACATCTGCAAATCAGGTGGAATCACAAATCCGCTGCCGGCCTTTAAGGAAGGGAAGGGACATTAAATAGAATAATACTTTTACTTTATGTCACGAAGGGTTTTATCAATGTAATTTATCCGAAAAGGTTCACACTAGTCCCGGCCTTTATTATTTTTAAAAAGCTTTACTTGAAAAAAGTGTCATAAAAGCTTGTTCTACATAACTTTTGAACGATGCGCGGTGTGAAATGGCAAAGGGTCACACGTGAGGCCAAGGTCTTTGAAATTCTGTGTGATACTAAAAAGTAAAATTATTATTATGAGATTGACGATTGTATCAGACTGTAGGTAAAGTGTAGTTACGCTAGAGAAGCAAAGTGAAGAAAGACGTACTTGGAATTCCTTGGAATTGGAGTCACCCAAAAGTATTATTAACGGCAGTTTTTTTGTATTTAAAAAAAAAACTACTTACAACAAAAGTCTTTAAACTTAATAATGAATATTTTAGGCTATGATAATATTTTTTACTTTACGAGGATCCTACTTGACATCTATTGGGTCCTAAGAGCAAATTGAACTGAACCGGTCCTCAAATTTAAAACTTTCTACGGTATCTAATTGGCGAAATAAGAGCAGATCTGTGGAAACGGTGTACTTTTACCAATCATGAGAGGGGCGATAAATTTTAAATCATTCAAGGATATTGAATCGCAGCCTAAAATTAACTACTCGTCTGCTAAAAATAAATAACGATTAGATATTTGAAATAGCGCAAACTTTTAATGTCAAGACATGATTTGTACAGATTGATTGAAAATTCATACGAATACTCGTACATAATATTATTTCTTTTCCTCCCTCAATTAAATCAACTTTGACCAAAACTACGCAAGATTTATTATGAGAAATACGAAATACTACGTTTTGCGGTTGATGTTCTTCCTCTGAGGATAAATAAAAATTAAAGTAGGTGAATAAATGGGACCATTAAAGTAATAGGTGGCTGAAACCGTGCCGGTAATTTGGCCGTGACAAACATCGCAGATTACGCGCGTATCTTCAGCTCTACAAAGTGGTGAAGCTTTGTTTCTTTGAAAGAGGTTTCTTCATAAAATGGTGCAGATATTTAAAAAAATTCATGTTTTGATATTTTGTCTACAAATATTATACCTACTTTGAGCACCATCAACCTTCGTAGTATTAAAGAAAAGTATTTAATATAAAAATATTTCATCATTTTCTAACATTACCGTAAATTTTCTCACACAGATCATTATTATTGATTAGACGAGCCATTTGGTGTAGTGGTCGAGAAGTCGGCTATTACACCAGAGGTCGCGGGTTCGATCCCTGCACGGTACAAACATTTGTGTGCATGTCTGTTTGTATCGGTCTGGGTGTTTCTATGTATAATATGTATGTATTTGCAAAAAAAAAGTATATAAGTAATGTTTATCCGTTGTCTAGCACCCATAGCACAAGCTAATGCTTAGTTTGGGGCTAGATGGCGCTGTGTGAATAATGTCCAAAGATATTTATTTATTTATTTATTGATTATTAAAATTAATGAAAAATTTCTTAAAACGTGCGTACGTTGCGCACGTCCTAAAATAATTTTCTGCTTTATTTTACATTTAAGAAACTGGCATTAAGTTTTTAAAACAGAATGACTTTTATTTTTACACTTATAAATGTATCGCTATTTTTTTTTTAAAGAGACTATAAACATGTAATGAATGTACGAAAGGCCTGTACGGTGTGGCTATCGCCTCCTGGCTGAGAGGCAAGCTGCCGAAAAGCGTTTTCACTGGCTACAGCCTGAGTCTTCGCAACCTAAAGGACGGCAGAAAGGAAACGTTTAAATACGCAATTGGGTTACCTTCTCTCGGTACATAATTGAAACTTGTGTGAATTAGTTACGTGGACCTTTGGTTTTAATTTGAAATGGACAAATCCGCCTCCGTGCTTCGGACCGAGTTAAAGGTCGGCTTTCATCCGCACCTTAAACATTGTCCGGAACTCCTACGCGCAACTCGCACAATAAGTTAACAAATTATCATTGAACTTCACTTCTCGTAAAAGTTAGCATTCTCTACCAATCAACGTTTACCTACCATTAGTGTTTTTTTATACTAAGTCAATTGGCAGACAGACACGCAGCCCACCTGATGGTAAGCGGTCTCTGCGGTCTATTCCATTGAGGAACATAACTCCAGCGAATCGTCTTTATGCAGCGAAAAACGTTTACTTTGTGGAATTACGCCCGGCGGCGTCCAGCGGCTCTCGACACCAATTTGCTTATGACTTTATTGAGACTAGTGCTGTCATTAAATACTACGGTCCGACTAGTGATGTACTTGTAGGGATTCATTGAACCGGTAAAGTTTACCAACTACATTTAAAATTATCATATAGGCATGTAGTTGTACACAGCGCTTTTAAACGTTAAGTGTGCTTGTTATAATAATATGTATGTTCACATGTATGTATACATACATGTGAACATACATATTATTATAGGGTAAAATATTTTAGTAAATTTCATTATAAAATTAATAACATACAATCATTACTAGACTAACGGGGCTCACAGATTCTTTTAGGGATTTTTTTTTGCAAACTGTTTTAATTGTTTTTAAGACAAAACAATTCAATTACCGATTTGCAAGTTAGCGGTACAATTTCACCCCTACCGGTATCCAACCTGCCGTATTTCTCTTCGTCTGGTGTTACACTTCGCAAAAACAATAGAGCATTTCAACTGGTACTGAAGTGCAATTAGATTTGCTCTGAACCCGGCAACGCCGAGTGGATTTGCATATTTACTTCTGTTGCCCGTAGAGATTTAATATTTAAATAAATTAAAAGTATATTTTAAAAATTAAAGGCTTAGATTGTATTTGCTTATTTTTGAAACGTGTGCTTTTTAAATATAAAAGCCGAGAGTGACACTGTTTGAATTTAAATAGTAATAAATGTTTTTCTTTCTTTCTTCTTTCTTTCTTTCTAGTTTTTTAATTGGAGATTATTTTGTTAGTATTACATATGGGCGCATTTTTTTTATTTCTTGCATCTTTAGTCATTTACTAAGTTTCCAAAAAGGTTACGACATTTTTTTTTGTTTTAAATCAAGCGTACCTCTGAAGTTTGCGTTTATTCTTGTTACGTTTTTGGCAAAGTTTTTTTGTTTCTAAATATGTTAAAATGTATGGAGAAGTTTAACATTTTAGATAGAGAAAGAAATTGAGCCAGCCACTGTTCTAAAAAATAAGATGAGATAAAACTAAGCGAATGAATTTGTAAAAAAAGATATAGCAGTAATCCTAAGACGAAACGCTTTCTATAAACAAACTGAAGACAACGACGACAGACGTAATTCACGGAATTTACCGTACATCCATACAGATTGCAGAATTAACCGGTGTCTCTCCAGGATCTCACATACTCATATATAAGTATTTACTTATACGAGCCAGATACAAATTAAGGCAAGCGTTTGCGACCTCGCCTCCAAATTGAAGGGGAATAACATATTATAAATCAGACCACGTTCATTGATATAATGTGCTTAATCTTTAGCGTTATGTAGGTTTCTATTTAAAGACAACTGGGTTTTCGAAAAATAATTATGTGTTAAGAATTAGGATGGTCTTTAACCGCTTGACGAGCCATTTGGTGTAATGGTCGAGAAGTCGTCTAATACACCAGAGGTCGCGGGTTCGATTCTCGACAAACATTTGTGCGCATGAACATGTCTGTTTGTATCGGTCTGGGTGTTTCTATGTATAATATGTATGTATTTACAAAAAAAGTATGTAATGTTTATCCCTTGTCTGGCGCCCATAGCACAAGCTAATGCTTAGTTTGGGCCTAGATGGCGCTGTGTTAATAATGTCCAGAGTTATTTATTTATTTTGTGGAACAGTGGCTAAGCCGCTCAGTATCCATTATCATCAGGTGGGCTGTGCGCCTGTCTTCCAACGAGCTGCCAATAAAAAACCTACTTCCAGAGTTTAGTTAGACGATAATTGGCTGAATGGAATAAAACGCAGACTTTGACGAGATTCCTTATGACCGTATCATAAGAACTTTATACTAAGTAGCAAAGGATCATAAGAGAAAGATTCAGGTTCCGTTTATTTGAACTCTAAGATGGGTTCTCTACAAAAGTTTGAAATGAACCTAATTAAAGTAAAAGACTCTGCGGTGGTAAGTCCAGATATCATCTCGTTTCGCTTGCATTCACGGACGAAGTGTAATATCACTGGCATCTTGGTCTGTCTAATGCCCGTATCTAAAGTAAGTTTCTGAATTCATGCATAAAATCAGATTCTTCAGACTGACTTTTGATAAAATTGTGCTCGATGTTTTATCTTAATTTCAAATATACTGTCGGTCGTAAATTACACGAAGGGTTCAAGGGATCAGACATTGATCAACGTGTTTATAAAATTACTGGGTTATAAAAACCTATAGTGAAGTCATTTAAGGTAACATTTTACAGTTCATTTATGCAAAGCAAAGTGCAAAGTTTTATTCCTTTAGCGTGAGGTATTATTTTTCTTTGTTATCAATTTTGTTATAAAAGTTTTTTTATAACATTTATGAAGTTAAAATGTTTATAATTTGTTACAATAAAAAAACTTCATTGCCTATTATTATCGGAGTTTAAACAGATTTCCATTTTTAAATCTATTTTTTTTCAATTGGCGGCGCTAGTCTGCCTCGAAATGGCTCTTAGACGATTGATAAAAACATCCCTCCCAGTGTTAACGGATAGCCCATACTTCCTAACTTAGTAGGCGCCGTCAACTCGCAAACAAACGCATAAATCTACGTCGAACAAATACGGAAACTGTTGTTGTTTAGGGACCACTTATACTCGGATAGGGTGTATTCTAAGCAGATGCAATCCTTTACACGTTTGCCGCCTCATTGGTCCAGATGTTTGCGTGTTGGTATTTGGTAATCCTTTTGTATTGAAATTAATATGGCTTGGCTGAGCTTGACTTCGTTCACGTGTACTTGCGCTTTGTTTTGGGAACGACAAATAGATGGAAACGAATCAAAACATCGTAACAAGGTAGTTAATTTTGTTAGATTCTTAATGTATTTTTTATTTAGAAAAAAAAAACAATAAAATTTATCAATAAATAATAATTATGTAAGTAAGAGCACATGCAAACGTACTTTCAAATCTATACAAGGACAACTATCTGGTATGAAAGGGTAAGACTATCGGCGTCACGTGATTCTAAGAACAGAACCAATGGGTGCCTTATTCTCACCATAATCCGAGTCCGAACTGTGACAAAGTGTCTAAACAGTACCAAATCTTCGGTCCCCTCAGGATTAAATCCCGGACTAAGGCTCAATCGTTATATTTACGAGCACCCCACTGGGGCACAGTGCCAATTTTATATGAGAGACTAGCGGCCGCCCGCGGTTTCACCCGCGTGGTTCCCGTTCCCGTGGGAATTGATCAAAATCCTTTCTTAGCGGATGCCTACGTCATAACATCTACCTGCATGCCAAATTTCAGCCCGATCCGTCCAGTGGTTTGGGCTGTGCGTTGATAGATATCTATATCAGTCAGTCAGTCAGTCACCTTTAAGTTTTATATATATAGATACTAACACTGTAATAGTGTTCTCTCCAAGGCACTTCACAAAAAAAAAACAATATATTTCATCAATAGGTATTTATAATTGGTAATTAACAAGTCGGTGTCTTTGGGACAAATACCCAATGAAAACAATTTAAACGGTTTCATGAAACAAACAATCGTTCCGTTCCATTTGACCCAATGCCTTTGGGAGGGACGATCGGCAAAAACCCGTCAATTCTGAGGCCTACTTTTTAAATGAAGGTGCAGTATACTTTAAAAAGTAAAGTCAAAACCGACTGGTTTCATGGCATAATTTGGTGGTGAACCTGGAAATACAAACGATTAATTTCATTGTTATAATGCCTCGTTGGTCTGGTGGTTTAAGTCCCTGGCGGTTACTGTGTTAGGCGCGCGACAACCGCGGTGGCTGTGGAGTTGCACAAATAAACGCGCCGTGAGTTCTTAGCCTTAATCGGCAACTCTGAGCAATTTACGGCTTGACCATCGATAAAACTATCGATAATATGCTTGCATGTTATCGATAGTTTTATCGATGGCGTATTTTTGTTAAGTTTTTGGTGTACGTGAAATGTTTATGGTGTGTAGCAATTTACATGCAAATATAACATAAGATAAACTTTTCAAGTAAGATATAAATAGAACAAATAAATAGCATCAGTAAAAAATAACCCGGGTCTAACAAAATTTTCGGTTTTTTCAGACACAACTCGGGTTACTGATCACTGTGTTGTGTTGTGTGATATTCAAAGATAAAATATAAAAAAGTCATTGGCTTATTAGATCCACACATAACTGCCAAAAAAGGAATGTTTTTTCTACCTGCATCGGTTTCCAAATCCTGCACGAATAAACAAGCTTTTAGCCAAACTCCTTCCAATACCGCATGTTATCTCTTGGGACAGATCGACTTCAAGTGCATCCATGAAATATTTAAAACTCAAGGAGAGCATCATACGAGTAAATGTTAAAGTTTTGGTCGTTAATTCTGAAACCTAAATTTTTGATGCACCGTACCACGAAGCTGTCCTCGTCATAGATGTACCTATGACCCGGGATAAGGGAAGTTTAGTTAATATATTGCAGGAAATTCAACTTCCGTAATTTTGACAATTACTAACTAGTTTTCTCACTAGTTTTGCGTCTCGCTAGTTGTAAATATGCACATAGAAAAATCTAAATCATAAATCATTCATATCACTCGACCATTACACTTGAAATCAAAGTCTCAAAAATCAGATGAGCCTACAGTCTGGCATCACATTGAGCGACGCTTCCTGGTGTGTGTGTCCCTCAATGTAATAGGCCGCAGTGGCCGCTTACCATCAGGTGGGCTGCGTGTCTGTCTTTCAACTGATGTGGTATACATATAATTATGTATAAAAAACTATCACAGCTCATTGCCGCTATAATGACACACATTTATAACCAGCGACATTATGACAAAAAATTCACAATGGTACAGTTTTTACTTACTATCTACGAAACCCTAGAAGGCCGAAGTAAACAGATCAAATCAATATTTATTACCGCTATGACTGCTGTTGTATTACCCATAAAAATTGTTTTACGCGCGCGTACTAAAGTTATAGCTATTGAAATGCTTATTTAGTAAACAATAATAATATGTCGTCAGGACACATTTCATCGTATTTCAGCCATTCATATATATGTGATATACCTTACAGGCATCTGTTGAAAATAATAAATGACATGGTATTCTGAAACCGTTTGTTCATAGAATACTAAACGGTATTTGACCTTTTAGTATGAGATTGAGTTATTTAGCGATTATTCTGCGTAATTGTATGATGTGTTTTTGACTGACTCGACTAGTGCTTTTGTGCTATGCGCAAGAGGTCTTGGGTTCGAGTCCTAAGGCAAACATTGAAGTGGCGATCTGTATTTGTTCTTTGCCTGGATGTTTATTTGCATAAGCGTATATCTGTAGTACAGACAATGATTTTATAAATTTAACACAAGTGCTTAATCTATTTACATTGAGATCAGTTCAATGTATGTGATGTTGACTGAGGATTTAAAATTCTTTATAGTTTTCATAAAAATCTTACTTATACCGTTGTAGTTATTGTTGTAGGTACTTCTAAATATCAAAATCTCCCCTAACTTGAATTCATCTTACTTCAAATCTCTCTGTCTTTTCAGATGCTTCATAGTATATTGAAAGACCAAATAGCCAAGATAACTGTCCACGTCCTTTGCCATTTGAGCGAGATCTCATTTAACGCTACCTCTATCAACGGAGGCAGTCACGGGAATTTATTTACGAGAGGTCCCAAAAACTTTTTCAGGGCAATTATTTTCAATCAACCCTTACGTTCTATAGGGACCTTCTAATAGCTTTGGCTGGACTTACTACGCGACGTAAGGGAGGTGTGGAAGCGGGAGCGAGTGAAATAAAAAGATAACCTTTCATATTATACAGCATATTGATATATAGTTCATCCGTAAATTGCGCTTAATGAATATAACAACATAGTTTGATGACAAGTAATATATCACTCTTAAAAATAAATTAGAATTTATTCCCATCGTGTATTTAGTTTTATAAAAAAATATTTTTTGTATTTAAGTAGATTTTAATAGACGTTTTTTTCTCTGAGCGCTCAGTCCCAATCAAGTCAGGGTACTCTTGAACCATGAATACCATGATCCAGGTTTTAGCAAGTCCAGTTACTACGTTGAAGCAACTGTTTGTTTATTGAAGAGCGGTGCCTCCTGACACAAGCAATCAGTGCTTAAAAGGAAGCTCCAGCCATAGTTAATGCTACTGTAACTTATTTGAAAAAAAAAGAATTTATTATTTTAAAAAAACTGCCATTTAACCTCCCTAAAGACCAAATGAATCTTCGGCACACAGCCCTGTTGTGCAGGTCTGTACCTCACGATGTGTTCGCACATAGAAATCGTTTTAAAATAACTCGGCTACCAGAGCTCACCGTTTAATTTTCTAAAATTGCAAACAATAAATGCTGCAAAATTAACATTTGCTTTGTATGGCTTTAGATGTTTAACCCGCAAAAACTTGGCTGTGCTCTCAAGCGATTGTTGACCTTTGTGTAAGAAAGGGCTGTTACGGTCCAAACGCGATTCGCGACTCGAGAAATGCCGAAACTCCGCCGTTACTGTGTAATACGGTTATTGTGTAGCATTCCTTGCCGGAATTGGCACTTTTCCTGTAGCAAACTTAGGGCACTTGATTTTGTAGACAATGCTTGTCGTCAATTTTAGGACTCTTTTTGTATTAAAAGATTGAGCCTGGAATGTTTTGACGAACCATTTGGTGTAATGGTCGAAAGGTTGGCTATTACACCAGAGGTGGCGGGTTCGATCCCCGCACGGTATAAACATTTGTGTGCATGAACATGTCTGTTTGTACTGGTCTGTTGTCTGTATGTAAAATATGTATGTATTTAAAAAAGTATGTAAGCAATGTTTATCCGCTGTCTGGGACCCATAGCACAAGCTAATGCTTAGTTTGGGGCTAGATGGCGCTGTCTGAATAATGTCCAGAGATATTTATTTGTCCAGAGATATTTTGCTTTTTTTATATTAATTAAGAAATATTGATCGCAGTCGAAATAACCATCAGGGACTGCTAGCCTTTCTGCTAACAGAAGTGACATCAAGATAGACTTTAAAGGATGAAGTTTTTTTGTGTGTTGTGGTGTCAGATTTCACTTATAGGACTAGTAGCTAATTGGTCTGAAAGAGTCCTACCATAATAATATACCTACCAGACCCAAGGCGGGAATCGAACAAACGACCTCCGATTTTATATCCGAGCGGCTAAGCACCTTTTCCACGGAAGCGGTCAAAAAGGCGGTTTTTATCCAAAAAACAATCTCCTAAGAACTAACAGTTACAATAGCTTAGCTATTCTTAATGTTACCTACTCTACTCGGATACAATAAATCCAAACAAACAAGCTGAGGCGCAGTTTGACCGCGGTTGGAATAGCTGTTTGTTGAATGTCAACTCCCAACGCTCTGTTCGTGAACGATAGCTCCGTCGAGCTCTGCCCGAACACTATTCAATCTGCCACCGACAGACCTTAACATTTTACAATTGAACTGTTTGATAGCTTAAGCACTTAGAAAGATCTTATTCAACATAAAATATCTGATAGGTAAAAAAGTTAAGTTAACATAACAACAATTGATGTTTTTCTTTATTTTTCTAGTAAGAGCTTTCGCAACCTGCGGCCGTGTGTGCGGGACTAAAGATGTTTGTCCTAACACCCACTATATTCCTCCAGTTTTTCCTTTACACACGAAGCTTGATGAGCCGGTTTTCGCCTTGCGGCGAGTGGTTCAATTGTTTTACTTAAAAACCATAATTTCGTGCCTTTGAATTTGTTGAAATAGTGTTCTAAAAACATTTGAGGTAGTAGGTACAACTGTTCTCAATGAGTTAAAACTCGGACGCGATTCAAACAAATTCTGAAGCGCAGTTTGACCGCGGCAGTGGAATAGCTGTTTGTCGAACGCAAACGCTCATTTTGTACCTAAACGATAGCTCCGCCCGCGTACTACTATTCAATCTGCCACCGTCAGGCCTAAACATCTTAAAATTGTTAGGATAGCAACAAATTTACTGAGTTGAAATGTTTTACCATTGCTTTTTATCTAAACATTAGTATTATTCGTCTAGTTTATTTTGGCGATACACAAAAATCATAACCGTAAGATCAAACTATACACATCTCTTAATACAATAAATACTTTTGAAAAATCGTGCCGTATCAAATGAATAGGTACCTTCGAGAACCAGTTTTAGTACACATAGTCTTCCAACAAAGAGAATTATGCATTTGTTAAATCCACAGGTGAAATCTGCCGCCATAATAGCTATGGCTGTGTTCCGGAAATGTGGGAGCCAGTACACTTGAAATTAAAGGCTCGAAAATCAGATGAGCTTACAGTCTGGCAGCACATTGAGTGACGCTTCCTGAAGAAGAGTCCCTCAATGGAATAGGCCGCAGTTACCGCTTACCATCAGGTGGGCTGCGAGTCTGTCTGCCAACTGATGTGGTATTAAAAAAAAATTGTACTGTTACTTCGTTATTTTTCAAATCATATATGTACATCCCTAATTATCTGAAATGTTGTGCCACCCCAACCGAACTTCCACTTAAACTCTTAATATATCGATACCAGAAATATGAATTAACGTAAGGGACATTTTGGCGAAAATGAGTTATATATATCATTGGATTCAGAATTTTCTGCTCTATCGATTGGTGCTATTAAAAAAGTTCTATCGTTAAAAAAAGGTCCCTTACAGTAAGATTTTTTGGCCTGCGTAAAACGTTTTATGCCAAAGAAAAATGATGTATCAGACGTTTACATTTTTTTTTCTCTGAAAAATAAAGTAAGTCAATAGTGGATAATAATTTACACCCTTACCTTGTCCCTTACTTTAATTCGTGATTAGAGTTTTTTAAGAATTTAATTTGACCCAAGTTAAAGATACCCTAAATGACACTGACGAACGGTGAAGATGGTGATGACAGCTGATAATGATAACTAGATAAAATACTAAATAGAAAAAGTTACATATTCTAACCACTTCAATTTCACAATTAAAAAAGTTTAATTTACCTACCAATAGTTATATCGATACCTCCAATGAACACTACGCTAACTTCAAAAGTGCAGGTTTACAGGAGGAGCTCTTAAAAGAAAAAAGTTGATAAAATCTTTATTTTTGTAGTTATTTTCTTGATATTTTATGTGTGAGTAACTAATTTACTGATGCTTAAGATCCGCATAGTAACATTTAAAAAAACTTATGGGTTTTTTAATTAGCCTCACTTAGCGGGATGTAACGCAGAAAGCTCTAATTTAAGATCGGGATACACTCCGCCAATCCTAAGTTAGCGGAATATATTCGGGAATATTACAGGCTACAAAAAAATAAATTAAATGTATACTACATAAAATAAAATTAATAATTACATTTAAAATCGACTTCATTACCAATTAAGAGTATTTTGAACAATTTTTTTATTATAATAAGATCGTAATTTATGAAAAAGAAAAGTTAGCGTTTTGTAGTAGGATAAGCCGAAAATCGTTGAGCCGTTATACAAGCCGCTAACAAATAAATAGCGTAGAGTATCTTAACTGTGTCATTACTTAGCGGCCTTTCGTCCATATTGGTAACTAAGCTTATGTAACCAGTTCCAAAAAATATTATTTTTTCGTTGGTGTTTTAAGTAGTTGTGAGGGAAAAATTATTTTTCCACTTCGTAGATTAAATTATTTCCATTATAGTAACCCGAGACATTGTGCAAAAAATCCCGATATGATGTGGAATTGTTGTGATATACAACTGGCTCGGTGTAGTTGATTTGAATTAAAACGTACTATGCAAAACACTTTTAAATCATTTATTAATACTTAGAAAAATTTTAGGCAGTGGACTACTGTAATATCTTAAATTTTAATTGCTGAATAGTTGCACTTATTTCTGTGTCAATTTCATGATAATTATTTGGTATTTTTTCGTTTTTTACTGCTGAATTTATTTATTAAATTTTTGTTTCCTTCATTAGAATGCCCAACACTTATGCGATGGATGGGTTATTATTTTCCACAAAACGATTAATTCTAGCATGCCATCCTGCCAAATGGCTGCCATCCTTAATACTGTTTAACTGTTCCCCTTCACAACACCAGATTTTAATGAATCTTGTAGCCAGTTACGATCGAAATAAAAATTTAATTGTGCTATTAGATCAGCTAATATATTTTATAAGCAATTGGGCCAAACCTGCACATCTTGCAACATGCCGCCTCTGAGCTGGCTTGATACTTAGCTGTTCCGCTTTTTTAAAAAGACTTTGACTAAAGTGGTTAAAACAATCTTTTACATCTGTTTGAGGATATGATTTCTGAATGCCATTAAAAGCAAATCTTCAAAAGCAACAAGCATTTTACGTGGTTTCCAGAGAGGAAATTTAGTTTTGATTATTTGTAAAGGATTTTTTTTTCTTGTCTTGGTTTTGGAGGATGGCAAAAAACAATGGTACTATTTTTGGGTTATAACAATTTAGCTGTGAATGGTAAAGTAAAAAAAATCAAAAGTGCAAGTAACAACTTTTTCGTCAAAATTCTAACGTCATTTTAATCAGCCAATAAAAATATGAAAAACAATCGTTTCCTCCATAACTAATAAAATTCACAATTATTAATATTTGGTTTCCTTGACACCCAACACATAGTATACTAAACAATCATTATAAATGACTGTAACTCATTATACTAATAATTATTTTCCGATAGAAGTGGCCAGTCACAAACATTTAACGTTCATAATAGATAGCAAAAAGTTACAAAAATGGAAAAATTATTCTTCTTCCACAACTAGGTAGTTACCAAACAGCAAAAAAAAAAATATTTTGTAACTAGTTACATAAGCTTAGTTACCAATATGGACGAAGGGCTAAGCGGTTCGTTTTATACCAGAAAACAAAATTTTTGTATTATAATTGTAGCATTTCATGCAGCTAATTTCGATTTTAATTTACTACAAGTTAGTGAAAATTATTAAACTTAGTAATGTTTAACTCTGATTTACACTACGTTATATAAATATTTGTTCAAAAGTGCATTCAACGGGCGACACACACCGCTAACTGTCACATGAACAAATACTTTCCCGCGCAACACCCCGCCAACTCCTAGTTGGCGGCGTATCTCCCGCGGGCCGGCAGTCGCGCTAGCCAAATACACACCGCTATATTAAGACAGCGGCTTGTCCACCCCGTAATTGAAGAAAGTACCTTTACTTGGCGTTATGTAAATCTCAAAACTTTTTTGTTTTTAAAGATATTGTCATGAAAATTTGGGGGCATAATATTAGTAAAAAAGTGGGTCGATTTCTATAAAAAACGAAAAATGGCAAATTTTGAGTTAGCGTAGTGTTCATTGGAGGTATCGATATTATCATCACACATCATAATCTGTCTGCCCATTCCTAATCATTTAATCTTGTAATCTATGTATATAAAAGAAAGTGGTTACACTATTTATAACTCAAGAACGGATGAACCGATTTGGCTGAAAATTGGTGAAGAGGTAGCTTCGAACCAGGATACGGACATAGGATCCTTTGATGGGGGAAAGGGGGGAATAATAAAAAAAAAATACACGCGGGTGAAACCGCGAGGGCGACCCTAGTAATATATATTTCTAATATTAATAATATGAATATCACTTATTTTTTTTTATTCATTCATCTTTCAGACAAATAATATTTTTTCATCTGTCTTTCGTTTTCAGTACATTCATTCAGTTACTTAATAAAAAGACTGTTTGATTAAGTCTGAGATTCTTTTTTCAATTTAATTTCTGATTTTAAAGCCAATGATACGTAATTATTAAAACTACAGAGTTTGTTACAGGACTCTTAATTAAAAGAGATCATAAAGTCAAATTATTATTTTTAATTCATAAGTAAAAGGTGTCTAAGACTGCTAATAATTTAGGACATTTATTTAAACATTGTTACTTTTATAACATTTATTTAAACTTAACAAATAGTTTAATAGACTGATTAGTGTGTTGAATTTATAATAATTACGCAGACATAAAAGTCGAACATAAAAAAATATTAATAATAAATCGTTTTATTTTTGTCTCCCTAAATTTCATTAAATCTGCGATAGCTGGGCTGAAACTAACATTTAATCATGCAAATAACCTATTTGCATGGTATTAAATACTCTAAATTTAGTATATTATACCTATAGTTACATCAAATTGTAACACTGTAAAAGTCCTTTACAATAGAATTTCGTATAATTTTCTATTTCTCTTGCTGCTTACGTTATGCTTGACGGTTTACAAATAAAATATTAGCAACGTAAGGCACAACAAAACGTATTTTTTAATGTAAGGGACATGCTATTTCTTAAACCACTGGGTATTTCTAAATTATTCGTTCATAGCGTGAAAGAAGAGAAAATTCTAAGAAACTTTGCTCTAGACACAATTAAAATTGAAGCAGACAGTTAAAAGTTATAGAGAGATTTAATTTTTTTTTATCGTTTTTTGGCTCTCCTGAAAAACAGTGTTTTGTCCCTTACGTTAATTCATATTTCTGGTATCGATATCCTAATAACACAAATCATGATAAATTAACTATCAAATATACACAAAAAAATATCATGATGGAATTATATTCCCCTGACTCCATTATCTTAGTTTATAGACTTCTAACTCCTTATCTGTCATAGTAACCGGCACTCTAATCGTTATTCTTGTTACTTGCTACGACTATAAAAGTTTTGATGGATGGCTATAGTAGTTCTTAACGGGCTTATGTGTTAATCACTGAAACCCGTGTATGTTTTTATATACGCTTCACTCTCGGAATTGAGTCTTAAATCTTGGGGCGTTAGGTTAGGTAGGTACGTAAGCAATTTACATACAAGTAAATAAAAAATGACATTTACATTTAAATTTAGTCAAAGAGTCAGTGGTAAGTGATAGTCATTTTACCGATGATAAAGATTAGAATATTATAATGCTTCGTTTTATACTATATCACAATATACGCAAAAATACCAAAAACGGCCGTTACTTCATCCACCACACACCGCTGATTTTCTAGCGTTTTTCATTTCAAGTATTTTATTTCCACAGTGATTTTTGTTTGAAGTAGCGATTACTTTACTAACTACTAATTACTAAAGTTTATTCTATCACTTTTGAAATATAAACTACATCGGTCGTATTGGACTGAGGTATTTTGTAGTTACCACTTCTATGAACCTTAAAAGGACCAATATTGCTAGCGACTTTATTTTTTGTTTCAAAGCACACGCATTCTTTCGCAAGAGTCTTGTTTTTGTTTCTCACGTTAGTGATCGATTCTTTTCTAAAAACTTCTAAAGATAGGTAGTTTATTGCAAAAGTTGTCTGCAGAAAATGTCAACATACAACGGATCACTCATTTCTGTCATATAGTATAGAAGATCTTTTCCGACTACTTAGTAGTTTAAAAGACCAGAAAGATTTCAGTATCTGTATGAACCTTGCAGAAACTGAATTTATTTAGTGGTTCAATAAATTTTCTTAAGTACAGTAAGTACATATTAATTTCCTGCAGTACCTAAATAATAGACAAATATTACATTGTTCGGAAACCATTGCGTGTTTCATTCCTGGTATAACTTAATAGTTGCTCATGAGGATTACGACTGTGAGAAAAACCCTAGATTTTTTTCACAAAATGTTGCTAAGCAATATTTTATCAAACGGGAATATTTTCAAATAATCGCTGGGGACTGCGGCACTCCGACTAACAAACCCAATATTTTACCCATCATTTTAATATTTCATGTCTCGTTCACACAAAGCAATAACACTGCATGAGAAATGTCACTGGATAGAGTTTATATGGATCTATTTACAAGTGGTGAAACTATGCAAATAACAGAAAAGACGATAAAATTTTGATTTATATGAAACAAGCGGTCGCCCTCGCGGTTTCACCCGCGCGTAATTTCCTTTTTTAACTATCCCCCCCTTCCCCCATATTTCCGGGATAAAAAGTATCCTATGTTCTAATCCCGGTTATAAACTATACGTGTGCCAAATTTCATCTAAATCCGTTCATCCGTTCTTGAGTTATAAATAGTGTAACTAACACCAACATTCTTTTATATTATAGATATATAAAAATCAAGATAGTCGTTTGATATTATTTTTGTTTTATAGCCGTCGAGAATTGAACCCAGGAACTTAAAATCACGGCCAGGTACTCAAATCAGTAAGTCTTTGTGAAAGTATACTCAAACAATAACTACAATTGAAGAAGACAATCGCCAATGCAGCGTTTCCTTAAACCGAAACGCTTTTCATATTACTCATTAAAATTTTCAATACACGGTATTAAAAGAAATGTACATCATAACTAAAACCGTAAAAGAAGAAGAAACATAAGGGGATATATTGTCACAAGCGACTGAATCGTATCTGGCACTTAAAAGTTAAGCACGATAATAAAACGGGAGAACATGCGTTAATATATTCAGCGGCTGACATTAATCAAGTCATCAAAAACTTGAATATCCTTCACACATTTTGGCATTATAAAGACGGTTGAGCATATTTAAAGATTTCGCTCAACCTAGGCGATGTCCTAGGTAATGTTTGCAAATTGGTCTTTGTGGAACTCCTTTTTTACTACAAAAACTATTTGTATAGCGGAAAAGTAATGATGAACAGTGTATTAAGTTTTCATCTTGTTTATGTGAATGTAGCAAAATGGCCAAGCCGCATATTTTGACACAGGTATAGAGTTTGTGAAGTTAGGCCGTGTAGAGTAAGGGCTTGTAGAGTTAGAAGCTTGGCTCCACATGAGATCTGATAACTTTTTGTCATTGCGAGTCTTGGCTACATTTTACATGAAAATGTTTTGGTGGGATACTATTATTTCTTAGTCGCGAGCTTGGGAAGTTAGGTTTTTTAAATAAGGCAACTATCTTACTGGGTCATCTATCCCGCCTGTACCCTAATAACACGATGGGACAAACATTTATATTTTCACCACGGCAGGTATTAATCAAGCAGGTTATAAACTGACAAACTCACCGCCCTCGTTCACACATCCGACATAATCTGAGGGCGCACAGGCACCAGTGGATCCATAAAAGTCGTTTACCAACTTTTAACGTAACTCATTGCCGACACGACTTGTATTTGATTTCGCGAAGTCAAACATTTTCAAACGCTGTCGAGTTTTCTCAACGAATTAACGTTACGTTTTCCGATCCCGTAAAGTGGAGGTAATCCCGGATTTCGTGTTAAGTTTTTTATTATCGATTTTTACGTAACTTTTTTTTCTAACGGTTTTATCAGACAACATCACATACCTACATTGAGCTATTTCCAAAGAAAACTTAAGCAATTGTTATAGGTATCAGAACTAACAAAAATAGCAAAACCATATACCTAATACCTAAACACATATAAACATCCAGTCACATAACAGTTAACAAATTTAATGTTCATCGCATAAATGTTTTTTTCTGAATTCGAACCCAATACCTTTGGCGCATAGGGCTAGTCGGAAAGTAGCTCTAATGTTAGATAGCTATCGCGGCCTATTTCATTTAGAACGACTTTTTAAGGAAACATCGCAGGTTGTTGATAAATAGCTACTTAGAAAGAACGGTTTTATATTCCATTATCTGCAACAACATTGACATTTGTAAAGCCTGTATTGGCATTAAAAATATCAATTTTCACATTATTATGTGTAATTACGAGTAGTTCCGAGTATAATAATTGCCCGGCGTTGAAATAAAACAGCTATTCTGTGGAAGCTAGCCCCATTTCGTGGCTTTAAACGTAATTTGGTTGGCGCTATCAAAACTTGATAATTAACGTCAGATGCCCAATAAATACATAAAATAAACATAAATAGATAATATATTGAAGTTACTATCGACTATTGTTTAAACCTTTTCATTGTTTTCAGTTTTTCACGTCGATAGTTATAATGACAATAACAGCGTAATATACCACAAAAAGTTATCAGTAAAGTTTAGATTTTCAAATGGAATAATATTTCGGTGAAGAATTGGGTCGTATAAGCAAGGTTTCTTGGCAATAATCAAAATTCTTATTACATTTACAGTACGTGATAGTTCTCAGACTACAGATATACTCCTGAGCATCCCGTTAACCTATCATTTATATTCATGTTTCCAAGAATCTCACGGGATCGAAACGATAGGAATCCCTACTAAGTAACAGTACGCTTTGACAAACTTCTCACCTTGGCGAAAATACTTGAGTTTAATTCGTGTCGGGTAATAACTTCAATTAACGTCTGTATACGTAACTTTTTATTTTAAAAAGCATCTGTTGGCATATATGGAGATGGATGGAAGAAACGAAAATACAACACAATCCATCATTCAGTGATATCCCATGACAAAGGATATGTGTTCTAAATATGGTACACATTTTTTTGCAAAGGCTTAAAAGCACAATATTTTTTTTTATACGGCGACCATAAAGTCACTCGCACACGGTAAAACTGAATCTTAAATAAAACTTGTTAAATCTATATAAGACAATCTTTTTAGGGATCGTTAAAATAATAAACTTTGCGTTGTTCTAAAATAGAAAATTTATTTTATTAGTACACTTATAATTATAACATAATCAAAATAATATTAAAGTGTATTTACAAGACTTACCTAAAATAGAAAAACGACAATTAAGTTTATAGATTAACATAAGATTCCTTTTCCTTTTAAATTATTTAATATTAAACAAATTTATTAAAATCATAATATATTTTTCCATCTATCATTTCTCTGTCATACCATGACAGCCGTGACAGCAGTTCTTATTCCTCGAACCGTCTAATGAATGAGGTTACATATATTGAAAAGAAATATAATTACTTTACATCTCCCCCCTAACGAAAAAAAATTTTATTCTAAAATTTTTAATATTTTGCAATCTTATATATACGTAGCTAAATATAATATTTATTTTAATATATTGAACTAAGATAACATCATAACATTTTCTAAACTATATTATTCTTTTATACTGGTACAGGTATAAGTTTTGTTATGTGAAAAAGATTTGACTCTGACTTTTTGTGACCTATATCAATTCTATATATTGAATTTGATATTTTCTCATTTATCTTAAAAGGACCAATTTTCAACTCATCTAGTTTATTTCTATTTAGTTTGTTCCCATTCTCTACATATACTAAGTCTCCCGTATTAAAATAATGTTGTTTTCTTTTTTTATCAAATATTTTCTTATTGTAATTATGTGACTTTATTGAATTTTCTAATGCAATTTTTCTATCACTAGCCCATTGAACTTCCGTTTTATCTTTCTTTAATTCATTTGGCAATAAGGATTCATTTGTTCCATCTAACAAATATTTTGGTGTGAAGCCAGTTACTGTATGTTCTGTATTATTATATTTATCTGTACAGATATGAGCAATGGTTGTCCATGCATATTTATTATTGGGTTCGTTTAGTTTACATCTAATTTTGTTTACAAGAGTCTGATTAAGGCGTTCATTTAAACCATTAGAAAAAGGGGCATTTACTGCAGTAAATACCATTTGTATTGATTTTTTTTTATCGTCTTTCACAATTTCATTTTCCTTTATTTCTCTTAATTCTGTGTTTGTTATTTTTTGAGTGATTTGTAATTTTTCGTCTTGAACTAAGTAATATTTTTGTATCATATCTAATCCAATCAGAAAATCGTATTTAAATTCCTCTCCATCAATAATATAAACATCCACTTCTTCTTCGATTTCAAGTATTTTTATTTTCATAGTTGTCAAACCCAAAGTATTTTTAGCGCCATTAATTGTGATTAATTTATCCTTTTTAGACTTATCATATGTTTCTCCTTTAAGTCTTAATAATTTTGAATTTATTATTGAAATATTAGAACCTGAATCATATATCCCAAATATCTCTAACTGTCCATTTAGTAATAGTTTGACTTTAATTAATGGTGCTATTATTCGTTTTTTGCATAACTGTTGAGTTCAACATCAATAATTGAATTGTTTACCGTTTTACTACTATTTCTCCTAAAGTTACGTTCCTCGGTTTGTTTAAACCAACACTTTTCTTCAGGATGGAACCGAATACCTTTGTTTAAGTTTTCACAATTTTTGCATGACTTTATTTTTTCAAATTTCCCTTTATACTCATTGTTGTTACCTTTATTCTTGCTAAAATTCTTTTTATTAAATATATATTCATGTTTTCCAATTTCATTGTATAGGTTTTCAGTTGTTTTTGTTTCTTTATTATCAATTTTATCCATTATATAATCTGGTAATCCCATAACAATTAAGTTTATCATTGTTTGTGTGTCGATGTTTTTGTTCACTTCTAATAAGAGTCTTTCTTTTTTTGTTGCATATTCCAGTAGTGACCCGGTTTGAAACTTGAACGTAAATGCATATTTTATTTGAGACCAACCTTTGTTTCCAAAAGTCTCACAAAAGTTGTCTCTCCATGTTGTCCATTTAGAATTCACAGTAAATTTTATTAACATACTGCTGTACCAATCCAGACACTGTTTTTCTATAAGATACTTTAAAATCTCTATTTTTTCTTGATCTCTTGTAATCTCAAATCTTTCACATTCATTTTCAAATTCATTAATCCACTGATCAGCTCCTGATGTCTTATATGAAAACTTTTCTATAATAAACTTTTCAGCAGTATTCCCTATATTCTTGTTTTCGGGTGGATTGCGATTTGTATGAATATTTGAAGGCATTGCTCCTCCGGTAATCTCCTCTAAATACTGATCTCCAAATTGCAGATTTTCACCTTCATCTAGATATATTTTCCTCAACTCTGTAGTTAAAGGGATCCATACTTCCCGTGATTGGTGTCTTCTTTTGAGAGAATTTTTTATTTTTGTGTATACGTCTGAAGCTAAAAGGGTAGTATGTTTACTTACAGGTTTTAATTCATCTGGGATCTCAAAAATACCTCCGTTCGGTGTCTCAATTGATGTTATACATATCACGTTAGTTTTTCCGTCTGATGACCCCAACACTGTGAATTTGAACCGTAGTTTCTCCATATCTCATTTAATCCAGAATTGTCGTTTTATAAGACAATCTTTTTAGGGATCGTTAAAATAATAAACTTTGCGTTGTTCTAAAATAGAAAATTTATTTTATTAGTACACTTATAATTATAACATAATCAAAATAATATTAAAGTGTATTTACAAGACTTACCTAAAATAGAAAAACGACAATTAAGTTTATAGATTAACATAAGATTCCTTTTCCTTTTAAATTATTTAATATTAAACAAATTTATTAAAATCATAATATATTTTTCCATCTATCATTTCTCTGTCATACCATGACAGCCGTGACAGCAGTTCTTATTCCTCGAACCGTCTAATGAATGAGGTTACATATATTGAAAAGAAATATAATTACTTTACATCTATATAATCCATATAACGTAAATAATATTAATGTGTAGGCCAAGGTGGCTTAAAATTGGTCTCTGCAGTAAAAAATAGGCATTCACATGCCTTTTGCCCTAAAATCTTTTACTGCGTAAAAGACTACGCAGTGTGTGATTTGAGTGCACAAAAGATTGTAACGGAATTTTCTCTGCAAAAAAATCCATTATTAATTTTGGTCCGTTCCGACACTTGAGACTGACTTCAAAATGCGATCTACCACTGCACCAAAAAAGAAACAGAGATTATATTGAATAACTAATAAGCAACTAAAATGGTTGCTGAAATTACTAAATGATGGATCGGACTTCTATGGCGAACAAATACAGGCCAATCTGCTCCAAATGCAAAACGAATTAGAGCACAAATAGGCCTGCGGTAAATCTCGCCTATCTAGTCCTAAAGCGTTGGTTATCCGGGATAGGGGCCTCATTGTATCGGCACATAATATGCACTCAAATTTTGTACTGAGTTTATAGGAACATTTCTGTCTCATTATTCATTTACCATATAAATAAACTGATGAATCTAAATTCTATGTAGAGTTACCGAATTTCGTTTTCTATAGAAAATGATGTGAAGCCAGCGAGAAGGATCACAAATCCACTTACAATAATTTGAAGACTTACAAAATTAATTATTCATATTATGCAAATTTGTTGTTTGCATTATTTCAAAAGTAACGATATGTGCCCTAAAAAAATATACAGAAATTAAATTGAGACAGTGATAGTACGATGCGAAAAACTAGGTATGAAAATCATAGTTTTCATGTTATTAGCTACGATTTAGCACACTCACTGAAAAACTGCGGTCTATTGGAATAGACCGCAGTTTTTCATCTTCAATGGATTGAGGGGTGCTATATTAGAATGCATTGCTCTATGAACTGCCGCACTGTCAACTAGTCTGATCTTCAAGCCTTTGCTATAAAAATGTATTTCCCTTGAAGAAGAAATAACTGAAAGCGTCAACAAAAATAACTGTGTAACAATCAAAAAGTTTCTAAACTAATAGATTGACGGTCATTCGTTTCAACCGATCTCAGGAAATATCGCGTTGCAAAAAGACAATTACAAGTTTGTTTCGTGATCGCCACAAATCTCCAGAGTAATCGTACAAGTTTCCAATATCCGGAGCTAACTAAACAATAGTTAAGACCTAACTAAACGTCGACTTTTGCTGTTCTGCTGTGTAAAAATAACTTCAGTTAGCAAACAGGCATGTAACTAATGTTAAACGGCCAATAAAACTTATACTTTAAAGGGACCCTTCACAAAAAAGTAATGCTAAATGTGTTGTCATATGCTCCTATAATCATGGGAAACTGGGTGTTGCCAACGCCACTCCGCCATCTTTTGGTGTGCAAGGATCCATGGTATAATAAAATTGGTTTGGTTTGTTTTAAGCGTTACACCACTTTTAGTGCGCATAATTCATTTATCCATTTAAAAACCGAATGCTTTGAAAATTTATAATTTATAGTCAAATAACTTAGATGCCATCTCCTTTGTCAATTTTTTTAAAAAAAAAGAAGATTAATTATCTCGATCTTAATTAAGTGTCAGTTAACATCGTAAGCTTTCAACCGGCATCTTATTGTCTTATCACAGTTTTCTTTACAACTATTTATTTTCATATAAAACTACGATCCCTTTCCAGTAGATTAGCTCGTAATTTCTTTGAACCATATGTGTATTGGATGCGTGTGCCACAAAGGGCTGGGATTACACCCGCGAACGCGTAATTAACCAGCGCTTGCGTTGCTTTGTTTAATTTAGCATAATCAGCGCTCCGTTGTACTTACGAGCCCTGACCTTCTGAAGTAAGTACATATTGTGAACTAGACTCTTCGAAGTAATAATAAGATCAAATGGTACCAAAAGACCTCTACGTGTTGACTTTGACTCCACGCAAGCCTTACAAGACCAGTCCCCGTGTCTGGAAAACTTAAAATACATAGATATAATTACTTAAAAATTTGTTTATGGGTTTACAGTTTTTAAATACGAAATACTATCAACGGGCGACGCAGCGAATCGTAAGTTAAACACCGACCGGGATTGGTTTATTTTCTTTGATTTTCTAAGCTCGAGCCAAAATAATCTAAAAATATATCAACCAACAATTCTTCAAACAAACTTCATTCAACAATTTGAATATTCAAAACTCCTTTTTAATGGGATTCAATTAATTCAGAATCACTTTACGTCGAGATTCTAACAATTTCTTATAATGGAATAAAATCGAAATATAAATGCAATTGTGTCAGTTGAAGTGTAATTGTGAAAATTAACAAGTTTATCACGTAATTCGTCCAGACTATGCTCCATAAAAATGCACCATTAATTTTGAATTCATTGCGAACACTAAACCGCATCTTACATTGTTACGCCAGTAATGAACATTTTGCGGTAAGAATTTTAAATGTATCTCGTTTTTGGATATTAATAAAATATGTAACTTTATCATTTGGATAGTTCAATAGGCCACATTTGACAGTTAATTTATGCAAAGAAAAGCGCTTCTATATGTCATCAGGAGTAGAGTCTAATTTTCTAAATGAATAATGTAACCCTACCTACTTTTTCTTTATAAAAAGTAAGAAATCTAAAGCAATAAAACTGTAGTCCTAACAATCGTATTTTAAATTGAACCAGCAATAAAACCTAGTTCTCTTACAAGTACGTAATTTTCAAACACTTATTACCGCTTAAACCAAGTCAGATCATAAATACTGCCGCCCGCCAAATGGTTAGATAAATCAGACTCGTGCTATTTTGCTCACAAACCATTAGTAGGAGCGTCCCATTTACAACAACGAGCATTTCCTTTTGGCAACTTGTATTTTAAAACTATTTTTCCTCGAGAATGTGATTATTGACCTGATACTACTTCTGTGGTGCGAACGTATCAGTTTTATGCAAAGGCGTCCTACATTCTTTATATTTTATCCCACCAAAAACATAAATGTGAAAAAGGAGAGCCAAGTTCAATACAAAAATTATGTTTGGCTGTGGGCTTCGCCGCAAAAAGAATGGAGATCTAATTGAGTGCCAAGTTCTATGATCTTAAAGTAGGTAAGATTTGACTTGGCCAGTTTTTATCAGATTTAAAATACATAAAATTATATAATATGTTGTATTACTTTATAAAATGACTGATGTAATAAAAACTGGCCAAGTCAAATCTTACCTACTTTAAGATCATAGAACTTGGCACTCAATTAGATCTCCATTCTTTTTGCGGCGAAGCCCACAGCCAAACATAATTTTTGTATTGAACTTGGCTCTCCTTTTTCACATTTATGTTTTTGGTGGGATATCATTACTTTTTGTAAAGAAAACTAGGCTGGTAATGAGATTTAATGTGGTGCCGCGCGCCGCCGAAGACACACCATCGCGTTGGCCGGTTGTTTAGCGCACGTTTAGGACTGACTGACTTGTAGTAGCAAAACCTAACCTACTTCCAGATGACCTAGAAGGATGAAATTTGGAATCCAGCTTGGTAATTGTGTGTAACCGTCGGAAAAAATCGGAAAATGGAAAAAAAGTTAAAAATAGGGGGAAGGGGGGGGAGGGGTTTCCCCCCCTAATTTTTAACTTTTTTCTATTTTCAGATTTTTTCCGACGGTTACACACAATTACCAAGCTGGATTCCAAATTTCATCCTTCTAGGTCATCTGGAAGTACGTTAGGTTTTGTTACCCTAACCAGTAGCAAAACCTAACCCACTTCCAGATGAACTAGAAGAATGAAATTTGGAATCCAGATCGATAATTGTGTGTAACCGTAGGAAAAAATCGGAAAATGGAAAAAAGTTAAAAAATAGGGGGAGGGTGGGGGGTTTCCCCCCTTAATTTTTAACTTTTTTCTATTTTCAGATTTTTTCCTACGGTTACACACAATTACCAAGCTGGATTCCAAATTTCATCCTTCTAGGTCATCGGGAAGTACGTTAGGTTTTGTTATCCTAACCAGTAGCAAAACCTAACCCACTTCCAGATGACCTAGAACGATGAAATTTGGAATCCAGATCGATAATTGTGTGTAACCGTAGGAATAAATCGGAAAATGGAAAAAAGTTTAAAAATAGGGGGAGGGGGGGGGGTTTCCCCCCCCTAATTTGTAACTTTTTTCTATTTTCAGATTTTTTCCTACGGTTACACACAATAACCAAGCTGGATTCCAAATTTCATCCTTCTAGGTCATCTGGAAGTACGTTAGGTTTTGCTACTATAAGTCAGTGAGTCAATACTAATTTTTACGACTTTTTGACCTTCATATCTTTATAACCGTTTGAGTTAGCTTCATGAAATTTGGGCTTGTAGGTGTCCTTATGGACCTTATTAAACTCACGTAGTTTCATGTGTTTACGTTAAATAGGTATTAAGTTATAGAAGGGTCAAAAGTGCCACCAAATGGTTCGTGTAAATATACACTTGGCGCTGGCTAGCCCGTTCCTTTCCTTTTTGCTTGAACTTGGCTTGACACGCTGCCGCGTGTCTAGATATGAGCCTACGCCCCTCTAAAGGTTTTGCCAAAAAACCAGTGCTGCTGTGTCGATAGTCTGATGTCACTGCTGCTTATGATTGGGCAAAAACCCTTTTTGACTACACGTAATTATGCCCCATGTTTTCTCCAATAAATGTGACTCTTAGTATAATACTAACATATAAGTAACCTGATTGTTGCTGTTAAAATATTCACAGTTTGTCCGCAGTCTAAAAAATTAACTTTGTTTCTATATCCGTACCGCATTTAAAGATGATCGGATATTAATATATCAAATTGGGTTTACCATTACACTACTTCTCAGTTACATGACGTCGGAGTTGAAATTAATGGTGCTGACAACTCCGTCTTTTTATGGCTGGCTTCTTATACACATAATAATTTGATGATGTACCCCTTCTACCTACATAAATAGCTACTAAAGCCCCATCAAGTAATCTGACACCAAATCTAAGTCGGAAAGTCGCTAGAACTGTTTCTGATCTCTTTATTAGTGTATCCAACTGCATTCCTACTCAATTGAGAAAAAAGGAAGTAGGTACAGATTGCACCAATATGTATGAGTCCCTATTTATGCTATAACATACCTACATAAATTATCCTGCGTAGTTAAATCCCCCTGCCTCGGAAATCGCGTAAAGCCGTTGGTCCTGCGCCTGGCCTTATCTTTTATCGGTCGCATCAGATTGCTACCATGTTATGAAAGTGAGGGAATACGGAGTGTATCTGTGCTTGCGCACTCTCTTGTGCACTTTAATATATCCTGCGTAGTGGATTGACCGTAACCAGATTGACTGCCATAGCCGAAAACTCGACTAGAAGGATTATTATTATTAGTTAATCCCGGACGAATAACTTACAACACTATTTTCATAACAAACTTGAATAGAGCACTCTCTAGGGTCAGTTGGTTATTAATAGATATACTGATGGCGTAGCTAACTCTAACGTGAACCTAAAAACCGACCGCCTGTGAATATTCAACAGTACGTGACCCTTAGGCACTATATTTACGCACGCACGTTTAGGCCAAAATTTTATATAATGTGCCATTTACCAGCCACTTAAGAGGTTAATATTCTAGTTTCTAGCATAGTAAAATTTAGTTTAGTTGCCTTATCACTCGATATTAAATATGAAAAGTATGTCATTGAAGGAATTTTATGATTATAATATTTATACAAAAGTTACCAGATATATTTTTTTTATATTAGAGGCAGGCAAACAGGCAAGTTGTTCATATTAGTCTCCTACCAAGAAAAGGTAATAACAACTCGAAGCTAAAGGAACTGAAAACTCCTCGTAAAATACTAGTTTTTCGAAGTTCAACACTGCAACTTTAATTCTGAGCATTGATAATTATGATTCATTCCACTAAATCACGTTAAGTTTTATACGAAAAAGTAAAAGAAGAATTTATACCTATATTATGTACACAGAATTGTAAGAAGTAACACTGACCTTTATTATACAAGTACTTGTATATAAGAGGTCAGTGAAAGTAAAGCATGAGCCTATTAATATCTTAAGCCTTATGTGATGTTTGGCTTAAGGCATAAAAATGATTTCAGATAAGTTCTTACTTTTAATTGTAAAACCAAACTTCAAGATGCCCTCAAATGTATGTCCTACGAGGATACAGAGAATTTATTAACCGTATTGAAGTAGATAGACTTGAGACTTGTTATTATTTTATAAAATTGATATAGTTCTATTGTATTTAGCACTTATTTATTTCACCTACCCATTTCACATAGTGATATAATTATTTGTAGATCTTAAGAATTTATTTTAGATTTTCGCCTGAAACACAGGATCTCCTAGTTCAGGCTCATAAAGTTAATTAGATCTTAAGAAAATGTTTGTACTAGCTGATAAAATAGTTCTAAGAATTTTAATAAATTGATTTGATTTGATTTGATTTGAATTTTGTATAAGTATAATATGTTTATTTTGTAAAGATGAATGTCCTTCAGTTTGCATGTGGTGTTTACCTTTAAAAGTAGTTGCACTTAGTTAAGTTCCCTTATTTGTAAAATTTATGTTTTTGTTAATGTAAATTACGCTGGTGAACCTAAATAAATAAATAAATAAATAAAAATAAATAAATATCTCTACAGAGCAAAAGACTCGAAATAATTAGAATTTTATTGGGTGGAGCGGAAAAGGTTACGCAGGGGATAATCGCATCGGCTTGTATCTGGCAAAAGTGGTGATTAGCCACCTATTATTACCGTCACCTGTAGAGCAAAAGGTTCGAGATAAGTAATTATAATTAGGATAATGCAGGACCGAAGATGAAGATCGCACAAATTCGTTCAAGCGTGTAATAAACACGCTCATTGTACCGATATTTAACTGGCTGAAACTACAACTACCGATTGCATATCTAAAACAAAAGAAAAGAAAAGAAAAATTTTATCAACGTTTCGCTGTAATAAAGCTAAAATGGTGTGCAATTATTAATTGTTTTTAATTTACCGGATCACTTCCCATTTACAAAATTAAAAACAACGTCAGATCCAGAAGCGTGTTGGGGGATTTACGAGCAAAATAAGTCGCGGCCGCCCAGTACGTCATTAAAAGTCGGGTGCAGGGTTTGCACTTGCATCCAAGTTTAAAGTTTGCGAAGTAATTGAGATACTAAATTAAGAAAAATATAGGTTAACTAGTACAAATACAATATAATACAAACTTTACGATATCGCAAGTGTGCTTAATTGGTTAAATAAAACTCGATGATGTAAAATTGCATGACTGTATTAAATATTTAGTCTTTATAAGAGAACTAAGCTGTTTACGTTTGCTAATTCAGCAATTAGATATATTGTACTTATTTGGTTTTCTTAAATTCCAGTAAAATTATAAGTTTTATTAAGTATACTTAGATATATAAATGATCGTAGTTTTGTTTCGTATATCTTTTTTAGTATCAGAATAGTTTACTTATACCCAAAAATATCAATTTTCCTACTTGCCAAAATATAAGGAGATATTTTTAAGCAAAATATTTTAATCTTGTAGATTTGATTCTTTATAATCGTACATAAAAGGTAGAAAAATATATGTTACTTTTGTATTTATAGCATAAAGGAAATGTTTAATCTATAATTCGAAATGTTCCCCATAATGATAATGTCATCAACGAGTTTCTAGTGGCAGAAGAAATCAAAGCAAACTGACAATCAATCACAAACCCTCTCTCTGGACATAAGCTTCTCCTGATGGGTTTATTATGTCAGGAGGATCCCGGAAATGATAAATTGGAGCAAAGCTTTTCAATTGTTACCACAAAGACATCTGTTCGATTTATATGGTACAGTGAAAAATAACAGTACACATACGGTTTGAGTAGATAAAGCTGAACTCGTTAACGTAGTCAATACAAAGATCGAGTGTCCGTTGTTCAGATCAATAAAAACATATTATTATTTACAAAATAAATTGTTTCACTTGTAATATTCTTCAAATGATATGTTGGGGATGATAGCAGGGAAACTGTTTGATGGAACATTGTGGATCGCTAGATTTTTTTTTATGCCAGAGGCGGCAAATGAGCCAGCAGCGGGTCGCCTGATGGTAAACAATCACCGCCGCCCATAGACATCTGCAGAGGCTTGGGATTTATGGTGTGAAATAAAACGCTTAACATGAAAGCACATTGAACGTCGTGTCGTAGTGGTTTAGAACAACTCTTAACATCAAGAGGGTTGTGTCAGTCTTTCAACCCTTTTATAAAAAAAAACGCTATCTTCAAAACACATTATTATAATTTATTTCAACACTTCAACGTGCTCGTGTGAACTAACTCTCTTTGAATTAAAAACTTTGAATTATTATAGCAATCTTCATTAAAACTACATGATAAAATTAAACTTATCTACATTAAGAAAGTTGACTCATACAATTATATCGTGAGGGTCTTTTGATCTCTTCATGCACCAAAGCAGAGTCCTTGTAAGACCTGGGACACAAGCAGAGTTTTTAATAAGTTAACTTACCCAGTTTAATTAAGTAATTGCTGAAACACTCGCACGCTAAAGACTGAATTTTTGATGCTTATAATTTTGTTAGGTAAATTCGTTTGGTGCCTTATTATATTTTTCTCTCGTAATGAGATTTACTTTGAAAATTAAGTAGCTATATTAACCAAAAGCTATACCATTGCTATACCAAAAGTTTATAATTCTAAACAGGCCCATAATTTTGTTGCCATAAAAATAATTTTACTGGTCCCTGGCGTTATGTGATCATTTAATTTTAATCCATTTATATTAGTGCGAAATGCGTCAGTGGTTTAGGTATTAAAAGCGTAGCAATATATCTAGAGCCTAGAAGCATATGGGCGGATGTGCAGATCGGGCAAAATTTTTTTATTGGATATCAGAGAAAAGCGCTTCTTTCTCTTTCCATACCACTGGGAGCTGTATTTCTATCTCTTTTCTGGGCTGAGATAATTTCGTGCATAATGTCGGTTCTGACAGCTTTTCTAAAATCATTAGAACCTTAAGGTTTTATTTTTACTTCCATCTTTCTGCGTCTACATTGCTGTATCTTTCTTTTGGTGGATTGTAAGTTTGGCCCTTATGCTTAAAAAATTTATTCGCACAAAGGCTACGTAAAAAGAGTTACGCCTTTTTGGTCCAAACAGTGATTTAAAATATTCATCATAACTAAACTTCCGACATTATGCATCTAAGATTCCTATAAATAACATTAAAACGGTTGCAGATATACGGCTTTATGCCTTTTGTTTTAGTAACTTTGTGAATGCATTGGTGGGCCAATGTGAAAATAAATCGTTATGGATGTGAACTACTTAAAATATGGCGCCAAAAAATTAGTGACATCGGGCATTATCCATTGGTCACGGCGTGTCCAATGACTGACACTAAATCAGTTTAAGTGTAATGAGATACATTGTGATTGGTCTTTGCGCGATCCTATGTCTGGCCGCCTCTCCCTTTGCTCCTTGCACGCATTGTTTCTGTTTATTTACTTACATTTCGGTGTTTTTGTTTTACCTTCGGCACAGATTAATTAATTATTAAATAGTTACCCTTCGGTCTGTTGGTGTTTTGTTAACTGATCAGTAGTGAGTGATTAAAAGTGGAGTTTTAGTTGTAATTTAATGATGGACGACAAAAGTGAAGTAAGGTAAAGTCACCAGTCATGGACAGTTTAAGGAAACATTTTTTGGTTTTTCTTTGTAGTTGGTTCATTTTTCAATACACATTCTTTGGATTTGAAGGTAAATAAAATGTTCTTTTCTCAGTCATTATTCAATGTTCAGTTTCAGTTAAATGATCAGTAAAATAAAATATTATTAAAAAATAACACTCCTACTCAGGCATGGTCGAAGTAAATGATCCAATGCCGGACCTCCAATATGGACATCAATAATTATCCATCCATGCCTCGGGGTTTTTGGTGGCAATAATTCGAATTCTCTTTCATGTTCAGGTTCTGAAGTATGGGAGATAGGTTGATCACTCCATGATAGTTGCGGCAAATGTCTTAGGTAGTTGCACGTGTCTTCACTCTTGGTTCACAAAAATGGAGCTTTGTCACCCCTACGTTTGACACGCATGCCCCACCAAACCATCACAGATGCTGGGTAGTGACCTTTTTCTACCATCGGAATTATCCTAGTAGCTTTTTTGGAGTTGTGTACATGCCCTGTCATTTTGACTATGATTTTTTTCTTCAACCGTAAAAAAATCTCATCTGAAAAAAGAATTCCTCCATGGTCACCGCGCGTGGCGTGTCTCTGCAACAACTTTCATTTGAGACGAAAGGGTGCAGTCAACAGATGACCTGTCCTTTTTCGATAAGCCCTAAGGTATTATTTTATAATACGAGATAAATATTCCTAGAGGAAATTTTCATTTTCCCAACAATGATTTTCTGCTGACGGATTACTCAGACTCAAATACTCTTAAATAAATTGGGACAGAACTTATGGTAAGACTAGATAACGGCAGATCTTCAGACATATTCCGGGCCAAAGAGAAAAAGCCCTCTTTTACGAAATCCGTTTCTTGTTGTATCTATGGAAATATTTCGTGAAGCTGCCTTAAAGTTAGGAGCAAGCGGCTCTCTTTTCATTGCTCTATTTTGCAATTCTTTACTCGATTTCTCTTACTTCTTCGATAGTCTTGGCCATTTGTTCTTGTGTGTACTCGATTTGGACCTATTAGGATGAAAATGTTTTTTTGTATTGGGAATGTGTGAGCCTATTATGTACACCTAGTCATGGACAGAATTTCTAATATGTCCATTATTGGATAGAGTAATAATTTACTGCTGATTTATATTAGAAACAGTAAAATATACTTGAGTAAGCAGACGTATGACGTATTAAAGAAAACAAAAACAATGAAATCCTCTTTATGGACACTCTGTCCATGATTCTGTGTACGTGCTTAAATAATATCCAGTAACGGACACCGGTAAAATTTAGGATTAGAATGCTAATGTAATTTCGGTTATAACATAAAAATAATGTATTACCACTATTCATAAATCATTAAATGTCGTGAAATCCAACGACGATACACCTGACACAAAATAAAACGTTAAGTGTAACTTATAGGGCGTCGCGATTCTTATAAGAAATTAAGATTCCCGACACTTAATAGGTAATACCGCGTAACTAACAACCGTAAAACACCGGCATGGAAATGACTATCGGCTGTCAAACAGTTGGTATGGGAGCTTAAATACTGGCATCACGGATTTATGTTATTACTAAATATAACCGCCGCCCGCGGTTTCACCCGCGTGATTCCCGTTCCCGTGGGATTTGATCAAAATCCTTTCTTGCGGATGCCTACGTCATAACATCTACCTGCATGCCAAATTTCAGGCCGATCCGTCCAGTAGTTTGGGCTGTGCGTTGATAGATCACTATGTCAGTCAGTCACCTTTGAGTTTTAATTTATTTACATTTGAAAAGAAAAACCAGATTGCTTAATTTTAATTGTTAATTATAAACTGTCCATGGCTGGTCCGCGTCCATCATAGGTGCCTTTACTTTAAGTACATTCAAAATACTTATATCTGATCTTTATAACCTTTATCTTGACGCTTACCTAATAATCAACCGTGTTTATTATCGGTATGAATAAAATAAGTAAAAAAACTACATAAGTGTCTGTGTGTATAACTAAGTGTGGGTAAAAAGTCTAGTCAATTAAGAGATGTCCGACTTTTTGCCAAAAAAACCCAGTTAATAAATGAACACTATAAGTCGCATTTGCAGTTTCGTCTTGTTAAGTTTTAATAGATATTGATTTATTGTTTAGGCATTACGTTATATTTGGACATACACCTCACATTAAATCACATTTAATTACCTAAATTGAAGGCATAAAGCCGTATGGGCATATACTAATTAGTTGAACAAATACATTGAATAATTTTAGTGGCATAAAGGCGGATATCATCATTTTTTTAAAATAAGTTAATTTTTCACTGTTTAGAAACATTGTTTTTAAACTTTAATTATAAAGCTAGGAAAGTTACTTATTTAGCTAAATAAATGCCAAGAAATCATTTACGTATTGTTTGTACTTATTAAAATATTTGCCGATAAAATTGAATTTTTATTTTACTCTCTCCTGTAAAGTTGGCAAAATCGACATCCGCCCTAATGCTTCTAAGCTCTAGATATGAGAATGGATACATAGACTAATACCTAATTGGTGTAATGGTTAAAAAGTCAGCTATTACGCCAAGAGGTTGCGGGTTCGATCCCCATTCGGTATAAACATTACGGTGCATGAATAGGTCTGTTTGAACCTGTCTGGGTTTTTCTATATATAATTTCAGTATTTACTTACAAAAAAGGTATATAAATACTTACTGACAGTGTCAGTACATATTATTTATATAGTCAGTCTGACACCCATAGTACAAGTTATGCTTAGTGGCGTGACAGTACTGCACATCTACTATGCTTATTCATTGTACTTGTTATATTATTACTGAGATGAAATTGTAAAACGCTTAATTATTATTTTTAAAAAAGTCTATCTTATCTGTTGAGTTTCTTGCGGCACTTCTTCTCGTGCTGGCAGGATAAAAAAGTTTTGAAGTGCAAAAAAAAATTCATTGTAAATCAAATTGCAAAATAAATACTTTGACTACATACGACATTAGACATTGATAGCGTATTTAAAAAAGAGGTAGATATGCCATCCTTTGACGCACGGCGATTAGAATTTGATCCGTCGAGATATACTAAATCTATGTGCTTCACCAACCGTTGACATTATGCGTCTAAAATGATTTGTGTCAATTAACACAATATGAGCGGAGCATTTTTCGAGCGCTAGTGCCGTATCTACCTCTTTTTTAAATACACTATCAATGACATTAGAACCATAGTGATCCAAGTGACATTTTTGTCAAAATCAATATTTTGTTATGAACATCCCGAAAAAAGACATATTTTTCATGCTACACTGATCCAAGTGCTTATTATAGCAATTTTCATAAGGAAACTCAAATCGGTCACTTTGGAATGCGGTAATTACTCCGTATTCTACCAATAAATTCAATGGGGCTGACTTTTGCTAATGAAAGTACTTAATCGCTTGTGGAAATTAAGCCTGTTATTTGTCGTAATCGAATAAGTGTCGATATATTTTGCTCCAAGTTTGGTTAAATAAGAAAGTTGTGCTATAACATAACTCGCAATACGCTGTAACTCAGTGTTTTTTATATATAAAAATACATGAAACACTCGGACCGGATTCGGATGGGATAAAAACCATAATACTATCGGCTCGACAAGTGTGTAGTTTCTTCTTGGTCTTCTTCGTCCCCTTTGTCTCCCTATCTTATAAAAAATCTCGAATGTTTAAACTGTGTGCCATTACACCAAATTGATCGTAAAAACCATAGTTGTAACAACATAATTAATAATTCGTCTCTCATCTAAAAGCAATGAATCTTAATACTAAAATCGGCTCACATGAGGTCATATATACTAATACCTTACCTTAGGCCTTAGAGTACCTCCACCGTACTCCCCGTGGTCCTCCGGCGTGGGTTAAGAATGTCCAAACGGGGAGCCCAGCGATGTTGGTGCGAAGTGTTGGTGAGGGTGGATAGATAAGCTTCATACCTTTCAAGCATGCCTGAGTACCTATGTCGGAAGAGTGAGGTGGCCTCACAATTTCGAACGTCATGAGGAAACAGGGGAGGCCATGGCGTCCCCTGAGGAGCGCTGCACTAAAGCGGCTGAGCGCAGCTGGTGGGGGGCAATTCTGTGAATCTCTGCATAGAGCGACCCGGCCCCCCAGCCTGTGCTTAAGAAGGCCACAGTGGAGTTTTAGTCAGTACGCCCTGATAAAGCGCAAATCTGACATAACCTCAGCTGCTCCCCCAAGCTGCTGGGGTATATCTTATAAGGATTTTTCCACTATAAGAAAAAGGTCATACTAATATCGTGGACTGTGTACGAGTACCTTATTGTATAGTCAAAGCTAATCAAATCACCGGCCAATGCTAATGGACTAAATAGATTATGTCGGTGAACTCTATAAACAGAGGCTCCCTAAAAGCTCTGAAAATCAATTCCTTTCAGGGAAATGCCCCTTGACATTGTTTGCTTTGGTGAGTAACAGGAGTACCTAACTTACGACGAGTTATAGTACGAAGACTCGACAAATAACAATTTTTACATTTTGCAATATCATTCTATGCTCAAGATGACCCCTGATGACCTGACTATCCACATAGATATTTCTTGCTCACAGGATATCTCGTATTTCTTTCTCAATCAATGAAACTTGTCAATATATGTGCAGTTTAAAGCTCGGAGCATAATTGAGACATTTTTAACTGTTGCTTAAAATATTATTGATTTGTTAAGAGTCGCAAGTGTGTAAATCAATAAGACCATACTTAAATTAATAAGGTTTACTAAATTAAAGTTAACCTTCTAACAGAAAAGCCCAAGAAAATGTTTTAAATCTAGCCATTTAAATCGAACCCACACATACCTACTCGTTACATTAAAATGCTACCCTACATATTGCGCCAATTAAGCAGTCAGTTTAGATGAGATCTAATTATACTCTGCCTAAAATCCTAATTAGAATAACAAATGTCGGTTCACACGACGATTTAACTATATCAAAGCTTAACGTTTAATTTCACGTTTTATAAATATCGTAAGCGTGTAATTTTTTAAGTCTTCTAAACAAAATGTTATACAAATTCACTTGCAAGTAATTAATCCTCTTATGTTAGGTGGCTATTACATTTTATCCTATTAAGAGACTTTTACCAGGACACTTCGCTCAATACCGCCATCGTACTGATAGGCTTTCTAATCTCCAAGCCTCTTATTTCAAGTGAACAAGTGTATTCATATCTCCGCGACAAAGCTAAAGCTACTTTTTTTCGGAGGAGAATGCGTTTATGCACCATAACCGCAAGCTAGCTAGACCTGCAGCCGTGTGTGGGACTCGAGACTAAAGCGTCCATTACCCACTAAACTCCCCTGGTTTCCCCTTCACACCCGATTGAGACGAGCCGGTGCCAGCCTCGTGGCTACTCGGGGATAGGCTGGTCAAAGCTAAAGCTACCTTGGTGTATCTTTGAGGATAAAACCTAGAAAGAAGGAGTAGTAAGAAAGTATAAAATTGTTGTAATAACGAGTTTTGTGTTTATGCACCCTATGGCATTTTTAACACTAGGTAATGTTTTACTAGTTTATCCTTGAGAATGTGCGTATTTATATCGAGATCAACTAGTTTGGCCTAGCCTAAACGCCAGGATCCTATCGAGGTTAGGACGAACTAGATTAAAATAGGCTACCACAGTTCGTGCCATCGGATATAAGAAGAACTAGTTCAGCTGCAAAACTAGGTTGTCCTGTAATTGGGTTTGGCCGATAACACACTGAGAAAAAATATAGCCCACAACGTACAAAATAAGCGTTGTCGATTGTTTGTTGTTTGTGAGTCAATATTTACATAGTTATAACTAGCTGTGCCCGCGACTTCGTCCGCGTGGAATAGGACTTTTCGGGCAGCATATTTTAAATAACAAATACCGTCCTTTGGGTAGCTAAAAAATTTACTTGCTTTACAGTATGCTTCTCTGTAGGTATACGATATGTGACGTATGGCCATCGGGAATGAAAGCATACAGGCTCCTAGGATTGCTAACCCGTGTCAGAGCCACATACAACTGACCGTGCGAGAAACAGCTGATACTTAGATCTACACCCACAACTTTCATCGTCTGACCATGGGCTTTATTAATTGTCATCGCAAAACATAGGCTGACTGCAAAAAGTGTTAAGATGTGTAAACTAAACGTACAAATTTTATGAAACAAAAGAATTGCTAGAGAAATTAATTAATAACCTGAGCTTATAAACTTGTAGTACTTAAATAAAGAAAATCAAGAAAAGAATTGCCTAACCTATACCAAATACTTATAAATTATTCATGTATACAAACCCTAAATAAAAAATTAAGATAAGTATACCAAAAATCAAGGAAAGAAATGCCTAACCTATAACAAATGCTTACAATATTTATTTACAAATTTTTAAAGAAAATTAAGAAAGACAACCTAACCTACAAACCCTTAAATATGAATAAATGAAATATCCAAACTGTCAGTATTCAAGTAAATCGCAATAATCGAATGCAACTACCTATTCGCCATACTCACAGCGCGCTTTATATACGGACGCGCAGCTCAGGCGCGAGACGTGTACCTTTATATTGACATAACTTTTTTATTTATGAACCGATTGACATGAAATAAACACTAAATGTTAAGTGAAGCTTACTACAATATATTAATGAAAATCGCATCTCAATCGAATAAGCCGTTTCTGATATTAGCGTGCACAAACACACAGACAAACAGACAAACAGACAAACAGACAAACAGACAAACAGACAAACAGACAAACAGACAAACAGACAAACAGACAAACAGACAAAATTTTTTTTAATTACAATTTCGGGTTCGGTATCGATATAATAACAACCCCTGCTACTTTTTTTTAATATATTTCCATTGTACAGACACCACTTTTCTACAAATTTATTATATGTATAGATGTCAATTCTAATGTTGTCAGACTAATGTTGTGCTACACTCAATTTGAATGTTGTCAATTTCAAGAGAACTTTACCATATTGCCGTTCAAGCAAAAAACATTGTTAATTCGTTAATGTTTAACGTTGTGTCGAAAAAAAAAACAAGTTAACAAAGTAAACATATAGAAATTGACAGAAGAAGAAATTGTACTTGTACAACAAACTTAATAAATTGACAAAGTTTACTACTGAATATTAATAGAGGCACAATACGCGGGGTATGAGGCGTGAGGGGGGATGACGAGTATCCCGCGCGGGGCGCGGGGGCAGGGAGCCCACGCGCCGCGCCGAGCGCTCGCATCCAGTGTTGCCAACTTAGCACTTTCGGTGCTAGATCTGGCACTATTTTCGCAATCCCAGCACTCCAATTTAACATTCAGCACCTAGCACTTAATTTAGCACTAAACTGCCATCATTCTGGTCACCGTAGAACAAAACGCAGCCACGAGAGTAGTAGTACCAAAACGCTACAGTTTCATAAATCATAAATTGCTGGAAACAACGCGCCCATGTGACGCCCATATTTGTAATCTTTCTTGGGGGTTTTCCGGCAATCCATCTGGGTACCAAGGTCTTTATTGTTGTCGGGTAGATACCGTGTCGGTAATTCTCTTTAAGCGTAAACTAAAAGCATTTATTTGTCCCACAATGGGACTTAACCATTTTAAGCAGAACACGTGTTTTAAACAATACAACTTGCGATTTCAACTTATTAACAAAATATTAATGTTTCGCTTTCTTCTAACACTTGCAACTTTACACATCTTTTGAGCAACATCTGGCACGAACTGGCAGTTAGTTGCCTTTTTGATGACGCCGCAGTCATTTGTTTGTTTCTATCCGCAAAACAAAAGTCATAAAACAATGAAGTTGACCTGAACCCCGAATACATCTCCTCTAATTGGTAGGCTAAAATTAAGGGCGGGGCTAGCTATGGTCACTTCGTGCAAACGAAAAATGTTGCATTACTTGCATTGTTGCAAAGTATTATTTTAATTAATTATTGTAATAAAAAAAAAATTTAGCACTATTTTTAAATTTTTTTACCAATCTAGCACTATTTGGTATGTCATTTAGCACCCAACTAAGATAATGAGTTGGCAACCCTGCTCGCATCGCCCTCTTCCCCATCCGACCACCGGACGAACTGCACGCACGCGCCGCGGGCCCGCGGCTCCGTCCCATTGGACATTGCCTTTCTTTGTACTACCATACCAGTAAACCTATTAACAGTATCGCGACAAGTGAACGTGTGCGCACTGCGCAGTGTGATATTAAAATAGAGGAATTTCTGGCTAAGGCGAGGTTGGCCCACCTCATAGACAATATGTCGGGTAAGTTCACCTCTTTATACCTACTAGATTAACGAGGTAAATCTGTGTTGTTTCGTATAAAGTTTTACTTCTGTTGTTTTATGTGTGTGCATGTAAGTATAGTTTCCCATTATTATTTCTATTCTATTTGCCTTAAAGTAGGTTCTGTCTATCGCTATAAATTAGTACTGTTTGTGTGTCTTTATAGAAAATACCTAACGGTTGTCGATTGCGCGCTGCGGCGGCGTGGCCTTCTGTCTGGCAGACCCTCACTATCACAATGTTACTTGGTACTACCAACAAAGTTCTTTAGTCTCAGTAGATATGTTGTAGGTTTCTTGTGTTGCCAAGCGCGCCAACCTGACAATGTTTTTTTAAAAATAGTAATTTCATGAAATAATTTCATCCGTTTCGAGCGGGCCTGCCCAGATATCTCCTTTGCTGACTTTACAATCAGGGTCGCTACCTATCGTACCAATCGACTAGCCAAATCAATATAGTCTATGTGTTTGTTATACAGTTGGCGAAGAACAAGCAAACCTGAGAAGCAAACGTAGCCGCGTTGCTGGGGATCGTTGCCCTACTCCGACAGATGCCCATCATAGCTGTACCGAAAAAGAAAGTATGTAGGTTGTCAAGGGATGACAAGTGCCAAGGCAAGAAGGCAACCATTTTTTTTTCTCTGTGTTAATACTTAGTTCTTTATTATATGATGTGTAATAATAAATCAAGTGTTTTATTTAATATTTAAAACCCCTCAACTGCTAACAGTATTAATCAAACCTCCTATGTTGTTAAACGGACCACTCTCTAAAAGAGCAAATTTCTTTTTAATGATATTTGCGAAATTATTGTTGTTGTCAGAAAATTTAAACAACAACAACTACACTGTTGTTTAAATTTTCTGACAAAAACAATAATTTCGCAAATATCATTAAAAAGAAATTTGCTCTTTTAGAGTTGTTCGTTTAACAACATTGGAGGAACATTGCTCCAGAGACAAAGCTCAGTCGTCAAAATGACAATAAAAGAGTTGTTAGATTGCCCACATTAAATAGTTGGATAGGCAAGGTTACATTGCTACAGAGACAACGCACAATTGTCAATGGGACAATATTAGAGTTTTCAGATTAACAACGTTTAAGAGAAGGTTTCGTTAAGTTATATTGCTACAGAGACAAAGCTCAGTCGTCAAAAGGACAAAATAAGAGTTGTTAGATAGGTAAGGTTACATTGCTACAGAGACAACGCACAATTGTCAATGGGACAATATTAAAGTTTTCAGATTAACAACGTTACGCTGTGACTTTATGACAACGTTAAACATTGTTTGTAAACTATGTACTTCTGACCAAGTATAACGTTGTCGATGAATGTTGTTAATTCGGCAACAAAAATCTGACAATAAAAACGTTGACTTATTGAATAAGTTATTTAAAGGGTTGTGTGTGGTTAATGTTTTCTTGTCTAATTGACAATAATTTTTTCTCAGTGCATATGTAGTATTCTATAAAGTTCACCTACCTGGAACCCATGTCCCAGGAACTATGGTTATCGTCGGGTCAATGTACCTCGTTTAATTTTAGTCAGCTTTGTCAAATCAAATAATTCCTAAAAAGGCTTTCAAATATTAAATCCCAAAATCAAGTAATAAAATATAAAGTAAAGACTTTTAACATCGATACCATTTAAATGGATTTTGTATAAAGACAATAAAAATACCTCTAAATGTAAATTTTTATTTACATTTTGCTAAGTCTTTCAATCAATCATTGTAATAAATTAAAATTTATCGAGCAATTTATCCGAAACTGATCTCTTTAATAAAATGAATATTTAATAACCGATCTGTCAAATCAAAACAGAATTATATTGAGTACAAATACTGTTTTATCATTAATTACGCAGTTATTAAATAAATAAGTAAATATCTCTGGACATTATTCACACAGCGCCATCTAGCCCCAAACTAAGCATTAGCTTGTGCTATAGGAGCCAGACAACGGATAAACATTACTTATATACTTTTTTTGTAAATACATACATATTATATACATAGAAACACCCAGACCGATACAAACAGACATGTTCATGCACACAAATGTTTGTACAATTCGAAACTGTCTTGTTATACATATATAAGTAATGTATATCTGTTGTCTGGCATCCATAGCACAAGCTAATGCTTAGTTTGGGGCTAGATGGCGCTGTGTGAATAATGTCCAGAGATATTTATTATTATATACTTTTTCCTTTATCTTTATAATATAATTATGTATCATACTGTATTATATTTATGTAATTAATAGACCAAATGGGTCGTCTAATGAACTATTAATAATATTCCTATGCAACGTATTTTGGCAGCTAATGAGGAAATAAATCATTGTGCGATTGGCTAACGAAGCATGGGTACACTGTTGTATTCCATACGGGACAATATACAACTCACTCGGTTAGATTAGTTTGTTTACAAACTAGCCCGTGGTATGAATTAATTTTACACTGTGGCACACTTTTAGTTACATTTTTAGTTACACTCTGTTCCACATAAGAAGTCCTCTAGCCGCTATATTGGTACTACTGTTTTTCAATACTTTCAATCTGTTTTTTGACAGATTTACAAAGCGTAGGCAATGCTGCCAATATAGTGGCTAAAGGACAACTTATGTGGAACAGAGTGTAGTGTTGTTATGATATGTTTATGATTATGAGGGCCGGTGTCACCAATGGATTATAATTTATTTGTCATTAAAGTACTTTTTTTTCTTTGTAAACTTGGAAACCAGCTGGAAGTTAAATTCTTCTGACTGTGGTAAAACTGGCTCTTGTTATCTATCTAATAGCAGAACCTGTGTTTCGTGGTTATGTACATATAGGTTCCGCTTTATATCTTAAGAAGTAAAGACAATAGTTTATGGGGATGGATGGACTAGTCAGGAACTCAGGACCCTTTAGGCGTCTTTTGAAAGTGATTTATGAAAAAATTAAAAGTTGAGCAAGCATTTAGTTTATGCAATTCTTTGTTTATGGGAAAACCATAAACGACAAGCAAAAAGTTAAAGTTCTAGATAAGAGGACAAGCCTCCTGTTGCAATACGGAGACTACGGAGCGACCCCAGCAAACGAATTTGGTTTCAAAAATTCAACGTCAATTCCTAGCAATCATATTTGGCTTAACCGCTCTCCTTAAAAACAGATCCGAGCTCCAATAAACTTAAAAATATTATTGAATAAGATTAAACCGGCTGTTTGAAAATGATAAAATCGATTGCCCCGCGGCGCCCGCTTGGCTAATGACAATTCCGAGAACGACTTGCCCGGTACCGCCTGTGGCCTTTCCTGCCTTTCCGATTGATATTTTATTTCTAACATTTTTAAGAAGCTTAACTTCCTGATATTTTTGGTCACTGAGTTGGAGACGCTTTGGCTTTAAACATTTCCAAACGTAATACATCACTATGCATAAAGAATCAATATCATCTACAGCACTAACTGGAATCAATATCATATAAATGAAAAGACTTCTTTCTGTGGTTCTGCATTAAGTTAACGCACTGGATAATTCGGCTGCAAAAAAGAAAAAAACGATTTTTGTAGGTACTGGCTAGTCAAAAAAAAAAATTTCATTTTATTTTAAAAATTAGGGTGCCATCAGACGGACTGCACCGCAGCGACTGCGCGCAGTCGATATATTCAACTGCATGCAGTTGCTATATTCAACTGCTTACAGTCATGATATCAACTGCACGCAGTCGGCTGCAGTCGGCTGCAGTCGTGTGAAGTCAATATCAACTGCATGCAGTCGTTCCTTCAACTTCGCGCGGTCACTAGCCGACCGCGCGAAGTCGAAGGCACGACTGCATGCAGTTGATATTGACTTCACATGACTGCAGCCGACTGCAACCGACTGCAGCCGACTGCGTGCAGTTGATATCATGACTGTAAGCAGTTGTATTAGCAACTGCATGCAGTTGAATATATCGACTGCGCGCAGTCGCTGCGGTGCAGTCCGTCTGATGGCACCCTTAGTGTGTGATACCAAAATATTAATAAATCTTTGTCAATATGATTAGTAGCTAATATTTTTTGCTGAAAAGAAAGTTCAACAATAAAATAAATCCGCGTTTACTTCAGAATTCAAGCTTATCAAAAATAATTAAACATCACATTTAATAATAATTAACCAGAATACTTCACTGAATAAATAGTTAAAGAATAAACTGGTATAGAAATATAACCCCCGGCCGTCTCAACATTCGCAGAGTAGGTATGCTGCTCTTGGATATTTTAAATTCATACGTCAATTTTGACCCATCAAGTTTGGCTACAACGTTTTCCTTTAAAACACATCTGAGCTCGAAAATAATCAAAGAATATTAAACAAGAATAAACCGGCAATGACAAAAATAAAATCAATATAATAGGTAATTTGCGCAATATTATAATATTTTGCATTTCCGGCACTTCTTTTCTTTCTGACGTCGAAGTGCCTGTAAAGAAAAAAAGATTTAAGTGCAAAAGTATTTTTTTTAATCTATTTGCTGAATAAATTATTTTATTTCATTTCATTTTGCAAGTAAAAACTAATTATTTGGTAAGCAAAAAGAATACATTCTCATTTACAATAATAAAAATGTAACCAATATAATAATTACCAAGCTACTCATATATCTCTCATAACTCTTCATAAATTCCTCAAATTGGAAGTTATTTGCCTTTACTACATCCGTAACGGTAAATGGTCATTATTTAAAATACAAATGAGGTTTTGATTTCTACGATTAATAACGCCCCTTACGATAAATAACCCGAGTACCTCACTGAATAAACTTGCATAGAAATATTAACTCGCAGTGGACTCAACAGCGATGAGTAGGCCGCTCTTTGATATTTTAATAGGGAAAAAGTTACCGCGAAGCCGCATCCGTACGGGATAGCACGAATGGGTCTATTCATCGTTTCATACAGCGTGTTTTACAGAGCTTAATACTTGACCTTTATAAAAGAAATAAGTTTTTTTTTATACTAGTCAGTTGGCAGACAGACACACTGCCCACCAGATGGTAAGCGCCCACTGCGGCCTATTCCATTAAGGGGACACTTCACAAAGTTTGGACTATCTCCGTGGAACAGTGAGTAAGATGCTCGGGTATATAGGTAAAGCCTGGTAGTTTTTTTTTATGGTACAGCGGGCAGACGAGCATGCGGCACACCTTATGGAAAGTGACTACTTACCGCCGCCCATAGACATCTGCAAATCAGGTGGAATTACAGATGCGCTGCCGGCCTTTATGGAAGGAATACACTCTTTGGGTCTAGTTGGCGATAGAACTTTTCTCAAAAAGTAGTTATATTGTAGGCACTAGCTGCCGTGTCAGGCGAATGTCAGTTAACTTAAGATACATGAGTTACGCGTAACAAGTGTTTTTCGTGGTTTTTATGGGTCTTCTATCCCGTGTATAAAATATTATTTAATTATCTCTTACCGTTATCCCAAAAAATGCTCTAGAAGAAATTACGATTGACTACGATGTTATGGTTAAATACTGTATCTTAAGTTACAGACAACGCTTGACGAGTCGACAAGACGCGATTATGGCAAACTCAGTTAAGTGTCTACTAAAATACATGACTTAGCCACGATAGATACGTAGTTTACTTATATATTATACTGTTATGGGGTAATTACTAAGACTTATGCAACTACATAATATTTAGACTGATTTAGTAGACCGGTAGGTAATGTTTTTGTTGATAAATGAAAAAGAAATACATTTTAGTTTATTTGAATACCATTTCCAGTTTTGTCATAATATACTTGTTATTTGATTACACCTATGTTCCTAATTAAAATATGACTGATTAAAATTAAGATTCTTATTAAAACCTACTTTTATTCTACCTCTCTAAACAAAATAATGCAGAAATGCATGTATGGTTAAATAATTCTTACTCAAATTGTCACGGCTAAGTCATGTATCTTAAGATACGGCCCTTCGCGTAACAAGATTTGTATGAAATTCCTATCACGCCTATCTCCGTTTTTGGAAAAAAACATAGAAAATAAAGATAAAACAAAAAAGATAATTACATCACAATAATATGCACATCTTTACAATTCTTATGATATGAAATAAGTTTGGAAAAATCTCTTGAAACATAGATATAATGGCAATAAATGCAAAAAAAACTTTAGGAGTCGTTTACTCAAAACTAGGTTTTTTGAGATAACGGAGATAGGCCTGACACGGCAGCAGCGTTGAAGGTATATCTAGTAATCAACGTGTACTATCAATGATACCAGCAACAATTACGTAGATATTAACACACAGCGACAGTTGTATAATTGCTTAAAAAAGTCAGATGCACGGTACGATCATAATGGATGAACTGTTGATACAATTTTGTTGGTGACATCTAATGTCAATATGCAATAAATGTTTACTGATTTCATTTTACACGACAACAGCACGTGATTCGTCATTAAAAAATAATGTGTTCTGTAGTAAAAAGATGGTGTAAAAAATTACCAAATCCTATTAAAGTGTTATAAGGCACCCTGTGGTCCGGTCATTCAGAGCACGGGAGCTGCGTTTGACTTTCATATTTGAAGGTAGTGCACCGCGCTGTTTTGTCCGAGGGATATTTGCATTGTGCGACTGGGTTGAAGTGGGCCTCGTCGAAATAATCATCTTTTCCTTTGCACGAGTGTACTTCGTTTTGTTAAGGGCTTTTGACTATTTTTGTACTATCATGACGAGTAATTTTAATTTCTTGTGAGATTTTAAGGTTTTTAAGGATCCTTCTATGATCTTGTGTTTTAATACCTGGGACACCACTGATTTGACTTGCGCAGTAGACGATTTCGTATCTTTACCTATAAGAAATCGCTACTGCGCTGGTCGAATCACGTGATCCGTCAGGTCTCTTCTTTCGTGACGCGGGCTATACCTGGATTCATTCCTCGGGTCGGGCAAAGTATGATCACCACCGCAGTCACCACCCTGTGGTGTTTTGAGCCAGATATAAAAAAACATGTTTGTTTTTATTGGATGTGTTATATTAAAGACTAGTGACAGAACTGACAAAAAAGTTCGTGATAGTTTGTCTGTCAGGCATCAGAAGATAGTAAAATTGATTTGATATGTGACCAATTAATTATCGGGATTTTCATTCATGTTGGCAATCGCCACCGGGATATTCACGAAGAACAGTTCGGTGAGCCAGATTTCCATGTATCTTTTAGCCGTCGGCCTTCCACTCCGTTACGGTGGACAGGACCAAACGTTGCCCGGGGGACGCGACGTAGACGCAGATACTGGGTAGCCCCCCCAAATTATCGGAAACATCTCTGTTTCAAAAATGTAGAAAAATGATTTTTAATTTACTAAGAGCATCCAGTAAATATTAGCGTATAAAATTAATTGACGCGTCTAAAGTTAATATCCTGAGATTCCAATCTAGGCTTAGCCTGTAGCTAACATTTTAATCTCGTGTCAATGACTGATTTAATGGAAGTTGCGGACCAGGCCGTTACTTTATTCACTTTAATCTCTTTAGAAAAAAAAAGTTTAATTAGCACCAACCAATAAAATATGCATTGCAACATTATCTCACTCTATACAATTATTTTCTTTATTTTTTGAAATTATTATTTTTAAACTTTGTAAAGAAATTGTTGACATAATTTACTCGGCAATAAACAAATTGTTGTTCTTATTTTTTGTTTTAAACTAGCCCTAGGGCTAATAAAAAAAAGTGTTCTTACGCTATTTGTCCCCATTTGTACAATCAGTTGACTACATTACAGGAGGTCCCCCTACAATTGTCTCTCCAGTCACGGTTAATAACAATAAATAACAGCAATTGTCCATTCTTAAAGTAGTTCGCCTGTACATCATCTTGATGACAGTTACTTCCGATTATGAGGCCCTGTAGAAACGATATTGCAAAAGTTGTTGCTACTCATACATTACTTATTTTCAAAGTATTTATGAATCGTCAATTACAGAGTGTGTTAGTGTGATAAGACATTTAAGTGTAGTTTCGGCGCCGAAATCGGAACCGAAAGTGTAATAATAATCGGAAGTACCGACATAACGGAATCGGAATAGAAGCTCCGTAACATCCCTGGTTATGGGACACTATAGTTTCGAGTCCCACACACGGCCGATGATTTAGCTAGCAGTTATGGTGCCGAAAATGCATTCTCCTGCAAAAAAAGTGTAGATATTTAGTATTCCCAAGGAAAGCCAACAAGTTAACAAAGTAAGTCATTAGGTCAAAGAGGGAACAAAGTAAGGTAACAAAAGACTTCTTTTTAGAAGATAACAAGCACACAGGAAGTGATCAACAGATCTAAAAGAAAGAAAGTAATGCGATAAGATAAAATAACATATTTTTACAAAATACAATAACGTCGTACAAGTAGGTACCTCATTCGTTTCGCGTCCTGCAATGTACGCTTCAAACGAATCGGGAAGCTTTACAAGACGACAAAGAACATCTAATGTGTATCTACTTAACTGATCTCAAAGTAAGCAGCTTAAGCACTCACTAGATACTCCAATACGGCTGATTGAGCAAATGCCTCAAGAAATTTCGGTGTCCCTAATTTAATTAAATAAAATATAATTGAAAGTGTCTCTATAACATAACAGTCATGACGTGTTTGTCTAATATTTTTTATTTTTAATACTACTTCAGTTGGCAGACAGACACGCCGCCCATCTGATGGTAAGCGGCCTGCGGCCTATTCCATTAAGGGACACTTCACCAAGAAGCGTCGCTTAATTTGCTGCCAGACTGTAGGCTTATCTGGTCTTCGAGCCTTTGGTTTCAAGTTCCTTTAACTATTAACCCACATTAATAATTGACTACTACAAGTCCATACATTATTTTTAAATGCGAAAGTGAATTGTTCCACCTTCTTACGTTGCAACGGAGCAACAATTCACCGTGATTTTTCGTAAACGGACATTTTGGAATCTGAAGAGGAGGATGATATTTTATATCTTGAAAAATTACACATTCCTGCAGGATAGCGTCGTATAATAATTTGTCGAATACGAAGCTGTGGGCTACTGATGAAAATATGCTGAAATTATTGTAAAAAACAAATATAAATATTATGAACCTATTAGTAATGTTGTAAGACGTTACTACCAAGCTAAAGAAAAAAATAAAAAGGGAAGACCCTAATATTATGAATTATTGCCTTGGCTAAAGTTCCAAGCTAAGCGTTAAGAGATGCTTCAACTTTTTCTAACTTTTGTTGGCAGAGATTCTCGTACTTTCACAGTCTAAATGATGGCAAATAGCCACTACACCATATTCTATCGAAAGGTCATCCATGTACGACACTTTATTATGACACATTGCTAAAGTGCTTGAGGTTCTTTTTTGTTGAGTCCTCGTGATTACTAATATGACAAATCTGAGTTTGTCCTGGGTGTGATGAGTAAATTAGTCAATCTTTAATATCGAAATAATTTAACATACCTTGAGAAAGAGCTTTGAAAAATATTTTTACCAGACCAGGAATGCAATTATGGTGTATTCTTAAAGCCAATGGTCGAGGCGAGATCAAATTACCTAATTTCTGACAAAAAAGTTTTAAGCTCGCGTAAAGAAGGTTCCGACCCGTCGAGAGGCGTTAAATGATAAGACCGGAGCTTAATCAGTGTCATACTCCTTGTTACAAATCCCAAACATGCCCTCGTTTCTAATCTTATCGCAAAACCGTCGAAAGGTCATCCAGTGGCTGGAAGGAGATTTACTATCATTGATAGCGCGTGCGGACTCAATTGGCAGAATGCCAAATTATTTTTTTGCCAAATTTCACAAGGACCAAGGAATAAATCGGAGCCAAGGCTGACAGTTGTGTGGGGTCGGTTCGTAGTACCTACTTGCGATAAAAAATGAAAAAATAATGTTACTACACTTTTTTTCGCTATATTTTGCTACCTGCCTATCTTCTTAGTAGAAACATATTTCTGAACCTTTATTTTTGTAATAGGTTTTAGATACTTTTTTATTTAATGACGCCTGGATGGTTGAGTGGTTTATGTAGGTATTTAGAACAGATGAGTCATCTCTGGGTCCTGGGTTCAATTCCGGGGTAGAGCAATTACAAATTGTCAGTTTTTTTTAAACACAGTTCGGGTTTGTGATCACCAATCCATATTGCGGCAAACCATGCTTAGTTTAGGGCTAGAATAATATCCAGGAAATTATTTAATTTAATTTTAATTTTAAACGAATGTATACTAAATATCTATTAACTTTAATTCCCATTACTATCAAAGTTTCTTGCGCCTTTTCGCAGTACGAATTTTGTGTAAGAAAAATCTGATTCCTAACACCTAAGGTGACAAGTTCATCATTTGGGATATCATAACACGTTGTATTAAGCGGCCGACATGTTTGGTTTGGACGAGGCCCAAAGTGGCCTTCTCTGTGCCCTGTGGCCGAGGTCGCGCTATTTGCTATTATATTGATTTATATTGGCAGTAACAACGTCTGGACGGGGCTGCCTGAATGGCAAAATGTAGTAACTACTGCGAATCCGTTTAGTAAAAATTATAACCGGCCAAATGCGTGTAGAGCCACGTGTAAAATGTTTCTAAGAGGAATAAAGTACATCTTAGAAACATTTTACACGTGGCTCTAGGAGTTTGTATAAAACTTTTATTTTAGATCATTTTACAACTTGGTCGTCTATTACTCATTTATTATTTAGACCTACGACAAGAACCGATGAAGTTTCTTTTTAATACAGAATAACTTTGTTTAATCTTGAAAATTGGACTATCTAATCAGTTCCAAACGAGAACAAACACAGTATAATTAATAAAAAAAATAACAAAGTTTAAAAAATATATTAACTTTCGAAGGGCAGTGAACACTGAGGATTTTTTCCCGCAGTAACCTTAATGTGAAATATAAGCTGAGATTAATGAAATAATTTTCTAGGTTTTCTTAAGCTAAGCGTGAATAAGCATCAAGCGGGCCAGTTTGGCGCTCTCTATAGTTAGACCAGTGAAAAACCTCAATTTTACTTTTATAAAAAATATATAAAATAATATATCGAAAATAAAAATTGCATAAAAATGCTAGTTGCCTTATTTTCCGATATCGTAGCTACACACTCGAGATATGAAAGCCATAGTGGACTATGATAAGCTTAGTGCCCAAATATACTTCATATTTCAGGTTTAAAGCGATAGTAGTATCGTTTTAGTGGATGACCTGTCATAGCCTATTCCCCTGTAGAATGGGTCAATAAATAACAATACGCTCGTCGTCAAATATTGATGTTTTCCCGGCGAAATTGCCGCACTATTGGCTTAATATCTGAACTATATTTTGTGTGCTAACTAAATTGGAATATTGTTAATAAAACGATCAAATATTCGAAGTGCGACGTAATCTAAGGGTCCTTCGGGTAAAACGTTTTTGACCTTCCACTGCTATTTTATGTATCTGCAAATTATTTATATACTTATTTGTTTAAATTATAATAAAATATCATGTTTCAGTTAGTGTAGCGCATAAATACCGATATATCAATATTATTATTGGCAAGAGATTATAATAAAAAATATATGAAAATGCCATAACATCTTCGTAGTTATTCCTACTCTATGCCATTTTTTTTTATTTTTTTCCCCGTGAAATACATAACGTGCCATCCGTCATCCTCCTTCGGGGTAGGAGAGCGGTGTGTGGGACTCTCACGCCCTGAAAAGGGCGGAGTTTAGGTATCCACTAAACCCCGGGGTGCTCCTCCATGCCTAATGGTGGTGTCCTGGGAATAGACGAGCCTTCACGTCCACAACACCACCGGCAAACCTACTCTATGCCATAGGAATAGCAGTAGCAGTCTATTAACTCGTTACATTTAAATTCAATTTAAAATATCTTAACACTAATAACATACGTCTGACTTGATTAAACAACTACATCATGAAAACGCCAAACGTCTTTGTGGATTAAGTCCAATTCCCGGCCGAAGCCTCAAATGTTCGCCTCACATAAATGTGCGGCTTAGCTAGAAGGCAGTTCAGTTTATCTGCTTCGCTCTCACGATCCCTTAATTCCTTCTCCGAACACGTTCTAGTTACTTAATACCGTATAAAGTAGTTGCGCCTGTGGGTACAATTGCAATTAATTATGATAAGGATGATAAATTCTTTTATTATTTCTTAATAGTACCCAGTTTAATACACTATATATTCTGTGACCCAGTGGAATGGAGTCAACACTTTGACAACCGATTTATGTAATGGTCGCATAGTACTAACATTTTTGTGCATGAACAGTATCTATGTAAATATGTTTAACGATATATAAGTAATTTTCCTCCGTTCTTTGGCATTCATAGAACATGCTTGTAGGCTAGACAGCGCTGTGTGAATAATGCCCAAAGATTTAGCTTCTAAGTAAACGCTAAAAGATCAGAAGAGCATCACAGTACGTATTGAAGGAAAAGAAATGGCGGGCTACATAATTTTTGAACGAAAAATAATAGCTTAAGCTGCGACATAAAGCATAGAGGTATTTATAGCATAGTTACTTGCCAAAAACTGCTTCTTATTTAAATCATTGCACAAAAATCTCAATCAGTGAAACATTTATGATATCACTGCATGGTCTTATAATAAATATTCGATGTCCAATAAACTTTCATTAAAGGTATTTCATCTTTCTCTTTTACTTCCATTGAAATATTCAAGTTATTAAAATAAATATGGGAAACGAGAATTTTTCTCAACAAAATTACACGTGTCTCCAAAGACAAGATAGAAAGAATATTTTACGGAAATGTTTTTGTAATCCTGAGATTTTCCCGCTTGCGTGCCAGCTGATATTTAAAATATATTTTATGCAATGAAGAATACGACATTTTTTAATTACTTTATCCTAGTACAATTTTGTACGTATATATTTTTTTGTTTACAGACTTTGGGTCCGTGCCTTTGTTAGGTTGAATTTTTTGGGTTAGTGTTAGTTACATGTTGCTCCGCGCAGAGACAAAATGTTGGGTTAGAACGGCTTATTGCTAATATAGGTGGTATATACACATCGTCTTAATATATTTTTTGTTATTTCATGCTTTTTTTATATATTATAAATATACAAATATGTAATAGCTGTTTTTATTATAGTTTCTACTTATTTATCATTGTACAATGATTTAAAAAAAGTAACTTATTTTACAGTGTTGGCAAAACTTTTTGCCGCACCATCCTGACATGTTGTCACCTTCATGTACTTGGGGTGATAGGTTGTGGGGCTGTAGGATTGTAGGGAAAGGATATCGCTGCTAGTTGTGTTGGGAACTAAGTTCCGACAGCTTTTTTATATCGGCCGAGTCACTAGGTTGTAGTCCCTTATTTTCGCAGATGTAGCCCTCTCAGCCCGCATTATAAGACGTGCCGTGGCATCATCGTTGGGGTTGTCTGTAGATATAGTAGACAGATTTTGGTGTGTCTTGAGATGGCTACTAAAGCGTGTAGGACGCTTTGATTTTGTATGTTTTAAGTTTAATACACTAGACTGGCGGTTTCGTTTCAGAAGTATGTATATTTTTCATATTATTTTTTCAAAGTATATCTAAATTAATTATATTGTAATTGTAAGTTTATTAAAACCATTCGCTATTTGATACAAAATAGGCGATTAGCTAAAGTATGTCAGAGTTGAACATGTAAATTTTTTAAAGCCGTTGTCTGTAGGACGAGTCCATATGCACAGATATGGACTCGTCCTACAGACGATGATGAATATCACAATATGAAATAAAGTATACTTTAGATTAAGCTTTAATTAAGTTTTGTAACGAACTATAATACGTTTAATATCTATAGTACATACTTAATCCGCATTTTACGGATCACAATATCATAAATCATAACATAAGAACCAGATTAATAAGGCTAGAAAGAAGTACGATACATAAAATCGAAACCAATTAACTGCTTTTATAACTTTAAAATTAATAAAATTATTCGTACATTTATTATAAACGGAAAGCTATTTTTAAGCTGGGAAAGACAAATTATTGCCTTTGTTTGTAATGCACATTCATTACAATTTGTAGCCTTTTTTTCTGACGTGATAATATGTCGTATCTTTTGCTCTTTGCATCAGTGAAACATGAAACTGTAACTTTTAAGCTTAGCACAGACAGCAAAGTACTGTGGACGTAACTCATGTTTTGAAATTAAAATATACAAAGTAATATTTTTTAACCACTCAACGCCGAACCGGCACTCGGGTGCCGCATAACAATAGATTTTCTATTGTGTCTAGTAATCCGGGGCTAGAAGGATTAAAGTTGAATCATTTTAATAGGTAACATTTCATCAAAATTCAACAACGTAACCTTTAACGGCGGGCATGAAATACATTTTTCTTTTTGCTAGAACTGCACAATTGCTTAAAAGTTTTTTCAATTACGATAACGTATTTATTGTAATAATGATCGATAAGAGTCATTTTACAGACTGAAGACTAAGAAACTGACAGACATAAAGATTTCTAATATTTACACGGTTAATACTCATTAAAATAAAACAACTTTAAACGGATGAAAACTCGCGTATATTCTACATTTTAATTTATTTTAATAAACTGACAGACGTCAAATGTTACCTATTAAAATGACTCCACTGTAATTTCAAGTTCTGCCTAGTACCGTTATCTTCAAAAAACCTCATTTTAACTACAAAACTAATTGATCGGGTTTGATGAATAGACTAGGAGAGCTCGCTTAATTAAAACCTCTCTATGAACTGAGATTTAGTCAGATAAACGAGCTTATTCGATAATCAATTAGACCATTGGGAACCACCCTTACTCACACGCCTTTATTCGCCCTTTTTTATTAAAAGATCACGCATTATTATTAAGCCAACATTAAAATAATATTATATGGTTTAAATGTTAGTCAACTTTTTCCAGGACGCACTTTTTTATCTTGATAGAAATGCTTCTCATTAAGATAAAAAAAGAGGGCGCTTTTAATTTATAAAATATTCTTTGTAAACCAAACACACTCTTGAATTTTTCTATATTGATGAATTCCTTCGTATGGCTAAACACTGATTGGTATACTAACGACAACTTTAATAACTTTAATTAGACCGCTAATTTTATATCATTACCAAAAACATTATTCCGAAATCATTTCCTAATACGATACTCCAAAAAATCAACGATACGTGGCTCCAGTAACTTATATTTCAAACTTTTAAATACCTTGGTATCGTCAAATTATTTAGTTGGTTTACAAAAACAGGAGATCTGTACACAAAGTTAAAATTGCTTATATAGAGTTAGATAGGTATAAGCCGGTGGTTTGAATTCGAAAGACAGCTTTGATACTTGCCTTGGCGTATGAGTTAATATACTTTGCCTACAAACTCTAAGCTTCATTGAGGCAAAGTTTATGCGTCGAGAGATCCGCTAAGTAAGCAGTTGTTGTGACTTCTCACATGATTATACTTGAGCTATGTCGGATAATTATGACTGCCTCGGTAGCGCCGCAGGTAAGTCTCACTCGGACTCGATTCTCCTATATAGCTTGTTTTTTTTTGCGGTTTTTTCATCCAAGCGACTTAGCTATTGTTCCACGGAGGCGACCGCAATTGGCAGACAGACACACAGCCCACCTGATGGTAAGCGGCCACTGCGGCTTATTCCATTGAGAGACACTTCATCAAGAAGCGTCGCTCAATGTGCTGCCAGACTGTAGGCTTATCTGTTAATTTTCATTTGGTAGTTACTGATCTGAATAACACAAATGAACAAAGTAAATCAGATTTTATAATGCACTAGTGTTTAAACATTTAAAATCTCCCATCTTAAAATCTTTGGCAGTATTCCAGCAGTTTATAATCTACGAGATACACTTGAAGCAAAAGGCTGAAAGATCAAAGCCTATACTACCTTAGCACATCGTGCTTTCAAGCCTCCTAGTGCTATTCAATGGGATAGACTTAGGAAGTGAGATAGGCGGATAGAATATTAAACCCTGTATAAAATCAAGCAATTGTATTCTATGACCCAGAGTCTAAATGCAATTTTAATGTGGAGACCAATTCGGTTTTATAATTGGGAAGTCGGCTTTCAACCTAGAGTTTGCGGGTTCAATTCCCGTGAAGTACCAACTTTGTGGATGTTTGAATATTTCTGTACTCTGCATCGGTCTGGGTATTTACTACTTAATTATTTATATTTGAAAAGTGTAAGTAATAATTACCTCGTCTATCAACTTCAAATAAATAATATTTTTTGTTCTGTTATTTATAATCAGGACAAGATTATCAAAGGATAATTTCTAGACTAGCGAAGCCGCAGCGGGTACATACGAATAGCATAATTATATTATTTAATTATAATTATGTATTGTCAACTGCAAACCTACAATCTACATCTTATTATATTAAAATCTACGAGTATACCCCGAGTTTCTTATTAAGTCGTTCCCGTTCATCTTGCTCTCCTCCCACAGGTATTCAGATAGCTAATTTAAATTATAATTGACTTGCACGCTACGCAAGCCTGAAAATAAACTGATTAATTTATTCTTGAAGACGGAGGTTCTAATGTTGTTCTTATATTGTTAAAGATGCATTAATAACTACTGACAATTGCTTAATACAGAAATACACTGGTTCTTCGATATTTTAGTACTCGAGTTCAAGTTAGACTATATATGTCGGATTTTCCTTATAAAAAGTGAGAGAAATAAAGAGCATAAGAAGGACACCTGACGTACAGTGAGATAATAATATGTTGACCGATACTTCCAAATTAAATATTCCCATATAAATAAACTAGCCTTCGGCTTCACTCGCGTGAACGATCTATACGTTATCCCGTAAGAATGTGATATTTTTTCGGGATTTATTCGCCTGCTCCCAAAAATATAAATATATATAAATATCTCTGGACATTATTCACACAGCGCCATCTAGCCCCAAACTAAGCATTAGCTTGTGCTATGGGTGCCAGACAACGGATAAACATTACTTATATACTTTTTTTTGTAAATACATACATACTATACATAGAAACACCCAGACCGATACAAACAGACATGTTCATGCACACAAATGTTTGTACCGTGCGGGGATCGAACCCGCGGCCTCTGGTGTAATTGCCGACTTCTCGACCATTACACCAAATGGCTCGTCTAAATCATTGTATACTTGGATTTATTCTATAAACAACAATGCGATGCTATAATAACCTTTCACAGACAAGTCATATTGTGTAAAACTTACTGTGGTCATAGTACCCGTTTTCCCGTAGGAATGAAGCATTTTCCCGCGATAAAAAGTAGCCTATAATTATAGGCTACATATTATAATATGTTCATCAGGGATAATGTCCGCTTCTAATGGTAAAAGAATTTTTCAGATCGGTCCAGTACTTTCCGAGCCTATTTAATAAACCTAACAAACAAACAATCAAATCTTTCCTATAAATAATATTAGTGTAGATAAATTCTAGCCAGGTTTCGATCTATCTATCAATCACGATGAAACTCGTCGTGTGTTCTAGTTTTAGGTTGGAAGAAGAAGTTTGGACTTTTTACAACTTGTAATCACTTTAGCGTTTAGCAAGTAGGGTTTAAGTTAACTTCTAAAGAACTTGATGTCATTGAATAAGGCCTTCACCTATATAATATGTGGGACATTTATCGGATGACTCTATCTTCCCTTAAAAAAATAAATAAATAAATATATAAATATTTCTGGACATTTAGAATTTGTATTGCTGCTTCAGTTCACAGTATAATTAGAAGTTGTTTTATTTTAAAATAAATACTATGTTCTAACAGTGATAAATGTGTTTTTGTTTTACTAGGAGAGAGATACTCCAAAATTTATTGCTCCGCAATAAATCTGTAAAGCCGTTGTCTTCTCTTCTATTTCGACATTGGATAACGACGTCACAGTGTTAGTTTATAATTGAAAGATTTTAAATAAAATAGGCTTTTTTTTATGTTAAATTAGAATCATAAAAATATGTTTATCATCATCATTTCAGCCAAACGACGTCCACTGCTGGACATAGGCCTCCCCCAAGGATCTCCAAACCGATGGGTCCTGCGCCACCCGCATCCAGTGGATTCCGGCGATCTTTATGAGATCATTCGTCCACCTTGTGGGAGGCCTACCACGGCTGCGTTTCCCGGTACGTGGCCACCACTCGAGGACCTTTCCGCCCCAACGGCCGTTAGTCCTCCTTGCAATGTGTCCTGCCCACTGCCACTTAAGGCTCGCAATTCTTCGGGCAATGTCGGTGACCTTGGTCCTTCTGCGGATCTCATCATTTCTGATGCGATCACGCAGGGAGACTCCAAGCATCGCCCTCTCAAAAATATGTTTATGAAATAGAATAATCAAAATCGTAATAAATAAATTTTATTTCATAAATAAAGTATATTTATGTCACTTTCTTTTCTTTTCATAAGTAGGTTTTTTATTTCATGTCAATCAATCCCGTAGCGCATTTCGTGTACCGGAACTCTATAATGAAATAATTATCCTTCCGCATAAATGATTACTTCCGGAGTCGTTTTACTGCTAAGTTGAACCATTTAACTTGGAACATTAGCACCCAATAACGATAATACTTTAAAAATATTGCCTACAAATTTTAAGGCGATTTTAATTTTTTTTTTATCATTTTAGAGATGTTGGAATCGTTTTTTAGCAGTTCACCACCAGCTAATAAGTTTAAAAATATTTTTTTTATTTTTTTATTTTTATAATATTTCGTTCAGGTTCATTAATTTTCTGAGGTAACAATTTAAAATGATTAAAGTACTCGTATTTGTTAAGGAAATATTATTGTGTTTAAATAAACAATGACTTAAATAAGAAACTAAAGAACTTACCTCAAAACCTCACTTTACACCACTATAACTATTTACTAAAACCTCAAATGTAGCCACAAATAATCCTTTCCACACACGAATCTGATCATCCAACGAAAAAAAGCACGCACTTATTACGTATAAGTATTACACGCAAGTTTTCCATAAGTTTTCATCGTTTCCCTCGCTTTTGCGGCACAGAGAAAAAAAAACATTGTCTAACTTTTTCAATTAACTTTTTATGTTTTTGGGACAAAGTAATTTTAGCACAGGTGCGGGACTGGCTGGTCTGTAGGGTTGTTATTTTTTTTAATAACGCACTAAGTTTTTCGCGGGAACCCGTAATGGCGGCAGTGAGCTGCGCTGTGACGTGGCTGCGGCGCTCGCCTAGGGGATACTAGCGTATAAGCGCGCGGCCAAATGCTATTCTCTTGTGCGCCGAACGATGCGCGGCATGCACTATTTTTCTGTAGTTTTTAATTTCTTTTAGTAAATTTAAAAACTTTGTTTGTTTGATATTAAACTCATAATAAAATTCTGTGTGTAAATGTTACGTACCTACACATATTTTTCCAAATATTATATCTACGACAAAAACGTTGTGAAGCCCGCGATTTGGATTATATTACGAGTATATATATAGTTTGAATTACAAAATTCTAGCCCCTAATGCAAATTAAAGTTTTTGTGACATGAATTAATAATAAGTTATTTTATACACACGTAAAATGTGTTTTTTAAATATTTAAAACATCAAAAATAATACTTAAATGGATGTCGGGTATACATAAACAAACAGACACCAACGTTCATCACATGCATGTTCATCCTGTGTAGGATTAGAACCCACGACCGCTGGCACATAGGGCAGTTTTTCTTTTTTTTTGAATTTTACTCTTTATAACGAGCCGTTTGGTGTAATGGTCGAGAAGTCGGCTATTACACCAGAGGTCGCGGGTTCGATCCCCGCACGGTACAAACATTTGTGTGCATGAACATGTCTGTTTGTATCGGTCTGGGTGTTTCTATGTATAATATGTATGTATTTACAAAAAAAAAAAAAAAAAGTATATAAGTAATGTTTATCCGTTGTCTGGCACCCATAGTACAAGCTATGCTTAGTTTGGGGCTAGGTGGCGCTGTGTGAATAATGTCCTGGGATATTTATTTATTTATATTTTAGTTACCTATATTTCGTTTATTATTGTTATTCTGTAGAACTACGATCCACACAAAAAAGTTTAACATTAAGGTTGGCAAACGAATTTTCATACAACAGTGAAATTCATATTATTATTAGCATGAAATAGAAGTTAACGTTAAAAACCCGTATTACTTATATTAAAATAACTTAGAAATCTTTATTTATTTCGTAAAAAATAATACTGATTTTAACTATAGTCGTATTTAAATGTAATTATTAAAAAAAAATCAATTACGGATTCTGTGTACAAAACTCTATGTGATCCAAGAGATGATTTTATTATCCTACCTAACAAAAATATTTTGCGGATGAGAATGCGTGTATCTAGCAATAGCCCATAACCCCAGGCTATCTAGACTTGGGGACGTTTGAGGTCTCATAACTAAAGCACCCCATTACCCACTGAACTTCCCCTGTTTCCCCTTCACACCCGAAGAGGCCAGACCCGGTGCTCCCCTTGTCGCGATTGACCGGACTAACATAAAAATTATTGAATAAAAATATTTAAGTACCAACAGTGTGATAAATCGATTCGTTATCAGTGGTATTTTATAATGGTTTACTGCTTTATGATTATAAAGACATTATATTATTAAGGTGAAGTCTATATTCACATTATGAAATTATGAAAATAAATATTATTCAATTAAAAACAAAGAAAAAATTATTATTTGTATTAATTATAAAAAAATTAATTTAGTGAAAGCATTTTAGTTAATAAAATGCGGTTTAAAATATAAAATGAAGAATAAATATTATCATTATTCAAAAAGCCAATTAATCTTCTATCAAAACATTATTTTTGTTAAATTAAATAATATGCCTACTAATTATTTAATAATAATAATTTAACATACTTCCCAATAGATTTCAATGGGGTATTATTGCAAATGGTAAAATAGTAGTGTAAAACTTTTTTAATACACGGTAAACATGTCCGATCGTCAAAATAAATCACCAGTGAATATCTGATTCTGTCCTAATCGTGACGTCATACGAAATGTTTTGCCTTTCACTTCTATCTCGTCGGCGCCCGCACACGGCAAATGTGTTATAATTTCGACTGTCTTCTCAACCGGCTCGTTGGTCTAGGGGTATGATTTTCGCTTAGGGTGCGAGAGGTCCCGGGTTCAAATCCCGGACGAGCCCAATCTCTTTTTTTAATTTTTCCAATTACACAAAAAGTTTTCTTACCAATTTTATTTAAATATGTTAGTGCGGTAAATCGTTACAGATAATTTTGTTTACAATTTTTTAACGAAATTATTACTTTTAAATGCTATTTTAAAATGGGGCGGATTATAATTGGAAATACTTAATTTGATAATTTTTCTACAACATCGGAAGTTATTTACTTCACTATTTAATTTTTGTCTGTTTTACTACTTACGCGTCGTGTCCTGATAGTAAAGGAATGTAGCCTAATTTTTTTAAATTGGAATTCAGATATGACGCGCAATTTTAGGATAAATGCCTTTTTTAGTCTATAAAGTGATTTATTTTATATTTTAAAATACTCATTTTTTTACAACACGTGAAGTGCGAAAGGCGGACTTTAAGCTTTATGTCCATCATATGAGTTCTATTTTAATTGAGGCTTTTTGACAGATTAGAATCGGTTGACTTTTGACTTGCTGCTAAGGTACTGTATGTACCCTCCTCATACAGACAACAGTTCCGCTCATTTTTAAGCTACAAAATAAAGTTCGTTACAATACTACCGTATGATTATGAACTTTACAACAGGACATTTTGACAATTAAAAAGATTTAACGACAATTCACAATAGGTATTCTTATAATAGTTAAAGTCCTAAGAAACTGAATAGGCTAATCAGAAACGCCTACATTGTATTAATAAATTCTATAATTTAGTTATTAACTAAGTATTTCTCTGTTATTTATCTTGCTTTAATATCCAAAAGCATTTAAATATTCATTTACTGTGTGGGAAGAACTGCGTAGGTTTGACTATTAATAATACCTGTAAACCCACTGAAACAACATATACCCACTCGTATTACATTTCCAAGGAATATGTATGATAGAATAACTTTGTCAGACAATTAGATGAAGCGTAAACATATTGAGTACATAAGTACAAACAGTTTGGTCTGTTTAAAGCCAGATTTAAAGTCCCACCATCATTGAAATCAACTCATCGCAACAATAATGGGTAAATGGTAATGGGTAATAACCACCGCGATTGCCAATCACAAACCGAAACCCGAGCTGTGTCTAAAAAAATACACACTTTAGCTCGACCCGGGAACTAAAGACCCCGAGAGGCCCGGTATTAACCATCGAGGAGTTCGTACGACTGTATTATATCAAGTAATTTTATGATTAAAGAAGACACGGATAAAGATTTTGGTGATTTTACATGCACGATTTGGTTCCACCAGCTTCGTCATCATCGAACTACTAGACAGACTTGGTCAGGGACTCCATCCGTATATAGTTAGGGATACCGCGCGTACGAACTAAGCGATTTGCTTCATCTTTTTGGATACGGACTGCGCGGGAGTGGAATTCTCTGCCGGGATCTGTCTTTCCTACACAATACAAGTTGGGGGGGCTCTTCAAGACCAGAATTAACGGGCTTTTCCTAAGCAAGCGAGCTCCATCGTAGACCGCATAGTTGTTTAACATCAGGCAACTTAGTGGTCAAGTGCTAGCTTAGTCCATTTTAGAAAAAAAATACAGATTTCAAGAAATTACAGTTTCGTAACTGTGCAAAACATATTGCTTAATTAGTTGGGCTGCGTGCCAGTCAGCCGATTGATCAAGCATAAAAAACCACAATGGTTTTGTCCAGATCTTTATAATATATCTGCCGGTGTTAAACAGACCCTCCAAAAATAGCCTGGAACATTAAAAATGCATACAACCTCTGCGATATTACTGGACCTGAAAATCTTTTAAAGTAAATAAAGCTGCTCACTGAAATTTCGCCTTTAAAGCTTATGGATTAAAGCATTAGATTCAAGTGATTTATAATAAAACATTCATCAAGCTTGAATGTTGTGGGCTGATTGGATCTAATAATAATTTTAAAATCAAGTTTATTATAATACTAGCGGCCGCCCGCGGTTTCACCCGCGTGGTTCCCGTTCCCGTGGGAATTGATCAAAATCCTTTCTTTTTTAAGATGTATTCTGCTATTCGGGACGGAAACAAATCCAACAAATCAAAAACCATGGCAATCGGTCCAGCCGTTCTCGAGTTATAAGACTGTTGTAACAAACACGACTTTCTTTTATTTATATAGATTTAAAAAGAAAATATTTTATAAACTGTCCAGTGGACGTTACTGATTTCATCTATGGGATCGAACTCTTAAAAAAGTCCTATCACCAACCAGCCAATAGGTGGGAATTGTAACAGACATGTTACGATTTTAAATGAAATAGACAAGAAGGCTGCCCGCCCACGTCAGACTAGGACCGATAAATCGGTGACCGATTTAATTTATATGGTATTTCTGACTGACTTTTTGTAGGACGTGTGCATTGCTCCATTGCTATCAGTATGATCTATTTGTCACCAACAAAAAGTCGGTCACCGATTTATTGGACGTAGGCGGGCAGCCGAACTTGAGAATGGACATAGGCTACTTTTTATCCCGAGATAATGCCCAGTTCCCATGGCATAACAAAAATGTAAAGTATAGTAAAGTATCAGCCTATTAATGTCCCACTGCAGGGCAAAGGCCTCCATCCTTGAAATCAAATTATCGCTACAATGATGGGTATTGGCTTAATCACCACGCTTGCCAAATGCGGGTTGGTGATCACAAACCCGAGCTGTGTCCGAAAAAACCGACACAAAGTTAGCTCGACCCGGGAATTGAACCCAGGACCCCGAGATCTCGGCCCGGTACTTAAACCACTAGACCATCGTGGCGAGAACAAAAATGTATCCTTTTAAAATTTGACAGTTCAAGAACCTTATATAAAATTACCAAATCACTTTACCAGGATTTATTTTAATCATTCTTACCTACATAAATAAATTAACGTCACCTAGCTGAATATTCATCCGGATCCCGGAAGCCGTATAATTGGCTGCTTCCGAGAATCATGCACCAAATAAATACACCTCGAACGAAGTCCAGAGTTAGACTGCTTTGCGAAAATTTATGCTAAGGCCTCATTATGCCGCGAGTTTCAGATATTTAAGATAGCTCTGCATCGACGTTTTTATTTTTAAACTGTCGAAGGTTGGTCGAAAGGTATTCTAAGAAAGTCTGTATTGGTTATTATATTAGAATTGATTACGGGAATAAAGTTAAAATCACTCTTTTTTATTTAAAGTCATAAATTACGTGACTTAAATTGATTGAATATGCAGCTTTTTTTTTCATGAAACTGAAATGAGCATTATTTATGACGAAGAAATGAAAAAAAAATAGATTGGGGTCAAAAGCCGGCTAAAGGAATTGTTAATTATCGTTGAAAAATAAGACTGAATAAACGTAACTACTTTAAAAAAAATATTGACGATGTTTGACATCCGAAACTCATGAGTCTCATGAGTCATGAACTCATGACTCATGATTTTGATTTTTACACTTTAAATATTTTAAGAAAATGTAAAATGTCATCAAATAATTGAAAATGCGATACTTTTGGAATGTACAAATAAGGGCGACAGGTGAAATAAAACCTTTTATTTAATTTTATTTATTTATTGTATTTTAATATTTTTATTCGAACACATAATCAGTACGTCATCAATAATTTAAGGCGGTTTATACAGTGCATCTTAGAATCAGTTCCAATCTACCTCCTTATTTAAAAGATAACAGCAAAATAGCTATTAAATGCTTTGTCTCTTACTTGCATGTTTGTACAAGAAAAAGACATTCGCCTATTTAAGAAATTTTAATCTCATTTTGTAATAAATAAATTTCAATATTAAGGCAGTGATTTATGTACTTAAAACAATATTTTGTAGTCTCAATAAATATTTACTTTTCCATTTTACAATAGGGTTGTAGACACTTAACTTCCAAAACATTATTATCAAGTCTGAAAATCTATTATACTTTTTAAACAATGCCAGCAAAACTAATCGTTTGCTTTAATTAATTTAGATAACAATCTGGTTTTGACATATTTTATAATTAAAAGTTACTTTGATTTCACTGTCTACCACCCCTTTTTTTTTATCTTACCACTATTTTAACTTAGCCTAATAAAATCACATAGAGATAAACTAAATATACTATAACATTTTCGCATTAGGTTGGATCGGACGAAATGCGATAATATTATACGACAATAAATAAAAACATCGTCAAACTAGTTTAAGCCGTTTAACTTATGTGCAAGCATTTATCCAATAATGGCGTAAACAAGTTTGACAAACAACGTCAGTGTGGCTGACACATAAGGCCAGCCATTCGCGGCAAGACACGCCGAGTTTGTCTTGCGACTGTCTTGCGATTGTACAACTATGTATTATGATTGGCAGTCTTGGCGGTTGGCGCTCTCAGGCCAGTCGCAGACGTTTAGTTTTACGTTGAAAACTGTACCGGGTTGGCATTTGAACTGCATGCCTAAACCGTTCACGCATCGCCAGTACTGTAACAAAAAGGAATAAACTATGTTAACAAATATTAATTAGTGCACAGCTAACATGATAGTAGGTTAAAGTTCTTAAATACAAAGGAAATGTGATCTAAAGCTTGGTTTACCTAAGCTAAGGTAAACCAAGCTTTAGCTTTATATTATGATCCGTCATAAATTAAATTGATTAGGTATTTACCTTATCGCACTGCTTCTTGTCAGGAATATAGTCTTCTTCGGAATTGCAAATATCGGGATTTTCAATTTCATTTTCCTGTAAAATTCACAATAATTTTACAATATTTTCTACATACTTTGAAAAAATTAAAGTACAATATTGTACCACTAGGTATCATTGACAGTAAAAAACGTTATGAACTTCTCATTAAATCGTAATTTTAAAAATAATTTTAAAATGTTTTAAATAATTTACCGCAGGAGGAGCTTCTGGTGCCTCTGGTGCTACAGGCTTCTGAGGTTCCATCGGCACATCTTCCTTCTCTGTCGTCGAGGCGGGTTCCTGAGGTGCAGCAGGCTTAGCCGTGGTAGGCTTGGCAGTGGTGGGCTTCGCAGTAGTGGGCTTCGAAGTAGTGGTTGTCGTAGTCGGAATGGGCTCCCCTTCGCTGGGATCGGACGGCGTCGACGGCGGCCGAGCCCACTCCGGCTGCAGATAAAATCGCAATGAATAGCTGAAGCAATTTAGTGGGTGAAGTTATGGTTTTCCTTATTGGATAGGGATGTCTGGTATTAAAATTGATGACTTATTTTATTATCCTGCGGTTATATGTTTTGACCACCGTGTGTTTTAAATAATCTCTTGGTTTAATTAATCCTCTTGGCGTAAGACATAAGTGTCCGTAAATGGTCCATTATGAAATACTACTCTTCAAAATTACTTTCAGTACTCCAGCCATACATGCATTACAAAACATTTTTGAGTCTGAGCTTAAAGCATTTGTACTATTAAATGGGTATCCATCAAGAATTCAAACTATGTCTAACGGGTACTGTTATGTCATATTTACAATAAAAATAAACTTACAGTAGGAGTAGTATTCCCAGTCTTCGGCGGAGGAACAGTGTAAGAGCTCATATGCTTATGCAAAATCTTGATCAACACATTCTCCTCTCCACATAGACCCTTGAAGTCATCCATATCGATAGCCCAGGTCATTGCCCCCAAGTATCCCTTCTCCTTGATCCAGTTCATCTTGATCTCCACGCTCTTGGGGTCTTCGTAGCCGACCCACTGGGTTCCTTTGTACGCGTAGGGGCATTTGCCGTGGTCGTCCCATTTTTTAGTCCAAGCGGTTTTCTCGGCGTCAACCTCGGTACAGATCTGTGTGAAGTAACATTGTATTGAATGTCCAATAGAGTGCAGTGATTAAGAAACGGATAATGTAATAGTGTACTCTCGAGATTTAAAAAATAATGCATATATAAGAACCTGTATGTACGCAGATTAGACGATGTTTGATTGGGTATTTAATTAAAATATTATAACACTTTTTCATAATATAACAATTTTATATGCTGTGTTTTAGTAGTTTGGCTTCACAGGAAATCAAAAATGACGGGTACTACCTTAATCAACACGCTTGCCAAATGCGGTTATGCGATCAAAAAACCGAGCTGTGCACTTGCACAAATTTTGTCCGACACGGGAATTGAACCCAGGACCCCGAATTCACAGCCTGGAACTCAAATCACTACACCAGCAAGGCGATATCGTCAATTAAATTATTTAAGAAATATACATGTATATTCGCTATAAAGTACCTCATAGTAAGCCCAGAATCCGGTAGCATTGGTGTAAGGGGCTGGGTCACCGCCTCCCGCCTCCTTGTTAATGTAGGTCCCAAGGTTGTAATTGTTGTTGCCAGCTGACAGTGTGAACGAGCGTCCGTAGAATGGAATACCGACGACCAACTTGTTAGTGGGGCAGCCCTTTTCTTCCCAGAGGTGCAGGCCATCGTTCTAAAATTAAAAATAATTTATTTTTAAGTTTCCATTTTCACTGTCATCGAGAATAATAACCCCTTTTCGTTATGTAATTTATCTTTAAATTAAGAATATATTTAAAAATATACTGCGTCGTGGTAAGCACCAACCGTGCAGAGCCAAGAATGAAAAAAAAATCTGTTTTTTTTTTAAATTTAGACAACGTCATCTATTTTTAAAATCTGGTTAAGTTCCAATTATTTTTAAAGCAAAACACAATTTCATAAATATTGAAAAAAAAATCAGAATGCTCTGTTTTGCTAGCTACTTTTATCAAATAGAATAACCAACATTTTAGCGAAGCTACAATATTAAAAAATATAATCGTAAAATTGGCCGTTGTTATTACCTAACGTATTGTCCATCAACTTTATTGTCAGCAGTTTAAATTGACTACGTCCTTATTATTATACCTACACATAGAGTATAAATCTCAGAAAACGTATACAGCGTAATTTCAACAGAAGCCCTCACAGCCGCTCTCATGTTAACATGTTTTTTACAACAGCGCAAACAACAAGGGTGCCTAAATATTTACCACAAACAAACAAGACCTGTAATAAATGTAGTAATTATTTTGTAAGTCCCTCCATTCGTTACTTTGTTGAAGAATATAAAACCCAACCCTCGCTTTATGAATCCCTAAAATTTTTAGGGGTCTTTACATTTTTCCGATTTACTTTTTTTTTACCCGGACATAGGTATTATGCCTATCTCTTATAACAAGAGTAAAACATTTAAAGATGGCCGTAAAAATAACAACTTATGTGTATGTGAGGCATCAGGGCTGCCAAATACAAGTGGAAATAATGAGTACTTCTTGACTATACGTGCAAAATTATGTTGCTTCTTTTAACTAGTTTTAGCATAAAATCAATTTGAATAAATGATTGATATAGTTGTCGTTATAAAGCCTTTATAACGATATCAATCTCGGAATTTTAAATAAGTTAAAGTGTTGCTTTAATTAAATAAAAAGTTAAAAGAAGCAGAGGTGATTAAATAAATATCCTTGCTTTCGTATAGGTAAATATTAGTTCTCATTTTACGAGGGCCATTTAGACGCAGTCGTTAAATCGTAAAAGCCGTAATGCAATCCCCGGGTGAAAAAGGTCTTTTTGTATGATTGTACTTACCACGTTAAGCTTTTCATATGCCCACTGGTCATGAGGGCGCTTGTACAATGGCGAGTGGACATCCGCGAAGCCAGCCCAGTTGCCGCGCAAGTCGTACGACATGACGTGGATCGCATCCAATTCCCTAAAATAAAAAGAAAATAGTTAAAAAATTTAAATGCCAGATTTTTTTTAACCCCGAGAACTAAGCCGTGATTTCGGTACTTAAACCACTAGACCATCAAGGTGTTTAACAGAAACATGTACGGTCAACAGCACATCACGGTAAACACTTGCAGTTCGATAATAGCACTTAGGCCCCCGCCATAAGAGCGGTACAAAGTCCAAAGTGTACCGTGTATAGTCTGACGTGCTTTTGACTGTACATAAATATTTCTAGGTGTTTCATAAGTAAAATATGTATGTCAAAAAAATATTTTGTATTACAGTATTTTGGGTATGCTCAATAAAAATGTCCAAGAATGAACTTGACTAGAAATAGAAATATGTCAGCTATAGAATTGGATGCTACTTTCAAGCACCCCCAATCAATATCCAACATGATTTATAATAATTGAAAATCCAATAACATTAAGGCGTCATTCAATTTTCAATTAACTTAATGGGTTCCTGTAAGGACATCCCTTAGATTAATTGGAAATTAGTTTACCGTCTAGTAATTTTGACATGGATGGTGGCAGCGAAAGTACTTGTTATGATGGCTTCAAATACGACGTCATTCGAACGCTTTTAATAACGTTCACCGAAGGAAAATAAATTTTGATCGTGGAAGACTTATTACATCGTCTAAAATGCAGAGGTCAGATTCTTGCTTTGGCTCTGTTTGGTGGCTGGACTTTGTCAGAGTCCGATACGCCAGCTGCCATCCTCAAAGCTTGGATATGCCGCCACAATAAGAGGCTGTGTTTTGATAATAAAATGTGGGAGCTAATACACGAAATCGGGCTCGAAAATGAGAAGAGCTCTCGGAGCTCATTGAGCAATATTATGCTCTTGGCTATGAATCCCAAAATAGGTTTGGTTGCAGTTACTATGTTGGCTATTGTAATATTCACCATGCCCACTAATTAAAAGACAACGCAAAACTTGCTAAGAACAATGGGCTCAAAAAATTTAAGGTAATGTGCAGAGATGAGATGTATTCTATGTGAAAGACCACACACACACCATCAAATTTTATTATGATGACACCATAATCGGTCCCAGCGGAAAAGTTATCGTCTATAATAATTTATTATTTTTATATGAACATAAATAATTATCATAATAAACATTTTTTTTTTTCACTAGGCCAGTTTTGTCGACGTCATAATAAAAGTTGAAGGTGTTTTATTGGATGTACTTCGTAGGCTATGTCCCAAATCTGCACAACATTTTTTTGTTTTTGGGCCCAGTCTTTTGCATCGTCCTTTACTAATGTAATTTAGTGACCACATAGAAGTGTGATGATGATAATTTACAGCGAGTAGGCATTTAAGTTCGTTTGTGTTTATAACACTTGAAATACACACGCGTGGTATAACTCCTCCTTAGAGGATAAATGAAAACTGAACAGATAGATTTAACTTATCTTGCCAAAGCCTTAAGGGGAAAACAGTGCGGAACGTGACTATAATTATAAATAAAACAACGTGTTCCTCGGAGGCTGGCGAGCAAGAGAAAGATTTATTTCACTCAAAAAACACATTCAATATTCTATCGTACAGTTAAACTCACTCGTTCATTATTTCCACCAATGACAATATTTTACAAAGTAAGTTTACAATAGAATGATAACAGATGTCGCTACTGGTATATTATTTTGATACAAACCAACAATAATAGTAACGGGTTATCTGTGAAATACTTAATAACATAGATGTTTGTGAAAGTGGAAAATTAGTTTGCTATAGGTACCATATTCCTCAATGGAAAAGGTGGTCTTTTTAGTTGGTCCAAACACCTCGATGGTCTACTGGTTTAAGGTTTTGAGTTCAAGTCCGGGGTCGGGCAATATTTTTGTCGAATTTTTCGAACACAATTCGGGATTGCAATTACCAATCCGCATTTGGCAAGCGTGGTGACTAAGCCAGTTCGCATAATTTTCACGATGACTTGGTTTAAATTATGTAGGCATTTGCCCTGCTGTTGGGACATTAAGAAGGCTGATACTACTACTTAATAGTAATGCTACTTACTGGCACAATTCCGGTACGTGGTAGCCCTCCATTAGTCTGAAGTTGGCGAGTGGTACAGCAGCCGTCAGCTCCCAGCCTTTACCAGCCCTGATGAAGGCTCTTCGCAGCTCCTGAACCAGATACAGGAACTTGTCCTTATCGGAGAAGGAGCCGCCGCGGTCGGCCGCACCGGGGTACTCCCAGTCCAGGTCGAGACCGTCGAAGTCGTATTTGTTAAGGAAATCTAAAGAGCAAATGTAGTTTTTAAATATCTTCTTTCTTGCACTTTTTTGTCAACCCGCTCTTTTTTAAAAGGATAACAACAATAAACTTAATAAATTAAGGCATTAAAAATATCGGGAAATACACAAAGCAGTCCCGCTGGAAAAACTTTTGTGCTATTTTTAAGGGTGGAAGTAAAATGTTGGTGCTTTTAACTATAAATATTTACAAAATGCAGTGGTGGTCATATATTTAAGAACTAATTTGTTCATATTTCATAACTATTTGACTACCGCTGTATGCAACTAAATCTTCTTTCTGTAATAAAACTATAGCAAAAAAGAAACAAATTAAAAAAAAAGCTTCGTTCTACCAGCAAAAGCTGCTTTCCACTCTTGCCGTCGTAATTATTGTATGAATGTAATATGTAAACGCATAATTATTCTGCACCATCGTATACTCCACACGATTTGAACGCATGTGGCCTCATCTAAATCAAGGATGTCTCTAATATTAAAAAAATGGTTGAATGAAAGCATTTGGGCAAAAGAATGTCTGGACAAATTAATACCACAGAATCATTTTTCTGAACCCATTTTTCACAGTAACACAATGGGTATGGCGCTCGGACGGTAAGCCATTTAAAAAAATATTCCTCTAAAAATTAGGTAAGTATGTGATGGCAGGGATATTATTACGTGAGTAAAAATATTAGTATAATACTTAATACTTAGGTAATATGTATTAATACTTAGGTAATATATATTATCAAAATCATCATCTTATACACGAATTATCCCATCATGTGGGGTCTAATTTTTGGTAAGTACTTTTTACCTCGACTCGTCTAAATGCCAAACCCACCAATTAAACCCACAGGAAACGGTGAAACCTTCACGCTTATTAAGTGATGCGTCCTAGTGAAGTGCCTATCAATGACAATTGCTGACTGACATACATTTCACTACGAAAATTACCGTAATGCTCAATTTATATTTAGGGGATCTTTATATAGATAAACTATAGTTTACCTATAGGTAATGATTGATTTGTTATGACAAAGCCGGAGCCACAGAATAAGAAGAAGTAAAAGATCGAATTGTATCGCTTTTTTGTCAATTCGCAACGGAAGTACACAGCTTCTGCTATTTGTTGGAAAACTCAAACCCTACAGGCAAACGACAATTATTTGCACGCTCTAAACAAACAACAGACTATCGTGGAGAATATAAAATTCCCTGCTAATGTGATCAGTCAAAACTGAACTTCCTACTCTACAATTGTTAACCCTATTTTCATTGCAATATGGTTGATAAATGAATTAGTATTTTGTACGAGAGTACAAAGGCAAAACAGTTGGAATTTTTCACAATACGCCGTTTTTATCATAAATCTAGCATTATTGCGTGCGTGTTATGTCAAAAAGATGATCTCAATGCGTTTGACAGAAAAATATAAATCAGCGTGAAAATTTGTTTGAGTCGGCCAGAGATGTAATCCTTTGAGTAATGGTATTGGTATTGGAATTTGAGTAAATCACTCTTCATAGATTATGCGAGCAACTATAAAAAACTCTATTTGGGGTGATCAAGTTCATAATATAATGTACACTGAGCTCTATGATAATACGCTCAGCGTTAATGTAACATAAAAAAAGTTAACTAAGACATATTTTCTCGTAAAATTAAATTTAAGCAAATCAAATCCTTTGTTTATTTGAGAATACAGGTATAAAATAGACCACAATTATCACCGATACTAGCTTTATAAGGCTGTTGATATTGGTATCCTGAAAGTCATGTTTTATCTTACTATCAGTATTTAACGCAATATCTCTTGTTTGATCCTAGTCTGTTTATGCTATTTTCAAATAAAATAAAAACGATTTTTTAAAATTAGCATAGATATTAATTTGTTAAATCGCATTAAGATACATATTATAAGTATGTCGTACATACAGATTTCCATGAACCTTTTATTGGCCATTTTTTCTATTTAACATTAATCAAGCATTCAGTTAGTTGTTTAGCATTCCATCCCTCTACTGATGTTCAAAGGAAAATCATTGACTCCCAAAATACCAGTCACGTCAAACAGTTCTTTATCTACAATGCAACGTGGAACGCCAAAGCATTTAAATCGAATGCACATTTATTTTTGTCTCGAAATTGGAAATCTGCAGTCCAACTTTCAAGTGTAATGGCATTTCTTTTAAAACCTCGATAAAGGAGATTAACTTTTGCGAAGTATTTTTCTTTCTATAGAAACTTAATAACTACAGTTTCTGTACAATTGATGAATGGTAGCTTTTATTTAAGCATTGTAATCTGAAGCGAAAACAACACAATTCACAAATGGCATTGATGGAGTTTGTAAAGAATGTTGCTTTGAAGTTCAATTCTGCTCGAAAATAAGGGTTGTTTATTAAGAAGTACCACATAACTTATAAAATTTTATGGATGCACCTGATTGGACGAACCGTAGCTATTACTTATAGCTCTAATAATGCCCACCCAAGTTCGTCACGTGAAAGAATAGATTTATATGTATAGTATGTACAAAACACAATATTTTATCCATATAGTATAAGCTGTATCGCAGGTCAGGCTTTAATTTTTCACAAATCCAAATATTTGTTCTTCTCACTTTTTACGGCATTAACGCAATTTTTCCAATACAAATACTTATAGAGAGTCCACAATTTTATTATAAATAAAAGCAAAGACCTTCATGATTGGATTAAGCCAAATTTAGGGGTATAATTCCAGTTTGGTAAATAAATTCAAGCTTTGGGAAATTTTAAACTCTTCTGAATTTAATATAGCTCCCAAAATATTGGCACCGTTTCAAGCGTCCTGGAGGTCGATAACTTCCATAACTTCGGGTATGAAACATGGCCAACATGGTTTATGAATTAAGGGCCATTGTCAATGATAAATTATATGAGTCATCCTGGCTTTTAATACTGTGACTACTTCTTCTTATTTCTGTTCAAACTATTTTTATTACTTTCCTCTATCCTAACGTTGACTGGAAGAGATCGCTATCTAGCGATAAGTCCGCCTGAATTGTACAGCTTCATTATGTAACATGTTTTCCTATGTTTTGTGCAATAAAGAGTATCTATCTATCTATCTATCTTATTCCGAAAGTTTTCTCGCGATATAATCAAGGACGCTGGCACCATGATCCAGGATTTGGCAAGTCAACTTTTGACACTGGAGGGACGCCTCCGTCCACTTGGATCTCATGCTTCGCTTCCATGGGAACTGATATCAGACCTCCGTAACCCGTAACAGGGCAACTCGGGGATGGGCTGGTCAATAGCTATCGCTGGCCGGTGCCGGTGCGGAGCCGGTGCTCGTCCCAATCGGGTGTGAAGGGGAACCGGGGGAGTTTAGTGGGTAGTGGACGCTATAGTCTCGAGTCCCACACACGGCCGCAGGTTTAGCTAGCCTGCGGATATGGTGCATAAACGGATTATCGTCCGAAAAAAAATAAAAAAAAAGGGCAACTAGACCAATTGGATGATGAGATGTTTAAACAGATATTCTACTGTGCAGGTTTTCTCACAAAGTTTTACGTTACTGCTAAGCAAGTGGAAATCCGCACATTGAAAAATTTCCAGTTGTGCGTCGAGATTTCAATCATAGAACTTACACATTAAAACCTCTCGGCTACAACAGTTCGCACATTAACGCTGAACCTATTAAGTTTCTTTTCGGTATATTTTTCTTGTGTAAAGCAACTTTTTGCATAGTTAATTTAAACCAGTTAACAATTCTTGCCATTAAAAATTCACTTAAAACCCAAACTTAAAAGAACCCATAAAGCTAGCACTCGCATTCCTTTTTAAAAGGCTTAAAGATTAAACTCATAATAGAAAATACATAAATTCAACGATACAAATCTTAACAGAATGAAGGCGTTGTATAAACAATTGTTATCGGTACCTTGATAATGTTAATGTGTTAAGTTTCTCAGCTAAAGTTAAACTGTGTTACAAAATGTCACGCGAAGTGGCTTTGTAGTTCCTTCCTAGTACTTGTAAGTTTTATTCAACGTAATAGATAAGCACATACTATTACTGCATGCAATTTATGTAACGCATTTACGAAACTAGCATGTGTATGGTGTACATACTTCCGAGTTTAATAACTAATATATAAAAATGGAAAATAATGTACATTGTTATGCAAGGTGTACATTTGGGCAAGAACCTATAATTAAAGACTTAAGTTAAAGTTGAAGAAGGCTATGTATTTAAGAACATTATTCATACCAATATTAATATGAATGACTGAACCATAGATCACGCTTAAGAAGCCGCGTAATATAAACCAGGGACCAAATAATTTTTCGCATCATACTTTATTGCAAGCGTCTCTTGAAGAGATTGGGACAAAACGCTAGTAAAAAGAATACTAACCAACAACACTTCTGACAAAGGCCATTCTCGAGGACTTCTGCGCCACCATCTGTGAGTACTTGGAGCCTCCTTCGGCCCATCCCCCTACAGCTACGGTGAACTTCACATTGGGATGCTTGGAGCGAAGCGAAGTGAAGTTGCGGAAGCCGTTCTTCTCGACGTCCAACTGTGTAATAAAATAACCAAATGTTTTAACGAATGTAATATTTATATTATTTCAACATACTATCAAGTAGTTGTAAAAGAAATATATCTTATAAAGCAATTTTACGCATTATTTTTACTTAGGTATAACAAGCTATAAAATTTTGCTAACAGCTTTACTAAACTCTGTATTTTTGTTCTTAAAAAGTAGAAAGGAATGAAAATTGTTTACATCCATCATCATCATCATCTTCTTATTCATAGTGGCCAATGTTTTATTTCAAATTAAAAATTAAGTTGGGATTTTCTTCTGGTTGAAACGATGAAAAAGATAAAGCTTCCACCTTTTTATTTATTTTGAAAAAAGAAAATAGTTTTTTGTTATTATACGATTAAAGTGGCCAGTGTTTTATTTAAAACTAAAATGAGGTCCTAAATTTCTATAATTGGCTGAAACTTTTTTAATCTTTTCCCTCGCTATAAAATGAAGTTGTCAAGTTAATGAGCAGTATTTATTTCCTGTAGCGCAAAAGTACAACTTTGTGCATTTAGCCACTACTTTAAAGAAATGAAAACTCTCGGTTCGTTTAGTGTAGTGACTTTAGTTAGTTTAGTGACTTTAGCTGCAAAAAAATATAACTTCTTTAATTAGTGTGTCTTGAAGTCACATATTTTTTCCTTTTTAGGAGCTGGAATTGTAATTTAGCGTTTCATTTATTAAAGTTATATTTAAATTATGAGCTTCTGGCCAAAATAAGTTTCCATGGTATATATTTGTGGTACAATTTTTTTTTTGGATGACAGCATTAGAAATTGAATTACTTAGGGCCAGGTCAGATCAATGTATGTATGTGTTGTCAGATATTTATTAACTTACTATACTGCTACGGTAGTAAACCCCTACTGACTGATCAAAAGGTGAGGTCGTTCTAGAAGTTCCGCAAGCAGTTTTCAACAATTTGTCTCTAAGAAAATTCTAGAGAACGAGAAGTAGGTACCTCAGGGTCAATGTTGAGCACTTCATGCGACTTCTCGGTGACGCCGTGAACGAGTATATGATGTGCGTGCACAGGTCGACCGGGATGTCCCCGATGCCGTACCGGCCGACGCCGGGCCGGTACACCGCCCAGTTGCTGAAGTAGCATACTACGCGCGCTCTGCTGAGTACTATGATGATGGATACGTACCTCAGGGTCAATGATGAGCACTTCATGCGACTTCTCGGTGACGCCGTGAACGAGTATATGATGTGCGTGCACAGGTCGACCGGGATGTCCCCGATGCCGTACCGGCCGACGCCGGGCCGGTACACCGCCCAGTTGCTGAAGTAGCATACTACGCGCGCTCTGCTGAGTACTATGATGATGGATACGTACCTCAGGGTCAATGATGAGCACTTCATGCGACTTCTCGGTTACGCCGATGAACGAGTAGATGATGTGCGTGCACAGGTCGACCGGGATGTCCTCGATGCCGTACCGGCCGACGCCGGGCCGGTACACCGCCCAGTTGCTGAAGTAGCATACTACGCGCGCTCTGCTGAGTACTATGATGATGGATACGTACCTCAGGGTCAATGATGAGCACTTCATGCGACTTCTCGGTTACGCCGATGAACGAGTATATGATGTGCGTGCACAGGTCGACCGGGATGTCCCCGATGCCGTACCGGCCGACGCCGGGCCGGTACACCGCCCAGTTGCTGAAGTAGCATACTACGCGCGCTCTGCTGAGTACTATGATGATGGATACGTACCTCAGGGTCAATGATGAGCACTTCATGCGACTTCTCGGTTACGCCGATGAACGAGTAGATGATGTGCGTGCACAGGTCGACCGGGATGTCCTCGATGCCGTACCGGCCGACGCCGGGCCGGTACACCGCCCAGTTGCTGAAGTAGCATACTACGCGCGCTCTGCTGAGTACTATGATGATGGATACGTACCTCAGGGTCAATGATGAGCACTTCATGCGACTTCTCGGTGACGCCGATGAACGAGTAGATGATGTGCGTGCACAGGTCGACCGGGATGTCCTCGATGCCGTACCGGCCGACGCCGGGCCGGTACACCGCCCAGTTGCTGAAGTAGTATACTACGCGCGCTCTGCTGAGTACTATGATGATGGATACGTACCTCAGGGTCAATGATGAGCACTTCATGCGACTTCTCGGTGACGCCGATGAACGAGTAGATGATGTGCGTGCACAGGTCGACCGGGATGTCCTCGATGCCGTACCGGCCGACGCCGGGCCGGTACACCGCCCAGTTGCTGAAGTAGCATACTACGCGCGCTCTGCTGTCCGCTGGAACGATATAGTGAAATTATGATGTACGCTTAATAGGACATGAGGAAAATAGTTAACACCATAATTTGAACTTTAAGCACATACGATGCAATAATGGAAAACGGGTTCTAAAGTTGCGTCTTCGTCTCGATAAACGTGTAGGACGCCAGTAGGGCAAATTATGGCGAATATTTTGGAACCAATCCTCATTTCCAGTGCATTATACCGATGGGCATTGTGGAGGTCATTGAAGGAGGCATATTGTCAGCAGTGGTCTTGTGGCTGATGATGAAACCTCATTTTGCAAGTGTAGTAATTAAGCCAGTACCCGATACTGTAATAGTTTTTGCCTTTTAGCACTACTAACTTTACCAGCCTGCTTGGCGATAAGATTTACGAATTTATTAATCGAAAACTAAATTAAATGTTATGAATATTTTTTAAAATGTCGGTCCACTTATCAACATTATGACACGATGCATGAAGTACAGTCTTTGTAGCAACTTGAAATAATTTATCTGAGTTTAGTTCTATTATTTCTAGGTATTCAGACAAGCAGATGCTTACAGAAATAAAACACATTTTCTTGAACGAACCAACGGAACGAAAGCAATCAAAGTTTCACAAAAGATGCTCTGCTCCATTTATTTTTAAGGCGCTCAACGTTAGGTACTGTGCATCAACTGGATTATTACCTGTAGAATGGATAATGTGATAGATCTATTTATGTAAACAGTAATAATGGAATTGTGTGCATTGTTGAATCAACTATCTCACCAACCTGCTTCTTTTCCAACACGTAACAGGAAAGTGCTAAGTGTAAATCACTTAATTAATAAGAACTTTGGTATCAAAATCAAAATAATGTTTGATACATATCTATAGACTTCAGAGAAGCACTTATCAATAGTCTTTTATAAAAGTAACAGAGCGACTCTATTACCGGGTTCGAAATGTTATCTTTTGTCTACTCTTCTCAATCGCCAAAGTTTTACAACAATTATACCCACAATGTCAATTTATATAATTTAGGTAGGTATTACTAAATCGTACAGTTTTATATGTCAAAGAAAAAAATTAATAAAAAAAGAGATATGATTCGGTCTTAGCCGACCTAAGATATTATTATGCAGCAGACTTGGTCATAAGTATAACGTGTGTTAGCCATTTCACTTAGCCATAATCAGGGTGATTGTTAGGCAATCTAAGCCATGTCTAAGAGACCGCAACACTGTACCTATCATACACAGGTTAAGACCGATAGACCTCATATTGACTAACGGAGTACTATTCGTTGTTCTGTGCTAACGGTGCCTAACAAGAGAACTTGCACTCAGTAATGCAAATAACTGCAATCATTAAGTGGCACGTGTTCAAAGAATAATGACCGATGTGACGGTTTCGGTTTTGCATACAATATTGTTTGAAAAATCAAAATTCCTAATAAATATTAAAGACAATCCTTGGTCATTGTACATAAAGTACCGTACCGCCCAGCCTTAACAATGGACTTCAAAACTATCCCCGTAGCGGGCCGGGTAAGTTTGTATAGGATTCCGTCAATATTTAAAATAAATCGATAAAAATTTGTGCTTGGCTAGAAAGTTAATTAAGGATGACTTATTTCAGAAAAATTCACACTTACAGGTAACAATAAACTAGAGTTAATGTTATCTGGGGGCACGGCAGTGCCCCCGCCAAGTCGAGCGGGCAGTAAGCTAGTACTACTAAGATACTCATCACAGTTTCCTGCTCTTATCCCACGCTAAGTATGGTCGCACGGTGGGGCACGGATTTAATAATTTGAAGGTATAAATAACATTACTTTTGGGTATGTAGGCAAAATGTCAATAGTCGTTTCGTATGACTTATACGAGACGTCATGATTGTTTCTTACACTCACCACTGGCAGTAGTAGCTAGTACTATTACTAGTGTTAATTGAATAACTTGATAGGTAAATTAATTCTTACATTCGGCTGAGTTCGTGCCCACCGCAAGGACGGCCAACGTCGTCAGTAGTAATGCTCTCATTTTGTACCTGAAACAAACAATAAAAATAATTACTTTCTTTTTATCACTTTGATTTATAAACAGTCCCGTATTCCACGTTTGTGGTTGCATTATTGAAGTTGTAAACAATCTGTAGGTGACAGTTATAAATTTTTATCAATTAAATGACAATAAACTTTTGATAACCTGAATTTTATATCCTTGACAAAATAATCGAAACATTTCGAATTAATAATGATTCTAACTTTATAAGTTAACATTAAGTTAAGGTACTAAGTTTTACTTTAAATTAATAGTTATCGCATGAATTGTCGTAAAATATTTTATTACCTTTCTAACGACACCTACGAGTATGTATATTGATTTGCCCGCTTTCGTGGAATTATGCATAAAAGTTAACCTTCACTTTTGGTTCTTATTATTATAACTCTCCCGATGTTTGTTTGTTTATCACGGAGCAGGAAAATGTTGCTTCCCGCCACGTGGCAAGTGGCTATTGTGCGTTTCCTCGCAGCTGTTTAGCGATGCCGCTCGCGCCCCCGGAAGATCGGTTAAGATGACCACTTATTTATTGTTACCGGAAAATAGCAGAGCCTTTTACATCCAACGATTGGTATTCAGAGAGCAGCCTGCCGTGACCGTATACACCTTTTCTTATGAGCTTACGTGGATTTTTGCTGCCTAGGTAGCGCAGTGTACACACATCGTACATTAGAAAAGCCTAGTCTTTGCTATTTTATTTAGTTTAAACACTACAACCGCAGGCTAGCGAGATCTGCGGCCATTTGTGAATATCGGAACTAAAAAGCTTGGTCCCGCTAAACTCCTTTGTTTTTTCAGTCACGTCCGAATTGGGAGTAGTCAGTTCCCGCCTTGACGATTAACCGGCACTAAAAAACTTTACTGTGTCGGGATTGAGCCCAGGTTCATGATGCTTGCTTAGGCGTTTGTAAATAACTACCTGCAGCGCTCTATGAGCCAGATTTATGGCTAGATGAACTCTACCGCCGTGATAGCTATGACTTTATCTATTATTACGTTTCGATCAACAAAGTAAATCTTCTGATGCAAATGGCATCAGGTCTAACCAGTATTATATAAAAATAAAAGTCTATGAAAATGTCAATGTTGTGCTGACAATAGTTATTATTAGAATGACCGCCATCGTGGAACGTGGCTAGGCCGCTCGGGTATATGGTTTAGTTTAGTTTCGTTTCGTTTCAGTACCTTCCCATTTCGCACCCATGATATTATGGAGGTCGTGGCTTCGATTCCCGCTTTGGGTCTGGTTGGTGGTAGGGATTTTTCAGAGTCCGATTGGCTAGCTACCACCCCCACTGGTGTACACCAGTACACTTGAAATCAAAGGTTCGAAGATCAGAAAAGCCTACAGTCTGGCAGCACATTGAGCGACGCTTCCTGGTGAAGTTTCCCTCAACGGAATAGGCCGCAGTGACCGCTTACCATCAGGTGGGCTGCGTGCCTGTCTGCCAACTGACCTAGTATCAAAAAGTTCGCAAAAGTTCTAAACGTATCTTCGTATAATAGGTGTTACAATTTTACAAATTGAATCTTGCAAGTACTAATAAAATACAACTTTATAATAACAATAATGGTTTATAATTGAATCTCGGCTAGATTTTTTTATACCACATGAGTTGGCAGACAGGCCAGACAGCACGCAGCCCACCTGATGGTAAGCGGTCACTGCGGCCTATTCCATTGAAACACACTCCACTATGCTGTAGACTCATCTGATCTTCGAGCCTTTAATTTCAAGTGTACTGGCTCCCACATTAATATTGCCGGAACATAGCCACACACACACACATAGCGGCAGATTTCATCTGTGGTAGCTAGCCAGTCAGACTCTGGTATGGTAAGGTATTGAAAATGTTGTCTTGTAATTATAACAGGTGTGGTATTAGAAGTCACGTGGACCATCTTCTAAACTCTTGAATAATCTAATAGGAACATCGAGTTACAACACAGGTACTAGACCGTAGCGTAGAAGACTGATTATTTATAAATAGATTAACGTCCATTTAGTTGTAATAACATGATATTGAACACAATATTGCAAATTCCTGCCCAACTATTCAAAGCAGATATTTCTAGGTATAACGGTATTTATCATAATTGAAATAGTTGCACTAGCCCAGAGTATTGAGGGATTATTTGTACGTTTTAAGACAAGTAGAACATGTGAAGTACTAAAAGTAAACAGGTGCAATGGTTGGTAAGTCGAATATTACACCATAGTACAAACTGCATGAATACATTATGCCAAAAATAAAAAGGGCGCACCGTCTTACATACAAGTACTTTGTTATATAGATAGATATGTCTGAGCTTTTCTACGTAAAATTCGTATAATATGTATTTTAATATAAATAGTTTAAGATATTTTCGGAACGTATTGTTTTGCACCCATTACAAGTTATGCTTAGTTGTTGTATTGTATGAAGTAAGTAAAAGTTGACATGGTAATCACAAACAGAATAATTGACATTCTTAGAGGTAACGCAATACCAGATAATTATAAAAATAAACATCTCAGTCCATTAATTAACTGACTCACAAAATACATTTTGTAAAAAGAGCAGTCATCGTTTTCACTTGTCCCACAAAACACCCCACTGACCCGACCACTCTTATTTTCTTTACAACTAGGCGCGTCTTTTTAACCAGATAATAGATGCTAAGATAGGGCTGGCAGTAAGTACCTAATCTTAATATTAATCATACTAAGCCTTTCGAGATAATTTCGCTAATAACATTAATAATATGAATTTGGTTTCGGTTCGTAAAGTTTTCTCAAAGAAAGTCTTTGTCGGTACCCAGTACCCTGTTGTGCATTTTTCGATATAAAAAACTTTCCAAAAAACATAATTAATTTTAAAAGACAATAGAGAGGTAGAGACTATTTTTGCGTTTATAATTTTAGTATTTTCAACAAAATCAAAATCAAATTTTGAATCGAAATAATATTAAATATACTATCTTTCTTAACACTCAATGTGATAAACGTTTGCATTTTTAGTGATTGTGATATTATTAGTCTAAATATTTTTAAGTAAGCACATTTTTTTCTTAAAGCCTATGAGGCCTGCGGCCGTGTGTGTTACTTGGGATTAAAGAGTCTGCCCATTGAATGAACCGGGGAGGTTTCCCTTTCACACCCGTAAGGACGAGTCGGTGCCCACCTTGTGGAGATTGTCTTGTCCCACTCCATGTGGTAGCCCTGCTAAGCGACACATATTGCAATAGTAACGGTGATATCAGTCTTGACATCCCAACCGTGCCGTGTCACTTGTGGGCTAGTTTCGACTCTCCTTCTTTTTGTAAACAATGGCCAACATTTCGGTAGTACTGTCGACGGATCGGATTTTTATATAGCGCCTATGTGTTTCCAACTGCGATCATTGCGGATCTATTGTGATCGTCACTTTGTTTAAAGGTCCTCCCCAAGTATTCATAAAGTTATATTCTTGTAGGGAATGCCCTTTGGTTCGTCTGATTATTTTTTTTTGCTTCCCCATTAGTAAGCAACGTTAGTTCATCAATGGTTTCCAGTCCGGGCGTATATGCAGAGGTGTCTCGCTCGTCACATGTGTGACAGAATGTACCAATTCGACTCACGCAGACACCTTATATTACAGTAAGATAATCTGTGATATTACTGATACTTGTTCAGACAGCAGTGTCCTAACTGGTACCTATCTCTTACTCAGTCCTAAGATCGATGTCTTCGAATTCCAAACGGTCATCAATGATTGGTTATTGCGACCGGTTTCTTTTTAATTTTAATTAATTTTGGGTGTTCTGAACAATTCAAAAAAAAGCTAATCCAGCCAGCCAGCCATCCAGTTTATTTTGATAATTTATTGTCGTCTGTCTATTTGAATGCTTAATAATCCAATATTCATACATAGCAAATACAATAACGGATCACTAACTCTTATTAAGCTAATTAAACTGTTAATAAACAAAATGCATGATGCCGACGATTAAATATTAGTATTTGCATTCACTTAGCGTTGTCCGAAGTACAATGGACAATGATAGTGTGTTGTTCATTTGCTAGCAATTAATTAGGTAGCACTTAGTACTTTGTTTCATAGTGAACATTTCTCTTCTAATATTATACTTATAGACCTTTAAGCTTGTAATCCAGAGGTTTATTCAGGTTTAAGGGACATCCAGTATGAGACAAAACGCCATCCAACACTTAATATTTCATTAGTAAACAGTACCCAAAGTAGTAATTCGTTGAAGTTGGGTGTCGTTTGTCATCAAGCTAAGTTAACTGCACCCCATTTTTTTACAACCAGATTCCCAATACATGACACAAAATACTAATAAATCTTTGAGCTTTTCATTCGATAAAGACATTGTCTACCTATGTCTATTCATAATAATATTATTCTTTACTAGCGGCCGCCCACGGTTTCACCCGCGTGGTTCCCGTTCCCATGGGAATTGATCAAAATCCTTTCTTAGCGGATGCCTACGTCATAACATCTAACTGAATGCCAAATTTCAGCCCGATCTGTCCAGTGGTTTGGGCTGTGCGTTGATAGATATCTATGTCAATCAGTCAATCAGTCAGCACGTTTGAGTTTTATATATAGTTTTATTTGATATTATATCAAAAAGATCATGTAAAAGTATTTAGTTCGCTTAGACTTTAGTTCTCACTGTACTATTTGGATTCCGCCAATTCGATAAAGATGCCTTTACTATCTCAATGTGTTTAACGTAATAAAGGACCAAGGAGACATTCCTTTCTATTCCCGTTGGCATAAATCGATACTCACGAATACCAGAAGTTTATTGCGAAAGTCATTACCGTTACGCGAATCTTGCAATGTCGAATAAAACCATAGAATGAAACGAGCCAGCGTAATGATATTGTAATTTTTTACTCCACCGACGACAATATTTTGAAAAACAATAACAATTGCCGTTTATAATGAGAGAAGGAAGTGATTGGATGAAACTTTTTATAGAAATAACATGAAAAAATATAAATTAGTTTTGGACTGCGCTGTTTCAAACTTATATTTTTTTTAAGGGTAACTTACACCCTACGAGATAAAACTCTTGATGATTTTTGAAATTGCTATCAGCATCTTCAAATATTTTGCTTTGCTAGGTCCAAATTATGTTTTTTTTTAATACTATATTAATTGGCAGACAGGCTTGCAGGCCATCTGATTGTAAGAGGCTCCTGTGGCCTATTCTATTGGGGGACATTTATTTCACCAGGAAGCGTCGCTCAATGTGCTACCACACTGTAGGCTCCTCTCACTGTATGATCTTCGAGCCTGTGATTCCAAAATTGACGGTACAAAAAAGAAAGTTGAAAACCATTTCACTGTCTCGCAACACAAACATCTTTATCGATTGTTTTGTTATTCACCAAAGGACAAATACAACCAGTTTGACATCTGTGAGGGTGACGAAATCAGCAATTCAAATTATCGAATCAAAAGCCCAAACTCTCAAGCTTTGGAAAAGCAAGGAACGTCGGAAACTCGAAATCCATTGATCAGGAGTGGATGCAAAATCATCTCTCATTTTTAAATTTAATTATTCGAATATCTTTCCGGTTCACTGGCTTTCTTGCCAGATTTTGCCTTAATATATATTTTGCAATAATATTTTAATAGGTAATGAAATTAAGGAGGGCGGCTAAAATTCGGCTAAAATTCGGTTACGTCGTGATTTAAATTCTTATAATCCCCTAACGTAACCGAATTTTAGGCGTTTTAGATTAGAAGTTTATCGTTGATGATAGGTACAAAATGCCCGATACTGTATGTAATAAAAATAAATATATATAAATAAAATAGGCGTGGGATTAATTACTCTATTTTCCGAACGAGGAGCGAGGAGTGTCAACTTTCAGATTTCAGACTAAAGTAAGAATCAAGAAGCGAAAGATAATTATTTCCACTAACAGGGCGTTAAAAAAAAGGCCAAAGGAATTTCCTTACCACATTGTGCTCCACCCTGAATTCCGAAATTACCACTTCTAGCAAGTCTTATTAGCCAAAAGTTGTATTCTGTTCCTAAATGAAGTCTCAAGAGTCTACAGAAGCACTCCGAGCCTAGCGTAATGCAACTCTCCAAACAAACTGAAATTAAATTTTATACAAATACTAGTACAGTTGGATTTGCATAAAGTTGGGCCAACTTCTACCTAGTACAAAGGTGCATTGTGTGGCATGAAAATCAAGCTTTGAAGTAAAAAATAAGCTACGTGTTTGGTTCATTGTGGTACCTACGTGTCTGTTAGTGTTTTGTTGCAGAGCTAAGCTGGACTCAGCATTAAACACAAGACAATTATAAGCTCTATTGATATGGATGGACCAATTCGACACTCTGATTACTTACAGGGGAAAAAACACGTTTTCAAAAAATCTTTTTTGGAATTTTTAGGAATGCCCAAGAAGAAATTGTTTAAGATACGTTAAGTATGTACCATAGAAACGCGTTAAAAATTATAATTTCACAATTCATTTTGTACAAATTACAAATTGGACTGATCAGTGAACATTAAATTTTGGAAGCAACAGTAAACTGTTGTTTGATTTCACATAGGTAATTGGTTTCGGTCGAGCTCGCCAAATTAATTTTTATTAATATATTTTTATTAATAACCTTTTATATTAAAAATATAAAAGCTAGAAAGTGCCATTGATCAATCTGGACTAATTTCAATATTATGATACTGATTTTATCAAAGCAGGAGTACGTTGGCTTATTGTGTCTTAACAAAATACTTATTCCTGGCGACTCCTAAAACCCAAACTTCAAAGATTATTTTCCTGGTAAAACGTCGGGCATTTATTCGCGTTGCCTGACGTTCCCGAGTGAACAAAGCACAATACTAATTAATTTTAATTATTCACGTTCAGAGTCTCCAACTTGATGGTCTAGTCGTTTAAAACCATGTTCTGGGGGCCTGAGTTCTATTCCCGGTTTGGGAAAATTCTGTGTCGGATTTGTCGAGCACAGCTTAGGTTTCTTATCGCCAATTCGCATTTAGTACGGGGTTAAGCCAGTATTCATCATTTAGCTTAGTTCTTAAATGTATCTCAAATTTGCCTACACCAATATCTAAACCAATTATACCAATTTTATTTTTCCTGCAGTTCCTGGATCTAGGTACACTTAGGTATGTACCTCTGCCTAGTTTGATTTGATATTTAATTCACCTACCTAATTTTAGATAATTTTTGCAGGCTTTCATCCATTTTCTGTAGGAATTAATGAACAGCGACGGTATTATTAATCCCACCTAACCCTGTTGCTCCCTTAGCGGATGAATAAAACCACAATGTACCTACCTAACATTTTATAACAATTAATTATATTTTTACAAGATTGATAATAAAGTTGGCAATCAGCTCACATGTTGGCAAGCGGCCACTCCATTGAAGAACACTTCTTAACGATTCATCGCTCGATATGCTGCCATATCACATGACAGTGTCCGATCATTTTAAAGCCTGTCAAGTGTACTGACTCATATTATAAATTATTGGGACACAGACATAAATAATGAGGCACAATTTAAGAATTATAAAAACTAGCGCTAGCACAGCAGAAAATCCTATCACAATTTTTCTGTCCGATTTAGAATTTAAACCCATTGGCCTTTAGAAAGAAAGAAAGAAAAAAAGAAAAACATTTATTAGCCTTTATATATATGAAAATATTACAAAACATTACACAAAAAAACAAACAATTAAAAAAAGCACTCAAAACGTGATCATCGCTTCGAAATGCGACCTACTAGCCAGGACCATGGAGGTGTTTAAAAACCAAAGTAAGCAGCCGTTTGTTTGGCTGCTTACCTTACGGCTGAGAGTTCTCTAACCAAAGACAATATAAATGAACCAACGACCTAACAGTTTAAACTCGATGACGAACCATGACCAAGATGTAAAAGATTAGCATATCGATCTTAGTTCTCCTAAATAGCATTCCGTCAATATTTAACGACGCGTCAGTACTTAGGTCGGATCAAAATTTTTACCAAGTCGTGAACCGTCATTGGTATTCTATACCCGCACTTTATTGCTAAAAAGCAATAAACTGCCAACGACTTGTTAGGGATATCGTGTCATTGCCCGAAGCTCGTTGATGGACTAATAAAATAACAGACTGCATCAAAGTCAGCTGTTTAATGTTTACGAATAAAGTCTAGCTCTTAAAAGTTCATGAAAGTAGTTAATAAGTATTTAAGTGCGAACGTCGGTAGTTTAATAAAATTGCGGCAACTTTATTTGCTCGCTATTAGGGCTTCTATTAATCAATCACCTGTGATTTAAATGGCAGACATGCTTATCTTACTTAGCTGCTTTCTGATTTTTCGTGTGTTAGCATTTGTAGCGTTCGAACACTTGTAATTAAGTTTTACTACTAGAAAATTCTTGATTTTAGTTCGGCGTTTGGAGATGGTCCACCGACAATTCTGATGCCTCGCTGTCAACGAGAGCAATCAAAAGGATCGAGTCTAGTAGAAAGTAGAGCTATAAACCAAGTTTTGCTTCATTTAAAATTCTTAAGAAAATTTTAATGAATTAGAAATTCTTTTGACATGCACTGTACTAATAGCAAATGAATAGAAAAGATAATAATATGACAGTTATTAGTCACCCACTGGGAGCCTAAACTACGGACCAGGAGTACGAGTCCAAATTCCATATTATGTTTTACGATTCTATGAACCTATACCAATAGAAAGCGAGTTATCACCGATCGATCACACGTCAATATGAATGCATGTGTGTAGTCTAAATAGCGCGCGAATATTGCATCGTTCGTTCACCGTATGGCAGTGTTGCGCGACCGTCGCTCAGTTCAAGCGGTAATGTCAATAGCGCGGGCGCGGCTATAATGCGCTCGCGCATAGACTGCTGATGAGCAGGGCTGCCAGACAATAATATTTATAATTAAATCAGGGAGTATTAAGTTGTTTAGATAAAATAGCACTGATTTTACAACAGTTCATTACTACTGTGATAACCATTAGTACCTATCTTGTAATGAAGTTAATTTTTGCAGACAACTAATATCCCAAAAAATAATAAGCTGTTTTATTCAGGTATTTTTCATTTACTCGTGTCATGATCAATGGTGTACAACACGAATATTCCCAATGAAAAATTATAGTTAAGTTTGTTCAATACAACATAAACTAGCCACGATATTTGATCGACTATTTGACCTATAAGTATTTATTTGTCCTCTGAATTTGTAAAGCAAGATTCAAGATGAAAAATGGAGAAGTGTCAACCCTTATTGACTGTTGCACTTGTGGCCAAAGAAACGTCTATGGAATATTAAACAACAGTGACTCCATGATGGCTGAAGCCAATAGTCACACGCCGTGTGTATAACACGTAGCTTAAAAAATCTGAATGGCAAAGAAGGAAAACATGGAAATAAATCACGAACTTATTGTTGGGTAAGAATTATGAGTTATATTTCTTTTTGGTTATGATTTTCGGTTCATAATGAATAATGCTTATTGATCAATATGAATTGTCGGGAATTTAAGTTTCATAAAATCATGAAAGTGCAAAATAAGTTAATTTGAGACATTTTCACATCTAGAATATTTTTATACCATTTCAATGTATGAATTTTATACTAGCAGAAAACCAATAAGGACTTTTTTAATCTTTCATTTCATTTTCTAACTACCTGTTAAGCCCCGAGATTAACTAAACTGATTAGCGGATCCCGGCCCGGGATTATGAGACCCGGGAACCGGGACAACGCTAGGATGATGATGATTATCAAAACCGATTATTTGGAACGCGTTTATTCAGCCCTTTGAAATACGTTATACTTCATGAGTAAAACACGAACACGAAAATCATATAAAACCAACGTGTTATTTACATTTCGCGGGTGTAATTAAAGTAAAGGCCCGTGGTTCTCTCGAAAAAACAACTTATCACTGCTCTTAAGGCTCTCCTTTCCTATTAACTTTCAAAGCGGCAGTTTTCTCCGCAAACCGCAAGTGAGATGACACGGCCTATGCACCTATTAAACATACTCTTGCAATTAACCGTTGGAACCGAGCCAGCCAAGCGTGAGTCGGAACTCGATGACGTGCCGATTCACTTTCAATGTTATCCAATATGAACAATTCACGTAACGATATAAACACAATAAAAACATGTACGACTTCGGATGGGCTTCCCGTCCCAATCGGGTGAAAAGAGGAAACCGGAGAAGTTTAACAGAAAGTGGGACGCTCTAGTCTCGAGTCCCACACAGTACACATGGCCATTAGTTTAGCTAGCCTGCGGTTATGGTGCCGCATTCTGCAGAACTCCATGGTGCAAAAAAATGTACGACTTCAATAGCTTAACAAACGCGTGGTGGAATACACGTACACGCTCTTTCTTTCTATACGATCTACTCTTATCTAGCGTTAGGGTCCGAAGAAACCCGGAAACTCGTCTAATCTCAAGTTTTTTTTTGTGTCTACCCTATGACATACCCACCAACCCAGATATTCCGAAGAAGGAGAATTGTAATATTATTAGATAGACTATGTTAGATAGACGTAATTACCCTACAAAAAAGTTTAAATACTTCTGTCATTTCTATCTTTCTATCCCTTTATATATAAATAAAATAAAATAGGACTGCATGAGTTTCAGAACGTCTCCTAACGTGAAATGCCTATACGCAGATACTTGGAACCGACCGCGTCCCTGCCATTCGGTCGCAGCTACATACTTAGGATGTGCTGCATTGTCTACTCTGTTTCACAACATAAAAGGCTTTCGACAAGTCTCAATTTGTAGAGGTTATCTCTACGAACTATGTACGATAGTGACTATATACATAACTTACTTCAGTCAAAGAAACAAGACTAGGGAGCAATAAGATCGTTCAATACGCAAAGGTCAAGTACTCGATTCACGCGTCACAAGTATTAAATACCTTTTTTGATGACACAGATATTTGTCTCGAGGCTTAATGTTTGTCTAAAAGTTTTGGGCCTAATAAATAATAATAAAATACTTCAAAGGAAAACATGATTTCAAACTATTTAAAAATAATGAAACGTGCAATTATTTTGTGCATGCGCAAAGTTACATGCTGTTTTGCTATAAATAAGTTCAAAATAACTTTATATTGATTAATTACATTGACGTATTTATTCGCTTCTTAGAAGAAACGCTTTCTATCTAACGAATACATTTTCTGATAAGGAGAGCTCTTCATTATTCAGATACTTAGAATACTCCACTTGAGATTGTTCATTACGTCAAGTAATCCGTGCATAAGTACTTCTGAGTTACTAAACCACTCGAGGTCTCCATTGGTAGAGTTGATCCATACTAATATTGAAAATGGGAAATTCACAGCTCACCTGTTGCCATTAATTTAGCACAAACCGATAAAAAAACTGTCCGACCTACAAGTAAGTTTGCCAGTTCAAGAATCTCGTTCATATAGTCCAGTTTGCGACCATTTGACGCGAATGAGTAAACTAACAAACAAACATTGATTAATATGAGTCGTATTTTTGATTTTATTCGCGTATTAGAGGGTATGTTTATTTACGTCGAATGGGCACGATCTGGACTTTATGGACGTAAACTAGGTAACTTGCTCTACATAGGGAAGAATAAACTACCAAATATCCGATCGATTTAAAATGATATTTTCTATTTTTCATGATAATGAGGCATTTGCACAAAATTACCATAAAAGTCGCGACCCCAGCATATAATACAATTGATCACCATATTGCTTTCGAAAATCCATTCAAGAATAAAAATATTAATCTAAAATTCTAAAGGATATATATTATATACAGTGTCAACTCTATTATTAGCGAAACTAGTTTTAAAAGCCGAAAGTCAACACATTATGCGGCGCAGATGTAAACAGGAGATTCACACTTTCACTGACAAGATCAAGTTCGAAGAAAGGAGTTAATGTATAATAATATTTATTTAACATAAATCTATATTCAAATTAAACAGATAAATAAATATTTATAATTATAATGTCTTAGAAATAAAAGTTTGGCAAGTAGAGTGATCTTAGTAACCTAATATTTAATGATGTCGCAAAACTGCGTAAGAGTTGTGTCTCCAAAGTTACTTAAACACAACACATTGGCGTAGCGTGGGTGTCAGCCGCCCGGGGCGGAAGACAATTCTGCCGCCCTTTTTTATTTTTTGCTCAGCAGCCCACGGCCACGGGGCGGAAGACGATTCTGCCGCCCTTTTTTACAATTCTGCCGCCCCTTTTTTTTCTTTTTTTTTTGCTCCTCCAGTTAATTTTGCCGCCCCCTAAAAAGTGCCGCCCGGGGCGGACCGCCCCCCCCCCCGCCCCCCCATCGCTACGCTACTGACACAACATTATGTTACTTGCATATATGCTGATAATGTATAGTCAATGCTTCTGCCTCAGATATAGAACGATATCGGAGAATATATAATAGTTGACGATATTAAATTGAATGTTGTCAAAGAGAATAAAATGTTTATCATTCATGAGAGTCGCAACACTTACGAGGTTTTTGGTTAAATTCACCGGCGACAAGAGCAGAGCGGGGTAATTATTTCAAAACACTAACAAATGAGACTGCTGCAATCGTGCCAATTCAAAAGAGAACTTGCATTATGTTTTGGTATCAAAATCGTTAAATTGCCACAAACATCCTGAACCGGAGACATAATTTCAGAACAAAATAAACACCGCATATAATAACAAACATTTTACGAATGATTCGATTGCACCGGTAAGTTTATTACTCACTAATCCTTTATGGATATTTATGAACTCTTACGTCCACACCGGCTTAGCAGTTAGTCATTATTTATTCGTTTTCAACAAAAAAGAAGACAAATAGCTAAGGAAAGTAAAGTCAATGCTTAATGCCGTTTATGTAATAGAATTTGTAAGTTGATTACGAGTTAAAACGTATTTTTTTAAGTTTACAATTTTGCGGGTAGCTGCGTTACGTCTAGTTTTTCACAACTGAACTTTACATTAAATTGGAATAAACAAATTTTAAAGCATGTTACGAAGTTTTGACAGGTTGATTGACGCTCCTACTGAAGTGTGAGGAATTCCTGGACCAGTTTATCCGCAAACTAAATTCGTAATTGGTAAAATGAACAAAAAAACAGGTTTTACTATGTAAGAAAACTTACGCTGTGGAAAATTAAGTTTACGAGGCTATTAAGCTTTTACTAAGAAACTGCAAAGGAAACAACTATACAAAATGTAGTTTATTGTTTTACCTCAATGTTTCAATTGTAATTATAAAACGTATGCTATATTGACACTGTCACAATCACAAAATAGGATGTTTTGGAAAATGAAAAAGTAATTTATCTGACTTTACCTTAAAATTTTACAACTGTAAATAATAAATAACACAATTAATTAATGTGTTCATTAAAGTAAAGTTAAAGTTGTAATTTTACACCTTTATTTCCTTGCTAGTACAAGGAACATATTTTAAAGGTTTTAACAGTTTTTTAACTATTTTCTAACTCAGATTTGAATTCTAAAATGTCAACTTTTATCTTTTTTTAACTTTCCTAAAACTTTTGCACAATAATTTTAACCCAGAGTATGCGTAAAATAAAGGAAAACAATTTGAATTCGGAAGTTTTCTTAGTTTTTAAACTTTGGCACTACACTAATACTTATTAATCTTCTTTTTTAATGTTTTTTATACACTATAACTTTTTAAATATTCTTTATTTTTAATATTAAACACTTAATATTTATTTGTCACTGATCGAAGCCGGCACAGATCGCGTGTGTGAACTGAAAGTGATGCGTGTACTCACGTGGTCGGTGCGGGCGGCTGCGTGCGATTGCTGCGCCGGCGCCGCGGCTCTGTGTTATATGCGCGTGCGCGGCTGCCGCTGCACAGGGTGTGCGCAGAAAACCTTACATTTTCCTTTGTGTGACAAATACAAATATAAAGCATAGGCCTGCTGATATTGAGGGTAGTCGACGGAATATATAAAACGAGGTCCTTTTTTTACAAAGATAGCAATAATATTTGAATCTCGTTATATAGTTATTTTTTAATAAAATAACAACGAGTGGGGTTATGGGTAAAAAACTGTTTATTTTTTTTTAACAATAACACGAATGTGTACATTTGGTTAGCGTTAATGAATCCATGTGTCTAGATGACTTTACTTCATTGTCCTGGGGTTGCAACTTTACCCAATATTACTAATATTTAAAATAAAACTGTGGGATTGCTCACGTTACTCAACTCGATAATCAATATACTGCGTGTTTTTAGTCGTTGTTTTTCCGCAGCAGAACGCTTCACCTTCAGGAGTACTGTCAATTTATGCAATTAATATTTTTTTTAATAAATAAAAATGATGTGACATTAAATCTATTACATAAAAGGTACATTCTAATATTCAAACAACAATAACAAAAGTAATTCAGTTTATTTCACTAGCTGTATTTTATTTTCACTATAGGGATATTATTGCATCATATTTAAAGAAAATATTATCAAGCAACAACAATGTAATATACAAGTAACAGTGTATTTATGGTACACCAACATTATTTACTGGACAACAGATAGTTTCTGAAAATTTGTTGCTTCCGTTGGCGACACGCAACCCTATAGAAAGCGACCAACGTTGGATTCTACTGAGAGACACTTCACAAGAAAGTTTGATTAAATGTGTTTCCATACTTTAAACTCTATAAGAGTAGAACCTTTAAATATACTATTTCGTAACTTAATATTTCCGGCATAATACTACTCTACATACTATAAAACTATAATCAAAAGCTCGAAGAACAAATATGAGCTTATAGTATGGCAGCACATTGAACGACGCTTTTTGGTGAAGTGTCCCTGAATGGAGTAGGCAGGCCACTATGAGGTGGGCCGAGTGCCTGTCTGCCAACTAAAAAAGCATAAAATATCACTATTATATTTCAATTTAAACCACATAGACTCCGTGTATGCACGATAACAACAAACGCGAAGTGTTTTCCCTGTTTGCAAGGACAGTAAATTTCAACTGAGATTTAGTAGGTTAACACTACTGAATACTAATGGAAACAAAAGAAGGATCTTATTATAGTACAATTTTATGTTCTTATGAGTCAATTTCGTCTGAATGTCTGAAAAGAATGATGATCCCGTTTCCCTTGTAAGGGTTACGGAGGTAAGATAGCAATCGCTCCATTGTAATAACCAGGGTTGTCAAATCTAGGATCATAGTCGAAACGGACCCTGGGTTCTATACTGGATGCAATCGGGAATACGCTAAAACAATGATGATGAGTCAAATTCGTAGACTCGATGATTCCCGAACTGCATTATTGCAATGTATTGTAATGTATTGTATCGTGTACTGCAATGTAATATTAGTTTTTATTACATTAGTGAAAACCGCTTACAATACTTTTTTTAGCCAGTGCATACGTTACACGCCGTCATCCTCCGTAGGGGCCGGAAAGCGGTGGAAGGATTCCCAAACCCTAAAAAGAGCGGAGATTATTCACGAAACCCAATGTCGCACCATGCCTGATAGTGGTGTCATGAGAGACGGATGGCCCATGCTTTTAATTTCTATTCAACCTGTGTACTTATCTCTACAGAAGTGTTAAATCAAAATGATATCAAAGGAAGGAACCAAATAAATATTACCATTGTGTAGTTCGATCTACAGATCATTGCTATCGCGATGTAGGATTTCAAACAGAAGTTTAATCGTTGTCAGCGCCACCTTTCATTTGATAGCAGGACTTTTGTATCGAGAAAGTTCTATTTCTAGCAAAGCACCAGGTCCCATTGATGATTACCTAATATCCAACTTTAACAATGTTTTTGAGAAAGTTTAAATAGTAAATTTAATGATGTAAAAAACTGAACAGCCTATACATCAAATCGGTGATGCTGCACAATCAAACCGAAAAGTGCAATGTATCAAACAATGAGATCGGGTCGACCAACGGTCCGGAAACCAGAATGCAGGGAAACGGCACCTTATTATTTTTTAATTTATCGTCAGCGTAAAAATGTCCCGTTCGGAAACGATTACTCCCTGTTTTTTAATCTTCCTTTTTACTGTTGCCTTAAAATTATTTTAGGACATCGATAAAGCTTAATAAAATCCATATCACTTGTCAGAAGTACTAATAAATTTTGGTAACATTTTAACCCTATTAAATGCCAAGCCCCATTAAATGATCGGTCTCTATTTTTATATAATAAATACGAATAAGTTGACCAAAATCGCAGTCATTGTTAAGTACCTATCATGCAGTGAAGTGTTTAAATTGCAATTTATTGACAAAATATCTCATGATATTCTAAAACCTTTTTACTATTAGGTAACATTTCAATTATTATTATCATCCCGTGAGACGATATTATGTATTATCACGCGTATTTTAATTAAAATTTAGTAGGTATAATCGTATATTGCATATATGGTAGGACATGGATCGGTCAACCGCCAAAAGCAGGCACCATGCACCAGCTCGATCCTTTCAGGTGTGAAGATAAAACCGGGGGAGTTTAGTGGGTAGTAAAATGCTTTAGTCCAAAAGACACACGGCCGCAGGTCTCGCTTGCCTTTTTGGTTTCTGGTTTTGGTGATGAAAGTATTCTCCTCCGAAAATATACCTAAGTGAAACTGTATATAGGATGGAAATAAGGGATATTGATGGAAACCTTTAAGAAACAGATCTAAATACACTAATGTAAAATCAAAATCAAAATCAAAATCAAAATCAAAATATTCTTTATTCATGTAAACTTGTATCAAGTATTTATGAATCGTCAATTACAGAGTGACTCTACCACCGGTATCGGAATGCAGTCATCTGCCGAGAAGAACCGGCAAGAAACTCGACAGTTACTCTTTTTCATCGCCATGTTTGTTTACAATTTGTTTGTTACAATTACTGATTAGTTTTAGAATACCAAGCCATACAGGTATAAAGTATAAGAATGAGACTATAATCGAGAAAAATCCGTGAGCCCTGGAAGACCAGTGCCCAAAGGTGGCACCTGCAGCACAACGTAACTTCCCCGCAAATACCCACAGGAGAAAAGCGAGCAATTCCTATGTACGTAACCATAAAATAACATTCTCTTTTTGCTGGCAACACTACGCTTACAACCTGGTACAAACGCACGAAATTGAAAATCCTTAAGTGGCCTGTTAAATTTTATGCCCGCGAACGCAGCTTTAGTGCTTGTACTCCTGTTTTAAGACAGTTTGGTTAAGACTTGTGAGATAAAAGTGCGCTTAAAATTGGTAAAAAATACTTTTTTTATTAGTTCCTTATCTTTCGCTGATGTTGTAGATGGTATATGACACAAAAAAGGAGGTAGTATTTCTTTTGATATTGATATATTTTTTATGGATATGTTGGTGGCTAAAAAGTTCATCAATCAAGCTACGTTCCTAAGGTAGGATTAAAAAAAAACTTTTTCACTAATTGGATCTTTTGTGGCATTTCGTGAGCCTCGTATCCTCTAAATAGGAAAAACCCACATAATCGTCAGTCGGATGGTGTTGTCGCCAGCCGAGCATGCTTAATTATAAGTTAGGTATTCCTCACATTTGAAAATAAATAAAAGATGTGCCTCTCGTTTTTTCTTTACTAAGCAATTTATGTGTGACGACGACGACCCCGAGTCCCACACAGGACTTAAGGTCTCACTAGCCAGCGAATATTATGGTGTTCAAATGCACTATCTCGCTTTGCATTGATTTAGGATTTTACCAGTCTAGATTATGATTAGAACATTTAGTGCTACTGCCGATTGGACCATGGCTACACAGTCTGCAAGGAACTTATTATTAACTAGCCTTCCCCCGCGGTTTCACCCGCGCGTAATCTCTTTTTAATATCTCCCCTTCCCCCCACATTTCCGGGATCAAAATTACCCTATGTCCACCGGGGATGGTGTAGCTTTCCAGCAGTGAAATAATTATTCAAATCGGTTCAGTAGTTTCGGAGCGTATCAATACAAACAAATAATCAAATCTTTCCTATTTATAATATTAGTATAGATGAAATTAATTTCTACCTTTGTTATTTGATATTCAAAAATCGATATTAGGTCCTCAGGTCAGTAAGTACTAAGTAATCTCAATTGGTAAAGTGACAGTCATGTTTCACATTCCACTTATGACGTTTTATCACACATTAGTCGATTGGTTAATTGTTCTAATAAGTATTAGCAATATCATATTGAAGTAGCAACTTTCTCCTCCTTGACTACTATATTTATAGTTTAAGTTTGTATTTGTAGAGAATTAAATGAGATCCCATAAGCAATTTTTTCAACAATGCGAACTATTTTATTTTAATCGATTTTCTTGTTGTTTTTTAACAAATATTAGTTTTGCAAATTTCGATCAATCGGTGAGTGGCTCAGAAAATAAAAAGTTACGAAATAGGGGCTTTTTATAAGTATAAGAGCTATGCAATTGGTAATTTGAAGATTTTAATATTATGTGTGTGAAATAACCGATCAAACCAAAGTTAGGAATCTAGCCCATGTATCAGAGCAGCATCTAATAATCTATACTTATCATATTAATAATAATGTTCAAGCCCGAAACGCCTTCACAATCAGCAAGGCAATTGTACCAGCTGACAACTAATGTCTTTTTTTATATTTTTATTACGTCAATGCCGGTGGTTGTAACTTAATTTTTATTGATACCGGTCCCACTCACTTCTCGATCGGCTGCGACGACATACGTTCACTATTTTTCTAAATTGTAAAATATCCAGTAAATACTTTTCTTCGACGCTAAAGGAAGTTTTAATTGCTAAATCCAGCTACAGTATCTTGACCAAACAAGAAATTTTTTGGCGACCGTGGACAGGACACAACGAATTTGGCTTGGAAAAGTCCGATTTGCTAAGGCCATCCTCAGCGATTCCAGACAAAAGGAATGCGAAGATAAGGAGCAAAGACGACATCGGAGCATTATTCCACTATAATAAAGAAGATTTCGGCGTGTATTTGTGAAGATCATCGGCTCAGCTAAAGAATCGTACTTGGCAGCTACGCGCAGTCTTCAGTTCACCAAGATAAGTGTCATCCTGTGTTCCATCCAACATCCATCCCTAATTCCCCATAATCCCTATAATCCTTTTTCTTAAATTGTATTTTGCTTGTGCTAATTTACAGTGAAAGTACATAAGAAATTTGCATTTCGACATCACACCCAAGTAAGGTACCCACATTTAAATTGTTAAAATTCGTTAATTAAAATATTTCGAATCGTTATTTATGTGTTTTTCCCGTTGCAAGTTTTATAAATATTTCAATTTAATTCAAGATTAAAATCACATTAATTGCAATTTCATAATAAAGATTGGTACATTATATTTTAATCTGAACAAAGTTATACAATCTCGCTTTAAAATATTGTTCTTTTGTACAATTTTAAAATAATTAGTTTACCGTTAAAATTTAAATAATCATAACGGATAACGATATTAGTTTGCAATATTTTGACCCAGCATAAATCGAACATTCCAGAGTGATCGAGTCGTGCGGCCAAGGTCAACGAGGTCAACCATTGAGCGCACGGTGTTTGTTCATTGCCGGTCATCCCAGCGACCTGCAGCTGCATTTCACCTCAGCGCCCGGAAGTCAGATAAGCTCTGATTATTTTTATTTAGTATAATTTTATTCCCTCTTTGTTTGCAAACTCTTTGATTTTAAAGTATTTTTTTATTATTGTTTCGAGTAAGCGTAGTTCTTTTAAAATAAAATGACACCTCCAACTTCGCCTAGGCCTAATCAACTTTCACCTAACATATTTGTGCCCATTAAGAATAATGAAAGTTTAAAGTCACTTTATACAAAACGTAGTTCAATTAAGGGACAAATAACGAAATTCAGAAATTACATAGACAAAATTAAAAGTTCTAATGAGTTTACAGATATTATTTTTGCGGAATTGGAATTAAAATTAAATAAGATAGAAACATTGTCAACAAGGTTTGATGAGTTGCAGACTGAGATAGAGGTTCAGAGTTCGGACAATTTATCAGTTGAGGTTGATGAACGGGAACTAGTTGAGGATTCATTTATTCAGTGCATTGCAGCCGCAAAAAGTATTTTAAAACAAAATGGCGCCGTACTGAATGGATCATTCCATGATTGTCCAGACTTTGACATTGGGGTAAAATTACCACAAATTCAAATTTCGAAATTTGACGGGTCTTACTTTCGCTGGCTGGAGTTCCGCGATACTTTTACTAATTTGATCCATATTAAAACAAACATTTCTAATATACAGAAATTTCATTATTTAGTTTCGTACCTTGAAGGCGACGCTGCACGTATTATTTCAAATCTAGAGGTGTCATCAGCCAATTATAAAGAAGCATGGCAGCTTCTCTGCGAGCGTTATAATAACAAAAGACTGCTCATTAATTACCACTTAGATTCATTATTTAAAATTAATCCTATAACTCGAGAATCAGAAAATAGTTTACGCTATCTCGTTGACCATGTAACGAAGAATCTACGCGCGCTTACCAGTCTTGGTCTTCCTACCGAGCATTGGGACGTGCTTATAATATTTATGCTTTCAAATAAATTGGACAGCGAAAGTATCAAAAAGTGGGAAGAGTTTCGAAATACTATAGATGATATTCCTACACTAAAACAGTTTAATAAATTTTTAGTGGATCGAGCTGATGTTTTGCAGTCTTTAAATTGCAATAAAAACATTAGCAAACAAGCCTCTAATAATAACATCAAAACGCCAGTGAATTCAAATTATAGAAATTATAGTTTTAGTCGTCCAGCACATCAAAATAACGCAATAAGGCAAAATAATATCAATTATAGGGCAGATCATACAAAAAATACAAGCACTTTCACTACTTCAAATATAAATCAAAATAATACACAACAATTTTCGTGCATTATTTGTAACAAGAACCATAGAATTTATGACTGTTCTGTTTTTAAATCTAAAAGTACAAAAGAGAAATATCATCTTGTAGCTAAATATAAATTATGCAAAAATTGTTTAAGGCAAGGCCATCCCTTGTCTGAATGTCGAATGGGTCCCTGTCGGCAGTGTAGTCAAAATCATAACACGCTGTTGCACGATCCTAACGTTGTGGCTGGCTGTATCACGTCCGATGTAACTGACCATGCTAGTGAACATGATTCCATTGTGACATTTGCTAAAGGTGACTCTGGGCAAGTGCTTCTTTCAACTGCAATGGTAGATATAGTTAATCCAAAAAACGGCAAGAAGGAGAGGGTACGTGCTTTGCTAGACTGCGGCAGTCAGTCATCGTTCATGACTAAATCACTTTTACAAAAATTATCGATTAGTTCGACCCCTCTAAATACAATTAACGTTATTGGAATAGGAAACAACTGCACCAATAAGGTCGTAGAAAGTTGTTCCGTCAAAGTATGTTCTCTAAATAGTTCTTACAAAATTACATTATCGCTTTATGTCTTGGATGAATTAACAGGCATGTTGCCAAAAACACCTGTTGATATTCTAAAACTTAACTTACCTAATTATATCAAAATGGCTGATCCATCTTTTGATCAACCTGCACCAGTTGAGGTTCTGATTGGAGCAGACCTTTTCTGGGATATTCTCGGTTGTGAACAAATTACTTTAGGATCTAGCAAACTAAATCTTCGCAGCACTAAATTGGGCTGGATTGTTGCCGGTCCTACAACTTCTTGCCAAAAAGAAGTTTACTGCAATCATGTTAGGACCACAGACACAATATACTCCGAAACGGACAAAATACTAAAAAGATTTTGGGAGCTTGAAGAACTTCCACAAAATAAAGTACTCAATTCAAATGAAATTGCTTGCGAAAGGCATTTTGAAAAGAATACATCACGTTCCTCTGCTGGCAGATTTTGTGTGAAGTTGCCTCTGAAAGACACTCCCGACTGCCTCGGAGATTCGTATTTTCGAGCTAAACAAAGGCTTCTTAATTTAGAAAAACGATTCCGACAAAACCCAGAACTAAAATTGCAATATATAAATTTCATGCAAGAGTATCATGATTTAGGGCATTTAACTGAATCAAAAGTACAGGTGCCGACACCTTCATATTTTTTGTCTCATCATGCCGTCTTTAAAGAGGAAAGCGAGTCAACTAAATTGCGAGTAGTTTTTGATGGCTCTGCGCCTACAACATCTGGGTACTCTTTAAATGATATTCTTATGGTAGGTCCTTGTGTACAGCAGTCTCTCTTCTCTATTTTAATTAGATCACGTCAATATAAATTTCTTTTAACCGGTGACATCGCTAAAATGTACCGTCAGATAGAAGTTAGTGAAGAAGATAGAAGTTTACAAATGGTTTTGTGGAGAGACGATGAACATAAACCTATTAAATCCTATCTACTTACCACTGTCACTTATGGTACTGCTAGTGCTAGCTATTTAAGCACAAGGTGTCTTAAGCAGGTTGGAGAGGAATGCAATGATGAATACATAAAAAATATCATTAAAAACGATTTTTACGTTGATGACGTAATAACCGGTTGTGATGATGAGATACAACTAAAATACATTCTAAATTCATTAATAAAAGAGCTTAGCAAAGCCTGTTTTCCATTACGAAAATTCAAAACAAATTCTAAATTATTATTTGCAAATTCTGACATAGGTTCTCAAGACCACCTAACCTTTAGCGAATCTTCAAGTACTCTCGGTCTTGGTTGGGATCCTTCTAAAGATTGCTTTAATTTCCCATTAAAACAATCCCGCAAGTAGATGATAGTACGAATATTACAAAAAGAATAATACTGTCTCATTCCTCTCGACTTTTTGATCCATTGGGATTACTAAGTCCTTGTATCATTCAAGCTAAAATGCTTCTACAGGATTTATGGAAGGAAGGTATAGGATGGGATGATCCCGTACCCGCAAAAATTAAAAATAATTGGAGTGAAATTTCTGGTGATTTGCACTTGCTTTCACACCTGCATATTCCGCGCCCAACTTTATGTGATAATCCAATATCAATAGAAGTACACACATTTAGCGATGCTTCTCAGAAAGCCTATGGCAGTAGTGTATATCTTAGATCCACAAATAAACATAATCAAGTCACCACAAAATTATTATGTTCTAAATCAAAAGTTGCACCTATTAAGCCATGTACTATACCTCGTCTAGAACTCTGTGCTGCACTTTTATCTGCTAGATTATGTAAAAGCGTTCTCGATTCATTAAGATATAGTCCCACACGAATCTTTCATTGGTGCGATTCAAGTGTAGTATTAGCATGGATTAATTCTGATTCAAGCAAACTAAAGCAATTTGTTGCAAATAGAGTCGGCGATATTCTAGAATTAACAAATCGCAGCTCATGGCGCTACGTTCCAACGTCACAAAATCCCGCAGACCTAATTTCTCGTGGAGTTTCTGGCAAACAAATTGTAGATTTGGAAATGTGGTGGTCCGGTCCAGCTTTTCTACTGCAAAATGAATCAGACTGGCCCGTTTTAAACCATAATAAAACAGCTATAGACATACCTGAGGTAAAAACTTTTTCGGTGATACAAGAGGATCCACCACTTATGGATTTTAGTAAATTTTCAAGTTTTACTAAAGTACAGAGGATTTTAGCTTACGTATTGCGCTTTCTGCATAACTCAAACCCCAAAAACAAATGTAATAAGATGAATGGTTTTCTAAAGGCAGACGAGTATAATAATTCATTCATCTTAATTTGCAAAATTATTCAGAAACAATGTTTTAGCATGGAATACGATAAATTATCAAAGAAAATTCCTTTAAGTACTAAATCGAAAATATTATCGTTATCACCATTCTTAGATGATCATTCAGTGATTAGAGTTGGAGGGAGAATAGATTCATCAAATTATGCGTTCGAAAAGAAACACCCTATATTGTTAGATGCATCTCATCGCATGACAAAATTATTATTTGAACGTGAACACATTAGGAATCTTCACGCTGGCCCTCAACTGTTATTAGCCACACTCCGCGAAACTGTATGGCCAGTTAATGGAAGAAGGCTTGCTAGAAGTGTTGTAAGAAATTGTACGATATGCACTCGTGCGCTAGGTCAGACTCTTTTACCTAAAATGGGTAATTTACCTGCGTATAGGTTATCAATCAACTTTCCATTTACATCTGTGGGCGTTGATTACGCTGGCCCCTTCTTTATTCTAAACAGAAAAGGCCGCGGTGCTAGGCTTATTAAATGTTATTTATGCATTTTTATTTGCTTACGTTTTAAATGTGTGCATCTCGAGGCAGTGTCTGATTTATCGAAAGAAGCTTACATAATGACATTTCGAAGATTTGTTGCACGTCGCGGAAAGCCAGCGGAGGTATACTCTGATAATGGCAGAAATTTCGTGGCCGCCGCGAAAGAGTTGTCTAGCTTCCTTATTCGAAACAATGATTCTTTGTCTGAATTTGCAGCTCAAGAGGGAATCAAATTTCATTTTATCCCGGTCTATGCGCCTCACTTTGGCGGAATTTGGGAGGCTGGGGTGAAATCTGCAAAATATCATATCAAAAGGGTCATGGGAAATACACATCTTTCTTTCGAAGAATTTTGTACATTATTAGCACAAGTAGAAGCAATTTTAAATAGTAGACCTCTTTGTCCTATGTCATCCTCACCTACTGATCTCCTTTCTCTTACTCCCGGACACTTTTTACTTGGGCGACCTTTGAACGCTCTACCAACAGCTGCACTAGAAGACTTGAAGCAGTCATCTCTTAGTCGCTACGCCCGTTTGGAACAAATACGTCAACACTTTTGGCGAAGATGGCAGAGTGAATACATAGCTGAGTTACAACAGAAGACGAAATGGAGGACGTCCAAGGCCACACTTAACGTTGGAGATATGGTGCTTATCCACGAAGACCATAACCCGCCTCTGAATTGGCGCTTGGGAAGAGTGGAAAAACTTTACCCAGGATCAGATGGAATCCCCAGAGTTGCTGACCTTTACACAACTAAAGGATCTATCCAACGCCCCTTAGTACGATTATGCCGCCTGCCAACCAACGATGAACTATGAGCTTTTGGTTGAAGAACTGCACTTCTTCAACGGGGGGAGGATGTTCAAGCCCGAAACGCCTTCACAATCAGCAAGGCAATTGTACCAGCTGACAACTAATGTCTTTTTTTATATTTTTATTACGTCAATGCCGGTGGTTGTAACTTAATTTTTATTGATACCGGTCCCACTCACTTCTCGATCGGCTGCGACGACATACGTTCACTATTTTTCTAAATTGTAAAATATCCAGTAAATACTTTTCTTCGACGCTAAAGGAAGTTTTAATTGCTAAATCCAGCTACAGTATCTTGACCAAACAAATAATTACTCGGAAGTTATTGATGTTTTTTTTAAATATATTTTTTATAAATTATTTCTTAGATGTTATGTATCGTTATTTATAAACTTTTGAAGCGTCGATGCTAGGACTTATTATTTATTTACTTTCGATGTTAACCTACTCTCTACATTATAGAGAAATCGCCCGTGCAAAAAACGAGTCCTCTTTGTAGATACGCCAGACATTATTAGCCATGCATATGTCATGTTTTTCTATCCATATAAGGCGATAAATTTCTTTGATATTAAAGACAAAAAATGAATAAATATTAAGAAAAGCTTATGATATTTCTTTAGTTTTTATTCAGCACCATCTAACTTTAGATTTTGTTTCATCAGAAAGCAGGCTGACAATGTAACTCATCCAGTGATAGTAGGTACCTAATCGGCTTGCTTTGATTCTTCAAGAACGCATCGTTTAATCTGCAGCCATACCGAAGATTGGAACCATCCCCCTCACGCATATAAAACGACTCGACGCGAGATAGAGCTCCTCCCAATGTTGCCAGCGAGGTCTTGACAAAGGTCACCTTAGATGTACAAAAAAGTAAACTTTTGAAGGAAAAGTAACCATTTACATTAAAAAACATGATACGAACGAATCCGTTGCATTGGTGTGAAAGAGAAAATTATATTGTTAGTTAAAAAGTATATTCCGCACGTAAATTCCAAAAAAATACCTAAATGTAACCTTTTGTGCCGTGTTACCTAAAAGTAACATGAAAGAGTGAAAAATCACCTAAAAGGTTAAAAAAATTCACCTTCTGGCAACGCTGGTCCTCACTTGAGTACACAGCTCCAACAGAACCTTATATACCTACTCTTAAAACAGAGACGGTGAAAAGGTTCCAGAAGATCTTCATATCTCTACGTACGGGTTTACTGCACGGCATTAAGAGCAACCTTCACAAACACATCTTGAAGATGTTACAATATCTACAAATGTTATTTATTGTAATCTAAGTAGCAACGTTCGGTTGTTTATTAGCCTGTGTTCATGAGAACGCCGATAGGCGTCTACCCTATCACGCTGAACCATTCAAGCGAAAACTGGGCGACGGAATTTTAAACGTTCACCGTAACCCTTGACATTTAGACCCTAAATAGATGTATCGGAGGAACAGAGTTGCTTTCAAGATCGTTAAAATTAGACCTGGTAAATTGCCTACTTTTGTGGAAACTAGTAAGTTCTAACAAGATATAGTGCATAGAGAGGTAAAAAAAGCGCCAAACTTATGCGGTCTGCCGTTTGGGAGCTTCTGAATATAGCCACCATGTTCCAATGTATATGTTATGAGTCTTCTCAAGGGATGATGTTGTGGTGAACAACACGGCCTACGAGCGTTTATTGTTCCTTGAGAAAATCTACGATTATTGATAGCCAGGCGACGCTGCAGGGACAACAGGAAAGGGGGAGAATATAAGGTTATGGAGTATGCGTTTATGGAGCCCCTCACCTGAGTTCTAAGACAGGTGCAAGCAAGGACTTTACTTGTTACTGTGGCCAATTTATTTGGGATATACTTGATTTTTCCTGTGGGCGGGGGTAGCCCCCCAACGCCCGCATTGCACAGGTCGCCCGAGCAAAGTCTGAGGGTCACCTAGTTTCGCGGGTGACCCATCCTAGACGCCACCCTGACTTGAGGCCTCTCAAGTCAGGGTACCCGGGGATAGGCTGGTCAATAGCCACAAGGCTGGTGAAGGGGAAACCGGGGTAGTTTAGTGGGTAGTGGACGCTTTGGTCTCGAGTCCCACACACGGCCGCAGATCTAACTAACCTGCGGTTATGCTGCATAAACGCATTCTCCTCCAAAAAAAAGGAGATACTTGATTAGTAAGCATCGCTCAATGTGCTACCAGGCTTTTATATATCTTCGAGCCGTTAAGTGTACTGGCTCACATAACTTTTATAACTGCCAATTTCACCTGAAGGTGGGGTAGTCAGTCGGACTGTAACTATCAACTAGACCCAAAGCGGGATTCAACCCCACGACCACTGGCGGCTTAACGACTGTGCCATGGAGAATAACTTAGGCAGTGAAGTAGCTGCACCTGACATCCTGAACCCAACCATTTCTCTTTCAGACTACTTCAGGCGCAGGCGCAGGACATCTTTAAATGCACTTCTCCAAAAGCATAGCATACTTTCCTTGCTTTCTCCACTTGCATTGACAAACGAAAAGTGTTTGTTTTGAAACTTGATTCGCAACTTGTTTTGTACTTTTTATCATGTCGACCTCTTTTTAAGTAGCCTTTTACAAAGAATTACAACAACCAAGTAACTAATCAGTATCTTTTTAGCAAAATTACTTATTAAGAAAATTACCAAAAATAAAACTGCACCTTATATTTTAATTTATAAGTAAGTACTGTCCCATAAAATATTTCGCGCATGGATTCCACATCTTTTATCAGATGTCTTCCGATAATTAAAAGTTAATTAAGGAAAGCCTAATGAGGTTGACATGAATACCTTCGTTCGGCCGAAATTTAATTATTGGGTTAATATTTTTCCGATAATTATTGAAGGACAATAATGTTTATAAAAAATACTTAACACGGTTATTCTCTCTAAAATCTATACTTACCTAACACAACAATATTTAGTTCTTCCATAAACTAATGACTTCATCTTCAATCGGTTCTTACTTAGTTTTTTGAACTTACTTAGTATTTAAAACCTACATAGTTTAGTGAATTATTAACTTAGTGCATTTGTATTTAAGCTAAAACAAAAATGTACCTGAGCTGACAATGGTATTTTGACACAGTTACTCTTCACTATTGTCTGTATAATTATTCACAACCGGGAATAGATCCTACGACCTCTAGCATTAACTATGCGCATTCTAATGTTGCAAGCGCGTCCTCATCTCGTACTATTGATCCAGATCTATTGACATTTGAGACCGGTGCGCAGGCGTCTAACGGAAGGAAGCGCAGTACGTTAATATGAGTTTAATGACGCTCTTATGTTGAAGGAAATAGAGTTGGTATTCGAACCGGAAGGTGGTGAATGGTCGCACGCGCTCCGAATCACAATCATCGTTCATCACAATAGACACAAAGAGTTTTTAGTACGTGTTGATGTGACTCATTTTATTTAGGTGAAAATAGGGTTGACTACAATGATTAAAGCAATTTTGTACTTATCTAAATTAAACTCGAAAACATTTTATAAATTAACTATTCATTGAATCAATTCAAAGTAAAACCGAAAACCACTTCCCGTCTTCCCGTTCCGTTATTCGGAAATTTAAAGACACAACTGACTTTATTGATTTTGTCCTCATTTCCAAAACTAAACATTGAAACATTAGTTTTCATTAAGTTTTTGTATGTATGACAATTACTGCGGGTATACATATTAAAAATTTTCACAACAGATATCAAACCAGGTTGGTATAAAGATAGTACAATGTTGAAAGGCCTGAAATTAAATTTGCCTGTTATATGAATTAAAATCCCAGTTGTTACTCATATTTTATTGTAAACAGAAATATAAAAAGAGTACTCTTTTAATAACTTCTAAGTACTACCTACATACGTGACAAAGATTTTAAATATAAAACCTAAAGTGAACGTAAAAAATTAAAAAACAAACTGAAGTAAAATGTTCAACCCTACATCCGTAATGGATGACTCGAAGATTGGAAACCAGTTACCCAGTTATAATTTGTGTCAGTAAACAGCTGTCAGATCGTATGCAAATGTGCATAACTCTTCGAACGCTTATCTTATTACCTGCATGGCGTGTGATCTCGATATTCACCAGGTCAGCTATGTGAGCACTCTAAACACAACATTGAGACGTCAAAATATCGGTACACAAGATAATAAAAATAGAAAATTATGTTACCTATTTTGCGGGGAGTGGTGCAAAGCAACAATGGTCGATTAGAACTTGCTATGGTTAAAAATATTAATGTTATGGGCATAGCGGTTAACTGAGTAGCTTTCTGCGGGTGCAGAGCGTGACATGTCACATTAATATAACATATTATTATGTCTCAAATGAGTGGTCGCACGCGGGGTGAAAAGGAATGAAGACAACTGACTAAACTTCATAAAAAGTTCTTAAAGGTTAATAATAAAAAAACTAAAACTAACAGTATAGAAGTTCATTAAGCTACACTCACTAACATAAGGTACATCAGTAAAATAGGTAGTAATGACCGCTTACCATAAAGGGTTGCGTGCCTATTTGCCAAAAGAAGTTGTATTAAATAATAAAAGAAACAGATTGTGAAATGTTTGTGAAAGCGTTTCCCCCAACTTTTATTATGCGGCCATTAAATATCCCGAACTACCTTTTCGTGTAAAAAGCGTTTCGTTCCAGTTTAGTGTGTTTCAATCAATCAAGGAGACGCAAACGATCAATATAGGGAGGGAAACTACATAACAGCCATTAGTAAACTACTTACCTACTATAGGTAATATGAAAGGATTTAGCATACATTTATTATTAAAGAATATTATTTTATACGAGTTTTAGCCTTTTTTGTGCGGAGAAGGATATTTTAAAGCCCTATAACCGCAGGTGAAGGATTCGGGTGTAACGTATGATGATTACGTATCATGACGTCAACGAAAAGGGAAGATCTTCCTCCGAGCTAGGTGTCTGTGCTCGGGGACCGCGGCCCAATGTACCGTCTTGGTGTGTTGTATATATGCTAGCCGAGAGAATAACTCTGCTAGCGCGACGCAGGATCGAATATCTGACTGGCTGTCTCAGTGACGTGCGAGTGACGAGTCTTAAAGCCAATGTTTACACGTGCACTTTTCGCTGACTTGCAATCTTGCGTTGTTGTCGTCAGTCTGTCGTATGTAGCGCATTCCGATAGCCGCTACACGGGACCTTTGATAGTCCCACTACTACTACTAGGTACTGACTAGATCAGGACAAAACGCTCGGAACAAAAAATAATATTTACTTACATTATTTCTTGTTCCGAGCGTTTTCGTTATTAGTGGATCCCCAAAACCGACAATCCAAAGGCCTATTGATCTTACTTATCGAGGGAATCTGCGACGTCGCCCGTGCTCGGTATTCAAATTGCAGCGAAGAGGACGTCGTGTGCGGAAGCGTAGATAAGCTAACGACCAAGTAGGTATACCTACACTACCAGACAGTATGTCGGAGATGTTTTTCAATATGAGATTATGTAGATACCTAAAGGGCATTGAAGATTTTGGCCTTCCTACTGGTCCGCCATTTTGATTTGTTTTTGAAACTTATAACTAACTTATAACTCAACTGAAAATTTGTTACAAACTCTGTATTAGTATTGGTAATAAGTACTACTGCGATATATAAATATACAACAATTGTTTATATTTTTACTTAAATATTTCCTTCTATAGTATCGACATTGTATTTATAATATATAAAGTATTTATATATACGTATATGTATCACTTTTTCCTTAAATTTAACTTAAAAAAGTATTATTTATTTTTTATTATTGTTCTCAACACTGTACCGTATTTTAATAAGCTTGTATAATTTTAAATTGATAATAAGAAACCGAGGCCAAGTCAGATGATTAAATCTTCCCGGCACCTGCGATACAGACGCTGTCTAGTGTGGGTGCCACAAGCAAAATCTTAGGCACCGATCTCAATAAACAGTAATAAGTTTAGTTGTAAGCACTTTCTGTAAAATGTGATAAGGTACATCTGTTTATTGTTCAATAAAGAATTTTGTATTTTGTATAAACAGAGTTTTTGAAACAGAGTAAAACTTTGGTTGCTTATAATCTTGGAAATGTCTTATGACATTTTTTATATTTGTATTGATCCTTAGTATCTAATTTTGAAAGAATTTCACGTGAACGCTGTTTTGAAAAAGAGTCAAAATGGCGGGACTAGTAAGTAGGTAAGCCAGCCTTCATACAAAAATCTTCATACCCCTTTACAAACTGCCATAGTCAAGTAGGTACCTAGTTTTGTTTGGAAAAATATAAAAAACATTCAAAGTAAAATTGGATTTTATATTTATTTAACCGTATGTATTATGGCAGTTTGTTTTATCTAGCACAGATTTGCTCGTGTGTCTGTATGATCCCCCAAACGGTAAAGAAATGTACTTAGTTTTAAGTGTTTGTTAAAAAGTCTTAAAATGAAAATATTTATGGTAAGATCCTGTGTGAACATCGAGTTTTCAAGTAGGCATAATTTTGAAAAACTTAAGCGTATTTTTTAGGGTTTTGAGTCTCTTTTCATGGAAATTAAATATCTTTTGGCCTATTATTACGCTAATTGTAGCTTAGTAGGTCAAGTGCCCAAGTATCACAGAAATACAGTTAATTTCGCATTTATAGAAGTATAATCCATATTGATGGCTGGATGGATGGGATGGGATACATAGGCAAATCATACAATATTGCGAGCATTAACAGAAAATAAAATCAGGATTGTTTACAACTTATAAAATGTACTTTTAAGAGACAAAGCAAACCACAGAATGTCCTGATTCCTTATTGAATTGTTCCGTCTCTGTGAATCAGAGCGTGAATAATGCATGAAAGTACGACTAACAAAATGACTTAGCCCTTTACGATGCCTAACAGAGTTACAAGACGGCTCAATACCAATGTTAAGATTATTCTTTTTTTAAAGACATCGCTGCCAACATGAATAAAAGAATGGTTCTTACTAAACGAGGCTTGAGAAGTCGCGTCGATCAATTCTCAAACTCTTATTAGTTCCCGGTCTACAAACAAATAACGATTTTTTATAAGTTCCTTATAAAAGTAATTAATGTATTATATTTATATAACATTAAAGCATTTTGACGAGCCATTTGGTGTAATGGTCGAGAAGTCGGCTATTACACCAAAGGTCGCGGGTTCGATACCCGCACGGTACAAACATTTGTGTGCATGAACATGTCTGTTTGTATCGGTCTGGGTGTTTCTATGTATAATATGTATGTATTTACAAAAAAAAAGTATATAAGTAATGTTTATCCGTTGTCTGGCACCCATAGTACAAGCTAATGCTTAGTTTGGGGCTAGATGGCGCTGTGTGAATAATGTCCCAAGATATTTATATATTTTTTTATATATATGTATTTTGCCTGTTTGATGGTAAAATTATATAATAACTTATATCTAATACCAGAAAAAAAATCTACTTGGGCTGGTCAATAGCCACAAGGCTGGCGCCAGCTCGTCTCAATCGGGTGTGAAGGGGAAACTAGGGGAATTTAGTGGGTAGTGGACGCTTTAGACTCTAGTCCCTAACACGGCCGCAGGTCTAGCTAGTTTTCGCATAAACGCATTCTCCTCCAAAAAAAAATAATAATACAACTTGTCCAGGTATCAGGTGTGGAATGGACCCGCATTCCTCACTTTCCTAGGAACTGCTCTTCCATCTTTGCTATTAAATTTATTCGAATTTTGTAACGTGCACGAAAGCTTCATCGGATCTTACCTAGGAACGTAATAAAAGATAAAGATTTTTTTCCCAAATTACCCTATGTACTGTCAGGATTGTAGTATGGGTAGAAGCTTCTCTCAACTCAAAACCTAATATTACGATAGTGTAACTGCCGTTAATCGGCTTGATTAGAAATTCTATAATGATAGTTTTCTCTTTACTATCAGAATTTGTACAAAAAGCATCTTATGCTTTTGTTAGGCAATCTCCCCGGATGGCTTTTTACACAGCCAGAGCTTTACAAGAGTTTGTTCATCTGCACGTGTTCTTATTATTTCCAAATATACAAATTCTTTAATTATTTAAAATATCGACTTACCGTTAATTTCGCTTTTTTTGCTGTGGTGTTTTTCCTTAGTACCTACGCAGGAAAAACTCGAAGTAAGGTGCAAAATAAAATTAAAATAATATTAACACTTTATTTTCTGCCAATATATTTTAAAAAAATACTTATCTACGCTCCTAAATTTTGTTTTCGGTCTAGATGCATATAATTTTTTTAAATGACACTTTTAAAGAGGAAGATTTTCAAATAAAAGACATAATTTCTGTAATAGCATTTATTTCCAGTTGTGATACGCACTATAGTTACAAGATCTGATGTAAAGGATAGAATCAATATAAAACAGTAGATACGCACAATTCCCTGTAGATATTACACAACAACTCAGTTCAGGTGAAGTCGAGAGTCTACGCTTTTGGGTGCTTTAAAATAAGTACAGAGGGGGAGAAAGTATTTTCTATTTATGTGTGAAGCCTAATAGATAGAGAGCATGTGATTCAATCAAATGTACCAATAGGGTAAGCATGCCCAAAATTGTAAAGTAAATGTAATAAAATTCTAATCGAGAAATTAGTATTGAGATTTAAATTTTTATATTATAACCACAGATAATACAGATAAACCAAAAAGCAAACCAAAGATAATACATTACTAGTAATACGAGTTAGAGTTAGAGATAGAGTTAGAAAGAATTTATAGTATTCAAAAGGCTATTGTGCGTTCAGAAAAAGGTTCAGTTCCATTATGCAAAGCCCAAAGGTTAATTTTAATTTAAGCTTTGGGTATTTTAATCAACCCCATAAACATGACACAGCGTTTAAGTTATCTAACTGATAAATTATCACAAACTTATCTATCAGTGGTGAAACTTTTTTTTTTATACCACATCAGTTGGCAGACAGACTCGCAGCCCACCTGATGGTAAGCGGTCACTGCGGCCTATTCCATTGAGGGACACTTTATCAGGAAGCGTCGCTCTATGTGCTGCCAGACTCTACAGTCTGGTAGACTCCTCTGATCTTCGAGTCTTCAATTTCAAGTGTACTAGCTGCCACATTAATATTGCCGAAACACAACAAGAGCTGTTACAGCAGCAGATTTCCCCTAAGGGGGTGGTAGCTAGCCAGTTGGACTCTGAAAAGGCCCTGCCAACAACCAGACCCAAGGCGGAAATCGAACTCACGACCTCCGGGTTGTTATACCCGAGCGGCTTAGCCACTGTTCCACGGATGCGGTCAAAAACTGGAACTTAGTTAAGTAAGAGACGAAGTATGAGGCGATTCTAGATAGGCCTCATAATTACTGTTGTATTTGGCTGAGTAAATCTGTTATTGTAATTTACCCTAAGTGTGTTTGATAACAACTTAGCATCAATACCTATGCAGATGTTATGACCTAGATGATAAACAAACCCGTACAGACTTCAACACACAATGCTACGAGTAGGTAATGTAAGTGTAATTCATAATAATTTCTCCAAGGTTCGTAATACATATGTATACCCTTAGATTATCACTACATAGTATAAAGCAAAGTCGCTTCCCGCTGTCTGTCCCTATGTGAACTTAGATCTTTAAAACTACGCAACGGATTTTGATGCGTTTTTTTAATAGATAGAGTGATTCAAGAGGAAGGTTTATATGTATAATACATGCACTATACATATAGTAGAGAAACATCATCGCATCCGTGCGAAGCAGGTGCGGGTCGCTAGTATATTTATATTTTAACTACTGTAGGACTAGCACATACAAGACCGAAAATAGAGAAATAAAAATATCAGTCCTAAATTTTCGATTTGTCCGTACTAGCGCTACTCTATTGCCATTGGGTCACTGAAATAAATCATATTCATTAATCTCAACTACATTCTTACTACCCCGTCAACTCCCTACCTCCTGTCAAAACTTTTAACAATCACTGTGCGGTTTTTACTCTGGTCACTGAAATACCCGAATATTTTGTATATCCTTTATTATTTTTAATAATATTTTGATAAGCTTAACAAAGTAAAAATGTCACACATAATTTATAACTCACACAATATAATTTATTTTTACACACAAACACTTTCTTACTCATAACAAAATAATACTACAAAAATTATATTCATATGTAAATAGGTAATGCGGTAACTAATTTTTATTCAGTCTATATCAGTTTTATATTTTTACAATGTATTTTAGAATAAATATTGATAGGATCCTAAAAATAAAATAAAATCAGCATTTGGTCACTACTTAATATGAGTTGATAATGTTGGTATTTTCTATAGATGAATTTATTTTATGTAGATGAAGATAATAAAATGTGCGCTATTTATTATTATAATTTGTTGCAGAATAACAATAACTGGAATATATTTATTATAATATATCAAAGTTTCTTAGTACAGTCCAAGAGATAATTATTACCATACTTTATTTAAAACGGTTTTTGACGACCTATTTTGTGTAAATAAATTGTTTGAGAATTCAGCTAGCACGTCAGTGCATAAACATGTCTCTATTAGTCAGAGAGATGTAGGTATTAATTTAATAGACAAAATAATATGTATTTTTATCACTGTGTAAGTTTTGCTTTATTTGGTGAAAAGTAGCGGTGCGTGGTCAATGTTGCAATAGTGAGAAGTTGTTTTATTATGCCCATCTGGCAGCACTGTATTGCCTAAAAGTTCATCAAAAATTTCACAGGGAACCGAGTCCGCCGCTAATCTTTCTTCCTCGTGATATATTTTGAGTCCGTACCTAATATATTTAAACCTTTAGCATGTCGAGTTGCACTATTCCACATCGAAACATAATTATGTTCACAAGAGTAAATTAATACCATGACATAACATGCTGTGATTTACTTGCGGTACTTTGCCTTATTACGTTATGAACATATATTATCACAAAGTGTTACTATTTCGTTGTATCTGCATGCTTGTAGACACAATTTACTTAATCATTTATTAAGTTTTCATCCAAATTACCTACATAAAAAAAATGATACTATAATATTATGTATATTGAGGATATCTCAGTCTGCTAAGTACGAAATTAGTAATTTCTGGTACGAAACTCGTAGAATGTTTAAAGTTTTACAATTTATAAACAATATATTGTTTTCTTCAAAATACGTTTGAAAATGTAGGGTTAAATATCATACGTAGATAACAATGTTTTTTAAACATTTTTTTACTACAACTTAGAAATACATAGAGTTAATAATAGAGTTAGAAATACGATAAACTAAGAATTTCTATTATAATTTGTATCTAAAATTGACAACCATCTATCTATGTGCAAGTATCAATCATCATTATGAAAATATATAAAAAAAAACTCAAAAATAAAGAAAAAACATTTTATTTATTTACAATAAAATACAAGAACTCATATAAACGAAATAATACTAAAACGCATTGTCATTCGTTTTGTTAACTAAATACAAAAAAAAATCATTCTCCATCTACAATAATAAAAAAAATATTGTTATTTATAAATGTGCTTTATCTACGGTATAAGTTATTGATTAACATGGCATCGTCTTACATTTATCATCTATTAATACATTTTACTATAAATAACCTTAAATCTAAAGTAACAATTGAAGGCCCTTTACATAGAAGACTTTTAGTATTTACTTTGATTTTTCTACTAATTTGAACATTAAAATGGACTAAAACTGATACATAAAATAATTTTTTCACTAGGTAAATCCACTAACAAAGGAATGTCGTCAAAATTGAGCAATAGTTACAAAATAAACCGATTTGTATAATTAGCTAAGCTGTACATATAAGTTAATAGATATGGCGTTACAGGATATGTGCAAAGCTGGCGTACCATACAATATCATTTATTTCAATATCATAGTTCAATCAACCTTGTCAAAAAATGTAATTTATACACAGCAAATTCACTCATGTCTTCAGATTATGGACGTGAATACAAAACAGTTTTTAAGACGCATAGATAAAATCGAAACATACCATGTCCAAATGCATCTTCAAAATTATGTTTGTTTGAAATTTAAGATGATATATTTTTTTTAGATTTTATTGTTTCATTGTATAAGGTATTACACGATATTATTCGTCTATATTCACTTCTAGTTGTAACTCTGTCATGAGACGAACATGGGCGTGCCTAATGACTAATACATAGGAATCGTTAATTTTCTCTCTTCTACGAATCACTCACTCTTATTGGCTCTAGAATTTACTACCATAGTTCGTGATATAACAGAATCATTTGGAGTGCACGAATAACATCATACATTCACTAATCAATTTCAAACTCATAATTATGAAGTCATTTGCCGTTCGCATATTGAACAAGGCGAATAAGGTCGATGTGACTTCCAAGTTATGTTGTATGTACAATTTGTAAAAAAACATCATAAACGAAAAGTTTTTAAGCTTATGATGATTTATAAATAAATGTTTTACCCACAGTATCAAACAACATCTGTATAATTTGCAATAGGTACCTATATTCTTATTGAATTCAATATGTATTGGAACACGTTTCATATCATTTGAATAAATAAGAGAAACACTTCGGTTTATTTGTATATTATATAAATGATAAACCTCGTTTATTAAGATTATTCCAAAGAAAGTAAACAATCATTTTAAAATCTGAACATTCAATTCTGGTCCGAGCTACATTCAATACGGTAGGTCCAAGAATAATCAACTTGGCAGTTTGATTAATCAATCTTCAAATAACGAATTTATTCAGTCACTTGATTTGGAGTACGACTGTTGACGGAAGTTGTCGAAGAAGTTAATTACTATTTAAAGACAGCACGCAGTCCGTATACTACGACTAATGTTAAAAATAAGATGATAGATACAAATATTATCCCACTTCATTATGGTTACAGGAATCTTGGTCATGCAATAGGTCGTGTAGGTATTGTCGGCAACATTGACATAATTACATACCCAAATTCATACATTTTCAAATTCTCATAGCAAATTTTTGGAGCTAATAGCATAGTTTTAGGAGATCCTATTTAAGATAGTCATTCATTATAAACGCCTAATGATAATTTTTATCCTAGTAATTGAACATACTACTTTTAGCTTACAGTATATTAAAGCCCACAGAACTTGATTATATATGTAGTTATATAATATTGATCGGTCTATATAAATAAAGTACTACAAGTAATTGCCGGAGAATAAATTCAGTAAATCACCAGTCGATGGGGTCTATTTAAGTTACGTACTTTAATAAAGTACTTTTTATTATAGATAAACAATGATCATAAAAAGCTCTCAATAACACTACGGGTCTTTCGCTTAAATAGCAAATCCTAACCAAAGATATAAAATCTCAATAACAATTAAGAATTCGCACCTTAAAAATCGCGTATTCGACATAAAATTCTCATGAGATTTTTATGGTCTAGAAAATGCATTGCAAAATTCACAATTTTTTACGATGCGATCGTAGTAATGACTAAATCCCAGAAGCTATAAAATTACAGTCTAAGTGAAGAAGTTATCTCTTTGCTGGTATATTGGGAGTTCAACGTCGGGTGATCGATCGTCCAAGTCGTTGTGCTCGCCGTTTTGTGGCAGCTCTTCCAACGCTTTCACTGTTAGAAAAAAAATACAAATTGAAATAAAGTAAGCATCAAACTACGTTAAATGTTAGAATTTCGAGAAATCAAACATTCAATTAACACTCAGAACACGATCAAAAATTACAAGACATTCAAAGAATTTTAAGCTTCACCAAACTCAAAAGTAATAACGCAAATTCGCGTAACATCAAAGAAGTTAAAAAAGGCAAGTTAAAAACTTTTCATAATAATGACTTTGGTGAAACAGCATACGATGCGCAAAATAGAAAAATAAATGAAGGCTACTCACAACGGAATGCATAAAACGTTATCATGCTGCAACACAGGATAGCAGGACTCTTCTAAGGACCGCCCAGTCAGCCAACATCGACAAACTTGCAGGGTAATGCTTAGTCTAAAGGTAATGAATTCTTGGCAACGTGTGTAGATGCATAATGTAGGCGTAACCCGGTAGAAGCCAAGGTCTTTGACCCTTGAAAAACAGGACTAAATAACAAATGTTTCCTGGCACCCATTAATGATTCCCTTTGGACATTGAAGTTTGTAGCTCATATTTTGAACCGTCTAGAGTAGGTACATCTAAATGTAAAAGTTTCTAAATTGTCGAATATAATGGAAGATCTTTTGTCCATGTCTTTTAGCTACAGATCCAAGTTACGCCAATGGAGTGTGCCGGTAGTGATGGTTATGTGTGAGTCAGTTGTTCGCGGTGGACGGTCCTTGCTCAGTGGTGGTTCCTGTTGAAGATGGGACAGACGACATCAAGCGACTGTTACATGCGTGAACGAACGTGTGTTAGTCACACCAAACTCGCGTCTGTTATTAGAATTATTGTATCATCAAGTATATGACTGTGAAGATCTGGTTATCGGAATCGAAATCGAAAAAATATGACCCAAAATATTTAGAACATGACAATTTGTCAAATCCCCATTTGATCAATTATCTTCATAGGTCTGATATAAAATAAACTTTCTGAATGTTTAACAATTTTTTAACTAGATGTGAAGAAAAGGTAAAAATTAGTCAAACAGCAATTATAATAACAGACGATAAAAATCCAAATCGCAAATCAAAGTGCAACACGGGCAAAAACTACAATGACAATAGTTAAAAAACCGTCAATACTGGAATATAGTGGAGTTACGGGCATTTAACAAGAGCGGATACATTGAGCTGTCTGGAATGGGAACAACGCCTAATTGATGTTTGGGGAAGGCCGCTAATTGTTGCCTCCAATGGGTTGAAGCAATTAATCATCAAATACAAACAACTACTGCCTGGTATCAAATTAAAGGTCTTGGAAATGGAAAAGTTGGCTACAAACTTTTCCTGTCGTGTCAATTTGGAATTGAACCTTGCTTTATTACAAAATGGCGTTCTGGTTAAATCGACTTTTTAATAATTTTAAATTCGAAAGTCACCTGTAAAGTCGTAAAGACGATTTTATTAAAAAAGAATATTATTTTTTGTAACCAATCTATGCTCTGAGATGTTTCCGAATTTGTAGGTGCAAAATATGTTTTTCAATGTTTTGTTTTTTAAGTTCACGGTTCCTATTCTCCGAGTCACTTAAGACTTTTAAAAATTTTCCATTATTCATCAAATCTTATACTATCAGGCGTTTTTCCACTATTTTAAAGGTGAAGCCCAGCTCAATGTTCCAAGGGTTAATAAAAAACGTGAAAACAACATAGATCAAAACTTCAAATATCAAAGGGATTAGCTAAAGTAATCTTACCGGCGATTATTTTGCTCATCTCAGTGACTTGCTTGGCCAGTATCTGGTTCATCTGGAGCAGGTGTTCCCGTTGTCGCTTCTCTTCCCCGTCCGGGCTCTAGCGTTCAAAGCAACACATGTAGGACTGCCAGTATATATACAGCCAACATTCAAGCGGCTATTCAAGCTTAAGTGCTTGCAGATACAATTCTGCTTTTATAAATCTGAAGTGGGCAATTTTTTTCTAAAATGACTTTCTGAGAAAATGACCTTTTGCAAAATGACTTTTCGCGTCAAAATGGATGGATGGAACGATGGATGTAGTATCAGCCTATTAAACATCACAATGCAGGGCAAATGCCACCTTAATTGAAATCAAATCTTTTTCATAATGATGGTAACTGGCTTAGTCACCACGGTAGCCGAAGCCGAGCTGTGTTTGAAAGATTAGACACAAATTTTGCGCGATCGGGAATTGAACCCATAGACCATCGAGCCAAATATGGGTGCTTATTGCTATTTTTATCTCTGAAAAGCTCGAATCTTACGGATCTTTCTAGCAACTTCGAAATCTTCAAGTCTGAATTTGTAATGTACTAGCTCCCACATTAATATTGCCGAAACACAGCCAAAATACGAGCAGCTTAGGCACTGCTCCTAATTATTGGCTCCATTCATAATTTATATGGAAACATACATATCATCTTCCTACTAGAAATAACAAACTAGATCATTTAATATTTAGATTTAATCAAAAAAAATAATAAAGATTTATCACAAACAATGTAATTGTATCTACAAGCACTAAAAATCATCTATTTGGTCATCTTATCTTATTTTATATTTTTAAATACATGATAAGAAGTGGAAAGAGTCAAGGAATGATCATGCGGACAGATGGAAAGGTGAAAAGTCATTCAGAACGACAACAAAAGCAGAACGAGCTAGTCAAGGTGCTTTTATCTCACATGAGAAATGTGTTATACAACATAAATACACAAAAATACAGATATATACGGAAATTATGAGTTTTTCAAACATACATATGAATAAGTAACCACTGCTGCACTGTTTTATTTTGTTATTTTATTTTTAATAATTAAATTATATATCCAAGAATAATTAGACGAAAAAAAGGAAAAATATTATTATTAAGAATACTATTTTTTAAACTGTTGTTGAGTTTTACTAATGATCAAAATACTTTAAAGTGCAATGCAAAAATAATAAATCTATTTTAATATCATTTATTGCTCAGTAAATAATTTTAATAGGATCGTTTGTTCTTATTTTTAATGTTGCAATCATAAAATAAATTATATAGTAATATTTAGGAAAACAATAAAATAAATAGATGATAAAATTCTGAGAATATATAAATTATAAATAAATAATCAGTAATGAAAGTAGGTACTGAGTATTGCTTAAAAGATAGAAATGGAATGATATTAATTTCTAAAATGCAGCTAGAAGTAATTTTATTTACCCTGTTGTGAATTCTTGAGCGATACAGACCAAAAGCACATTTTTTTGTCTACACTATTAGATTTACTGTCCCATTCCTCTAGCTTATTCGTAACTACAATCATAACGTACGGCCTGTAATCTGTATATAAAGTATGCTCATGGATTTTTTTTGATTTCAAAATAATTAAATGTAACATTTTAAAGGCCAATTCATTAATAATGTGTTAGTAAATCTGCAATGGCGTTGTACAAAAAAAACGAGCAGTTGAATGCTTATAGCGTGGTAATCTCAAACGAATATGGAATCCTGCATCGCGCAAGCAAAGATACACACATCAAAATAAAGAGAACTAGATCTAGCTCGACTCTTTCACTATCAAAGGACGTTACATTTCCTAAAACAGACTTGCCTACCGTTTATAATAAAAGAAGAAAGAAAGTTCGCAGCATAATCATATAAAATAACAACACCTATAATTTTGTATTACTTGGGGAAGATATGCTTATACTTTTACATGATACGCAATATTTTTGGGCAAAACCTATGAAATACAGATAGTGGTCTGTCTCACTCAAGAATGTCATCAAAGTGTCAACGTGCAGAGTACATTCTTACCTTGCTGTTGGGGTCGGCGGAAGAACTGGAGAGCATCTTCTTGATGGATTCAACCTTTTCTTGGCGTTTCTGCTGCTCCTCCGGAGAAAGCTCTGGAGGCTGTGGGATATTAATTTATATTATAATATGCCTTTAAAGTCACTGCCTTAGGCCCAATAGAGAGCTGATCCTCTGAACCACTGTAATTAAATGAATGTAATTTAATTTGCATGCAAAAAAAGAGTATTTGTATCAGTATTTGTCGACGTCAGGCTGGCAGCCTTTAACTTTAAAATTGTCTCTTTTGTCACTTCCGTCACAATTATTTCTTCCCTTGTTAGTCGCTTTTTTATATCATTTTCATTGTAATTTTATCCCATTATATTCCTATAACCTAAATTGAACCACCTTTTATTCCATACAGTCCACAGTGTTCTTACAAAAAGCCTCGTTCATACAGCAATCATATAGCACAATTTAGGCGGATTACCTACACTGCTGTAAGGTTTATTTAGTTGACGCTGGTGGATAATACAATCGTATCAAATACAACATACAAAGCATAGATAATTAAAACAAAAATTACGCGCGGCGAAGTGACACAAAGTCAATGTGACTATTTGTGTACCGGCCGGGTAGACAATCAACTCACCTTCTCCGGTATGTACCGCTCCGGGATGAGTATCTTCTGCGGCGCGGCGAGCAGCTGGTCGATGGTGGTGTCGGCGAGGCGGTGCGCCGGCGCCGGCAACGCGGACCGCACCACGTCCGGCGCGGGCGCGGAGCGCAGCGCGCGTTCCATGTCTGCGTCGTCTAGCGACCGGCCGAGTTTCTGTGCGGGCAATCGAGTATTGTTATTATCCCGAGATTCTGTGTCGACGATTGTCTTGTCATTATCGTTTATTTAACTTTATTTGGCAGGCAAGCACGCGCCCTCCTGATGATGAGCTACTGCGGCCTATCGCATGAGAAACACTTGAAAGAGAAACGTTGCTTATTGTGCTGTCGTACTGTAGGCCTCTATGATATTCGAACCTTTCATTTGAAATATACCTACTGGCTCCGAATTGTGAAGCTAATCGTATACTTACTTAAAAATATTCTGCCACTAACCACATATAATTGAGAATAAAACTGGCAATCTCGATAGTTTATAGGTTGGTCACCAAGTGTGCCATAAAACAGTATTAAAATAGGTACTTACATCCTGGTTGTATCCATCTTTAGGCAGCTCATTCAACGTCTTAGCGCTTAGATGATGTGGCGCAGTATAGTGCCGTCTCTTTTCCTTCGGCACCTGTCTCCTATGCAGCGAGCCCGTCTTCGGTTCCCCAGACATCTCCGTGATGATCTGCTTCGCCGCCTCGCTCTTGAATATCGGCGACAACTCCATGTGAGACCTCGTCAAGCTTACAATACTACTCGTCTTAGACAAGGGATCGTTCGTCAGAGTTCTAGAACTATCCGTAGGACTGTTCAAGTACTGCGTGGAAAGGGAAACTGTTCTATCGTAAAGGGACCTATCGTAGCTCTTCTGGTAACTGCTGCTAAGTGATGACATGTCTCGGGAGTAGTCATAGTTGGATAGAGAAGGACTGGATGGGTATTTAGGACTGAGCTCCATATTCCTGTCGTTCAGACGAAGATATGTTGGAGGTTCTTGCTGTGTTCTCTGCTGATTATAATCCTCAAGTTTATAGTCATTCATTGCGGGTCTGCCGTAGTTGAGAGACGTGACGAGCTCCTCTTCTATGAATTGGTCTAAGTTGGCAGTGATGTTGTGGCTTGGCCAATCGGACATTGGTTGTAAGGAGCGTTCCCTATCCCGTTGCCGTCTTTCGCTTTCCCGCTTGACTATCCGGACTGTCTTGATCTCTTGCTTCTCTACGTTAGATAAGTTTCCTGTAAACAAAAAAACAGTCTCAATAAATCAATTTTTTTCCTGATAGTTTGTGTAGTTTTATACTAAATGCATTACGCTTACCCTCAGCCAAGTATAATTGACACAATGCCACCCAGCCGAGAGTTATGTGGAGAAGGAAGAGACTGCGTTAAAACGCCATAACCGCAGGATAGCGACACCTGCGGCCACTTACCTACTAGACATAAATGCTTGAGGTACTTACTTTGAAGCTCAGACCAATGAATGTGATGTTACCCAATATTATTCATGGATTCGAAGGTTGATTACCATCATGAACATTAAAAAACATATACACAAACATAACATAAAAAGTAAGATATTAGTACTAACCGAATCCACCTTGCTGTATATCGTCACTAGTCAACGGCGAAGTGATCTCATTGACCCCAGCCCGCGTGTCGACGTACAAGGGCGTGTCCAATTGCTCGTAGTGGCCCGGGGGGTGCAGCGGGCCTGTGACGTCATAGTCGTATTCTGATTGACCGTGGTCGATCGTGTGGCCGGTGTCGAGGTTTGTTTCTTGCCATGAGGAGTGGGGGCGGCGTTGTTTGCCTGTGAACAAAAATTTTAAATGAATGCTACATTTGTAAAGTAATTAATTTCGAAGTTTCAACTCAGAGCGCATTTGTTTTATTTCTCAATTAGCTGCCCACTCAAGCTCTACACGGGTGAAATTATCCTAATAACAAACACTATGTATAAAATCATAAATAAGTACCTTACTGTGCGTACACAAAAAAATATACAATTACATTAACCACTAAGGTAAGTTCTAAATAACTCTGGTTATGGCATGCTGTGGTGTAAAATGTGCACGAATTGCACAGTGAACTTTTGTGGCAGAAAACAGGTAGATATGTGGCAGATTTCAAATGCTTAAAAGTTTCTAAGAAGGTACAAGATCACGTCTCTTCGTTATAAATTGATCTTGGTGTACAATGATAATTAAGATGTTTTACAGGCAAAAATGCATTCAAATCCAATTCAAACTTCATAACACAAATCCAGTATGTACTTGTAAAGTTTCTTACCGGGCATAGAGTCATGGGTAGTCTGCAACGCATGTGATTGCTGCGTAAGGTGCCGTACTGCACGACTCAATTCCTGCCTCTGCCGCTGAAGAGCCGACACCAACTGCTGCACTCGGGACACTTCTGCAAAACCAATATCTATGTCAACTGGCGCGTGTAAAGAAAGCAGCAGAGTTTAGTGGGTAGTTAAACGAAGTAGAAGAAAAAAGAGAGAGAAAGAGTTCTCCTCAGTATAAATTAATTGCTACGGTTGTAAAGAGGATCAAGACTCGTGGTTAACTCCCGCACCAGCGTGTGCAGGCAGGGAGAAGGGGAAGACTTCGACTAACAAAACGTGGAAGACGTTTGGTCCTCTGTGAGGAAGTGGCAGGCCAGGTGGTGGAACCGAAGCTCCGCCACCAGCATTGTACTCCCCTGCTTGGTGGGTATGACTCGACTCTTCATTCCCCCTTTCAGTGACGGGAGGGGTGTAACCCCAACTCCTCTTTGGGGGCACCGCGCGGGGAGTTTTTCTTCACAACGCGTGAGAGAGAGCCTCTGTAAATTCTACATACTAAGTATTGTTAGAATATAAATATATTTCTCTTGATAATTACAATTTTACAATATTCGTCATTATACATTGCAAGCGCGGCAAAATCTATCTGTCAATCCCCCGACTAGTGCGGGGCACCGTAAGCGGTGACCATAGTGATGTGTTAATCGAGTGAACCAATTATTCGTCTAACAATATACTCACCGTCCTCGAGCATGGCGGTGGGATGCGCGGGCACGGCCGCGCGCCGCGCTTGAAGCGCTCGCCGCAGCTGCTGCAGCTCTCGCTCCAGTCGCGCGTTGTCCGCCACAGTTTGCTCCAGTTTCTGAACACACGTACACCAACGTCAGACCACAAAAGGCAAACTGATGTGTTTCTTCCGGTATCTACTTCTTCTCAACGTGGAATTGATATCATCAAAAAAAAATTGACGTGCAAATTATTTTATTGGGAAGAACGGAACCCCACACACGCAGGCCAGCTAAAACCATTGTCGTCCAGAAAAAAAGTGAAAGATAATAAATCATTGTTCCACAATATGTATTCTGAGCGGGTTTCGATTACTAACTAAACGAAGCATGGAATAAAATAATTTCTACACGTTTAATATTGAACATATACTATAACCCAAATACTTTTAGGAGATCTAATGCTTCCTTAAAAGTGGAAGATCTTCCTCCGAGCTAGATCGACTGTGCTCGGGGACCATGGTCCAATGTACCATCTTTGGTTTGTTGTATATATGCTAGCGGGCTGAAATAACTCTACTAGCGCGATGCAGGATCCCATACTAAATCGTGTTCCTAAGTTAGCGCCTTCTGTTATCAGTTGGTAGAACTGTTGGTGGCGAGTTGTCTGTTGATCAAGTTAGACGTCGCCACATCACTCCCCCACGGAGACCGGAGGTCCAATGTTGACCGAGGCTCAGCAATCTGGACGTCAGAGCTTCGAATGCCAGTGAGTCTCAATTCCACGGTGAGTTGGGAAGAGAGCGTAGAAGCGGGTGCTCGAGTCCGCAGTGAGTCGGGACGAGCTTAAAGATACTCGAGTCCGCGGTGAGTCGGGACGAGCTTGAAGATACTCGAGTCCACGGTGAGTCGGGACGAGCTTGTAGATACTCGAGTCCGCAGTGCGTCGGGACGAGTGAAGAGATGCGTGCTATGCGCAGGCTGCATAGCTGCCAGGACCGATGAGCGCCCAGTGAGTCCGGACGTGGGGCGCTGAAGACCTGGTGGGCACGTAGTAGCTGCCAGGGAACCAGGAAGCTGTTGCGTAGCTGCGGTGGTTCCGTGTGGCTGGAGGCTGGCTTGCTGTGACTGACTGCTGAAGTCCTGCTGGGGATGAGACGAGGCTGAAGGGATGCGAGGAACCGCTGAAGGCTGATGCGATGTTCACGGAATGTGGTGGTCGCCAAGGTGTGAAGCGATTTTGACCACATGATGTCGGGATGCTCACTTGTATGTGGGGTCGCCAAGGTGTTAAGCGATCTCACCCACATCACGTCGGGGTCACCACTTTAGGAGATCTAATGCTTCCCTAAAAGTGGAAGATCTTCCTCCGAGCTAGATCGACTGTGCTCGGGGACCATGGTCCAATGTACCATCTTTGGTTTGTTGTATATATGCTAGCGGGCTGAAATAACTCTACTAGCGCGATGCAGGATCCCATACTAAATCGTGTTCCTAAGTTAGCGCCTTCTGTTATCAGTTGGTAGAACTGTTGGTGGCGAGTTGTCTGTTGATCAAGTTAGACGTCGCCACATACTTATTGAACTAATTTTGTCGACACATGCAGTTTTTATGGAATTATTAATAACTTTTTAGTTTCTACTACCACCCTCATAGTAGGTAATTACTTTGAAGGTTTGTTACTTTTACTATTTATATTTACATTCCTCATGACATTTAATTAATTTACGATTACCTGTAACTTTCAGTGTCGAAATCTGTGCACCAACACCATTTGAACCAACACAACTAAACGTGCAATTCTACCATCAATCTATTAAACTCGTTCCTATCTAAAATCATTAACTAAATAAATAAAATAGATAAATAAATTAAGACGACCGCACATGCATCTTCTTAGCTCTAGGTCTTGCACTGCAAACGCCAAAACTATACAATTTATACAAACTTGTTTTATTAACAAACATTTGGTTGGGAATCGAACCCGCGACCCTTACATCTCAACCAGCTCCCTAAACGGGTGGTATTTTATTTATCATTGTCCGCACAGACAAACAATATACAGCATGCTCGAAAACTTTTTTCACTTTGTCGGTGCTTGTATACGAGTAAAAGGTTAAATATAAATAATAGAAAGTGCATGATATATCCGAAAACCTTATAAACCTTAGAATTGTGCGCCAGCATGGCGTGGACACGAGCCAGTTCTGCCTCGAGGCCGACGCCGGCGACCGAAGGTGGTGGGGGGTTGGTCATGCGAGGGGGAAGGTCCCCTCGAGGTACGCTGTCGAGCTTGCCGCGAACGCCTGCCAAGATAAAAGGGTAGAACTATTAAAAACGTGCTTTGAAGTGAAAAGGATGTACTGGCAACATGTTCCTGTAAAATTGACAATATAACAATTTGTAATTCGTCATATATCAATATAAAATTTTAGTAACAATTGTTACAGCGACTTATCTTAAAAATGATTTTACGCCAATAATTACAAATCATAGACCGTGTGTGTGCAAGCTTTCCCTATCTCTTACTCTCACAGCTTGGAAGAATAGAGCAGTATGACACTGACCAACGGCCTTTTAATTCCAAGCCCAAGGACGCGACTACAGCAGACATGTTATGGAAAATTAAAATTAGATTCTTATTTTAATAAAAGTTTTGTATGACACAATATGTACTATTTTTGTGTACAATAGTCAAATGACATAATTACCGGTAAGCAAAGACTCAATGGCGTCCTTGTCAGTCTTCAAGCCCTGCAGTATGGCAGCCTCATCAGCCAGTTCTTGTTCCAAAGCCCACAACTCAGCTACCCTGGCTCTCGCCGCCTCAGTCTCTAATGGTTTACCGGCCGCGGCACTTTCCAACCACCTGGAAGTTAAGAGTAAAATGTATTAATATCATTATTATTAGTATTAATATCATACTAGTCATTTAGATCATGGGAATCCACTGGATGCGGTTGGAGCAAGTCCTATTTCCAACAGTGGACGTGTTTCGGCTGGAATGATAATGATGATGATCTATCATTTAGATGCATTTTTTAAGAATTGCGAATATTTAATTCATACTATTTTTACGAACATAAATCATGAAATATCTCTGTTATCTCATGCATCAAATAAATATTTTATTTCCAAAGGATTCAAACAACTTAGGTACAAGAAGACGTAGAGTAGACGTTAATTTCAATAATATTGTTAACCACTTTTAAACGTTATCATTTCCTCTTTCCGCTAATTTGAATACCGATATTCAAAATAACTTCGCGTTAATTTAAAATTAAAATATCTCACCTTTGTTGCTCTAGAGCATGTTCAGCTAGGACCTTCTGCCTCAGCCGTTGGTTTCTCTCCAGTCGTTCCACCGTGGAACCAGGCCTGTTGTACAAGGATCCCAGCTTTACCATGTTGTCTACCAACTGCACCAATGGCTTGCTCTTCTCGTACTGGTGTTCCAGTTCCATCAGCTGCATTCGTAACTGCTCTAGGCGTTGCAAGTTCTCTTCGCGTTCCATGGCTTTGAGAGAGCTGAGGCTGTCCTGTAATTTAAACATCAGAGATTTGAGAAAAATTTAACCTAATTTAGATTCTCAACCACCATATTTTTTTATGAACATTAACATAGATTGCTTCCATAAAAGGTGAATATGGAAAAAAAAACTTGGAAATAGCAAAACAAAAAACAGTTATCAACGCTTGTAGCACACTGCGGCGAATGCGAAGGGGAAACGAAACGAACGCGAAACGCAGAACACTTACGCCTTTATTGCGTGTACGTTAAAGGCGTTAGTGTTCCGTTTCGCATTCTCTGCAGTGTGCTACAGGTGTAAATAAAGAAATGATAAAGCAACAGAAAATAAAAAACAAAAAACACCTCAATGCTACTGATCTGCATACGACACTGCTCAATGGCACGATGAGTGGCAGCATGCCGTCGTCTCAACTGTATGAGAAGCAGTACCAACTCCTCGTGCGTCCGACCGAGGAGCTCCCCGGCTGTCGGAACTTCGCCCAAATGATCACCCTGACGCTGATCTCTCGGCTAATGATAACAGAAATAAATGCAAACACAAATGGTAAAGCGGGCCCAAATGATAAAAATAAATGTGCTTAGACAATAAAATTGTAAATCTATGGAGAACATAATACATAATATATCCTTCGACAACAAACAAGCAAAATACCACGACCCTCTGACTTATTACATTGAGGACGATTTGAGGGGAAATATACTAAATAGCATAGTTTAATGCGTTTATTTAATACTAGCTTTATTCCTATGATGAGATTTGAAAACTTTATTACATTCTAGTTATTATGTAGATCATAATTTTACAGTTAAAATATTTAAGTCCCTTAGGCCCTTAGTGTACTTGAAAATGTTTCACTGTGTAATGGATCTAATGTACGGACAAAAACAATGATATATTTTAAATTCTACAAAAAATAACATTACAGAAGCAGTAATTTAGAATGAAATTTAAAAATTTAAATCTTACCAAGTCGTCCGTTTCAGTATTCCTTCGGACTCTAGGGCTCACAGCTCGTATAGGCTGCTGCGAGGCTCTAGATGGAGATCTAGTCATGCTCCACGAGTCCTCCGTTGTGTTCAATGTATGTAACTGTAACAGAAACAAAACCGAGTTCTTTTATACATCTAGGTTCTTTTGAAATTTTCCCATCATTATTAAGCAACAATATTACGTTATATTACTTACATTTTGCTGTGATGTTGACATCTGTTGAGACCCATAATTATCGTTCGCTGGTTTATCCTCTACCCATCTCACTCTTGGACTTACAGCACGAACTGGTATGTTGGCATCTCTATTTGTTCTTCCGATAGATGTGTTACTTCCGAGAAAAGCTTTCTTTGACAATGCTTGCTGATTAATTGTATTATTGTTTGTACCTGGATCTACATTCGCGCCTGACATCGTCATTGAAGCTAAAATAAATGTTATAATAAAGAAACAATGCATAACAAATAAATGTATTATTACTTTTCTCTGTACTATTAAAAAGTAAACTAACCGTGGTATAAACATGATAAAGTGTGATTTGATACGTATTAGTAGATGGTAATTTACTATTTACAAACAATTCAGGTTAAAATACATGCCAACTTACTGTACACCTTATCGTGTTTAAACCCCTTAATACTCAAAAATCATACTTTTGATAGAATTCTACATCAGTATTTACACATAAATAATGACTTTGCTTTGCTCAATATCGTAATAGAAATAGAACTTACATAGTGTACCTTACAGGGCCAAGAATGTTAGAGGATACCTTCATTGCTTGCACTGTCAGTCCCGTTGTCCATGTTATTGAGAGCATCGCCCATGCCCACACCGCCACCCGCACCCCGCACGCTTCCTACCCCGCTTTTCATGAGACCGCTAGACAACAAGTCCCACTGCCTAAGTTTTTCCCTATCTATTTCAAATTTATTTTTATTTTTCTCTTGACACGTCTTCTTTTTTTCTGCACGAGTGCTGACTAGTGAATTTGTTACCGTATCTACAGCTAATTGTTCATAAACACCTTCGTCAGATTGTACCAATGACGCTTCAGAATTTTCAGCGAGACTAACGTAAACATCATTATCATCTGCTTTTTCTTCTTCCTCAAGATACGTATTATGAAAACTTGAGTTGTTTTCTCTCAGTCTTAAAACTTGGCCTTGTATATCACAGTTGACGTAAGTTACATTACGAGACGGCTTATTCTTGATGTCTTTTTTCACTCTTTTAATGCTATTCATTCCACAAGCTTCCACACTAGATCTGCTTATAGATGATTCTGGAGGCCCGTGCCTACAATCATCCAAATCATCCATTGATCGAGCGTGCCGGTGGGACACTCTACGTAAATTATCTCTCCATAAAGAATCTTCATCCCAGTGTTTTTCTCCTTGGCATAAAACATTTTCGTACGCACTTGCTTCTGCTTCTGCATCGTAGTACACAGTATTTGAAGAATTTCCGCTACAGTGTGATGACATACTGGTAGTAGATACTTTTAAACAAGAACTTGCATTCAAGCTACTGCGGTTTGCATTGATGGAATCTGGTGAAGAACTTTCAACGTTATTCATATTACCTGAATTTTTTTTACATCCAAGACCTGAAATCAAACTCATTGATTCAGGAATTTTAGAATTCCTTCCACCAGTAGATTCATAGATGTTTTTTAAATCTATTTCAGGATCTTTATCGCTGCACTGTACTGCACTTAAAAATTCAACAGACACGCTTCTTGCTGTTGAAGCAAGTTCAAATGGTCGATCGGACATCAGTACATGATTATTGCGAATAGGGTTATGAATATGAGATATTTCATTTTTTTTATGCAATGGTCCTCTGCGTCTTTGATTATTTAATTTGCGATGAAGGTTAGTATTTTTTAAGTAATGAGATGTAGGCAGTAAATTAATATGTTCCTGGGATGAAAGATCAGAGTAGTAGTAAGGCGCGCTATGTTCTGTAGAACTTTCTCTGCTATGAAATCCCGTGGTTGTGGAAGAAGGGTTGGTTTCATTACCAGTCTTGAGCGTCAGTTTTTCACTCTCAAACTCTTTTATTTTATCGGCTAAAATGTCATTATTAAGATTTTTACTCAACATGAACTCCTCATCAAAACTTTTGCAATAATATGATATGGGCGATTTAGGCATTCCTGCAGAATTACAAGAACTGTGTGATCCAGTAAATCCGGAGTTGTGCCCAGCTAAGGTTTTATACTGCGTTCCGATACAATGTTTGTTTTCAGAGCAATCTAATTTATTACCATGACTGACGGGCGTACTGGAACAACGAGTGTGTGAACTAACAGTATGTAGATGCGCTGCTCTTATTAAATTATCTTTGGAAATACTATTTATTTCACCATTAGAAATATTGAACAAGGAATTATCTTGAGTTGTATTACAAGCATCACTTGTGCTAGGTTGTAAATTGTCTAAATACCTATCCAAATCAATATTATTATGAACATCATTATGTGAAGGCACTTCTTCGTTTGTTAATTCAAATATAGAATCGTCAGATAACGGCCTCCTTTTCAGCATCATTTCTGGATCACGATATCCATAAGGATGCCTTAAATCTATATCTATGGCGGTTTCACTTCCATTTAAGCTAGCGACTTCTGATGATAAGTTAGAAGGAGCCATCTCAAATTTACTACTTACGTCAGACTCTAAAGATAACCGAGATGATGCTTTATCAGCATTATAACTTCTCAAAGAATCAGTTTCTATACTACCAGAATTATAATGTTCTAAAATCGAATTACTAAGTAACTTGGAAGTATTTTCACTAGTTTTGCTTCTATCGCTAGTCAAACTTGCCCTACTATTTCGAATTTTCTCTCCTCTTGTCAATGTATCATGTATAGATGTACGACTCCCATAAATCATCAATGATGTTGTTTTTCTTTTCACAGTATTCATTTTCTGATTTTCGGTAGTTAACATTTTGAGAATCGAGTTGTCTTGAGACATGTCTGATTTATCTAACTTATCTAAAATATATTTGGAAAGTGCATCATCAGACAAATCATCACAGGGTGGAGAGGAACTGGGAATCGGAGGCGGAGGAAGCACTTCGCTGTCAGAGCTATCTTGACGAGCTAAAACACTCCGACTACCGCTCAAATAGTATGAAGCAGGTCTAAAAGTATCAGAAATACTAAATCTACTGAATGGCGCATCCAGCGAAATGTCCTTTGAGGCTTCGTCATCCGCGTCAGAACAATCAGATTTTTCTTTGGATATTTTTTCTGTCTTTGACGCTCTTTTTAATGTGTGTTCTTTAGTGTCAGCAAAATTTGATGCAGTATCCATCACTGCACTGTTTGAAGCAGTATCTATTCGGTTTTCATCTGGAGTTAAATTATTAAGTTCCATATACACGGGCTCTGCTTTACCACCATTGACACAAACAATTTCATAGGTCTGCATGTCTTCTTCTTCGTTGCCTAAATTCATCTCAACATAAGGATTGTCCTCACAAGTAAAAGGCATGGTTTCATTAAACACGCTTAAATTCTCAATTATCATTTTGTGAGTTAATTCAACTACTGAAGTTTTCCGGGGGCTCATAGGTAAATAATGATCTTCACATGCCGATACTATAGGTGGTGTCTCAGATTTATCTTCAACTTCTTTGCTAGTCTCTTGATCGATTTTCGAATTCAATGTATGATCTTTATTTTCATTTTGAACATCTAGATCTTCAGTGTCAGACTCGAGTAATACTTCATCGAGATCATTATCTGTGTACTCTATTTGCGTTTCAGATTCTGCTTCACTCTCGTGTGTTTCATAGCCACTTGGATCGACGTCAGGTTGGCTTGAATTTTCATTTTGATCCTTTTCTGTATCTTGAATATCAGAAACATTTTCTTCTTCGTCAAGATTAACTTTTGGAACTGTTATAGTGCAAAGGATATTTTCGTATGTATTATCATTTTGATCTGTGTTAGATGTGTTTAAGTTAGTTTCTGTCTGCTTCTCATTATCTAAGTTATCAAAACATTGTGCGTGCGGGGCTATAGGTGACATTACAATAGGACTTGTTAAGTTCAATCTATGGGACCTTCCTGCCTGTATATCTCTTGGGTTTTGCAGTTCAGTGCCCGACGATTCCTCTGAGGTGCAAAAGTGAAACCGATAAATTACTATAGCTTGCTTGTGACAATCAACAGACAACAATTTGATGACATATTTTTATTTGGTTAGTATTGTGTTTTGGATTCAGGTGTTAGAAATGATGCAAACTACAGAACTAGCAGGAACCGATGAAATCGTAACCCACCACCAATATCAAACCAAAATAATATATTGTTAGTGGCACATGTCCCCGCAGGCAGGAAGGTACCTTTCCGCAAAGCGAAGTCATTATAATGCTACTGCAGGACGGTATCAATGGAGGTATTATAGACGGCAGATTGTTTAAATAATAATAGGTATGTATATTTATTATAATAAACTACCAAATAATATTAATATAGTCAATTTTATATTTATGTGGCTCTGACATTCGAAGTATGATAAAAGTTGTAATTATTAATTAATAATAGTATAAGTACAGAACAAGAATAATTAGATCACAAGTCTAATGGATGGCTGATTAATATATTAATAAACATAAATATAAACAGCAAATTTTGTAGGTTTAAAAATGACCGTATAATAAATTTTTATTACATTTAATATGCGACACTTGTCGTACGTGTCTGTAGCAAACCATAATAATAATAAACGAACGATATATCCTCATGCACAAAATCATAATATCATGCTTATACAATTTTTTAACTTTTACAGTTCATATTCTTACATGCCATAGTATTGTATATTTAAAAATAAACCTAATATGACATAAATCTGTGTGCACGTACCTTCGTCGTCTGAAGAGTAGCTGTTGTAAGAAATATTAGTATAAGTCTTTGATTTGTACTGATCTGATCTCAATGACTGCCTGCTCTGGTTTAAAGATCGGGCTAAAGATATTGCCGCTGGAGTGCTCTTTCTGGTTAATGGCGATTGTAGCATCCTTTGTTTCCATTCAAGAAGGCGTTTCATAGATTCTTCTCTCTGAAAACAAAATTATCATTTTAATTTAGAACACAAAATTACCCTTTGGTTACATTTGAATTCCAAAAACAAGTATTACCTGTTGAACTTTTTTAACACCCTCTTTTTCTGTACCTGTAGATGGTAATCTTGCACTAGCAGATCTCATAAAGCTATCAGCAGCTTGATCAAAACGACTCATCTCTTTAGCATATGCACTAACATTTGAACCATCACTCATAACGCTTCCACTTCGATACAAAAACTCCTTTTGGTTTTCAATATTTTTCTCTTTTAAAGTCCAATTAGAATTCAGTCCTTCCAAATCATTATACTTTGAATTATAGTTGACGTTTTCACGAGGTTGTTTGTTAGCACTAAGCTCAGAGTCGTAATTGTTATTAGTTATCTGTGAGTATGCAGAGCTTAATTGCTTTTCTGCTAACCCACTGGCATATTTTGCCAAAGGTATTTGAATATTACGCGTGCCTATTCCCTGTTGCAAATACTGTGCTGATTGACGCATTTTCTCAGCGTAACTTTCTTCAGAATAATACCTATCTGAACTCGGATCGTAATACGAATTAATATCGAGACTAGATTTGGGTCGTTGTGGTTGCTTTGCTGGCTCGCACGTAGAACGAGTGGGCATGGTTTTATTAAGCATCTCGTTTTTGGACTCATATTCGAGGAAATCTGCGCTGTGAGGTCTTAGCATTGGAGGTTGAATACCACTAGCTTGCATTTTCTTTCGCCTCAAAACTGATGGACCACTGAAAGTTTTTTCCTGTGCCTGGAAAAAATATAAAATTATAGTTAAAAAACAAATAATAATATACAAATGATTCCTACATTAAACAACATAAATTTTCCTTGCTGCACTGATTATACTTACATAGATAGCGTTGTGATCCTGTGATTGCTGTTGATTAGACTGATTGATTGATTGTGTAGGAGATTTGGCGTAAGTTTTCCCAAACTCGTTTTCCGTAGCATAACTTCCATAGACATCCTCGTAATCACCAACTTTTTGTTTATTATAATTTTGTATATTAATTGTATTAGATCGGCCATAAGCGTCCGGCGTACGTCTTTCTATCAGCAACCGTTCATTGACTCCGGTCGGTGCTTTACTAGGCCTTGAGTTAAGTTCACCATACACGTCTCTATTATATGGATTAATATCAGCATTAGCCTTTTGATTTGAACGTGTTTCTCCATACGTATCATTAAAACTTTGTTGAACTCTTTCCTGTTCAAGGGCCATACGGTTATTTTTAACTTGTGCATCGTGGTCTTTAGGTTGAGTTTCCATTTGCGGTGTGTTATCCTGAAGAAACGGGTTCCTCTGCGGCTGCCTTTCGTAAATCTGTTCTTGTTTCTCCTGGGGAACCTGTTGTTGCTGTTGGTGGCTTCTCGGCCTATTATTAAAATAAGGCGACTGAGGATTAGACCTGTACATGTTTGAAGTACTGGGTTGCATGTTATCGTGTCTTTCGGTTGATGTGTTTGTTAATGGTAGGGACAGGTTATTTGTATCGTAAGGTCGTTTGGTCTGGTACTGTGATTGCTGCTGTGGAGGTGATTGCGGGCTAAGAGTGTATGTGCTCTCTTGGTTAGGACTGCTTCCGTAATTTGAGTGATCCTGGTAACGGTTTTGGTTAGTGCCTTGACTATAATGTGACGAAGCTGGTTTTTTGAGGAGATCGTAATTTGGATCGTACCTGTAAGTTTGTGAATTTATTTGATTTGATTAGTCACACAATTAAAAAAGCCAGGAAAACACTTTTAACACATTTTTGTTATTTATACAAATTACATTGATAAAACATGGTCTTACATTTCAGGACTAGGTGAATTGTAACCTTCGTTGGAACGTCGGGGTTTAGGCGGAGCGTTAGCATAAGTCGGGATATCGTCTCCATCCTGAAAAAGACATTAATCAGTTGCGATCTCAATAAACTTGTCAGTACTGCTATAAAGTCCAGACATGTTATGAATGTAAATGAGACTATCAATTTGCGGCGACATTCAGTGTATTATGCACAGTTATAACGACAGCGTAATCGCTGTCCTTGGTTCTGCTCTGTTGCACTAATTGCCGATCACCTGCAATGTACACGGCCGGGCACAAAATAATACCCACCTCTATTTTTGCAGCTGTGCGGTCGCTCTGCTTTTGCGGTTGCTCACTGAAAAAAGGATAATTTAAAATAACTTGACAAACTAAAATAACTGCTAAAATATTCAAAGCTTCTCAGTGGAAAATGCCAAGCTAAGATAATAACTCAACGTAATTATCAAAAGTTATCTATAAGCATGATCAAACTGTCAACCTAGTGTAATGGCTTAATTTATCATACTTTGGACTTTGCATCAGTGCAGCCATGGTCAATGCCTTGACCCATTTTAACATCGATTCTTGATCAGGTGCAGCTAAGACATAGGTTCGCATGTTAGCATGTTCCAATTTGAAAGCAAACTTCCTAAGAACTTTGTCTTCGGCTGTACATGCAGAAACCTTGTAAGATGGTAAAAGCACCGAGCCCAAAAGCTTTTCTTCGTCTTGACCTGTAAAGAAAAATATATAAAGTTTTAATTATATAGGTATATGGTAACCATAAACTTAATATATGTACATAGATAATATTAATTCCATGATGGTAACAAACAAGTAACAAGGTAACAGGACGATATTTTTTAATTTATTGATGGCCAGTGTCATCACTGTCATTGCGATAAATTATCAAAAACTTCTTTGACAGTGGTGAAACTGGGCCACTGTGTCGAAAAATACTCACTTTTGTAATAAAATAGGCAGTATTCCGACAACACGAACCATCTTTTCCTCCAAACTTTCAGACCATCGGATCCCTGTTTATACAGTATACCAGAAATCGTCACAGGTGCTGAGGGAATCCTCTGTGCGATGGGTGATCTTAAAGCCTGGTTACCGCCGCTACTTCTCCGACTTTCCGACGAGGGTGACTTGATACTTGGGGTACTTGATTCACTAGACTTCATTGGGGAAATAACACCAATGTTATTCTTATCCCTTTGTCCTTGATTATTCAAGTCAGAGGGTGGTGATTGACTTTTACTTTTATCGCCTTCCGATTGTCTCCTTAACCTTTCTATTTCTCTAAAATCAGTCTGTTGATTTGATTGGGGTGATTCTGCGTACTGCCAATTTTGTTGGTCAATGTCCCTATATTCGTTATTTTTTGCATATCTATCGACATCTTTTTGTAAATCGGTGCTACTATACTCTCTGAAGTCATTTTTACTACTATATCGGTCGAGATCTCTGTATGAACCGTCTGAATATATACTATTTTGCAGATTGGGTGGTGGTTGAACTCCATGGATTTGTTGAAGTAACAACTGTCGCTCAGCAAACTTTTGTTGCTGTTGCATTTGTGCCTGATTTTGGTAATGCAGTTGTTGTTGTAACTTCATTTGTTGGATTTCATTGTACTGTCTCCGTAATAATTCTGTGTTACTCTGTGGTCCTATTCTACTTGAGTATGGAAGATACGGTTTTGATCCATACTGATTTACATTAGGTCTATACATAGGTTGATGATTTTGGTATATTTGATTGGTATCTCTCGGTGGGTTACGTTTCAAATAGTCCTGATATACTTCCGCATTGTATCCTTTTGGTATGTTTTGTAGAAGCTCGTGATTGACATTATGGTCTGTGTGCACGTCATTGCGTTCCATTCTCGGCGGCGATTGTGGATAATTGTAATTGTCGTTCGCTCCGTAATGCCTGGCGTAGTCGTGCTTGTGTCCAGTGCCGTACAATTCGTGTCTGTTTTCGAGAAGCGGCGATCGAGCGTTCATGTTTGAATGGTATTGGCTCTGGAGGAGCTGATGCATGACGCCGTTCGGCTGGATCTGACCCGCCTGCGCGGATGTGAGGTGCGCGGCGAGCTGCGTGTTCTGCGCAGCGTATATCTGGTCAGGATGAACATGGTGTGCCATCAGGTGTTGCTGAGTGAGCGGCTGCTGAGTTGCCGGAGCCTGTTTCTTGTTCTCCATTTGGAATTGCGACTGCGACACTGGCGGGTCAAGCCTGAAACAAAAGATAAGCGAAACTGAGTCAAGTTTATCAGGTCTCGGTAGATAAGTGTTTAGTAATATTTCACAATAGTGTTTGCGTGATTGGTTCCATGTAGACCAAAACAATTCAATTTAAGTTGCTTAATCGAAGACGTTTTATCGTCTTCGGAGCGATAACGTGCGTGTTTAGAGAGGTAAGAACGCTACATTGCGTACTATCACGTAACGGTGCATAAGGCACCACGTGAAGTAAATGTACTATCGAATGTGTTTCGTTTCGTATTTTTTTTTATTCGTATAATTGCTTTATTCTCCTTCTATCTTCTTTCCAAAAACTACTAATGGTAGCTTAAGATACGGCAATCAATTATCCCCGAGTGAATCTAAGTTGTCCATTATTTACGGCTTTATTCTACTCTGTTAAGTAAGGTAAAAGAGAAATCCAATACGGTAACGGATGCGACAAAAGTTTCCTGTCCGGTGTTAAATCCATTCCAGTCCGTAAGTTCCTTTTTCGCACTACGATTAAATGATTCTATAGATCGGAAGAACAAAGAAACGAGTAGATAGAAATTCAAACCCACGGTACATTTATTCTGATCTTTCAGTTATTTTTTTACAGATAGAGAAGTACGCATTATGTGAAAATGATATTAAGACAAAAAGGTTACACTACTGATCGCATTGGCACAACTAAAACTTTTATTTAATAATTTATCTATTCGAATTACTATTGACTTTTCTATAGTGTCCGTGCTAGCCTTTCAGTACAAAATTTTAATTCGTCGCAGTTACAATGTCTTGAGTTCAGTATATTGAGTATTATAATTATCGACTTTTTATCCTCAGCTAATTGCTTTGATATTTGTTTTCTATACCGTATAACAAAGGAGCCGTATATTATCTACCCTGTAAAGCCGTTGTTCCATAAGATTGTGGACACGCGAATTAATCGTATAAAAATTTCCCACGTGCTTTTTAATAAAAGAAAATGCCGTGTGAATACCTTAATTATAATGTTATTTTGACCTTTGCATTGACAAATTTCGCAAAACATTTAAGTTTTCACATAAGTAGATTTTCGTCGAAATGGTCCGCCTGGGTAGAAAACATCGAATAATTTTGGTTACAAAAAAGATATCAAAACAAACGACATATCGTTATAAAGCTCACACTTTGGAGATGTTTTTAACAAATCAGAAGTCATCCATCCCTTTTATTTATTTTTTAAATGCTACGCGAAGTTGAGATTCAAAATTTGTTTCAACTCTTATTTTATGTTTGAGGGCCCATAACTTTGTTTCTAGCAATGTGCAATTTACAACTGTTTAATAAAAGGGACCTACCAATCACTAAGATTCCAATAATGGAAAAATTATTTGGATCTGGTCATAAAAAAAAAGTTAGACAGGTTTAAAGGTACAAAACCGAAAAATTATAGAAATTTATAAAAAAAATAATTAAAAAAAAATCTTGAGACCTAGGTGAAATCTTTCGAGCTAGTTAGTTAACAGACCACCCCAACTACCCCCCATTATCGTATGTTCAACGTTCTTCCGAACACCCTGTATAAAAAGTAAAAAGAAAATTAAGCCAAATAATAGCTTAGCTGCAAATAGCTGATATTGCTATATAAAATACCTAAAGATACTGGTGATACACACTGGTATAAAAATATTATGTTTAAAATGCGATTTATTCAGTACCTACGAATTAAAATAATCGAAACATGACCTACTTTTGACTTATGTATATGGTTTTATTAATCAATCTTATCACTTGAATATTATTGTAACCTAACCTTATTATTGTAACAAATGCAAATGGCCTCAATTTTAAAAGATTGCTAAAATAATTCGTATTTTAAATAAGAGCTAGGTTATTTATATACTGGAAGACATGCGCGTGGCTTATATGAATTAAGTCCGCAGCAAAGTCAGCGAAGTGCCGAAAAAAAGTTGCCAGTCAAATTCACGTTGACCCGTTTCGTTGCGATAGATAGGAGAAGGACAATCACACAAACACATTTTCGCATTTACAATATTAACATGGATGTTATTTGTATTTTATGGAACCTTAAACAACAGAGTCGATAATAAGCGTGCCGATGGCGAGCACGCGTGTAAACGGATGCAATAATGACTGGCTAATGCACCGCGGCCCAAATGTTAATTTACATTTCCGAGAACAGCTAAAACAGGAATTGTGTATAAATCAACCTAAACGGTTTGAAATTATGAATTAGTTCAGTTATTTAAATGCTATGATACCAGGGTATCCACTTTCAGCGGGTTCAACAAAATATACGAGTGTTAATTTTGCGTGGTATTATAGTAAATGGGTACATAAAAAGCGATGTGCTTTCCATCGGACAAGTTTGTAACTACCTTTGGTGTTCAGTTATAATAATATCCTACATTATGGCCACAAGTACAGTAATTAGTAATGTTTTTATTACATTACTAATTGTACAATTTAGTAAAGAAGCTTATGAAATCGTGCCATAAAAATAGATGTTGTTGAGAAATTAGCATTATTCTGGACAAAAAAAAAATTACAATATAGGGAGTCGGTTTAAACTAATAATATTCAAACAACGTGATTAGAATCTTCATGATTCATTATCAGACATTAATTATAGCATCGTGTTTCCGCGGTCACGATTACTATAAGTAAATGTTAACACAAGTTACTTTCTATGATATTTCTATCCTTTAGTTTGAATTGAGTTATAAATTCGTCATATTTTTGTACTGGTGGACCAAAATGGGAATGGTTATTGGTTATAGACCATCCGTCGAGATTTGGCGTAGCCCAATTTGGCGTAATCAAAGATCGAATTCCAAGTAATACTCTACATTTTAACAATTATTCCAATGTAAACCTTAAAAAGTAAAACATTCAATTCACGGACGTTGACTACTCGTACAGTGTTATCTAAGCCACTTTATTGGCACCATCACCTAAAAGTTTTATTATTTATTATTCATCTACTAATCTTTCTTATCCAGATGTAAATAAGAGCAATAAGCCCCTCCTCGTATTTATAGCTGACATAGGCTAGCTATTTTTTTTCTAGAATACTGTCTCAGGCGAAGTGTTTAGTCTGGGTCGTTAAAAATATAATGTGCCCAATAATGCACACGTTTCAAGACTCTTGAGCTATACTTGCACCACTCGTGTTGCCACAAGTCAAGTAGTAGTTAGGACTTTTTGAACATGGTTGCACATTAACAAGATTTGTACCAAAAACTGTTTACGTTATCAATTTTTTTTGTTGGTAAAAAATAGCATAACAGTTATATCACACATGAACTTCGTTAAAAGATATCGCCGGTAGTTTTATTGCATATGCACAGAATGATCTATAAAAAATAATTTTAAACAACACCGCTATAATAATCTAGGCGATTTTGTCATAACAAAAATGTATTATGAAATTAGTCAAGCAGTGGTTAACCCCCTACTTTTATCAGTTTAAAATCTACAAAATATTTACCTTTTCATCATCATAATTTCAATAACCAATTTATGCCCATCGCACACAAAATCCGATTTTGCCACCGAAAATCCCTACAATCGCGAAGTCTCACTTCGCCATTAAAAAGCTGGTCACGCTACGCCGGCGGTCCAGTTGGCGCGCGCCCAAACAATGCTGAGCCCCGTTTAGACCGCACGTCGCGTCGCCCAATTGATCTCCAATGTCAATCTAACCATAGCCGACCCATATTACTGCCACAGTACACAGCGACAGTGAAACAAAAACATCCTCCCGCATCTGCGAGTAAATCCCGCAAAGAAGTAAAGCAAGTAAAGTCTTAGGCCCTTCGTACACAACGCTACGCAAGTCTCCGATACTAATGTTGTATACTACTTTAGTATCCAGTCGCGAGTATCGAGTAGCGCACGGTCCGTACACACGGCGACGTGAATTGCCTATCTATATATTTATAAATGAATTGCTGTTTTTTAGTCTCGCTAAAACTCGAGAACGGCTGAACCGATTTGAGTAATTTTAGTCTTGAAATATTCGTGGAAGTCCAGGGAAGGTTTAAACGATGAGAAAATATGGAAAAAAGATAGGGTTTAAATAAATATGGTTTATATTAAGAGGTATGTGATACGAAGTTCACTGGGTAAGCTAGTTCAGTATAGTTACATAAACAAGGATATTTCTCCACCTTCGAAACAAATTTAATATTCAATAACTGCTCCGCCATCTTGAAAATCGCCGCGACTTAAGTAGCGACGACTTCGGCAGGCAGGTATCGTAGGAGTGGCGCGACGCGAGTCGCGCGACGAATGTCGGCGACGCGAGTCGCGTCGACTAGTGTACGAGCCTCAATGGATTTGTATGGCGGTAGTCGCAAGGCGACGCAAGTCGCCGAGTATCGGAGACTTGCGTCGCCTTGTGTACGAAGGGGCTTACAGCGCGCGCCCAAACAATGCTCATCCGCATTTAGAACGCACATCGTGTCGCCCAAATTGCCCAATGGATCTTGTGTCAAACTGAACAACTAATTTTGCTAATTAACTCTCGCTTAAGACTTTTCACTTTGTAACAAAATTCTCTTTAAATAATTATAAGTCATCAGTACCACGCACAAGTTGGTAAGAAAGTTAAGATTGTAAATACTTCACTGTTACTTATTTTATTGTGTTGCGTTGTGGTCGCCCTAATTCCTTTCTCATATGAAAGTGCGACCGGACGACCCTTAAATAAACATTTGAACTGGTCTTCGGTACTAATCTTATAAGTGCTGAAATTATTAATAACCGTGGGAAAAGTACATTTTGGATTGTAGCTAAGTACGGATAGAATGCGTACCTAAATTACTTAAGAAAGCACTCAATTATTTTAGCACTCAGATATGAATGTATGGGTGTGACAGGATAGATAGATGGATAGATGTTTTTATGTTTACATACGTACGAGCATAGTACAAAAACCCCAAGTATATTATATTATGTGTAATTGTAAATATTAATATGGAAAATAAATATTTGTACCTACAACTTAAAAGTATGAACTCTTAGTGACCTTAATAAATAGGAACTGCTCTACGAACATAAATGCGACATTCGGCAGCCTTGGCACAAAAAGTTTCGTTTTGTACAGATCATTTTATCAGAAATAGGATATAAAAGTATATTTCGTTTATTTTGGCAGCGGAACAAAAGCTTCAATTACTTTTTACGGAGGTCTCGCGCCAAATCCGAATGCTTAAGTAATAATATAGTATTTGGTTGAGCTTCACAGGCTTGTGAATTTCATTTTATTGACTTAGATTCGAGAAACATCACAAAAATTAGGTTAACATTTCAGTACACTATTTTTGTCTAAAAGGTTTAGAAATTTAAATAACTTATTACATTTGTTCTATATAAAACTGATAATGGTAAACGAGGCATCTTATTTATAGGAATTATTGAAATGTTCAAATTGTATATAAATAAAACTTGTAAATTATGACGTTTTCCGGCCATATGCTGTGATTTAGATTAGCTATTTATATTTGTGATATTTTTAAGTGTACATCAAAAAAATACTGAAATGTACATCAAAATAACTGGTTGCACACCAAAGGTTAGGTTAGGTTAGCAATAATAGCAATTCAGTATTTTTTTGATGCACAATCAGTATTTTTTGATGTGCAGTTAAATACAACCCTCTATTGACCTAATTCGGTCGGTGTAAATTACTAAACAACAAAATCAGCCAAAAGATACTAACGACTTTATTTTAATATTTCAGACCTAAATAAAGATGCCACTATATTTGTCTTTTGGTAATTAGAACCAAAGACTTTACCTCCTACTTTGAAAATATTAGAAACCAGATAAACCTTTAAAGAATGGGATTACAATTTACTCTATCAATCCAGCCTAATAGCAAAAAAATTTAGACTAATATGATTTTCTTAAATCTTGATGGCAATTAAATCATCGTTAATTATATTAATAGGATTGAAGAATTATATAAATGGTATTTGGAATTGAATGTACCCTACGTCAAGAAAAGTTTTTGTGTGTAGGCGACTGTCTCGCGGTGGTCTAACAAGATTCGTCATCGTTAAGAAGAAATATTTGCTGCGGTGAATACCTGACATTCCGAACACAGTTTTTTACAAATGATTTTACACAGCAGAAATCATGTTCGTTATAATTACTTAAAAATAAGCCCTAATTAGCTGTAAATAATAACAGTTCTACAAAGAAAAAGAAAGATACAACTCCGATAGAATTCCGTAAAATTAGGTAGTTTATTTTCCTATCAGTTGTTGTAGCAGGTCAATTCAATCTAAATATCTATGTCAACCACATGACATATGGGAACAACCTTATACAATAGGCATGAATGTTCTTCCTCCATTACCCTACTTATTGTATTATCATCTCAACAGACATAAGTCAACTGCTGTAGGTACATTGAAATCTCCCAAACCTTATTATGCCATAGGGTTTTATTGGTTAACCTTTTGGCCGCCAGAGTCGTCTACTTGACAAGCACCTGCGGGCCTTGCTTGTGCGACGTCTAGACTTGACAAAAACCCTGACTCTAAAAATATTAAATAAATATATGTTTAAAACGATTACTGGTATTTTTCCCTTACATTCGACAACAAAGAATAACCCAGCTCTGGCGTTAGGTACACGACACGACATACAGTGCGTTCTTAGCTTGGCGTTCAAAAGGTTAAAGCCCCGCAAATTAACTACTATATAAGTTCCACATTCCACCAAACACTTCCCAAAATTAATATTGTACAGCGTTCGGAATTTGGATAAGTAGTCCAACTTCCGTCAAGCCTTATGTTTAAATATGTATAATTAATGTACTTAGGCTTGTCATTGTCTCACGTTCGCAGCGCTTTACATTATGTACGTGGCGGACCCATTAGCCCTCATAATAACATTAAAAGCGTTCACATTTGGACCGGGCTTACCTTCACCACGGTTCACTTTACAGGTTATTACTGTACAGTATAGAATATTATCATTATTTTATGCGAGCCTCTAATGTCTGTCTAAAGCGCAAGAGATCTCTGCATAATGAGCATTGTTGGATTTGATGTTATACCTCTTGACTTTAATCAAAGCTCTTTACTCATAAAATTAATTGATATGGCTAAAACAAAAAAGTTAACACCATAAACGTAATATAACTAACTAGACTGTGCTCTCGTGGCTAAAAAACGAGCCGAGCGAAACAGTCAGACAGAGCAGCTTGTCCCTTTCTAATAAGGTGACAATAAGTTTCGGATAAGTGAGACAAATTCAAACATGCAATCTGCGGATCTGCCTAATAATAGTATTTTTAATTCATGTTAAAATATTTCAACAGTCGGTTGTGTCGGCAGCAAAGCTTCATATTCAACCGTTGATATAAGTTTATAGAGAGCTGTGTTGTTTAAGACGATGTTATAAAATGATGTAGACAGTGCAAAAAATGTGATAGAAAGGCTCCTGGTCTTATTCATCACAAATAATGCTTTACGGGGTAACTACCTTAAGAAATAAAAAAAGACAATTTATAACATTTACGCTTTTTCAAATTTAAGAATACATTGAACGAAAAATAAGTAAATATACAATTGTACATTAATACATTGTAAAAATAACATTAAAATACAAGCGTTAAATTAACTTTTTGGTCACAGGCAAAATTGTTGCCCAAAAACATTTCTTATACTGACGCGATGACGATATGAAAAACGAGGTACGCCTCCGTCCTTGCCATAGACCTAGTATTCATGGTCACTCTAACTATGAATGAACTGTCATTGCGTGTTGGCAATGTGAAAGAAGGAGACAAGCTACTCCCATCTTGATATCTCTCTCGTCTCGGATTTGCCTCGCGTAAGGCGCAAGTAAATATAAACTTTAATGCGTTGGGATAGTGTTCATTTTCAAAAATGCAATTTTTTGAAGATATCATACCGGTTACATAGATAATATTAATTCCATGGTTAACACTGACTTATGGCTATCAAAACCATCAGTTGACATTTTAAGATTCTTATTTGTTATGGATTTAATCGAGATTTTATGTCTCTTTAATTGACCTATGATTGACCTAGGTTTAACGTCCGAAAACATCCCTAGATTGAGCCAAAGAGAATCACTTTTTTCGAACATGTATCAGTTGTAGGAAGGTTTGTTGATAAATAATCTCGTAGCACTGGTGAGATTTCCATCCACGCAATTTCCTGTTGGAAAATGCTCGGTTCCGGGCTTCAACTCAGAATTTTACATCAGAAAAACCAAAATAAATATTTAAGGTCGGTCAGAGGATATAATTCGTAACCGGAAACATGGACTTAGCAGTCGCTTTGAAGCGCATCCTTTGTTAACTTATAAAAGCTCAGGTTTGTACCATATTTAATCATACGCATATGGTATTTATTATCATGGAGTTGCTTTTAAAACCTACTACATATCTGTGAACGGAGTCACAGAAACGTCCCATCATTTTCGCATCCGAGGAAATCGTCTTTCGCAATTTTCACATCATTACGTTCACCGATTGCCGCACCCAAACGGACTTCACTATCCGTAATATTCTTTTTATTACGTGTATTAGTGCTGTTGAAGTGGAAAGTGTATGATATGAAGCGTAATGAGTATTTAATTAGGAAAACGTGCTCGGTCTTGCTACCTCTCCGCGCTAATGAGGCGTCAAGCGCTTTTGTTTAGAGTTGAGTATAAAGACGCAACTTTTTTTAAAATTGTTCTTTGTATAAAATGCGAATGGGAAGTTTTTTTTAAACCACTCCTGGTGAAAATGTGTATTCCTGCCAGTCTTATTTTTAGAATTATAATAAGATCATTTTATTTTTTAGAATGTTTAAATGAAAAAAAATAAACATAACTACAAAAGAGGTTTTATGTCGTACCTTAAACATAAAACCTAAATCGTATCTCACCAAGAGGCAGTAAAATAATTAGAATAATTAGAAAAACTAGTTTCAGAAAACAACCTCACCAAGAATAATTAGGCTATAGTCATTGCATTAGGCAAGGTCAAAAATGGAGCTCAAATCACATTTCTCTTTTGTCTTCGAATTACATCACCAATTGTAACAGTTACCCGATGTATTTATGTCAGTAATTTGTCCGTGCGTCACCTGTCACTGCCAATCTTAGGTGATGAGATTGAGTGTCACGACTGTAACAAATAATGGACACACTTCACAAGCAAGCGTTGGTGAAAGACAACAATACGACCTTACCCGTTTAATGAACAAATGAAATTGCACTGGTAATATTGTTAAAACATCATTTAAGATTTTGGAACTTTCAATAGACTAATATTAATCCAGCTGTTATTGGTAGTTTCTGATAAGCTTCAATAATTTAGGATATCATGAAGTGGAAACTGCAACCTCTACCTGGTGGTATCATCGACTAAAATCCACATAACCTTGTGATAAAACGATACTAAGAAGTATCAAGATATTTTATATTCCGCACATGATAATGTTTCAATTCAAAAATGTCCTGTATTCTTTGAATTGAATTTTATAAATGATGGTCAAATCTGGCAGCTTGTTAAATTCTATGGCGTTGACTGACAGTCTCTTGGAAAATACAGATTCATGATTAAAAAACAGCATTGTAACGATTTTTCAATACGATTAATAAAGTGAACGGATTAACAAAGAGCAAAACCTACTTGTCTGTGATTAAAACGTTCACATAAGGTCATGATTTAAAGGAAGGTAAACCTACCATTTATTAGGTACCTATCGCGATCGTTGCAGCGATATCGTAAGCAATTAGACGAACATTTAATTCTAAAATAACACAATCAGCCTTGTAAATAGGTAATCCAATTTAGTATCTGACGTACGTCTAACCTGATCGCATTGCGCACAATTGCATTTTAAAATACGAGTAATAGTTGTAAACCGTAAATCCCATTACACATTCTGACGTCATAGTATACACGCAACTATGACGAATGCAGTTTCACGTCATCAATAAGTGATAGTAATATCGAGTTTAAATTACTAGACGCTTGTGTTTTTTGTTTTATTTGATTCCTAATACGTGCCGTGAATGTAAACAAACAGTTAACACTCAAATGTCAAAGTAACAAGATGTAATTTGCCACATTATCACTAATTATTGTTAATAACCTTTTTTATTAATATAAAGATTAAAAGTGAACATTGGGACTTGAGAACTTAATTGGCCCTTTTTGCGTGTCATGTCCTGTCCAGGGATATTTGGCAATTTTAATTGATTAATTTATTCATACAGTAATATGTGTTGTATTCTGCGAAAATTAGGTCAATATTTATAATAGGTTTTATCTCAACATAAATGTAAAAAATTTTTAACTATCTAAATTAATGACCTACTCTGTTGATTATAGAAGTAAATCCTACCCATATGAAATGCAAAATTAACTTATCTATCCCTGTGTAATTTTAATGTGTGTAATGTTAAAGCAATAAGTTAATCATTCTGGAGTGCACTTACTTGTTTTTGTAAAGAATACGTTAGTCATAATTACATTAATTATATCTTCTATTACACAGAGAAGATGATCTTCGTGTAATTTTTAATTGTTTTGTGGATACAAAATTTTTAAAACATTCGATTAGTGGTTCAAGTATGAAATGGAAGATTTCCCTACTTTATACGTAATGTATGGCATGGCATTTTTACGTGATTACTATATTGGCTACTTTAGTAAACATGCCGGTTGTTGATTCCGATTCGTTGTTAAAAAAGATAAGAAATATTTAAATATCCCATGACGTAACACTTCTTAGTCACAGAGTTTGCTGCGAAGTAATCTACACTTCAGTTTGCAAATGTATAAGTTAGTCTTATCTAGTGTGCAAAACAAGCCAATCCTAGCTCACATCCGCTGGCCTATTAAAAAAACCAGCTAGAAGGCTTGCAATTCTCGTCCTTGCGAACGGAAACTGTTGCACAGATCAGCATTAAAATAATTACCGAGTGCAACTTGTCCGACTAGTCGGGACCAGTCGATGATTGCGTCAAATAAAACTAAATGAATAATAATGTTGGGTATGTTTACCTTGGATATGGCAGATGTATTGATGGCATTGGTAAATTACAGAGATAGCAGGATATACATACATTTAAGAGCAAAAAGGAATAAGAAGAAACATTAGTGCATTCGAAAGTATTCTACTTGCAACTGTTCTACTCATAATCACCTTATTGCTATAACAAAACATTTTGATAGCTACTGTTTTCGAATGTACCTATGTGTACAAAAAAAGATCTTTTTTGTATTATTTTATTAATAAAATGGATGAAAGCAGTGCTTACGACGTGTGCATTACAATATGAAATTTCTGAAAAAGAAAGTAAGAAAACAAAGATAGGAGGTGATATCTTTTATCTATTTTGATGACTTTACGTATTATATAACTAAAAACCTATCCCATCTAAGTTTAGAATCCAAATCTATAGATTAATTTATCTACACTATATATAAATTAATATTTGTTTACCCTAAAGAAAATAACAACTTCAAAAACCTCTCAGTCAACGTCGCATAGCATCTTGGTCATCCGTGATGAGAATCATAACCATACAATCCTTCAGCTCATTCCTTTGAATTCTTATTGAAGCGTAAGTAGGTATAGCTTAAAAAGCAATACAAGACTTATTGAAAAAGTTCATCGTCCCTTACTTTTATCAGGCCAGCACTACAAGTGACCAGCTTGCCATGTCGTAACTTAGAAACCGTTACTTTCGCAAACGCTATCTATGACTAACACTTGCAGATAAATCATAGCATTGGAATGTGCAGTCTTTCTCTCATCTTAAAACCTAATTATAAGATTTTGGTTAAATAAATAAATGTTCTTTAATTCTGCTTTTTTTAAATAAATCAAGAAATATCCAACTGTAATTTTGTGATTTTACTTTTTTAATAGAGAAATATTAATGAGATTTTAAAATAAAATTTTAGGTCTGAAGCAACTATCGCCTTGTCAGATAATGATTAAGATTTTAGGATACAAACTAATAACTGTGTGGCTCGTTTCTGAAGCATGCGAATTAATTATAGAGGTTTTAACGTTCTACAGCACCACAAAGACCTCCACGGTAACTAGGTAAAAAGGCTCTTAACAAGAAACCGAACGCATCGTATAATTACATTTTTAACAAACGCTTCTTTTACTATTGTACCCTTAGAAATATTAGCATATCATACTCGTGTATAATTCCTTATTCAAAGTACCGAGAGGAACAATCTAAGCATAATACAAATCGGTGCTCAACACTATAAGAAGATATTTCCAAGCTAAGAAAAGAAAATTTCCTTAAAAGCTGTCTCGTGTAAAGTTTGCTTGCGAGCCAATTCTCTTTGAAAAAGGGCAAATCTTTTTCGATGTCTTTAGTCAAGATACTTCGCTGGATCAGCTAGTAAAAGTACTATGTGAAAATGAAGATATTTTTATTTTTATCTTATAAAATGTATGGTACAGCTTCATAATAAATAAAGCCACATGTCGCCTTAATATCATCTAATAATTAAACTAATTTTGCGTACGATTTTGTAGTCAAACAGCTCCAATAACAAACCATTCCAAATCATTTTGTTTTTTGCCCATTGCATGAATATAATAAAGCCAAAACAGATAAGAGGAGTGTAAATAAATAACACGATTCATAAAAGGTTCAATAACAGCCATCCCACGCCGTAACAAATATCCCGTCTATTACCTCATCAAGAATTCGATTTGAAGATTAGTCTAGATCTTAGCCGGCCGGTTGTCTTATAAATTCGATATAGCAACGTTAGACCGGTTGTACACCGCGAGCGATCGTCGCATTCTTGCGCGAGGTGAACAACCGGCGCGCGCACTCTCGTCCTTGGGATTCGGCCATAGCCTGCTAATGTGTAGCTAAATCATTACTAAATGACAATCATTATAACCAGGCTTGTCAAATCTAGGATCATAGTCGAAGCGAACCCTGAGCTCCATACTGGATGCAATCGGGAATACGCTGGGATGATGATGATGAATCATTATAACAAACTTGTATTATTTGTATGTTAAACAAAATTATTGTTTAGTATTTTGGAATTGGTCTTTAAAATAAATGTGGTAGTCAGTAGTTTTCAAGCGTTTAAAAGGTCTTTTTAATTTCCAAGTCATTAACATTTTACACGAATATATTTTTTGTTGTGTTAAATGGTCATTTTTTGTGACCTCATTGCTTTGGCAAACAATATTCATATTAACGAACTTTAGAGAGACTTAAACCTTCAGCAGACCCTATAGAATCCAAATTCTTAATCACTGCATAATTATGGGTCGTCTTGTGATCATCTTTGATATTAAAAAAATAAAGATAAACATTTTAATAATTACTTGACCAAGGCATTTTAATGAAGTAACCATCTCACCTTAAGTTTTCATAATAACAACGTACATACTCTTAAAAATGTGCAAAAGATAGAAAGAATTAAAAGAATCATTTTCCTCGGTATGTCGCCGGCGCAAAAAGCTGCCGCGTCGACTTGCGCCCATCGCTAATTGCATTAACTATAGAAGCGGGCCGTTTAACTGGATTTCTAAGTTGCCTATGAAAGGGTTGTTTTTTTTTTTAATTCCCAGCTATTTTTCTGAGTTATTCCTTTTTCGTGCGATTTTTTGTTCACATCGCTATGTTGCAATGAGGCGCAATGTAAAAAAAAATTGAAACGGGTGAAATAAAAATGTTAAGTCTTCGCACCAAATTCATATTATAGGTTCATGTAATATATCTATTAATAAAATATATTATTGTAATTGTTAATGTTTGTCCTGCTGGATGAGATTTGCGCATAACCTTGGTACCGTTTTTTATTCCATGGGAAAAAGACTAGGTAGCCAGGACAAACCAACAGACAATAGAGAAATTCAACGAAGCATAGGAAAATGGGCAATCGTAAAAATTGGTATTTTCATTATCCATAACACAACTTAAAATGGATAATGACTAAGATAATGTTTTTGCAATTCTACTAGAAATATCTAGACTGCACGCAATCCCACAGCATCCTTCACTTAGAGGACTAAACCTAGCACTGCCTGCGGTGACTTGTAACGCGAGAGCATGTAGGTAACGAAAGGTAACGTGTTTATAACCAGTGCAAAATTATCTCTTCTCGGTAACCCATCTCTACAGAAATATGACACTATTGATGAGGCAGAAAACATTTATACAAAGCCTAATTGGGGATGTTATCATTAATACCTAGTATCGTTATACATCGGAGTCGACGGTTAGCAAACATACAGAATGATGGATGAGTCAAATAAATATGTACCTACTTACATTTAAATCTCTGAATATTAATTGTTTGAAAGATGGAGCATTTATTAAAATTAATTTAATAATTATTGTACATACAATCATGCAGTAATATTATAAAAAAAAAATTATTATATGCAATTTTATTCATTTATTAGTGGTTATCGCGTAAAACTAACAAAACAACATATTTTTATCAACAAACTACGCGGGTTAACCCACAAATGGAAGCTAGAAATACTATAAAGATAAAAAAACTTTATCTTTCCATTGCGCGGTATCATCGATGTAGACGTTTTAGAAAGGCATACATCTTCACTCCTATTTAATAACACAATACCTAGACACTAAAAATGTTTTTATAGCATAGAATTTATGGTTGTAGCCATTTCGCGAATTCCTGTCTGAGTTACGTGAAAATTTATAGCGCTATAAATTAAAGTCTACATTTTTATAAAAATACGGAACAGTCTGCAAATGTCGCAGTACATCTGCAATATGAACTCGAATGAACTTTTAACGAATCTATTTCGTCTGGCGAAGAGTTCGTAGAAAAATGCAATTCGTGATTCAAACTAGAACATGTTAAACATTCTGGCAAGCATTTACATAATTAATTGTGAATTCAAATGAACTTTTACAAGCCCATTTTATCTGGCGAAATGCTAAAACTTCGTAGTATGTATAATATTGGACTAGTGATTCAAAACATGCATAAAATATTTGCGACTTTGGTGACGCAATGGCGAGAGATAAACAACAATTATCTACATTTTAAATATCATTGATTTATATCTTGATCGGTATCGTGATAAATATCTTAATAAATATATCTTGAACTAGTCTAATCTCGATAAATATAACCAAACCTTTGCACTTGTGTTTTACACGTATTTTAGAAATGTGTATAATAAGAATTCTATAGTTGTTCTATAGTACCCAGTATAGTTTGTTTGTGAAATTACAATGGACGTTATCATTCCACAGATTTAAAATACACTATCTTGTACGCTTTTTTATCAAAAACTATGTCCAGTTTAGTGAAATTAAACTCCGCAGTATGCAGACCATGAAGTGTCAAAGAGAATACAGTAAGCGGCGTTTTTTGTCACACAATGTTATTGTTTGTGGCGGTAGAGTTACCGCGTTACTTGAAACTTAACACAAAAAGAAAACCTCAGAGTTCAGTACACCAAAAACAATGGGACAAAACAATACCGAACGGTATCTGTTTGGATGGGTTTAGGGTTACTGGAATATTTCATAGGAACCGTAAGTTGTAATGGAAGTCTTAAGCAGCAGGGAGCACAATTTAAAAAACATTGTTTTTTTTTTTTTTAAGAAATACCTAAATAGCTTTGCTTTTTTTTATTCTGCACTAGCTTTGCCAAGAGTTGTCTAAAGTCTTATTTTTAATAAATATACTGTGACAACATAAATTACCTTAGCCCAACCTGGAAATGAAAAAAAGTACACACGACATTGAGCGATGCTGCCATAATTTTCTCTCATAATTGTATTTCCCATTTCCCGTGTACCTATGTAAGTATGTGGTTGTTCCACTTAAATAAGCTGTTTTGGGACTAGGATTGACCATTAATTGTATTGAAAAAATTACAGTCCCAAAATTGTATCTTAATTCAAACGGAACCCTGACAAGCGACTGACTGGATTTAGTTGGAGACTATAATTTACATTACCAAATGACCTATGAACCGACATGTTTCGATACTATGACTAAGACACGCATAAACCCCAACGGATTTCACAACCGTCTGTCTGCAAATATCTCTATTTGGACTAACCAAGGAATGTTTACATGAATAACAAAACGATTTTAGAATATTTTTGAATGTTGCTTGCGGAAATTGAGACAAGCGGATAAGAGCGTACGTGAGTGAAACTTATGCAAAACAAAGCAGTTTATTTTCAGATAGAGAGGTTTCTCCCGGACTCCCACAGCGACCGTAGATGTACGATGTTTCTAAATGACAACCTGAATCAATTGCTAGTAAATAACTCTGGATATTTGGTTTCAATGTTTCGATTTTGATTAAAATTAAATAGTGTAAAATAATATCGGATGCCGTCTAAAATCTTTTAAAGAAAAGCTTTTAAAATAGAAGACGTTTTAATTAAATTACTTTTTTGATTTAAAATGTAACATTAGTGCAAGATTTGATGGTTGTCCTAAATCAATAAATAAAATAAAAGAGCCTGACTATCGAGTTTGTTGTGACACTTCTTCCCAGCAGACCGTTTACATCGAAGTGGCATGTTAAAAAAGGGTTGACGTGCAAAGTCCACATAAATAAAATCGAATTTGAGAAATAATAAAAAAAACTCACTAAAACCACACCATTTCAAAATTACCCCCAGAGATTTTGATTCTAATAGGTAACATACTGTTATTTTCTCGTATTTTAAAGGAAAATCACTTTTCTGGTACCTGTATGTTGGTTATTCTGCCTCCACGCAAACCTCAACTGCCTTAACGATCATTATGAATCACGATCAGTGGGTAATTAAAACTTATATGGGCTATAAATAACACACCGCCGAAATGTTACATAACGGAACATGCATCGACCACAAGCCATAAACTGGTATACTGGATTTGGTCATTTCTTCACTGATCAATCAGGTGATTTATTACTTACTACCTTTCGCCGCTTCTCCCGAGTGGATTATAGAACGTTCATCACAGGAACGTCGTATTAATCCAGGATTAAAAAGTCTACCTCGACTCATTGATCCATTGCGACGTGAAAGAGTGACCAACTAAAACAGTTCTATTTGTGTGATTCTGTTTTAATCCCGATATAAAATTTGTAAGGTCTATTGTGTACCAAATGTTATATAAAAATCAGTGCAGTGGTTTAGACGTGAAAGCGTAACAGACAGACAGAGTTAGTAATCCATTTACCTATATCTGAGTACGGATTTCAAACACACAGCTGACTTACTGTATTTCCAAGTGGTTTTATCTGACAAAAATAAACTCGTGTGATTTAATCATGAATTGAAAAATTCAACTGATGTCAGATTGGGTTAGTGATCCACCGTTATCTCCTTTGTGTCCCAAAAGGACACTCGAGTTTATTTCCATTGTAGTTTATAATGGAAGAAGTTATCTATAACGTTGGCTACTCACCTGTTAGACAAGTCTTTAGTATGTAGAATGTTTCCACAGTTAAAGTTTAAAGTAAACATCTATTTTAAATTTAATACTAGAGCACGGTACACACTTTAAAAAAAAAAACACAAGCTAAATTAAAGGTCCACTAATGCACTTTCAATAATCTTGTATAACAAATATTTGTCACGATTTCAAAAGAATTTCTTGTACCCCGTCTCGTACTAATAGTTAAGGCATTGAATCGACTTAATTAAGAGCAAGCCACCTTGAGTCTTTGTCAGCGTTAGGTCAAACTGGATTTCAAAACAACTTGATTGGTTATATACGTACACTTTCATCATCTAGCGGTTTGGTAAATATTGACTTTATCGTATCGTATACATTTATTTATTTAGTCATGAATGCCAACTTGAATTTGATTTGGTAATCAAATTTTTCAGATTTTTAGATTTTTCTGAGTCTGACTGGCTAGCTACCACAGGTGATTAGACCGTATAGAAAGCGAGTATTAAGTGATAGAGTTATTACCACCACGTGTTTTCGATTCGTTCGTGGGTTCGATTCCCGCCTTGGGTCTAGTTAGTAGTAGGACAGATGAAATTTGCCGCCAAAACAACTCTGGCTGTGTTCCAGCAACAATAATGTGCGAGCCAGTACACTTGAAATTAAAGGCTCGAAGATCAGATGAGCCTACAGTCTGGTAGCACATTGAGCAACGCTTCCTGATGAAGTGTACCTCAATGGAATAATAGACCGCAGTGACCGCTTACCATCAGGTGGGCTGCGTGTCTGTCTGCCAACTGATGTGGTATAAAAAAAACTATATTTGTGACTGAGATCCGATTAGTATTTGTTCCGATTATGCTTTTCTCCCCTTTCAGGAATTTGGATATTTGAATGTAGCATTCGATTTGATAAATATTGGATTGGACACGTTAAAGCGTGCTTCGATTAGATCAGAACGAAGCAAACAAAAGAGAAGTTTATGTTGTTTATACGTTGCAAATTCACGTTTACCTATTAATATTGTTATCAATAATCAATCACTTAGGAAAATATTGGATTACAAAGACAAAATAATGCGTTTTAAAATAATGTTCTCACGCTTTTGACATACCAAAAAAAAGGAATACTATAGCGAGATCTGATCTGACTGATCATTTACATACATTAAATCAAATCATCGAAAAGCATGGAGAATTCAAAATTCCATTATATTTAGCATTTGTAGATTACTCGAAAGCGTTCGATAGCATAAATCACTCGTCTATCTTTACAGCACTACAAAATCAAAATATTGACAACACCTACATAAATCTGCTTAAAATTATTTACGCCAATAGTACAGCCACTGTTAAATGCCAAGCAACCGGTCCAACATTTAAAATAGAAAGAGGAGTCAAGCAGGGCGATCCGCTATCGCCAAAATTGTTTAATGCCGTTCTAGAGGAAGTCTTAAAAAATCTAGCAACTAGTTGGCAAGAGAAGGGTGTGATCATTGGCGGAAAAAGGCTGACAAACCTTCGTTTCGCCGATGACGTAGTTCTCTTTGCATCCTCGGCCGCGCAGTTGAAAGAAATGCTCGACCAACTGAGCGAGGAGAGTCTAGAGGTCGGCCTTCGGATGAATATGGATAAGACCAAGGTAATGACAAATAGCGTCAAGCGCAGAATATATGCGGATAGTGTGGAGATTGCATATGTCCATGAATATGTTTACTTAGGTCAAATAGTCTCCTTCCAATCGCGTCAAGAAAAAGAAATTACTCGACGCATCGAAAACGCATGGAAGGGATATTGGTCCTTCAAGAACCTTTTTAAAAGCGACTCTCCAATATCGCTGAAACGCAAAATCATGGATATGTGCATTCTCCCCATTCTCACTTATGGTGCTCAAACTTGGTCTTTGACCAATCGTCAAAAGTCCGACCTCGAAGTTTGCCAAAGGGCCATGGAACGTAGTTTGCTTGGTGTCAAACTGACAGACCGTATCCGCAACACAATTTTACGCTCCAGGACTTTGGTGACAGACGTCTCAAAGAAGGCTTCACAACTGAAATGGGACTGGGCCGGTCATGTCTGCCGCATGCCCGATCAACTCTGGGCCAAAATATCCACCGAGTGGATACCTACCAACAAAGTCCGTCCTCGCGGTAGACCCAAAAGGCGATGGCGAGATGAGCTTGACTCATTTGACGCCAACTGGCACACCATTGCTCAAGATCGCAAAAGATGGAAAGAGGGTAAGGAGGCCTTTGCCCTGCAGTGGGACAGTACAGGCTCCTAATAATAATAATAATAACTATAGCGAAAAGGTAAAGGTTTAAACTGTACAAAGCTCTTAGTTTTTAAGTTTATCGGACCTGGAAACTGCCTTTGCCGTTAAATGTGTCCAGTTATTTGCAAACATAGGCAAACTACTATAATACATAGGTGGAACTAAATATTATTGACTATTATTGTCAGTCTCTCCAAAGGAACCTTGCTTCTCGTCAGGGCTATTGTGATTCGAACGTACATACGTCGATTGCAAGCAATTTCACCTTTGCACTCAGCGTCCTTTGAAGATGAACTGATGCTGAACCTTGAAATATGAATTACTGACTTTATCTCAATGTGATAAAGGTGAGTTTGTTTACGCTTGTTATCATGCATGACTAATATTGTTCAGATTTCCAAACGAGTATCTTAATAATTTTTGGTATGATAAATATGATTGAAATAGATAAATTATAGTATCTAAAAGTCAGTGACAAAAAAAAACAAGTTCAGGGTAGGACGTAACCATAAAATACCAACATTGGCAGCAATAGTGAGTGTTAATCTAAGTTTAATGACGAATACGAAACCAAAAAAAAAGTTAAAAATTTGAAAATGTTTAGACTTCTACATAGCCGAAATTGGCTAATTGACCCACAGATAGTAAAATCAATGTCACCTTACCCTATCACTCAGTACAAACTAGAGCGTGACCGGGAACAATCGGAATGCAGACCGCTTGGCAGATTACGGTGTGACGTCAGGAGGCTTGGCGGGAATGTGGCCGGCCACTCCGACGCGTGGCACAATGGCAGGGCTACTCCCACACCGCATTGAGAATCGGTTTCACGGCTCTGGTGGATTAACATTCGTGCTGTTCATTGGCATGTACGATCTATAGCTTTATTAGAACTAGTAAGAACGTAAAGTAAAAAGAAAAAATAGAAAAAGAGCAACAGAAATGAAAGAGAAATTTATATCTTTGCTTGCTGTTTTGATCCGACGGTCTGCGATTCGAACTTTCTGAAGGCAATGCCGTATTTACAGGAAGTGCCATCGCAAATTAATATTTCGCTTAAAAAATACTAGTAACCAATGATCGGTCTCTCCAATTTTTCCCTAATAACTTGTACCTATTGGCGTTCCGACGCGGAAGATTCGCGACGACATCGCCACATCTTGGCATTTCCGTCAAGTGTTTCTTCACCGCAATCATGTGGAACCGTGTCAAATATCTGTGGTAATTTTCAAATTCCTAGACCGAGTAATCTGGTTTACGCGTTGATCATTAAGTCATGAATCAGTTTTAATTTTAATTTACATTCTTCATAGATTCACTAATACAAAAACGATGGCAAGCTGTCTTACCATGCTTTAGGCAAATGTCACAAAAACTGATAAATGGTGACATCACAAGTAAATTCCTTCTAATAAAGCAAAACTCATCACTCACTTAGTTAAATGCTGGCAAACTGCCAGCCACCGCTTAATTTTATAATTATTGCAATAAATAGTATTAATACTACCTATAAATACAATAAATTAATAATTTTAAAACTATATACTTTCAACAAAGTATAAACTTTAATACGTGTATAACTGGTCAAACTGCTTCAGTTCTCTATTAATTATGTAGGTATTTGAATATCCAAACTCCTAGATAAATGTATTTCTATTCCGAAAATCAATCAAAACTGTGACATATTTAGTTCAAGGATTAAACAGCTATTTCACAAACAATACCGCTTATCGCTATTGCTAACTTAAGCACATAGGAATCCGCAATGACATTTCTATTTAGTAACGGACGCCTGATAACTGTAATGCTGTTTGAACTGCAATGATCAGGAACGTGCCTAGTTAAATATTTTGTAAAACATATTGCATTTTCCGTACTAGGAAACAGCATTTTACGATGATGCATGTCCAAATTAACATCGAAATGATTCAGCAACAAATTAAATGAACATTAATATGCCTAACGCTTGGTTACATCTGTACCCTGCTTAATATGACATGAAATTGGGCAGGAATAAGATCAGGACTATAGAAAATCAAAAACGAAAGGATTCAACGTTTGAAATTGGCTTCCGATATATTTAACAATTTTTTTAACACTACATTTGGTATTCCCTCCACTGATGAGCAATGAGTCGGAAAAGCACCTTTAGGTGCAGCGCAGACGGCACACTTTTTGTGTGATCAAGTCTGCGGCACACAAAAAGATGTAAATTTTTTGATGTAAAAAGAAGGACTTCTTGCGCGTCATGTGCGCTACATAATTGCAAAGGTTCTATTTTTACAGACTAAAATTGCGTCACGGATAGTCTGTCGTCTGCGCTGCCCCTTAGTAAAGAAACATACAGCTAAGCTTGACCAGACCCTCAAGTTCAATGTTCCGCGACGAGACTTGTAATTATTATTTTACACATTATTATACTCGTAGATATACATTTCGACGGTTTTGTACGAGTCATCGATTCTATTGTAGATATCTTTATGTGCATCTTCATGCATTTGTAGAAGACATTATGGAAGACGTAAAAAATATCTTCAAACATAATTAACACAAAAAATCAACCAGAATATCGTAGGTAGGTAAATTGCGAGTAAATAATGTAAAAGATTACTACGACTTATAATTATATGATAAACATACATTTTAGTATTAGCTTTAAAATAACAATTTTTTGAAAACACAAGAGGAAAACTATATTGTAAACACCTAATTATTCTTATATTTAAAACCAATACAAAAAAAAATGTTAAGCATAAATAGATGGTTGCAGTAAAAACTTACTTATACTCGTATCTTCTTAATTTTTTTCTTGTTATGAAAGTCGTACTTTGTCCCTTTTTAATAATTTTGTCGCATTGTAATGTTTTTTTGCTCTGAAAGCAAATTCCGCACATATTTTAGGATGTTTGCATGTATTCAATACAATTTACACTTCGGTTTTGTAATCTTTGAACGGGTCACTCACTACATAAAATGTATGTGACTAACGCTGTAAATTGTCTAATGAACTAACAATGGCTTGTAACACGTGCGTGGCTTATCTATCGGTGTTTTACAATTTGCCGAAGTAGATATCAATTATTGTGTTATCCGTACATATCTAATGGAATCATAAACATATTGGTATCCTACTTAATTGTCTAAGTAGGTTGTTGATACGTTTGGTATTTGATAAGAAGATAAATTATACTTGTTTATCGTCACGCAATACTACTAAAATAATTCATAGTTCAAAAAAATGCCACTATAGTTTCACTGTTTTTAACACGCTTTTATTATCTTCACTTGTAACTATATACGAGTATGTATAATAAGATTTAATATGTTTTAAATAATATGTATTTGAGTCATCACAAGGTACCTACCTTCTTTAAAAATATGCATAATCATGTCTAGCTATAATCAGCAATAAAAAATTATGTAATGCTTTTTTAATTAACTTTACCAATTAATACCTACAAATTATTTGTTTAACGGTCTACAATTGAAATAGAGAAGGCGTCCATGTGTAAATGTTTGTCTGACAACGAACACTATGGAGGAGTATTATATTGTAGAGTTCAATGGCCTCAGGTAAGGTTCTTTTATTCCTTTTCGATGTTAATTTAAGACTGACGTCGCCTTCCTTGCTCGAAGATAAAGGAATAACATAGAATATTCCATCACAGTTTCATGCCCTGTGTGTTTTAGCAGGGAGTCTGCATGCAAAATGCACTTAAGGGTATACGAATGGTGAAGAGAAAATCATCAAAGAGAAGTGCCAAGGGTGTTCTGAAATAACATTCAATGATCGCTTTTACTTTTCGTTATAAATAACGATTTTTTTTATAACCTTTAATTTTCAATTTATTTAACAATATACTTAACCCGAGAAGAACTGAAGAGGGGCAATAGAATATATTATAATAAAACTATAGAAAATAGGGAGGCAAACAGACACCTGATGGTAGGTAAGTAATGACGGACTGCCGCTCATAGACAAGCGACCAGGGTCCTATATGCGTTGCTCGCCTTTGAACTAATAATACATATAGTGGGAGGAGAGGGTAGGGAAAATTGAATCGCTAGTAAATAAGGTTTTTTTTTTAACCTTTGCTGTCTCACTGCTGGGCAAAGATCTTCCCCAAATCTCTCCACACATCTCTGGTTTGAGCCAGAGTTTGCCAGTCCTCGGAAAAGCGGAACAGATCGTCACACCATCGTTTTCTGGGCCTTCCCCTAAATGCATTTTTTTCTTACCCCATATTATTTTGCTATACAACTGAATTGATTGTATTACCGGAACTTCAACGAAGTGCGACCATACGTGACTTCCACAACAGAACGAATATTTTTAAACAGAGTCCGTTTATTAAAAGATTCGAATTAACAGCTTATTATCATACACACGAACAAGTGAAAGACATTGTTATAAAACTTGGCAACCTTTACAATAATACCATTCCGTCCGTCCAGCCATTCTTCCATTGATCAATTCTTCAATAGTTCATTATCAGGTTGTCTTACATTTCTATACAATAGCGTGTGAAAGTCTGATTAAGAGGAAGATAACACCCGCACTTTGTTTTAATGTGATTAAGACAGTTAAATTAATGTTTTGAGGTAAACGATTCAGATCTCTGAATGAGATATCCTTGGGAGAAAAAGAAAGTGTTTGTAATCAAGATATTACTTATTCCATTCGGAACTTAGCCTAGAAATTAATCTTTAGGTTTGGATTCGTCATTTGTAAGAACATGCAGGGAAACTAGCAGCATATTCAAATCGAGGTTCTCTTTTTTCGTAAGTCTTTTGTAGGGCAGAAGTAATTTGGCCGATGTCAGAAAGGATCTGATCATAATAAATCAGTACCTAATAGATTGATCTTAATCCTTCTAGCCCCGGATTACTAGACACAATAGAAAATCTATTGTTATGCGGCACCCGAGTGCCGGTTCGGCGTTGAGTGGTTAAAAGGTAAATGAGAAATTTGTAAAAAAGTACGTGTTTACTTAGTTGGCATAATTTGTGGTAAATTAAAAAACGTTGGTTTACCGATGACGCAAAGTACCTACCTTCATTAATGTGGACTAATGAATGAGACTTTCGCCTACTACTACTACTAACGCCTAAGATAGAATGCTATGGAATCGTAATCTATCTCAAAGAAAGTCACATGTGATAAATTGCACGTTAACGCCTTCTGTAAGATAAATCAATTGCATGATTATACGAACTGATGTCTGATATTCACCTTCCAGCTGCGACAGACAATAATAAAACTCTATGAACGCTTTATGTTAAAAATGATAAATATCATATAAGGTTAACAGCCTCAATAGAACTAAGTACCCATTGAGCCAGTCACCCTCACCCTGAAGGCCTGCTGAGATGATGCTTCACGATTCTTCACATTTGGAATTATTTAAGATTGTTTTATTTTTGTGACCTAATGTCAATCATGTTAGAATCTTTATCTGTAAATGTTATAGATATAATAGAGAGGTTACCAAAGACTTGACACGATTTCGTGATATGGGCACAAAAATAACTGCAACAGCTCAATGTCAAGTTTTATCCATTCAATTATATTATTTTCTTGTACCTATTTATTGTAATATTATTTTCTTGTATGGTCAACAGCACATCACGGTAAACACTTGCAGTTCGATAATAGCACTTATGCCCTCAACATAAGAGCGAGTGGTACAAAGTCCAAAGTGTATAAGTCTGACGTGCTTTTGACTGTACCTATTTTATAATTATAGACAGTCTGCTGCACATTAAAAACTTAAACATCCTATTAAAAACGGCTATACAAGGCGACATAACCGTTTAATAATATATTAATTGCCGGTTTTCTTAGATAATATCGGACAGTCGCGGGCATAATGACAATCGTGAGAGAAGAAAGCCATTGTGGCGATATCACATCTGCTAACACAGAGGTAATGGTATGAGGGAGCGCGTGCTCGCTCGTGAGATAGTGATGTCGGCAGATAACCCTCATTTTCCAGCAATGAACATAAGTGACACCATTTCTCGATGGCACTTGACGCGTTTGTGGCGACGGCCATAAATAACAGTCGGCATGTGAGAGGAAGTGATTTAATATCCGTTGTGCGTCACATCTGTGTAAAATCTTGAGGAATTCGGTGAAGGGCGAACTTCGATAGATCATAATCTACCATCGAACTGTGGCTTTCATCACGAAGAATGCGGCGCCGTTCACGTTTCCAGGTGTTTAAAGTCTTAAGTAGTAAGAAGGGGGGTTATAAAAAGTAACACATTTACCTCTAGATCACTAAGAATAACGAATGAGCTGCCAGCTGTTAATTTTTTAAATGAATTCATTATCATCATTTCAGACGGCTTTCGAGTTTTCGCCGGACAGAAGACGATAAGAACTATAAGATAATTTAAATACTATTTCAAGGCCCAACATCTAGAAAAAGTTAATGTAAAACTGTACTTTCATTAAACACTCATTTCATGAAACCTTCGACCCACTGACCTGTAAGTCCCAGAAGATATTTTTTTTTAATATATGTAAATAAATTTAAACACAATGACATAAAAGTACTCATTAAGTAAAATCACGTTTTCATTTGTCGCATCTGTAATGTGTATGTATTATGTGACATACATTTTATTGAACACATACTCGTATGTATGTCACATAATACAGAAGCCGTAATAAAAACTAATTCAAAGGGGCTCTACACAAAAACCAGTCAGTGTAAAATAGCTGTGATTAAGATCTAAATGCTCACTCTGTTTACTTAAGTACTAATGTAATGACAGTTGTTTAAAATTGTGCACTTATTTACCTACATTTTTTTACTACGAGAAAGTATGTTTTACTGTTTCATAGCTCTATTGACATTGTTTTGTCTGAAATCATTAAGGCGTTACGTAATGTAATGAGCTGATAATCTCAGTAGAACGTGATATAATATTTTATGTTTGATAACAAAAGTTGGCTATTAAATAATATATAATGCAAGTAGTGACAACTTTTATGACACCGGAGTTAAATGCTCAAATTGTCAGAGAAAACCAAGACATGACCAGACGATGCATGACCAGGTCAGTGGAATAAACAACTCAACTTACTACAGTGACTATCCGGTTAAGTATGACGCATAGTTATTATGTAGTGAGACAAGTGTTCGAATAATAACTGTTTTGACATCTTAGAAATCTGCAGAGAAGCTATGTTATATGGTCATCTTTAACTCTCATTGTGTAATAGTAGGTGTATAAAATGAATAAAACGAGTTTTTATTAACATCTTAGAAAATGTCTGCAGAGAACAACGATATTGCAGAGAAGCAAATGTTAAATGATCAACTTTTACTCTCATTGTATATAACTTATGTGTATATTTTATAAAAATATGTATGTATACGAGCCTTTTGGTAAATTAAATTTTGTACATCTTATTGGAATGAAAACCACGAAGACAAATATCTAAAGAAACAAATACAAAAAGACACAAATTTATCCCTTTGTGTCTTTAAAAATATTTTTTAATTGTCGATTTGGGAAAACCTTATAGGACAATCAACAGTACTGCATTAATCTGTAAAGCCTACGTATAAAAATGTTGATGAATGTAGAAGGGAAAGGCCACTTACGACAAGAAGACTTGACTACCTATATAAATGCATGTTTATGAGACACCGTCTGCAATTGTACATATATTATGTATATTGTATAATTATGTACTTGTACTCTCAAGTTAGTTCCTTTTGCCACTTTTATTTCTGTCAGGGAATAAATAGTAGTCTTGTAACCATACCTTATGCATTCTCAGTAATGTGTCATACGATATATACATATATAATAGGCACTGTCCTATAAGCTGAAACAGTTAATCTTAAAAGTATCACTAGCTGGAACACACATAACCGGTTTTGATCAAGCATTAAAAGTACTTTGGTCAGAATGCAAGCCGACAGACATGTACTAAATACCTCTAATCACACTGTCAACATTTTATATGGGATTTAGAAACAAGAAAAAATAAGCTATTGCTAGTTTACATATTATTTTGCTTCATTATTTTTCTTTTATTCCAAAAGTACGATTTTGAGTACCGTACGACATAAAATTTTGTGAAGATAAATAATTATACCTATAATAATAATTTCTGTACGATTGTCTGTATAATCTTTAATACCTACATTGTCCTTTGCGCTTAGGGTAGTGACACCGGTTTGCCGGCCAGCACCAGTTTCCGACCACTTCACACGTTTTTTTGAATAATAGATAGACTATAGACAGCTCATTTCTAATTTCGCGCCAGTCGACCTGGACAAACTCCACGGTTCTTAATCCAACAGCATGACTTTATAATTTGCGAACTGAGCCCTCAGTCACCATTTCAAAATTTGGTGTGTTGACACGTGACAAATTTAGCAAAAATAATTGCAGGTGGATCGATTTTCAAATGTTAGATTTTGAGTGTTACTATTATTTCATAGGGGTTTGATTTGGTTTGTGTGTAGGATAAGATGTTTAATTTCAATATTCAAGTGCCCAAACTCACCAAACATTTCATAATTTGTAATATTTTTGGTGGTCGGGCAATAGGTTATCGATTCATATCAAAATCTAGTTTCCGACCGGGTGGTCGGAAAACCGGTTTATTTACGTCATTTTTCTTCGCCTACATTGCGGAAACCTTAAATGCACCAACATAGATTCATTTACATTTGTGAACAGCTAGGAATTTGTGACTTGACAACCAGTTTCCGACCGCCAGTATACCTCATAGTTTCAAAGATAATGACCTTTAAAAATACCAAAAGTTTAGCGGCCGACAACCGGTGAAAACAAACCCTGTTAACGGCCGTCTTTAACAGGCAGTCAATAACTGGTAAAATTGTACCAGTTTTCGGGCCGTTCAAAAAAATCCTATGTACTTCCTACTATATAATATTATATGTATGTATTATGTATATGTATGTATATAATATAATATTATAAATGCGAAAGTCTGGATGTTTGGAAATTTGGATGTTTAGATGTTTGGATGTTTGTTACTCAATCACACTTAAACGGCTGAACGGATTTAGATGAAATTTGGCACACGTATAGTTTATAACCCGGATTAGGACATAAGGCTATAAAATTCCTACGGGAAACGTCTTATTCCTGCGGGAATAACAATTTTGAAACTACTGAACCGATTTGAATAATTCTATCACTGTTGGAAAGCTACACTATCCCCGGTCAACATAGGGTACTATAATTGATTCCGGGAATGTGGGGGGAAGGGGGGGGATATTTGAAAAAGGGGATTACGCGCGTGTGAAACCGCAGGCGGAAGGCTAGTAAGATAATATAAAAAAGATAGAAGAGAAGAGAGAAACGTAATTAGTAATAAATAAAACTTTATTTTAACTAGGAAATTAAAAGCACCCGATAAATACTAAACATTTCGCGCCTCGATGGTCTAGTGGTTTAAGTACCGAGCCGAGATCGCGGGGTACTGGGTTCAATTCCCGGGTCGAGCTAACTTTGTGTCGGTTTTTTCGGACACTGCTCGGTTTTGTGATCACCAATCCGCATTTGGCAAGCGTGGTGATTAAGCCAGTACCCATAATTGTAACGATAACTCCATGCCTCCATGATTACAAGCATGGAGGCCTTTGCCCTACAGAGAAGCATGCCGGCAGAACGGAGTTCCAAGATCCACTATATTATAGGATAGGCTTTTCGATCGTGTTCCAAATCAAAAGAAATCAACAAATATGACCTTTTGGTTACTCAATTGTATTTTTAGGTTGCAAAAGAAAGTAAAAATATACCGCTTTTTCGATTTCATTAACTGTTTCACTTTCATACTATAATATACCCTATGGCTATTGAATAAGACTCATTTTTCTACCGTAAATTAGGTGGTCGATAACCGGTGCACAGGTGGTCGATAACTAGGCCAAACGGCCGATAACCGGTGTTTTTGCTAGTTTTACGAATAATTCATTTTTTAAAATTATGTATCACTGCTACGTTTATAAACGTTAGGTTTTATAAAACTAGACTATTGTAAGATCAAATGTTAATTTTTTGGAAAATCTTGACGTACAGCATCGTGATAGAAATCAACTCTGAAGTCAACAAGTCGCTTAAGTGGTCGCAAACCGGTGTTCTTACCCTATATTAGCGATAATACTGGTCACCTTTCTATCAAAAAGCTAGATCATAGGTAATAGTAAACAAGTAAAATAAATAAATAAAACTACTCTTAACAAAAAATATTTGTTTCTAATACAAGTTCGTTTCATTTAAAACTAATCGGAATGTATCAAATAACAAAATTTACGGTTACGTTCTCACTAATGTCTTGATTATTTACTATCTTCGACTTTATTTTAATTACGCAATCAACTCTCTCTAATAGCTACTCTTCTGTATCACTGTACCTTGTATGTATATGTAGATAGTACCGTGGCGTGGCATTCTAGAGGTCAATGGCCCACTTACAACGTGTAGTTACGATTACGTATCTCCACTTTTTAGGCTATTACCAGATAAATGGGACGATATTCTGGTAATGCACCGCAATTAATTGATTACACCGAATTATCGACAACGATACTTTCGACTCGAGGCTTCGTACCTAATTCGGCTAATGCATAAAATAACTGCCTCCGTGGTACAGTGGTTAGCGTTGGGCCCTAAAACCCAGAGGTCGTGTTTTAAGAGTGAGGGAATAGGTAGTGCACCTGTGCTTGCGCACTCACTTGTGCACTATAATATATCCTGCTTAGTTGGCTGATCTAATTGGCACCCGTAGCCAAAAACTCGGCTAGGAGGACATTAATGCATAATAATTTGAAAAATCAGTCAAGTATGCGTCGCATTCGAATGAAGGCAATATTAAGCTATACCAGTATCGTAAAAATGTCATAAGCTTCATTGGTTAGCGATTCAAATGGTAATTCAAATGCAAAGACTTGATCTCGTTGCCCTAAAATTTATGGTTCTACTAAATAGTAAGTAAAACGAGATTTTCAAATTCGTGCTGTCATCTGCAACCTACGTTTGTCGAGGACTAACAATGTATAGTTTAAAATATGACTTGATTTGTACGCCTTTGCTCAAAGCTGTTATCTCAAAGGACTTCTAGTAGAAGATCCGGCCCTACATCGACCTTCACCGAGTTGATAATAGAATGAAACATATTTTATCATGAAATAAGTATATTAGAAAACATATTAAACATGGGTTTGCTAAAAAAATCCTGGACTGACTTATTTTAAAATTAGTTTTAAAAAAATATTTTAAACAGAATATTGCATTGTCAAGTTAATAAAAAAAAAAATGTTTTGGCTTAACGTAGAGAACGTATAGAATGTGCCGCCGTTGGGTTGCCTATCATTTACCTGGGCGGACACTGGGTTGCCAGGTCAAACACGTATGTCGATACGAGTTATTTTTACTTGATTGGATAATAGAAAAATAATTATATCATCTTAAGCGCTGTTTTATTACGAACACGTTGATATAGGGTTGTCTGCAAAAAAATCGGTCCTACTAGGGGTTTGCGAGTTTTAAAGATTTTAATTTTAACGCGCGTGGAAATGTGTGACAAGGAAATCCGAGGTAAGTATACTGTTAATAGAAAAGGACCCAACATCGCAGTCGTCTGTGATGGGACCCTGAATATTAGAAAGTGCGCACGCTCGAGATATTACTATAATAATTTAGATAACGAGGGCACGGTCAAAACCACTTTTGCCTGATTTTTGTAGTTAAAAGTGGTTTTGACCGGCTATGAGTTTTGACTGTAGCATATATATATATATACTTATAATCGTAATAATAATTATATCTTTAATAGACAAGTTTTTGTACTCGTAACTCTAAATAATATAAATAAATAAATAAATGTTGAACAACATCACATACATTGATCTGACCCCAAAGTAAGTAGCGTAAGCACTTGTGTTATGGGTGTCAGAAACAACGAGGATATCACAAATACATATATACTTAAATACAAATAAACATCCAGACACAGAACAAACACAAATGTTCATCACATAAGTGTTTGTCCTGAGTGGGATTCGAACCCACGACCCCTGGCGCATAGGGCAGGGTCACTACCAAATGCGCCATCGGGCCAGTCAAATATGATAACGTAAATAATAAAAATGTCAATTACTTTCTTTGAAACTTTTTGCTCTTTCTGGAAAAAATTAAGGAGAAACAAAGTGGACAGCCGTGAATCAAATAAAAAAATAACAAAAAATAATGACTAAACATTTTTTATTACATTGAATTTTTTTATAACAGAACAGCAATAAAAATAATATTAATGAGAAATAAATTATAATACATGGCTACTACAGATGCAGGTGTAGCACTCATCAAACATATCTTTGATGCCTGGGATAGTAAGCAAAAATAAATATATTAACTGTGCTATCACAATAATATACTGGATTGTGTTATGTATGTACAAAAGAACATACAAATTTTTTCAAAGATATCAGATAATCATCAATTTAACACGAGAAATAAACATAGGCTTGCTGTTCCAAATATTAGGCTTCAAAAGATTGGAAATTCTTTTAAAGGATTAAGTATTACAATGTATAATAAATTGCCAATGGATGTTGTTAGCTTACCCATACATCAATTTAAGTCGTGTATCAAGACCCGTCTGATGAAAAAAGGTTATTAAAAAATAGAAGATTTTCTTAATGATGGGGATCTGCAGATACTGGTAGTAAGACTGCTTTGCTCCCTGACCGCGCGATCTGTATTATAAATTTTGTCATTATTGCTACACACTATGGCCTACAGTTATAATTTTTATTTTTTTAAATTATTTTTTCTGTTTCCACACGAAAACTGTATAGTATAGATGGATTAATTTATCAATGTTGTAAAAAAATTTTGGCAATTGAAAAGAGTAACTGTCGAATTTTACGAATTACGAATTATGCCGGTTATTCTCGTTAGATAACGACATTACGAATCCGGTGGTAAAGTCGTTCTGTGTATTGACGATTCATAAATACTTTATACATGAATAAAGAAGATTTGATTTTGATTTTTGAATAACACGTGTTATATTCCGAGCATGCGCACTTTCTAATATTCAGGGTCCCATCACAGACGACTGCGATGTTGGGTCCTTTTCTATTAACAGTATACTTACCTCGGATTTCCTTGTCACACATTTCCACGCGCGTTAAAATTAAAATCTTTAAAACTCGCAAACCCCTAGTAGGACCGATTTTTTTGCAGACAACCCTATATCAACGTGTTCGTAATAAAACAGCGCTTAAGATGATATAATTATTTTTCTATTATCCAATCAAGTAAAAATAACTCGTATCGACATACGTGTTGGACCTGGCAACCCAGTGTCCGCCCAGGTAAATGATAGGCAACCCAACGGCGGCACATTCTATACGTTCTCTACGTTAAGCCAGAATAATTTTTTTTTTATTATCTTGACAATGCAATATTCTGTTTAAAATATTTTTTTAAAACTAATTTTAAAATAAGTCAGTCCAGGATTTTTTTAGCAAACCCATGTTTAATATGTTTTCTAATATACTTATTTCATGATAAAATATGTTTCATTCTATTATCAACTCGGTGAAGGTCGATGTAGGGCCGGATCTTAGACTATTCAGTTCTAGTCCAAGGATGACGTAAGATAAGAAGTGACATAACCCAATTGATGGTAAGCGGTGCCTTTTCCACTATAATTCCACTTTACTTGGAGCAATACATTTATGCTTCCTGGTTAGGTGTCCCTCAATGGAATAGAACGCAGTGTTCGCTTACCATCAGGCGGGCTGCGTGCTTATCTACAAGCAGAAGTCACTTAAAAAAGGACTGGAAGGAAGGCTAACAAACTGTTGGTTTCTCTGATTCTCATGTAATTTAATGCAAGCCCAATACCTAGGCTATAAAGTATATAAACTGCAATATAAAATTAATAGTTTGGCTTTCATTTTCAATTTCCCGTACACCGCGGCACCGTCCTACTGTGATCGCGGATGCAAAATATCGGTGTGAATATGCGGTAATAACGGAAACGGTACCTTAATATCATATCCTTTTATACACTATTTTATCCGTAAAATAGTTCGCATAGGCACTAATGTGCTCATCCACAAGCTTAGCGTGGTATATTACCAGCGATCACAGCTCTGCAGTTCCCAAACTATAGACGGAACTGAAATGGTTTAAACACTCATTACGCAGGTATAAGGGCGCAGTTTTGAATCTAAATAAAAGAAAAACTCGAGTTACAAGATTTCTTAAGAGTCTCTGTCTCTTTGTCTCTCTTAAGGTTCTAAATTGCCAAAGTAAATATTATAAAGATATTCTTATACCGGGAACTATATGATAATGTTGTTACATCCGTCTGTCTTCACTCATCTCATCTCGCAGGAACCGAATTTGCAAACAGCTTTTACATCAGATGAATTCATAACAGCGCCTCTGATACGGGATCAAATATAACTCAAGAACCATTATGCTATTAGCCGAGAATAACTGCACTTTGCAGTTCCCATCAACCTTAAGAAATGCATACGCATACATTCGGAAGAACGATTACAATTCCAGATTTTCTTTTACATCTTTGAAGTTGTTTTTGAATTCAATTTATGTAGTCGAATTCTGTTAATTTTAAAATAAATGTATCTGTATCTGCTGATCATTCTAAGGCAATAACAAAATCCTGCCTTATTTGTTAATAATAATTTCTATTGAAGTGCTATTTTAACGTATTTTTTGAGGAATCTTCACAATTTTTTCCCAAAAAGGTTGAAAAATCAGACCTGACAGATTTTAAAATCTAAATCTAACAAAAACTTGTGTTCCATATTTATTCATGATTTTGGCAGTTTTTATTATTTACTAGCTGTGCCCGCGACTTCGTCCGCGTGGAATAGTGACTTTTCGGGCAGCATATTTTAAATAACAAATACCGTCCTTTGGGTAGCTAAAAATGTACTTTACAGTATGCTTCTCTGTAGGTATACGATATGTGACGTATGGCCATCGGGAATGAAAGCATACAGGCTCCTAGGATTGCTAACCCGTGTCAGAGCCACATACAACTGACCGTGCGAGAAACAGCTGATACTTAGATCTACACCCACAACTTTCATCGTCTGACCTTGGGCTTTATTAATTGTCATCGCAAAACATAGGCTGACTGCAAAAAGTGTTAAGATGTGTAAACTAAACGTACAAATTTTATGAAACAAAAGAATTGCTAGAAAAATTAATTAAAAACCTGAGGTTATAAACTTGTACTTAAATAAAGAAAATCAAGAAAAGAATTGCCTAACCTATACCAAATACTTATAAATTATTCATATATACAAACCCTAAATAAAAAATTCAGATAAGTATACCAAAAATCAAGGAAAGAAATGCCTAACCTATAACAAATGCTTACAATATTTATTTACAAAATTTTAAAGAAAATTAAGAAAGACACCCTAACCTACAAACCCTAAAATATAAATAAATGAAATATCCAAACTGTCAGTATTCAAGTAAATCGCAATAATCGAATGCAACTACCTATTCGCCATACTCTCAGCGCGCTTTATATACGGACGCGCAGCTCAGGCGCGAGGCTTGTACCTTTATATTGACATAACTTTTTTATTTATGAACCGATTGACATGAAATAAACACTAAATGTTAAGTGAAGCTTACCACAATATATTAGTGAAAACCGCATCTCAATCGAATAAGCCGTTTCTGATATTAGCGTGCACAAACACACAGACAAACAGACAAACAGACAAACAGACAAACAGACAAACAGACAAACAGACAAACAGACAAACAGACAAACAGACAAACAGACAAACAGACAAACAGACAAACAGACAAACAGACAAAAATTTTTTTAATTACAATTTCGGGTTCGGTATCGATATAATAACAACCCCTGCTACTTTTTTTTAATATATTTCCATTGTACAGACACCACTTTTCTACAAATTTATTATATGTATAGATTTAGGGAATGGTCCCGGGAAATCCCGGTCCCGAAATTCCCGGGATATCCCGGGATTTGGCGACGACTAAAATACCCGGGACTCATGACCTCGTCCCGGGACTTTCGGGACTTTCGGGACTAAGTAAAGAGCTCTATTTTAAGTGAGATTTTTGGCAGATTTGCAAAGGTTGATCCGTGGCTCACCGTTCAAATTAAATTGCAATTAAAATACTAAAAATAATAAACGTTAGATACTATTTTTTAGATTATCTCGCGATTATTCCTCAATTTTGTAAAATGTCTACTATGTGCAGGAAGTTATCGGTTAATTTCGAATTAATGTTATTGTTTGCATCATGTTGCGGCTCCATTTATCGAGAGAGGAATTTTAAGGGCAGTAATAATGCTCCAAGCTGGGGCTGCCCAACAGAGTATTGTTGAGGAGATTGACACAAGACAAAAGTTATGGTTACGTTATCGTGTTACTGGTGAAGTGGCTGAAAGACACTCAGGCGGGAAGCCCATAACCACTCAACGAAAAGATCGATTTTTGCTAGTTGCCGCGAGAAGACAACCAAATGTTACGGCCATGCAATTGGTTCAGAGGCTCCAGCCAGAGCACCAGTTGCTTGTGAGTGACCAAACTGTGAGGAAGAGGTTGCATGAAGCTAGCCTTCATGCCCGCAGACCGTTTCGTACTCCAGCACTACGCAGAAGAAATCGTAGGCGGCTAGAGTGGGCTCGTGAACATTTGCTCTGGGAAGATAACTAGTGGTCTGTGGTGCTGTTTACCGATGAGTCCTAGTCTCCATCCCGATACACATAGAGTACGTGTTGGCGAATTCCTGGACGTGAGAGCCGCTCCCACCACGCTCAGGAAGTCCATCCACATTACGACGGGACAATTATGGTTTGGGCAGGAATTCATGTTGATGGAAGAACTGACTACGTTCGGATCAGAAACACCATTACGGGTGATAAATGCCGTAACCAGGTGCTAGTACCAATAATCTACCCCCATCGACTACAAATGGGCCAAGAATTCACGCTCATGGACGATAACGCCCGTCCGTACACAGTGAGAGTGGTGACGAGCTGGGTGCAGGAGCACGACGAATTGGTCTTAGGTAGGCCCGCTCAATCGCCTGATCTAAACCCCATAGAACGCGCGTGGGACATGCTCCAAAGAAGGGCTTTGAGGAATTTCCCTGCAAACATTGCGGCGGAAGAGCAACTTTTTATGCATCTTAGCCAGACCGGGAAAAAAATGAAAAACACTTGCAGGACCGTTATTAACGTCATGGGTGGTTTTACTTACTACTGATTTTTCACACTACTGTTAAAAACAGAATATTTTTTTCTTATTTTTCACTTTTCTTTGAGAGCCACATTCATTGTTAGTTTACCATTATTTCAATTTTTTTCTTTATTTGAAGAATTTTTTATGCCAAATAAAAAAGTTTTCTTTTATTCTGAAGTGTACTCTAATGGGCTTTATAAAAATATTGTTGTATGTTATTTTTAATAAATTTTTAGTTAATTGAGTTTATACAAAATATTTCTAGACAGTGTTGATGTGTGTATTAAATTGAAATAAATACTCGTGTAGCGAAAGCGTGTAGAAATTCAGCGTTTTATTGCCTAGAAAACGAATAAAATCACATTCTGGTAAAAATCCCGAAAGTCCCGAAAGTCCCGGGAATCCCGGTTCCTTTATCAGGTCGTCCCGAAATTCCCGGGACTCAAATATGGCACCGGTTCTTCATTCCCTAGTATAGATAGGCAATTATGATCACTTCCCGAGTGCTTTGTCTCGATCTTATCAGTCTTGACGATTTATTTCCATCATCCGCATCAACCAATTTTTATCAAGTCCAGTCATTATCCATAGCAATACCGTATAGTATGCCTACTTAGATGACCTCGCAAAAAATCATCAGTTAAGCATATTCCAAAACTGATGACTTTGAGTCTTTAAGGAAAATACGCACCGTAATTTTCCTTAAAGACTCAAAGTCATCATAAATAACCGGTTTACACCGTAAAGGCTCTATAAAATGTTCAATAGACTTTAACAAACATACTTATAATACAAATATAATGTAGTACTTATAGTCAACGGAACATCTGACCAAAAAGTATACAATTTTGAATTTTCTAAATAAATAGTAACCTGCTTTTAATTTCTCTTTGTCTTGGCAACATAAATTACTATTATCCCTAAGTATCTATATCTACCTAAACATTGGACAGCTTAGTGGTGGAATGCCATAGCGCATTTCATACAATAAAGGAAGCTATACACACATACACATAATACATAGATCTATTTAAAAATATTATATCTAACTTAAAATTAATAACAAGTAAAAGACAAATATTCATAAATGACGAAATATTAAATGTAACAAACAAGAAACTGACGATAAAATCATTAAAACAAGACTCTGTACAGCGAAAAAATTACATTTATGTCCGTTTAAGAGCCCCAATCTACATTTATATTGTCTGATTTTATAATGACATTATACATATTTGGGTAAATAAAATCATAAAAACTTCAACGTAACTGGTAACAAGATCAGACAACAATGACTTAATAATATTAAATTTGCTACAACTCAAGTTAACACATTAAAGACGATAGTCATATTATGTAAATTAAATGTTAATTATAATGCATGTGTGATCTATAATTTAGTTGTAACAACGTTTATGTAAATAGGAAAAGTAATCACGGGCATAATTTAACGTTAATGTCCGTGAAATTTTACAACCTGTCTGCAGCTGTGAGCACCGCGTAAGCGGCGCATTATCATGACAAAACATCCTAGACATACACCGACTTTTTTATACCACGTTCGAGCTTTGAGCATGGAATCTAGTTAGTAATGTTAATGTGTGTGTGTAATCAAAAGCATTTCATTTTAAAAATATAATGCTCTTAGCATGGTTGAATTGAGCAGTGTTACCATGTCCACCATAAACTTCGTGATTTCCAATTAGACTTGTTACTCTAATATATGAATAGAATGACCTTAAATAAACCTTTTATCTTCTATAAAGTTTACCTATTGTAGTAATAATTCGTTCTTAACAAAGTACTTTTAAACTATTTTATAAAATAAATCTTGGAGGTAAGTAGTGGAAATATTAATATTTTATTTCAATTTTCCTTAAGCATATTAGCCATATGTAAGTATGTGTAAAGATGTGTTATTATAAGCCATGTTCCTTGGATCATTAATAATAAAATCAAATACATTTTAACCAGTTAAACGATTTATTATGCAATAAATAACTACAAAAGCTCTCTTTCTTTCTTTACATATTTTACAACGATGTGTACTGACAACATGAGCTGTCTTTTCCAAGAAATGCTGAGTTGTTGAATTTATGAATAGCTTTAACCGCAATCTCCGGTATGGTTTATGCATTTTAATAATCAACTAGTATTGTCGACGCATAATGAAATCCTTATGAGTAAGTCCTTAAGCCCGCAGAATATTTTTAACACAGGTAGACCCGGTGTCGACTGGTGTTTAGAATAGTAATAACTAGAAATTATATGCAAAGTAATTGCATTGCACCCGCTTATAATAATTAACTGCCATAAATCATTAGAAAGATGTAAAGAAAGATTTTACACTGGTTACCAATGATATTTTGTTTTTATATAATATCATTGCTGGTTACTGTAGAAAAAGAACTTGAAGATGAAATATTAATCGGCACTGCATTAGAAAGTTATTGAAAGTTTAAACTTAGTTTTCATTGTAACATATCAATGGATTTCCCAAGTGAAATAAATTGATAAGCTCCCATAAATATGGCCATCAAGTAAGTCATAGAAAGCTGCATATAAAGTATTTTGTGACACACAATACACTTTTTTAATGCGATGCACTGTGTTTTCTTACACCTTACAGGGGGCTCAGATTGTGTTGGTTCATGACTGATTGACTGTACATAGGTAATTAAAGAAAACGAAATTCGGGATAGTCAACGTTCTTCATAATACTTCCTCTGTTATTATAAGAAACTCGAATAAGCTTCACCCGACTCCTTAATTAAAGCTCAGTACCTTGCCAGTTCTACTGGCGCTCATAAATTCAATTCGATCCGATTGAAATCGTTAAATTGGAAGTAATTTCGTTAAACTTCGAACCAGCATTTCTGATAAAAAGTATTTTTACTGATTCTTTTGCTTCTTGATTTGATTTGAGTCGTAAGACTGTTCTTCATTAGTTCGTTTTAATTAACTGTTTCTTTACGTAGACTGAAGGAAGTCACTTCTCGAAATAGCTACGCTGTCTTCACACATTCGCTGACACATTTCTATTTCTAAAACTTCTCATTTATGATGAACGTGAAATGATGCTTCTAGCGTCTTATCGTCCACGTGTGCTGAACCTAAATAAAATATTTGTCCAGTAAACAAACTTGTATCTCCTGAGCACATTGTAAAGGCTTAGATGAACTTTTGTTCGAGTATGAACCTTCTTCCATTAAGTTAAGTGATGTCAGTTTGTGTGTTCGGAGAAGCCAACTCGCTAACAGTACTTTAAGATAAACCCAGCCCAACTATATGCAGGTGACGCAACGGCGCAGCCTGCAGTACCTATCGACCGGGCTAACTGCATAAACTTGCGCTCCCGGTACACCTGTGTTGCATTTGATAAATTATGCCTAGCGTACGGCGGATCTGAAATGTATAAGTGCCCACTTATTCTTCCAAGAATTTTCTAACTTTAAAAGCAAGCAGTTCACAGGCAGTCAAATTATTATAGGACGAGTATTATATTGCGAGCGGCTACGACTTGAGATATTCAAGAATGATTCGTAATAGACGAAGATTGTGTTGTATTTATAAGCTCTTGTTGGTGAAAAACAATTTGTTTAAACGAAACATAGTCAACACGGCGGTTTTTTTATGATGCTTTAAGTTTTAGTGTAATAATACTTTGCTAATAGGTTCCACTTAAACAAGTAGTAGTAGTTAAAATATGTAATAAAAAGAGAAATCCTGTTGAAAACAACATTTATGTGTAGCATCGACTATTCGATTGACAAAATTAACATAACCGTGTCAACCAAACACTTTTGTAGGTATGTGATACTTCGCCACTTAACCACTATAAATTCTTGATTTCACATTGATCAAACTGACATGTTTTGCGAAAACCAAGCGGCAGTATCTTAAGTCGAGATCGCCATCATGATCGCCAACCTTCGTAAGAAAACGAATTTTAACATGCATGACTACTAAACTGATTATACTACATCATTTTGTTAGTAAGCAATTAAGTAAGAACTGCAGAATCTGACAATGCAGAGAAAACAAATTACAGCATAAATAAAACTAAAAAACTAAAAGAAGAAGCAAAAAGGTCTACGACGAAAGAATTTGTTTTAAGCAAACAAAGCAATAAAAACGGGCAAAAAATTTAAGTAGAAAGAATTTCCTTTCAGCTTGGACGTAGAATTGGAAGTAGGTATTTGTAGATTAAAGCCTGAGAGGTTACATCGAGGGCCGCTGCATTCCGATGGTCCTTTCACACAGCTTCGCAACATTCTGCAATATGCCAACAGTTGAATGTCGAATTGCGATCTCAATGCTTTACATTCGTTTCAAGTATCGAGTTTATAAATATGCATAATTTTATAATTATCACCTTTCGTTTGTTTGCATCAATGTTTAATTTGTGACGGATTGATTTTATAATAACTAGAATCACATCTTTTTCGACCATATCGCTGGCCCCGGGCAATAAAGCGTAATATCTTAAGATAATATTATTTCATCGAATATGACAAGTAGGTGCTTATTCACATGCTTATCGCTTGAGAAAGTTTTTAATACGCAATTAGTCATAAAATGTATTACAGCTTAACTGATCTAAAATTTTAACAGCGTATGAATGTTTGCTATGAAATTTATTGCGCCTTGTGTCTAAAAGCATTCAAAAGCGACGCATATCAACGTACTCAAGTCATACGAAATTAATGATATTTTTGTAGGTATTTAAGTTCGAAGAAATTCTTTTGCGTCACAGAAAAAAAATAAGTGTAGCCAATACTTCACAGCAACGCCGATAAAACTTTTCCAATATCCGCGATAGACAGACCTCGTTTCGATGACTGATTTAAAAGCCAGAACAAATAAATTTCACCAAATTATCTTCGCTTTCAGAATCTAAGCCCCTGGGGAGACTTGAATATCTTCACACCGGCATGACATCATCTCGTTGCAAACCCATAATTTTAGCTGGTGCACAAATTTATACATATTAGTAAACAATTCTTTATTTTCTAATAACATACCCGTTTCGTGACCCTTTTTCGGGTAAAGCATTTTTTGTCGCCTTCTGAGTATTCTTTGAAGTTATTTAAAAACTAATTATTTCAAATCGAAACAAATTATACGTAGGTGGTCGTTTATTATACAGGAAACAACCGCGGCTGCCGAGGCGTCACGTCACGACGAGCGCAATCTTCTGGATAGCACCATTAACTGGAATCAAAGCTAGCCCGACGGCTTCTCATAACCTCATAATTAATGCCACGTTCCTAATAACAGACGGCTTGGATGAAAGTTGTGTATAAAACAAATGCAACAAAAGCAGAGGAAGGAAGGTTTTTTGTTAGCCTGTTCGGAGCGCGGCCACTCACCCTGCGGGCGCGGGGTACCTACGCATCCACTGCCGCGTTTCAATCATAGGGACTTCCATCCAACGTACGTCTTACGTCTTCTGAGACAAACATACTATTCATAATACATTCTTTTTCAAGCTCAAACGATAACTTCACCTTCAAATTTGTGATGAAATTTAGGAAAATCAAGAAATCGTGTAAATTCCAAAGAATCAATCCAAATAACTTTGTAAAAATGGATATATTCGTGCAAACCAAAGACTGGAAGAAAACTGTAAGTATTAACTATTTATAAGAATTCAGAGAATTAGATAAACATCATTTCCAATACTTCTCAGAAGGGATATGTGTGGCATCATAAACAAAAGGGCACGTGACGTATAACAGCAGCAAGTACCGGGCAAACAAATCTTCGCACGGCACTCGTCGACCATTCAACCGCCTCACCACCGAACAAAGGTAGGTATGGGGACAAAAAATCTTGCGAAAGGCCTCCGTTCAACTACCTGCTTCAAAGAGAAGTCAAGAAAGGCTCCAAGGATTCCGATGTCGATGACTCGAAAGATGCTTTCGTCATAATTAAAATTAAGGTGCCGGAGAGTTAGAATTTTATTAAGATGCGTATTTTTAGCAGCTGATCTGTCACATGAAGGTGAGTCACGGTACCCAAATGAACAAAATGCAAAGTTATTTGAAGGCAAAAAAGTCAACAATGATGAGGCTTCAATAGGGGATATTGAATCACGAACTCGTTTATGTTTGGCATTAGTGAATCCTTTTGTAAAGTGGACTTTGATTTAAGGTCTCCCGGCATATCGAATCTTGTTGAATAATTTCGACGAATTCATATTTTGTTTGGAAATACTGCAGCAAATTTTGGGAAAATTTGAATGGCATCGTTTAGGAGTGTAAATTATGAGCTGTGTACTTAGCTTCACTTTGCACCTTTGAAGTTACACAAAGAATATAAACAAACGTTGAAGTTAATGAAGTCCACCTGTTGACGCCACACCTGGCTCATATTAGGGCGGCATGTGTGCTCTCTGCGACCAATGTTTATCCCTCAACTACAAATATTTAAACCTCGCGTGACTACATCCAAGACGAACTTAAATTGGACGCTTCGGGGAAATCACAGAGACCTTTTAAGCCCACAAGAGCGATCCTTTTTCAAAGGAACAGAACATAACTACAATTACAGCCATTCGAACTAGTCGGACCGCTGTCTAGTAACTAGTATGTACAATATCCGGTTTCCCTTACCTTATTCGCTGGCGGCATCAAATCCTCTTCGGCTACAGATATTTATCGTGCTTCATTTAATTTTCTGGCTGCTATCACTTTTAAGTTATCGAACCACCACACTTTACACCAAACACGTAAACTTTAGCGGGCCTCTTGTATCTTAAGTTTCTATTATTAATTACTATTTGCACTACTTTTGGGTATTGGGAGCTACTTAGATCTTACTTGCGAAGATGTTTTAATTTATGTTTTTCACTTTTTAATTTTGTTTTGTGTCGGAATTGTTAAAGTGAATTGGGACCGCTTCATTATGTGGAAGAACGCCAGCGGTTGTTGGCCGTCGACTGGTGAAGTAGTAGCGTACTCGCGGCGCGGCGGGCATCAGCGAGTGGGAGGGGCGGAGACAGACATATAAACAACATTCGAGTGCAAAAGAGATGACGGCATACGTCATCAGTGGTACTTGGATAAAGCAACTAATGAAAACTGTCTTCAGCATTAACGTAATCAGGAGTAAACGCATGCATCTGCATTTTTGTCGAGTAATACTGGTTTTACCTGTGGTCGACCGCGTGCCGATAAGGTAATTTGAATTCCTGCAGAGTGAAAAAGACGGAGGTTCTGAACGAAGGCTGTATGTGTGTCTATAGTTGTGTATGTGATTCGAAAAGAAAACGTTGATAAAAATTTGAATACTGGGTTCGTTAACGGTCAATGCCTTGAATAAATAAATATAGGAAACTGTGTCCTTTACAATTTGTTTTAATTTTTGTTGAAACTTGGGCACAACAACATTATTTTAATAAACATTTTTGGGTAATTTTTTTAAAATATGTAGTTTTAGAAAATCATGAGAGGTTAAGTTAAATAATGAAATATTAATAATTAATTTTAGTAAAATACAATAAAGTTGCATGTACTTCAAAAAAAATCACTTTCAAAAAAAGCAAAACGATTTTATTCAACTTAATCCATCAATTAGTAATGATGTCCTACATCTTTTGATACAAACATTTGTGGGAAAAATTAATTTTATTCTGCCTATATTTCTTCATCTAACAAAAGTACATAAAATTCTGCAATGTAACGTTACATTAGTACTACGTTTGCAAACATTACTAATAATCATGGTAATGAAAGCTTTCTAATTACAAAAAGTGATCTAATTGAAAGCTAAAAGTGAAAAGGCGATAAAAAGTTGAGACAATACGAAGGCTCAGACCGGTACAACGGCGATTCAAAGGCCTATTTGGGCCCTAGGATCACCACGCGTGACGCTATGCAGATTGTATAGGACAATAGGACACAAATTAACCCAATCAAAAGTGTGAAAGTAGTTATTATGTTATAAATACTAATACAAGTTTGGATTAGCAGTATCTTAAGTATGTTTATCTACATCCATACCCTAATATGACTTTTTTATAGTCAGGATCGATGAGCAAACGCCCTATATTTAGATATGAGTATCTGTGGCTGCATCTTAATGATTACGTTACCTTAATTACGTTCAAATTTTGAACGTCTTCTTAAAATGTATTTTATTCAAATTGACCTACAATGAATGAAGATAAAGTTATGTATGTGACTGTACATAATTAGGCATTAAAATACTCATGTGATCCTTTTATGAAACTCACTTCGTTCGTTTCATAAAACCACATTCGTATTTTAATGACCCTCGTTATACAACAGTCACATAAATAACTATTTATTGATAAGGTTATATTACCTCTGGTGCTAATATAGGTACATTAATAATAATATTAGTTTAAGGGCCAATTTCACTATTGTCTGATAATTTATCTATCAGTTAGATGTTGACATTTTTGTCAATTTCCAAAAAAAGAATACAGCATTATTGATGTCTGACGGAAAAATTATTTGGAACTTAACTGACAGTTGCAAAACTGGCTCTGAACCAGTCGCGTAAGAAAAGTTACATTAATTTTTCTCCAAATGGATTGGCAGTAAATCTCGAGTACCGTTCTCGTACGGAAACATTTTTTCCATTGATTGCGTCCCCTGTCTCATGTATTGATTGCTCTATATCGTCTGTCAAAAACACATTTATTCCGGCTTTCAATTTCAATTCAATTCAATTCAAATAATTTATTTCAGGCTAGGTAGCCCATATATAGTTAGTAACAGCTTTAGGCTTTAAGCTCCGCAAAATATAAATGAATAATGATATATTTTGAGGAGCCCAAAGCCGAGAAATATGGCTTCTACATAATTTATGAAAAAAGTTTCGAGATCTCCATTTTATATACTAAAGAACTTCAATTGGCCTACCCGATACCATGCGGCCACTTAGATAATCGAGACTTTAATATTATAAGCGTTTTATTGGCTTTATTCGTACCTTCTATAGTTTCTAAACAAGAACCATGGTGACCCCAGCATTACGATCATGATTCAATTCCACCGGCCGCTACTTCTCTATTTGCCTTTCCTATTGGCGGTGGACAAAGAAAAGCTTCACTTTTACCAATTAGCCGACAGCGCATGAGCGGACAGACAACCGCGCTTTGTTTCCAAAACGAACACTTTCTGCGGAAACGTGCTACAATGTGGTATTGTGGCTTAAAACTATTATAAATAAATATAGGACACCACACCATACACTGATCCGATCTTAAAGTAATTTAAAAGCACTTGTATTATGGGCCACATTCGTCACATAAATGTTTGTCGTGAAATTCGGACCCATGATCCCTGACGCTGGAGCAGGGTCACCACTACCAAATGGGCAATACAATATTATACTTCAAGCCAGCAGGTCAAATTGGCGATACTGTATGACTGGATGCTTTAAACCTAACAATTAAAAAGTATGTCCGAAAAAGCGCAATTAAAATTAAACGTGTTGTGTCTGACACAGAAAGAGTCCCTAGAGGATCAAAGCTGAACACAAAACAAACATTCATGTCGGTGAAATTTTTTTATTTGTTTGGTGTCTGGGCATTTTTGGGTGTATATTTACTTTAGTTACCTGCGTTCATACATGTTTAAATTATATTGTCACAAAAGCAGGGGCTTTACCAGTTTCTGTACCACTGCCACTAAAACTTTGGAGGGGTACTGTGGAATTTGATGGATAAATAACATTCGCATCCTGATTCGGCGCCATCCCAAAAGGCCGAAGAAATTCTTAAAAGACAAACTACAGGTAGCAGTATCAAGAACAACACAAGTTGACGACAGCTTTTAAAAGTTCGTGTCTAAAGAGCAAACGTTCATATTATGTTCTTTACCGGTCACACCAATTCAGGGTATGAACTTTTGTCTATAGCGATAAAATAGATAAAAAAATTTTTTCTTGTGAAGATAAGAATCATCACAGCAAATACCTACAAGCGTAGTATCATCAACAAATGCTAATATAGCACTTATCAAGTGAAGAAAATAATTATCAAAGAACGGGAAAAAAGAAAATAAACCGACAGTCATAACATAATTAATTCCGTGAAGACACCATGCAATTCGTAGAATGATTACTAGGTATTACAGGTGTCTGCGGCAGGCGAGACATGCAAGGGAAACATTAAACATCCGGTGAACAAGTAATCAACTTTTATTATTGCAATAGAAAGAAAAATGAAGTTTCGTATTTTTATTGCAAATAAAGTCGACAATTTGTTAGACATGTAATTAGTAAATATAGTGACAGATAAGCGCATAATACGTTTTAAATACGCAAATGATCAGGGTCCCCTGAAAAATATCGCAGAATTACAAAAGTAACAAATTAAAGTGGGGACAGGTTATTTGACATCCGGAGTACGTGAACATTTTCTCCACAAGTCGTCTGAATCGTCGCTTACCTGTCCCAGGCGTTAATCCATGTATTTTCAATGTTTATGTAATTATTTTAAATTTTTTCTTTGTTTTATCCGTAACTAGTACATAGTAAGAGTAACGATTTGTAAATTCTATAAACATAATACAGTAATTGAATCTAAGTGGTTTAAAATCGTTGAAGTTTGAAATAATTCAATTTGAGCTTACGTTAACAATGTATCTCAACAATATTGTATCATAGTGAAAATTATTTATCTTTGACAAATCTTGTTCTGATAATAATAAACACACCAAAGAAAACAAATTGGGGCCAGGCGTTCTAAGGTCATGCGCGCATTTATTTCGGCAATTTGGAACTGAGCACGAATTTAAGTAACTGTAGTAACGATTTTATTTATTTAGGTAAACCAAGAATGCATCTGTAAATAAACAAACATAGATAGAAAGTAAGAACTAAATGCCTCTATTATAGGTAATTAAAGAAAGTTTTATGAAAATTTCTAAGCAAACCTTATAAATTGCAAAGATATTTTTTATTTTTGCATTAGATAATAACATTACATTTTTTCCTCACAGATCAAGTGTACCTAAATTGAGCAATTCCAAAAATTTATATAATGAAATCGAGTTCGTACAAGGTAGTATTCGGTTACTATTCCGAGCACGTGGTGGCATGTGGTGAGAATTGCCTTCGAGACGTTCGACCTGATCGGCCCCTTCACTTTAGCTACATTACTGTAACACTTAAGGTTCAAAATCGCTTGCCCAATAGCCAAGGAAAATATTTTAAGGGAAATCTACTTACGTACATTTTGGATAGTTAGTAAAATCGAAAAGACACCGCACTCTTCAGTAGGCCAAGAGAAAATTGTAAAAATGGGGACATTATCTTGAAGTTAAGCATTCAATTATTCTTTACATTAAGGTTACCTTTAAGAGTACAATGAAATAGCGAATAAATTGTATAGATAATAAATAAAGCTATATTTATGTTATTTTTCTTCATCAACATCACATCGAGTACCTACAATACTGAACGATACAATCATTTGTAACCGTCTATAAAAGTCAATTTATTTGCATGTATTTTTTAAATTTGTTTTAAACTTATTACTTTAAAATTGCGTCCATAAAATCCTAGGCATTATAAAACGAGTTTACATAACGATAACAAAAGTTCTGGCATAGAACTGCGCTTACCGAACGACCACAACCACGTAATATCTCACGTGAGATCTTAGGTAGGGTAATTTATGTATACTCGTAGTACACAGAACCAATTCCATTTTATGAATCAATAGACTTAACACGCCCTTAAACCACAAGCGCTTAGTAAAGTTCGTTCATACGGGGTCATTCAGTATGAATCTGGGTCGTTAAACACATGGCTTTATAGCTTCAACCGGAACGTGCTAAGCCACTGGAAACGGATTTATCGGGTATCAGGTTAACGATAGAATCCGATGACGAATTCAACGGCACGCCTCGATCTAAGCTACTGATGGATGTATAATGGACGGACTGGGCCGGGTTAAGGAGACTAATTTGAATGTAGATCGCCCAAAATAACTTTAAATTTTGACAGTTGTTTTAGGTGCTAGGCTGTATTTTGGACTTTGAGGTTCAGCTTCGAAGATGAGAGAACCTGATTACTGATAATATTTCTTAAATACAGCGCAAAAGCCACTAACATTCTGCTTTTGGAGTTTGGACGTTTTAGATATGCTGTTACTTTACTTTCTTTGGTCTAACTTAAATTTTATAACCCAGCCTTTCAGTGATACCCGCAACCTCTGGTGTAACAGCCACCAACTATTGCACCAAATCGGCCAAGAGTAACAAACATCCATCGATATATCCTCACAAACTTTTGCATTTATGATATTGGTAGAAAATAAGATACTTGACGTTCACGCAGGCGAAATTGCGTTAATAACCATATCATTTAATTTTCACAATCTCTGTACCATTTTACTGTGTTTCTTTGTGCGATATCAGTTGGCAGACATGCACGCATAATAAGCGGCTACTGCGGCCTATTCCATTGAGGAACACCGGACTGGACTAGAAGAGTCCTTTAATTTTCTGCCACACTGAAGGGTCATCTGATGTGTGCCAAACTACAATTCATTAAATATCTATCCGTCCATCCATCCTCAAACATGTACATTGACACTATACCGCCCTAAGTCCGCCCCTGACCATAATGCGACTCGTGCCGCGGACAATCCGCGTACGGTCATTACTATTCCAAGTGCAATCGGGTCACTCGTATTTGGCATGTCGTACATGAAGCCACATGCCACGAAATTGACTTGTTTGTGCATTTATAAGGATGCAGTTGCAGCGGAACATGCCTTCGTGAGTTTTGAAAAAATGAATACGTTCTCATTTATTTATTTTTTCTGAAATATTCTCACTTCAGTACCGCAGTATCTACAAATAGTCCGCAGGGATTATCTCGCAATCGTTTTCGATTAAGTGGAAAACGCAATTTGATTTTATCAAGGCTTTTCGTTGTTCTGGTAAATTGGAGAGATATTCTGATAAGAATCTCCCGAGAAGAAGATTAGAAAGATTTCATATTCTGGACGAACGGATATTAAATACATTAATAAATAACACAGTAATAATAAAATGAAAATATGTATCTACTTATATGTAACTAATAAGCTTAAGATTTCCCTTTTCTCACTAATTGATAAATTGCTTACACGAACGACGAACATACTTATTTTATTGTTTTTTTTTTTTGTGTTTTCTCTTCGATAATTGACTGTTTATATGTATACTTTTGGTATTTATAAGAAAATATGTCATTAGCAGTGTAAATAAATAAAAGTAAATTGCTGTCGAAATAAGTTATTAAAGTGAGGTAATAACAATGAACGGACTTTTACACTCATTTGAACATTACAATATCCTACATATTCGGCCATTGTACTTACCCGAATTTCTTCAAGGGCAACATTACTTTAAGTTAAGGGTTAATAGGTCTACTTTGTAAACCGCAATCAGCTAGTCCAAGTAATACCGCCTATAGACTGGTTGAGAGCCAAGACGTAAAGCTAAATGTGTAATCAAGTTACTGCAGAATTATAGGTTAATGGCGTCGTGTGAACCTTAATGAGTTAACTACGACCAGTTATATCGGACGTTAATGATCGCGGTTATATGAACTATCTATTAAATGGAATCTGCGAGAATTGAAGATGATTTATAAACGTTTAAACTGAGAATATCAAGCGAAGGTTGGACGTATACCTGTGAAGTGAAGTACCACTTATTTATGTCCTAATGGAGGGAAACAAAGGCCATCGATATCATCAAGTGATATAATTACAATGATAGGTTATCCGTTAGGGCCTAATCGTCAGGCTGACAAAATGTCGGTAAGTAATATCACTTAACTTGGCACAAGCCATGAGCTATCTAGAAGTTTTCGAAAATCTGAAACAAATGCCTAAGTCAGGAATTAAACCAAACACCCTGAGATTACAGCCTTAACCAAAAAGCCTTAACAAAAAGACTTCGACGAATTAAAAACCCATACAGTTTAAAGTTGCTTAAAAGTGGAAGTACCAATTGGTATTGTAGTTCAATATTTTAAAAATCAATAAAATTATAGTCCATCTTTTATCACGCAGTCGATATCAAATTAACATTCAACCCCATCAATCAACGTCGTCGAATCCATAGAGTAATTTACTGAAATATGTAGTATTTCACTTGTCGTCCTTGTGACGCTTGAAGTACTTTGAGTACAATCAACCCTTTTCAAAAACGAGTATAACAAGAGACAGGGTATATGTACGTAATAACGTGTACTGGAGTTGTCTTGTACAATTTGCTTAAATACGTTTTGGTTTCATATAAATAAATATCTTTGGACATTTGTTAACATAGCGCTGTGTCCAACTAAGCAAAGATGGGTGCTAGGCACCGGGTAAACATCGCTCACACATATATTTTTTGTAAATACAATTCATAGATAATTTTACATAGAATCATTACTACCGATACAAACATGTTCATACACAAATGTTTGTACCATGAAACCCGCGACCTACGGTGTCATAGCTGACTTCTTTCAATTCACCAAAAATCAAGAAATAAACTTACTTCCAAGCGAAAATTTCACTCAAAAGTTAAAAGATCAGTATCTAGATTATTGTCATCACCATAGTTTTTATTTTCATCAGTGTTAGTTCATCGTAAAGTTGCCTGCAGGAATACGTTTTCCGAAAATAAAAAGCACACACGGTCACCGTGCGCTAAGTATTGATCTTACACAAGAATAGCTATTTTCAATGCCCATAAAACCTTTTTAATCCTCGGAGCTAGACGGAGTTGTGGAGGGAAATGGATTAAAAATTTATAACAACTCCGAAAACTCTGCTATGAATTGGACGTAACTTGTCCGTAGCTATCGATCGGTCCACTCTGTTAATTAACAATGTCACAAGCTTTTTGTCAACTTCAAAGGAAGTGCGTAAATTTTTAACCACTCAACGCCGAACCGGCACTCGGGTGCCGCATAACAATAGATTTTCTATTGTGTCTAGTAATCCGGGGCTAGAAGGATTAAACGAACACGTTTGTCAACTTGTCTATGGGAGTTAATCCCAAATGGTTAAGTGTGAGTTGGATACAGTAAGAGGTTGCAGACCGTAAAAAAAGAGAAACATAGGTATATACGATTTAGTACCGTGGTGATGGCAATGCTGTATTATAGCCACCACCCGCAAAACCGTCATCGACCCCAAGTTTGGACAGAAGTTTGAAAGTTTGCTTGAATATAATACGAGTGTCTATTCGAAATTCGCTAAAATCGTTATCTGCTATTCCCTACCACCTCGATGGTGTAGTGTTATAAGTAAAGTAAAAGACCAGTAATGTGTTATATTACCGAACACAGCTCGGGTTTGTGATGACAACTCTGCATGCATTGCATTGCTGCACTTATGATCACAAGCGTGGTGCCAGTTCTTATCAATGCTTCGAGGACTTGGTTGCAGTGATGGAGGCCTTTGCCCTGCAATAGGACATCAAATAGGCCGTATACCTACTGTGTCCAGACTTCAGACAAACATAATCCATTACAAATGAATCAGCTTGATCCATAGTATTGACGGGATTAACGAATACATATATTAGCTTTAACGTTTGGTTTGAAGCTAATATTTGAAACATCATCTAATGTAAAAGAAATAAACGTTCAAAATCTCGCTCTCAGACTTGCAACAAAACACGATCGGCTTTAAGTTCTCCCTGAGGAACCCAACATGCCAGTGTCAACACAGCCTGTCCCATGTCATTCGCGACGGTAACTGACAGTGATACCAGTAACAGCGCTTTCTCGGCCAAAAACTGTTTGATCTAAGATTAGATTAACGGCCTTCCCTGACGCCATGTTGCGAAGCTGTAAACGGCTCTTGTAGGGGACATTAGCGGAGTTGTTACCGTGACCAATTCCAATTTATGTGGTGTAGGTATTGTACCGCGATAAAGTAATTTACTTGTTTAATTTACCGATTAGGAATCGTTTAAATGTAGAATATTGAGGATTTTAGGTTATCATGAGGGGTATTAAATATTCTTAGTAGATTTCCGGGACCAATATTACAATTATTAAAAAATTATGTCTTCTTAGAAGAAGTCATGATTTAGGCGTGAAAGCTTAATAGAGAGACATACGGAGTAGACGAGGTGAGGCAAGAAGCTTTTTGTAATTAGGTTATAAAGTAGAACATTCCTTCGGTTTAATTTCACAAATAACTGAAAAAACCCAGTAAAACGAATAATCAACGAAAACAAAAAAGTTACGTGGTGAGTCCCCTGGACCCACATGCACACCAATACTCACCCTTGTAGCATCGAGCGAAGCATGTCCGGTCCTCTCAATACTCTTCGGTGAACTGTAGGAAGGTATCTAGGAGTTGGAGGCTCTAGGGCAAATGTCGTGTTTTTTACAGGTGTTCAAAGATTTGACCTGGGTCCACTGGACCCACGACTACATTTAAGGGTTAATTACAAAAAACTTCTTGCCTTGCCGAGGCTCAATATTTATCAGTAAAGTGTCAATACGTGATACGTTTTTCTTCCCAAAGAAGAACGTCATCGGCTACTCGTGATCTCATTCCGGTGAGTGAATGCAGGCGTGTGGCAGTTTCGTTTCCGCACGTCTGCAGAGTGTCAACTCACAGCAAGCCGATAAACGTTTCATTTGAACAACAACAATAATAATAATCTTTCCCAATTTCCGTGCAAGCTTTGCCAAAGCTTGTGAATTTCGTGTTAATGTCAAACATGAAAAAATTAAAGCAACTTATTCCTCACAAATACTACAAATGAAGAATCATCCTCGTCCACTTCTTTTCTATGTTGTCCACTAACTCAAGTTCTTTAAAAAAAAATGCGAAAGTCCAAGGAGTTTGGCAACACTACCGCTATGTTTCATGCGGAAGTGTTATTAAAGTAAAGATCCTATTTATCGCCCACTGGGGCAAGGGCATCCACTTATTGTAATCAAGTCGTCGCTACAGTGATAGTTACACTATTAGTCACTACGCTAGAAAAAAGTTGGTACCAACTTTAGGTGAAAAAGAAATACCGAGTACGGTATATAAAAAAGAACGTCAGAAAAAGTATAGAGAAATAAAAAACATTGCTGCCACACATTGCCTGCCTACACTGGCAATCTCATCCCGGTGTAATACGTATGGCAGTTTAGTTTCCGCACGTTTGTGCAGTGTCCACTCGCGGCTTAGCCGATCGACGCTTATATCGTTTCATTTCAAACGATCCTCGGTTACAATAAAAATCTTTTCCATTTCCTTGCCTTGGCGGTGTTAACACTACCTCTCATATGGCTAGAGGCGTGAGAAAAATTGACATTTATAGATCAATAAGATAGGAGTTTTTACTTCTTTGTCGTTTTATGAGCTTTTCTAACTACGATAGTTAGGAAAATTAATGATAATAATAGTTGACAAATATATTTTTTCTCAAATGTGAAAAAAATGTTAGTACAATTAACGAATTTTTTCGAAGACGCGAATTATTTTTACAGTCAAGAAATAGAGTTAATTTATTAAAACATCTAATAATTTCTGTCCCTTTATAAAACGGAAATGAACTCTTGTGGAATCATTCTAATCTTTGCAGTTTTCAAACATGAATTAGCAATGAACTATGATTACGACGAGGGATCATAGCGTCATTCTTGAAAAAATAAAGTTTGGCATGTAATCCAAATGATTAGATTAAAACCACGACCACGAGACACGTAATTAAGTAAAAGATATTATGAATGATAAATCACAGGATATAGGAGATATTATTAAAAAATCTCTCAACATTTCAGCTAAATGTAGGTACCTAAGATATGGTAAGCAACATTTCAGTGGCTGAAAAATACCAGGTGTACTTCCCAATATCTAATACTTATGGCTATGTGGGATCAAAATCGGCCCCTTGTACCAAACGAAGCTTTACTAACGACTCATGTGAGAAGAGAAACTCAGAATACCTAAGTGCGCAATTTTCACTTTCCTCTTAAGAAATACATAGGTACTTAGCAGGCGCATAGCATCTCTTGCATTTCACTACGAAGTGTCGATTCCCACATCGCCGGATGTCGTCAACGCGATACTAGGCCATTACGCCTATTTAATTCCAGGACGGTGGTAGAAAATTAATTATACACCTGGGTGAGGTTTCAATAAACCAAGCTGTCAGTTTTAATTAGACGAGTATAAATATAGAGATGCGCAAAATGTTCAACAGAATATTTGAATTCTGAATGTTTGGCGTATTTATGACATAATCTATTAAAATGACCTGCTGATGAATTACTAAATAATAATTGTGGCGATTCCTGGCGTTCTGATGGCTTTGGTTAAGAAATACCCAATGGACTACTTAATGTGGGACCATTTTTTTGTAGGGTAGGCTGTGTGTTAGCGCCATAACCGCAGGCTTGATAGCGCGATACGTTTGACTCGGGGATAAAGATGTATGTCATTCACTCACTCACTTCCAACTGAACACCCCGAATTTGACGATGGCGGCAGATTTCACCTGTGGGGGTGGTAGCTAGCCAGTCGGACTCTGAAAAAGCCCTACCACCAACCAGACCCTAGGCGGGAATCGAACCCACGACCTCTCTCTGGGTTTTATACCCGAGCGGCTTAGCCACCGTTCCACGGAGGCGGTCAACATTTTCTCATTCTAAATAACGTTTACTTTTCATGATGTATTAACGTTAAAAAGATCAACCACTTTTTACTAACTGCCAACTCTTATTTAACAAGTCGTAATGATGTGAATAATGTCCAGAAAATAATGTCCAGAAAAAATGATTCTTATTGATAGGTAAATCACAAATGTCGATGATAGTTTGTGTTTGTTTTAATTTGATTGTATTTATTTTAATTATTTATAATATTTGAATAAATTTATTCAATATCGATTGTCTTTGTGTTCATCTATCGATATTCTTATACTAATAAACGTAAATAATTGAAATAATGGTTGCAGTTGATTGAATGGATTGGGTACCTTAAGTTACTTAAGTATACATTCGTCATTCACCATGTTAGATCTTAATGAACCACCTTAATATTAGCCTCAGCTATTCATAGAAGTTTCCACTAACAAGTGGAGTAATCATGTCACATTAAACGAGCAAACATATTGCGGTTTTAATAAGAAAAGTGAAGTAAATCTTGCGCACATGTTGTGAAAGAAAATCGTAATCATCGCGAGTGACAGACTTTCCTTTCTTGAGTAAACTGGTTGTAAATAAGTGTATGTTGACATAGCACTTTTGTAGTTTTTTTTCAACAGTTTTTTTATTATAAGGACTGTCGGAAAATATAATGTTTTGGCACAAAATTTTATATTACGCGAGTGACAAAGCATTTACTTTTGTTAGTTTTATACATAATATAAAATTGTATATTCTGTCTCCAGATACCAAGCTTTACTCGCTTTCCAAGACGAGGGATGTATATAAGTAATATAAGTTTTTGGATGAGCCACTTCGACTTAAAGTGCGACCAACTGCGCCATGGAAAAAGTGTCTTAAGTAAAAAAATATTAATATAATATAATAAACGGTTAAGTTACACAGTTCAAGTGGCAGACGTCCTGGCACTTAAAGGTTACAATTTGAGTTGTTACGATAACTTTTGAAATGTTGCCAACGAAATTTTGCAAATCATTTTGGCATTCTGATTCCGTGCAAAGTGCATTTCCTGTATGGAATGGACCTTCATAATGAATTCCGAAATAAATTTCACTGTAAAGATTTAAGACGACGTTTCTTCAGTGAAAAATACGGCTTACGTTCGATAAGCCTTATTGCACCAACTAATCAAACAAATAAATACTTTAAACCTATTTTACTTAAACTGTTCTGACAATTGAGGTCAATATCGTGAACTTTAGTCAAAGTTTATTGTATGATGCTTGTATTATTGATTTGCTTGCCATCCACAATACTGTCTTTCGTGGTATTTAAAACCTACTTGAGAGCCACAATGAGGTCATAAAAGGATTATAAGGTGCTATTATATTTCCATTATTGTTCTATTGTCATATTCTTTACGGCAGTTTTTTTTTCGAGCTCCAATTGTAAGTCTTTGCCGGCTTAGGACACAATGTAATGTAAGTTATAGTTATTATAAGACAATAAGTTCAGAAGTGGGCCAGTCAATTGCTTTGTCTTTAAACTTGCACCTTACTCGGAAATTGTAAAATGACTATAATGGATGTTATAGCAGATTAGATTTCCACGGTTTCTCTCAAGACTTAATTTCTTTATTTCCTTCCATTTAAATTGCTGCGAATAGGTGCCAGTTATAATGTACAAAATGGCAGTAAATGTTGGTAAATGCCGGAAGCAGTTTATGGTTAAATCGTCTTTCTTTTCGGTAGCATAGATAATTTTCTTGCCCACATTACGAAGCTCCATTTTCTATTTTCTCGATTTTTATACGATGCTGAATATCCCGAATAGGGCCTTGAATGCTCTTTCGCGTATTTAAGGTTCTATTCGGTACATTCGGATTATGTAACACTCGTGTCTCAGGACTCGAACTTCCACTTATATTAAATTCTGCTTATAAAGTTTTTACTGCATCTAGTGACATAACATTGTAAATACAATAGTAACAAATCCTAAACAAAGATCAGCGATATCCTTGAAACGTTCATAGCTAGGTATTTATCGCCTGCAACAATCGACCTCATTCCCATAAATACCATGTGCATCATAAATGTAGGTATTTAATGCAGCAAGCTTGTAACCTTTTTGGGTTAATCTTCTATTACTCGTATTTTATCTAACTAAATAGGCTCCGAAACTACTGAACCGATTTGAATAATTCTTTCACTCTTGGAAAACTCCACTATCCCCGGTGAACATAGGTGAACATATATACTTTTGATCCCGGAAATGTGGGGGGAAGGAGGGATATTTAAAAAAAAAATTAAGTGCGGGTGAAACTGCGGGTGGAAGTTTAGTTGTAAGATAAAAAATACAGTGCTGCATAAGGCGCAATATGTCGTCGAAGGTATTTAGGAGAGGAAGCAAGTGGTCCTGTCACCGGTTCGTGCCTCTTAGGGTGTGAAGGGAACCCGGGGATGTTTACAGAGTAGTAGGACGAAGTAGTCCCGAGCCGAGTCACGAGTGGCCGAGGATCGATCAGTGTGGTGAGCGCTTGGAGAATCCTATATCCAGCAGTGTTCTGCTATACATGAGATTTTTGTATGTGGTAGAGCCACGTTTCAGAAATTTTGCCTGCATTATGAATGGGCCGGCTCGACCGAGGAAGTACCACAGTCTCACAGGAGTCCGGCGTTATAGCGTGTTTCGTCTGGCGAGTGAGATAGCCGGAGGCCCAAATCCCCCGTAAAGGCGGGCAACGCGCCTGAGACCCTAGGTACAGGAGTCTCGGGTGCTTAAGGGCGGCGGTGATCACTTACCATCAGGTGACCCATTACTCGTTTGCCCCCCTAAAACATAAAAATGATAGGATCTGTCGTAGTATATTTTTAACTGAACATACTGCACTGTTGGACTTCCAATTTTGCACCCGGTGACTTTTTTTGTTGGTTGATTTGATACGTTTATTTTCGACTGCACCGTGAAGATCATCGTCAGTAAATAGATGTTAGTGTTAATAACAATCTTTGTAATGCCCTTTAACAATGCATCACGGATGCATTAATGCGTAGATTGCATACTAATGAAACGGTCTAATGGTTATGGGTAGGTACCTACACTAGACATCTAGCAAGGACATATGCGTTACCTATTTATATAATCACTAACACATAAATAATGTATAGAGGACTCATAACGAAAAAGTTATTATCAGTATAAAAGGATCCGTGTATATCACTGCATAGCGATGCCAGATCTGCCGATTCATCGAAATATCTATAGATTTCATTTCACGTCAAATTGGTAGATAGGTAGGTAGACTATACCTTCCTTTTACCAATTTGACGTGATCAAAACAATCCATTAGCGAAGAAGCTATATTCAATAAATATTACAGGTAAACTATTACTGCATGATGATAGTTGCGCTAAAGTATTATAAATCATAATGCTGCGAAAATCTTGTTTATGACCACATAAAATTAATTTTCTGGTAACCACATATTTTACTTAAAAAGTTTTGTTCTATAACTTCTAAAGAGAAAAAGTTTGGTAACTCCGGACAATATTAACCATCAACTTTAGCTTTTCTAATATAAAAAGTTATTTTTAGAAATTACGCTGAAAGCATGAAGAAAAACCAATGATTATATAATGGGTAGAAACATCTATGCATTTACCAAAATCATCCACGATATAATAGACGAGGACATAAGGTAATTGAATTCCACTCCGCGAAAATTTATTCGAGCTTAATTACAATCGAATTACTATCGATCCCTAATCATATAGACACAAGCAATTTATTTTCAAATAAACTCGCACTAATTTCCACTACATACACATTTAATTAACCAGTTTGACAAGTAATCGCTTTCATAAAATCTGATCCCTTTATGAATGAGTGTAGCTTCTAAATAACGAATTTTATTACCATTGGAGACTTGGTATTTGTTTTAGAAAAATAAGCAACAAATCTCTCATGTTTGGTCAATCATAAAGCACGGCCACGCGCACCGGCTTGTCTCTTTCGGTTATAAAGGGGGAACCAGAGGGTTTTAGTGGTAGGGAAACAATCGTATAAAATCACAAATGCCACCAGTCTTGCTAGCAAGAAATGTGTCTATAAAAGACTGCGGTTATGGTGCTTAAGCAAATTCTTCTTCGCTGGTGCCCATGATAAGCAATAACCACCTATGTGTTTTTGTGCAGATCGCCAGATTTCCTCCCTAGAAATATTTGTAGCAAAATCGTACAATGTACCAATTATACTGTTTGCATTGTTAAGGTGAAATTATACGCAAACTATAAAAGTCAAACCCTATACATATACATAACTGACACAACAGCCTTTCATTGATCTAAAAATGAACATGGTAATACTGGTAATACTTAAACACTTACCATTCCCACAGGTGTACGAGACAGTCGAACATGACGCAGCCATGTTCGGTGCTCATGCAGGACGCCGCAGGGGCCGCCGCCATCTTGCTGACGTCACAACAACTTATAATTTCACTTCCATAACCGATATCCACCACCACAGCACAGTCCGTGACGTCATCGGAACAATTTTGCGAGGTTAATGTCTGGAAAGAGAAAATTGCCAATTAGAGACGTGATAGGGTAAGGTGAACATTGATGAAATTAGATGGAAGTGAAATTTTGATGGCGGCGTTATGAGACACTGTTAAACTTGTCTGAAAATACGTAATGGGACTCCAAATGGATGTATAATAGAAGTAAAAGTAACTATGTACATAGTCCCAATAGTATAAAAGAAAGCAAAGTAATTCTTGCCAAATTGTGGTTTATTTTATAAGTGTCAAAGGTAATATAACTCACTGACACTGTTCTTATTTCAATTACGTACTCTTATAGAGTTTATAATAGTTCTTTTATCTTTACGGCTTGCAATAGCTCTCAATAAAGTCGAATCCCATAAACTTCGATAATATCAAAATCATTGGCTGAATTCCTGAAGGCGGAAGTAATATTGATTTCCACCGCAGAGAGCCGTAAAGATCAAAGAATGGTTGCTTGTGGCATGGACCTAGCGGTACCCACTGACCAGTTTATCGCCGGAAAATTGATAGATATCATAAAACGCTGAGAATTTGTCGACCGGTCCATAAAACCGCTTAAAGCTTTACTTGTTCTCGATAAAACCCTAATGCTCAAAGACAACGCATAGCTAGTAGCGGTAAGTCCATAAACCTTTGTCCAACGAAAGGCGAACAGACAGGAAACGCTACTGAACTGTTTTAATTTCTCAAAATGAAATAATTATGTTTAAATTACAGAAATTGTCCTAAAAGCTAATTACAATAATTATGTCCTAGCAATGTTTTCGATCCAACTACGCAGTATACAGCGTGTTAGGTAACCCGAGGGACATATTTAAGGAGAGTGTTCAGAACCCGATTTAGACTCCATTTCGCTATAAAAAATATATCCTTAATTTTTTTTCATAATTATCCTAATAATTGATGTATACACGAACTACCTAAAAATCCCGTGTGCTGAGTGGCCGGTTACGCCCCAAACTCAAATTGTACGCGAGTACAATAATTTGAGTAATGAACGAGTGCACGAAATAGGTACTGTGAAGGGAAGAGTGCCCGCACGTTACGCGGATTTTTAGGTTTCGAATAAGGTTATTGACAGATATTTACCAGATTTTTTAATAATTTATACTTATTTTGTTATATGGAAGCATGAACTATTTGGGGTTTAAATATGTCCCTCGCATTTCCTGTCATACTGTATATCATACATAGTGCACACCATGAGTGCGCAAGCACAGGTGCACTCCCTATTCCCACAGTCTTATTGCATGGTGCACGATGGAGTCTGATACGACCGAAGAGAGATCAGGTGCAGGACCAACGGCTTTATGGCAGGGGGGTGTTTTACATCGCACATTAACGATTGATTGATGGCGGACACTGATGGAATATTTTCCGAACAAAAAAACTCAAAAACATGTTTTCCCAGGATTTTAACTCAAGGCCCCTAGGCTGGCACGGACGTTGCTGTAGAGTGCGACCTAAGTACTAGCCACTTGACCAAGGAGGCAGACAAGATAAGATTTCCGCATTATTTAACGGCTTTCCCTACAATTCCTGGGAAAGATATCTAAATAATCTGCTATGGGCTCTGGGTTTATGTACCAGCACGATGATAGAGGATGAAAATGTAATTTATAAGTATTGACTTATGACTAACTCCCTCTGCAGAACTGAAAATAAAATTCATCATTGTATCAGTCACTTAACTAAACGTCTATGAGCATTTTCGTTATTGCGAAACGTATTTTGAATAGTAAGATACTTAAGTTTAGTGCAGATAAAAATGTCATAACAATAAAGCAATATACTCATAAAATGTAGCTGTCGGTATTATAACCTCAAAACCTTATTTGTTTGTGAACAAATTTAACAATAGGTGTGACGCCGAAACCAACATAACATTATGCAAACGCCTTAAGGTGAGATTGCCATCTCTTAGATTACTATCGGGCTACAAACTTTATATTCCACTTTCTTACATTATCTTGTATATCAGTTTTAAAAGTACCTACTTGTGAACTTCTATCAAAGTTGTTCAATCTTTTTCAAGTCAGAAAACAATTTTGAAGTTGTACCGATGAAATTTGTAACTGGATCTCTTCCCAGTTGTTTTAAAACTTAAATAAAAATATTGATTGCAGCGGCCTTATTAATTAGCGGTATTGCAAATATAACGATTAACATTTTGACCGCCTTGAAGTCGACGGTCGTGGGTTTGATTCCTGCCTTCTGAATGGTTGGTAGTAAGAATTTTTCTAAGTCTGACGATAGCTACCATGTAAAATCTGCCGCATATGTGGGAGCCAGAACACATGAAATGAAAGGCTCGCAGGTCGCCGTGAATTGAGCGATGCTTCGTAGTTAACTGTCCCTCAATATACTAGGTCACAGAATCCGCTTATCATAAAAGAGGCTGTATGTCTCTTTGCCAACGAATACTACATAAAAGAAGAACAATTTTACAACGTCCATAAAAACACAGACAAATGTGCATCTTGATATGCAGAAAAACTTTATTAATATCGAAAGTTAGTTCCTCGGTCGTTTATGTTCACTAAAAATAATTACGTAGAGAGCGAGGCGAGAAAAGTTAGTGGCTTGAAATATTCCCCGCGGCCACCTTCCAAGCTGTAAATTTTCTCGAGGGATAAAACTTCTGACCGAGTGATCCGATATCAAATGGGAATACATATCTCAGTTCATAATTTTTTACGTTATAAACATAACTGAAGACATATAAGAAATACGAGCATGAAATGAAATAAAACTTTTATTTTCATGTAGCCATCAATATAGACATAGTCCAGCAATATTAACATACTTCTGGAATGTAAAGCTCACCGTGTTAAAATGAAAGACTATTAAAGATCAGTCAACTTTCAGTTTAACAATTTATTAATTTTAGATCTAGAATTTCCGCCTGATGTTATGCAGCCACCACTGTCATGTCAATTCCATTGTGGGACACTTCGCCGTAAAATGTCTCAATGCTGTAACGCCTCTGATTTTTAAGCCTTTCAATCACACTCGTTTCTACATAGAGCATTATTGATTCCAGCCTCAGTTTATAAGGCAGCAGACAGATCTATCTGCTCTACATTGAAAATTATGGACAAGATTACTCTCGACCCCCGAGCGCATTTCCTCAATGGAGTAGCGGTGACATCGCTGATGCGCTTCATTGCATCGAATCGATGTACCGGTCCGTCGGAATCATTTGCGGACATATTTGATTACTTGCCCAAGATCTGAGAAATACTTAACTGTTTGAATGGTACCTATGCTCTTGACGAGATAGTTTGATTTGTCGGTCAATTTGGTGCTTTGGTTAAGAATTCGGATAACTACTTTCGATATCCTCCTAGTACATCCTACAATGTGAGTATTTTTTTATCTTGTTTCGTATTTATATTCTAGGTATTCGGCCCGGGAGCTGTAAAGAATTTGTCGAAAAGATGTAAAAAGTTAGTAATTTTTAATATAGGATCTTGGTTAAAAAATAAGTTAAATTAAATGAGAAAACAATATTCCACAATAACTAATACCAACTCCAAGAGAAGCAGTGGTACGAAATCTATATTATAAAAACAAATAGTTAATAATAAAGACCTACTTTATGAACAACATGCAGCTCTCCCTTATTTAGAACAAACATTTTAGTAAAATAAAAATAATGTATACTACGACTAACTCTACGAAATACGTAAGCTTAATTTGCAAATGGCTGCATTCTTCAAACCACTGTATACCATAATTTGTTGCCAGTATTAAAGCACTCTAACATTATTAATATTAATGGAGATTCCTTTACATGATAAGTCTAAATTATAGAAGACTAGAACTAGACTTTTATGGAATTTTATGTGGCAATAAAACTAAAAATACGGACGGACTAACGTGGCCCTCCTAAGCCGGTTTTTTGCGTTCCCGTGGGAATGTCTAAAAACCTATCCTTAGCTGATTTCTGCCGCAAACCACACATGTAAGTACATGGTTAGTGGTTTGGGATTCCTGGTGTATTTAAAAACGTGTAGGTTTCTATTTACAACGTAAAATATCAAGTGACCGCCTCCGTGGAAACGAAAAAAAAAAGGTTGGGCCATTCGCGCTTGTTCCCGCCTTATTTGGTGTTGGGAATTATTCCAATGAGATCTTGCTTACTTCTTACAAAAATCTGCCGTCAAAAGATACTGTATGTATTGGTAGTATCAATATTATTAGTAGGTATAATACCAATTGCAACACTCAAACAACCAAGGAGTTACAGTAATTGTAACTTTCGATGAAGTTATCTGTAATTTTTCAATTATGTACGCTTAAGTGGACTACGTGGCAAACTTTAGCAGCAACTCGGAGGAGTTTGACTTTTTTATGCAAGTTCAGCTGGCTTGCAGCCTAACTGACAGTAAGTGGCCACTGCAGCCCTTGCCTTATTTAAGCCATCTTTAAGCCTTTGATTCCAAGTGTTTTCGTATAATGATAACAACCCAAAAAATACATTGCCTGTTGCAAACAAGACTGTAATAATACAAACTGTAGTACCTACGCCGAATATTGCATAAATTCTCGCATCCCATCATTATCCAATGAACAGGACAGGGACAATTAGGCGCAGCTTCCCGCGTCGGCAACATTACTCAGCCGATGGGGCGTGCGCGCGCGCAGTGAAAGTGACCCTACCAAACAGTTAGCGGTACCTTAGGTACCGACTAAAGACTCCACACTGTTTGTGTTCCTAGTCCAAACTTTGCTGATGAGATTAATAACTTAGAACTCAATATTAATTCCAAGCGATGTTGGTGTTACCTTAGGGACCGACTAAAGACTCCAAACTTTGTAAAACGATTACTATGTCAATTTTAATAAAGATTAGAGAGAGTGAGAGTTAGATAGGGAGAGTCTCCCTAATACTCCCTATTCGTATTTTGTAGGGGCTATATGTTTTCAACTATTTTTATCACTTAAAAAAGTTAAATACTTAATGAATGAGATTTTTGCTGGTAGCGTTAGTACTATGTATTATACATTGTATATTCTGTGCTGGTAGTTTCTCAACTAAAACCTTCCGAACCACCAAAGCGGTTTATCATACTTAAATTTTTAGACATACTTAAAATTGTTGATTGTGAAATAAGCAGTAAGAACTAGAAGTTAAAGTTTGCTATGTGACAAATATTAAATATTATATTTTATTAAGTGACGGAGTAATCGCCGTTATTTGCAATGTAAAAGAAAGTCTACAAATAGCGACATAATATACGATCTTTGCGATAGAAATTAATTAGAGTCAAATACCGAATCTTTAACGAAAATCTTCGTGGATGGCTGCTATTAGCTGTTAACATTCTCAGACGATATGGAATGCTTGTTACAACTGAGGAATTTGTGAGCAAACGAAAAAGTTTTTACAAAATACATAATAATTGTTTAATGCAGTACCTATTTATAGAGGACAGGACTACATACTATTTTATTTTATCATCAATTTCACAACATATCCGTACAATAGGCGGAATGCATTTTCTACCATTCGAACTTTGGGTCAAGAATGAATAGTACCCATTATTCCATTTGTTATAATAGACAAAATACGAAAAAACGACAAATAATCAAACAATTATTGTTTTATTGTTAAAATTCTCGAGATATAACTTACCACTATCTAAAGTCCCGCTCTAATTTATATTGCAAAGTTTTGTTATAACGCTACACAGAAGTCTAGCCTTCCAGTAAAACTAACACGATTTCAGAACCCGCATAGCCTTAGCGGAGACATTAAATTCAGAGATAACAACCATTTCTTGGAAAGGGTTCCTAAGAAAACCTTGAAAGATGACATTTTATTGCTAACCCAGAAAAAATATAAGTAGTGTTTCTAGTGGCTAGGATGACCTTTACCCTTATTAATCCGGTAGTAAAGTGCCAGAACTAGTAAATATTGACAAACCCTCGGACCTTTTGATTTATTAGTAATAGTCCAAGTCTAGCTTTCCGCCCTAGCAACTCTATGTTGTATAAAGTAGTGATATTCACTGTCTTTATTTACGTAAAACACGGTTTTTTATGTTGATACAGATAATAATAATGTACAAACATTTTCAGTTAATTCTTATGACATGCAATTACGATAAGTCAGTTAATTTACAAACAAACTCTAAAGTGATTTAATAAAGCCCACAGAATGAGTTATGAATTATTCATAGTACATCTAAAATAAGAGGCATGTACTCGTACTCCCAACACCAACAAACTCGGATGTACTAGTACAAAGCAAATTGAAGGATACAAGCGAGGATGCAACTACACCGCGTCTGAATTGTTATGAATACTCGTACACGTTTATATTTCAAAGGAAAATGAAAAGCGGTGGTGCATGACAGCCTTTTTATCATTCTATGAGCGCTCTTGCAATCTCGCGTACTCCAAATAAAGGATGCGTCCCACAATAGAAGGCTTTCAGACGAACTGACTGAACTTGCTAGTTTGTCATATTCTAGCCTTCGAAGTCTGAATAAGTTACACTGGCTGGAAATAGAATGTCATGGCATCTCAATTGGAAATGAAAGGTTTTCAAGTCAGATATCATTGTAAATATTGTGATGATGGTATTTTTTTATAGGTATCTTTAATAATAAAATGAATGAAAAATACGGTCTGTTACATAAACCACTAGACCAAATGGCATTAAGTCAAGAATAATGTCTATAAACATGTTCATTGACTGAAACACTGATGCGAAAGTTTGCTGCTAATATTAAAATACTTCGTACCTAAGAAGAAAGTGTAAAAACAATTATTTAATCACGTGTCACATTTAACCGTGAAGAAACTGTTCGATTTAGAACAATTATCGCATTTAGTATTTTTACGTCGATTATAATTTCGTCATACTTTTGTCAATAATATTTAATTTTTGAATCTCGATATTAGCATAATCACAGAACAAGAAAATTTAATGGTTTAACTAAAAAAATAAGTTTAGGTTTATACGCTTGAGTGGAGCTACTCACTCGAGTTTTTAATTACAGTAAAATTAGTACATGTATTCCTGTACTCCAGGGTTTGTGGATTCTAAGCTCACCCGAGATAAATGTTGATGTATTGAACACTTGTTTCTGTTTCGTTTATGATTGATATTACTTAAGCATACTCGTACATGTATGTGTGGTACCCCCTTGATACTCATACCTAATAGACAAGTGTCTTATTTACTTTATCAACTCATCAGGTTAACAATACATATAATTATAATATTGAACGATACTTTTAAAAACATAAACCTAACTCATCTATAGAACCCATGGTCACCTCCGCAGCTTTTCTCCGGCACTCGTCACACCACTCGAGTTACTATCGACTGGTTGACGTCGTAAACAGCTTTCCACGTCAAAGGGCCTTCACGCCGGCCCATCCTATTATCCAACACTACACTTATCACAATAGCCATATAGTCGAATATCCATTGGCATTTCGTTCCGGTTAATTTACACTACGTGGTTTCGACACTTCTTGTTTATGATATAACTCCGAGTGACATGGGTGGTTTCGCAAAGAGTGAAAGCCTATTTACATTTTTTAATTAACAATGACCTTTGGAGATTTAAAAAGAAATGCTGGAGGTGGAGTCTGGAACATAATATAGTTGTTTATTTGTTGGCTTTACATACTTATTTTTAATTTTTTTTTATATCGATATTTGGGTTTGCTGAAATAGTGATCATATTAAACCCAAAAATCGAATTTTTGGAATTGGCAAGCGAGATGATTAAGTCAATACTCATAATAATGAAGGATGACTTCCAATGAAGTCATCCTTCATCGTTATGAAGGCTTTTGCCATGCTGTGAAATATTAATAGGCTGACACTTTTTACCAATAATAACATAATGGAACAAAGGATAATCGCGAATATTAATAATTCTAAGGCGAGCGAATTAAGGGTACAATGCTTAATGGAACAGGGGTGAGGGGTTATCTGACAACCTTTAGTAACTCCTTTGTATGCAGGGTTTACAATATTAAATAATAAATAAGTGATGCCTTTTTCAATTAGTAAAAGTTGAATTTTTTCAGTTATACGTAAGTGATTAAATTCCGTTAGATAAAGGAAATTAAAGTTGATGAGACATTAATTAGTAGCATAAAGCCAATTATTTATTAATATAGCCATAATATGTATTTATGTACGAGTATGTAATATATTGCAAATAGTACATGCCAGTGATACACACTCCAATGTACAAACAAAAGAAAAAATTATAAAGCTATTTACAAAAGACAAAAGTATACAAAAAAGAACTCCTCAAATATTACCTACATTTCTGACTGTAAGTGAAGATCTCGGAATGTATCTTTCTGACGCTAGGCGCATCTCCCTCGATCGTCTCACAGAGCTTACAAAACAAGATACCCTACAATAACGGTCTATAAAAGAAAAGTGAGGAAAAAGTGGAATAGTGGCGTCGCTGCAGACCTCTGGCTCCCAATTACAAACGGCGTGTAGAGTCGGCGCACGCACAGGGGTGCCGTATAGGGCTGCGTCACGCCAATCATATCGAAACATGATCGAAACACCAAAAAAAATACTAGTAATAAAATAATGTGGACGCCACGCCGCGTCTTCATCGTCTCTACGTCGTATATCGTATTAAAAAAAAACAGTCTGCCAAGTGAAGTTGACGACTGATTTGGTGAGGTGGTTGAGAAGGCGCTATTACAGTAGAGGTTGCGATAGAGTTGTATGGCATTTAAACAAACTGCGCTCAGTTTGGGCTGGTTAATACATTGTAATAGTTTTATGATAATAATTAATAAAAAATCAATAGTTTGTTCATATTTTGCTTCATTGGATTGAGAATCAGGCCGAAATCTGCAAATCTTAGATTCAATTATTACTTTAAAAAAAAATTGTTCCGAAATTTCAGTTTGTTAAAGACTGTATTTCAACACCCTTTGCCGAACCGGAGCTAGTGGTCCTATTTTTTTCACCTCAAACAACTATTTATATCTTCAAACTTCTTAAATCGTTTTACGTTTAACGTGTTTTATAACATAGCATAATTTGTTAAAAAAAATATTCTCTACGCACCAACCCTATCTAGCGCTCGGTCAACGACCACCGCGTTTGGCATTTCGGGAAGATAAGTCTGGACCCCTTGCGCGCGCTTCTACGTCGTATGTTTTGCACGTACTGCGTCGTTTTAAACGACCCGGGATCGCAGGGTACCGGTTGATCTACACGCGAGCCGAAGGCTTTTATTTTTTATTCAACTGCTTTAATATTCCAAGCGTGCGCGAGCCTGGTATCGAAGTTTGTGGATTTAAAATTTCGAACTTATCTGGGGTGAAAATGATCAAATATGATTATAACTGCAACATAAAGTTTAGTTAGAAAAAGTCATTATAATATAACGTTACTATTTTGGCGCCCAACGCGTTAACATTTCTAAAACCATTAGATGATTGGAACCTATTTATATGTTAACCTTTAAAGTTATCCGTTCAAATCTTAGGGTTGCCTCAATTATACTTTGATATTTTACGGAGGGATAAGTCTCAGCTCTTTGCGACCCCTTCTCGTATGTTTCGCACGTACTTCGTCGTTTTAAACGACTTACAGATCTCTGGGTACCGTTTGATATAGACTTTAGCTTTAGGAATTTGATTTTTATATTGCTTTTTTTTATTTTGAAAATATGTGTGGTATGGTGATTATGTTATTATTTTGATGTATTACATATTTTAGTTTTTTTTTTTTTGAAATTATGTGTGGCATAATGTGATTACTGATTATGTTATTATTTTGATGTAATTATTTTGGCGCCCACCACGCTAGTGTCCAAAAGAAAAATCTATACATGAAATATTTTGTATCTATATGGTTTTAAACTGATAAGTATCTGAATTTTCCCAATTCACTACATGAAATATAATTCCAAAAATGTCGTCACTTTAAAATTATTTTAGCATTTGGGTATCTAAGGATGGGTGTCATATTTAGGAAATATACAATACAAGCTAATCAGGATTTTGATTTACAATAATATGTCAAAAAAAAAATTACCACCGATAAATTACCAACAACCATTAGCTCCGCTTCAACGAAATCGTACACTTCAGCATGATTTTGCGAATTTTTCTTCTGCTACATCATGCTGACGAATAATGCCATAACAATTAAATAATAGTAATTATAACTTACTAATAAACCAAATTCATTACCTTTCTTAAACTAATACGTCTATCCAATATGCTCAACTTTTGCAGTCTTTAAGCATTTCACCAAAGCTACTTTCACATCACTGTTAAACAATGATGGCTGGCTGAAACACTACACTTACCAAATTAATAGTCGAAGCATGGAAAACTATTCGAATTCTCACGAATCAACAAGATCTTTATTTCATATTAATGTAAAAAGTTACTTACATTCTATAAATCTAGCCTCGACTTTAAAGTGCACTTACATTTGTAAAGAGACTATCAAACATCCAGACTATAAAGTATTAATGGACTCTCTACCAAACAACAGTTTCAGACAGATTTGGCCCGACTCTACGTCTGCTGAATATGCATCAACATCACAAAACTCATAATTTTTATAGTACCTATTTACAGCCAAGAGAGCAACTTTTTGACATCTGTTAACTAAGATCAGAAGAAGATAAAAGGTTATTTAAAAAAATCAAAATTATCTATATAAAAAATATTTAATTACATTTTTATTGTATATCTTTCAATCATTGTTAAGTTATTCAGCTCAATTATTTCAACCAACATTAAAACATATTATTTTGTTGCACACAAATGCTTTTTCCACATTTTTAAATAGAATAGAATAAAGTATATAATTTAGTGTTAATTTAAGTGTAACAGAAACAGAATAGTTTATCATCAATGAATTTACAACATTATGTTTTTCTTTGCATTGTTCCGCGCTAGACTGGAAGAAAAACAAAATGTAGAATGTGCCTTATTTCACCCATACGCATCGTAGAAGTCGATTGCGATAAATTGCGTGAACTTCAGGCATTTTGCTAGCTGGCTGGTTGTCGAGAATCAAAGCCTTCCAAAGTAAATTCACAAATAAATACTGCGTCAACCCCTAACGATTAGGAGCGAGGCAGGATAATGATGATGACATCCGTTTTGCTCACGCATTTGGACGCATTTACAAATGTTAGATCATTATCATGTTTTTCTTTTCACTAATAACCTAAAACTGACTGTTTTTCCTAGTTAAATCACTTTAAATTAATAACTTATAGTCTATCCCAGACACGATTCGGAATCTCCATTTAAATAGACGCGATTCAGAAAACGAATAAAAAGGTTGGATCACGGGACACGTCCGATTATCCTCCCCGGATAAGTCAGGTCTGTTTGTCGTTCATTAGATACTTCAGGGTTATTCTATTATGAGGTACGTACGATCAGTGCATAGCGCATTTAGGGAACATGCACTATTTTTATTTTTGTCTTCATTTTAAAGAATTCCATGTAGAATAAACCACAGTTAAATTAAAAAATTAATACATTGTAATTTATCGGAAAAAATGCGGTTTTAAATTGACCGTTTTAATTTTCGCGAGAAAACGGACCTATGGTTCCGATGACATGAATGACGTCACTCAAGTCTTGTCACTGCCTCACTAGTCGAGTGGTCGTACTTCACTGTACTTGTTCGTCGCTGGCTTTCATACTTTTGCATATTTTTTCGAGTTTTGAAATATTTTTTTGTAAAAAATTTAAAATGGACTATCTATCAACATCAGGTGATCATAACAATACCACTAATATTCCGAAAAAAACCGTGTTTTATGCCAATGTGGACATTGGCATAAAACACGAGTCAACACGGTCAACACACATCTATTTCAACAAAGTTTCCAAATTAATTGTTTTTGACAGGACCTTCTGACCCAAAACTGAGAAAAAAGTGGTTTCAAGCTGCTAAAATACAAAGTTTAACAACTATGATTTATACATACCGTAGTAATTTAGTCCCTTTCATTTTTACCCTTGAAAACTCTGCACTTTCGACAAATAAAGTTAGAACCATGTCAACACTAACTCTTGGTAAATTCCTGGAGTCTGCTTTGATGAACCCAACTTCCATATTTATTACAAAAACGCAATTAATATTCCGATAAAATAATATTTACTTTTTCAACCATATAGACCGACAAACTTATGTGTTCCGGTGGCCAAAATTGGAACTACGTGAAATGCAATGCAAAAGCGATATTTATTGACAGTTCTATACTGACAATAGCGACGCCGCCATCAGAACAAATAAGTTTGTCGGTCTAACGTCAAATAAGTTGATTGCTGTTTTAAAATACGTTTCGTTTCAGTTATTTTTAATTCGTAATTACAGTTAAAAAACAACATTATGTAAAATAAAAATGTTGCAGTGACCTTTCTTTTATATTATTTTAACATTTTAGTCATAAAATTTTCATAATTATTATATATGCATCTTCCCTATTGGCGCATTAGATAAGGCTTCGCTTAGCACGCGATAATCTTTTGATGAGGGTTGATTCTTGAAACGTAGGCAAAATCGTGGCAGTTAAACGGTCGCGGTTAATTCTGAGACCCGTAACGCCAGTACTACAAGTTCTTTTTTCTAGTTAATTATTGTACAGTATTATGCAAAAGATTCGACAACGCAAATCAAAGGCTCCAAGATTAGATGAGCCCACAATTTGACAGCATATTTCGTCTATTTTTACGACGCTTTCTGGTGATGTATATCTCAATGGTTGCCGCTTACCATCCGGTAGGCTGACTCAGGTACTATGGCACTTAAGATACAAACGTAGTTGTTGTTGCAACATCAAAGCAAACCAATTGAACTAAACAAGTGTGTACTGTATTAAAGTCTATTCAACTTTACATTTGTTTTTCTGCTTCACGATTGGCCCTTCACACAATATTTCCCAATAAAATTGCATTCGTTTGAAGGTATTGCATATTGCAAGTGTAATTTTCATGTGCAATTTTATTCAAATCTACGAGTATGTAGATACTTACTTTGAAATCGTCAAGTAATCGTAGTGTTATTGCGATTACATTCATATTTACTCACGATTTTCCGATGCACGTTGGTGCATATTATGTTTAACCACTGGAGATTATAGCCAAATTATATCTTATTGTTTCTAGAGCCATTCCTTTCTTTAGTCAAACCAGTTTTCAGAGAAACGGGTCAGACCGTCATACCATCTTTTTCTATTAATTTTCAGTTTAATTTATTGGTTAGGTATATGTATACTATGTATGTACAGAGGCGGATTAAACGTGAGAGCGCCGTAGGCAAGCATCTAATCGGCGCCCCAATATTAAAAATAACTCGTACTATCATCAGCCTGTAACAGTCCACTGCTGCACATAGGCCTCTCCAAATGCTCGCCAAGCTGATCGATTCTCGGCCACTCGCATTCAGCTCCTGCCAGCCATCTTGCACAGATCATCGCTCCACCTAGCCTGAGGGCGTCCTACACTACGTTTACCGATACGCGGTCTTTACTCTAGAACTCGTTTACCCCAACGGTTATCGGTTCTACGGCTGGTATGGCCAGCCCACTGCCACTTCAGCTGGCTAATCCGGCGAGCTACGTCGGTGACTTTGGTTCTCTGCCGAATCACCTCATTTTGGATACGATCCCTCAGAGAAACGCCGAGCGTAGCACCTCCATACTCTCCATAGCCCGCCTTGTGGACTAATATGTAATAATTAATACTAAAATTAATAATTACTTGTACTACGAGTATAATATTACATTAATGGGGACAACGAACTAATACTTTTGTTTCGTTGTACCCAATGCAATTTGAATTTATTTACACATCTGTTCGTGATTATACTAGTTAAATATTGTATAAAATTTTATCGACAATGTGTTCAATATAGGTATACTCACTTTTAACTAACTACGGAAGCATACAACAAGATTGAATAAATAATTAAGTGTAAAATACTCTTAGTTTGTGATAATATCAGTTTAGGAACTAAAACAAGATAGTAAAAGAAAGAAAAGAAGCGAAAAAACATACCTAGTTGTATTTATGAATTATTAGGCGCCTAACGCCTAATTTCATAGCAGACACGCAATAAAAATAAACCAAGATTAATGAAACAGCCTACGGATCCTATTCGTAATATAAATATTCAAATATTTACTCATTTAGTCATTAATAAAGACTTATAATTTGTCTAACATATAGATTTCCATCATGAAATATCACCCACTAATTAGTTCCGCAAAGACGAGAAATAGAAAAATGCTGTGATATACTGGTAATTTGTTGCTGACAGTAGTTTACCCCCTCTTGAAATATATATAATTAAACGTTTAGGCCCTAAAATTATACTAATAAACTAATTTTGATTAATTATTACAATGTCAACAAATGTTTATTAATCTTTTTACTATAATATTATAGCAACAACATTATTACACTACACAAATGTCCTTAAAATTATTCATGGGTCAACTACTTACTTACTAACTCCGTATAATACCAATTATTTAATAAATATGATTTCATTAACAGTCAGTTAAGTATTGGTATTCTTAAAAACATAAATAATCAGGCAAAAAGGACACTCTTTAAACGCAATCGCCAAATGTAAATCCTCATAAAAACCGATAAATTCGGCGAATCTGCACGTTAATAATTACACAAAACACAAGCACATCAATTTGATGAACGGTAGTGCCGGTAACTAGGTCATCACAGCGTGCCAATAATTATCACACTCACCTATCGTAAACCGATCTGCGCTTCACTGTTTACGGCCGGCACATTTTTTTTAAACGACAGCAATGTCCGTGACTTTTAGGACATACATCCACGATCGATTGTGTTGTTCGAGTGTATTTGAGGGTTGGAATTTGTTTTTAGAACGTTTAGACCGTATCGATTTAGCGGCGCGCGGCCGCGCGCTCTCACACAGAATGAGCGCCACCCCGTGGCCCGTGGTGTGCCGTGCGCGCGTTTTCCACGATTTCCAGCCACGCGCCTCCCGGCAGCGGGGGTTGTTCGGAAACTTGTTCCGAGTAAGCCATTCTGCGCACTTCGTTGTTAGCATTGATGAGCTCGCTAATACCGCGTTTACATTCAGCCCATTGCCGCGGCAACATGGGGAATAAACTGGGAAACGCGAGAATGTAAACAGGTCATTTCCATTGCCTTGACGTTGCCGTTCGCATTGCCCGGCTATCCCCCATTTGGCGGTTTTTCTAGCGGACATCAAAGCGCGGCAATGCGAGCGGCAACGTGTGTTTACATGTTGCTCTCTCGTTCAGTCGTTTAATATCTTTAAAAATACTTACATTGTTCTAATAATTACGATGAATTGCTATCATCCACCATGTCCTCTGACGACGACGTCCCTTTTGAATTCTATTTTTTTTTAAACATTTAAATAATTAATTAAACTTAAAAGGCGCCGACGCTTCGACAATTTCCACGTTATCCATGGCCCAGAGTCAAATTTAAAATACATATGAAGCGGCAATGTAAACACTCATTTCCGCTGACGTTGACACATGTACGGCAAGGTAAGCAGCAACGGAAATGGCTGAATGTAAACGCGGTATAAGAAGAAAGCTTGTGACAATTTTTTATAGAATTTTTAGGTTTAATTAGTCAGACTTTGAATGAATTCGAATTTTTGAACATTAATGGGATATTGAATTACTAGGTAGGTTACTAGGTACAAGTAGGAACGTAATTTAGCGTTAGTTTTACGATGTCATGAGAAACTGAACTTTTCCACAATACGTTCAATTCCAAACGTCAAACCTTGTTTACTTAGAATATAAAATGGGGGTGGGTTTGTGTTTTAATTACCTAATCAATCTTATTTGTTCATAAACCATCACTCCTCTATTATAAATATATAGGTATCAATCGCCATCCCTTATATGTTGAGATTTCCCTACGTTTTAATTGTTTTTATGCCGAGTTTTACGGGTATGAAACTCGGAGGTCGTGGGTTCGATTCCCGCCTTGGGTCTGGTTGGTGGTAGGGCTTTTTCAGAGTCCGACTGGCTAGCTACCATCCCCACAGGTGAAATCTGCCGCCATAACAGCCCTGGATGTGTTCCGTCAACATTAATGTGGTAGCCATTACACTTGAAATCAAAGACTCGAAGATCAGATGAGCCTACATTCTGGCAGCACATTGAGCGACGCTTCCTGGTGAAGTGTTCCTCAATGGAATAGACCGCAGTGGACTCTTACTATCAAGGGGCTGCCTGTCTGCCAACTGATTTGATATAAAAAACAGAAAATCATTGAGTGGAAACCATTGAGTGGAATTTGACTGGATAAAAAGAGTATGAAAATATCCAAAGCAAATTTGAACGATGTGGGTGGTCCATTCTTGTGCTTTCAATTACGCCTAATAGCACAACATAGACGCTAAAAGGCCAAAAAATCATGAAAAGGTAATTAAAAGCTCTTTGTCTCAACAAAATAATTTAGTTCTCCCACGAACTTACCATCATTAAAAGAGACATGATGGCAATAAATCTACGCCCACACAAATGTCAATTACTTATTAATTTATTTTAATTAAAATACCTTGAACGTGATCGGAACGATACGCTAGGTAATTTATCCGATGATGAAACCGAATACCAGGCCGAACTGAATACCTAGCCACCGCCAGTATCTAGGCTACCGAGATAAATATACCTAACTTAGTCAAGTTTGCTCAAACTGACTCACGAACTAACTAGGTATAAATCTACGGGATCAGAGAGCTATTCTATTAATACTAAACGAACGGTGCTCACAACTTCACTCGCGTATAATTTTGATTGTTTCTAGGTATAAGAACAATGAAAATATCCTAGGAAAGCCTTTACTGCGTGACATTCTAGTCGTTGTTTTCCCACGGTAGAATGATGCTTTCTAAGTAGTACAATAGATTAATGAAGTTTTTTTTATTAAAATCAAAAGTTTTACGATTATTTCAATAAAAAAACCACCACTTTTTACTATGAATCTTGAAATACTATTTTGTTCATTTCTGACAGATTTATCCCACCAAAAACATTCTGTAAAAAAACTAGCCAAGTCTCGATGGAGCTGCTTGTTTATCTCTAAAAAGTAATGAAATCTAGACATAGTCGTGCCAAGTCTAAGGTTCCTTACTGCGATTTCTTTATTATTATAGTTAATGTTGTGTGACTTGGCCGTTGAAGGGCCAGACGGCCAAACGGACCTGCAACTCAACTTCGAAGGGCCAAATCAGACACTAGCGTCCAATTACCAATACCAGTATGGGCTATTATCTCGCTTAACAAACATAGGTAGTTACAACAGATATAACATTACATGTAAACAATGACAGATTGGTGCAATGGAGTAATGGAGCACCTGGTTTTGTACCCTTGTGTACCCTTCAACGGCCAAGTCACACAACATTAACTATAATAATAAAGAAATCGCAGTAAGGAACCTTAGACTTGGCACGACTATGTCTAGATTTCATTACTTTTTAGAGATAAACAAGCAGCTCCATCGAGACTTGGCTAGTTTTTTTACAGAATGTTTTTGGTGGGATTTCACTTCTTTTTGTAGGAACGTGAGCATATTGATTTATTTTGTATCTATTTGGAATGAGACGTTTCCCGTGAGATTTTTTTAGCCTATGTCCTGTTCCACGTTATAAACTATACCTGTGCCAAGTTTCATGTGGATTGGATTGATAATGTACTATCCCATCCCCCCACCTCCCCCTCCCATTAATATCCCCATCCCCCTCCCACCCCCCTCTCATCTCCTTTCCCCCCTCCCATCTCTCTTCCCCCTCCCATCGCCCCTCCCATCCCCCTTCCCCCTCCCATCCCCCCTACTCCCCCTCCCATCCCCCCTACTCCCCCTCCCATATACTATCCCCCCCCCCAGCTACCCCTCCCGTCCCCCCTTCCATCTCCCTTCACCCTCCCCTTCCCCCCTCCCCCTGCCCCTACCATCCCCCTTTCCCTCCCATCCCCCCACCACCACCAAATGAAGCGGCTCACTAAGTTGAGTATTTTTTGTAAAGGCGGTATATGTCGATCTCTAATAGTTTGGTTGGGCTCTTGTGTTTTCTAATCAGGGTCACCAGGTACTTCAGATCTTCGAATATACTAGTTTTTATAGTTTTCCCTTTATGTAGCCATTAAACCCTAACTCTGTACCAAATTTCAGCTCTCTGAGTTTATGGGAAGTACTAGTTCTATTTTGATGATCATCAGTGAGTGAGTCAGTGAGTGTCTGTCATAAATGCGAAGGAACTAAATGACTTACAGCCTTGAAATTTTGTATTCTAAGTATGTGATTATAGCTTACTAAATGACGAAAATTTCTGCGTTCTGGTCTTATCCAGAGTTTCTCAAATAGGGGCCTGAAAATGCGGCGAAATGGTTCCAGTAAAGTATGGTACGGCAGTGTTTGCTTCGCGCTCGACTTGGCGGGGGCACTGCCGTGCCCCCAGATCAAATAAGTAAGTGGTTTCGAAGATAACTTCCTATACAAACATACAAATGGATTTATCTACGAAAGCTTCTCGTATTTCATTGTGCATTAACCTGCGCTTTTTACTCATTTACTAGTTAAACAGACTGTGGATTCGTCACGGACATTTAACGGAGTTTTATTTTGTAGACTTTGGCATCAGTGCAATGTGTTTTTGTAAATAATGTGTATTTCAATGATATAATTTTTCATTTTTTCTTAATACTTGATTTGATATTACGTAACAGACAATAAGTGTTGGTATATTAAAGTAAAAATATGAACTTACGAATTAAAATAAAAAAATATTTTGGCTCCATTGGCTGCCAATCATGATTATATTAATTTTAGACAATTTTCTTGTTTCTCTTTTGTTTTTTTCTTTGATTAATTTTACTGTGTTTTGTACTGTTTAGTTTAAGTTTTATTGTTTAGTTTTAGTTTTATTGGTACCAAATAAAGATTTATTCTATTCTATTCCTTCTTTTATTCTTATTGAATTCATTAGAAAATTCAATAGCTCCAGACCCTTCGAAATAAACGCATCTCAGCTTCAGTGCAGTGTCTCCCTTGACGAAAGATTCCGAGATAATCCGAGGGGTTGATCCCCACTGCGTTGGGGTTGGTTAGGGACCACCCGCAACGCTGTAGCCCGTATTAGATGCTACGAGACTGTCCCGAAAATTACGTTCTATAAGGTAAAGGCACCTATGATGGACGCTGACCAGTCATGGACAATTTTTTAAATTTACCATTAAATTAAGCAAACTGGAAGTGTTTCTTTTCAAATAATAACACAAATCTGTTGTGCCAGTATTTAAGCTCCCATACCAACTGTTTTTGACAGCCAACAGCCATTTCCATGCCGGATTTTTACGGTTGTTAGTAACGCGTATTATTTAGTGTCGGGAATCTTAATTTCTTATAAGAATCGCGACGCCACAAGGTACACTTAACGTTTTATTTTGTGCTAGGTGTATCGTCGTTGTTGAAATTCGTCGTTGTTTAATGATTTATGAATAGTAATACATTACTCTTATATTATAACCGAAATGTCATTGGCATTCTAATCCTAAATTTTACCGGTGTCCGTAACTGGATATTATTTAAGCACGTGTTCCCAATCATGGACAGAGTGTCCATAAAGAGGATTTCATTGTTTTTCTTTTCTTTAATACGTCATACGTCTGCTAAAGTATATTTTACTGTTCCTATATAAATCAACAGTAAATTGCTACTCCAACCAATAATGGACATGTTGGATATTCTGTCCATGACTAGGTACATAATAGGATGACATATTCCCAATATAAAAAAAAATATTTTCATCCTAGAAATAGGTCCAAATCAAGTACACACAAATGGCCAAGATTATCGAAGAAGTAAGAGGTCCCAACTTATTATAAGATATTTGAGAATATGCGAATAAATCTCATCCGTCAGCAGAAAATCATGCCTGGGGAAATAAAAAGAAAATAGAGGAAATGTTCATTTGAACATTTCCTCTAGGAATGTATGTCGTATCATAAAAGAATACCTTAGGGCTTATCGAATAAGGACAGGTCATCTGTTGACCACCCGTTCGTCTCAAACGAACTAAGAAAGCGAAGATTTGTTGCAGAGACACGCAGATGGTGGCCATGGAGGAATTCTTTTTACAGATGAGAATTTTTTTACGGTTGAAGAAAAATATTATCGTCAAAACCAGAGGGTCTATGTACACAATTCCTAAAAAGCTATCTAATCTGTAATGGTTTGGTGGGGCTTGCGTGTCAAAGGTAGGGGTGACAGATCTCCATTTTTCGAAACCAGGGGTGAAGACACGTGCAATTACCTAAGACAGTTGCCGCAACTATCATGGAGTGATGAATCACGGTTGCCAGATTGGGTATTTTTCTCGCAATTCTGGGTAAAAATTTGGCTCCTGGAGAAATTTTGGAGAAAAAGAAACTTTGGAGAAATGTTTGGAGAAAAAATTTACGAACGCGTCTATTAAAATTTTTGACTATTCCCCATCCAGAATCTCGCGAATCTAGGTGAGGCCATGGGAAATTGTCATATTTGAAATGCCGTAATAACCAACTGATTTTGAGTCTTCGACCTTATTGTTAGTAGTTTGGTTGGATTATCAGTAGAAATACGACATAGAGCCACGGGCAAAAAAATCGGTGTTTTTTTTTGGTTTTTAGCTTTTGGGTAAAACTAAAGAAAATAGTATCGTTTTGGAGAAAAATAATTTTAAATTTGGGGAGAAATGGAAAATCACATCTGGCAACCCTGTGATGAATACCTATCTCTCATACTTCAGAACTTGAACATGAAAGAGAATTCGAAATATTGCCACCAAAAAGCCTCGAGGATATTGATGTCCATAATTGGAGGTCCGGCATTGGATCATTTACGTCCATAATTGGTGCCTGAGTAGGAGTTTTATTTTTAAATAATATTTAATTGTACTGATCATTCAACTGAAATTGAACATTGAATAATGATTGAGAAAAGAACATTTCATTTACCCTTCAAATCCAAAAGAATTTGTATTGAAAAATGAACCAACCACGAGAGAAAAACCAAAAAATGCTTCCCTAAACTGTCCATGACTGGTGACTTCACCTTATAACGTCTTTTAATATTGACGTAAAATCATTTTGTTTCTTTGAAATTTTGGGTAGTTATATTTGCCAAATTGTGGCTGAAAGTTTGTAAGATACCTTATACCTACATAAATGAAAAGTAACACAATCTGATAGAGACCTCGTTTTTCGTTAAAATCGAAATAGCAAAACTAAGAGCATTTTATTTAAATGCACCATGCAAACCAGATGTATTTGTAAAAAATTTTCCTCAAATCAAATTTTTCCCGACTCGAAAACTGAACCCGATGAGATCGTGAGATCATAATGGCCTGAAACTTAAAAGTTAAATTACTAGACAATCGAAGCTTACCAAGTACCTAATTACTCATTTTTTATTGTGACTAGGAGAATTAACTCGTCCTAGGAGTACCGGTACATGTTGGTGACCCCAGACCACCCTCGCGCTAACGTCCGATAACAGAGCGGATGTTTTCACATAACAACGCGCTCGTAGTTCCTAGACGCAGGATACAGAACATTGTGTGCTCCGGATTTTCAATTAAATGGAACTTGTTTGACTACTTTCTTATTTTGGGCCGAGTTAGCGCACGTCGCTCCAGGCACGGTAATGAAGATATATACAGTAGTCCAACTTCATATAAACGGGCGCGCGCGAGTCACCCTGCGCGCCTCCGATCTCGGGGTGCGCTCCGGGTGCAACCGGTCGCGGATGTGCCGCCAGTGACGAACGGACAGCGTCTTGTTTTAAACAGCGAGCGTGCGATTTTTGTTATAAAAATAAGTACAAGTACTTACTTACTTTTTCTTTACCTTGTCCATGTTTCCAAAAACAATTTATGATTAAGTTTTAAATACAAATGCGGATTTTTCATACTATTAAATTTAATAATAAAGTGTTTCGTACTGTCTCAGTCGAGTCGCAAGTATTTTTCGGTCGCAAATTTATAAAACTGATTTGTTTGGTGATTGAAGACTTAATAGTCTTAAATCAAAACATATTATTATAACTAACCATGGCTTTTAATTAAATCTACATAACAAATTTAATTAATGTATTTTATTTGTTTAAATAAAAAAATATTTACAATCACAAAATATATATTAACAAAACTAGATAGAAACACAAATCAGGCAGAAGTACCTAATTAAATTACTGTAGGTGGGCGCCCTATTCGTGTTTACGTTCCGCGCGGGCTGTAGGTATTTATTTCAAGGTCGGGCTTGAGTTAAACTACTGTATAATAACTATTCTGTGCTCCAGGCTTGGTAGGTAGTAATAAAATCAGTAAGTAAGTAATGGAAAATCATCATTCAAATATGCTTAAAACATTATTTTATAAACTGTTTACAATTATACTAGCCTTCGGCCAGTGGCCTCGCCAACGTGGGCTATCCGACGTTGTCCCGCAGTTATGTTAGTCTACGTCACTTTACAGAACCCAAACTGACCCAAACTATCTCCATACAGACAAATAAATAAGTCAGAACTTCTATCTATAAACCTAAAGGAAATTTAGCTATTAGTTATTTCAGACGTAAATTTATAATAAGCGAAGCTCGTTTCAGTAAGAAAAGGAAAATAGCCTCTCACCTCTGATATTCTCCTTCTTTTACTAAATGAGGCATGTTAATCAAAAATTTAATAATACCTTTGAAATCCGAATACTTTGTGTTTTGTTTTTTACAAATCGTCCAAATATAGTATTTGCTATTGGTTTCCAGAAGGCGTTTCAATAAACATTGAGTTATTTCCAGCCTTCCAGGGAACAGAAAATTTCTATTCCACAATATTTAGGGTTGATTAACGGCCTTAGTATCAAAATAAAATAAACATTTTAACAATGTAATATAATGTGGATTGCGCCTTCATTACGCTACTTACTTTAATAATTTTTTTAACTTAGCACATTGCAAGCAGTGTTTTTAAATAACCTGTTTACAAACATTTTACAAAACTGCTTATACCATTGCATCGGACATGACAAAGAGCAATAAACGTCTTTTTCCCACCAAAGCTAGATAAACTAAATAGGTAATCCTTTCAGTACATCTTTCACTCGTAAACACTTCTTTACTGCCTTACATTTTAAGTACTATTATAGTAGAAGAGCACCTCTTACCTTTAACCTCTTTATCAGAATTAACGACTCTTTAGCCTTTTAAGTAAGCACGTCCTTTTCGCCCTATATAGTTTGCGTTGCGCAACATGGCAAAAACTTCAATTATGGCTAGGTGAGCTCTACTCCGTACGTAATAATATTACGTACCTACGGAGTAGAGCTCAAGTAAACATATTGTGTTTACTTAATGAAGGTCTACAATTACTACACGACAATAAGTAACACAATCTGATAGAGAAGAGACCCCGTTCTAACTAAGAGCGTTCTCGATGTACGGTCAACAGCACATCACGGTTAACACTTGCAGTTTGCATAATAGCACTTATGCCCCCGACATAAGAGCGGTACAAAGTCCAAAGTGTTACGTCTGACGTGCTTTTGACTGTACCTGTGCAATCATATTATGGACATCAATATTAAATAATTATTTTACTTTCGTTCTACAGACATATTATGTAGACTGTTGTACTTCCATATCATTTTTATCGAGCACTTGTCTGTATTTTACTTTACGTAATTGTGGTCATCATCGTAATCCGCCATAATTCGTAAAAACGTTCTTCTTGCATTGTAATTTTGTAGAGAACGCTGTGTAGTCTATTTTCTGAGTAGTCTATACTTACCTTAATTATTTAATAGATTAGAGATCGAGATTTCCGAACGCAAAAGCAAAATGTCAGTTTTGAGTTTTGACAGCTACTTCAGACTTCAGATTCGTTTGAAATGTTTTGAAATTCCAACGGACATTCTGGTTGTGTACGCTATTTCTTTCTTCGTAAAGCGCGTTAATTTAACGATCATTTATATTAAAAATAATATGACGATGAAGAATGAAGTGTTGGAACTTGAGAACAAAATACTTAGCCATGAAGCCTACGGAACCTCGTAAGTATTTATTTTGTAATCTCTTAATAATGGCTTTACAGTTACATCGAAAAACTGAGACGGCATTTTTAACTTGATTTATCTTTTTCAGATACAAATGGAGGCCAAAAGACTTTGAATTGGGCACTGCTCTCGGTCAGGGCAAGTTTGGCCATGTTCACGTAGCAAGAGAAAAGAAAACTGGTTACTTGGTAGCAATCAAAGCACTGTTCAAGTCTCAGATCGTCCAATCAAGATGCGAACGACAAGTCATGAGAGAAATTGAAATCCAGTCACATTTAAAGTGAGTATAGTAAATTCTAATTCATTTTATTTACTATGAACAGCAATATTTCATCAATGGTATACTTACAATATTTAAAATGTTGACCTTCAGAGAATCTAAGTATTTAAAATAAAATATTTGTTTGTCTAAAATTGCATTTAGCAGCTAAGCTAGTTGGGTTTATAATCTTAATAAGTAAGCAAGAAATGATCTTAAGACATCTTTTTAGAATGATAGTAAATGTTTTATCAATAACTTCAGGCACCCGAATATCCTGCGCCTCCTAACTTGGTTCCACGATGAAAGACGCATATACTTGGTGGTGGAGTTTGCAGCAGGTGGAGAGCTATACAAACACCTCACTAACTCACCCAAAGGCAGATTCCCTGAGGCTAAAGCTGCTAGATACATCTACCAGGTGCTTATCATTTTTATTTAGTACATAGTCCTGAATGTCACGTCTTCGTATGTCACATCCCTCACTGTCCGGGCCACGTCCCTCGCTGTCTGTTTATTGTTGTGTAAATTGTTCACTTAACTTATAGTGAAATCAGATAATTTATTCAATTTAATCTTCTAGTATAATGGCTGGTCTAGTCAGATTGCAATATCTGTAAGTTCATGTTATATTTTGCAGGTAGTTGATGCTGTGGAGTACTGCCACATGCACCATGTAATACACCGTGATATAAAGCCTGAGAATATTCTAGTGGCTCTTAATGGTGATCTCAAATTAGCTGACTTTGGTTGGTCAGTGCATGCCCCTTCTGAAAGGTCAGTACATCTTCATTAATTTTTATGAAATGAAATAGTTTACATTTAATTTGAATCCTGTAAAGCTATTAATGATTGCTGTAAAGTAATTTTGAAATAATATTGTATTCAGTCATAAATGCCAAATCATCGACAAACGATAATATGACAAGCTATTCCATTCTATGTAATGTTCAACTAAGATGACTTACACAAATTGGTATATTTACAGACGCAAAACTATGTGTGGAACTTTAGACTATCTACCGCCAGAGATGATCAAGAGGGAAGTGTATGATGTGTCGGTGGACCACTGGTGCATAGGAGTCTTGCTCTATGAGTTCCTTGTGGGAAAGCCTCCATTTGAGAGCGAGGGACAGGACAAGACTTACGCTAGAATCCTTTCGCTGGATATGACATACCCAGATTATGTACCTGAAGGTGCCAAGGACCTTATTTCGAAGGTAATTTAATTTTCTGTCTACCACAATTTAAACATTTACGTAGTTAAGTATTGCAAAAAATCATTTTAATGCTTCCTTTGAGATTTGAACTCCATTTCATCACACTTGATGGCCCATTTGAGGTATAAAATTAAAAAAATAAGGGATGTATGTGGCCCCCTTGTTGATAAAAGTCTCTGAAATGGACATGCTGTCCACCTCAGTGATTCTTAATTAATATATCTTTAACAAATGTTTAATTTTCAGCTCCTGCGGCAGTCAAGCAATGAGAGATTATCGTTAGATGCAGTGAAGAAGCATTATTGGGTGCAGCAATTCCAAACTGCCGCATAGCACATGATTTGTATGTTAGTATTAATATTTGTATTTATAATTAATTGTCATTTAATCAATAGAAATAAAGTATTTTTGACTGTTTCATAACATTTTAATATTCAATAACTTTATATCATAACACATCGAGTATTATATTTTAATGTTATTATAAAAATATCTCATTTGTGTTTGTGAGGTTTTTCCATAAGCTGAAACATACATTTCTTATTCAATTAGGTTTATGTTTTCTATCTTAAAATTTATAATAGACAGCATAGTTTCTAGAGGACTATACTATATCACAGACTGTAGCCATAATCGCTGACCCACTTGAGTCCATCTTTAGTACCGCCTGCGGGCTTGTACTCAAGACCAACCCAGTCATTGTAGCCATGGCTTTCCAATTCTTGCAGCACATACTTGTAGTTTATCTCTCCAGGAATGTCTGGTTCATTGCGATGTGGCACTTGTGCTATCTGCAATTAAGTATACATAGATAATTAACAATGAGTTACAAAAATATTACATTTAATTAATGAAGCAATTGGTTTGTGTTGTGTGTTAATTAATTCCAGCACTCCTAAAATTATCTACTGACATAAGTCACTAAAAGAGGAAACTTTATTTTAGATTTAAGCTGAGGAAGGCCGAAAAAGAGATGGATGGATTGCGTGAAGTATGATAATGAAAATGAAAGGAGTGAATGTAGAATTGACGGCTAATAGGAGTGTGTGAAAGGAAAAAACATGTTGCGCCGACCCTACCTAGCATGGGATAAGGGCAAGGAAATGATGATAATTGAGTTGCAGTGGGTATTAGGACCCACTTACATTGTTCATGTATTTCATGAGGAGGAATAATTTGGTTAGACTTTTCTTAGTGCCTTGAGTTTTTGAAATAATTAAGAAACAGTAAAAAATTAAGAAGAATTTTTACTCTTACCTGCACATGACCAACATATGGCATAAAGTTCTTGACATTATGAGTAAGATCCCCACAAATCTGCTGCATGTGGAAAATGTCCATCATCAGTTTAAGGTGTGGACTGTCTATACGTTTTATTATTTCGATAGCTGTAACATAATTATGGAATACATAGAAATCTTAACTCCTTAACCAACTATATTGTGCAATCTTCTAAACAAGTTCTTAAACTCTTAAAGAAAGTATTAGCATGTATTATCAAAGTAGGTAGGTATAAAATCTACTTAATTAAAATTAAATCTACTCATGTATACCAACTTAAATAGATAAGATGATTATTACTTTAGGATTCACTTAGATACATAAGTAATGGTCAAACTACTACCATTCATTTGTTTTGCACAGAGACATTCAAACCTTACCCTTTCCATAATCACTCAAGAAGTATTTAGGAACAGAATGTTGGTTGATTGGTTCAATGACCCCCAAAATATTGGCATCTTTCAACACTCCCGCTGCATATTTCAAGTTGTTTTCATAAGTCTCCCAGTTGCTAGATGTGACATTGTCTAGTTTTCCAGCCATGATGTGGATTTTTCTAGCATTTACTGCTTTTGCATAGTCTATTGTGATTTTAAGCTTGTCTTTGAATTCATTTTCTTTGCCTGGTACTGCTGTGACACCCAGTTCACCTTTAGTTACATCTCCTGGAAAATTAAATATGAAATCATGTTTATTAATATTGTCTCAGAAAACATTCAAAATGCTTAAATAAGTAATTTAGCCGGCGTTATCACTGAAACTCAATAACCATTACCTATATTCTCAAGAAATACTGCACCAAACCCATATATGTTTTTTTTTTTTTATAAAGAGGCAGTCAGGATGATGATTTAGGAGTAGGGTAATAAAAAACCCTTACACATAATGTAATTTAAAGAAGTAGGTGTTCTTCTTACCAGTATTTAGGTTGATCAGTACTTGCTCGATTCCGGCAGCCTCTTTAGCTTGCCTAACTTGTTCCACAGTACAACCAAAAGGAAACCCTGTCTCCACAGCCCGGAACCCGGCTTCTTTCGCCAGAGCGTACCTTTCTAGTATCGACGAGGCTTCCGCCGTAAACATAAATGCTAGATTCGCACAGAACTTCATTATAACCTTATTCTTCCACAAACAGTACAGTGTCCTAACCTACTATAAAATAAAATAATAATGACATCGGTTAGAGGTTACCCAATATTTATAGTATTGTTCGTTGATTGTACAAACAAGTTCTGATAACAAACCACTGTGTTATCAATCATTTAAAAATAAACACAAGAACCCGCTTTGATATGTATGTAAGTGTTTTGCAGAGATTTTTTTTTATCGCTAAGGGCTGCCAGTTTAGTTTAAGACTCCTTTTTTCGATATGGCAATATTTTTTATTGGCGGCAAAATTTGAGGTGCCTAATTTATATTGCGTCCATAGACTTCTGACTTCTGGTAAACAGAATATCAAGAAACTGTTTTAAATAAATAAACTCACCGGCAATAAAACTTGACCACTGGGCTTTTTTCATACAAACATGGTCACTTTAGCGTCTCATATAAAGAAAACTATTTGCAGCTGTGCAATGATGTTCATTATTCTCAAAAAGGAAAAACAATAAACCGAACTCAATGCTCTCATACATCGTAGTATGGAGCGTTGAGTTCAATTTATTGTTTTTCCTTTTTGAGAAAATTGAGCGGTTTTTGGCAATTTTTGAAACTGTGATTCGACAATTGGGCGTTTGGCCTCTCCATTGACGTAATAATCATTGCACAGCTGCAAATAGTTTTCTTTTTAAGAGACGCGAAAGTGACCATGTTTGTATTAAAAAAGGCCAGTGGCCAAGTTTTATTGCTGGTGAGTGTAATTATCATTAGTTCAAATCTTACTGTGTGGAGATTATGGGCTAACTAGGTTTATTACTATATTCCTCTAAAAATATGTATTTCCTGTAAGTGACTTACTTATGTTGTTTTAGTTTTAAGTTAGGAAGTTTGGGTCGTTTAACCAATGTTGATATTTTTCTGATATAAATCAAGAATAATTAGCCCTCAAATTATAATATAGCACCTAGAGTATAACAATGGCACAACCCTATTGTATTCAATTTCGTAAATCGTATCGTATTTTTGACCATGCTTACCACAATGTTGCGTAATCTTAATTTTTGTCGAAATAACGAAATGTCAGTCTATTAATATCTCAAATCAAGTCGAGCCACAAGCCTCGCCCACGACAGTCGGGACTATATTATATGAGGCTAAGAGCAACGGAAATGAGTGTTCCCCTGCGTGGGGTAAAAGCCCCTAAATGGAGACTCTGTCTCCATTTTGTGATGGGGGTCCATCGCCCCCTCCAAATATCTTCGTGAAAGTCATCAGTGTGGGGTGGTCTCTCTGCCGGGTTTGGTAACGTTACCAAATTCACGCTATTCATTATTTTAACATTATATTTAGTGTCAGAAAAGTAATTATACCAAATAAAACACAATAGTCATTAAAAATCGTGTAATATTTTCATGCGTTGAATAAAATATTGTTGTATATATATATAGGTTTATGATAATTTACAATAAAATACTACTTTTAACAATGTGATTAAGGTTACAAACAAGGTGATTAACAAAATCTTTATACATTGACAAATCTCTACCACTTTAATTAACGGGATGAAGTATTAATATTAATAAAGGATGCATATTGCACTGAGCAACACATTAGATCGGTTTTTTGTTTGAAGTCCTAATCAAACGGTTCTTATATTTCTGAATTAATGATTCTAAGACTTCCATTCAGATCAAATTATCTTTATACAGTTTCCTATGCTATTACCTATTTTGTTAATCTGGTGACAGAGTTTTTCACGCTACAAGAGTTGTTTTATGACTACCAATTTAAGGTACTATCCGGGAACAAAGGCTTAACGTTCCTTCTATGCGAACACCAAAGAAAATTTATGTGAGTATTAACGTAATGTAAGACTTATGTGCCCTTTATAATAATATGGTTATTTTTAAAATAATCTTAATTATTATTTATCAAAGAAACGGGTTATGATGTTTTGAGATCCAAAAACCACACAATTCCGGTGTATCCCACTTGTCCCTTCTGGCGTTTGTCCCCTTGGGGGACAAATGGGATTTTTTTAAAAGAATGTCCCGATTGTCCCCTGTGTCGACTGTGGAGGGGACAGTTGGGACTAATTTTCGGTGTTTTCGTTGTATCCCAGTAGTCCCCTCTGGCGTTTGTCACCTTGGGGACAAATGGGATTTTTTTTAAATGTCCCGATTGTCTCCTGTTTCGCCTGTGTAGGGGACAGTTGGGACTAATTTTACATGATCCCTACCCTATAATGTTGCTAGAAGTGGCAAAAAAAAAGCATTTGTTTAGATATCCTATAGGTACTTACTGTGGTTCGGATGACGAATAAAAACAACTAGCATATATTTATTATTCAATGTGTTTCTATTGATATCCCATAACTCTAGGGTTATGTTCTGTCATCAAAAAGAAGTCAAAATGCCCAAGAAACATGGGTCGAAATATTAGATTTTTTTGGCTGTCCCATACAAATCTGCTTTTTGAAATGAGCATTTTTTTGTTGTATTGTATGTAGTGTATGTATGTTAAATTAAACAATTAGGTAAATAATTGAAATGTTTTATTAAGAAATCTAAAACGTTCAAAAATAAACTCTGATATACGTACTGCCTTAAATAAAAGGTAGGATTTTTTCAAAAATAGAGGAACAAGAAAAGTCAATTAGAGGAAAATCATGAAATCAGGCATAGTTTTAGTTACGTTTTAGATTTCTTAATAAAACATTTCAATTATTTACTTAATTGTTTAATTTAACATACATACACTACATTCAATGCAACAAAAAATACTCATTTCAAAATACAGATTTGTATGGGACAGCCAAAAAAAATCTAATATTTCGACCCATGTTCCTTGGGCATTTTGACTTCTTTTTGATGACAGAACATAACCCTAGAGTTATGGGATATCAATAGAAACACGTTGAATAATAAATAATTATGATAGTGGTTTCTATTCGTCATTCGAACAACAGTACCTATAGGATATCTAAACAAATGCTTTATTTTTTGTTTGTTCTAGCAACATTGTAGGGTAGGGATCATGTAAAATTAGTCCCTGTTACTGTCCCCTCCACAGGCGACACAGGAGACAATCGGGACATAAAAAAAAAATCCCATTTGTCCCCCAAAGGGACAAACGCCAGAGGGGACTACTGGGATACACCGCTCATTAATTTGTCATATCCGAGCCAGTGTATAGGATATCTAACAAATGCTATATTATTTGTCACTTCTAGCGAAATTACACGGCAACATCTCAAGGAGGGGGAAACTGGGACATCTAAAAATTAAAATCCCAGTTGTCCCCCGTATCGTTGGTAGAGGGGACAACTGGGAGAGTTTTATAAAAAAATCCCAATTGTCCCCCAAAGGGACAAAGCTAGAAGGGACAAGTGGGATACACCGCACAATTCGATCAGAATATAAACCAGAATAAAAATGCTAATTCAGTGTCAATATGCTTCCCTTTTATAACACAGTCGACAGTAGGTACCTAAGAAATACTAAAGGGTTTTCCCCGAACAGCTCGTGTTAAGACTATGTTCTATGTGTATTGCTGAATGGATCGTGTTATAGCTACCTTACTATGACTTACCCATAATCATGCAACACACATTACTAAATGCTGACAAATGCTCTCATGCGGGAGTACGCAGTCTTATCATCAAGAGGTATTTTCGGTTCATAATATTTATATAAATACGATTTTTGATATTAACACAGCCATATTTTCTAAAATTGTAAAGTTACACACTAATTTAGCGATACTATGTAAATGTTAACATATAAAACGTACTTATTTAATAATTTGTGGACAGCACTTAATAACTAGGAAGAAGTGTACAATTTGAGCAGACAGTGCCTATACAATACCCTGTAACTCTTATGAGCTCTGTCATGGCAACCGAGTGTAAAATCTGGCTCGAAGTACCAAAACTTACAATTTACAATGCATCACATATGAGCTGAGCTACTTACGTTTCATTAAGGCGTTATTCCAAAGTATTTTCACATGTTACTTTGGTCAAGACGGAAATAAATTGATATAAGTTTATGTAAGTATTAAAAATAAGTTATATTCATTTTTGTTAGTACTCTTTACATTACTGTAGTAACGAACAGTTTTATATAAATTATAGGTAGGATTGAAATTATGAGCATTTAAAATATATTTAGCACTTATTCTGTGCGCAAATCATACATTGGAATAATGTAAATAAACACGCCCAATCTACACTAAACTCGACTGTCTTAAAGTCGTTAGATTCAGTAAGCATGTTTTTTTAACCGACTTCCAAAATGGAGGAGGTTCGGTGTTCTAGCAGGCAATCCCTAAATAAATTAGAAATGATCTTCCACCCTTTAATTCTACCACTCAACAAGCCTTAACGAAACCGGTGATTTTGGTGATAGTAGGAAGTCAAATTGTATGTCCAACTCGCCATCAAATTCCACTCTCCATCGCTGCAATATCTGTGAAGGAAGAAAACACATTTTATTTATTTCTTCTGTGTTCTGTCAAACTTTTCCACCAATTTTCGGGTTAATGTCCTTCTGTTTCAATTAAGACGCTTGATGTGCTGTTTACTATGCACCACTTAAACAATTTTATTAAAATAACGACGAAAACCACATCTTCAGAAAATCAAAGTATCTTTTCTCCGTTTCTTTGAAAGTTTTTGTTAATCTATGTATTCACGGCATCCACAATTTCATCGCATATCACGGTGCGAGTATTAAAGCCCTTGCATAAATCGTACCTTAGCAAGTATCAAATGTAGTTCGAGCTCCACGAATCTCTTGCCCGGGCACATCCGTCGCCCCCTGCCGAATGGCGCGACGAGAGATGCTGCGTGCGGCTCTTTGCCCATCAACCACCGCTCGGGAAGGTACTCGTTGGCTCGCCAGAAGTTCTCCTCCCGACGACACGCTGCCCCAGTGTGGGCTAGCACGAATAACTGGAGGAAGGAAATGTTATACCTATTTGATTTCGTCTTACAAAATGAACCTGATAAAAATAAAAGTTGTGGACTATTAGAAAACAACAGAGTGTTAGTTCAGGGTACTAAAAAGGAATATGCTAACTCTCAATTCGATTCCCAGCCTCTATTAAACGAGTATGAAAAAAGTACCAGTACAAAGCGCATCAGCAAATTCAGCAACAGTACTATGTGATGGTATTTCTACATCGCAGGATGGCGCTAGTTTAAAGCAGGATTATTTACAGATATTTTTAATGCGTCGACTTACAACGTAAGTTGTAACGTAGTTAGAACCGATAAAGAAGAATATTAAATACCTATTCAAATTCACAAATTTTGTGTCGTAGAAATATTAAAAATTGCAGTAATAACTCTCATGAAGAGTTGCTAGCTATACTACAAGAAAAATGATTCTGGAAGAATGAAAAGGAATTTCTTCGACTTAGCAAGCCGAAAATGGTCCAGTTCCATTTCTTACCCCAGCAGGCAGCTTATGTCCAGCCACGGTCATGGGCGACTCCAATAACCTGGCCAGGAAGGGCGCGGTGGGCAGTAGGCGGAAGGCCTCGTTGGTGGCGGCGCGTATGGACGGCGCTGCCGCCATCTCCTCAGCGTGCAGTTCGCCGCTGCAGGGCACTTCGGAACGGATCTTCTCCTGCCAGTCCGGCCGACCACTTAGAAGGTACAGCAAGAAGACGAGGCTATTAGCCAACTGGAAATTAATAACATGATTAATTTTATCTTTATTGACAGTGCTAAAGCCAACCTGGCTAAATAACCCCAGGTGCGTGTCCCGACTAGTTAGTGGGAGAACCTTTTCACTGCACTAATGTATAGCTACCAAGATACAACTCGAGACTCTGAACTTTGAGGTGAACCCCCACAGGAGAAATCTGCCACCATATTAGCTCTAGCTGTGTTCCGGCAATATATAGGTACGTGGGAGCATATTACAGTGTGGCGTGACAGCACATTGAGCATTGCCTACAGCCCAGGTGAAGTGTCTTACAGTGGAACAGGCCGCAGTGGTAACCACTTGCCAACAGATGAACATTCTACCAACTGACTGTCATCAAACAAAAATATTGTGACGTTCAACATCGTATACTTAGACACAATTTTATTCGGGAAATGCCAACCCATTAGTTCATATTTTGTGTTGCTAACTGCACTCAAGTACTTTAGTATATATTCTGTGACTCAAGTGTGATTTAAGTACTCTTGTTTTCATAGCATAATATCATGCTACTACCCGTATAATATCGTACTTTGTAGGCAATAAAGAACATCTAAGCTGGCGGTTGGTATCTATTTATGATGTTATCGCGAAAGGTGAGACAAGCTACAAATAGATAGGTATATCAAGTGATCGTGTTGCATTGACTACAAGAGATAACTGTTTTTGTCATTTTAGTTCGCTGGTTTTGCATAAGTATCATCTGTTGATGGACATAAGAACATTAAGAACACATTTCTATTTATGTTCTGCAGCTTAGAATTAATTCATTTTAGTGGTTTATGGTGTTTTACCTTTTTTTACCTACCTTAAATATGCATTTTCAAATTATTTTAAATAAAGGGCGGGCGGTCTATCGGCTCAAAGTTTTGATTAAGAGTATGCGGTCTATCGGCTCAAAGTTTTGATTAAGAGTATTTTACATCAAGGTTAATCAAAGCCTTTAAATAGTTGAATATAATTTCAAGATATACTCGTATCTAATATTCGATACATCTAAATATATGCATCTAAATATACGTTTAGCGTTTTGTCCAATCAGGGTACCTACGCCTCGACCAAAGTTTACCAGATTTTACAAAAAAATCATGGACAGCTCACCAACGCACCTACTTACTCACCGTCTCAATGCCAGCCGTGATGAAGTCGATGACGGCAGCCTTCTTATCACGCATGTCCAACGCCGGGTTCTCCAGGATCCTGAGGAATATCTCCTGCATGCCGTCATCCTGGGCAGAACCACGAGCCCGCGACTTGGCTTCTTCCATTAGATCTGATACTATCCTGCCGAAATTTAGTTCTGGTCAAATAAAGGCAGAGACCGCGATTTTACCGCCTGTGACAGAGAAAATAATAGTTCCTAGTTGAATATTGGCCACAGAAACTACTTTTAAAAAGTTTACATACTCGTAACCTAGGATATATTATAGTTGGTACACACACCAGCGCTCAAGCATAGGATGCATTCCTATTTCTTTACTAAAGTAGTGTTATGATGACGCATCCAACACAAAATTATTAGCTTATGATTTTTATTTTTGCCTTGTGTTTTTAGTGTTTTCTCACATTATAATACGCTGAACTAAAGCGTGCAAAAGAGAAAACCTAAGGAATACTCGCTTAAACCATAACTACTGATAAATTAATAATTTTGAATGAGATTCAAAATTTTTAACCGCGAAAACTCGTGACTGGTGAAAAAGTGTGTGATAAAATCAGCAGCTATATAGAATCAGTATATTAACAAAAGAATAATGACTCACGTGTGAATAGTTTCCTCGCTCTTCACAAAAGTTCGGTAGAGTGTAGTGGGTGCAAACTTCCATAGCGGAGCGCCGTAGTACGAGTCTCTTTGGGCGCGGAAATGTGCTTTCACAGCTGCAGCTAGGGTGGCCGCGCGCCCGGACATACAGCGCTCGAGGAAGCCAAGCCGAGCTCCCAGCATGAGACCGCAGACAGCTGTAAATTAAAAATTAAAATACACATTACAGTCTCAGAAGAGCCTGAGATATAGAGCCCAATTGCCCAACGTGCCATAATCTGCCGTATACTTGAAACTAGCGATACAAAAGGAATTATGGCGAGCTTATACCGGTAAGATTTTAGGAACTTACGTAATCCGTATTTAAATGGACAGATAATAAAATCACGCGCAAGTCAAAATAAAAGTAAATAAGCCTAAATGACACAACAGAGCTTAACGGCTACGGCGCAGCAAACAACCACGATCGACCAACTAGCGAGGTAATATTCAAGCATGGGACAGCTTTAACCGAGGTCTGTTGCTTATTTTGTCAAATCAGCCTCTTACTGGGCTTTAGGCAAATTGATTTAGTAATCTAGACTTTAAACCCCATTTTAACATTATCCAACACACGGAGTTGAATTAGAATCTCTGTGATCCAACATATGCACCGACGGGTTAGTAGTCGATTCGCACGAAAATAATTCGCACTAAAGTGCGAATCGACAACTTTCAAAAATAATATTATTTTTAGTAGTCGATTCGCCCGAACGAATTTTAATCGCGTGCGAGTCGACCCCTTTAAGAATTGATAGTAGGCGATTCGCACTTTTGCAGTATGTGCATAAAAAACAACCAAAGTACAGTCGTGTACAGGAAATCTTTATAATATTTATAATATTATTAACATATTTCTTGTCTATATATCTTACAGCATACAGAATCAATTAAATTTCAAATGTTATTTTTTTTTCGGACAGGAAACATGTTAAATTATAAACTAATATCATTAAGCGTTAAATTATATTTGATAACTTTAAAATTAAAATGACACCAAAAATTAGAAACGAGTTAAGGACAGCGGAGACAAAATCTCAATTTATGCTTATACTAGGTTAAATTTTATTTTGTTACGTAGGATTTATTGTAAATACATAAGTGAAATAAATATAAATCCAATTAGTTACGTAAGAACTGTAAAAAAATTGTTGTAATCAATATGTAAGTTATGTTTTCTAATTAGAATTAACGCGAACTTTAGAACGATGTAAGATACATGTATATTCTAATTGGAAAAATTATAGAAATAAGCAAATAATGTCAACTTGCATGTGTAAGTTTAACGGGGCTCTCTTTAAGGTATTGCTCCAAGGTACTTAAGCGATATGGGTTAGTCGAAAAATCATTCTTTAGTGTACGACCATCAAGATAGGATTAAGAAGAAGAATAAAGGAGGAACCTTCTTGGAAAAAACCTGTGTTTCCTTCAGTCCCCAACAAAACGAATATGTATTGCTTGTCTGTTCTTTTTTACAACTTATACGAATACTTTGATAATTTTATCATAACATTTTATTTATTCACGTAGGTACAATTTCTTTTTTTAATATTCGCGCCAGCGAGTGAGATAATTACTTTTAGTTTGTAAGAGAGGTACATTGTTTTGATCAGAGCTCTCGCCTCGGACATATTTATTTGATGAGTCATAGAAACCAAAGGATACCGACTTAAGCTTTGGTCGGCTTATTGCCGCCGTGCTTCTAGCTAACAGCTAGGGGGGTGAGGAGCAGGGTATTTCGTTGCACCCCGCACCCTGCAGTGTAATAAGCGTGAGAGCGCTATTTATTACATGCTTTACGTAATACGTTTATACATATTCGTTTCTAATTTTTGGTGTCATTTTAATATTAAAGTTATCAAATATATTTAACGCTTAATGATATTAGTTTATAATTTAACATGTTCCCTGTCCGAAAAAATATAAAATTTGAAATTTAATTGATTCTGTATGCTGTAAGGTATATAGACAGCGAATAGGTTAATATTATTATAAAGATTTCCTGTACACGACTGTACTTTGTTTTTTTTTATGCACATAATATTGCAAAAGTGCGAATCGCCTACTATCAATTCTTAAAGGGGTCGACTCGCACGCGATTAAAATTCGTTCGGGCGAATCGACTACTAAAAATAATGTTATTTTTGAAAGTTGTCGATTCGCACTTTCGTGCGAATTATTTTCGTGCGAATCGACTACTAACCCGCACCGACACATTAAAATCGATTCCGAATGATTGCGTTGCATCTACAAACGCATTAGATATGCATGATGGCCTAGTGCATAATGTGCATATTACGTAGCTAAAAGCATCCACTTTCTTACGCCAACACTGCCCTAATTACCAATACATCCGGCCGCACTGATAACTCGTAAGTTCTCTGTGCGATTTCATAATGCATTTCTAACGATGCATTCCTCAAGTTACAATGCGCGCAATACGACCGCCAGGGCTATTTCCACGATATCTGACCCACATTACTTATCTACGAACGTCATTCTCGTCATCATACCTATTTATGCTTGCCCTTCTAAATGCAATAATATGATTTTGCAGTATAATGTAGGTACTAGGAGAGCTGGTAAACAACTGAAATGCGATATAAAGCTCGACGAAATACTAATTTTAATTACAATATTTTAAGATTAAAAAGACGGCGCCGTTTGCAATGCCGCCTTACTTGTAAACTTCATAATTTGAATTGTTTAGTCGCGTAGTCTTTGAAATTGGTCAAACAAATTACTGACCTTGGCCGTTTTTATCAGATAGAATAAGCTCAAGATAGCCGGGGAAAAAAAGAAAAAAAAATTTACGTTTCATTACAACGGAATATTAGCACAGCCAAGAGAATATTTTCTAATATGTTTAGAATATCAATGGGGTCTTTTAAGCTTATATTTTTAAAGCAATATCTAATTCTAAGCGAGTATTCTAACATGATCAAGACACTAAGTAATCCTTGGTTCTTTGCCGTAACAGACATATAAAAATTATTTAGACAATAAAATCTGTTACTGTCTAATAATTTTATTCAATTGATGCCCCGACATATCTTCTCAAAAGAGATTGTCTCAAAAGTTTGTTTCTTTCCTTACACATCATCAGCTGCTACATCTGTTTAATTACCTTCTTCTTTTATAAAAAAAAAACTTACATTCCAATCCCATTCGGTTCGTGAGCTGATCGAAGCCGTACACGGTGCCGTCGTCGGCCCTGCAGGCCTGCAGTAAACTGAGGAAGTCGTCGCAAATGCTGTTCAACTCGGGCAAGAAATTCTGCATCGTGTGAGGGCTCGTCAGCTCCGCCGTAAGGTGTCGACGAAGGTGGTGCCACTTCTCACCTTGTCTGGAATTGGTAGATACACATGAAAAATTACTCAGATGCTCCTTTAAAAAAGTTTCTCACCCCTACTAATTTTATGAATGCGAAACAAACTGTATGTCTGTTGCTCTTTTACGCCTAAACCACAAAACCACGGGAAAAGTCAAAGGCTGGTTTTATGCTCATATCTGTCCGGGCAAAAATAGTTGACTACAGTCTGTTCACCATAAGTTGTCCTTTAGCCGCTATATTGGCAGCATTGCCTACGCTTTGTAAATCTGTCAAAAAACAGATTGAATTATTGAAAAACAATAGTACCAATATAGCGGCTAAGGGGGCGTTCAAGTATTACGTAACGCAATTTGGGGGGAGGGGGGGTCTCGAAAAACGTTACGATGCGTTACAGGGGCGGGAGGGGTCTTCCTTTCAACACGTTACGTAACGTTGTTATTTTTTTAATACAAACTTAGGGAATAAAAACTCCCAAAATGGCAACCCTTTTCATTTACGTTTTACGGGGAATACCTCGATTGTATAGTTTGGTAGCCAAAAATTTATAAAAAATAAGCAAATACGCAGGTGTTGCGGATTAAAAATCTCTTGTTTTATTTATAGTATTATTACCGCAAAAGCAATTAAATGTATACCAAGGATAAAAACTATAACATAACTTTCAGCGACTTTAGGGTAAAAATGGTCACTTGACTTGAGTGTTACGTAACGTTTAGAGAGGAAGAAACGTTACGGTGCGTTACAAGGGGGGAGGGGGGGTCAAAAATCTTCAATAATTGCGTTACGTAATACTACTATAAGAAATACTCTTCATTGAATTGAAGTAATAGAGTCAAAATATAAATAGCAAAAACATTTGAATAAATGGTAGACCATAAACTGCCAAACGTTTTTGCTACAATAAATTCGGACTTTCAACTTTATTACCTACTACCACGTCCAAAATACATGGAACAACATTCAAACATAAACATAATAATTTAAGTAGCCTGTCACGCTACTATCTATTCCCCTGGTGGAAACATGGCAGTCTAAACATTAAATTAGTATTCTTGTCCTATCAATGTAATAAACGAAAACATCGTCAAGAGTGTTCACTTTGCGGCTTGCGCACATTCAGGAGCTAGAGATGCGTCTTTAGCTGAATAGATACCTGATACTTCCTGCGCTAAAAATTGGTAGGTATTTCCTAGTTCTTTTTCATTAGTGCTACAAGGTAAGTTAGCCAGCCATCCTTTTGATCTGATTTATAAATGTTTAATTAACGCTGAATAAATATCAAATAAAGGTCGGTTAATCGTTAATTAAAATAAATGTGCAATTGTAAATGGACAATAATATTATACAATGATATTATTAGGCTTTTGCTCCCCAATCAGGACAATAGAAACACCTTAAGTTATGAATTCATGATTCCTGTGCCAATTTAGTCATGGAGGTTCTTCCAGTCAAGGAACCCTAGAAAGGCCAATCCACGTGATACAGGAAACGACTTTGCATAGTTGTATAAACTCCAAGTCAATGTTACCTGATAAGTTTTGATAGATCCTACGTGACTGGCAATTTTATAGATCCTTGCCAAAAAGCAATTCACGCGAGGTTACAACCAGTCAAAAAGTGGTCACGAGTGTTCAGGATAAAATTGATATTATTAACATCCATTCAAACTATAGGTACTCGTCTTACATATTATATGCATATCGTATAAACAATAAAATGTACGAAAAGGGTGGCTATTTATAAAAAGGTAACGTGTTTCTTATGACATGTCCTTAGTCTCGGTCTCGTTCTCTAGAATATTGCAATAAAACTGATCAGTTAACCATAACCAATCTTACAAATTCTAATCCGCATTGAGACAGTTTATTCTCAATCCATGAACTTTAAGCAAATATGTAGTACTAGCGGTCGCCTCCGCGGTTTCCTCCCACTTTTCCAGGATCAAAACTATCCTTTGTCAACCGGGGATAGCGTATTAGATCTTTCCAAAAGTGAAAGAATTTTTCAAATCGGTTCAGTTGTTTCGGAGCCTATTCAATACAAACAAACAATCAACTATTACCTCTTTATAATATTAGTATAGATACCTTTACGATTATGTAAATATGTTTTATGTAATTTGTGTTTTTTCCATTCATTGTAAGGCCTTTGAAAAGGCCTAATGCGATATTTTAGAGGGAATTATTTAAAAAAATTACATTTTCTCTCTAGTTATAACAAAGCATTTAAAAGTAAAGGGAGCTTTATTGAAAGGCTCTCTCTACATTATTGTAAAGAATTACTTTCATAAAAGTCCAGTTACAAATCTTTTCACGTGTCACTATTCTGATAATACTTAGGTATCTACTCATACATGCTAGATATAACATTAAGTTTACTTTCAATATTCTATTGAAAACTCATGAACATTTCCTCATTTCACTTTTGTGTTGATGTTTTTATTTTCTTTCACTGCAATAAATAATTCTCGTACTGAATTAACTATTTTTATCATAGTCTATCTACGTACTTGGTTGAAAATACTTTACAAGTAGGTGTGTACTTATGAGAGCTTTATAATCTTTTTATGTGATCTCAAGGTTAAATTAAATTACCCGTTGTTACGGCTGAATGCACAGTTAAGTAAAGCGATATATGTATAACAACTTATCGAAATCACGTTGAGCGGTCATGCCGAATTTGAACGCGAATATATTTTTAGCTGTAGATTTATGTACATGTGAGTGGTTTTTATTGTGGCAAGTTTTTTCCGGTCATTCCGCCCGTATAGGTACGCGTTAAGCAAATAAACGTTTTATTACACTTCACTGCTCAATATTATTAGGAGCCTAATCATTTGAAAACTTAAACAGCTTGCGTGAGACCTCCATTATTTAGTGTTTGGCTAGTTGTTATATAAAAACATTGGGCTAGAAAAACTTAAGTAAAAAGCTCGTATTCACGCATAATATCACTTAATTTATTTTTTATAGTTTTTAGATCATACCCGAGCTGAACAATTGGTTAATATAAAAATATTGAACATAATATGTCAAAAATATGTACTATACAGTAATCCACAAAAAATGTAAAGTTAATATTTTTATGTCCCACTGCAGGGCAGAGGCCTAGATCATAGAAATCTGTCATCGTCACAATATTATGGGAACTGGCACTACTGGGCCTGGCTTAATCACCACGCTTGCCAAATGTAGATTGGTAATCATCACAAATCCGAGGTGTGTCCCGTTAAGGGAATATAACAGCCCGCCATAAACCATCCAGTAGTATTTAATAGAAATCCATTAAGTTTATAAAAATATTATTTTGCCACTAATCTAAAGAAGATTGGGGAAGGGCAGTAAGTTCTAGTGTAAGTACTTTTACCAGAAGTTCGTTTGAATAAGTTAAAGTTATATGTATAATTAAATGGATTTAAATTAGGACGATGGGAAGCGCTTATTATTTACTGTACTGTTATTTAATCACGCAGGACAGAAGTCTGAACAGATGCGCAAAAGCGTGATCTAATCAGAATAAATACCTACTTACTTGGTACTTACCTACTGTACTGTCATAATTAATAAAAAACGAGAAACTATGATTACATTGTGATAAGAGTCACATGTTTTTATACAGTCAAAAGGCCTGGAAATAACACGAGGTAAATGAACCACTCCTACAAATTATTTAACACGTTGTGTTTAAACAAGAATAGAAATATCAGCTGCTGTACTGGTATCTGACTATATTTATTGACTTCGAGTCCCCTTAAGGATGACGCATGCAAAGCCTGGTGTGATGTCTCTTCTTCTTTTTCATAGCGCTTCATCTCGTTTTAGAGAAGATATTAATTGTACCATCCAACATTTAGCAAATGGAACCACTGTGGTCAACTCCAACTTTAACAGCTAGTCCAATAAATCATGCCCATTATAATCTGACTGAATCAGAATCAGACTGTTCAGGTTTCCCTACGATATATAAAATTTAATCACCGCAACTGTGGATTTTTTTTAACAGTAAATTCATAGATGAGCACACGTAAAATGACTATTCCTTCGTATTATAACGGCGTGGAAGGAGATTTGTAAAAAAAAAACACAATAAAAGATCTCAGGCTGGTTTTAGTCTCACGCGCACCGTCAGCGCTCACAGCTCAGCGCGTAGTTTGTCAGCGCTGACGCTCAGCGTGGCTTGTTTTAGTCTCGTGCTGACCGCCTTACTGTACAGACTACAGACGACGACAAAAATGCGAAGTGTATTAATTATTACTGCTTCCTACTATCTATCCCAAAATAATAAAAACCGGCGACGACAAAGACTCCATGTTCATCCATTGATTGACAAGAGAGCCGTTGCAGGAGAATTTGTCTTGTTATATTGCACTTTGAGGGCTGACAAAAGTAAATTCTTTAATTACTTTCGAATGTCAACTAGAACTTTTGACGAATTACTGGCAAAGGTATCGGATGCATCCCACAATATCTTCCTCAAGCGTACCTCATCGATAACTCGACCTGTATCCACTTCGCTATTCGCCATGACTGTACGCGCTGACGACGTTCGCTCCGCGCGACACTAAAACGCTCCCTGAAACCAGAGGCGCTCGCGCGGTCGTCAGCGCTGATAGCTACGCGTCATTCAAAAACGCTCCTACAAGTTCATAGATCTCGGCCATCAGCGCTGACGGTACGCGTGCCGTCAGCGTGAGACTAAAACCAGCCTTAGTCATTACAAAGTATAGGCAAAACGAACAAGCCAGCTTTTTCTCCGTCTTAGGATCATAGATGTACCTACGTACGTACAGAAGTAAAGAAAGTAATGTGTTTTTTTTTTCAATAAAAGCACTAAGAAATACTCACTCATTAACAAGTCCAGTAGAGGCATATCGATCAGGCCGGCTCTTTCTGTAGACTTGCACGATCTCTGTGGGCGGGCGGTAGGGCCTCCTCGCCGGGGTTCGTAGCACCGCCTCCAAGGCAGCCCGCTCCGCTATGGACACCACCGCCGCCCCGCCCGGCGTCGTCTCCGCGAACACCGGCCCGTACCGCCTGAACATGTCTGCGTGCAAATCTCTCATTGTGACAGCGGGTGCAATGGATACAATTCGCTTCGCAAATGGGACAGTTATGTTAAAGACAGGACCCCGATAAATGGCGTCACAGAGAATGCTGGATTCTCACTAGTTCCAGACAAAAAAGTTCCGGCGGAACTAGTGATACTTTTTAGTCTCTTTAGTTCCTTGTCACTTTGACACTTAGTCCCGGCGGAACTAGTGATACTACACTCTGTTCCACATAAGTTGTCCTTTAGCCGCTATATTTGCAGCATTGCCTACGCTTTGTAAATCTGTCAAAAAACAGATTGAAAGTATTGAAAAACAGTAGTACCAATATAGCGGCTAGATGACTTCTTATGTGGAACAGAGTGTATATTATATTCTCATTAGTTCCTTGTCAATTTTGACACTTATTCCCGGCGGAACTAGTGATACTGTTTAGTGGATGGATACGGGCTGATTGCTAGTAGCAATAGTATTTATTAAGAACTTTTTTCGCAGAGAATAATGCTTTGAAAGCACCAGGCTAGTAATACTTGGACTAGGGACTAAGGTGTCCCACTATCCACTAAATACCCTCGGTTTCCTCTTCAGAAATAAAAGGGTAGCCAGTACTTGTCTTTTGGCAATTTACCGGCCCATATATTTAGAACTTCAGTTGGCAGATATGTGCAGAAAGGCCCTAGCGGCTGCTCTGGCCTGTGCCATTGACTTTGAACATTACTGAATCAATTAACCAGAAAGCATCGCTCAATGTACTGCTATACTGTAGGCTCGTCTGATCATCAAGCCTTTGATTTCAAGTGTACTGCTGCTACATTAAGCATTAGCTGACTCCTACATTAATATTGCCAGAACAAAGCCTAAGATATCACGGTGACAGATTATACTTATCCACTGTTCCACGGAGACATTTTGCTTTTGCCTATGGAACTTAAATTTCAGATGGTTTCAGCAACTAGCTATTAACTGGCTACCAACGTTATCGTTGATCATTTGCCTTGTAATCTTGTTAAGACAAAAGTGGACTAAGGTCTACTATCTTTACTAATTACTACTTGAGTTAAAGCAGCCTCGTTATGAGTATGACTACTGTTTCCTACTTTTCTAAAAAGGTATTTGGATCATGGCCAACTCATTAAACGTGTTTGTTCCCAAAAATAACATGCCCTAATAAGCTTATTGATAATTTCTGCGTGACCTTATTCTGAGTATGTAACTCCTTTAGATGACTTAGGGTGCCATTATAAATCGGGTAGATCGAAGTTGCCTGGAAATATTAGGACCTAACTGTTATCTTAAAAGTTCACATATTCTTATTAGAGAAATAAATTCCAAGAAAATATCGGTTTTAGACGAAACACTCAAAATTAAACACCTAGTAACTTTTTCCAAAAGTATCGTAAATTGGTACGTACTAGAGAAACTGAGAAAACTGTGCCACTTATTACTATTGCCTAACTAATCTTGATGATAAATATGATAATCAACTTGATTTTCTTGTCAAAGTAATCCAAATATGAAATAATCACGCCACATACCGACATATCTCATATATTTTATGAAAGCCTAGAATTTATTTCGAAATCTAGACTGGGTGGGGCAGCAAGTCTATAAAAACTGGCAAGAAACTGTAGTGGAAATACTAGGTATTTGGAACAATATTTAACATAATTTTTGTAATTAAGTAGGTGAAAACTCTAAATTTTTATCTATTTAAATACGTTTCTTATACTGGGGCCACACTATCGCGACAACTATCGTGGTAAATTGTCGCGACAAAATCTTCGTGTTCGACCTACGACGAAGTGCTTGGCCACATCAAATAAAACTTCGCTGTGTCGCGACAATTTAGAACGTCGGGATAATTCAATTCGTCCGTATCCATCACTCAATATTGCACTTTAAGTCTGTACCTTAAAGTACAAAATCGATTGCAGCGAATATGAAACGTGCAAAGTGTAGCCAAGCGCACGAACTTTGTCGCGATAAAAACCCTTTGATGTGCGGCGAAATACCGACACCGAGGCGAAGGGCGTTTGTTGTCGCGACAATTGTCACGATAGCACGAACTATTTGGCCAGACGTGTCGCGACAACGCAAATGTTCGCGTTATCGCGATAATGTGGCCCCAGCATACTGTACAATATTATGACCATAATGAACAAGCTATGGCTTGTATTGATATCCGATCGACATGATTTATGGCAATCACTCATTCTCGCAATAATCATGTCACCGCGACACCGTTAGATTGCAAAAATCGTAAGCTTTTCAAATATGTCGCTTAGATTGTAATCTATTAATAAATAAAAATCCAACAATATGGTTCACAATTTCATGCATTATTTTTTGTAACACTATAATCTGCCAAACTAAAACAACAATTTTGTATGTACATTGTACACGTACTGTATAGTTTAGGATATCCTGATAGCTTATTAAAACATCAAAAATTCAATGACGTAGCTCAAACATCCGTGATTAGGTAGGTAGTAGGTACATCTGACAAGTTCATAATTATCGAAACAGCAAGATATTTGAACAAAAAAGAACAGGTTTAACATCATCACGATATAAAATATAAATCATGTTAAATATCGGTTCACATAACGGGTACATTAACGCAGACTAAACAGTTTAAAAATATAACAGGTTCAAAGTAGGCATATTACTATGCAAGCCTTGGAATACAAATATAGTTCCACGCCTACTTACCTCCACTTTAACTAGTAGTAGGTATAACCCAGACAAGGCAGGTTACTACAATAATTATGTTAAATGTCTAACGCGTAATAAATTATAACCACATGTTAGTTTATTAGTCCCTGTTTTTTCAAACTAATAGTTATCAATATCATTCTTTTAAAAATCGTGTTGTTTTTGTAACACACGTCATCAAAGACACGTTTTGAGCGGCCGATAAAAGATCCGTAAAACATAAGATGTTATAAAAGTTTAATTTATTCTCCTAAATTTCTATCTAGCATCCTTTTTGACTTAAGACAAAAGATTTCAAAAAAATAAGTCTTTAATTTGTAAAACAGATATCTCGTGGCTAGTGTTCTGCCAAACTTTTGAGTTGTTTTTTGATATAGCTCGGATTTGTGATCTGCACCACATATTTGGCAAGTGTGGCTGTCAAGCCAGTTACTCGTAATTTGTTATTTTGATCTTTTTGTTTTATGCTTCAGTTAGTACGAAGATACAGCTCACCAAAATTATTTAAATATTCAAAAGGTTTGTGCTTTCGTTGCATACCTACATAGCGTAAGAACAATAGTAATGTTTGCCTAATATCTCAACTCACCTTCATAAGCTTCATGGAGCTTGTTCATCCTATAGCGACTCCAGAACAGCCACCTGGTGCCGAGGAAGGGCAACGCAGGCGGCCCCGGCAGCCGCGCCACCGGCTTCGCCTCAGCTGCTCTCGCCATCAGGGCTGTGGCCGCTACCACTATGGCTGTCACCAGTAGAACTAGCGTGGGCACCCCTGACCAGTCCACGAGGGGAGGAGGTGTGCTCTGTGGACAAATGAAAAAGTTTATATGATATCCTGGAGTTTTTATTCACTACAAAATGACGTAAAGCATGAGAAGTTTTTATAGATAGAAAATCATATTGCGTTCGCTTCATTATACAGGAAGTGGAACACACATTTTATAGGCTGCGGGTAGCGCAGGACCGATTAACATGGATATCCTTAGGGAAGGCTTATGCTCAGCAGTGGGCATCGTATGGCTGATGATGACACGTTTATAACAGGTGAAATTTTGCTAACACACGATAATACATTGTGCAAGCCGCTTGTGTAAATTGCCATAATGCTATAATGATGCTGAAGACCAGTGCATTTAAAATACTAGACGATTAAAGGAGCCTAATTTATAACAATGTGCCATAATGAAATTAATAGGCTGTTTACCATCAGGCGAATAGCGTAGTAACTATAGTAGCACAAAAAATACGATATTACTACACTCACTAATGATATCTTATGAAACTTGGAGATGGCAAACATGTAAAGTTCAATGGACTGTGATGTTTTTTTATTTGGGCTCTCGTCGATATCAAACCGCCAAATCTACTTACATGTGCTCACAACAGAATAAATAACAGTATGAATTCTCCGCCTTAAGTTTACTCGTAGATTCATATCTACGTGCTAATGTCCTGGGCGGTAGGTTCATTAGGTGGGTGGCCTTGGGCAGTGATTAAGTGCGAGAAAAAGATGCCAAGATTTATTTCCCGAAATCAGGGAAAGTGCTTAGATAAATTGTTTAGCTCTGGGTGTTCTTCAATGAAATCGGCATTTTCTGCCGATTCACACCAATTAGATCTCGAACTATTATAGTATCACTGAATGTTTAACGGTTACTGTTGAGGATGTCTCCAATAAAATCCAAAGCTTACTCGTGGTAAAGGCTTGTAATCATCCACCAGTAATTATCAAACGTATTGATTAAGCCGACCATGATGAATGATTTGTCGTCAAGGATGAAGGTTTTCCTCAGTTTTCCTCTAGAGATGAACTTTAACAGGCTGCTACTTTATAAGCTTAAAAGCCACTTGCTTAAAAGCTGGATAACTTCGATGCTGTGTCTCTATAGTGAATATAAAAAAAAAGAAAACATAAAATCATTATTAACTGACAGATAAATTATTATGAACTTATCTGTCAGTGGTATAAAATGACTGAACCACCAAAAAAATTTGCAAATTTTATTAATTAATGAATGAACCTACACTGTGTTTCGCAAGTCAAAGCTGGTTAAATTTTTGTTTGCTATCGCGGTCGGTGACCCCCGAAGCGCCGACGCCGGCGCCGCCAGCGTCGACGCAGCGCTCTTGACATTGGCTCTGTAACCGTGTCGCTTACGTAACGACGACGTAAGCGTGCGTGTGCGCACGACACGTCAAATGCATTCCTGCTGTGCAAGATGACTTGTGCATCTTTTCTCGCACGTAAATTCTTATACTGCAATATCTGGTAGTCATCTAAGCACTGACAAAGCAAAGGTCGGGCGGAAAGGGCTGCTTATTTCGGGGGGTAGCTAATCTGTTAAAAAAATATTGGTTTCTTGGTTCACTTTTAAAGCTTATGCTACGACATTCTTGAAAGAAATAAGTTTTTACTACAAAAAATCTCTTGTTCAAAGCTAAACTTGTGCAATTAGTCAATTGCTTCTCTATCAAATTGAGTGTTTGCACAATGTGTCATATACGATCCACCCTCAGGGACAGGGACCACGGGGAATAAAGGAAAAATTAATTAATAGAATGTAAGTTTCAATCTAGTAAGAGATTTAAATTTTTTCAAGAAGAAGGTAGGTAATAGAAATACAGAAATAGAAATAGATCCCATATTGGCCATACAAAGAATTAACAGTAGCCGAAAACTAAATAAAAAAAAAACGTTTTTTAAACATCGCGAATTTATCAGCAAAACTTTACAGTTAAGGTGCATCTTTCTAAAGGATTCTTTACATACTTTGCGACTGCGTCCTGCAATCTCAGCTCAGCGCATGCAATCTGCACCACAGATTTTATTGCAATTTTAACGGGTCCTCCCTCGGCTCAAAATGGCAGTTAACGGGACCTCCTGGGCGAATACTAAACGAGTGCCGCGAAATACTAACTGATTGTTGGATAACGGGTATCCCAGGTTGGACTTAGTGCTATTGCTCTGGGCTATGGCCTAGAGGTTAGATGCGACCCACTTTGATTGTCCATAAGCGCGCTGACAGGGAAGTAATCTCCGAGAATTTTTAAATAGGTAGGCCGTCGTCAACTGATTTCCGTTCTTGATGCCTTATTAGTTTTATTACTAAGTGATGTCACCGATAGTAAATTATGTTAGATATTCCATCAATCCGATTATTTCGAATTTTGAAATTATATCAATTAGCAGCTTTTGTATAGACATTCAATTCTCTAGATGACATCACAATAATCTTTAGTTTATCTGCAAGCTGGGGAGTGATAGAGCTATAATTTTTATCTAAGAAAAAAATTCATGTACCTGCGGAGGACGAATTATCATAATTTGATTAGTAACTTCAAAAAATAGCGAAAACTGACTATCGAAAACAATTAGCGCAAGAAGGAAATCCGATTGCTAATTCTAAGCAATCGGATTTCCTTCTTGCGCTAATTGTTATTCTCACAAGTAAACAGATGCTGGTATTCATTCAATAAATTAACCTTGATAAATTAACGTATCCTATCGCTTTTTGATGCACCGGCTAAAAAGCGATAGGATACGATAGGAGGCCGATTTCAATCGGGGTTACATTCTGAAAATTAAATTTTCTCCTAGTTCAAACAACACTCTCTCTTAGAAAACCGATTCGCCGACATAGATGTAGTTCGCCGATATCAATTCATGTCAATGCAACTGACATCCTAAATTATCAAATCAATCACAACTGTCTTACCAGACAGTGCCACAAAATGAACATGACCGCGTAACCGAGTTAGAAGGGTCATTCATAAATCATCGCGTAACCAACTAGACTGATAGACATCCAGATAAACGTATCTGTTACTAAACTGACCCAAATTGTACTATTTTATCGGAATGGGACACAACTAGACGATATGGTAATTGCTTGTAAAATGAAAAGCGTTGTTTAGATGGGCTAATAGGGCGCCCATTCTAAAAATAAAAAGATAAGACGTTGGTGCACGTCTACTCATTTTTTTAATTTAAAAAAAATATTGATCTTTTTATTTTTAACATAATAAAAAATGAAGGGAAAGCAATGTTTCCCTTCATTTTTTATTTCTCAAAAGCCTACACGCAACTCGCAATTCACATGACTATTATTACAATATATAAAACTACGTATTTACAGGTGACGTACACATAGCACAGATAAGAATAAAATTTTCCTAGTTTCCAAGGTGCGTGTGTAAATGTGGAAAACTTTATAAGTAAAGCTTACGTGGTTTTTCATGAATCGTTGTTTATCATAGGATATCTACCGTCAGTTTCAAGTTTTTAATAGGACGTCTTCTAAATCTTGTGTTTATACAGGGTGGAAAGTTTCAATGGGGCAGCCAAGAGAGGTACCTTAATCGTTGCAGCTACAAGAAATTGGTCTTAGGAGACTATCCATAATTTTTCAAAAAAATTACATTACCATTCACAGATTTTAAAAAAATGTACGGTTAGCAAGAAAATTACCATTTTTCACAAAAAAACTTTTTGATGCTAATCGGTCCAATTTTGTACGCTGATCAAAATCTTGTATGGGACCAACTGAGGTTTCAGTACTAGAAAAGTCACAAATCAAAAAAAACTTTTCCCATACATCAGTCAATTGATTTTGTTTCAATTAGAACTTACGTAACATCGATAGTTTTCTGAAAAAAGATTTAGTTACCTATCTAGTTCAAATTCAAATAAGATTTAAATTTCGAACTTTGTTTTCTTTTTATAATGCGTAGGTACTTCTTTTGCTGCTTATATCAAAATCTGATTGCGTGTGGTGTGCTTTTGCGAGTAGATGCTTTTAGTTATTCTTTTTTTGCAAAAATGAGCTTGATTTCTTTCTGTGGGGCTATTTAAAAAATGAAATTTATGAAAAGAAATAATGACAGTGTCGAAGAATTAAAAAACTCGCTCTGTACAATTTTATATGGAATTCATCCAAATAATTATTGGCCGCCACGCGGTCAGTACAAAAACGAATACATTTATGCATTAATCAAAATGGAGAACATTTCGAGCACCATAAATCATAAAGTAAAATTACTTAATAAAAATAATTATTATTTTTTAAACAATTTTATTGTTTGATTGCATTTGCATCTTCTTAATTATTTTTTTGTAGCTACAATAAAAAGTTACCTCTTCTTATGGCCTCACAAAAAATCTAAGTACTATAAAATGTATGGGAAAAGTTTTTTTTGATTTGTGACTTTTCTAGTACTGAAACCTCAGTTGGTCCCATACAAGATTTTGATCAGCGTACAAAATTGGACCGATTAGCATCAAAAAGTTTTTTTGTGAAAAATGGTAATTTTCTTGCTAACCGTACATTTTTTTTTAAATCTGTGAATGGGAATGTATTTTTTTTGAAAAATTATGGATAGTCTCCTAAGACCAATTTCTTGTAGCTGCAACGATTAAGGTACCTCCCTTGGCTGCCCCATTGAAACTTTCCACCCTGTATATAGGACTATGCTGTTGGTTATTTTATTAATTTGCTCTTTATAAAGTTTTCCCTCACAAATGTTTTCGATTAGGTACTTGTAAAGAGCATATCTATATAATAAAAATGCAATGTAAAACATAAATACGACGAACAATCCAATAATGGGTGATTATATCATAACATGACTATCACGTGAAAGCTCTTATTATAGAACGGACTTTAAATGTTTTTTCTTATTTTATCGACAATTAATTAACCGAGAAAGTAGTTTGACCCTTGGATAAGAACACTCAAAGGTTCTCTTATAAACTGAATGAAAAATAAAGTAATAAACATTATCTATCCGAGGCTATATTCCTTCGGTTTAACAAATAAATATTAATATTGAAAGCTTATCAAATATAGGTACGCACGCTTTACACACATGACGTCTACAGTAAACATTTCAAAAACCTTTAATCCTAACTCAACGACGCGCGACACTCTATGGAGCAATTCTTTTTGAAATTATCTAATAATATTACGAAAGTCCTTATTATAAATTTTAACAAAGTCTGGATGGTTTTTTGTCCACAATACAAAACGTAGGCAAAGAAAAAGAGAGAAAGAAAAGCAATAACAAAAAAAATGAGTTTGTTTTACATATAGTTTTAACATACACAGCTGTTTTATAAAATTTTCAAATATTTAGGTTTTGATGAAAGCTTTCATCGTAGTGGTTGGCTGGCAGAATAAAACTGGTGACATCCAAAAGACGCAAGTTACATAAAATATTGTCTTTCTTCTCCGTTTTTTTTTAATTTTTAGTACGGAATCCTATCATAATATTTTTTTTAACTTTAGCTAGATAACTACCATAAATCCTGCCATGTTCCACAGTAAATCAACAAAAGCATGTACTCGTAGGTGGGCGAACAAAAACCCCACTGACGTGATAGGTCAGCGTCATTGAAAACACTAACCTCTTTTCTAGGGCTGTGCTTTTGAACAAAAAACCTGGTGGAACTTTCACACATAACATATTACACGTCTGCCATAGTGAATGTGTATAACACCAACTTTTACTCTTATATTTACCAAGTTTGGCCAACTTTCTTTTACTTTTGCTTTAGAGATCTATTTTTAATTAATAAAGGTAATATGAAGAATAAAGCCGTTGTCATTTTCGCCCTCCAATATTAAAAGATTATCAAAATACTATAATACGAGTAAAAAACGCTGTTTTAACATAGAAACAAAATAGTTCCTTAAATCAGATCCCTAAATAAACCAAAAATAGTTACATTCGCGAGACCATACATTCTCATTTCAGGTAGCTATCGTACAGATAATAAGTCTGAATAATAAACATTAAATAATTAATATATCACATCAAGATGTGATAGATATTAATTATTTATTTAATGTTTGAATGTCTTGAACAACATAATAAACAAAATATTCTTTATCGGCTTTCATCAAATAAAAATTATCCTACACGGGGCTTGAAAGTCCGAACAATAGCATTTTTCTTGTCACAATGAGTACAGTCTTATCAATATTGTGATTCATAGTATGTCGGGCTTAATTTAAGATGAGGTATAATTTAAAAAGTAAACATCTATTTGATTTGGATTCTAATTTAGCAACCCATCATTTGTAACGATAAAATGTTATGACTGTAAAAAGTGACCGACTATATAATCTAGTAGATTCTTGTGGAATACCCTGAGGTCTACATTATTTGAAATATCTCCCATTAGGTTAATCTCGCATTCCTACAGATTCTTTTTATCAGGAATGCCCTACGTACCGTCCGTTCGCCATCAGAGCTGCAATTAAAATTTTAATTCAATTAGAATAATTGCTCCGGGCATTATAGCTCAGATGCAGTCGCAGACATCAATTGATTTTCTTAATTGGCTTTTTAACCGATCCGTGGCATACATGTTGCGGGCAGCTTCTAAATTTAGCCAATACCAAAACGTTTCGAACACAAAAACAGACAGTAAAACTTTGGATGGGTAGGTCTGGATAATGAAGACCGAGACGGCTTAATTTGTTGTCCCCTCAACTACCTACTTTTATATTTGAAATGCATGATATCAGTGTCCTGGGAACTTACAAACTCCTATTTGAAGCATTTTTTTTATCAGTAACTGCCCAAACAAACCTTGCTCTGATAATAACAAACATAACATAAACATTTTATTTAATTCGCTGCAGTCGTTCTGTTCAAGCGCTGCACATTTTCGGCGATCCATTTATATTTTTGAAGATTTCAATATTTTGTACGGCTCATGATGATTAGTAAATAATTTAGCCCGTTTGTATTTACCTACTTAAAAGTAACTAGAGAATTTCAAAATTAACTAAAAGTAGGCATTTATTTCAGTGAAAAATATTCTCTGTTTATTTGCAACAACGGCAATGAAAATGATCTTCGACGTCTCGTGTGAATTTTAAGAGAAATGAACTTATTATGAGTTGAATGGAGTTGAAGGTCGATTTCAGTGTCAGCAAACGCAACATTGAAATTTTTAATCTATGTTTTATGTGCTATAATCCGATTTCATAATCAATAAGGGTGCCACTTCTTAGCGTCTCTAACCTTTAAGTTAAGAAATAATACCATATCGGAAGCCGAAATTCAGCTGGATAAATTGTTGTGCGTGTGCAAGATAAGATAGTAAATCAGACAAGAGTCCCTTTGTACAAACAGTGTGATGCTGCTCTATAAACGAAACATTCGTCAAGGACACGAGCCGTCATAAACAATGTCAATTGAAATAGTCGGCCCTAACAGATAAGTGCGTTTTGATCCCAATTTATATGCAACCGTGGCCCCGTTCAGCATAATGCAAGTGCATCGCAGTGCTCGTAATATTTTGATAGCATAACACGAAATGCAAAAAGAAGGAATTAGGCAAATTTTAGCTGAAAAATATACGAAATCATGAATTCTAGTGATTTATTCAAAACATTACTAATGGACCGAATCAATAGACCGATTTAGCTGAAAAATATACGAAAACATGAATTCTAGTGATTTATTCAAAACAATCAACAATAAATCGATAGACTAAAAGTTTTAATTTAATTTTTTTAAACAAAAATACACGAATGTACTTGTTTATTGTATGAGGGTATGAATAAATATTTTGAACATTTCAGGTTTGAAAAACTGAATGTTATTGTATGGACTTTATTAACGATAAGCTGGGTGAATTGGAAGTTTGCCGTTAAAAATACAAAAATCGTTCAATGTCTAGTTAATCCAGTAACACAACAATGGACGTTAGTTCTATAGTATTTATATCGATAATTTAAAACTGGTCTGCCTTTTAAGCAACCCCACTTAGGCTTCCTTTTTCGAGAACAAGTTTAGGCCCTTTTGATTTACTGTCTGGCTATTTAAAATGCATATCAAAACCCATATATTGTATGGCTTGACCCGTTACCACGATTTGTAAAAAAATGGAACCAGTTTTTATAGATCTAGATTGAGATAGGAGATTATATATTTTGTTTGGATACAAAAGAAACAATAAAGCTTTCTTGAAAACAAAACGCTTCAGATTTAGCACCACTACTAATACTTTTATTAACAATGTTGTTTCATTGTAGTCTATTTAGTTTTTGTTTATTAACAATGCAGAAAACTGTCCTTAAAAAGTATCATCATTCAACCCATTAGAGTTTGTCTTCAAAGACAGAGCCACAACAGGATGCCTTGACTCTATCAATATTTACGCCAAAGGAAAATCATAAATTCTAATTTATGATTTTAGATATCTAATGCCTCTCAGAGTAAACAACATATAAAAGGATACAGAAAATCATCAACATACTAATAAAAAGACTTATCTTAAGTCGTCAAATGGAACTGAGTATACCAAACTTGAGGAATAATTAAGATAGACGAATATTACGAGGTCCTCGACCGAGCAATCGTCTTGTTAAACCAGCTCAGATTGAAACGACCATAAAGTCTGTTTGATAACCTTGCCTAAACTTTTAGAGATTTCTGGCACTTTCTTAGATAATTCATTCAAGTAATTTGATATGACCGTGTAAAAAATACTTTATTAGGTTTTGAGGCTACCTAATTGCAATATTTTATATTGTTTGACCCTTGGTAGAGTTCAAGACATACATTTAACGTAACGTTTATATTTACTGCCCCGGCTTGGAACAGGTATAATTTGCTATAAAGAAAATGAAAAACTGAGATGTTTTCATAATTTCAATATTTGCAGAAAAAATAAGCCAAATCTTTCGAGCTCAATATGTTGCTCCTGATAACTTGTTTATGACCTGTCTTCGACGATTCTAATTTCCATAAAACAAGTGGTTAAGTTAATTATGATGATCATATCGATATGAAAGATCTGAAAATTGCGTATTTATTAATTCAATGCAACATAATTTTGGCATTCAGAAAATTTTGTATAGATGAGACCTCTTCGACACATATTTTTATAAAAGCCTCCCTCTTATAAAAAGTAACGAACAATAATACTTGATGGTAAATAATCTCTACCGCCCCTGGACACCATTTCTTTTTTCGAAGAAGAAATCATTAACCTTAGGCTAGCTAAGCAAGACCTGCGGCTGTGAGTGGGACTCAAAACTAAAGACGTTGGTCCTACTAATGACTGAGCACCCACGGTTTCTCCTTCACACTTGAATTCCTGTCTTGCGGCGACTGACTGGTCCACAGACCCCTGTACGCCACATAGCGATTTTTAAACGTAACATTTTGAAAATTTATTTAATATTTTTACAAGTAGTTATACTAAACGCTTAATTTGTGCACAAACAATGACAATCATTGGTAACAAACACTTGACATTGGATAAGAAATGTTTGTTTTTTATTTTCTAGTTGATGCCCTCGCGCGATAATGCAAAATGTTTATTCAATATTGCGAAATGACTGATAATTAAAAAAAATTGTTAGCATAAGAAGTGTCAATTATTTGTAGAAGAGATTGTTGAGAAAAGTGTAATGAACGATAAAAATATTTGAAGTTGGATAATAATCGTACGTATGAATAGTAGGTGGTAGGTACCTATGACATGAGGCACTTGGCATGCTTTGCAATAATATTAAGTACGATAGCTTTAGCATTCTGTAAACTAATGGGTTATATCTGGATTGAGGCTAAGAAAGTAACGTTTATGAACTAAAAGTGAATAAGACACTATCAATAAGAAGATATGACACCTATATACCAAGTTATCGCGTAATCACTAAAACACTCTTTCTCACTAAAAAGAAGAAATAATGAATATTCGCCAGATTGTTAACAACTGGTCCCAAGGAACGGACATGGTATTATGTCTAGTAGCTAAAAATAATTTAATTTGATGGCCTAGAACTTTTTTGAGCTTTTGCGAGTTCTACATAATCTGTCAAATTATTCAGATACTCGTGTGATTTGCAATACCTGCTCAATATACTAGTATATCAGACCGTTAATTATATGGAGCAAGAACGAGTTAAACCAAATTACAAGCGGCGTAATTGACTAACCAATCCTCCCACCATCTCGCTATAATTGGCGATACGTGACAATGCTCTGGAATAAGGGGCTGACGACGAAATCGATATGGCAAAAAGTGCAAAACAGACAAGGTCAGCCAGATTACCGGCAGCGAGAGCCGTCCTTGGTCGAGGCAATGAATTTCGTCTTCTGTCTGCATTTGGTTATGCACTTTTTTGCTAAGTAGCTTTTGTAGACGTATAGGGCTTGATACAAATCAACCTATACCTACGTCTAAATTACTGCAATGTTTGAAATCATCTTTTGATATTAACATGAATTTTTAAATGCATTACTTTTTTGTGTTAATATTAATCTCCTTTGTCTTGCCAACATTTTGGCGGAAGTTGTCTTATCATACTCTGTGAAGTTTATTGTGCCACTAAGTTAAGTGTGATTTGTTGTTTTGCATGTTTTGGTTAGCCAACATTGTGTTTTGCACTTTAACCACTTGATTAACTCATTGATAACTTTCTGATGGCTTGGAAAATAACATAATTTTAAATAAAAATATTTTCGTGTCCTTCCGGTTACAATACCGTCATAAATTAAAACAACAAAATGATTTTTTTTTTGTGAGTATTCGATTAAATAAAATACCACTTTGTGAATGAACCGCAGGCGACGCGTTCATGATGTATGGTAACGGGTGCAGTGCATGCAATTTGTGCAACATGTCTCTTCCGCGTTTATCGAGGCCAGTTCGCACGGTTCACCGCCTCAATTGCCGTCATGTTGTTAACGGCCGCGGCGGTACACTCTAAGGCCTTGTCCACAAAACGCGATTTCGCCAGTAAACACGCGCGATGCTCGTGGACGCAAATATGTATTGAGCATACCTATACCTTGTCAACGCGCGTTATGTGTCCGCGCGTATAGATTCGCGATGAATTCGCATTTCGCCTACCTGGACAATACCTAAGTAAGGCGCGTGGGGCCATGCCTCAGTCACAAACGCGCCGCCACCGGCATATTTTCTGTAGTTTTCATACATTTCAACTTAGACTCGCCGCACGCGGCTGACGCCGGTGGCCACCACACGCTTCACAGTCCTTGCCAGACTTTTAACCCTCGTTCGCGGAGTGGGGAAAAGTTCGCGCATATCCATTTGCGAATGACCAATAGGGCCCGCGCATCTACTGTGTCGTCCGCATATTTCTGACCAATGGCAATGGCGCGCGTACATCTCAAAATTCGCGTTCTGCGCAATCCCCACCCGATTTCAAGATATTTTCCGGGCACTGTACAGTCAAAAGCACGTCAGACGTAACACTTTGGACTTTGTAACACTTTTATGTCGGGGGCATAAGTGTTATTATCGAACTGCAAGTGTTAACCGTGATGTGCTGTTGACCGTACACGCTTTAAGTTCCAGGTGAAAGGGTTTGTGGCTGTGGCGTGTGGCTCGTGTGCGGCGACCCTAACGTTCATCAATATTCATTATCTTAATCCTTCTAGCCCCGGATTACTAGACACAATAGAAAATCTATTGTTATGCGGCACCCGAGTGCCGGTTCGGCGTTGAGTGGTTAATGTCGCATTTTTTCATCGTTACTTGATGTACGCGTTTTACGTAGAAAGTGAACACTTGCGCTAAAACTACCTTAGCAAAAACGCTTCTAGGAAACTAAAATATTAGTATATTATGAATATATGTATATATTATGTGTGCTAAAACTTAGTAAAGTAAGACATACCGAACTAAATCTAAATAGCATCGGTAAAATCCAAACATAACAATTATCAATTTTTATAACATTACATTTTTAGTTACAGAACTGCTACGTGCTACCTACCGACACTCTATATTATTCATATTTAATCTGGGAATGAATGCGAGCTTACTAACCTCGACAACAGGTATCGTTTTAATATATAACTACTTATTAATATAAAGTGATATCTCAATCCCAACTATCAGTACTATTAATTGAGGCTATTTTGCAGACGGTGTAAAAATAATTTATAAATTCGCTCAGTTTTTTCGCGCTCATACATACTTAAAATTTTAATTCGAAATAATTTAATTTAGACAGATCCTTCTGCTTTTTAGAATTTGCAACAATGTCCTTATGCTTTTATCGTGTTTGTAACAAACGCCACTTAGCAACTATTTGAGCCCTAAATTACATTATTTAGTCTAGTACTATTAAATATTCTATTACATAAATACAGTTTTCGTCGCACAATTGTAGCTTAGGTACTTCTGGGGAAGTATATACCTACAAAACTAGAAGAAGCAAAGGAATAACTACTTGCAAAACTTTCGTTTAGAACATACCTACATGTAACGATTTAATGTCTTCAAAATCTTCAAATATCTGAACGGGACAAGTTTAGAATATTATTGCAGCTTCATGATGACTCAAAGAAGATAAAAGTTCTCCAAATATGAAACGAATGAAAGTAAATCAGTACCGTTAGGTATAGACTTTGCTTAAAAAAGGTTATGAACCTCTAGATAAAAGACAATAAGAAATAAGAATCTATATCGGCGCAGACAGTCGGGTTCCCTGCAGTCGCAAGCGCATGCGTTCGTTTTGCGTTTTGCTCTTCTCGAAGGCCGCCCGGTCGCCGTGCGGACTCGGATATGTGTCACTATACCACTATGTATGCATCTCCGCAAATAAAACATTAGATCTGTCCTTGCTAGTGTCGATATGTCTTTCAGTAACGGTTTTGTCTTGGACGCCACACAACTGTGTCGTGTCACTGACCAAAATGCGTTACGCACACAGATATATCTGTGGTTACGCACCTTAACCCCATCCTGGAGGAAGGACAGGGCCGTGTGTGGGTCTCCCGATGCCCTAAAAAAGGGCATTGTGCCTTGGGCCGAAGATGGAAGTGGCCCAGAACCCAACCAACTAACCAACAGCCAACTTTCAGACATTGAAATAATCTTGTCGTATCAAACTGAAAGTTTGTTAACTGAACATTAAAATATTCAAAGCTAGGATGTTTTCTCGCCGAAAAAAAACATCGTGGCTCCTGTCCGATTCTTTTTTTAAATTAAGTTTGGGCTTACATTTTAATGACGTATCAAAATTCTATTTTTACATATATTATTTTCTTTAATAATTTATAATGTCTGTTGGCATTCTTCACCTAAAAAAGTTTTTGAAACATTCAAATTAAACAAAAATATCAACAGATAATAAAATTTACGAGAATTTGAGTTTGAAAAAAAATAAAACACATAAAAAATGCTTAATTTAACAATTACCTACTAATTGTTCTAAAATTGCGTGTTTGCTTTCTCATAGGTAATTTACTACGTGTTCGTGTGTACTGATCGGGAACCAAACTAGAACTGGTGTTTTACTCTCTTAATCACACATTAGGTAATTATTTGTATCCAGCCATAAGTTGTAATTTTTCAGCTAAAAGAACTACATATTTCTACTACGAATAGTACGAGTAGTGTGATATCTTTTTTTAACATAGGTCAGTAGGTATTTGATCTACATGGCATCTCATGGAAAGTGTCGATGCGGTCGTCTAACATTTAGCATGCTTGTCTGAATGGTACCTATTCACTCAACTACCTTGAAAACACCCCCAAGTAAGTAAGATTCCGTGATCACGACGAATCTGAAGATCTTCCAAAAGTTGAATGATATTTGGTAGTTAGTTGGTAGTAGGACATTTTCAGAATCCGACTGGCTAACTACCACCCGCACAGGTGAAATCTGCCGCTATATCAGCTTTGGCTGTGTTCCGGCAGTATTAATGTGGGAGCCAGTAGACTTGAAATCAAAGGCTCAGATCAGATGCGCCTTCAGTCTGGCAGCTCGTTGAGCGACGCTTCCTGGTGAATCGTCCCTCAATGGAATAGGCCGCAGTGACCGCTTACCATAAGGTGGGCGTGTCTGTCTGCCAACTGAAATAATTGAATGCCTAATTGTTTCATACAGATTAGAATTAGATATCTTTACACGTTTCCAGTAAGTAGGTACAGTTTGCTTGCACAAGTATAAAATAGGTCTGTCTAGGTGACTTAAATGAACGCACTGTAACTTGATACTTTTATTTAATTACAAACATGCCACAGATTGCTTCGTGCGCAATTTGTAAAGGCGATAAAAGTATTAGATGTTTGTCTTAGGCTTAACTAACGCAAGTTTTTATGTTGACTACGTATAATGAAAATTGTGTTGAAAATGATGCGTCGATAATTTTAAACACACTTTTTTATAAAACTTTAATTTAGACTTCGTGTACCATACATTTTTTTATACATGATGAACTCACGACCATGTATCATAATATAGATTCAGGTACTGTGTACTTATATTCAAACCCATTGCCGATCGTCATAACATCGTGTCTTGACTTGTACAACAGCTAGACATCATCAATTGTTAAGGCGAACGTTTATCCTAATTACCTGTTAGATAATTCGAACCCACGATCTTTCGAACATAAGATACAGCCACTACCGAACCAACCAACCACTTCTTTTCATTTTTAAATGCGTCACTCTACTTCCAGAAACATCCCCAGGGTTTACTTAGTAAACCCGCGCTACCCCATTGCATGGGTAGTCGGCCGCGGGCATCCGCAAAAGCTCTTGCTCCACGAACGACAAGAAAGCTCTTTGAAGGCTCCTTCTGTCCCTCTGTATCAAGATAACCTTGATCCAAAACAACCTAATATTGAGCATTGCAACTGTAGTAATTATCTTGAGACTCAAGATCAAGATTATAATTTAATTACTATAAAGAAACACCTGCAAAAATAGGCGTTTATTTCGATTAGCTTTGCGAAACGAAACGATAAACGCGTAAGTGCTCGTAAATTACTCATAGCTAAACTGAGAGCTTTACACCGTATCTAATGTAATGTAACAAAAGGTGTCCTTGGGTCAGGTTCAAGGCGAACGCGTACATGCGTGGACGCACCTCCATCGCGTGGTGTGACGTAGGAAAGACCTTCGAAATATTTTCCAAACGTATTTACCTACATTTAGGGCTGCTTCAAGTTGAGCTAAAAGGGAAGAGTTTAACAGTGATATATTTTCGCTGAAATTTTCGAAAGTTTATAGACAACTTCGGTTAGGATAGCAAATAAACTTTAACTACATAATGATTTACGTAAATTATGTGATTAATACGATATTTTTTTCTGTCAATGTTTACGGGATCCCTATCCCGTAACCGCCTTCCTAATCGAAATCGTATAAAACAAAAATTACTTGAAAATGGCAGTCAGTAGAAATCCTCATAAAAGGGAGTAGGTTGCCAGTAATAAAATAAGAAGAAGAAGAAAAGTCAAAAGAGCTTTTGACTGTCCCTCTAGCCGACCGCCTTAGGTAGAGCTAGGCGCGCAGCGTGGATTCGAATAAATTTCTCAGTTATATAAACTTCTATAAAGTGATTTCTATAAATAACATCCAAGACATCAAACTCAATTATGAAGTCAATTTAGAAAAGTTCGCTGCCAGCTTGTTAACAAATAGAGCTTATTTGTGGTTTCAAGCGTCAGTTCACATGCGTGAAGACGATAGAATTGTATCTTAGACCGCACCCATAGAAAATCGTGAGAAAACCTGTCCAATAGCGGTATAACCATGATCCAATCCAATCGATTTAGTTCCCTTTATAAGAGAACAGAAGAGATACAGAGGTCAGATGGTGGTCGCTCCAATAACTGGACTTGTCAGATCCTGGACCATGGTGCAAGCGTATGACTTAGATCGGGTCAAAATTTCTGAGAAAGAAATACTTTTTTTTATGATATAGCGGGCAGACGAGCGTGCGACAAATCTGATGGAAGTGACTACCGCCGCCCATAGACATCTGCAAAACAGGTAGAATCACAAATGCGCTGCCAGCCTTAAAATTATTATTTTCCTTGTTTTCTTATTTATTTCTCACAAATTTTGTGAACCTAAACATGAACCTTTGGCAGCCCTACTAGATATGCAAACGTGGTTGTGAAGCGGTACCAGGAAGGTTTACGAGACGCGCCCGCCGATCCATTATCATACTAATGGGGTAGTTCGACACAACCTGTTGGCGCGCGAACCGAAATATGCGCGCGCGCGCACCTGCGTCCTCTGGCGACGCAGAAACGTTTTGCTACGAAAACAATGCCTTACAGTATGAAAAATAAGCTTATTTGCTGGACTTTTTTTTTATTTTTCTGATGAAGTCAATATTGTAAACTTACAGTTAGGAAATATTGTAATTCGGAATATTGACGTCAGCAGCGGATCAATAAGTTAAAAAGGAGTTTTGTTTCAGATTCTTCGAACTTCCCTTATTTGCAAGCTTTTTTGTCACATCTCGGTCTCAATGATTTTTACTCGCGATGGGATATAAATAGGTTTATTAGTATATAAATACCCAATAATTTCAATTAAATGTCTTATTCTGTCGACGCAGCGTTAACTTACATTCTATATCGCAAATGTGGGTCGTAAAAAGTTTCCAAAACTCTTATGGGCTGCCCGTCGGAACATAATATTATAATACTGTTGAGTAATATAATCTAAATGTAGAGTGCTGACTGCAGTCATCCGGTTACATTATGTAGAGCCTATTGGCTGTTTACACGGCTACCTACACATGAGAACTAAAGTATATAGACAAAGTCTTGCGTGCTTAATAATTACATAAACAACATTGACAACAATAATTTGCCTATTAATAGCCTGATGCTGGCAAAAGCCTCTCTATCTAAAATGAATTTAAACGGGGTACTCGTAGTTAAACACCACATCAATGCGGCTTCATATACATGACATATATTTCTGTAGTACTACTTAATTAAAACTAAACATAAGTCAGCAAAGTCGTACTTACTAAGAGGGAAAATAGAGTTATAATTTAATTATGCCTATTTTTCAAAACATGCGTTACGAAAACGACAAAAAAAGTAAACATTGAGGTCATTGCGATCTTTATGACGATGACTAAAAGTGCGGCCAAACATTGTAATGGGATCGTTGTCCTCATTGTAAGAGACTTTTTCACGTTACGAAAAAGTATTAAACCGCTTGTCTTCTCTATAAATAAATCATAAAACGTTGCACTTGGTGCCAGTGCCAGGCGTAACGCGAACATTGTTGCGAACTAATCTGCACTCTGGACCAGTTACGTCGATGGAAGCAATCTTTTTACGCCAGACTAATATCGCTTAAACGTCGCTCGCAATTATTCTTAATTATTACGGTGTAAAAAATTAACCTTGAATCAGAGGCAGGAGTTAGCGACCGTTTGAATATTAATTCGCGCGATGAGTGAGCAAATACTGAATATTCAACGTCGCGGGCGAGCGGCCGCGCACACGCACCCACCAGACCCGACGCAATGCCAGTGAGAAATCTGCGATCTAAATTCTGACGAACACAAAATTACCACAAAATAATAATGAAAATACAAAAATATGTGACCACTAGCACGGCGACAAAAACTTCTTGTGGAAACATATAAAAAAAACTACTCAAAAAGCCAAGGTAGGGTAGGAACACCGGTTTGCGACCACTTAAGCGACTTGTTGACTTCAGACTTGATTTCTATCATGATGCTGTACGTCAAGATTTTCCAAAAAATTAACATTTGATCTTACAATAGTCTAGTTTTATAAAACCTAACGTTTATAAACGTAGCAGTGATACATAATTTTAAAAAATGAATTATTCGTAAAACTAGCAAAAACACCGGTTATCGGCCGTTTGGCCCAGTTATCGACCACCTGTGCACCGGTTATCGACCACCAAATTTACGGTAGAAAAATGAGTCTTATTCAATAGCCATAGGGTATATTATAGTATGAAAGTGAAACAGTGAATGAAATAAAAAAAGCGGTATATTTTTACTCTCTTTTGCGACCTAAAAATACAATTGAGTAACCAAAAGGTCATATTTGTTGATTTCTTTTGATTTGGAACACGATCGAAAAGCCTATCCTATAATATAGTGGATCTTGGAACTCCGTTCTGCCGGCATGCTTCTCTGTAGGGCAAAGGCCTCCATCCTTGAAATCAAGTTATCGTTACAATTATGGGTACTGGCTTAATCACCACACTTGCCAAATGCGGATTGGTGATCACAAACCTGAGCAGTGTCCGAAAAAAACCGACACAAAGTTAGCTCGACCCGGGAATTGAACCCAGTACCCCGCGATCTCGGCCCGGTACTTAAACCACTAGACCATCGAGGCGCGAAAAAACAAAAACACAAACAAAAAATGTAACAAACAGAAATAAATTAAATGTTTAGTATTCATCGGGTGCGTTTAATTTCCTTGTTCAAATAAAATTTTATTTATTACTAATTACGTTTCTCTCTTCTCTTCTATCTTTTTTATATTATCTTACTAGCCTTCCGCCTGCGGTTTCACACGCGCGAAATCCCTTTTTTCAGATATCCCCCCCTTCCCCCCACATTTCCGGAATCAATTATAGTACCCTATGTTGACCGGGGATAGTGTAGCTTTCCAACAGTGATAGAATTATTCAAATCGGTTCAGTAGTTTCAAAATTGTTATTCCCACAGGAATAAGATTTTTCCCGTAGGAATTTTATAGCCTTATGTCCTATTCCGGGTTATAAACTATACGTGTGCCAAATTTCATCTAAATCCGTTCAGCCGTTTAAGTGTCATTGAGTAACAAACATCCAAACATCTAACCATCCAAATTTCCAAACATCCAGACTTTCGCATTTATAATATTATATTTTATACATACATATACATAATACCTACATACCTACATATAATAGTAGGAAGTAGGATTTTTTTGAACGGCCCGAAAACTGGTACAATTTTACCAGTTATCGACTGCCTGTTAAAGACGGCCGTTAACAGGGTTTGTTTTCACCAGTTGTCGACCGCTAAACTTTTGGTATTTTTAAAGGTCATTATCTTTGAAACTATGAGGTATATTGGCGGTCGGAAACTGGTTGTCAAGTCACAAATTCCTAGCTGTTCACAAATGTAAATGAATCTATGTTGGTGCATTTAAGGTTTCCGCAATGTAGGCAAAGCAAAATGACGTAAATAAACCGGTTTTCCGACCACCCGGTCGGAAACTAGATTTTGATATGAATCGATAACCTATTACCCGACCACCAAAAATATTACAAATTATGAAATGTTTGGTGAGTTTGGGCACTTGAATATTGAAATTAAACATCTTATCCTACACACAAACCAAATCAAACCCCTATAAAATAATAGTAACACTCAAAATCTAACATTTGAAAATCGATCCAACTGCAATTATTTTTGCTAAATTTGTCACATGTCAACACACCAAATTTTGAAATGGCGACTGAGGGCTCAGTTCGCAAATTATAAAGTCATGCTGTTGGATTAAGAACCGTGGAGTTTGTCCAGGTCGATTGGCGCGAAATTAGAAATGAGCTGTCTATAGTCTATCTATTATTCAAAAAAACGTGTGAAGTGGTCGGAAACTGGTGCTGGCCGGCAAACCGGTGTCACTACCCTATCTAATTGTCCCAAGGATCAGTTAGTCTGGTTCCCCTGTGAAAAATTACTAGATCAAAAAATATCTATAATTTTATCACCCTACCTGTATTGATTCAAATTATAATTATGTAACACAATTTATACGACAAAATAGAGCCGATCTTTTCTTTAGTAATATGAAGATATTTGGCAGTTCGTAAAGTAAATGAATGGATAACGACGATTTCTAAACAGACTTAAGAAGTAGAGACAGTTATAAAATAATACTTAAGAAATCTTAACTGGTCTATATTTAATTATCATTGACGTCACCTTAAAATTGGAGGGTCTTTTGACCTTGAAACAGGAACGGGTCCTTTATTTTGTGCATGCTGTAGTCTGCACCAACTTTTTTTTTATAATTTCCCATAGTCTGAACACGAAATTGCGAGGAGATCGAATGTGTGCCTTCCCGGAAAGTCTATTCAAGCAAGCTTTGAAAAGAGGTTATTTATTTTTAACACACGGGATTGTATATCCCGCCGTAGAAAAAACCTGCAGATATCAAGAAATTAACTATACAATCTGTGAATAATCCAATAAAGCAATCCTTATAGATTTTTTTTTAATAAAAGAGGAAAGCAAAGGCGCTAGAGACACTTGGTGGTAAATGATCACTACTGCCCAAGGATGTCCGGGTTAAATCGCAGATACGGAAAGGGGAAGACGGGAGTTGCCGACGTTTGCATTGTCGAGTGTATTTGAAATGTATTGTACTGTTGCCTCTTTGCACTGTGTCCCGGCCCCGCCACGCCTACCGATGTGCGTGATTACACTACGATTTTTTGATCACCATTCATACATTGTGAGACGTTCCCATTTCCCATTATGATGAACCACTTTCTACTGTAAGGTAGTTTGGGGATGAAGTTATATAGGGTAGTGTTTCCTGGGCCAAGACTTACCCTTAGCCATAGGGTGAAAGAAAAAACGTGTCAGCGGAATTGATACTTACACACAACTAAACATTTTAGATCTTTGAAAGAAAGCTATAAGTAAGCCCGGTAAATCTATACCGTGACTTAAGTTTCAGATGCTGTAAATTCAAAATAAGGTATTTTGAATTTACAGCATCTGAAACTTATGCAATAATTATGATAGCAAAACGTAGGTATGTCAATTGATGATTAAATTCCGTAGGGCGAAGTTTCGGCGCTGAGGGGATTGTGGGTATCCTCACACTCCGGGTGGTGGAATCCCCCATAGACCTCGGCATCCCCTAGCAGAAGGTATGCATACAGCATTCCCCACAACAGAGTCTTACGTAAAACGAACTCTTCATTTGATGAACGAAATTTAACCGACTTAAAAAAGAGCAAGAAGTTCTCAACTCGAATGGTGTTTTTTTCAACGTTTGAATGTAAATTATATAACGCTTACAGCCTAATCAGGTCTATGACACGGCCTATTTACGCTATTTTGCAAAACATCCGGAAACAAAGATTACTTTTCATCACCTATCCAGTACCTACTGAAAGCGCAGGAAGTTGATTAGCTTGTCCGATCATTGCAAAAGAATAAATTAAGTATGGCCACTGCGCCATAACTCAATTGATTAACTTTAGATGAAGGATTAATCTATCTGATCAACATTTAAAATATAGAGCAGTGACTAAAATGACATCAAGAACAGGACTATCGATATGTGCTTTACTAAGAACGTTTATTTCGGACATCATTATGTGACAATTTTATAACTTCACAACAGTACCTACTGTTAAAAAATGTTATTAAGAAAACGTATGATAATCGCCAATCATATGCTATATCTTTTCAATCAACAACAGGTTGTTTTAAAATCATAAATGGAATCTGCATAATCCATTACAAAACAAAGTTTAAAGACCCAGGATCTAGGACCTCTCGCCGTCGAAGTGACTAATGTTTGAGAAGTTAACGGTCCCTGTATTTGGAGGTTGTTACATTTTCTCCACAAGCTTGTAAATCTCATAGAAAACTATATTACTCCAATTGTAATTAAATACCTCTAAAACCTAAATAAAAGTCTATGACCAGATATTGAGATTCGAACTCTTATCACAAACTATACCTAAATGTTTAATATAAACAAAGATTATTACGGAAAAAAAATTTTTGAGGACATACTTTTCAGAGCATTGAAAAGTTGCAATGAACATTTTAACAATCCTTTTCCTGGCATACAGCCTCACAATATGTAACCCTGACTTTAACCAAACAATTGAAAGAGGAAAAGGGAAGAGAAGAAAAAAATCCAGAAGTGACTTGCAACTAACCGTTCTGCAAGGAAAATACAAGAACTAGAATGTATATCCTAATAATGGATAATAATAAATAATAGTAATATTATAAAGAGGAAAGAATTGATTGTTTGTTTGTATTGAATAGGCTCCGAAACTACTAAACCGATTTTAATAATTCTTTCACTGTTGGAAAGCTACACTATCCCTGTGAACATAGGATACTTTTGATCCCGGAAATGTGGGGGGAAGGGGGGATATTTAAAAAAATAAATTACGCGCGTGTGAAACCGCGGGCGGAAGGCTAGTAATGAATAATAATGGAAGTTAAAATTACAACGGGAGCTTTGTAATGAAAACTTAAATGATTATCTTAAGATAGGTATTAAATTCCTTAAAAAATAATTATGAATCTCGAGAGTTTTCCAATAAGTCATGCCTTTAAAGAGAGATAACCAAAAGGCCAAACGTAAGGTAGAGCTACTGCTTAGGCAATTTGCAAATTCATCTTGGGTCCGATTTACCAATATGGTTACGACTTTAAGCATATTACTATTAAAAGATAAATATTAGGGGCTAAACCTGTACAAAATTGACGGAAAGCTCTGACGATCCTAGCTGCTCGCCAGACTAGTAATAGATTAATGTTTTGTAAATGTGTCGTGTGTTCTATGTCGCATCATTTAGAAGAAGCACGCAGTCAACTTGATGGTAAACCTGATGGTGGCGCCCTGAAGGACATTTAACCGCCCCAGCATCGCTCAATGGACTTCTGCATTGTAGTCTCCTCTTTTCTTCTAACCATATATTATGTCAAGTGTACTTCCACATTAAAATTGCAAGAACACAGCCAATGCTTCCGATTAGCTAATTTTACCTATGAGCGTAGCTAGTCGGGATCTGAAAAAGGCGAGAATCGATTTCCAAGACTTATAATCAAAGTTCCACGGAGGCAGTCAGGGTATGGACACCTATTCCAATTTCCAGTTAAAAGAGTACCTAATTATAGCTGTTACGAAATGAATAAAACTAATTCGAATTTTGACCGCATTCATGATAATTATATTGTTCAGACCAGACTCGCGTAGGTATTGGTTTGAATTAGCACTTTTTAATCCAACGGTCAGTAAAAAATATATTTTTCTTTTATTTCAGAGGAGAATGCCTTGAAACACCAGTCTAGCGAGACCTGCAGTCGTATATATATGGGACTTGTGACTACTACGTACGACCCATTACCACACTTAACACCCTCTTCCGTTAACACCCGAAGAAGAACCGAGCTTACGCCCGCCTTGTGACGAATGACCGGCCATCCCAGTATATAAAACTTTTTATTCATCATTATCGTATATTTCATGCGTGTAAGAGTCATCATCATCAGCCTTTATACGTTTCCACTGCTGGGATACAGGCCTTATCTCAATTGTGAGATAGTGTGGGCCATACTTCACCACGCTGGCTCAGTGCGGGTTGGTGGAGAGCGTCTGTCGAATACAGACAAGTCTAACCATGATCCACAATTTCAATGACAATACCTAATGAATTAATTATTTAAAAAAACAACAAAGAGGAATAACCTTAACTGCGGAAATCTGTATCAAAACATCGTAAAAGTCAAGTTCAATAATAATGTTGATTGCAGTTTTTTAATTTATTTCTTTCTGTGTTGCAGTAATTTCCTACTGTATCATAATGCAATGAAGACGTCATCATGAATATAATACTTAATTATCACAAGTCAAGTACGGGTTTCATAAACCATGAGACATGTTATGACAAATCTATAACAACCGGAGTGACCTTATGTTTATTAAGCGCAAGAACCTAAGATCAGGTCTGCGTGCAAACCTTAGATGCGGAACAAGTAAAATGAAAATATAGGCTAATCCACATATTACATCTTCGCAAAGGTCATTCATGATTTATAAAACAATTACTTGCGAAGGAAGTGGTGATCTTTAGATAACAGTTCAAGCATGAAGTTACGGATGAATAGGTGAGTTTGCTTAATTGTTGCTAAATTATCATTCACATTTCGTGCACCGCATAGGTACACTGTGGGCAGGGCGCAGTTGCTCCAACGCGCATGTTAAACGGAGCGACCAGAAGACTGAGGCAGTAAAAAAAAGGGCTAGTTACCTAGAATCTAGATGATACGACTAAAGACGGATACGGTTTATGTAACATCTGGAGGGATTTAGCGCTTATATCTCTGCACACGTAATGCACTACTTTTTCAATTGTCCACTAACTATCAAGTTGTTCTTCCACTAATCACAATAAAAACGAAAAAAAAAGAAAAAACACTTCAAGCACAGTCCAAAACACGCAATCTAAGTGTAGCGCTTCGTAATTCACAAGAAAAATGTCTGAATAATGCATATTTTCCACTTGCAGCCGTAACTTCAGACACTTTATGCTTTAACTTAATTTTTAAATGCGGATCTACTTTTAAAGAGCGTCTAAGTAAACTTTAATTTATTAGCCTTTTTGTATACACTCAAGTTATATGTAAGACCTGAATCTGAACTTTTTTTAGTTGATTGAATTTGAAAATCAGTCAATTTGTTGAATTATTAAAAAAGCTTCTTTTAACTAGGTATGTCCAAAAAGTAAATTTCGTTTGTCATATAAATTGGCCCTAAAATTTTAAAACACGGGGTAAAAAAAAGGTTTCCAAAAAAATAAGGGTAGGTAAAATAAGTCGAATTTAACTCACCCAAAAGCTTTCCACGTAGTGTGAAAACAGGAAAACTCCCGGAAGAGACATGGTTGCCAGTTAGGGTTCACGAGTGTACTGACGGAGAGGACACGCCGGGCTTTTTATTTATACACTTTTTGTTTACTAACATCACACAGGAATTCCTTTATCTGTTTCGTCAGCGGGTATGTCAAGTCGGCGCTTCGCCGGCGCGCGAGGCGTGATACTACCGACTACCGACTGAGCCGACCGCCTCCTTACGCCCCTATATACCTACATACTTCTTGCTTTACTCGACCGTTCACGCTCTACATCCAACAATTAATAACTATGGATCTTGGATATCGAACAGTATTGATGCCCATATTACTAGATTACTTTGTCCGACTTTCTTCTACGCAACGCAGTTGCTATGATTGACCCAATGAGCCCTGTCGTCCCGAAGGGCCTGTTGTGGAAATGATTTGTGAAATTAGATCAAGGTCTCTGTATTTAGACCAACGATATACAGGATGATTCGTGGTTTCTGATTAGTCATGCTCTAGGCCGCATACGTACTTTAATAACCAAAATTACAAAATTAGACTAACATCGTATATGACATAAAAGTACATAAGTACTTGCGTTGTCATTAATCAGCAATATTTTGTTGGTATCGATATTAGATATCACAATGAATGAATTTGGCTTCGAATATCGCTATGTAAATTTAACTCCACTAACCTCAGCAAACACTCTGAGGTATTTCTACTACCTTCTCTACAAATCTTTATAAATTCTTTACGTAAAGCAACATGGGATAAATATAACATACCAAAAGGGTTGGATGCGCCTTCTTTATTCATCGCTTCCATATACCGTCAGCCCAATTGAAAAGGGTGGTTGAACATGAACCTTACAATAAAATCAACCTGGCCTCTAGTTAGAGTCTGGAGATATATCTCCATATCGTATTATGGGGGTTACCGCGGAAGTGCCGGTGACCATCACTTGTGCTACACAACAGGATGCACCGAATCGTTTAATACTATCCCATCAACCCCATCACTAACGATGCAGATATGTAGTATAGTACCTTTAGTAGAAGTTACGTAATCTCATCCGTGAAATTTCAAAGAAAAGTTGGCGTCAAGCCGGCAATTGATCCAAAATAGGAAATCACTGCTACCTGAACTTGAAAATAGCTTCGCAGTTGAGCATATTCTTGTTCTATCGCCATCGGAAGCATTGAAATTGCGGTTAGGCACTTTTTATGCCAAAAATTGAGATTGATTTAGGTAAGTTTTGTACAGATCTAGTTAATAGGTATTCTAATAGAAAAGGCCAATTCGCACGTTCACGCAAGCGAACTTGCGGGAAAAAGCTTTTCCAATATAGAGAACAGATTATGTTTGACCAAATGACCATGTACTTAGCTCCCAATGTGATGAAAACCAACGAAATCTTAACAGACGACATTCAAGGTTGATATTTAATTTAAATTAGGTCAGTCGAAGTTTTACAAGCAAACAATAACAATAAAACATCAAGATCTGCGAAATACGTCGCCTATAGCGTCGGGCACACAGTAGGGTCACGAAAAGATATTTAAGTATGTAGTTTCAAAACGTAGGTAATAGATATAAATAATAGTTTCATTTTGCTTATTAATGTAGGCATAATATTATAGTGAAGACTTCTTAATAGCCTCCAGCAGATTATAGAATCAATGATGGCATTGGAATTAAGGTTTCGCGAGAAAACCAACTAAGAGCTGCAAATAGGCCTGCAAGTATTGAGAGTTTTTCTTAATGCCTGCAAGTATAAAATCCTGACCTCGTATCAGCCCCACAAAAAATAGACCCGTACACCCTGTAGCAATGCACGTTATAAGTTGTCGCGCAATTTGAGACAACAGACATAATTTTTTTAAGTGATGCGCCTTCGTCACCGCTGCAAGTGATTGATGGCCATATAATGATTATGATGCATCAACATTACGCCCAGATTGTTTTAACTGTACCAGTATTGCGTTGTTAGTCAGTTAAAATCAAGAGTAGAAGTTTTTACAAGCGTACATATTTACCATTTGTTTTAAAATTTGATTCAACAATGTTTGTCAATTGTCTCGTACCCATAGTCTCTTCTTTGGTAGAATCCAAATACTTAATTTCTGGGACAAGAGTCAGTAAGTACCTAATACGTATACTTTTGTTTTTCTGTTACAACACGCTGCAAGATCTCATGTACCAGGTGGTAGGTTCCTGTACTGGGCCGTCTAGGTGGGTACCACCGCAGTGCCAGATATTTTCCCGTGAAATAGAAGTGTGTCAAGCACTTCTGTGTTTCGGGGAAAGGGCACTGAAGCTAGTAAAATTACTGGGTACCTATATGAGACCTAATAACGGCGGGCAACGCGCCTGCGACCCCAAGGGGGTCTCGGGTGCTTATGGGCGGCGGTGATCACTTATAATCAGGTGACCCACTATCTCGTTTGCCCCCCTAGAAATATAAAAAAGAATTACCCATATCCAAAAATCATTTCGTAACGTTTTACAAAACGATGAAAATTATTTTGAGGATGCACCTCACAAAAAAAATACGCTTTATTTATTCAGTTTACCTTTTTCTCACGTTTAAATGCGATTAATTGCACGTTCAAAATGGCAAAACGCTCTTCTCAGTTTCTTTGCTTCTTTATTTGTAAAGGCGTAATATATTTTTACCACAGGTTTACCTTAACTTATGTTCATTATTTTACAAAATAATCTTGGCAAGCTTCGGTAAACCTAGTTTAAAATTCCATATTATAATATTTCTTAGTAGATTCAGAATACAGATTGGAAAATGGTCCACCTAGCCTTGGCCACCACAGCAATGCTTAGTTTTTGGCGATGTAAATAGACCCAAGATATTTATATATTTTATTTCACCTTTTGTATGTTTGGTTCAATAAATAAAGGGGGATCGAAATTATGGTTACCGGCTTAATCACCACGCTAGCCAAATAAGTACTAATGCGTTATCAGCGTTATCACAAACTCGAGCTGTGTCCTAAATGTCTGAAACAAATATTGCCTGACCCGGGAATAAACCCAGGAGCCAAATGCCAAATTCTTGACAAAGAATGAATGAAAGACAAAACAGTCTTTCACTTGATTTTTATCAAATCCATTGATAAAACCTGGCAGATACTTACCCATAACAAATTAGAAAAAATGGTACCAGAAAACAGTTACGAGTTAGCTTTGGCCCCACCTATGTTTTAACTACCCCATGCGACCATCCCCAAATTGTACTAAATAATGGATTCCAGACAACGGATAAACATTACTTAAGATATACTTTTTTGTGTAATTACATAGAAACACCCACACGAAACAGACATGTTCATCACAAATATCTGTACTGTGCGGAAATCAAACTCGCGACCTCTGGTGTACCTATAACCCATGGAAATCGTACCATAAAAGGGGTCTTCACTTGCATCAAATCGGGTAGTTCTGATTTTTTTATATGTTGTATGTAATGAGGTGGTAATGACAAATATAATTTTTCCACCTCGAAAGCCTTCCGGAACATTGTAAAATTCATGAAAAGCCATTAAATTTTTGATCATTTTTCTGTTTTTGCCATTTTTTACCATCAAGGACCTGTTTTACGGTAGAAGTCACTATGAATTCTTTTAAAGTAGACTAAATTTGCAACAAAATGAGAATAGTTGGGTCTCGATAAGCTGAATAGTTTCAAAGATACAGCTGTTCAAATATTTGCAAAATTTCTTAAATAATACAATTTAGAGTTTAGGGTGTCTGTCAAAAATATTTTTCTACTAAAGGTGTGCTTTTTATTATTTTTATATATAGTATAGGGTATATAATTATTTATAATAAAAAAAACAAAACCATAATACTTACAAATTTTGTTTAAAAATTATTTTTATACGGTGAACCGTTTTCGAGATAGAGGGCGGAGAGCGCGCGGTCACAGCATCAGTCAACGGTGCCTCCGGTCGAAAACGCGCCATAATAGTTGAAGAACTATCGATAAATCAATGATTATAAATATTAGTAAATTTTTGTCAAAAAACCCATAGGAAATGAGATATTTAAAAAAAAAGGGGCAAAGAACCTATTTTTGGGACCTTTGACCTTGAAATTTAATAGTTGCGTACACCCTACCATGTGTAGGTTTTGAGACAACTTTTAGGGTGTCAATATACAAGTATTTACAGACTTACAGCTGGGTATCTCGAATACCAAGGTGAACTTACTATAATGAATGGACTAAAAATTTCGAAATTTTGGGACTTTTTTTACTATTTGCTCTCCAAGACCAAAACTATGCATTTTTTGTGAACGATGTTCCCTACATTCATAAACTGTATTAAAGAACCTACAATCGGAGGCCAATCGCGGCTCTATTGACTTCATAAGAGCCAAGCTATGGCACTTCGAAGATGACCAATAATTCTCGAAAATAGAAAATTTCAGGATACTCCCACTTATTTCGTGAAATATTGGCAAAACCACTTGGCCTATGAAAAGAGGTCACTGAAAATATTTTTTAGTACATTTATTTAATTTTTATTTAAGCCTAAAAGCACCGCTATTGACTTCATAGGACCCAAGCTATGGTACTTTGAAGATGACCGATATTTGTCGAAATAAGAAATTTTCAGGATACTCCCACTTATTTCGTGAAATATTGGCAAAACCAGTGGCGGGGCAAGACCTAAATTTGATGTGGGCAAGATATATTTTGCGAGGCCCCCTGATGGATGGATGACACAAGAGGACGGATTTTTTTTTTATGTCACCACCTGATGGTAAGCGGAAGTGAGGTCCAAATATAAGGTTGAATGGCTCAATAGATCATAGTACCCATTGAGCCTTACCACAGAAATCTAAATAATATTTAGATTTCTGTGAGCCTTACCCTCAAGGCCTGCTTAGATGCCGCTTAACGTCCAGCCTAGGATTATAGGAGGAAGGAAACACGTAAGCCGGAAGGGCATTCCATGACCTAATGGCACGGGCCACCAGTGTCTGGATGGTATGGAGATGGCAACGCAATCCGGCGCGTGTTGTTCGGGAGTGGAAAGGAGAGGACGGGATGAGTTGGAATAACTCTTCAGAGCATTCCCCATTATAGAGACGGTAGAGAACACTAAGATTGGCAACGTCTCTACGTAGCTGAAGAGGTTCTAGGGTCTTAGTCACCTCTTGATCACCGACAATACGGATAGCACGTCGCTGCAACCTGTCGAGAGCCTCCAATAAATACTTTGCGGAACCATCCCAGAGATGAGAGCAATATTCCACACACGGGCGAACTTGTGCCTTGTATAAGAGACAAAGCTGCACCGGTATGAAAAATCGTCTCACTCTGTTCAGGATTCCGAGTTAACGGGAAGCTGTTCAGATGACGCTCTACGACGCGCACATCGATGCCAAGGATGCTTAGGCTATCCTGTATTGGTAAGGGCGTGCTCTGAAGAGTGGGATGGGAAAGGAAAGGAGAAGCTTTTGCAGAAAACACACACACCTGTGTTTTCTTGGCACTGAACTCGACGAGATTGCTGGCACCCCATTTGGAAATGCGGTCCAGGACCTCGTCAAGCTCGGCGACAAAAAGATCCCTCTGTTCCTCGGTTTCGGTCTGTTTAGCCGCAAGTCTTCCGAAATAACGTGCGTGGACAGTGCTGTCATCCGCATAGCAATGAATATTACCTAGTGATAACATGTCATTGATATGCAGAAGAAACAAAAAAATCGGCGACAGTACGGAACCTTGAGGTACTCCGGAATTTATTGGGAGGAAGCGAGAAGCGCGTCCATCACAGAAGACATGAATCCTGCGACCCTCAAGAAATCCCACAATCCAGTCGCATAAGCGAGTTGGCAGACCATATGCCGGAAGCTTGGAAAGAAGCGAGCGATGCCAAACACGGTCAAAAGCCTTGGCAATATCCAGGCTAACAGCCATAGATTCACCATGCTTCTCCATAGCCTCCCCCCAGAGGTGAGATAGGTACCTACGCTAGAAGATCACCCGTGGACCGTTTTGGTCTGAAACCATACTGTCGGTCATAATATAGTAGCGAGTGATCTTCTAGGTAGCGGACAAGTTGGGCGTTGATTATCTGCTCAAACACCTTTCCAAGTACAGAGGTTATGGACTTATGGCTATGGGCCGGTAGTAAGCAGGGTCGGCCCTATCCCCCTTCTTGGGAACAGGTTGAACAATCGCCTCTTTCCAAGCCTGGGGCACAATACCGGAGGTGTACGAGAGGCGGTACAGGCGTGTGAGTACTGGAGACAACTCCGCTGCGCATATTTTAAGAACCAACGCTGGAATACTGTCAGAGCCACTGGCTTTCCTAACATCGAGTGACTGCAACTCAGCACGGACATCACATTGCCTGATTCGAATTTCAGGCGTTGTGGTACCGCAGTCAGGAATTTTAGGCGGCTGTGCTCCAAAATCATCGATGCAGGAATTAGCGGCAAAGAGGTTGGCTAGCAGATCAGCCTTCTCCTGCGGCTGATGGGCCAGCAATCCATCGGGATATTTCAGCGGGGGCAGCGAAGGCTGATAAAAATTGGATTGCACACGTTTAGCCAGGCGCCAGAAAGAACGGCTACCCGTGGGGTGCGTAATGAGCTCTTGGCCAACACGTGCAACTCGCTGGGCATCTGCTCTCATGTAGGCCCTCTTGGCGGTCTTGGTGGCTTTGTTGTAGGCTGCTTTAAGGGAGGCTATATTAGGACCCCGCAAAGCATGAGCTCTGACCTACGCGCCGTACGCAGCGTTTTAGTTCAACGGCTGCAGCACACTCATGATTAAACCAGAGATCATCTTTGCGACCGCTGGTGACATCAGTAAAATGAATGTAGTATTCCATTCCAATACTGATTTCAAAAATTTTATTTCTTAGTTGTTGTATTGTGTTGTTCTAAGTTATTTTATTTGTAAGTGATTGATTTTATTTCTAAGTTTTCAAATAATGAAACGCAACACTTATTCTCACATCGAAATCTGTTGGTAATACATTAAAATATTAGGCACATGCATGCGTCGTCGCATGATTTCATGTGTTTAGAAGCGCGAACATAGATGAAGCAAACAGAATGGGAAATCCCCAGCGGGCGAAGCAAGGATTCCCCGCGTCATTCACCGCGCCCGGAACGCCAGCAAATGTTGCCAGATTAGATTTTTAAAAAACGAATGTGGTAAATTAGTATTGCCAGATACTGATGAGTAAAATTATATCTATATTTGCGTTCACGGGCTTTCGAGGCGCGAGGCCCCTTGGACCGCGAGGCCGTGGGCGGTGGCCCACATCGCCCACGCCTTCCGCCGCCTCTGGGCAAAACCACTTGGCCTATGAAAAAAGGTCACTGAAAATATTCTGTAGTATTTATCTAACCAGTGGCTACAACTGGGAAAGTAAGTGTTATACGTCACCACTGGCAACAATCGGGAATATTTTTCCCATTTGTCCCCAGTGGTGACAAAGCCAGTGGTGATGAAAGGGAATAGACGTTTTTAAATTTGTTGGCTTATACTTAATTCAGGGACCACGGGGAAAATAATTCCCCGTGGTCCCTTCCAGGGACTATCACAGGGACCACGGGGAATAACCCCACAAAACGAAGTCCGTGAGACTAGCTGTTCCCTCACAATATGAAAAAAACGAAAAGAAGGTAAAATGGGTTAAAGAGACAAAAGACTATTTAATATTAGGTTATTGGAAATTAGACGGGAATGTTATAAATAGTAGTGGGTGGAGGTCATTTGCGATCGTTTAGGCTCGCTTGAAGTTTGATTTGATTTCTAATTTGTTTCGAGTAAAAACTCGAAAAATAATTTTTTTTTTGAAATTTTGCAAACATTTGAACAGCTGTATCTTTGAAACTATTCAGCTTTATCGAGACCCAACTATTCTCATTTTGTTGCAAATTTAGTCTACTTTAAAAGAATTCATAGTGACTTCTACCGTAAAACAGGTCCTTGGTGGTAAAAAATGGCAAAAACTGAAAAATGATCAAAAATTTAATGGCTTTTCATGAATTTTACAATGTTCCGGAAGGCTTTCGAGGTGGAAAAATTACATATTTGTCATTACCACCTCATTATATACAACATATAAAAAAATCAGAACTACCCCATTTGATGCAACTCAAAATGTACCAATTCCATGGACTAGTAACAGACAGACTTCTACTACACCTAATCGGTTGTCATTTTCACCTAATGTTTTTTGATTAGTTATTAATTAGCATAGCATTAAAATAACACTACATAAATAGATAATATTATAGTGATGACTGGTCCGTTTAAAAACTTAAGACTAAACACAATACAAGAATGGTTTTCCCTCAGGTTTTCCTTTAAAGTTTACATTTGGGAAGTCTTCGCTTCAACAAAAAGTAGTTTAATAAGTATGGTGTAACATAAGTCCGCGTTACACGAATATGTAAATGAATATGTAATGTAATGAGTTCAGTTGATGCAAAGTTAGACAGTGACCCTAGCAGTAAGACCTCTTTTTTTATCGAAGGAGAATGGGTTTATGCACCATAACCGCAGGCTAGCTAGACCTGCGGCGGCCGTGTGTGGGACTCGAGACCACAAAGATGGGTAAGGAAATGAAGAGTACACATACAGCTACTTTCGCACTCATAGGTTTTCTCGATTTCCCCCACTTGGAATTAAAATTTTATTGCAATGTCCACCACTAGGGGACAACGCTATTGAAATCTTTCCGAATCCCGATAGCTCTGTATGTTAGTACTGACTTTGTTTTTAAAAAAACATACTTTATTTTCATTTGCGGCATATAATTTAATTATAAGCGGCACTTTTTTAATCAACAGGGCGCACTTCGACGTCACGCCCGTTCACAACTGCACCCGATAGGAAAAAAAGATTGACGTGCAAAAGTATTATTTTAAAATCTATTTGCTGAATAAATTATTTTATTTAATTTTTATTATTTAATTTAATGAATTTATGAAAATAAACATGCAATAATGTAAAATTGTAGTGTGCACTAACCTTTAGGTTTATACATGGCAATTAGCTCTTTGACATTTGGAATTTTCATTCATTCGTCATTTGACAGCAGCAGTATAAATAATGGAGGCGATTTCAAAAATTATTTAATAAATACGATATTATTGCAGTAAATAGCAGTAAATCTTTTACCATACAATTTTAAAAACGTTTTGATATTTCTCACTATGCAGTTTAAAAAAGTTACCCACGTTTTATTTGATTTGGATGGCCTTCTTATTGGTAAGTTTTAAAATAACTCTCACTGTGGATTATGTGCATTATTCTTTTTATTAAATAACTTTTACGGTTTGTTTAATTAATTTCAGATTCTGAGTCAATTTATGCGAAAGCTTACATTGCGGTCTGTGCAAAGTACGGAAAAGTATTTACATGGGAGTTGAATTCAACATTGCAGGGCCGACAAGGTCCCGAGGTCGCAGAGCGAATTTGCGAAGCATTGAGCCTTCCTATCGATGGCGTGGAGTTCATAAGGGATTGTATTGAATTTGCCAAGAAGAACTTAGTAAATGTGAAACTCATGCCAGGTAAGCAGTTCAATATAGCAAACATACAATTTTGTATTTTTGTCATTAGTTTTATAACAACATGAATTTGAATGCATTTATTACTTTTTTACAACGTAAAGGAAGATCATATGACTCTTGATCAGTGATATAATGCTAACAAAGATGACCATTGCAAGCTTGGACTTCCTACTAATATTAGAAATTGATCAGCTGATTGAATTTAAAATAACTTTACACATAGATAATTACACAAAAATTAAAAATTAAAAGGGTTGTGTCAAAATTTAAGGTGGAAGAATCCACTAAAATAATATATTAGGAAAGAGCATTCCAAGTTTCCAACATGAAAACCTACACTTAACACCTAAATTTTCAGGAGCGTTAAAGCTAGTTAAACACCTTCACAAACATCACATCCCTATAGCTATGGCCACCAGTTCAAGCAAAGACTCTGTTAAAATGAAGATGCAGAATCACAAGGAGTTGCTGTCTCTCTTTGACCACATTACCATGGGACATTCAGACCCAGAGGTGACTAGAGGAAAACCAGACCCAATTATTTTTCAAGTGTGTGCATCTAGGTTCCCTGATAAACCAAAACCTGAAAATGTGAGTTATAATCAAATTAATTTAACACTTCAGATTATGGATATCATATATTTTTATCTTTTTTATTATTTATTATTATAACTTGTATCATTTATGATCATCGCTTCAACATGACATGTGAATTTATTTACATCCACAGCTCAAGCTACATTATTCTGAATATTGGCTGAGGCCTATTCCATGAGGGACACTACCTGAAAGGTAGCTAAAAGTATTGGCTCCTCCTACAGCTTGCCATTAATATTGAATTCCAAATTTTATCTCTACTCTAAATTTCTCCTGTTAACCTTTTTTTACTTAAAGCTAGTCTGCCCGACTTTGAAAAAGTGACCGCTAACCAGATCCAAGGTTGAAATATGTCTAGGTTCTTAGATCTTTTAACACTTTCCACATAGAAGCATTCAAAAATAAAATTATTAGTTACATAAGTATCCTTATTTTGTATTACAGTGTTTGGTGTTAGAAGATGCATACAATGGTGTACTAGCAGCGAACGCAGCTAATATGCAAGTGGTGGCTGTTCCTCACCCAAACATAGACCCTACATTGATGAAAGATGCTACAATAGTCCTCAAATCATTGGAGGACTTCCAACCTGAACTGTTTGGTTTACCTCCATATGATTCATAGGTAAGGCCATGCCATGCCAATTATTCTGTAGGTATAATAATTATATCACACTGAATTAAAATAATGATGAGGAATAAGGTAAATAAATTATACAAAACCTTAGTTATTGTATAGTCCACATTATTACTTTAAGGAAAATGTTTTCTTGTATTTTTTTTTACTTGGATTGCATTACTGATTGGAATTTCCTCAACAACTATAGTATACCAGAGGTGCTAATAAACACTCTGTTTTAGTAATTTTTATGTAACACTACAATTTAAATAATGGCATAAATAAATGATAAATTATACAATTACTTAAAAGTTTACTTTCTTAGTAAGTTTATTGATCTCAAGTTTATGTGAATATGAAGTACTTAAAGATCCTATTTATCTCATAGTTGTATTAAGATCAGTATTTTTTGTTGCTACATGCATAAACTTATTATACTTAATCATTTTAGCCAAAAATTGTTTTACCTGTTATGGCAAAGGAGTACCTGGACATTATATTTACGTACTTTTGAAACATTTGCCAATAAATTAAATACCTACCTATACATATTTTTTTAATAAATTTTATTTACATCCAATATTGTTTGATTTATTGTTGTAGATCAATAAATAATCAAAGGTAGGTGGGGTCGCGGCAGATGATAAGTCAAACAGAGAGCCTAGACAAAGTAACATTTTGACAGCGATAGCGAAATTCGCTTACTTCAAATTATTCGGATTTGACAGGTGCCTTAGAAAAGTCACGTGGTCAATCGAATTCAATCGATAAGTGAAAGTACGTTGACATTTTGGCCTCAGGTTTGGCGGCAAGAGAATATCGCACAGGGTTTTAATATGTAGAGAAACCCTGCCCCTCTTTCACCCTGAGGGCGGAACAACACATCCCTGTGTCCTGGTGGGGTGAAGGGCGTTTCCCTCAGCGCCAATAAAAATGTGGCGATTCAACACGACTATACTGTGCCTCATTGTTTGTGTTGTTGTGTGTGTTGTCACAACATGTTTTGTTTGAATTTATATTATCTGGGGTTTGAATTAATTTAACTCGTTTATTTGAATACCAAGAAGTTAGGATTATGCTTATTGAGAATCTTTATTCAATAAAATTGCTATAAGAAGCATAGTCAATTTATACATAATTCATCATCATCCCAGCGTATTCCCGATTGCATCCAGTATGGAGCTCAGGGTCCGCTTCGACTATGATCCTAGATTTGACAAGCCTGGTTATTACAATGGAGCGATTGCCATCTGACCTCCGTAACCCTTACAAGGGAAACCAGACCTACTTGGAACATAGTCGGGACCAACTGCTTAACGTGCCTTCCGAAGCACGGAATCATCATTCTTTTCAGACATTCAGGTGATTCAAGCCTGCAATGTCCTAACCAAACTGGAAACAATCACACAAAGTGATGTTACCCGCGGGATTCGAACCCACGACCTCCGGGTATTAGAGCCGAACGCTCTAACCACTGTACCACGAAGGCAGTTCCATCAATTTATACATAATTAATAATTATAAATAAAATAAATACCCTTTGATAATATTCACACAGCGCCATAGATGGCGCTGGGCTAGAGCCCAGGCACACAAAATTAATTCGTTCGGGGATCGAACATTCGAACCCAACATTCTCTGGTGTAAGAGCGGTTACGCACTACGTCCGATCCGTCTCCGTGAAATGACGGTTCCGGAGTAGCCGTAGAACTATTTCTAGGTGATTTACGCACTAGATCCGTCATCCGATTTTCTTTGTGATTTTGATTTCACGGAGACGCATCGGATTCGGACGTAGTCCGAAACCGCTCTTAGAGCCGACTTTTAATTGGTCGTCAACAAAATTCAATCTAGTTTCTAAACGGCGGTAATCCAAATAGTTCCGGTCGGAAGTCTTCTGCGGAATCTAGGACGAGCGTGGCTTCGGTAGTGCGGGCGCGGTCGAGCCGCGGGTCGGGGACCATCACGACCTGCATGCCGGCCGCGCGCGCCGCACGCACTCCGTTCAGGGAATCTTCGAACACTAAGCACTAGAACGTACGACAATTAATTATTATTAGTATAAATATCGGTCTATTGTTCGATTTCCTCCTACGCTACGTCGGTCGAGCGCACCGTGTCTTGGGAAAACCTGCTGCGGACGTGCGCGACACACGTCAGCGTAGGAGAGGAAATCAAGCCATAATATCCCGCTGTAAAGAGTTTCTATCATTGTAATTTTTAACTCATCATAATATCGCACACCCGGTAAAAAACTGTCATAACACAAAAACAGGCAAATCTCACCCGTTGCAGTAAAATATTATTTTACTGCAAAAAGTGAGATTATAAAAATATTATTTTACTGAAAAAAGTGAGACCCGCCTTGCCTCTAAGTTATGACAGCTTTTTAGCGGGTGTGCGATTATGTCGTCAATTATTATTAAGTAACAAAATGACTCTACCAGATTTGCCTGTTTTTATGTTATGACAGTTTTTTACCGGGTGTGCGATATATCGTCACAATGATGGTACTAGCTTAATCATCACGTACCGAATGGCTCAGGTTCTAATCGATACTTCGGAATATTTAAGTCGGACAAACTTTATTTCGGAAGGATTTCACGACTTTAACGATTTCTTGATTTTAAGACCTTTGCCCTGATAAAAGATAAGTTGACTTTACCAAAAAACATGAAATAATAACATTAGATAGCTTTAGACTCAGATAAGTATTATCGTCTAACACGTTTTTTAAAGGCCTATTGACCTAAGCCACCGAAATCCCCATATGACATGGTATGGAGACGGCTTCAGACGTTGGGAAATATCGCGTTGATAAAATCCAATCCATTTTTTTTTTAATTCATAACTAGCAAAGTAGCAAAGCGAGAGACTAACATAACAACCGATCTTTACTTGGCAACCTTAATCCAGTAGGCACGTCATTTGACGATGACCTGATTTTTGTGGGAATACCTTTTCCCAAAGGGGGACATAATAATTATATGGATAAGCTAGGTGTTTTTTTATTTACCTTTTCTGGTGGTGGATTATCAGGAAACTTCGAGGCAGCCACTAGAAATATATCTGGATGAGGTTTCCCTTTCTTTACTAACGGGTCTGACGAACCCCAAGTCTTGTATTTGAGCAAATTAAATAATTCCGTGTGATTAACCGCCTTCATATCATACGTCTCTTTGCTGCTACTGGTAGCTAGCCCGATGGGTACATTATTATCATGCAAATGATGCAAAAGTTTTTCAATGCCTGCAACAAAATTGTATGCAATTTATCAGTGATGCTTATCTATCTCAATTGCCACTTCGATAAAACATAATTGTTAGAAACTTATTTCTTGTAGGTCATTTAAGTCATTAACATTAAGTAGGTATCTGGTTCTCGAAACTGCACTTCAAAGGGATCTCCCAAGTCGCTATCAGTTACTCACGATCCTAAGATATTTCAAGAAATAGTAATAGTAGATAAGATCTGTAGTCTGTAGAGGTGATTTAGAGGTTATTTTTAGTCCCATTCTTTGGCATGCGAAAAGTTGATGACGTCTTACCAGGCATGACTTTACTCTCAGGGAACAGTTTATCAAATATGATTCGTGTTTCATAAAGGAACTCCTCCACAGTTATAGGCAATCCGAGTTCTTCTATGATGGATCCGGCGAATTCTTTGCTCTGCTGTCCCATTATCTTACTTTTTAATTCAAATGTAAATGTTTTGCCATATCTGGAAGCTATATCTTGAAACCCAATCGTGTATAATTCTTCTGTATCTGTTTGAAATAATTTTAAATAAGTATGTTTATATATGGTAATTGAATAGGCATTAGGCATATTAAAGAAATTGTTTAGAAAACTTACTTAATATCAATCCATCCATATCAAATAAAACGTGTGTCACAGGTTTATAAGCCATTTTTATTAATTATAACTTTAAAAATATAAATAATTAAAATATATCACAGATGAAGCTATTTTTGTACACATGTAGTAAGGTTATAATAATTTGGCATTGCCGCGAGGATGCTGGCAACGTACTATAACGCCGTGTTATTCAAGAGACTGCCTCATTAGTTACGTCAACTTCATTCTGTTATCTTATCTTTTACATAATTAATACAACAGCCCAATATGTAAACATCAAAAGATATATTCAATCCATTGTGAGAAGTGGTACAAGTGGTATTATAAAACAATAGACACTTTTTATATCGAGAATGCCATTGAAGGTCAAACTCAAGGGCATTAAGCCCTCAGTAACTAACAATTTTAATGGAAAAAAAATGTTTTTGTAAAAGTAAAAAATAAGTACATAATATTATCTATATTTACTCTTATTAAATAATATGTCAACAAATATGACTAAAAATAAATTGCAACAAAATATTACTATGTAATATTAAGTTCAAACATACAAAAAATATACATGAAATTCACTAGTGTAAATGCTCAGTGTGACTGACAACTTATTCAAAATCTATATCATTAAATGATACAAATTTAAGTGTAGAAAGGGGCATACAGATAAATTAATTACAGTTATCTTTAATTAAGTACAATTATGTACCTATCTTTTAAATGAACAAAATATTTTTTTTATTTTATAGTAAATTAGCTAGCATTGATACTGCAAGTATAAATTAATCTTCAAATGGAGGTAATCCAAATAATTCTGGTTTGAACTCCTCTAAGCTGTTGAGCACCTGTGTTGCCTGGCTGCAGAGACTCCTGTCGAGCCTGCGGTCGGGGACCATCACCACCTGCATACCGGCTGCCCGTGCTGCAGCCACTCCATTTACAGCATCTTCAAACACTAGGCACTGGAATGATAATTTAGAAATTAATTGAAAAACATGAAAAGTCAGCTTACTAATTTATAATTATATATAAATAGATTTTTTATCTGGCCTAATGGCACTTTTGGTAGTCAGTCCCTGCCTGTTGGTTTTGAAACTTTAAAAACATTTGTGATGTTGTCCTACTTTTTTTTAAATAGTGTATGTATATCCCTTTCTTTCTGTGCACTGTCAAATATTTTTCTATAGTTTTGGCCAATCCACCATTAAACCAAGTTTTGCAAAATTTAAATTTCAAATATTTTACTATCAGACAGGTGTTTCATAACTTGAATGATACTTAACTATTAAAACAAAGAACTTAATATGTTACCAGAAAACTATTTACATATTTTATTTTTATTGCAATGTGTAACAAGATGAGCAGATCGTACACCTGATGGTAAGCACCACGTCTGCCCTTAGACAGTTCAGTGCCAAACAGTAACTGGGTCGTTCTTCTTTTTAACCTACAATTTGATTTAACTTTAGCTCAATTTCGAAAAATAAAATATTAATCTTTCTCAATTTCGAAAAATAAAATATTATCTTTAAAATATAAATCCTATTCTATCAGAAAAAGTTGTTGGCCACGAAGTTTACAGATATTTGTACAATTTTCAGGACTTGAAAGATAGACGCGACGAAAAAAATTACAACTTCGTCACGAAATCTTTTATTTTATTCCCTCGAATTCTCTTCGTCAAATAACTTGTTGTTTTGTAATACACTAATTAGCTAAAAGAACTCTTAGAAACCGTATTAAAGTAATACATTTGTATTTAAAAAACATGTTTTATTCATGATCTCTTGCCGTTCTGTCACATTTTCTGCTATTATAAAGTATGTTTTTGCTGTAAATCAATTTTTACTATCATTTACAAATAAATATTAATATCACTGATGGAAATATCATCAACTATTAAAAAGAAAAAAAATCCTACGCTGCACTTGTTGTAGCAAAATAAATAAACGACCAAAACCATTTTCCTAGCAGGAGACAATACCGTAACAGAGTAATTATTCTAGAGATAACAGACTGCATTTTGGAATGAAACAAGTTTATTTATCTAAAATCATTAATTTTCTTATAAATCTTTATCAGTCTTCAACATTGTCATATAAAATAACATGAGATCCAACTAAGATAAATTAAATTAACCCATTTAGACCTAGGTACCGCACCACCATGTGGTACAGTGACTTAAAAAAATCTATTAACTTACCTACGTAATAATTCGTATTTATTTTAAATGTAAAATTAAGTTTGGATTGTTTTCTTTAGGTTATAAGTTTTTCAAGTGCGTTTTTCTAAGATAATTTGATAATATCTTCTAATATGCGCGGAACGGAACCAAAAAATATTGTCAATTTCTTCAAGAAGGTAAATTTTATATTTTGTTACAAAATGTGTTATTTATTTGTAAATAATAGGGCACACTGTAGCTGATGTCAATTCAGGCGAAGAAGGTGCTGAAAAATAAATAATTTGCGAGTTACTCCGAGTTTGCTTAGAGCACCTGTAGAGTTTTCTGCATCAGGCTCTGGCTCCGATGGAACTGCAGCAGACCCAAAGATTGAAGATGGGCATGGGTCGACTGAATCACAAGTTTTTGAAAAAACGCACGATTTTTTATTGTCACCAATGCATTATGCATGCATACCCTCGATCTGGTGGTGCTGGGGAGAAGCGACACCATAAACCATGTGACAGAGTGTTCATGTGACGGAGTGGTAATAAAGTGTTGCAAAGTCTATAAAACTTAAAGGTTTACATAGAATATATATTTTTCACGTTGGTAATAAAATATTTGTTATAACGTAAGAGCAGACAACAAAAAGTAACAATAATAATTATATTTTAAATCAATTACTTACGTGACAAAGTGGTAGCCGAATAAACACACGCACCTCCCACCACAGCGTTCGGGCGAATGACACGCTGTGGCTACATCACAGAGGGAAAATCGTAGCAAGGGGAGAGTGGGGTTGAGACCTCCAATCGCAGGCAACAAAGACGAGCAACTCATAAGCGAATTTCGAAGGACAACCCACGTGACAGAATTTACGAACTAAAACCTTAGGTAGTGGAAGACAAGAACTTGATATTTTTTAAATATTTCATTAAAAGTGACAGAAAATAATTGTTGGCATTACATTAAAGGTAATATTATATTTAGGAGTTAAAGGAAATTTTTACATTTTGTGTCATCATATATTTTTTTAGTTTTATTATGGATTATATGCTAGCCGAGGCTGCGGGAGACAACTGTGATTTGTATGAAATACACTTCTGTCACGCGGATTTACGACTCTGTAATGTACTTTTTACAGTGAAATTATTAAAAACATTTATTATTTAATCGTGCACAGTCATTAATGTTTAGTACAGTGCCTGTAAAAATTAAGAAAAAACTTATGGTAATTTCCTTGTTTTTTTTTTTTCACTGAGCGGTGAAGACACCTTTTTGTAGGTTAAAAAGAAGAACGACCCAACTAAACAGTTACTGTCTGGCACTGCCCTGCACCCGCTACACCGAGACCAGAGACCAGTTATTAGGTCACATATACCCAGTCATTTCACTACACATGAAAAGGAATCACTAAAAAGTTTCTGTGCTTTTCTTAATACCAAGAACATATTTTTTTACCGCCCATATGAACCCAGGGAAGGAAGGATCAATAAATTGTTTACCTGCTCAGGATTTGGTTTATCAGGAAACCTTGATGCAGCTACCAGGAAAATATCAGGATGTGGCTTCCCTCTTGCTACCTCAGGATCTGAAGATCCCATAGTCTTGTAGGGAAACAGAGAGAAAAGCTCCTGGTGATGTTTATTGACTTTAAGCTCATAGCTCTCTTTACTTGAACTGGTGGCTAAGCCTATAGGAATATTATTTTTATGTAAATGTTCAATTAGCCTCCTTGCACCTGGAAAATAGACAACAACCTGCATGAGAACATACATTTTAAATTGCTTAATACATTCTTGAATGAATGTATACCACTAAAAATAATAATAAAAATAATACACATTTTTGAATCATGAGAAATTTGACCTACCAGGTAGAACTGAGGTATCTGGGAATAATTTCTGGTATTCCAGTTTACATGCTTCCATGAACTGTTCAGGAGTAAGTGGCAGGTCCAGCTCTGATATCATTACTTCTGCTCCTTCCCGAGCTTGTGTACCCATTAATTTCACCTTTATGTCAAACGTAAATTCTTTGCCATAGGGCTGAACAACATTTTGAAATGCTATTGTGTATAAGTCTTCTGTATCTATAAAGTTACAAAAATTAAATATAGATTATTTTATTAAAAGTACATACAATCAACAGAACTTTCAAGTAGGTATGTACTGTGTGGGTACTGTAATATATTTTCAATTTCTTACTAAGAATTAACCCGTCCATATCAAATAGGACATGCGTTACTGGCTTAAACTCCATTTTATCGGTTTAGTACATATAATATGTAACTTTTATGTTATAAAATTAAATATTAAAAACATCGACCAAAACAATTTTTTTAGTATCCACAGACTAATAAGAGATATCAAGAGATATTAGTATCACAATGTCAATGTCAAAAACGCACGGTCGCAGTGTCGCACCCGGTCCCGCACGCACCGGCCAGTAGTGTTGCCAACTTTATTTTTACCAACCCACCAAATGAGGCCGTGTCAAATGATTATCAAAACCACCAGAAACCGGTAAAACTTGTAGCGGCCTTTCAAACCACCAGGATTTCACTAGAAAACCCAAAGACAATGACTACCTATCTAAATATCATTTAAAAATAAAACAACAACAACGTAATTATAATCACGAAATAAAATAGTTATTTAAGTAACGTACTACAAGAAACAATTAATTTAAGTAAAAAAAAGGAAACAATAAGGTAAGTGCATAACTACTTAACTTACTAAATTCAAATTTGAATTTGAATAGTACAAATTATTAAAGTTTGTATTCAATCTAGAAATTCAGAAACAATTTTCGGGGAATTCCCAACAGGCTTAAATTGCCTACACAATAAAAAAATATACCATTTTTGCCTGTTCTGTGTACCTGTCCTAATAGATTACTATACTCTTTGACCTGTCCTCGTCATGTAAAAAAAAATCCAAGAAAAATTCATAGTGGTACGTAAGCAACGAAGCTTACCACTAATCTTCATATAAAAAAATCATTTTTAGTGGTAGGTATAATACGATTCAACTTAACTGGCCCGTCCGGAGTTAGCTGCGAGCGTCGTTTGCGCAGGTGCGGGGCGCGGCTGCGCTCCTCTGACACCTACATTTTTATTCTGCGCAGGTACTCGCACGATGTTCCGACGAGCCAATTAAGTTGAATCGTATTATAAGCAACGAAGCTTACCACTAACCTAAACCACTAAAAAATCCACTAGCCAGCCACTAAAACCAATTTTAGCTAAAAGCGGTGTCTAAACCACCAGATCTAGTGGAAAATCTACTAAGTTGGCAACACTGCCGGCCACCGCGCACGACATCAGTCCCGTCCTAGAAAATGTTCTTTGGTCCCGTCCCCGTCCCCCCGTTTTTTTTTTCGTATTTCAGCCAGGCAGGCAAAAGTTTTTTAAATATTTTCGTTTTATCAATCATATGTACAAACTTATCTGTTCCGGTGGCCAAAATTGGAACTACGTGAAATGCATTGCAAAACGATATTTAATGACAGTTTTAAATAGACAGTAGCGACCCTGCCACCGGAACAGATAAGTTTGTCGGTCTATATAGACCTACAAACTTATCTGTTCCGGTGGCCAAAATCGGAACTACGTGAAATGCAATGCAAAAACGATATTTAATGACAGTTCTAAATCGACAGTAGCGACGCTGCCACCGGAACAGATAAGTTTGTCGGTCTGTACAACAATAAGTTTGTCGGTCTATACGTCTATGGTCTTGCTTTGTCTGTGTTTGTCCATGTTTGTCTGTCAATCTGTCCATGAGTCCATCATCCATGGACGGCTGTCATCACAGAGTACCTTGCTGTCATTTTTATTGCGAGTTCACGACAGGAGTTTTGTCAGTATTTTGGGACTTGTACAATAAATATTGTGAATCTAAACAATAAATCCTGTTATGGTACAAAATGCGTGGTTTGTGAAATGATTTTAGATTTATACAATTATGTAGTTTAAATTTTTACCGTTGCTTTGACATTGGTATATCTTGAAACATTTTGATCACAACAAACTTGTTTCAAGCTTGGGCTTTGTTGAGTGAATTGTTAATAATCATGGAAGGTCCGGGGATGAGTTTATTCCAAGGAGCTGCAAGCATTCATATTAATAACAGTGCGCAAGATCGCCTAGAGGAACAAGAGGAAATTGAGGACCAAAAGAGGCGAAATGAAGAGGTAAACAGATAAACACAAACTTTACATAACTGATTATAACCTAAAATTCCTAAAAACTAAACATTTGATATTATTTCAGTTAAAACACAAGCTGGCGAACGCGTTTGATGATCTTTTGGACGATGACGAGGCCAGTTCCGTAAACAGTAGTGGGAATTTCACTTTAGATGCAGCACAACCCAATGGCAGTAAGTAAACAATAACATGTCAGATTAATCTAATACACAAACAAGCAATATTATATTTCTTACCAGAACTGGAATTTTAATGTATGGATGTATAGAAGTGTCTCTATATCATAGATCATATCTTTAAAACAGAGAGAGATTTATAAAATAGGGTATAGCAAAGGTTTAACCAACAATAACCACTCAACGCCGAACCGGCACTCGGGTGCCGCATAACAATAGATTTTCTATTGTGTCTAGTAATCCGGGGCTAGAAGGATTAATTATTCATTTAAATAATTTTTATGAGAAAGTTTAATTATAATATTACTTTAGAGGCCTGCACCCTGCATAGACCATTGGGAAGCAGATACTTCCTTTTTAAAATATAATCTATTACTATTGTAAACGTAAAATAAATTATGCTTCTATAGATCAACAAACAAGAACAGGATTGCCTCCAACATATGTGGAATCTTTAAACCATCTGAAAGAACAAGACACCGCTAAAGCTTATTGTGAAACCCCTAAAAACCATATCCACCTCCGCCACCAAGAAGAGCCAACTAAGCTTCCTTTCAGTCCATATGGTGCGGGGGATGGTCAAAACCACTATTTTCAACAAGATTTCAGAGGTGAGTAGTATTATGTAGCTTGTATTGGAAGTTTTCATGCCTGTGTGGGCCCAGACTATTAGGGGAAATGTGTAGAGGCCTGTTTATGATATTTTCTATGATGTGATAAGTGATGCATACATTTGTGAATAATGTCTGTCAATTGAAAAATATCCACTCTTCCAGGTGCTATGAATGGTATTAACAATTTTGATGCAAGGCAAGAATACATGAATAATGAACAGCTGAAAGTAATGTATGAGGTATGTATTTTATATAAAACTATTAAGTACAGGTTTTGCTTATTTCATACCCTGTTACACATGTTATTTGACTGGCATATTTGGTAGTTACCCTGCCCTATGCACCAGGGGTTGTAGGTTCTAATTCCATCTAGGATGGTTATCCTAGGTGGAATAGATGGAATATACATATGGATATTTAGTCTTTACTAATGTGATACACATTATTTATAAGTTCTTACATTACTTACTTTGGGGTCAGATCAATGTATGATGGCGTCCCATACAGATACAATAAAAATAAAAATATCCTATTAATTTCTTTAACACTATAGCCCTTCAACTCACTAGTAAAATATTACAAAGCTCTTTAAATATATTGAAATAAATATTGAGAATAAAATTTTGTTTTTAATTTTATTCAGATGCGGGTTAAAGAATGCCAGCAGTTAGCAGGTCAAATGGAGAAGTTGGATACAGAAATTGACAGTCTTCGAGCAAGACTCGCCGCAGCTGTCAATGACAGAGACAAAGCAGAACTGTCCCTGCAAGAGGCTCATCATTTACTTGGTATGTTGTAAAATAAACACTATAATGTACTAAATTACAGTGTGTAAATTAATTTTTTTTTTGGGCTTGATAATGCGCCAACAATATATTAGGTCGTTCTTAGAGTCAATTTGACACACGCGCATAGCAACGTACGCTGCCGATTTTCCTAGATGGTACTGTACAAATAGTGAAATCAGTATTTCTTTTTTTAATTTTTATATTTAAGACAATAACTTAGCTCTATATGGCTTGAACAATTGTGTGTAGTTATAAGTATCATACATACATAATATATAAATTGCAGCATCAAGCAAGCACAAATTGATAGGGCTTGAGCAGCAAGTCACAGCTCTGTCGGAGAAGCTTGTGGAGAGCGACCAGGAGAAAGAACAGCTTAAAATGGAACTGCGCTCTGCTAACATCAGTCTTCAGGATGTACAGCAGAGACTTCATACTCTTCAGGTAAAATACTTGGATATCTGCATCTAAAAATAATCCATAAATCATAATGATTAACGGCCGGTTCACACATTCTCTGTTTTACTGTACCGTTTTATCGTGTACGTTTTTTTCGTCGATGGCGTATGTATTACTGTATACAGAATACTGTGCCATGTGTGAAGTCGCTCATAGAACTGCATACGCCATCGACGAAAAAAAAACGTACACGATTAAACGGAACAGTAAAACGGAAACATGTGTGAACCGGGCGGAAATAATCTTTTTATTTTTCTGTTTTTTTTTTATCATTTAGGTTACAACTTGTATGAGTATTATGCTATAAATATCTTATAATGTTTTTTTTTATGATTTATAGGTTGCTCACACGCATGACACTGACGCGTTGTTCCGGGAACAACAAGATAGGTAAGTGATATTTCTGCAGTTATATTTTGCTTATGTTATCTGCCAGAAGCACATTCTATACCTAATGATTTTTTCACAGGCACAGAGAGGAAGTGGATAGACTACAAAGTGACTTAGTCAAAGCTAAAAACAGACTAGAAGACAAAGTAAGAAATTTTCTTTGAATTATTAATTTATTATAATCTCGATGGTCTAGTGGTTTAAGTATGGGACTAAGATCTCGTGATCGGTCCTGAGTTCAATTTCCGGGTAAAATTGTTTGGATTTTTTCCGCATATTACGATGACTTGTTTTTAATTATGTTATGTAATGTTTTATTTATTTATTTATAGGAGAAAGAAATACAAATGTTAGAAAGGCGTTGCAAGGAGAGGGACAGAGAGAAAGAAGAGATACTTATCGAGAAGGGGGGGACTATAAACAGGCTTGCGAGCGAACTGGAGGCGGCACAGAGTCGATTGGTTAATGGGGAAACTGCGAGGCTCAAAGAAAAGGTATCTCAGCTCACGAGCGAGAGGAATACACATAGAGAACAAGTCAAAGAGTTGGGCGTGAGTATACTGTAAATATGTCATATTGACTTTTATCGGTCTTAGTAGAAAGAGTACCTACACATGTTATCTTCATACAACGCATGCTCTCTTTCTTTGTACTGAGAAATGGGTCAAGTTTTGGAATGTGCATGCAGCAAAATGTATGTGTTTTTTCTTTTATTATTTAAAACACTAGTACTGAATATTTAGTTCTGGAATTTGTGCCATCCATACGAGCGAAATTGCATTCTCCGTCGAATGGCATTAAAAAGTAAAAATTGCCTAAATGTTTCCATCATCATTGTGCTATTGTCATTATGTTTAATACCTGATACATTGATTACAGTCAAAACTGGAAGTAACAGCCCACGAGCTAGTTCTCTGCCGAAACAAACTTGCCTCTAGCCAGAAAGAATACGAAAACTGGCGAACTACCTTACACCAGATAATACAAGATTCCCTTCCTGATAATACATATCTAGGTAAGACCGTAGTAGACCCTATTATTTTTAGTTAAGGATATATTTAAGTGTATATCAAAAAAAAACTAATATGCTCTTTAAAATAACTAATTGCACACCCAATGAAGGTTATGTTAGCATTTCAGTTTTTTTGGTGTGCATTTCAGTATTTTTGATGTGCAATTAAATACAATTAAGTTATTGTACAATATAAAAAAAACATCAAAATTCTGACTATTACGAGTAATTATTGAATACATGGTAAATGTTTTAGGTGAACCTCCGTCCCCAGGAAAATTGACAACACTAAAAGAAGTCTTGAGTAGATACAAACAACAAATCCAAAAAATGTCAACACTACAAGAGGAAATTTCTAAACGGTACAGTACTATATTTGTTTATGTTTTCGTACAGTCTAGTGTATTTTCCATAGGTAAATAGGTTGATAGGGTGACTATGAAATGATGTTAAAATGTATCTAAGAATTTATTGTAAAATAAAAATAATTTAAGATAAGTAATATTATAATTGTGCGAGCAAAATAAATTATTGTTAGTATAAAGTAGTAAACACTGGATAAAGAATAAGTTTTTTATTGTAGTGATAAAAAGTTAGAACAGCATCGTAAACAAGAATCTGAGCTACGGAGTAAAATAGAAGAGCAGAAAGGCATAGAGATGCAACTCAATTCCAAGTTGGCGGTGCTACAGAACAAATTGGAGGTGCTCGGTAACAACACTGACAGTGATTTGCTAGAAAGCTTCAAGCATCAGAATGAACGTCTGCAAATGGAATTAGAGGAAGTCAGGAGTGAACATAAGAATGTAAGTAAATAAGTCTCTGATTCGATTGCATGCATGGTTTATTTTGGTAAACTTTACTCATTATTATGATTGACTAAAGAACTGCCGAGTTTTTTCCCGGTGCCTTTTCGCTGAAACGACATCACAAATGGTAGAAGCTAAGAAGTACATTTAATATTTATAATTTTTTTTTCTTAACTACTATAATTTGATTAGATAAATTGGCCTGATGGCAGTGTGTGGGTTCGAATCCCACTCATGACTGACATTTATATGATGAGTAACTTTTATGTTTGTGGAATCTTCGTTGTTTCCGATAGCCATAACACAAATGCTTAAGTTACTGTACTACTAAGGATAGGTAATATAAGTCTGATGTTGTGCGGCTTAGTGCTTGTTCACGTTGAACGCTTGGCGCGGTGGCGGGGGCGGGCTTTTGCTCGCTACATAACCCGCGCGCGCGTTTTGACGTGAACTCTTCGATACTTAGCCATATTTTTGATAGGATCGTGTTGTTGACTGTCGGGCTAACAACACGATCCTATCAAAACCGCCTAAAAAAAAGGACATTTTGCCACCACTTACCTGAATATTATAATGGAAGGGAATTGGGAATTGGAGGAGTTGCCCTCACTGGAAGACACACTCGAACGACAAATGCCGCTCAAGACATCTACTAAAAGATCTTCAACTGATTGTAGATTACATTAGGAGAAAAATATATACCTATGTTTGATATTTCGCGCCCTTGCCCGCCACCGCGCCCGCGAGTTAACGTGAACAAGCGCTTAATCAAATTATTGTATTAAGTGTTATTCATTTCCCACAGTTAGAGCTAAAGTACACCGAGTTAGAGATGGAATACGACAAGCTAAAGTCTGAGAAAGGCAGCCGCGCGTCACTAGTGCAGGAGGCGAACGCAGACTTGCTTCGCGAACTCGAGCGATATAGCACTCAGCTTAAGAATGCACTCAAGGAGAACGGGGAACTTAAGAATTTGTACTTACAGGTATGAGCTCAAGGTGCAGTGTAGTAGTAGTAGATTTAGGTGTTGCTTAAAACTATATATTGCATCCTAATTTACCTATAGTCTATTTGTAGCATGAATATACATACTTTAAAGGGTACACTTGATGACAAAATTACAATATAAGATTTATAGCAGAAACGAAAAAAAGCATATTTTTAATCCATTTATTGTTTATTTTCGAGTTTTAATTAATGTTTTTTACTATTTATAAGTTACGAATGGCTATACACATATATACTATATATATTATATAGATATACTATAAACGTTAAATGCGGAAAATCACCAGAAAACCTAACCTAAACTTTATCTTTGTTTAAATTTAAAACATTCTCTTCTCTTAGGTATGCAGCTCAAGAGATACAGTGACACGAGAACTAAAAGATGTACAAATAAAAATACAAAGAGAAAAAGATCTTTTCAAGTCCCAAGAAAAAGATTATGTTGAGAGAATAGAGAAGGAAAAACAAAAAGTTGAGAAGTTAACTTCAGACCTCGCAAGTACGAAGGAAGACCTTGAGAGAGCCAATAAGAGGATATCAGAGCTGCAAAAAGACTTTACTGATAAGCAAAAAGAGTTTACTGATAAACTTAACAAGTACCTCGAAGGTAAGATCCATTGTTAGAAAATACATAAGAACCATATTTATAGGAGATTCTATATTCACTAAAAGTATGAGGTCTTTGTCCGAGTTTTTATATTTTTTGTTGCAATAAATTTGCTTGCGCGATGCAGTACTCTACAGTTCTAGTTTGAAATCAGGGCCATCTCATAGTAAATAGGCATGTTTATTGATTGGCTCGATGTAGTCGCATCATTTGAATGACCATTCTGTACGCTCATACATTATCGCATTATAAAATATTTTTGTTTTATTTTATAGACGAGAAGAATTCTATGAGAAAAGATATGGAACCCTGTTCCCAATGCGACAAATACGTGAAACGCATTAGACACCTAGACGAGCAGCTTAACAAATGCAGTGTTAAATTAGGTAAGTACAGAAATAATTATTTCTAGTACATAATTTTTTTTATGTGTAACGAAAATTTTATTGAAGATAGGAATTCTTTATTATGAAATCGATAATTGTATTTTGTTGTCAGTCGTGTTTTTTCACGAGTTCTTATTTTGTTTTGTATGGGCGGCTATACATTTTTATTGTCCGTGTTCACACTATCACGAAATCACGAATGAAAAACTAGATTCCGTATACAATGTGAACGTTCATTCGTCATAACGTATCGTCTTTTTTGACAAATCGTCATTCAGATCAGTATGAATGAGCTTTGAGGCACCCAGTTAGTTTAAGTTGCTTTATACCATAGTGATAAGCATGTTGTATCTACCTTTGTTAACCTTAATGAATAATTGAGCAATACCCATAATTATCTCGACAGCCTCTCAAGAAAGCAACGAGGAGTTGATGCATGAGCTGAAGGGCAAGGCGGAGTTCTTCCAGCAGTACATCATGGAGCGGTTCCGCAAGCTGCGCGAGCAGCGCTCCGTGGCCACCAACACCGACGAGCTGGAGAGCGACCAGCTCGCCACCAGCATCGAGCAGCTGGTCCAGAACTGCGACGATGATATTGCTGCTAAGGTACAACTGGCATTTATTATCATCATCAGCCAAAGGATGTCCACTGCTGGCAGGGGCTTGCCAAGGATTTTCAAACTGGTCGGTCTTGCATCACCCACATCCAGTGGATTCCTCCAATCTTTACTGAGTCATCTGTCACTGTAAATACTATTATTTATTTTTCAGACTGCGCTTATGATGAAAGAAAAGGCAATAAGAGACCAGATTGCTGAAAAGTTTACCCTCGAAATGAAAACGATGGAAATGAACTGCGCACGACGGATAAAAGAGATGGAAAATGAACATCTCGGAGCTATCTCCAAGCTAAAAGAACTCCTAGAGAGAAAAGCTCAAGAAGTTGAAACTCTTAAAGAGTTCATACTCTCCGAGAGAGGGAAAGTGACGCAGATATTGGAAGCGAAAGAGAACGAGATATCGGTGCTTATAAAGGAGCATAATGATTTGCAAGCAGAGTGCCAGAAGGCTAACGATAATGTTGTAGAGTGGAGACTGAAAGCAGAAAGGTATAAGGAGCGGATATCGCGGTTGGGGTCCTTGGAGGATATTCTGAAGCATGAGAGAGAGGAGTGGAAGCAGCGCAATTCGTCTTGTGCGAAAGAATGCCAGGCAGTGAAAGCCAAGCTGACTGACTTGCAAGCTAAAAACGCACAGCTCGAACGGAAGTACGAGAAATTACAATCAGAATATGCCACCATACAGGAGAAATATAAGAATGTCAAGAAAACTGTTTTTACTTATAAGGTAATGTTCTGTAAATGAAAACCCTAATAATGTATAATTAAGCTATATTTTTTAATCAATCAAGACTGACGGAATAACTTCAGTAAAGTGAACCTCTCGGCTCCCCCCTACCTTCGTCCATTCTTCGTTCAGTTTGAACAAATATCGAATAGTCTTTGTTCATTTAAGTAATTACAAATGCTTTATTTTCCTATTAATAGTAACAAAATACTCATTATTTTTGATCATCGAGTAAATAGTCATCTTTTCACAGGATTACATGGCGAAAAAAGATGCCCACGTCAGCAACGAAATGAACCGAATACAGGATGAGTACAGGAAAATATTCGTGAAGCTGCAGACGCAGATCAACTACCACGTGAACTGCCGCATCCAGGAGGAGCGCAGCAAGGGCAAGCCGGCGCAGGCGCCGCAGTACCAGCACTGCGACGTAAGATGCCCTTGCATTCACTTTTACTTTTTTTTTTTTTTACTAGGTCAGTTGGCAGACAGGCACGCAGCCCACCTGATGGTAAACAGCCACTGCGGCCTATTCCATTGAGGGACGCTTCACCTGGAAACGTCCCTCAATGTGCTGCCAGACTGTAGACTCATCTGATCTTCGAGTCTCTGATTTCAAGTGCACTGGCTCCCACATTAATATTGCCGGAACACAGCCAGAGCTGTTATGGCGGCAGATTTCACCTGTGAGGGTGGTAGCTAGCCAGTCGGACTCTGAAAAAGCCCTACCACCAACCAGACCCAAGGCGGAAATCGAACCCACGACCTCCGTGTTTTTATACCCGAGCGGCTTAGCCACTGTTCCACGGAGGCGGTCATACGGTTACGGTTACTATAGGGTCTTTGACTATAATAAGGGTGTTTCAGAATATAAAATCCGTTAGATGGCGTTACGTAGCCATAAGGTGCAACTACAGTCCGTTCACAAAAAGTTGTCCCCTAGCCGTTATATTGGCAAAATTGGCTACGGTTTTTCTTTTTCGCAATATTCCCGCACCTTCAACACAAGCTCCCTTGCACTGCTTTTGAACACTTTTGAAATGATTTATTTTATTAATATCACCCAACAAACAGAGCTTTACGCTTTGTTAACCTGACAAGACAACAACAGTTTGACAGTTTTGAGTTTTGACAAACTAGGGGACAACTTATGGTGAACAGACTGTAAAACGTGATGGGTTCATTTTGACATTCATATTGTATTCTAAAACACCCTCATGATTTCAAATGTTAAATCAAAGCGGTCAAGAATGCTTTACTGCTAGTATTGATGCCAGTCAGCGTCTTAAAACCGGTCTCTATTTTGATTAAAAGTTGGCTAAAATATTAAATGACTTTTATTTTTTCAGTATTCAGAAAAGTTAAAGAAGCTCAATGAAGATTTTGCGCGCCTAGCGCAATCACGGTTCACCAGCGACACGCCTGACAGCAACCAATGACGTCACAAAGCGCCACTGTGTATAGATCTCCGTCCCACATCTACTTGGACAATAAGATAAGTTTTACTGGGCTCATTGCGCTGTTTATATACTTTTAAAGCAATAACCAAGCCCTTTTACTATGTACTTACTATTTTTATTATTCTCTTCTACTGTTTAGCTCAGTCTGTGTAAGTTTTTATTTCCTGTTGGTAACAGGAAAACTGCTCAAAAGCGCCCATTTATACTGTTTATTTAAAAAGACTGTAGTAACTATAACAAATCGCTATTGTCCCATTGACGGAATTTGTATAATCCCAGTACAATAATTTAATATATAATAATGGTTTTGACTGATAAGAAATACATATTTCCTAGTGATCATTCCATAGATCGACCTTAAATATATCTGTGATAATTTAGTACACAATGTAAATAGTTATACAACTTAGATACCAGTATTATTAGTAAGAAAGTGCAAAAGACACAACATGCATATAATTATGTACATTCCTTTTGATTCCATTATCGAATTCTTACGAAAAACGTTCATGACAGAATTTATAGTAAGTCTATTATTGCTCAAATTCAATTATTGTTATAAAATATAATGCTTCGTTTCTTTATTGAGTAGTGTTTTGTTTCATTGACATATTTGATTTGAATGATTGTGGAGGAGTGGAGGTTATTATGTTTGTAAAACAAATATAAATAAAACTATTATTTTGTATTTCAGTAATGTTTTATTTCTTAATATAATATTTTGATGGAACAAATGGCATTTTAGCAACAATACATGGAATATCTTTTCCTCTAACGTTGACTAACAATTCGGTCCCATTTTTCTTTAGTTTTTCTAGTACATAGCCCATAGCAACGTTGCCGCCGAGAGAGGGGCTCGGACACCCGCTAGTTACTTTTCCTATTACCTCGTAGTTTGTCGGATCTTTGAGCAAAGCATCTTTCCTAGCCGGAGCGCCCGATTCCATTCTGATTCCAATCCTCCTTCGATCAACGCCTTCCTTTATTTGGCGCAATATGCGTTCAGCTCCTGGAAAGTTAGCTTCAGTTCTCCTCTTCTTTGCTATTAACCAAGTCAAACTAGCTTCTACAGGCGTGATACTCTCATCGATGTCATTGCCATAGAGACACAGGCCTGCTTCAAGGCGAAGAGAATCGCGTGCGCCCAAACCCGCAAGTTTCACGTCATTACTTTTGAGCAAGGATTCCGTGACAATATCTGCTTTGTCGGAGGGCATAGATATTTCGACGCCGTCTTCTCCTGTGTAGCCACATCGAGTGACTCGGCAGTCGACGCCGGCCACGGAACCAGTGGTAGAGGTCATGAAAGTCAATTCGTTCAATGGGATATTCGTAAGGGGCTGTAGAGCTGCAGCTGTTTTAGGACCTTGAACAGCTATAAGACCCCTTTGGTTCACGTCCCAGAACTCAACAGATACGTCCTTACCTTTTTTCCTAAATATTTCCGATGTTTCCTTCATGTGTTGTTTATCGACATCTAAACGACCAGCGTTAGAAACTACGTACAAAGTTTCATCATCTACTTTGGTCACTATCAAATCGTCGATAATTCCGCCGTTGCTTGTCAAAAAGACTGTGAGAGAACTGGAGCCGTGCGACATTCCCTTTAGATCTACCGGAGTGATTGATTCAAACCATTCGATACAGTCCTTGCCGCGAACGTTCGTTTGAAGCATATGAGACACGTCGAAAATGGATGCACTTTTCCGCGTAAACAAATGTGATGCGGACACACTCATGTCCGAGTATTGGACGGGCAGTAAGAATCCAGCAAAATCTACAAGCTTCCCTCCATATTTAGAATGCAGGTCGTACAACGGCGTTTTAACTGCAGGTTTGCCACTATCACTGTATGTGCGTATTGTAAAGTTGTTTTTGTATTTAACAAATAGAGGTGAAAGAATAAAGCGACTTAAACTTTTCGGAGCCATGTTCGAGGCTTGAACTGTTACGCGATACAGAATAATACCAACTGAAGTTTCTTTAACTTATCAACTGGTCGAGAGGTCGCAGGGTCAGTCGAAAATAGTTACGATAATAAAGATAAGTTAACGATGTTTGGTAAATAGTCTGATATAATTGTAATTTTTTAATCATTCTACTTAGTAATGAAAGTAATTAGCAAAGATTTATTTTTTCGAGCTGTTGGTAGACTGTTATCCTTTCATACTAATGTACCAAAATAAACAATAGTTTTTCAAACTTTGCAGTGTTTAGATCAATAATCCAGAAAAATATAATCATATTTCTTTTGTTATCCGTCCTAGTGCCTTAAAAGTTATTTTCATGACAGAGTTATGAATTCAAGTGAAAGAAAGAACACACATAATTTAAATGAGTAACTTTACAGCTGCAATAATAGATAGATGGCTTACAGATAAAACAAAATATAGACAAAAATATCTTTATTTTACAATATCTAATCACTAACTTAGATTTTTTAATGCAATGTAGTCTTCATGGGACAACAATTCACTCTTTGTTGCTTCAGAATTAGCAATACTGGATAAAACAATGGCAATATAACCATCAGAGTCAGGCATTTCCTTCAGTAGTTCTGGATGATGAACCAAGTTCTCATTTACTTCAATCAATGTTCCTTTAACACCAGAAGGTACATAGAAATTAGTTCCATCTTCAAAAACTACTTGACAGACAGCAGATTTAGGTATCAACATTTGGCCTCCTTTCTTTCCTTTGCCTTTAACTGAGTTACTTAGTCGGTCAACTTTTCCAATTGAAAAATTGATCTTATATTTACTGTTGTTTTGGAAAAAGAAATGACTTGGTGCTAAACTCACAAGCATTATTCTATTAGAATGGAACATAAGCATTATGTCATTATTTTCTATTCCTCCAAAATTTAGCAAGTACCTCTTGGTGAAATATCTGTCTGTGAAGCTCTTTACAGTTGTCAAGTCGGGTATTGAATCTAATATTTTAAACTCCATTTTGATTATTTAAATCAATGCTTGTTAACCCTTATGTAGTTACTGCGTGTGTTTCTGTGCTTGTTCTTGTGCTAGTATCCTGGCGCGGATCTCTGCGTGGCGACGACGAGAGTCTTCAAGGTTTTGTTTCTGTCTCCGGAGACGCTCTCCTTTCAAACATTTTCTCATATCTCGGTCATAGTCATTACAGTAGCCCATAAACTTTCTGAAAGGATGCTGAAAACAATTAGGTCAATAAGTGCGGCTAATAACTGATAATATCTGATCAAATGATTTTGAGGTTAATGAAATAACCGCAAGGCTTTAAACATAATTAAATACGACAGTGCCCGTTCATAATAATTCTTGCAATAGTAATTTATTTTATAGAAAATGCCCAATAGTAAACTATCATTACAAAATAATGTTATGCAATTGAGAAACAAACCTCAACATGACAATCTTGTAGCTTTTTTATCAATATATTGCACTCGTCAGTGTGCAAATGCGGTGATAAATCAGTGTGCATTACTTATTCGTTAAACGTGGGGTGTTGTGCCGAAAATGCAATGTGGTTAATACACAATATTAAATGGACTGAAAAATAAAACAATTCGCATTGATCGAGGACAAGTCGCTACTGTCAATGTCAGTTTGACATTTTATTTAAAAAAAAATCTAATGCAGTCCATCAAAGATACAAAACATCAAACAGACGAGATTAATAATGCCCATTTATAATAAATGAAATGAACACCAAATAAAATTGATTTTTTCTCTCCTATAACGTAAACTAGCTACGAAACTAATAAGTACCATTATTAGTACCATTACCAATCCATTATTAGTTTTGTTTTGATTTTCTTTGGCCCCATGTAGTGGTTCCTGTCCTAAAATTCCTAAAATTGTAATAGTTCTTGGCCTAGCCTAGCCCTTGATCCGGTAAATTCAGTTTGTGTTAGATAATTTAGTAGTAACTTTTACAGGAATTTAACTTACGTTACGTTACTCGCTATGTTTTTTTTTCTGACTGTACTTCGCCATTGCTTACAGTGGTAGTCTGTTATTAACTAAGCTCGTTTCCTGGGTAGACCTCGCCTGTGTTGTTTATTCACTGGCTGTCGTTTAGTTTTAATCTTGGCTCATCTTTCAGGATGCGTCCCGTCCGGCAAAGCTTACCTACTTACTCCACCTCCGGTGCCATTTTTTGAGCGTACAATAATATTCCATATTCGATCAATTCGTTTTAGGTCTAAAATATCTCTATATTAAATCTTGAGCTTGAAGTCTTCCTTTATGTATACTTACGCTACCATGGAAAAGAAGCTGTTCCAAGCAATATCGATGTGGAGATCGATTTCCTCTGTGTTACCTGTTTTCGAAGGAGATTAGAAGACTAGCTGGTCCTGGTTAATAAATATAGGTGATTCGAGTCCCAGAGAATTATCCACCCATTGCCCCCCAGTCCCCCCACGAAGGGTAGACGGTAGGTACCCGTGGAAAAAATAATGTATCATAATATTATGGTATTCAGGTGAACGTAAATAAAACAACAACTTTCATATAATATTTACTTAAATAGTCACATTGTCTCATTACATAACTAACAAAGAAATAAGGCAGAGACCGCATAACATGGGATTAGTCCTAATGTTGTGTAGGAACTCCTCAACTTCAATAAATAAAGTAACAAATTCACTAACAAACTTTAACATAATGACTAGATTAAAATAATCGTATTTTTGAGAATTGTATAAAAAGACTAAAGTCAGTGTTAATAGGAAATTGGAAGATGTCTTGCATTTTACCGTCTATCATCAACTAATAAACGCACGAAGAAAATCACATGACTCATACACCTCCTCGCTCACCGCAAAACAGGAACAAGCAAATATTTAAGCAAATTAATACAAATAAATACAAAATGCGATATAACAAAAACAGTATTTTGATGCCCGATTAGATAAGAAATGCAAAATGTGCCCAAAAATAATTGTTTCCAATTGATAAAATTAAAAAGCGGGTGTTAAGTGTGGCGGGTCGTTCGTTCGCGCGAGCATCAACTCTTGGGCATGCCCTGGGGCGTGGCGGTCTCCACCATCTTCTTGTATTTGCCGACGAGCTCGGGCAGATCGTAGGCGATGGCGACGTCGAGCCGCGTGATGGGGCAGCCGCGGAAGTACGTGCACGTCGCCGACAGCTGTTGGAACTCGTACAGCGGGTTCAGCCGGAAGAAGTCCCGGTACGTCTCCGGGTCCGGCAAATCGTACCTGATAAACATCGATGCGTTTAGAAAACGTTTAATACAAATTAGTAAAAGTGGGTATTATACGCGTCAAATTAATGGCTTGTCTGAACATCGAGCGAGAACCTGGGCAGAACATAAAGAATAAGTCATTGCAGAGGGGTGCAGCCGCGCCCCACACCTGCGCAAACGACGCTCGCAGCTAACTTCAGAAAAGCCAATTAAGTTGACGGAGACTATACCTAAGCAATGCGTAGGTTTTTCGTATTTCATTATGAAAAAATATTGGATTAAAACAATGTAATTTAATAAGTCTCGCGTCCATCCTTTATTTTAAGAAAAGCTTTTAACTAATAGCAATATTAACATTCTTTATAAATAAACCACTCTGTTTATCACACAAATATCGACTCGTGATGAATTAGGTCTAAATAAATACATCTAAATAACAAAGATATTCCGAACGGAATTGAAAGTATGATCAGGTAGTCTTAATTCATACGAATTTTGGTCTTCACTTGTAATTAGATGAGTGAGTGTCAACCACTTGGCTGGAGTTTATTGATGCCAAAACAGCTGCCAACTAAAAGTATTTATATGTATAGGTATAACTACGCGGTCCTCATTTAGTTTATGTAGATATAAAGCGTCACTACGTGATGCCTATTATTACTAAAGTTTTCAATAGTGTCTTTGAAAAACTCGATTTTTATAATATATTCTTAATCGTTGACAGCTGTTATCAGAAAAAAAACACAGTTCAACTTTTTCGGAAGTTTCTTCAAAGACCACTTTAGGTATAGGTACCTACCGCACATAGACCTTTGTCATTTCCTGCTTCTAAATTGGCAGAGGGAATAAAATAATATGATAAACTCTCCTTAAAAAGAAAGAGTCTCTAAGAACTGAGGGTAGATAGCAGAAGGTGAAATCTAATAATTCCATAAACCAGTGCACATTTTTTTACCTTGAAATATTGGTGAGAGTACTGAGTCCTTCATAGATGTGGTAGTTCTGTGGATTCTCAATGATGGCGTCAGCGATGAGCTTCTTGTTTCCAAATATTGTCTTGTGGTTGTAGTATGTTGTAAGATAGCAATCGACCATTTTTGCGTGGTTTCGGACTCGCACCTAGAAGTTTGAAAACCTTAATAATCAGATTTTTTACAGAAAAAGAGCATAAAATGAAAATAGACTTAATGTAATGTAAGTGTGCTTTTGTAGTTCTTTGGTGTTTGTCCAAATATCAAGTACTTATTCACAACGAACTTTCACTGTTTATTATGTCCATCCTTCGGTTTCGTGGGTAGTCTATCTCTTTATGGTAGCCACTGGCTCGTCCCTATTGGGGGTCCCCGTCAGTGGTTTATTTATCACTATCACCGGCCTGTCTCAGTCCACTGCTGGACATACGCCTCTCCCAATGTTCACCACTTAAGTAGTTCGGTTATTAGCTACTCGCATTCAGCTACTGCCAGCCATTCTGCGTAAGACTGCGTAAATCGTAACTATATAACTGAGGGCGTCCTACATTGCGATTTGCGTCCTACTTTTTAAAGATTTAAATCGACTTACCGCAAATCTCCTAGCGCTGGCGATCTTGTTCTCGATGCGCTTGTCTATGGCATGCCGCAAATCCCGCAGAAGTTCGCGCTCCTGGGCCTGCAGCAGCCGCTGCGGCGCGCCCGCCTCGTACGGCATCGACCACAGCGACACCGCGTACATCACCGGCGGCTGCGCGGAGCTCATCAGCGGCGAGATGTTCCAGATCAGCGCGCTCTGGACGCGCATCAGCTCCTCTGGCTTCACGGTGTCTGCTTTATTCAGCACAATGCGCGTCTGCAACAAACGTTTTCGTAACGGAAACTTGAGCGAAGCAAAGGGATATTTCGATATTTGCTATTGTTAAGGTAACGTATCGCATTTCTTTAAGAACTATGTATTAATGGATATCTTTCTACTTTTTAAAACGCGATTCTTGACACTTTTTCTAGGATGTGATTATTAAAAATGTACTTTGACTGCATTAACTACCAATTAATTCAGTTCTTTTTAGTATTTTTATGATATCATCTTACAGTCCCATGTTAGAATCTGAAATGATAAACTTATAAAAGTGTTCCAATAAAAAGTCGTTATAGGGCGCACTTTTAAACGGCGCCATCTCTCTTCTCTTGCTGTCCCACCGTGCCGTGATAGTGCTCTCACTATCACGGCACTCCCTACTCTAATCTCTATTAGGGTAGGGAGTGCACTTATTGTGTTTGCGCACTCTCTTGTGTATTGATCGTAAAGATTGGCCGCTGTAGCCAAAACTCGGCTAGGAGAACGGAATCGTTGTTAACATATCATGATATATAATTTACCTGAGACTCCCTGCCCTTGAGTTGGTCGAGGATAGCTTCAGTTTCTGGGCCAACGTCAAGCTTGGAAGGATCGTATACGAGGAAAATGATGTCAGCTCGGTCGATGAACCATTGGCAGGCGTCATTGAAGGGGAACACTCGAGACACTTGCTTCCTCACTTCCAATATTCCAGGAATTTCAACAATGTTGACCTTGAAGTAAAATCGAATGTTAAATTATTTATGAGGTAGTTCCTTCAAATCTACACGCATATTTTATGAAAAATAACCTTTTCCAAAATTTTGCTTGGATACCGAAGTCCCCTAAGACGCTCCTCCAAGCCCTGTCCGAACTTTTGCAGTCCTGAAAAGGTCCAGTCGGCCGCGAGCTGAGTGCCATCCAAAACCTCAGGATTTTTGCCGTGCATCAGAATGTTGAAATACGCCGGTGAAGGCTCAGCACCTAAAAGTTAGGGGATTATAATTTTCATGAAGATAATAATTTACAGTTATTTACACGCCAAACTCTCTCGTTTTGGACTTGCCTGTTCTTAGAGACCATTCCGTGAATTCCAGTCCAGTGAGGTAGTTTGTAATGCTAGATTTTCCGCCACTCCATGGTCCCATTAAGAGCACCAATGGTTTTGAAAATATTTCAGGGTCGCCAAAGTGTCTGTTGCTCAGGTCTCTGTACTTATATAGTGCTTCTAAAGGCTTAATGGAATTTTCGTAGAGCTTCTTCAAATCTCGAAGGACGATGTCAGCTGCCTTTTCTATGATGATTTCAGCTTCGCTCGCTTCCTCGTCTAGTCTGAGGATTTGGTTGATGTGTTCACGAGATCTTAGGTTCTCTGGGATTTCTCCAGTCTACAACAAAAAAAAAATGTTACTATAGAAAAGAAATAAAATAATTAATTTCATAATAATTTTGATAAAAAAAAATCCTAGAAACTTACTAAAAGTAAATCTTCTTCAGGAGTGCCTTCTGATTCCTCATCAGTTTCTTCAGCTGCCTCAGATTCTGCACCGTCCTCGGCTTCAGCGCCTTCCTCAGCTTTAGCTTCTGTGCCTTTCTCGGTCTCTTCGGCTCCTTCAGCCTCAGCACCCTCGTCACCTTCACTTACATCTTCGGCAGTCTCAGATTCACCTTCTTGAGCAGCCTCTTCTTCAGATTTTTCACCATCATCGTCTTCTTTGCTGTCATCCTTAGCCTGTTCTTCAGTATCCTCGTCCGACTTGTCTTCTACCCCTCCGTCAGCAGCAGCTTCAGCGGACTGCTCTTCTTTTTCCTTGGATTCTTCTTTATCTTCAGCAGATTTATTTTCATCGTCTTCCTCATCTCCTTCTTTAGATTCAGATTCCTTTGTTTCCTTCGAATCAGTATCATCTTCAGTGGTTTCTTTGTCTTCTTGTGATTCAGCCTTTTCTTGAGATCCATCGTCTTCTTTTGTCTTGTCATCGTCTTCGCCTTGAGCTTCTGCAGAAGCATCAGACGCTTCTTCAGATTTATCATCCTCAGCTGTTTCTTGTTCCGCCTCTTTAGAATCATCATCTTCCGTCTCACTAGCCTGCTCTTTACTATCGTCATTCTCGGCACCAGCTTCTTTTACTTCCTCGCTTTCGTTTGCCTCATCTTTAGTTTCGTCTTTGTCTTCGCCACTCTCTGAAATAATTTAGTACGATTTAAGAATATACTTGGTTGTGGGTTTCAAGGAAGGAAGGTGCTCCACCGATAAGAGCGTAGCTCTTAAATAAAAAATGCAAAATATTTGTAGCCACTATTGATTTAAATTACTATACAAATAATAAAAGATATTTTTCAGGAGGTAAAATAAGTAAGCAGTATAATTGCAAACTTTGACATTTGTGCTCTGATTGGTATCAAATGGATTGGATCAAATATTTTACTTGTGTTAGCTTTGTAGTGTTATTTACAAAAATGATTTTTAAGTGTGGTGTTTTCGAGATACTGGTACGATTATATTTGATGGTTATACCTTGTTCGGCTGCTTCATCAGCGGATGCGTTTTCTTTGCTGTCTCCGTCGTCATCCTGCTTGTCCTCGTCTTGCTGTTCGCTGGTGTCATCTCCCGTCGCATCTTCCTTTGATTCGTTATCATCGGCTCCGCCCTCTAAGTTTTCAACTGACGCTTGAGAAACGTAAGGCTCATCAGCTACCTCGACCGATGGTGAGTCTGCCTCTTTACTGTCTGCGTCCGCTGCTTCACCTCCATCTTCTGATGAGTGTGCTTCAGTCGTGTCGTCATCTATACTTACTTCACTACTGTCGTTTTTTTCTGCGGAATCTGCAAACACAAGATCCGATATTTTAGTATGAATATTTCTATTTACTTTGAATATACATATTATATCTGTAATAGTATTTAACGGCTGTATGTTTTTATTGCCGCATTGACGTGATGTTGTACCTTCTTGATGTATGTACGTGCATTTATAAATTTTACAATTTATTTATATTTTGTAAAGTCGACTCCAGCTAATGTTGCATAGTTTTTGTTTCAAATATACGTACCTACTGGATGACTTTTTTCACCGTCAGGAAAATTTGCGTGTGAGATAGGTAAATGATATAGGTGACGATAGCATGAATTGATTACTTTAAAAAAAAGGAGACGGATATGAAACTCGTAGTTGTATCTAGTAGTGAGTTTAATAATTGTGAAGTGATGATGGCTTTATAGTAATAAAATTAATTATCCTAGGATATCTTTGTATTGTATCGATAGATAACCAGTTTCAGATGAAAAATTAACATACTGTGTTTGTAATCTACATGAATAAATAATTTTTATTTAACCTAGGTAAACTAACTAACCAAAAACTTCTGAAACCGGCCAGTAAAAAAACAAATATTCTCAAGGGAATTGTCGGAAGCCGACGAAAAACGTAACATTTTATTTGCTTATTTAGCGTGCGTGATCAGTAAATTTTGATTTTTGCTCGTTGTTGTGAAATAACTGTCTTGCAGCGTAAACGTAAATCTTTGTTTAATGATTCATTCTGTAGATGGCTCAGTGGAGGCAGGTGTCTATTATTGACCGGGGAATATAACGGACGGGTGACGATGCGCGCTGTGCGTTGTTAAAATAGAATCAAGAGCTCGACACGCGAATCAACTCGAAATGAGGAACCCGTGTCAATCTCGCGTTATTCTTGTTCCTGGTGCTATATAACATTGACGTCCGTTTCGCATTGTTAAATTTGAGGTAAACTGGTTTGAATGATAGGAAGTCAAACACTAGGTATTTCTTACGAAAAAGAGTGACTACGTTTTTTAAAGTCGAATCCTTTCCATAATTTCCTATGCGAAAAATTTAATGTACAACCCGGAAGTTGCCTACTTATTACTAGTTTAACTCGTGATCGCAATTTGGGTCAGTTCTAACAGGGGAGCAGTAAAAAAAAGAAACATTGTGACAGTCATCACAGTGCTCTACCTATGATCTATATAATCGTTTATAATTAATAAATTAAAAACTAACCCTCTTTCTTTGGTCACAAGTTCGCAAATTCTTTCTTTTTAAGTCGTTTTCATGACAATAAAAATTAAGAATTTGTCCTGTGTAGTCCGTCGGTCTTGTTAGCCTTCTGCCAGTATTATATTACATGTACTTGCGGTTATAAAAAAGGACTTATATTGGATAAGCTAGTAAGTAAAAGATAAAAAACAAAATAATCACCAATTTACCTGGTTCCGCGTCCCCCGATTCTAGCTCTTTCAGAGCTTTTTCGATGTATGGACGGCATTGTGACTCTGAAGGTACGTCGTCATCGGCTGAAACAATTATCAAGCGAATTAATAACGTATATATCTTATATTAATATCGATCCTACCTTGACAAACTGACAGAGCTCGATGGGTTTGGTACTACAAACTTAGCAATGAGTTTTAATTATTTATTCCCGTCAATTTATATGTAGGTGATTGCGGGTTACTTTGACCCGCAATCTTTGATTTTAAATTTTAGCTAAAATTAAAAAAGCGGCCAAGTGCGACTCGGACTCGCCCATGAAGGGTTCCGTAGCAGCAAGTATCATCATAATATAAGAGTTCTTGTAGTTCTTTGTAAGTTTGATCGATGTTTTAATAATAGTGTATTTTTTAAAATTTTACGATTTAGGTATGTCGTATTAAAAAAAACTAATTACTTGATCTCGTTCAAACCAATTTTCGCTGGTAGTTTGCATGGTAATGTACATCATATATTATTTTTAGTTTTATCATTCTTTTATTTTAGAAGTTACAGGGGGGGACACAAATTTTACTAATTTGGAAGTGTCTCACGCACAAACTATTAAGTTTAGAAAAAAATTATTTTAGAAACCTCATTATCATTTTAAAGACCTATCCATAGATACTCCACACGTAAGGGTTTGATAAAAAAAATTTTGAGTTTCAGTTCTAAGTATGGGGAGCCCCCACAATTTATTGTTTTTTTCTGTTTTCGTATGAAAATCTTAATGTTGTTCACAGAATACATCTACTTACCAAGTTGCAACAGTATAGTCCTTATAGTTTCAGTAAAAAGTGCCTGTGAGTGACATACGGACGGACAGACAGACAGACAGACATGACGAATCCATAAGGGTTCCGTTTTTTGCCATTTGGCTACGGAACCCTAAAAACAGGAGACAGAAGGAAGTACTCTACTCGCCACTTTGCAGCGAAAGCAGTATTCTGTCTAGTACCTATAAGCCAATAGGGCTAGCATTATAATAATGTTTAAAATAAGAAAAGAGTACTCTAATCTTGTTTTTTTTAATTTGAGCCAAAGTTTCCGCCCTTCAGGGGCTAAGTAAGTTTTTGCGATGATGAATGCGTTTACGCACGTCCTCAGCCATGGGGGTGACTGAGGGTGTGGATCTCTCGCAGAGTCTACCCACTAAACCCAATGGGGTCCCTCATGGTCTCATTGGTTACACTCCCTGGTTCCATGCCTGAGGCCATTATTCCAATGAGTGCCCTTAAGGGCCTAAGTAACCCTGCAATTACAGTACTAAAACTTTTTTCGTTCAACAAAAATACGTAAATTAATGTACGAATATGTACTAAAACTGCCAGGACGAGACCGTATATGGCACGTTCTGCAAAATAGTTCTCAGATGTTGAGCCAAAGAGCCAAAGAGTTGAGTTTTTAACTCTAAGTACAAGATTCACAAACTCTACTTAGTATCAAGTGAAAATTGTTATCTTTGCACTATATAATCAAGTGAAAATATGTAGTTAGCTTTGCACTAATCGGTGAGTACCGTAACGTAAAATTCCCAATATAAAGTAATCGATTGACGATTCTAATTACCTAATTTTAACTTTTCGATATTATTATTGGTATGACAACTCGACAGATCTCTAGCATGAAATTATTTCTTGGGAATCCTAAAATAATATATCTATATTTTATTATTATTTACAACAAGAAATCTTATATTACCTGATCACTTACTTAGATTCATACAAACTTCTATCGTCTTGTTTTTACGTTTGATTGTAAAAGTTTGGAGTTTTTACCTATTTGTTGTTTGTGTACTAATACTACCTTACTCACATACCAAATTTTAATTTTCTAGGGCTTTAAGGAGTAGCTTAATGAATTGAATGTAGGTAGACCTTGTAACACTTAAAATTTACAGTCATATTTAAATTGCTCTAAAATAAATATTATGTAGCATTCTAAATCTTAAAGCTCTTTTATTTAATTTCGTTGCATGACATGCATGCATGACATTAATGCAATCGTGGATGTTAGGTAAGTATTTCTACGTGTGTAACAAAATCCTCTTTACCATCTGATAAACAAATAAAATTGTAGCTTCGATTAGTTTGATGGATGTGACAGCAGCGGGACAGTTACCTACACTTTATGACTGCCTCCGTAGTGCAATGTCTCGTAGGTCGCACTTAAAAACGTTGGTCGCGTCAGGGTCTGTTATTTCCAAATTCCAAGACACGCGGGGGCGTGTCTTGGAATTTGGAAAGCTAATAAAGCCGCTTATCCTGCGCCTGATCTTTCAAGTCAGACTGCTGAAACACTGTATTAAAAAAATGGATTGACAGGGCGTGAACTTGTGTCTGCCAACTAATTTTTCCAATAGTCAAAACAACTGGTAATAACGACAGCGAAGGCAAGCTAACTTTATACATACCTAGTTTAACGTTGTGGCCATTGGCCATCTTATAGACAGAATGCATGGCATGCCTAAGCTCAGCTGGTAACTGTAGCATAGATATACATATTTTAGGTACGTAACGACGACCACAGAATGCATTGAATGCCCAACTTTGCTTGTGTAACACCGCAAAGCGGGTGTTTATACTCCGCTAGTTTTAGCTTTGGGATTTTAAGACACATCTGTCGCATTACTGTGGCCTTTCTTCAATTATGAGATCATGGTTAACATCAAGGCAGAAAAGATCAAAATAGCCGTGAATTAGTTGTATTTTGAACAAGACATCATTCAATTAATGAATTCGGATGCGAAAGTATTATAAGTGTTTTACCTACAAAATAAAGTGATAAAAAGTCGGGTTAAAAAATTTAGATTTTATTAAACCGTGACTTAATTGGATTTAAAAAGTATTAAGAGTATTTAAATGATAGTTTTGTATAGTTCAGTCACTTTGGAGAAGACTCTACATAAAAGTAACTGTTTTCATTATGAGTTTAGGTACCTATATTAAAACTAAATATATCATATATGCGGTACATTGATCTGATACCCACCTAAGCACAGAATATATACTAAAGTACCTAAGCAAGAATCACATCAAATTCGTCGTGGTAGAATAGTCACTACGAAAAATGCGCAATCGAAGCAGTCAAATTACATACCTAGGTATTTTATTCATACGTTTTCTCCTGCCACTCAAATCATTTGTAAGGCTTTCTGTTGTAAATGTAATGAATGTCTGCTTTGTGAGATGAATAAACGCATTCATTTATGTACACAATATATTAAGTAAACTACTACTTATTAGTTATTGTGAATTACGATATATTCTAATGTATCTATCTGAACTGTGTAGCGGTGCCTTCCATATTCCTGTGCGTGCTATTAGTGTCTTACTATGACCATGCAGAGAGAGATCAGACACAGGACAAACCACATTTCATGCATTCCGATCCATATTCCGGTGTTAAACAGCTACATTTTTATTCCAAGTTTATTCGTCTGTAAACAAATTCATAAATTCTATGTTGAAGTGTGAATGCATCCAACCATTGATCCATCTAGGATCGTAACTCCTATTATAGCTCTACTAACAATGGAACTTGTTGCTGTTTTATTGCACATGACATGTAAGAATTGAGAAAAAGTCGGAAAGGCACAAATACAGTCATAATGAAAAATATGTTATTTTAATTGTTATTACACCTCTTATATATACTAGATGTCAGACAAAATCGCAAGAAGTGCCCAGAACTAAAACTTTGCTTGTAGTTTACCTATTGTGGTCGAGCTTATCGTGAGAGGCTAAAGAGCGATAACATAAATATGTAATGCGAAAAATTATTATGACTCAGACATAAAATTCTATTTAAAATAATATGAAGTTTGTAGGTACAAATACGAGATTTTTCTTCAATATCATTAGGACGAATATTCAATTCTGTACATAGGTATTTTCTGTTTTTTGAATAAGCTCATAAGTGCAATAATTGGTTAACTCAGGATAAGCTTTGATTTAATTGATGCAATTTGATAATTTTGGTTGCAAACTTTTGGAATAGAGTAGTCCACTGGGGTTCAACCCGAGGCTCCGGAAGGTTTAATGGTAGTGGGGGGCAGTAGGGCTTATTTATAGACCAACCATTGTTTTCCGTGACCACGGTTGCTAGCTGTAAAGCAATCGAACCGTCAGGTTTCAAAGTGCGATTTACTCCGTTCAACTGGGATTTATTTCATAACCAACTATTATTATCCCTACAACGAGTACTATAATACCTAAATGCATCGGACATTTTAGCATTATTTTTTTATTGAGAGGTTAATAGAAATAGAAGAGATTATGGAAAGTTAGGAAAGAAGCAAATAACTATACCTACCTACCTACAAAAAAAAGAGATGAGTTTGAAATTTATTAAAATGGAACACTCGGAAAGAAAAATAATACCGACTTCTTAACAAATGGTTTAACAGGGTAAAACTATAATTGAGTTTATTTTAATAAAAACTGAAAAGGCAAAAAGTTACAAAACTTACCTACCTAAGATTAAGGAAAAACATAAAACTTCCTATGCTTAATGTATCTAAACAATTAAAATATCCGTACCTAATAGTAATTGATCAACGAAAAAAACCCTATGTCTGCCTACTAAGGTACGGGACTACAATGTGAAACACTCCTTATTTTAAGCACCTTTATAGAAGGTTTTGCATATTTATACTATCACTAAGTATCAGACACGAGGGTAGTAACCCGATTGAGGGAGGATGAGATTTCAGCAGTAGGCTACTCTGTTCATTTAAATATAATATAAAAATAATAATGAATATTCTTGGGGCTTGGACATCTAGCCCCAAATTTAAATCAGTCTAAGAGCATATTTTCACGAGGGGATGTTTTTCGAATGTAATGGGTTCATTTGGGCGTTTGTTCGCAAGCATCCCGTTTGGGTAACGTAGGTACCTACCTATTAGCTACGTTAGCTAGTAAAACTATAGTAAGTAGCACTCAAATCAGGATCGTGCTAGCAATCTATCAATGATGTTAATCTCTATGTGCGACTGATCTTGTTGCTAAGAAAGAATGACGTCCTCTTAAAGCCTGTATTTCTTTCTGAATTCTCTTTCCGTAAATGCTGCATTGGTATTTTACAGAAAGTTTTGACAAAATTGCGGAAACAATGTGATAAATCCGGTATAACCCATCTGGACGATAACTTTATTTCAAAGATGGATGCCCTTGCCCGGCAATCGGAAATTGAATAGGCTGATACTAACTTTTCTTCTTTACAATAATTGTTTGCAATAGTTTAACAAAATAGAATTTTGATAGATAGAGATAGACAGACACACACATAATTTAGGTACTTTTTTTATCTATAGCCTATTTGTCTACTCAAGACTGTTTCTTGTGATAAGTTAATGCCTCATCAGTATTGAGTACGTACCCTAGTCTTTTCTTCTTTATTTCCATCTTACGAAGTCCGGAAACATAAAGTGTAATTACCTACCCACCCATTAGCACAGGAACTTTTTGCCACTATTTATTCGCGTTTGTGTGATTGACTAGTATTACTCCTGTTTCCGTTCTCTATAAATATTTTTGTACCTCCTATCCTATCCTATATCATATAGTGACCCAAAAACTTGGCCTTGGTGCATTCCGCCGTTTCAAGGTGATTATTTACGTAGATTTATCTGTGTCGCAAGGTTGTCTAGATTTTAAGTTTAATTCATTTTACTTACATTGTCTTTATAACAAATTTTTTCACAGCCCTCGCGCTTTTAACTTCTGTTCAACGCTGTAATTGTTAGAAAATGTATTCTTTTAGTCATGAGGCATTTAATGTTAATATTTTTATGTGGGTAGTTACACATTTTCTCTACTCCCATATCGGCGTTCTAATTAGAAAGTTATTCCAAGCTCTACCTCTGAATGGCACAATATTAGTTAGTACTTATCTGATTGACGTGTTGTAGACTAAGTAAGAGAAATTTACTACTTAATCTCCAAATTGTGGTATTACAAATTTGATATACCTTCAGTTGATAAATTTTAACATCAAATTGTTTTTTTAACTACTTACCCGAACAATTACTGACAGTGTGTGTGCAGGGACAAAAGTACTATAGTCTGACCTACATTCTAGTCGCATTTTTATAATGTCGTCACGATCCTATCGTTTTTCACAAGATGGCGACACAACGACAAATCCCTGTATTTCTATTTACGTATCAAGCTTTTAGGTAGAGAGCGTTTCGTGATCGGCTCTCGCCAAAGCAATAAAACAACTGCCCTAGACAATACACATTTCTTTGACACATTTAAATAGGTTACGGGATATTTTGTCACATGAAACATCTAAGGTTATTGCCAAAAATAGAGCACATACGCGAGCTTTTTACATAATTTCAGCGCAAGTTACGCCGAAAATAGCAGCGATATGGTGACGCAAAGCAGGCACTCCGGCCCGCGCGCGCGCACTCACCTCTCGCCGCGACCGTGAGCGCCGCCGCGGCGACATACATGCACAACATAAACCTCCATAACCTTAATCTTGTGGTCCACATTTTGTTCAAGTTCAACCCGTTAAGCCGGGCTATCAGTCATTTGCACTCACACTCGCGCACCCGTTCGACCGATCTACGGATTTGATACACATCTACACTGAATAAATGAATCCACCCCCGATTAACACGGCTTGCACTCCCAGAGGAATGCAACTCGTGTCAATACGCACCATTAAATCGTAGTAAGGGGGAGCTTTGCAAAAGTCATAAATTCAAAGTGTAAAATGTGTAATTTTACGGGCGCTCCCGAGTTAACCGCGTTTTAATGGTGGGTAGTTCGCGACACTGGACGCGGACGTACTCTATTTCCGGAGACAGCACAGCATCGCTGGTCGGAGGGGTACTGGCGCGGCGTGAAGCTCTCGGCGGGTGGAGCTTTCGCGGTGTTCAGTCGGGAGCGCGTGCCAACTGCCGAGGCGCGGCGCGGGCGCACGCTACACGCGCCGGCGCCGCGCGATCCCCTTCATTGCTTTTCTTCAATAAAATTGCTACATTCAGGACAGCATCCATGACATTTTACCGACTTTAAAGTCTTTCGTTTGATTGATGCGAAAAATAAATTGGCTAATCGTATCAACTATCAATCTTTACAATATTTGCATCTTTAATATGTTTTCACTTTTAGTTAGAACATGTTTCCAGTGATCTATAGGAACAGATCAAAACGGAATCAACAATTTATTCTTTAACTCTTTTTTATTCATAATTGGGCACATTAACCATCAGACTTCCAACTACATAGGTATATACTTAGTTGTAAGGGTATCGTAGGTATACTTGTAATGTACAGGTGCAACAAAAGCAGCATTAATGAATGCTGCTTTTGCTGTCTCTACTTACTAGCAAATACGGCTTTCTCTGCTGTCCAAGATGAAAATACAATCAACAATTAAAAAAAAAAACACGTTAGTATATTAATAGGGGTCCTAAGATGGTGGCAGAGTCCAGAGCAAAATGGAAATTGTTCTCATAAATTAGATGATGATAAAGATCTAGCTACATTACTTACTAATTTTTCTAACTCACTGGTGTTTTTGGGCACTGTGGTGGCTGTTTATAGGCAGCTAGGCCTTTAGAAGTTTGGTAAAGAGGGAAACCAAATACAGTGTTTCACATAATTATTTCTCAAAATGTTATTATTTAGAAAGCCTGTTAAATGTGAGATATTAAGTAGGTACGTATGGGCAAACTTGCAGTATAACAGAAGCACAAATTCAGAAAGAGCCAAGATAGAGAAATCAACAAATGAAGCCAGGGAATTCGTATTTCTCATGGCAGACACTTAATTAATGCCTTAAGTCTTCACATGATTAAATCGAAATGTCAATTTTAAAATTATAACGTTTACGGCGGCAAGCTGTTGGTATCATTCAGCGTTGATTAATGCCGGCAACCGCGTATCTACCCGTTGTTGGCTCGCTCAGCAAAGGCGGTACGGGCAGATATTTCAACCTGTCGAGGCAATATAGACTGCACTCTGGTGATTTGGAACTGTATGCACTACACGATCCCACGTAGAGATGTTACGTAAATAGTTTACATTCGAGTCTATTTGCAGCTCCGCCCCGGTATCGTAGGTGTTGCGATCGTGACATAATAACTCACTCTTTGGTATAATATACCTAGAATGCTATGCAGATTAGCTGTTACAAAAAATAAACACTAACTATAATATGCGTAAGTTTTTTATTACAACTAATTTACCTCACAGATTCACTATTACAGTTTTGAAATTTTCAGGAACAAATATTTTAATTTTTAATTGTTGCTCAATGTTCCCAATAAAATACGCTTTTATTAAGTAACTAGCGGGCGCCCGCGGTTTCACCCGCGTGGTTCCCGTTCCCGTGGGAATTGATCAAAATCCTTTCTTAGCGGATGCCTACGTCATAACATCTACCTGCATGCCAAATTTCAGCCCGATCCATCCAGTGGTTTGGGCTGTGCGTTGATATCTATCTATGTCAGTCAGTCACCTTTGAGTTTTATATATTTAAGTAATAATATGTAGGTATGTAGTTGTTAGAACACGAATTCTTTAAACAACGTGTTACTTTCTTTCCCCCCGGTGCACTGGCGGCCCAAGCGGGAAAAATTGCAATTTTTGCCATGGTAGAGGCGCCAGAGGTTAACTTGGCCCTTCTAGACGGGGATCAGCTGCTTCTAGACGGTGCGGACGCCAACTACATGACTTGCATCAGACATACATTACACGCATCTCTGTCACAACCGGATGGAGATGGCCCATTGCAGTGCTTCCAGCTATTTCCAACGCCCCCATACCCGCAGGAGAGGGTCTTTCAGAGCGATTGCCTTTAAATTGTACGTCCTTGCCAGTAGTATCATGGATAGAGAGGGAAAGCCGCCTCCCATATAACACTAACATCAGGCTGGAAGGAAAAAAAAGCTCTTAAAACGAAATACTTAGCTAAGTAAATGGAAATAAGAAATTGTTTTGTACAGGACTTGTTTTAGATTAATTAATTTTATGTACATACCTCATTATGGTCAATAGTCATAAGTAGGTATACTTTAGTAAGTATTTATTACTCAGTATTACTAGCACTGAGCTCCATGATAATACGCTCAGCGTATTACGCGGAGATCAGTGATTACTAGGCTTCTCCGACCTACTTATTTCAAGTGTACAATACTACAATAAGTATCTATGGATCCAACATAATTATGAATGTTGTGTCAGTGGTGGACAAATAGTGGGGGGCTTAGAATAAGGTGGGGGGCATCGGGAATAAACGCGCCTGCTTAGCTGAACCAAGTTTCGAACAAAGGAACATTCGTTACTTGCATGGTTGATAAAATTATTCATGATATCATGGTGTCGATGACGCGGCGGAGGACACGGCGCAGCACATCCCGGCCAGGTGGAAGGTTTCGGCCAGGATGTGCTGAAGTGTGGAAGCCACCGTGTCAGTTTCTCCCGGGCGTTAATAAAATCAAAATCAAAATATTCTTTATTCATGTAAACTTGTATCAAGTATTTATGAATCGTCAATTACAGAGTGACTCTACCACCGGCTTCGGAATGCAGTCATCTGCCGAGAAGAACCGGCAAGAAACTCGACAGTTACTCTTTTTCATCGCCATGTTTGTTTACAATTTGTTTGTTACAATTACTGATTAGTTTTAGAATACCAAGCCATACAGTATAAAGTATAAGAATGAGACTATAATCTAGAAAAATCCGTGAGCCCTGGAAGACCAGTGCCCAAAGGTGGCACCTGCAGCACAAGTATGACGTATGTGCCAGCCATAATTTCACTCAACCATATTAGAGGGAATGTAACCACCCGACACATAACGCCACCACCCCAAGCACATTTTAGCGAGCATGACCGCCAAGGCTACAGACTCTTCAGGATTCTTTGAATGAAAAATAAATTTACTACTAATAAACTCGACCGTTACTCTTTTTAATCGCCAAAGAAATTTATAAGTACAACATTGATAATAAATCTAAAGCCATAGGAGTGGAGGAGCCTTCATCCAGGGAGGGGCGAGTTAATTTATTGTTGCTATTAACTCGCTGGCTGGAACCCACTATTCCCAATCAGGTGGAAAGGGGAAACATGCGGAGTTTTGTGTGTAGTGGGACGCTTAAGTCTCGAGTCCCACACGGCCGCAGGTCTAGCTATCCTGCTGTTTATGGTTCCTAAAAGCATTCTTCGAAAAAAAGGAGTGGAGGAGCCTGGAGCAAAAGGCAGCGAATAATGAGAAGACAATTCTGTAGACATTCTGTCCACAGACAAAAGAGAGGGAGGAAATAGAGGCTAAACGACCGTACTCTTCTTTCTTGGTGAAGTCCAGCGTGTCCGAGGTGCGAGGGCATCTCCCGAATTTCAAGTGTGCGTGGTAGAGCCAAACGAGTGAGATTCTGTCACACATGTTACGTGACGCATCTGCATGGACTGCGAGCCATTGGTGCACAAACATGACTTCTGGGGAAGAACATACTATAATAGAACCAGAGGAAACAAAGGACATCCTCTCCAAGAACCTTTTTCTCTTCAGGAAAGAGATAGTCGTGATTACAATAGATCAGCAATGGTCACACTAATAAGATAGAGTAGGTCTCAATTTAAGCGAGGGGCAAACGCCAGGTGTCGCTGAAGAAGAGGCTTTGCTGGTTCCTGGGTAGGAACCCAATTTAATTGATATTATGACTTATAATGTATTAATTTATGAGTCATAAAATCAATTATGTATCCAGTGGCGGATTAACACATTTGCCGCCAGTAGGCTATTCAAATTTTGCCGCCCCCTTTGACCTCTGTATTTTGATACCCATCATAACTTTTGAAATAATAAGAACTAATGACAGTCATTCTAAACCTGTCCAGTAAATTTTCTAAACTAATAACATTTATTCTAAACCAGTTTAGTAAATTTTCTAAACTTCGAAATAATGTAATCCATGAAATCAATAAATACTAGAGGGCTTGCAGTACCGGAAGCGAACTGGATTTTCGAATTCCCGGGAATTTTCGATACTTCGGTACTGATTCTTTTCAACAATTCGTTATTATTTTAAGGATGTTTGAACTAAGCCAGCACTTGACCACAAAGTTGCCTAATGATATATTATAAGTTAAAAAAATCAACGATGAAGCGCGCTTGCATAGCAAAATCCCGCTTAGTCCGCCGCAAAAAAGACGAAGCAAATCCGTCTCTCGTCTCGACTGCATACGGATGGAGTCTCTGTCTGAGTCTATTCGTTCGGTTGTAACGGAGCTGGCGGAATCAAGTCGTGCAGTTGAGAAGCACACTCGCCATAGTGAAGTCTGTAAAAGACGGAGAGGCAAGCAATCCTCCTTCGATGATCGAGGCTCTGTAAGCTCTCAATCAAAGCATCGTCACCGATAAGTCTCTTTGCACGCTGCTAGGGTTGCACGTTGCACGCAATAGAGTCCAAGGCAGCTAACTCAGAACCATCCCAAAGATGGCAGCAATACTCCATGCAGGAAAGAACTTGAGCTCTGTAAAGGTTTAGGAGCTGTTCCGCAGTGAAGTAGTGCCTGACTCTGGAATGGATGCCGAGCTTTTTAGACTCTATACAGCTCCCAAAATTAGGTAGATATTTCCATATAAAGGAGCTGTAGTCGCTCTAATAAAGAGACCTATACACCACGAAAAAAGAGGAAGGCAGCTTAAATGCGCTCTTTTTGGTGGAAACTAGACAAACCTACGTTTTAGTGGATTTAAAGCTCAACAAATTAGCAGGTTATGGCTATTGTTTGATAATTTGAGGGGTCAGCACGGGTACCTTTTTAAAGCACAGGCTGCACCATAGCAAGTTTCCAGTTCCACGATTTTGGAACTAACACTCAGATTGGAGACAGCTCGGGTGTACTACTCCGCAATACTCTCGCTATCCCATCTGGACCACTCGCTTTGTTCACCGAACCTAAGCAACTCTCGTTGACGAATTTTAGTTAACTCAAATGTTGATTCACAACGAGGAAGATGGTGGCACATGGTTAGCAGCATCCAGATGTGAATAGTTGGCAAAAAATTAATATGGACCTAAGTCTACTGCTGGATATGGGCCTCTACAACACTCGCCTATATTATGGATCCTTGGCTACTCGTATTTAGCTCTTGTCAGGTCTTAAGCAAATCGTCACTCCACCCGGCCTTCGGGCCTCCTAAACTACGTTTACCGAGTGAGAGACGGTGTCCACTCTAGAATCCGTTTGCCCCAACGGTTATTGGCTGATATAGCGATCCCATTGCCAATTCAGATCGCAAAGCCGGCGACTTGGGTTCTCTGCCGGATCACCTTATTTCGGATCCGATCATAACTTTTTCCATTGCCTGCTCAGCGACTGTGGACCAGCCGAATATAGTATCGGCCGATTACTTTCGAGTACGAATCGCACGTACTTTTATCGTGGTTGCGTTCGCGCGCCTCACACGCAGTCTTAATCGATTTTTTTACTAGAATTTTAGTGTTTGTGCAGTACCGGAAATTCCTGGAACATAGTTGTTATTTCTCGATACCAAAGATTTTTAAATTTAAATTATTATTTGGTTATTTGGCAAACCCTAATACTAACATACAGCAGCATACGAATCTCTAGTAAGCAAGATACTGACTTTTTAACATCATTGGATTCCAAAAATAACTGCACAGTTTCTAATACGATAAACTATAAAAGAATACTTTTACTAATTTTTGATATAGGTAATAATGGTTGACAAAAAAAGATAAATAGTTTGAAAATCAATATCTTTCTCTCTTGCTCCCGAAGTCAATGCTGCCACACGTAACGTGACGTTCAGCTCCATCGGCGACCCGACCGCCCACCGCGCTTTCATTTCGGCCAGACAGACCCTCTTACCCATTGTCCTAGGTGAACAGGATGAACAGGACGCGACAATAGCCGTGACAATAGCGACGAGACGCGATGCGACGTAAAGCGACCAATACTCACGCGATTTGGGTATTCATTTATTATTTATTTCTGTAAGAACAAATTTGCCGCCCCCTAAAATCCGCCGCCCAAGGCTGAAGCCTTCTCAGCCTTATGGCTAATCCGCCACTGTATGTATCCTTATCATAGCAATTATATGCACTCAAACAAATTATCATGCTACAAAAACTGTTGTTTTGTAAATTAATATTAAAAAGGTAAAAGAAATAAAACAAGTAATTTACTTAAAATTGATTTACTTATATTAAATATTACATTTATTCCTTAATTAAATTCAATACATCTAGTGGTCAATGATAATGAGCTCGTCTATACTCCAGTCTTCGTATGAGTGGTCGGGGAGGTATCTTCTGATGATAATAGGGATCTTGCGCTGCTTTAGCTCCTTCATGGCTATTTGCAGTGGATCGGTCTCTCCTTCTAACTCCACCATAACTGGAGCACACATTGCTATTTGCAATGCTCTTGTTCCTGAAAAGAGATTTATAAAAATCTATTATAATGTGTACGAAAACTTATCTTTAAGACTCTTTTAAAACTCTACATTTCAATTGCTTTACAGTAATTGTGATTACGGGGCAAAAAAGATTTCAGCACTACTTATTATAAACACAATTTTTTTATTGTAAATATACTTTTCATTGTTCATTAACCCTTTCAACACCAATGTCTGATATATCAGACAAACCATTTTCGTGCCCACCACGCCAATGTCTGATATATCAGACAAAAAAACAGGATCAAGAAACGTTGTTGTATTTTTACTTGCCTGAATGAGTTGAGTGTAACCTAATAATTTTTTGGATTTTTTTTATGGTCGTGGCGTGTGGGGCACCATTTTTGGAAAAAAGTGTGGCGGGGAAAGGGTTAATAAGATGTTGTTAGAAATATCTAACCAAACAACAATCATTGTTTTGTTTGGCAAATCATAAGTAGATGACTGTATTTTAAAATAATTGTACATTACGTTTCTCGAGAAATTGTACTTTTTTGAAATACTACTGAGTATTTAAGTGCTACTGCCATAGTATGCTTATTGGTAGTATGGTCTTCTGGATCTGTCAGATTTTGAGGCAGCAATGTCTAATGCAGCCAGAAATTTCATAAATGATTATCGAGTGTATATTGAGAATTTATTCCTGAGTTTTATTCCTACCACACTATTGTTTTATTTACAAGTTACAAGTTTTTACATATTTATAACTCAAAAACTATAATACTACCCCAAAATCATTTCATACCCTAATTATTTACCAATTTACATAATTAGTAAAACAAGAAGCATAACCTCACCTAGAACTCTTGCTCTCTCGTACTTAGTCATATAGCGAGTTGTAATGCGTTTTGATTTTTCGACACCCCCGCCAGCCTGTCCGGGCGCCAAGCACTGCACGTTGTACCCATCCTCTTCCTGCTCCTCTGTTTCCTCGATGTTATCATCCTCTTCAGCGATATCGTCGTAATCTGCTCCTGCATCTTCTGCTTCATATTCTTCATCAGCCATTGTAAGAACTTAAGTGTTATATGAAATAAGGATTTATTTTAACAAGTACAATAATAAATAACGAAAAAGTGAAAAGAAACTTTATTAAAATGTGTTTCTCGGCCACAAGAAGAGCGGGCGCGGCGAGCGATAATTTCTAAACGTCAAAGTCATCAACACTATTTTAACGTCCGTCCGCACTCCGCTCTGCAAATATGAAATTAGTTACTTTGCGAACGCGATCATTTCTATATAGTCTTTGTCATAATTCTGTTGTTTGTGGTCACTTCGACGATTTTCCTTTTCCGGTTCTGCATCAAAGCTGTAACCATGCCGGTGTGTAAATTTATTTATAATTTGAAATATTCGGACAGTGATGCATTTCTGTGTTAAATAATCGTGATTACGAAGTTTTTCTGTTACATCTTGTGCTTGGACAAAGTGCCTCAAATTTCCATGATCCTAAAATTACGCATCAAACAAGATGATACACATGGCAGCATTTGACATGTCGAAGGGAATTCCTAAAATCCATGAGTTCTGTTCATCTAAATCGTGTTATTTTGAATCCTAGTAATAAGATCATGGAAACCTGTCTGATGCTTTCAGTAAAAGAGTGTAAAATAGTGATGTTACAAATCAGTGGTGAAATCTAACCTAACCGTGTTGTTTTCAGCTCGCAATTGACTTGCTGCATCCTTCCCCCGCGTCGGAGAGGAGGAAACATAAGCTAAAGAGGCTGGTGCCCCATCCGAATTCTTATTTCATGGATGTTAAATGCCCCGGCTGCTACAAAATCACAACGGTATTCAGTCACGCACAGAGGGTGGTCGTATGCGCGGGATGCTCCACAATCCTTTGCCAGCCCACTGGAGGTCGTGCTAGATTAACCGAAGGTATGTACTGTATACTACTAAGTTTTTAACTTACCATTGAAAGAGTATAAGACAATAACTCCATTAGAATTTATTCTCAAGTTGATAAAGGCTAACCTACATGTCATAGATATTTCATCTTGCAATGCACATATTTTTTACTTTATGTTCAGTAGACGTAAACTTGTAAGAATTCTGAATTAGTTATTTTTTGAGTTCCTTTTTTTCATTGTTATACATATTTACATGTAAGAGTAGCATTGATTTGTATACAAGTTGATAATATTGCACAATCTATGAAATTTGAAGTATTTAAGTTTTATCTTTTATGGTTTCCTGATTTTAATTTGTAAACAACATATAAAGTTTTTGAAGTTAAAGAATTATAAATTAATTTTTGTTTTTCATAATTTAGAAAACACAATTTGACATACAAACAGAAATTGTACATGTATAAATGTAAACATTTTAACGTTTACGAATGTTGTGCAACCTATTCTCAATGAATTCTATAAAATTACATTTGAATTGGTTGGCCATTGCTTTAAAGGTTTTTGTTTTATTGGTGAACTTATGTCTGCAATGGTTTGTGTGTTCTATTTATATAATTATTTACAAAGATACATTTTAAGTAAGTTCCCATTTGTGTTAAAACACCTAAGGATATTGTTACTATCTCCAATCATAAATATTTATTATTACAATAAAATATAATATTATGTAGATAATACTTATCACCAATTATTATGGTCTAAGACAAGTACTACTGGTTTTAGCATAATGACAATCCAAAAATGGCCTACACAGCCCTTTTTAAGTTACTAGGGATCTCTAAAATTTCAACATGTAAATAATTATTATGAAACAACAACCTTGTCATGGCTTAATACTCGTATGCTGTTTAGCTTTGCATATTATACAAATAATAGACTTCTTGAAATTTTAATAGAGTTGCAACCAATCTTCAAATATTAACTGCTCTTGCCCTAGTTCAATTTCATTTTGATATTACCAGTTATAAAAATATTTATTTTTATTTTTCAGGATGTTCGTTTAGGAGAAAACAACATTAAATAAATCCTGGAGAGAGAGCCGTAACCGTAATTTAAGAATTGCATTTCGTTTCCAAGAGTATGAAGGAGTGATATTTTACAAATTCATTAAATTAATGGATCCATAAGCATTACAAATAAAGGCTTTTTCAAAGGGGACCCATGTTTCATTTTTAATTTATGCGTCAAGCTGTTATGTCCTTCACGGGTACATACATCAAGCCACACAAATCTGTCCAGTCTCTACCTCCTGGTGCCTCAATGTCTTATACCGCGTTTACATTCAGCCATTTCCGTTGTTGCTTGCCTTGCCGTACATATTTCCCCGTATATTGATGTGGCAACGTCAGCGGAAATGAGTGTTTACATTGCCGCTTCATATGTATTTTAAATTCGACTCTGGGCCATGGATAACGTGGAAATTGTCGCAGCGTCGGCGCTCTGTCTTTTAAGTTTTATTGATTATTTAAATGTTTTAAAAAAAATTGAATTCAAAAGAGACGTCGTCGTCAGAGGAGATGGTGGATGATAGCAATTCATCGTAATGAACAATGTAAGTATTTTTAAAGATATTAAACGACTGAACGAGAGAGCAACATGTAAACACACGTTGCCGCTCGCATTGCCGCGCTTTGATGTCCGCTAGAAAAACCGCCAAATGGGGGATAGCCGGGCAATGCGAACGGCAACGTCAAGGCAATGGAAATGACCTGTTTACATTCTCGCGTTTCCCAGTTTATTCCCCATGTTGCCGCGGCAATGGGCTGAATGTAAACGCGGTATTAGGGGCTATTCCACTTATCCCACCTGGGTGGGAAAAGTGGGATTTTTTTTCCACTCTTCCCACCTGGGAGGGATAAGTGGAATATAAGTTCATGCGACTTTTCCACTTATCCCACACGGGTGGGAAAAGTGGATGTTTTTTTCCACTCTTCCCACCCAGGGGGCATAAGTGGAACACAAAGGGCTATGAAGATTTTTGTACAGAAACTGGCTTACTTACTAGTCCTGCCATTTATTTTTCAAAACAGCGTACACTTGAAATTCTTCTAAAAATGGATACTTCTGTCACTTTTTAGACCACCACCATACCCTTTGCCATACCCCTGGTGGTATAGTGGGTCTGAAACAGTACCACTGAACAAATAGGGTTGTGGGAACCACACAAGCATCGCTCAAGTTGAAGACTCTTATCACACACTTGAAATTAGTGGCTCAAAGATTAGATGAGTGAGCCTTCCAGATAAAGTGTCCCTAAATGGAATAGGCCGCAAACACGCTCTTACCATCAGGTGGGCGTAAGGCATTTCCTCCCACTATAAAAAAAAAAAAAAAAAAAAAAGGTGGGCTGCGTGTCTGCCAACTGATGTGGTATAAAAAAAAATTCGCCTCTTTCTGGACAAGGCCGTGGATCATGTTTTATGAAATTGAATGCTCCAATTCAAGAAATCACTAAGTCCATTTTTTTACTTTTACAGTATAAGCTCAAAAAAGTTAAGATTTTTTGTCAAAACGAAACTATAAGGAATTTTATAAAAAGAAAAAAACTGTAAGAATTCGTAGTAGTAATCTTTATTTTAAAATGATTTATGAAAAGTAAATAAAATACTATGATATTAAAAGATGCTTTTAAAAATCTTGGACTTAGCAATAAGTGTTGGACTTAGGGTTTTATATCAAGTTTATTTAGGACAAAGGTAATTTTAATTTGTACGAATGCCAAGAGTATTATCATTTTCATAATCAACATTCGAACTTACAAAGTAACATAGTAACAAATCAGTTTAAAAACTCCTAAGAAATAAGGTTATTCCATTTGGTCAATTAGCATTTCTTCCGACACTTCAAAACCTTCAGTAAATAAAATATCATCATAATGATTCTCTTTTTTGGAAGAGCTACTGGTCCATGAAGGCGTACATGAAGGGAGACTTCATAAGCACTGAAGCGCAAGCTTATCGACGTTTGCATCTTGCCCGTCCTAACCTACGGTGCGCAGACATGGTCACTGACTGAAAACCAAAAGTTTAGGCTCGAAGTTCGTCAACGTGCAATGGGGCGGAGCATTCTGAATATTAAAATCACAGACAGAATAAGAAATTCTACCATCCGCTCCAAAACTTCCATTACAGAAGTTGGCGATCAAACTGCCAAGCTAAAATGGTACTGGGCGGGCCATGTTTCCAGAATGAACTCGGAGAGGTTGGCCAGAATCGTCACAGAATGGAGTCTCAAAGATGGACAGCGGCGCAGGGGAAGGCCGTGAAGACGATGGTGTGTTGTGACGATCTGTTCCGCTTTTCCGAAGACTGGCAAACTCTGGCTCAAGCCAGAGATGTGTGGATAGACTTGGGGAAGACCTTTGCCCAGCAGTGGGACAACATAGGTTAGGAAAAAAAAATATCTTAAATGTTCTGGCACAAACTGTAGAAGTTTTTTAATGTGAGCCACCTTTGCTGGCTTAATTTTTAGTGGACTGTCGTAGCAATCAAAGGGCTCATCTCTTATCATTCTGGATACTCCAGTTCGATATAAAATAAATTATTATTTCAATATTGGAGATGTCATCGATTCTGGTTAGGGAATGAAGAACCGGTGCCATATTTGAGTCCCGGGAATTTCGGGACGACCTGATAAAGGAACCGGGATTCCCGGGACTTTCGGGACTTTCGGGATTTTTACCAGAATGTGATTTTATTCGTTTTCTAGGCAATAAAACGCTGAATTTCTACACGCTTTCGCTACACCAGTATTTATTACAATTTAATACACACATCAACACTGTCTAGAAATATTTTGTATAAACTCAATTAACTAAAAATTTATTAAAAATAACATACAACAATATTTTTATAAAGCCCATTAGAGTACACTTCAGAATAAAAGAAAACTTTTTTATTTGAAATAAAAAAAATCTTCAGATAAAGAAATAAATTGAAATAATGGTAAACTAACAATGAATGTGGTTCTCAAAGAAAAGTGAAAAATAAGAAAAAAACCTTCTGTTTTTAACAGTAGTGTGAAAAATCAAATCAGTAGTAAGTAAAACCACCCATGACGTTAATGACGGTCCTGCAAGTGTTTTTCATTTTTTTCCCGGTCTGGCTAAGATGCATAAAAAGTTGCTCTTCCGCCGCAATGTTTGCAGGGAAATTCCTCAAAGCCCTTCTTTGGAGCATGTCCCACGCGTGTTCTATCGGGGTTAAGATCAGGCGATTGAGCGGGCCTACCTAAGACCAATTCGTCGTGCTCCTGCACCCAGCTCGTCACCACTCTCACTGTGTACGGACGGGCGTTTTCGTGCATGAGCGTGTATTCTTGGCCCATTTGTAGTCGATGGGGGTAGATTATTGGTACTAGCACCTCGTTACGGCATTTATCACCCGTCATGGTGTTTCTGATCCGAACGTAGTCTGTTCTTCCATCAACATGAATTCCTGCCCAAACCATAATTGTCCCGTCGTAATGTGGATGAACTTCCTGAGGGTGGTGGGAGCAGCTCTCACGTCCAGGAATTCGCCAACACGTACTCTATGTGTATCGGGATGGAGACTAGGACTCATCGGTAAACAGCACCACAGACCACTAGTTATCTTCCCAGAGCAAATGTTCACGAGCCCACTCTAGCCGCCTACGATTTCTTCTGCGTAGTGCTGGAGTACGAAACGGTCTGCGGGCATGAAGGCTAGCTTCATGCAACCTCTTCCTCACAGTTTGGTCACTCACAAGCAACTGGTGCTCTGGCTGGAGCCTCTGAACCAATTGCATGGCCGTAACATTTGGTTGTCTTCTCGCGGCAACTAGCAAAAATCGATCTTTTCGTTGAGTGGTTATGGGCTTCCCGCCTGAGTGTCTTTCAGCCACTTCACCAGTAACACGATAACGTAACCATAACTTTTGTCTTGTGTCAATCTCCTCAACAATACTCTGTTGGGCAGCCCCAGCTTGGAGCATTATTACTGCCCTTAAAATTCCTCTCTCGATAAATGGAGCCGCAACATGATGCAAACAATAACATTAATTCGAAATTAACCGATAACTTTCTGCACATAGTACACATTTTACAAAATTGAGGAATAATCGCGAGATAATCTAAAAAATAGTATCTAACGTTTATTATTTTTAGTATTTTAATTGCAATTTAATTTGAACGGTGAGCCACGGATCAACCTTTGCAAATCTGCCAAAAATCTCACTTAAAATAGAGCTCTTTACTTAGTCCCGAAAGTCCCGAAAGTCCCGGGACGAGGTCATGAGTCCCGGGTATTTTAGTCGTCGCCAAATCCCGGGATTTCCCGGGAATTTCGGGACCGGGATTTCCCGGGACCATTCCCTAATTCTGGTAATTCAGGTCGACCATTCTTGCTGAAACGAACTTTTCTGCAAGCATCTATACCTGGTATGGATGTTTTAATACGTTGTTCGTACAATTTCTTATAGTAATTTACTTTAATTGTCCTCTCTTTATCTTGACCACGCGCTAGGTTCTTCTCTAAATATACTATAACAAACTTTTTTTCATTAATTTGGTTGGACTTAAGGTTTTTTTCTTTTGAAACAATAGGACATAGCCTTTTTTTAGGACTTCGGGCATTTTTTACATGGATATCATGGACTTATCAAATTTCCGTCAGTCAAAAAAACGCTGTTAGACATATCTTAGAGAAAAAAGGATCAGTGCATTCAATAGAGAATTTAGAAAAACATAAGACAGTGTGGCCAACTCAAAAATGATAAAAATGGACGTAGTGATTTCTTGAATTGGAGCATTCAATTGTAAAGCAGACTTTCCAGCTCGTGTTTTGCCTTAGAAAGTAAAAAAAACACTGCCTTCGGCCCTCCGGCGAAGCCGCTCGAGTTTAAGGGCTCTGCCACCCTAACGGATTGGAAGCGTTTTCAAAGCGGAGCGCTGCACTGCACACGCGCGGCGTGACCGCTCCGCTTCCCCGGAGGTCGTGGGTTCGATTCCCGCCATAAGTCTGGTTGGTGATAGAACTTTTTCTGAGTGACGACCCCTACAGGTGAAATCGCGATGGGGAAGTGTGCCTGTCTGCCAACTGACGTAGCAATAAAAACATGCTTTCGTTAGCATCTTTCTATGCCCGCGGGTTGGGTGGTAAATGTTAACATGCATTTTTATTGTGTAATGAAAAAATGCGTTCCGAGGCCCGGTAAAAGCAATAAAATTAGTTGTTCTCTGCAACTTTATTCAAAGTAATTAATCAACATCGCAATGATGCGATGCGACAACCAAACGAAGTGCAGCACTTGTTTGTCGCATTCACAATATATTTTGATGAACTTCCGAGGAAAATACAAACTTTTAACCCGGAAAATATGTTTAAATCTTTGACTTTAAGTACAGTCAAAAGCACGTCAGACGTAACACTTTGCACTTTGTACCGCTCTTATGTCGGGGGCATAAGTGCTATTTATCGAACTGCAAGTGTTTACCGTGATGTGCTGTTGACCGTACCTAAAAGTCATCTTGCGTCGGAGACGACCTCACTGTATATATTAGTCTATGACTAAACCTTAGTGTTCCTTCCAGCCTGATGGTCGTGTCATGGAAGACATTCGACGTTGGGTCACCCCCAACGGGGAAAGCACAACCTGCACGCGCCTTTTCCCATCCAACTTTCAATTTCAACACTGAGCAAGTAATCACTCCGTTATTTCAATGACACTTGCAGTTCTAAACTAGGATAAATAAGACAAAATTTTAACAGTAATAATTATATTATTAAATACATTAATTATATATTATTAACTATGTACATCTATTAAATCTAAAAAGGTATTTAAATTCGTTGCTAAAAATTATAAAATTGCTTACTATTCGGCAATGTAAAGCAAAAGCAGAAAAAAATACTTGTTTAATCTCTGACAGAATCTGGATTCGTAAACCGAAATTCCAGTCTGGGCAGTAACATTCAAATATATTTTTGATGATATAATTTGGACTTATCACAAGGACTGTAAATTACGTTAAATGTCACCCGTTCGCCGCAAGGGGCGGGCAGTCAGTCAGTAGTAGGTTGATGAACTGCTGGCTGTACATTTATAAAAATAAATTAACTAAGTACCCGACACCGACTTATTTGACGTCATTTATCAAGAATCAATTTCGGTTCCAATACAACATATTTTGAAATATAGACTCATAAATAACTGGAAAGTTTCACCACTAACAGATACCTAAGTTTGGGAAACTTAAATAAAAAATTATACTGCCTTTTTCTTTTTAAAAGAAGACAGCTCAACTTTACCTATTCACCTTCAGAAAAGGTTTTCGGATTACCTACCTACCAGATAAATTCCCACGAGCTTATCTGTCAGTGGTGAAACTGACCCTCAAAATCTTAAATGATAGAAAAAACTGTTAATTAAACTAAATAATTCGATAAGTTCTTCAACTTATTTTTTTTTTTTTTTATATGGACTCTATCCCGCGCCTGTTTGCGGCGCGGTGATTCCGCCAATGTCAAGTGCTTATTGGGAGTTTCTCCTTGCGTTAAAACATTGGTGTTAAGATGTTTTAACGCTTCATGGAAACACTGGAGGATACTCTCAAGGTCACGGGGGAATGGACGCCATTGCGGTAAGAGCACAGAATATATACTAAAGTAAAGAAGCGACACTCAAGCATGTGTGCTCGTAAAATCGCTCGGGGCGCTGTGTGCGTGACCTAGGCGCGCGCGGGGGTGCGCGCAGCGGTCGGGGAGTGCAGCCTTCAGTCTCCGGACTGCACCGGCTAAGGGTCTTAAATATACTTTCGCTCGCCGCTCGCTTGTCGGATATTGATTGCACGGATTGACTAGTGACTAGGTACGCGACGCAAAATTATGCCGGGCGGGCGTTATTTAATTGTTGTGTTTATGGCTGTTTGAATTTTAAATAAAATATAAATTTATCAACTACCTACCTATTTTAAAATTTAAAATATACGCAATTTTAATTATAACAAAAAGCTCTGAAAACAAGGATTTCAGACGATTAACCACTCAAAGCCGAACCGGCACTCGCGTGCCGCTTAACAATAGATTTTCTATTGTGTCTGGTTTTCCGGGGCTAGAAGGATTAAACTCGTAAACTCGCAAGTAGGGAATGCAAATCTCGCGAGATTATGGCTCAAGCGAGATCTCGCGAGATTATGAATATCAGTGCTGCGAGATCTCGCTAAAATCGAGATCTCGCGAGATTGGCAGTTTTGCGTGTTTTTTTGCAAATAATCGCAATATTTGATTACATTAGGATAAAATTATGATAAAAATCATAAGTATTATATGATAAACATTTATTTTCACGAAAAAAAAACAATTTAAAACGGATAAAACTAGCGATAAATTCTACATTTAAAATCCGTGATCACGACTGTTGAAAAGTGGTCGAAACGTCGGGTTTTAAATTTAAAATGTAGAATATATCCGTTTTAAGTTGTTTTATTTAATGAGTAGTAACCGCGTAAACATCAGAAACCAGTATTTATTTTTACGATTTTTTTCAATAATATTTTTTTTATGTTTGAACCAAGCCAGCACTTGACCACACCGTTGCCTGATGTTAAACAACTATGCGGTCTACAATAAAGCGCACTTGCTCAGGAAAAGCCCGTTAATTCTGGCCTTGAAAAGCCCCAAGTTATAATGGATAGGTAGGAAAGACTGACCCAGGCAGAGAGTTCCACTCCCACGCAGTCCGTGTCAAAAAAGACGAAGCAAATCGCTTAGTCGCTTAGTGGTCTTGACTCTCTCTCGACTGCATGCGGATGGAGTCTCTCAGTCTAGTCGTTCAGTGATGGAACGGAGCTGGCGAAATTAAGTCGTGCAGTTGAGAAGAATACTCGCCAAAGTGGAGTCTGTAAAAGACTGAGAGGCAAGCAATCCTCTTTCGATGATCAAGGCTCAAACATTGTTTGAGCTTCATTGTTGCACGCCCGACACGAACGAAACTGAGAGACACCTCCCACGACCACTATCTCAAGCCGCCGCCTCACCCGCACCAAACGAAACCGTCAGATCGCAAGTCCGACCGTGTTAGTCCGGGCTTCGAAGAGGTTTTTGTGTTTGAATGCAATCTCGTTAATCTCGCGAGATCTCGTTCTGTTTTCGACCGAGATTCAATCTCGCAAAAACAGGCCGAGATCTCGCGAAAACGAGATCTCGCGAGATCGAGATTGCATTCCCTACTCGCAAGTAGGTAGAATTTACAATAAATAAAAAAAAATTAAATCAAACCTTTTTCTTATTTACATGTTAAAGATTAAAAAACTAATTATAGATAACAGTAAATATAGTTTATGAGTTGCAATTTATGATCTACCTACTTACCTACCTAATTTAATTAAGTGATTTATAGATTACAAAATCTTATTATAAATCAAACCCATGTCCTTGCACAAGTTTGTATTTCCTAAACATACTATGTAATCTCCTTTGCCACAAATCTAAATTCCATTTCGGCTTCGATTTGTAGGCATTTCGGTATCATCAACCCTAGCGTTAACGGCTCTGGCTCAAGGTCGCTGGCGCTCGAACTCTCACGTACAGAGAGTGTCACGGGTATGGTAAGAGCGTCTCATCTACCGATGAGACACACTACACGCAATACCCGTCCATTCAGTCAATTTGTTTCAATTTTCTTATTTATGACACTTCGTTACACTTTACTGAATGAAAATCACACCACTTTTCAACACCAAACTGCACTAGATCACAAATAAAAAGATTTAAAACTAAAAGACGCGTGGACCCATCGCCTACCCTCCAGTGAATCCTTCTTCAACTTAAAAAACAACCAACAACATGACACTTTAGGCGAAGGCTAGACGCTCAGTACCTATTTACTGTGGTCCGTCAGTATTTATCGTGGAATGTGGTGAATACTGATGGTGTAGCCTAGAGTACTGATGGATGTCAATATTTCTTACCAAATATCCAGATTTCTTAATTCCAGAATGATATTCCGTACCACAGTAAATACTGAGCGTCTAGCCTTCGCCTTACGGAAAAATATTTTAATTTGTAGAAAGAACCTAGCATTGAGAGCTTGGATTGGAAGTCTGCATTTAATTTGATAGGTATCAGATTGTCACTTTAAGCTATAAATATCAGGTCACATTTTCGTCTTAGCGGCGAAAAAGCTATGATTAATGATTTTTTGTGCTTCGGGTTCTTCTAACGACTTTTCCGCGTTTTCTTTGTCCCGATTAATTTGTTCTATTAAGTCTTGTAAAGACTTGAAATTTTTTTCTTCTCTTAGGTAACCAAGAACAATAACTTTTAGATTTGATCCGTAAAAGTCGTGGTCAAACTGGTGCATAATATGGGTTTCCTGAAATAATAGAAAATTAAAGATGTGTAACATTTGTTTAAAATTATCTTTTATACATTTTCTGCGATATTTTTTTCTTCTTTATTACATACTTTTTTACTATAGCATAATATTATTATTAATATAACAATTTAAAAAAAAATAAGCGTAATGGCAAATAAATGGTGTTTGTTTACCATTTTAGTCAGCTAAGGAAAAATGAACTTTATATTTTTTACAGCATGTTTCACACTTTCGAAGTACGAATTTGAACTTCGAATAGAAAATAACAAAATTATCCATATTACATTAAAAAAGAAGTCTTTAATGGGCCATTAAAGATAACAAACATGTTATTTTGTTACAATGTATGCGGCATAATAACATACCTAATCAATTTAACTTTAAAATTGGGTCGTACTTTATTGCACTGAAATGTACTGAACAATTTGCTACTAACCACAGACATTTCCTTATTCTGGTAGAAAGGACACCATCCGATATTGGCGACCATTTTGTGAATTTTCCCCGAGTTAACCTGCGCCCATCCGTAATACACACCAGGCTCCAACTCCTTGGGAAGAGTCTGCACCACACTCAAAGAGTAATTTGCTGAAACAATTTATGTATGCATATTATTTCAATAATGTAGGTACTTATCAAATGATGGCCTCCATGGGCAGTTTCATTTTCTAATTTAAAGTAAAATTTTATAATTATTATTGTTAGTTAGTTATTGGCTAAATTAAAATGACATTAACTGCTGTCAGGCAGATTCGGCCCCGAAATTAATGGTTTCCCATAATATTTGAACTTGTGTGAGATTGGGACGTGTGAAATGAGTAACTGGCTGTTTGGAAAGTAAACTCCAAACTTCGTATTAATTGTAATTTTTAAGATTTTAAATACTTAAACGAATATAAAAATGACAAAACTGCTTCCTATGATAAAACAATGTAATGAACAAACATTCAGGACAGGAGGTATGCAAACATATTTAAGTGAACATCAATATATTAATACATATTACAAATTAAATTGAAATCCATGTTTTCCAACAGTATTGAAAGTATAAGCAGGATACTATATAAAACCATTATTTATCTACCTATTTATTGTTCATTTACTTATTTATTGGTTTTACTATCTTATCTGGAAAACATTCAGACCAATTTTAGAATTTTTTATTAGCACATGGCTATAGTATACATCAAACTTTATACCATACATTTCTTTAGCAATCCAAACACGTGTAAAGCAGGTGTGTGCAGTATAAAATAAAATGTTTTGGGGTCAATTCGACGACGATGAAGCTCTTTTTCTTTTGTTTTAACAGGTGTTATGGTAATGAGATTCCAATAAGTGACCACTCAGAGATAAAAATATCAGTTATCTTTATGATTTAATTCCGTTCTGTACACACAATACCATTGCATTTGATAATTTAAGGACAGTTTGAATTTTATATTGCCTAAATGATGGCCTAATTAAATTGAAAAAGTAAGTGATCCATAATTATAACCCCTCGCATGAAGCTGAAAAATAAAACATAATTCTAATTCACTACAAAAAAAAAAACTATTGGTATAATATTAGTACTATAATACATTATGAATATTATGATGTATAACATTTTTGCTACTGAGGGAAGTTCTCTACCAATTTTCATCCACTTTTTAGTTGATTTTACAATTCTTTCATTTTCATTCCAGTTAAAATTTCAATTCCAATTTTTTTCACAAAACTTGTGTTATTGTTTTTGAATCTGACACAGTATGTACAATGATTAGCCCTAAAAAAGATTTCTTGCTTGATTCAAAGGACAAACCTGATTAAAACAGCCTCTAAAGTCTAAAGCTTAAATTATGTTATATTTGATTATGAGGAGGTTCTTCTACACAATTTCTAAAAAACATGAATTTTACACAGAAACTGAATTTTCTTTATTTCTTAAATAATTAAGCAGGTCATTAACTAACATTTCAAAACAAGTTGTGAAACATAATATGTCCTTGAAAAAGTACAAACAAAAGTCAGTAAAAATTTTTTCAATTAAATATTATTTTAAGTGAATTAGGAAGAATTGTTTATATTCTCTGGTTCATTATTCATATTCAATATAAATAATTAATTAATAAACAAATGAATAATTGGATTAACACAGTTTTAAATCACTAATGATGTAATGTTATTTCATTCAATTTTAGTGGTAAATTAAGCACTTACCGGTAGGGCATCCTAGCTCTTTAGAACCTCTTCCAAAGCCCTTAACCACTTCTCCTTCCAAAAATAAAGGCAGATGTGTTGAAGACATGATTTTAAATTTATTTCCCAATCGGAGCACCTTATCCAAACGCATGAGCGTAAAGAAAGCCCGCTTGCTTGGAACTAAATGAAACCATGTAACGTGACCTCTGATCAAACACCAATTAGTTCCACTACACTAGAAAGATAAGAAGATTGTAAGTCGATTTATCAGCGGGAAAAATAAACAATAAAAGAACTTTGAGAAAAAACCGATTTAAGACTTCTGCTCTAAAAATAATTGACATTACTGTTTACATTAGTAAGGACGTGTTAGCAAAATCCAGTTATAAATTGATACAGAATATTATTGCGAAATCCAGCTCTTTTTACTTCGGATTGTATTTTTTGTTTGTCGAACGAAACTCGAATTTGCATTTGGCAAAATTGGCATTTTGTTTCCGACTGACACTGACAGGAGATTTTCTGACAGGCCATTTAAAAAAAAAAAGTTTCCAAAAGCTTCACTAGATGGCGTTAAACGATGTATGTATTCTCAGAACAATATTAGTTATTGTTCTGAGTATGTATTAGTGTCTAGTATTTGTCTATGATCTATTTTTACCTCTGGCACAGATAATATAATACTCTGGTTTTTTAACTAGGAGCCATAATATTTAATAATAATAATAATAAATACTCATTCTTCTTCTTCTTCCTCATAATTAATAGCTTGCTTTGTGTTTTTATTAACAATTCCACCAATAAGTATTTTTTTCGGAAATGAAAATGACATCTGACATAAACAAAATGTTTCGTTTTATCAAAAACAGTCATGTCAAAGTAAACTTTATAACGTTTCGGTTCTTGTGATTGCATAGGTGGAACGGCGCCATCTATTGAGAACTAACAAAACGGGCTGTCAGAAAATCGCCCATTCGTATTTGACATTGACGTTGGCATGTTCTTGTTCAGTTTGTAAAATTACAACTTTATAGACGGATAAACATCTGTTCCGGTGGCGGCGTCGCTACTGTCTATATGATTTATTTATAGTCCAATTTTAGCCACCGCAACAGATAAGTTTGTCGGTCTATAGATATTATTAACGGAAATTAAATGGCTGAATAATAGTCAGCTATTTTAACATTTCTTTCGTTATCGTTACATTGCTTATATTTTTAGAGCTGGTAACATTGGGCTTTATATGTAAATTTTGGTATTTTTGGTCATGAATGTCGTATTTTCTCGCTCATATGTCGAATTCCAGTGTTTTCACCTTTCATGTGGTCTAAATAATACATAGGTTGTGTGTTAGCAATGCGTGAAACTATTCATCACTAATTCAAGCATGGCGTAAATATTGTGAAACTTCATACTCCATGTTTGTCGATTGCAAACAAGTTCCCTTGTGGCATTTCCCCACTGTTTTGAACAATATGACGAAGAAAAACTAAATAATAAAATGACCGAAAAGGGATACGGAGGTGACCAGTCGTCATCTTCGTGGGATATTCCCGGTCCATCATCCCTGGCAGCTATTTTGGACACAGTATACACTTCCTCAGCTTCTGATAATCCTCCCAGAAATGGTAACTATCAATAATATTATTAACAAAACGTATGCAATAAGTTCAGTAATTATAATTGTTTAAAGCAGTGCTTACATTTTAATTCTTTATTCATAATTTGCAGAAGAAATGGAGTGTGATGCTCTTTTTGCTGAGAGTGATGATGAAGTAGAAGTATTACCTACATCAACAGAGACGACCTCAACAGATACAGGTGAACCTGCTGCAAAGCCTGTGTCCTCAAACTATGTCAACTCCACCACACCCACTCAAGCCTATGAAGTGAATCTGGCATCTGTGGCACCGCCTGTGTCATCTCACACTCCTGTTCCTGAGGAATACCAGCCCCTGCCAGATAGTTCCAGTTCACTAGACTATGCTCTCAGTAGAAACAACTTGAATAGTACCAATGGTCAAAGATTCCCTGATGTGAACATTAGATATCAACCCAAACCAGTAAACCAAAGGGGCTACTACTACCCAAACTATGCACATTATGAGGCTGGTGCAAGACCTGCTCTTGAGTATGTTTTTCCACCATACCATGCAAACAATGTTATAGTTAGGAATTATGTCCAACATCCTGTGGTATATGCTTGCCCACAGACAGCTGAAAATTCAACTTCAATGGAATCTGATAGGCCACAACTACAAGCATTGGAAAATTATGCACTGCGTAATGAATATGTATCTCATTCAGTACTTGCAGTTAATCGTAACCGCAATAGTCAGCCACAAGCTTTGGAAAGGCCTAGCCGTAAGTTAAATATATCTCCAAGAAGGAGGCAGTCAAGAGAAAATGAAACCAACACAAGTTTAATAGAAGTTAGTTCAGAAGAAGAAGATAATACATCTGTCCCTCGGAAGAAGCCCTGTGACAATGGTGCTGGGCATCAAGGAAACAACTCTAATGCTGATATTTCTGAAAGCAGGGGAAGCAGCAACCATCCGAATGCTAATTCACAGAGAGTTGGTATAAAGCGAGAACCCCAAGTTCATCAAAATAACATGATAAACAGACCTAATGCAAACACAGAGAACAATGTCACTACTGAACATAATTGTAATAGAAGGAATGTCCAAGCACATAACCCTGGTTCAATATTTCGCAGCTATTTCCCCAACAACACACAGATCAAACAAGAAAATACCAACTGTACTTGCTCCAATAGGTCAAATTGTAATTGTAGAGGCTATCATAGGACTCCCAGTCATAATAATGTAACATATTGCCACAGTCCTGATCACTATCATCAAAATGCATCTCATCACCATCACCATCACCACCATAGAATGTATAGACAGTGTTCACAGCATAATGTAGGCGCAAGCACATCAAACATGACTTTGTCTCAAGTTAAAGAAGAACCGGGAACACCAACTGCAAATATCAAGCAGGAATCAGATCCTCCATCAGCACAAAGTTCAGAAGTAACTGTACCCACTTCTGGGTGCACTGTTAAAGTGGAGGCTACAGATCAGGCTCAAGTAAAAGTGGAGCCAAGTGTGTCAAATGCTCAATCTAATGGAACTGCTCCCAGTGTAATTGTTAAACTTGAGAGAGATAACAGTAGATGCTGTGATGTCAATGCTGGTGGTGACAGGCATGTGAAGGAAAAATCACCACAACCTGGTCCAAGCATGGGGCAAACTACACAGACTGACACTAGATCTACTAGTAACTGTGATCAGGTATGTGATATCAGAAATCCACATCTTCATGACTTACAGGAAATTCAAATATTTTCTAAAAAAATAACGACTTAAAATAACATATTTATTTATTGTGCAGGAAGTCCAGACCCACACAACACCAACAGTGGGAGACTTGTCGGCTCCAGATTTGCAATTGGACTGGGTTTCTGACTCAAGCTCAGATGATGATGTTCAAGTTGTTCAGGAGTACTCAAATCCTGTGAGTAAAGTATTCTAATAGCATGCATCTCTTGATAGGACTTGGCACCAGTGACTCAAAGTCCTTTCTAAACCTTGGATGAAACTCTCTATTTTTTTTCCTGTCTATTCAGAGTATTAAATTGTAGGGTTGTTGTAACCTAGTGTATAATCCGATTCAAATATTTAGATAATACCTTTTAGAATGGAGTTAAAAATTACGTTAACTGCGCTTGCACTTGCATAATAATAATTATATGTGTGTGTGTTAATCATCATTGTCATGTAACGCAACTCAAAAAGGTCCTATGTGTTATTAATTTTCTTAATGCTTTCGAATTTATCTGCCTCATAAGGTATACCAAAAAAGAACTATTTTCTCTTTTCATGCTTGAAAAATATTCCGATATGCTTGAAAAAGATTAAGATAGTTCATAGTAGTAACATAACAACACTTGACTTGAAGAGAACCTCATGTTATGAGGTACTCTTCAAGTGTTGTCTGTCATTGAAATTGTTGTAAATTCCAGCGCGTAGTGATAGACCTGACGAACTCGCCGCAGCGAGTGGCGAGCGCCGAGCCCGCGGCGGAGGCGGGCGCCCCGTCCCCGGCGCGCGCGCCCGCCTGCCCCGCCGAGGACGGGCCGTACGACCCGGCTGCCCGACCGCCGCAAGCTCATGTCTTACGCGCCAGGTAAACATAGACATTTCAAATTACAAACAGGTCTACAAAAATATACCAACTTTTAACTATTTTAATTTTCAACTTATTGTAAGTGCTATTTTATTTAATTTTCATGAGTCCAATATTGATAAATTCATAGAACATTTGTTGTTCTCGTCTGAATAGATCTTGTCACAAATATTCGTTCATAAATGAGTGTCTGAAAACACTAGATTTTTAAACAATATTACAGCCCTGTGCACAAAATAAAATATTATTCAGTCAATAATTTATTTTCCAAATTACACTTAGAATATGGTAATTTATCCAAAACTTATCATTATATGGAGATTTGACTTCAATAAACATAAAAATTTTTGACTTGCAGGGAAACAAACAATATGAAATATTGACCCTTTACTTTTTGTCTTTTAACTGCCACACTCAGAGACGTCATTTTACTTTAAAGTCAATTATAGCAAAACCTATGGTACTTTAACATCATAAAAATAAAGATATTCAATGATAAAATTAGTAAATTAGAGATTAGCGTTAATTGGCGTTTCTGAGTGCGGCAGGTAGTATGAAACACTCTTGTTGCAGAGTGCGGTGCATGATGTCGTGCCGCGGGTGCTGCTGCGGGCCGCACGGGTCGCACGGGTCGCACGGGTCCGCGCACGGGTCGCACGGGTCGGCCGGGTCGGCGGGCCCGCACGCGCCGCACTCGCACCACCACCACGCGCACGCCGCGCCGCCCCCGCACGCCTTCCACATGTACCAGGCGCCGCCCGCGCACAGTCAGTTGACATTCTTTTTTTAAAATGTCATTTCGGTTCGATGATCACCTGATGGTAGCGGCCACTGCGGCCAATAGGCCAAATACCATTTAGCGATACTTAACTTAACCAGGAACATCACTAAGTGTGCTGCCACGCTGTAGGCTCCTCTGATCTTCGAGCCTTCGAATTCAAGTATTTAGTGTTTGTTATATGCACTATCAGGTGCAATGAGTGAAGTGAGATTGAAAGACTATGAAAGAAGTATGTTGTTTGTTTCAAAATATATTATTATGATTGGGCTGCTGAGTGAACTGTTCTTGATGTCTGTCTGTATTGTATGAGGAGGAGGGGTGGTTCGGCCTCTGGAACTCTCACTCACGAAACGATGCGCAACTACGCTACTATTCATACGTCGGTGTTCTATGAGAGTTTGATGTGCTGTTTTCTCATCATCATCCCAGCGTATTCCCGATTGCATCCAATAAGGAGCTCAGGGTCCGCATTGACTATGATTCTACATTTGACAAGCCTGGTTATTACAATGGAGCGATTGCCATCTGACCTCCGTAACCCTACAAGGGAAATCAGACCCTACATGTGAATGTGCTGCTTACTGTACAGACTATTTTAAAAATTATTTTTTATTTTTTATAACTTCGTGCTTATTACACAGTTAATTATTTATTCATATTTGTTTTTCTGTTGCAGTGGGTGAGCGTCGTAGGGAGGTGATGTCAATCGCGCCGCCCTACATTGTACACGAACGGCTCTGGCACCGACAACACCAAATGCTTGTAAGTAAAGATATACTATCACAATTAAAAATATTTTAAAAAATATAAAAAGTTCAGCACTAATATGTAATGTAAGGTCTATTATAATTCAACTGACACCGCGCGCCTCAAGGCTATTATAGCATAATTTTGTTTTTATATTTTCTGTATCTATGTATGTTAGTCTGTAAGGTATTTATGATATGAGCCAGTAATTACTTGTAATTGTGTTGCTCGAAATAAAGTTATATTATTTATTATTATATCTCCTACGGGATATCACAGTACATAGGCCGGTCCTTTTGGAAGGCGTACGTGGGGATACAGATCAAACACGCAGAGGCCCCTTTGAGACACAACCTAGCGGGTACTGTCTCTGACTTGTACCATGGAAAATATCATGAAAAGATACAGCCAAAGACAGCACCGGCTAAGTGCAGGGACTATTGCAGAGAGAGGGGAAACGTATGCAGGTCTATGGTGAGGTAGGTGCTGGACTGGTTGCCGGGATATTGATGAGACAGCGGGACGCCTGCCATATCAAATTTTAATGTCTCATCTCGATTATTATTATTATAATATTATACGCGCATTCAAGTATCTAAATGGTTTATATCCATTATTTTCTCAGGAGTTTCAGCGACGGGCTATGGGCGATATAAGCGGTGGCTTCGGCCATTTCCCATCCACTTACGGGATGCCTCCACCACCTGCCAGTAATATACCTACGGTGAGTTATATAGAATTATAAGAGTTCTTTTTTTTATTGCAATGTGTAACAAGACGAGCAGATCGTACATCTGATGGTAAGCGCCACGTCTGCCCTTAGACAGTTCAGTGTCAAACAGTAACTAAGCAGTTACTGTCTGGCACCGCCCTGCGCCCGCTACACCGAGACGACAGTTATTAGGTCTCATATATCCAGTCATTTCACTAGCTTCAGTGCCCTTTCCCCGAAACACAGAAGTGCTTGACACACTTCTATTTCATGGAAAAATATCTGGCACTGCGGTGGTACCCACCTAGACGGCCCAGAGGCTTATACAAAATGACATCGCTTCATAGCTGGCGAAATTCGCTAACTTTAAATTGTATGGATTTGACAGATGCCATAGAAAAGTCACGTGGTGAAAGTATGGGTTTTCACATTCGCTATCGCAAATTGAGCTCTATCGAATATCATACAGACTGTTCCACATAAGTTGTCCTTTAGCCGCCATATTGGCACTACTGTTTTTCGATACTTTCAATCTGTTTTTTGACAGATTTACAAAGAGTAGTCAATGCTGCCAATATGGCGGCTAAAGGACAACTTATGTGGAACAGACTGTAAATACCGCTTGTCTAGGGGGGCAGTACAGGAACCTACCACCTGGAGTTTGACTAAACACATCGAAATTTAATTTAATATGGAATATAACGAAAAACAAGGGGCATGTTCATAAATGGTTCTATCATTGCAGTTCCCTGAAGAATATGAACCTCGTGATTTGAGGTCTAACCGCAGCAACCAAGGCATCACAACTGGTATTGCACCTGCACCGATGGTTCTGTAAGTATTTTAATACAGCATATATACCGCGTGTTTTTTTAGTCGTTGTTTTCCCGCAGCAGAATGCTTCACCTTCAGTAGTACTATTGATTTATGCAAGTAATTTTTTTTTTTAATTTTTTTTTTAAATTTTTTTTTTTAATTTTTTTTTTTAAATTTTTTTTTTAAAGTTTGATGGGAACATGAAATCCAAATGATAGTTAATAGTGAATTATCATATTTTGATAAACGCGAAGAGCAATGTCACCGGCCGGTAACCGTCCGCGACGCAGCTATAGTCCGTGCCAGATAAATTTGCGATAAAGGTTATTCTACCACTAAACTTCATTTTAGGTGAAAAATGAATCCAAAATGAATCAAACGTATGGAGCCTATCGCTAAACGACACTTGACGACACTAATCGGGCGTATCGTGGTACAGGCCGTCCGGCCTTGACATAGATAACAAACCTTTTTTGTGTGCACTGAACACGAGTAAAATACGTAAGCAAACGGGTATGTTTTATCAATAGATAAATTAACTAATTTGTATTAAATAATATGTTTAACTACTTTTAAAATAGTATAAATTCATTTTAAAGGGGTATCGACTTAATATTATGTTAAAAAATGAAACTGCATAATATTTATAAATTTTTATTTCCGCAATAATTTTAATAATTAATCATCATTCGCCGAATCAAATTCGATGAGCGAATCATCTGATTCTGACATACCTATCACTTTTAGAAGTGGAAATTTCTGTTAAATGAATAATTAAACTGTCCACAACAAACTTATAACAATAATAACCTTAAAACAATATCAAACTAAATAAATGGTATAGCGTTCTGTGGGGAGTCGAACAAATCATCTTCAAAATGGCGGCGGTAGCCACAGGTGACGCATCCCTGCTGAGCGCGTGACGGCACACTATGCAAGAGAGTAAGATGAAATATTTCATTTTTGTTTACAGAATTTTGAATTCAATATTGTGAAATAATTAGGAGCTTGTGTTTATTGGGTTTATTAAATCTGTTTATTTAATGGCTAGTCGTGTTATTTTATAGAACAATAAAACGTTAAAAGTAGGAAAATAAAAAAAAAGAACGGAAATTGTGTTGACTAAATTTTTACGTACATAAACAACAAACACATCATATTTATCTCTCTACGCGATTTTTAAAAGGATTTAAAAACAAAGTCATTATTCATGTTTCATTTTATTCATTTTTGGGCTTAGGTTAGTATTCTTCGAAGTCGTGGTATTATGAAATCGGGTCGATGTCACATTAGCGACAGTTTTGTATGAGTAGCGATCTGTATCGCTTAGTTTGGTGAAATCCTGGTACAGGTCACGGTTCAATTTACGCTGGTTGGTTTCAATTTAGGGTTATAGGTAACTGACCTTTATCGCACATTTATCTGGCACGAAGTATAGCTAGTACTATTGGTTCAAGTTTCGTCTATCAAAAGTTTTTTTAGTCAAATCAAAAGTTTTACGATTGAATCGTAAAACTTTTTTAATCTATTTTACTACTAAGATGGGAACTGCGGGAAAATAACGACTCCTAATGTAGCCTTGTTATCCCATTTGTTACTAGCGTTCCTTTAAAGGACCACAGTAAATAAAAAATCATATGCATCATGTAGGTAGTTTTTTTCTCACTTTGATGAGTCTAGTGTGTTGTAAATGATTGAAGTTAGTACTTATTCACTTCATTTGTTGTTTCGTGTGATCCTGTTTTACTATATTGAACTGTGACTATTTTGGTATTTTCATCATGAGGAAGCACAGGTATGTATCAGTATAATTTTATAAGTTATTGTTATTTTATAAATTGTATTATAGGAAGAATGACCCTAAACTATTTATATTTCGTATTTGAAGTAATAAAAATACATGATTATTTATATTTGATGTTTTTTACAAGTGTTCCTTATAAGGACCAATAGTAAAATGCCCTACTGTGACTAATATACTTATAGTTTGACTGTATTTTGTTTTAGAGTCCGGAAAAAGCATTTGAAGCTAAATAAAATATTGGAAGAGTTAAAATGTGATGAGGATGAGGCAATCCCGGATTACATATCAATTTCGCCACCTGAAAATTTCAATGCTGATGTCACAGATGAGGATTCTGGTGAAGAAAATAAAGAAATAGTTGTTTATAAATGGCATGATAACAGTGTTGTGACAGTGGTATCAAACATAGTAAAAGTTATGCCCACTAACAAGATAAAAAGGTTTTCACAGCCACACAAGAAATACATATTAGTCGATCAACCTGCCACAATCAGAGCTTACAATGGAAATATGGGTGGAGTAGATCAATCTGACCAGAACATTGTTCTGTATCGGACATCAATTCGTAAAAAAAAGTGGTACTTTTCTCTTATATGCCACTGCATTGATATGGCGGCGACATAAAAATGACGGCGGGGATAAAGATCTCTTGAATTTCAGAAGAAGTATTGCCACTAGCTTATAAGAAACCTCCGCTTAGAAGTTACCTCCTCGGAAAGATTGTAGAGTTGCGAAAAACTACATATCATGAGGAGTCGCGATATGATAACAAAGACCATATCATCAGGTACAAAATAGAACAGGTGTGCTGTGTGCATAGATTTAGTATATTTTTTAGCTGTGTGTCACAAATAAGCTAACTTTACTTGTGTCAAATGTGAAGTAAGCTTGCATCCTAAATTATGATTCGAATAAGCAAGGAGTAAGAATAATTAAAATTTAGTCTTTACACTTTGAGAAATAAAAATAAATAATATTTTTTACATATACTTGTGTTTCATTGTTTATTTATTTATTTAATTGTAAATAAAAGTATTTTTAAGACTACACACAAATATGACCTGATGGTAGCGTATATCACTAGTGGGCCTTAAAAGGAACACCTATTTTCCGCTTTTCCGACGTTGATATTTTTTTTTTCATATTTTTCTGCTAAAGTTTAAAGCAAGTCAAACGCCATATCAAAAAATCATATTAATATCGATTTATATTTTTTCCCGTAATAAGTGGGTTAACCATATTCTTTGGAATAGCTTTTGGAATTAATAATTTGTAATGTTTTAACGATTTATATTATTCATTCACATTAGTCTTACTTAGCAAACCGTAAGAGAAGACTAGCGAGTTATTCCCAATACAAGTGTCTCTGACTACTTAAAGATAAAACTCGACTAATCTTTGTAATAAAGACTTGGAGATAAAGGAATTTTTATTTATTTATAAATATGCATAATGTATTGTTCCAGCGCGAGCGACGGACAGCATGTGCATCACCACATGCACCACTACCTGCAGATGCATCCGCCGCACCTCCACATATCCATTCAACCCTCGGTATTTGTAAGACTTTGCTCACTATAAAGTGCCCCAAAATATGTGACTCGAATTATTTTGGCACTTAATAGCCCCTATTTTTAGACTGGTTTAATTTTGGTATATCTTGGGGATTGATTGGAACCGAATTCCTCCCACACATGGCCAATCGCCAATATTCATCTAATGTTATTTCTGTTCAGTCAACTAGGGAAAGTGTCATTGATACTGTCATAATGCTAGTAAATCACACAAAATTAGAATACTACAACAAAAGTGGAGCATTGGAACTTTGTTTGTGATAACTTTAAAATACCTTATCATCTTTGTTACAAATACACTATAGCAGAGGGGTACCCCGGGCTACAGATGCCCCTGCTGTGTGTGAGCAAAATAAAATGTTATCCATAATGTCACCTAATCTCGTGATTCCCGAAAAAAAACCATGCATTAAAATAAATCATAGCCTAGACTTTTCACTTTGCCTAAAGTAAAAAAAGCAGTCTTTTTTTTTCTTTTTAATGTAATGAAAGCGTTTTGTTTCTGGTGGGGGAAATCTTTATCCTTTATTCGGGCCCTCCAATTAAGGTCACCCAATCAATAGGGGCCCCAGGGACGCTCCGCCACTGGAACATAATATGATCGTTCTTTAATCTTTACTATTATGTGGTATGTCATGTTAAGATTTCTTATTAAATGGGAGCGCCCCTATGCGCCTGAAAAGTGCAGCTCGTCAATGTTTACTAAGAGCTAGCTCAGTCATAATTGTATGAGTAACCTCGCGGTTATGTCTGAACGAACTTAATAACTCATACAAATAAGACCCGCGCGATTTCCATGCGATTCTGAAATCGCTTGGTTCCCGCCGTGTCTGAACTAGGTGTGAAGCTCCGTGTGGTCCTTAGGGCGGGTACGGCGCGGGCGGCGGCGCGCTGTCGCCGTGGCGGCGCGTGGACCTGGCGGCCATGGTGCGCGCGGCCGAGGCGGCGTCGGCGGCGGAGGCGAGGCGGGCGGCGGCGCGCGGCGCGTCGCGCGCGGTCATCGAGCGCAACACCTACCGCCACGCCTACGCCGCGCCCGCGCCGCACCACCGCGACGACAAGTGCACCATCTGCCTCTCCGTCTTCGAGGTCGACTCCGACTGCAGGTGAGCCGTGAGCGCCGACCCACCTCCGACACCGATATTACCCCAGTTCATTTTATTCATACAAAAAGGTTACACTATAGCACCCTGTATCTGTATGGACACGAGAAAAGTACCAATTTAGTTTTTTTTCTTTTGTTTGATACCTAGCGGACGGTTCCGCCGATGCCCCTGACCCTTGCTGCCTCTGCTCGACCTTGGTTTAGGTTTTCTGGGAATTTTTCTGCACTTAGCATCTAAGCCATTGTGCGTGAAATACGTCACCGACCGGACCCCGTCAATCAACTCAAACCATCTGAGCTCGGTCCAAAGGTCCAACACTGCTGTGATGTATCGGAGCACCTCCCGCAGGGTGCCGCGGTTAGGAATCAAATTGCTCGACCTTTCTTCGACGCGTGGTCACGATTACCTTTCGCAGATTTTTCAGTCGACAGCACATAGACCTACCCAAATTCGTCATATTCCTCCTAACAATTTTCAGTTTAATTTCTAAAGCATAGGCATAACGACCTATCCTAATCTATCGAATTCCTCAAACCAAGTTTGAGCTAATTGGCCAAAGCAGAGTTCTATTTAATTAAGACTGACAGACTTCGGTAGGTTGATCTGCTGCCGACTGTACATGGTTCTTCTTTATGGTGGGCGTATTATTGCGTCCTTTCTATAATAATGACCACACTAAATACTGTTGCATATGACATCATGTAACATACCGATTTTTATAATCTAAATTAGTGAATAACTACTTACACTTGAACTAAATCTTTTCTTCTAGGTACCTCTTTTATGCTTGTCGTAACAAATGTGAATATTTACAGGAGGTTGCCGTGCATGCACCTGTTCCACATGGAATGTGTGGACCAGTGGCTGAGCACCAACAAGCATTGCCCTATTTGCCGCGTGGACATCGAGACGCACCTTAACAAAGATGCTACTTTCTAATCCCCATTTATACAGGTAAATATTTATGTATACTTTAAGAAATAAGTGACATTAAAAGTTTTCTTTTAAGATCTCAAAATGTACTTGTTAAATATCCATACAAAAGAAACTATTGATATGTACAGATGTAGTTGTAATGAATATACTGGAACAATTTACCTGTGAGTCCCACCATGTGGATAAACATCATAATCAGGAATAAAAAAAATTAAAGGCAATGATTTTCAACTTTGTATTTATTGTCCCTAAGTTTAATGTATGTACAACTAGAATTCTTTAAAGCAATAATATTTGCTGAACTATACTATAGTTACTATTAAAAATTAAGGATATAATATTATCAATTTGTTTTTCTATTTCTTGCCTTCTTTTCAATGGCTACATCTTCTTTTAGTTTTTCCTCAAGTTGAGGTGAGCTGATGATGGCCTGTTGTTGCAACTCCAAGCTCTCTTGCTGTAGCTCATGGGTCAACTGCTTCTGAGCATTGCAAGTCCTAAGGAGAGATAAAGATATTATTTACTGCCAATATGTACATAAACCTAAACATTATAACAAAACATGTTTAATTTTTAATTAGATTTTGTTACATATTACAATGTTATGTCAAAGGAAGTGACTATTTGTTGATTTTTAATTAATTAATTATTAAGATTACATAATAAAATGTAAAGAAATATCCAAGGGATTATGCCTAATTTTGTAAAAATAATTTAATAATTTGAATCTGACATGGATGTATGATGAAAAAAAATTGGAAATCTTTTTAAATACTAGAATTAAATATTACATTGCTTTAATAAATAAATGTTTTTAAATCAGTTTCATGTTTTTTCTTTTACCTGCAGGCATGATCAATCCTTTCACATATTGCATCAGATGCAGCAATGTTGCCTGATAGATATGAAATTTCAGCAGCTACAGTTGCTAATTTCTCGGCATAATCCATATAACCTGGACAAAAATATTGGTTATCTATCACTGTAAAATATTCTGAAAAAAGTTGTTTGGCTATAGAAATGGAAATAAATAATTAACTGTACTAACTTTGATACTTATGACACAAATGCAAAATACATACTCCAGGATTGGATAGCAATTAAATCTGGATAGTTATTGATAGCATACTTAGCAATGTTCGAAGATTGTGCTTGAGATCAGATAGAGATCCTCTGATTGCAACAAGTTGATCCCAATGATGTGGTGGAGTGCCCGTTTCACCCCATTCAAGAGCTTGCTTTACCAGACATATCTCTTTCGTAAGTGCGTCTCTCAATCTAAAAAACATGATTGTTAGCTTGACGTAAGGATATATTTACAAACAACAGTATTGAGATACTTTATCATACTTTCAGAATCATGTTTAAAATTACAGAGGAGTGCAATTTTTAACCTAGTAAAAATAGAAAAAAAAAATACTCTATGTTTCCCCCGAAGTCATAATCGGGGGAAACTGGGAACAAAATTCCCATTTTCCCCCAATCGGGGGAAACTGGAAATAGACGTACCTTTCGCTTGTGTCTTGAATAGCGACAAGGGTAACTGTAAGAAGCTGAGTTGCCGCATTTACATTGATTGTAGTAGCCTGCCTGATCAAAAATTCGTGTTCTAACCTATCGCCATCCCAAGACATTTCATACCCATTTTGTGACTCTTCGCAAGATGCTGTAGATAATAACCCCAAGGTAACAGGAGCAATATTACGAATTTTTGGGAATACAGATCGTTTATTTACATGAGAACACGCAGTTCGAAATACATTAACCAGCCTATTTCTGAACATATCTGTGAGATGGACGATAAGATTAATTCAATAAACAGATACAATGTGAAAATCTGTCACTCCATTGCATTTAAATACCATAAGAATTAATTTAAATCGTCATTTTGAGGGTTATTTTATTTTATTCTTTACTTTCGATTTTAGCCGTCAAAAAGAAAATACGTCAATGTCAAAAAGTTTTTTTTTAATGTTGTGCGGCTCGGGGATAATGTGTTGAGATGAGAGTTTAACAGTTGAAAAAAAGAAACAAAAAGTTCATCGTCATTGTCGTTAACCAGAATTTACTTAGTTTGGTCGATATAATAATATAATATAAATCTTAGGGGTTGAAGAACTTGAAGAAGTCGTTTTGATGTTTATTCTATTGACCTTATTGGTTTATGACCCGTGGAACACCTAAGTGGTTCACCTAGGTGTTCCACGGTGACTTTTTTGTACCCGTGGATCACCTAGGTGTTCCACGGTTACTTTTTTGTACCCGTGGATCACCTAGGTGTTCCATGGTTAACTTTTTGTACCTACCCGTGGATCAAAATGTCTAACAAAAGGGACTTCTGATCTGAGAGAGTAAAAAAGCAATGCTAATATTTGGTTAAAAATATGGCTCTTCCACACTAAGAAGCAACTTTTATTGAAAATAGTTAAATGCTAGTAATCCGCTTAAAACATAACTAATCATCTCGAGAATCATCAGGGAACTTCAGGGAATTATGTACGTACGGTCTCCCCCCTCCGTCAGGGCGATGCCAAACAGGTGCCTGGTGACCTGGTCTCTAGACCAGGTCACCAGGCACCTGTGTACCAATATATAGCGTACACATAGGTACAGTAAGTACCTATGTATTCAGTTTTTTTTTAATTCCATACACAATAATTGGTACAATAAATTAACACATCCGTTGATTTCCTTCATTAATATTTTATTTTGTACTCAAACACAAACAGGACTGTATACGTGTACCTACTTAGCACAGGAACAACTACAGACAAATCTAAATAAACGACCCAAGTCAGAATCATGATTAGAAAAACAATACTATTGTCTATATTTCCATTTCCTCTCTTTGTATAAAAACTTTTGTACGGTTTGTACCACATATACATTTTATACATGATGTATTATGACTATAGCGTCCAGTACTTAGTTTAGCGGCGTGACTCTGAAAAAGTCCTAACATCAACTAGACCCAAGACGGGAATCGAAGCCACAACTTCTTAGCCAATGTTTCACGGATGCGGGTGTGGTGTTTTTACTATTTTTGGTAGTAGTGCTTTTGAGCATTTTTAAATTTTGAAGTTGTGTGATAGTGCGTATAAACGGTTTTTGGTTTTTGCTGGGCACTCGATGTAGACACTTGTCTTGTACCTACAATGGTCTATTTAGATCTATGCTGTCAATGTGTGGATAACATTTTCACATCACACGACAAATATGAGGCCATTACAATTTTCTTCATCTATTAACAAATTCAAATTTTTCCGAATAATCTTTTGGTCTGGTCGAGTATGAATTAATGTTAAAGTTAAGGGCAGCTATACTGTTATCTGCAGCTGCTATTAATTTTGTTGAATCGAAATCCAAGCTGTATACAGGTGACGACCTTTTTTGTGTGAAATACATCTGCAATAAAAAAAACACTGGTTATAAATCTGCAATAAAAAGCTAAAAATAATAAAATGAGACTTATATACATACATAATGTAATAAATAATGTTTCAATCTTACTTGTACATGGCACGCGTGATAGCGAGTATCGAATAGCACACAGCGTGAGTATTCCGAAGTGCCGACTAGCACCGCCCGGTCACCATCAGACTTCGCACAGTACAGCGTTGATTGGAACGGGTCCATCATGTCGAATACCTGTAAAACAAATAACAATTTGAGTTTAACTGGCAAATAGGACTGGGAAGTAGGTACTATGATGGTATGTGTACCGTCAGCAGCAGATCAAACTACACTAATGTGTCATATTATTCCTACAACAAATTGTCAAATGTCAGCTTAATGACCTTCGAATAGAGCCCTATTTGAAATAACTTTTTGTAAGTTTAGAGCACATAGACTGATCTACTGCCGACTGTACTTGGTCGTTTTATGGATGGCTGTGATCGCAATAAGATCCGCGTCTGATTGGCTTGCTCTTCTTTACCTTTATCAAATGTTTTTAGGCTACCTACCGACAAGAGTAGTTTTAAATGCATGGAGAAAAATTAGTGACACATTTGCAGGGCGAACCTTGCACAAATATTGCGATAGTTACAAAGAACAACCTGTCCCACGGAGGAGATGAGGCAGCAGTGGTTGCTTCCATTTCCTAATGTGAAATAATTTATTTCGAAAACAGATTTTTAGAAACTAGGTAACTTTAGCGCGTGATTTTTTTTCCTACAATTTTCACACATACTATTTGGAGAGACTTTTGCTAACTTGGCTGATGAGTAACGAAAACTCGTAGATATAATATACCTAAAGCTTAGCAAAAAAAAATTCATGAATCCTACCACTGCATGCGTCCTCACGTCTGTGAGCTGCAATTTCCCTGAGTGCGTCACCGATATGATTGTGTTTTGATCATGCCATCTAATATCGCGTACTGTTTGTCTTGGATCAATTGAAGAATTAGCGGTCATGATCAATTCGCTCCTGAAAAGAAATTATCATTACCTATATATTTTTACTTTTTAGGCAATCTTTTAGCGAGATGAATTTTTATTGATTTTGTTTTCGATTTTTGTCAGCCAGGGCCTATTTAAGTGTACAGAAAATAGTAATCCTGAACACAGTATCGGGGGCGAAAGGACCCAATTAAATTCGATTTAAGTACTAAGGGTACTTAAAGGTGAAGGATTGTTTTTCGTGATCGTTTGTTTATTGTTTTGTTTTGGAAATATTGGGCTACTGACTGCATCAAATAATACTTGTAAGAAATATTTTAAGCTCATTCCTAACAAGTATAACTCGTTTTTTAATGTTATTGTATTGACGTATTTGCAAGGTTCCCTTAGTATAAGAGACAGTAAATACAACTAACGTAATGACTTTTTATTAACAGATTTAAATTATGAATTCAATTATGCAAATAACAAAATGATAAAAACTTCACCTACATATTGATGTCAAGCAAAATGGGCTTACTGCTTCCGTTTAGACCAATAGCTAGCCTATTCTTAGACTCATTCAGGCTCAAGCATCGTACGCCTATAACAGCATCAGAGAAATTCACGTCTTCAACACCTGAAACATGTAAAAATGGCTTCCATAGAAAAATTGTTGGCGCATTTCTGATGTGAAGAGGTGTCCCATGACCACAGCTCTCGCTAACCAGGGGTTTCTTCTCCCAAAAAAAAGGCAAAACTACTAAAATTTTAGATCTATAAAGATGAGAATGAGTGTTACTGTTGTAACAAAATAACATTTAGTATCTATTAATCGGGGTTGCAAATTATCAAGATAATTATTTTCTCTGATAATTATCCGATAATTATCTAACTCACAAATCAAATACATAACATTATTATATATAAATTAAAGGTTTTTTGTGTTTTTTTCCACTATTTTTAGTTTTAATGCAGTCAAACTGACCATATTGGATTAAGTTTTCTAGGCATAATGTTCTTTATTTAATTCCGCAGCGCACAAACTACAGTTCACGAAAAAAAAAAACAGTTAGGGGAATTCCCCAGTAGATAATGACATTTGGCGTTTGTTTGGATGCACGCTTGATATTGTGACGAAAAAACATGCATTTGGATATATATATTATTTTGTTTGTACGGTCAACAGCACATCACGGTATACACTTGCAGTTCGATAATAGCACTTATGCCCCCGACATAAGAGCGGTACATAGTCCAAAGTGTTACGTCTGACGTGCTTTTGACTGTACAATAACAGTTACTCATTATTATCAACGATAATAATTATCAATACGTAATTATCTTGATAATTATCAACGATAATTATCACGATTATTATCCAGTGCAACCCTGGTACATATTAATTAAGTAAGCAGAAAGTGGATACTTACTAAAATCTTCTGGATTACTGGGATTGCCACTTAGAGGACCTTCTGTGTTAAAATTCCAGAAATGCAGACAAGAACTGTAGATAGAGCCAGTAATAACACACGACTTCTCTGGACCATATACTGCCTCCACAGCCGACACCTCTTCCGAACCATTCTCATGGCAATCCTCGATATGGTATAACAATCTTGGCATTTGTTTCATATCATTGTGATGGAAAATTGCGGTGCTGCCATCTCTGGAAGCAGTTTAGTCAATATAAAATTAAATATGTGTATCTTAATGATGGCAGAAGAAAAGTGGCCAAACTATCAGTGATGGCCATAGAAAATTTTCTTTATAGCCTGACCAGGAAAATAAAAAACCTGCTCTGGAGGCACCACATTAGCTATGGTTATAGCAACACTTGGTTGCTATGGTTAAACTCACAAATACCTAACTCACAACCATAGATTTAGTATATTTTTTATAGATATGCCACCAAGCGACCGGGTGTAAGAGATAGACATATTATGACGTCAAAATATGGGGCTGCCATGAACGCAAAATTTTACCATTAAATGTAGTCAGAAACGTTGCAGTATTCGAATTCCGTAGTGAGTGAAAGTCAATATTTTGACTCGCTAATAGTATCGCAAGCGAAAGCGCGAAAATCCGATCGACCACTATTTTTGTGATAAACTATATTGAATTTTTGATAGTTACGAAAAACTATCAAAAAATTTAATATAGTTTACAATTACGAATTAATTGTCGATCAATATCAGATCAAATAGGGTTTCACTCAAGGATTTGATATGAGATTGTGTGGTTATTGGAATAAAATGATAAACTTTAATTAAAAACAGGTATGTAATTTCTTTATTGAAAACTTATTATAACTACTATTACAATTTTTTTCATAAGACATTTTAAACCCCCGAGGCAGGCAAAGGGGGATGCTATAAGTTTGAAGTCTGTTTTACGGAAACATTTTTTTTATCAAAATGTTTAGAACAAATTATTATGTGGTACCCAATTCTTTTTTCCAGTTGCTTCTATCCATTTCTCACGAGTTATATCATCCGTCGGAAATCTGGAAACATCAAATCGCTTAAAATTCCCTGAAATATGGGGTAATTTTTGGGGTAATTTTTCTGTATGGTAGGCATCCGGAAATCGAATTATGAAGTGTTATAAATCTACTAATTTAAGTAGACGTCAATGCTAAGCTGGCTTCTATCGTAAATATGTAATACGTAATTTTACCGGTTTACATGTCAAATGTTTCAGAGGTTATATTAACAAATATTTCTTAGATATTTCCCATTTCTCAAGTTTTTCATGATATAACTAATGATTTAGCTCAGAAACTGGGTTCCTGTGAGATTTGAGAAAGAAATACGTGATCAAAATATATAAAACAGTGTACTTACGTATGAAATGTAACACCCGCTTCTTTTCTTTGATTGTTGCTTTTGCAGCCAAATATTGAACACCCTCCCATTATGTATGCTAGGCACAAACACTACACATTCGGTTTTTTATAAATCTTATGAATAAATTAGGTATTAATCCACAAATTCTTTATTTTTTGTGCACTTGACATATCCCATTTGTTTGTTTTGCCTCTATTTTGACAATTGGCCTATAACCTGACCATGAAAAAAAGTCCGGTCGGTGATAGAGATAAAAACATGGCACTCTTATTTGTTTTCTCCTATAGGAATCTCAATAAGACTATCTCACTCTATCAAATCATGTCAGGCCCTTGCTCACAACTCACAACACAATATCCAATAGTAACAAGGCATGTTTGACAATTGACATCACACTTTGACAGAATAATAATGAATGTCTACGGAATGACATCATTTTTTTTTATTTGATTGTTGCCACAAAGAAATTTGTTCCAATATTTTTCCGCAATATGGTGAGGTTTTTTTATTTTATTGGTCGGGGTATACTATCCTAGAGTGCAGCAACTCGGATATAGAAATTATCTGCTTCGCCCAAAGGTTAACTGCAAACTTTGGGCTTAGCAGGTAGGAAAAGTGGGTAATGCTAAAGTAAATAACGATGATTGTAAATGTAATCTTACCTATTACCGCAAACTAACAAATTTCCAGATATAACAAATCTTGATATATCATTTGTGCGTACATCATGTCTTATGACTTTTGGAACTTCACACTGCCAAATCATTGGTCTATTGATTGGTATTTCTTTCCTGTCAATACCAAGACATCGGAGTTCTGATCCAACAGATAATAACAATGCCTCTGAGTTATAAAATATTAACCATGGCATATAATTTTTGTGATGGTGGACAATTACCTGAAATATATGTAAATAGTTTTTATCTAAAATAAATAAATAAATAATTCTTATTGAATGATCTTACACAATTAAATTACTCAAGATGATTATATATTTGGTTTGAATAGTAGACAAATGTTAAATATATTCTGGGTATTTAGTACATAATTATTTACCTATATAATCGTAGTAAAAAAAAATCTGTGTCCAGAGATATTATGTTTCAAGTTGTGAGTTCAAGTTGTTTTTATCTTTTAGGATTTTATGAAAGTTTAAACCAATTATTTACTAAAAGCAAAACAAAATAGATTTACTATAAACAGCATGGGAATTTTACCTTACTTCTATAAATTCCACTACACCAGTTATTTGAGATTCTAAACTGATTGTAGGATGAAAATGAGTTCAGTTTCCTGTGAAATTAATCAGTTTAGATAATAAGCAACCAGGATGAATAAGACATAATAAGATGACAAGATAAATTGAATGGTAAAATAGTACCTGTTGTCGGAACTGTTGTGTATAAGCAGTCTATCTCGACATACTGACCTCCAAATTGAGTTATTTGATACAATCAAATCTTTTAAAACTTTACATGTAAGCATAACATTGCGAATGTCTGGTGGTTCTAAATATCTTAATATATTTACAATAACTTCGACAGGCAGCTGAAGTAGTATTGACATATTAGCAAGTAGCGAAACACAGAGATCTCTGTGTAGCGAAATTAATACAGCTGATTGTTACAACGTGGTGAAGATTATTTCGTTATGAAATACACCAATAAGATCTTTGGAATACACACTTTAACGTTGCAAAAAACATCACGAATGTCGAACGAAACACAGCACTCATCAACTCAAAAATCATGTTTTCACTTTTTTAGATCAGCTGGTTCTGACAGCTGTGAGCTGTCATGGTATCGAGTGGTATCGAGCGAGCGGGATAAAGTTTTCATCGATTTAGATATCGATATTTTAATCTTAGGACATGGGGGTGGATCTACGAGGGCGGTCAAATGTCATGTCCTACGTGTTTACTCAATAACCATTCAATTTATATTTCAATAAAACAGTCATTCGGTTCTTATATAAGTAATGAACAAGGTTTTTATAAATTTACGGCTATAAAGAAATAAATAAAAACGTGATTAATAAAATATGCCCAAATATTAAGATTTTTGCCATGTCCGAAAAGCACTACTGCTCGTTCAATTAATTATATTAAATCATCATAACTGTTTTGAGCACACATTTTCTAAGAAATATATATTACGTTTATAACACTACCGATTAATAAAAAACAAAAATAGTTATCGAACCATTTAGTTCTCTAAATATTGGATCAAAAAAAGTTTACAAAATTAAGTCATTGGTCAGCGCAGTTCTTGTTTTCAAGATTATCGCAACTTTGAGACATAAGGTAGAACACTTAAGTGTGTGACCAGACACCCCGCCCTGCTCCCCAGTCGATCAACGCACTTCACCGCGGAAAAACGCACGTTGTTGGCTCTGATAAGTTTTTAAAGTTCATTCTACAACAATTGACACTTCTATAGTCATTGTTATTTCTCTATCTAAATTCAATTTATATTCATGCCTACGTTCTTTTGCAACAATTTAGAACAAAGATACAAGTGTTTAATAACGTAATCATAACATTAACTAGCTGCCACGCCTTTTAGACGTGTTTCGACTTGTCCTTTTCAAATTCATCATTTGTCTGAACGTCATTGTTCTAAATCTTGATGAAGGTGACAATGACGCTGGTTGAGAATAATGACAAATGTTGTTTATGACAATGACTTGCGTTGAGAATAATGATTTTATTTCTTTTTACAGTAATATTTCCTTGATATCGCTATGAAACTAACCTATCACGTATTCCTGCTACATGCTGATAGTCACCAAACAGGCGACCTGCATCAAAAAATAAGATCCATCACCAAAACCCTTTCTTCTAAAACATGGGCTATTAGAGAACCCACAATGCGAACTACTGACTGAAATAGATGCAATATCTTAAACCTGGAAGGACCTGGACTGTCAGTCTTTGTTTGGAGATCCTCATGCTCACAACTATTTCCTGACAGAGCCCATGACGAAGAAAAAGAGCCATGTACTGAGTACATGTATTGAGGGACGAAGTTCGGGTCGCTATCAGGCGACTAAAAAGCGGAAAAGCTACAGGAAGAGATGCCATACCAATTGAAACCATCAAAGCATCAGGGGAGTATGGTGTCGATATCTTTCATACCCTGTGTAACAAAATTTGGGAATCAGGAATCTGGCCCCGAAGTGGACTCACACAGTCTTCGTACCTCTACATAAAAAGGGCTCCACTAAAATATGCAGTAACTACCGCCTAATAGCCTTAATTTCACATGCAAGTAAAATTCTACTGCATATAAATCTAAGGAAATTTCTCCTGAACACGCTGGTTTTGTGAAAGGGAGGGGTACTCGTGAGAAAATTCTGAATGTGCGCCAGATCATTGAAAAAGCCAGAAAGTTCAACAAGCCGACCTATATTTGCTTTGTTGACTTCTCAAAGGCGTTCAACTCAGTGAGGTGGCCAGTATTTTGGGAGACTCTCCTGGCTATGGGAACACCTAAACATCTGGTGCACCTTTCTTGGAAGCTTTATGAAGAAGGAACAGCATCGGTGAGAACGAACGACGTGTCGTCAAATCACTTTCATCCAAGTGCCGGGGTCCGTCAGGGCTGCATTTTATCACCATTGCTGTTTAACACCTACACAGAATTCATTATGAGAATAGCACTCGAGAATTGGTCAGACGGAATCACAAATGGAGGTTATAGAATTTAAAATTTGCAGTATGCAGATGACACAACCCTATTTGCAACAAGCATCAAGTTAGCCTTGATATCGGTCTGAATTTTTTTTATATGGGAGCAGTCTGGATGACCTCACTCCACCTGATGGTAAGCGGAAGTGAGGTCCAAATAAAATAAAAATTAAGGCTGACTGGCTCAATAGAACAAAGTACCCATTGAGCCAGTCACCCTCACCCTGAAGGCCTAGATGCCGCTTCACGCCCCGCCTAAAAAGCCCTGGATTATAGGAGGAAAGAAACACATGAGCCGGAAGGGCATTCCATGACCTAATGGCACGGGGCAAAAAAGAGGAACTATACCTCTTGGTACGGGCCACCAGTGTCTGGATGGTATGGGGATGGCAACGCAGTCCGGCGCGTGTTGTTCGGGAGTGAAAAGGGGAGGACGGGATGAGTTGGAATAACTCTTCAGAGCATTCCCCATTATAGAGACGGTAGAGAACACTAAGACTAGCAACGTCTCTACGTAACTGAAGAGGTTCTAGGGTCTTAGTCACTTCTTGATTATCGACAATACGGATATCACGTCGTCAACCTGTCGAGGGCCTCCAATAAGTACTTTGCGGAACCATCCCAGAGATGAGAGCAATATTCCACACACGGGCGAACCTGTGCCTTGTATAAGAGACAAAGCTGCACCGGAGTGAAAAATCGTCTCATACTGTTCATTCCGAGTTTACGGGAAGCTGTTCTGATGACGCTCTTGATATATTATTCCCGTTGGTTCAAGTTGCTACGAACATCGATGCCAAGGATGCTTAGGCTATCCTGTATTGGTAAGGGCGTGATCTGAAGAGTGGAATGGGAAAGAAAAGGAGAAGATTTGCAGAAAACAAACTCACCTGTCAGGTTTTTTCTTGGCATTGAACTCGATGAGATTGCTGGCAACCCATTTGGATATGCGGTCCAGGACCTCGTCAAGCTCGGCGACAAGAAGATTCCTGTTTTCCTCGGTTTCGGTCTGTTTAGCCGCAAGTCTTCCGAAATATCGTGCGTGGACAGTGCTGTCATCCGCATAGCAATGAATATTACCTAGTGATAACATGTCATTGATATGCAGAAGAAACAAAGTCGGCGACAGGCATTGAGGCACTCCGGAATTTATTGGGAGGAAGCGAGAAGCGCGTCCATCACGGAGGACACGAATCCTGCGACCCTCCAGAAATCCCGCAATCCAGTCGCATAATAAGCGAGTTGGCAGACTATATGCCGGAAGCTTGGAAAAAAGCGAGCGATGCCAAACACGGTCAAAAGCCTTGGCAATATCCAGGCTAATAGCCATAGATTCACCATGCTTCTCCATATCCTCCCCCCAGAGGTGCGATACGTAAGCTAGAAGATCACCCGTGGACCGTTTTGGTCTGAAACTATACTGTCGGTCATGTAGTAATGATCTTCTAGTTAGCGGACAAGTTGGGAGTTGATTATCCGCTCAAACACCTTTCCAAATACAGAGGTTATGGCTATGGGCTTGGTACCTGCTTGGTACCTATACTATTTGGACACAGTTCCAAACCAACGATTCAATCATCCAAGAACTCGACATCAAACAGCGTCTTTCTTCCATCGTCCAATGTCGTATTCTCACTTTCTTTGGACATATCATACGTCGAGAAGACATCTGTCTTCATAGATCTCTATGGAGCGACTTGTGGTGCAGGGGAGAGTCGAAGGCGCTAGAGCGCGCAGTAGATCACCGATGCGATGGACCGACCAAGTCAAGGCTACATTCAATGGTCCACTCCATGAATGCACAAGAAGAGCTACAGTACGAGATGAGTGGTGGCGGATTGTAAAGGTTGCTACCACCCCTGATGTGACGACCACTCTGCCAAGAGTGTGACGACAAATACCGCGTTTACATTCAGCCCATTGCCGCGGCAACATGGGGAATAAACTGGGAAACGCGAGAATGTAAACAGGTCATTTCCATTGCCTTGACGTTGCCGTTCGCATTGCCCGGCTATCCCCCATTTGGCGGTTTTTCTAGCGGACATCAAAGCGCGGCAATGCGAGCGGCAACGTGTGTTTACATGTTGCTATCTCGTTCAGTCGTTTAATATCTTTAAAAATACTTATTGTTCTATTACGATGAATTGCTATCATCCACCACCTCCTCTGACGACGACGTCTCTTTTGAATTCTATTTTTTTTTTTAAACATTTAAATAATTAATTAAACTAAAAAGGCAGAGCGCCGACGCTGCGACAATTTCCACGTTATCCATGGCCCAGAGTCGAATTTAAAATACATATGAAGCGGCAATGTAAACACTCATTTCCGCTGACGTTGCCACATCAATATACGGGGAAATATGTACGGCAAGGCAAGCAGCAACGGAAATGGCTGAATGTAAACGCGGTAAAAGAAGAAGAAGAATATAGATCAATGTGGCCCTTTAAAGCATGTAATTTAAATGAATATTTTCGAAGATAACAGTTTTACAATGCAGGGACATAGCGGTTGAGGCAATAATATAGTATACATCAGAATAACACAGGCTATAATTTATAAAAATCCCGCGGGATAACGTCCTATAGTTCACGCGGGCGAAGCCGCGGGCGAAAGGTTAGGAAATAATATAAATTAAAAACAACAGATTGTTACTAGGTACTCATGATTAAAATCATGTTTCCTACAAAATTGGGTTTTATTCCTGATATTTCAAAAACATTTATAAGTTTGTCATTGTTATCAACACAGGTCATTGTTCTTTACAGAAATATCATTTTCCTAATACGCAGTCATTATTCTGAACGTATTTTTTTCTTCTTTTGTCAATATTTTGATTAGTATAGGTCGGATTTGTGTGCTTTTAATATACAATTGCTTAGAATCTTGAAAACTATAGATCTTATATTGTACTGAAGCTCTGCACGTGGGTTGATAAAAAATCTAAATTTTTTATCAAAAATAACATTCTACGTAGATCCACCCATGGGACGCGTGGCATGTATTTTATATTCTTTTGAAGATTTTTCTGAGGTGCCTTAATAATTTTTTTGCGAATTATTATATCTTATTAAATGACATAAAAACTATTATTTATAATCACATCATTGGTCTTATTAAGTTTCATATTATTCACAAAATGGTTTGGACCTCCCATCCCACCCAGCTTAAAAAAACCACGGAATAAAAAAAACACACGCTTTTCCTATTTTAATAATTCAAAATTAAAATAGGAGGGAACGTATACCCAATGCGAAGAACTTCACTCGATTTAATATCGATTTATTTGATTTGACAGTTTTATGAATCATATCGAACATCGATGTAATGCAAATGTCGGAATTTCAATATACTCTATGGTCGGAATCAATGATGTCGGAATGGAAAAACAACGTAATTGGGCTTTCTAGGTCTTAAATCCACTTATTTTGATGACGAAGTGAGCTTTCTTTCGTTAACTAAAATCTTACTATTAGACTGGACCGTATTTATGATATCGAAACTGTCAAATTAATGAGAAGTGGATTGCAGTGATTTCGAATACTTACTTCTCTAAAATGGATTTATTCAAACAAGGTAAGTTTTAATAATTAATATTACAAATCTAATGCTCAAAATAATTCTCAAGACTTCAATTCTATGGAATTTAGTCGTCTTTGTACGTGGTATTGGTTGGTAGTAAGCAGGAACAATGTGTGGAAACCCATTGGCCATTGGTTTTGTTATTACGGCGAACTAAGCCTAGTCAAGGCCGTGCTGCGTTGTGCCTGGCACTTGCTGATACAGCGAGGAGCGGACTTGCGGAGTTAGCGCGCGCTTGTTGTCGGTGGGTGGATATCGATATCAAAATAACATCGATAGCGTGGCATATTTGCGTATTTTGCGTTGTGTTCCCGTCAGTTATAGTCCGTCGGTTACGTGGTGCGATTGTTAACTTTGTCAAATTTATTGCGCTGTTTTGCGAGTTCGTTACGCAGGCGGTTATTAACACCTTTGTTCTAGTCAACAGTGATGTGATTACTTGAACATTTTGTGACCAATAGGATTATACACACTTTCAGGAACTTTCCTACAGTAATACAATTTAAATTTAGTGAGTCATTCTTATTAAACTTTGCCTTTTGAATTAACACCTTTTAATGTATTTGACACCTGTGTACATACTTGATTTTATGGTAACTTATTTTTTACTCTAAATAATATTGTTCACAGGAATGAAAGGTCCTAGTAGGCCTGCTCCTGCTGTCCCTGGGCTGGGGGTCAATAGATACTCTCCTGTAACTAATTGGAATGATGACCCGTTTGGTGCAGATCTATTTGAACCAACACCTTATCTTCAGAAGAAGATGCCACCACCGCGACCTCCTCCACCTAAAGTCAATAGTAAACAACCTGATGTGCCTGTGAAGCCATCCCATTTTATGAGAAAACCAACAGTCCTTTCTTCTCTCTTGTCTCGCAAGAAGAATACAGCTAATAATCAAAATAATAGCAGTCAGCATACAAACACTCTTCTTACAGACCTCAGCACTGAGGTAGATACAAGTAAAGTGTTTCCTAAATGTGAACCTAAGAATGTTAACACAGGAACACTGATTGATTTGTCATCGCCGCCCAGCTCGCCAACATTCACTACTAGATCCAGTAGTGATGGCCTCAGTGTGGATAGCTTTGGATCTGATGCCACTTCATCCACCAACCACCATAATGCCAATAATGGTGGCAATGCATCTCAGGCTGAAAGTGGCTTTGAGGATGACTTCGATTTGTTCCTCAATACAAGGAAGACTATTACTAAAGATGATACTTTTGATGATTTTACAACAATAGATCCATTTTCACCACAGCCAGTGGTTATAAATAGACCTCCAATTAAGAAAAAACCAGTATTAAATAAAGACCTGTTTGAGATGGGAAGTACTACACAGGCAGTAGCAGCATTGAAGGGGCCCACGATAATCAGAGCTAAGCCAGCTAGGCCGAAGCCTCCAGATAACTCTGCACTGTTGAAGAACAGCTTTGGCAGCAGTTTTCCAGTCACTAATATGACCATCAACACAACTACTCCAATACAGAAGATTAGCAACGGTTTTGGAGATAATTTTGTGAGTATTTTTGGAATATTAATATTTTAATACTACCTACTTTATATTTTTTTACAGGTAGTTAAATATTTAGGTAAACAATTTGATAGCATCTTATCGTCTGCATTTGTATTTTTTGTTTGTACATGAATTAGCAAAAATATGAAAATATCTGATAACTAAATGGGGTGTGATAAAAAAATAGTAATTTCATACTATGATTATAAATGCGAAAATACTACGTTTTGTTGTGTTGTGAAATGTTTGTACTTCTTTGACGACATCATGATTTGATTTTTGGTATGGTCATAATTGGGGAGCTGGAGTGCGATATAAGCTACTTTTATTGCTAAAAGATACTGTATAACGTAGGTGGAAGGCTAGTACGAAATAATTATCATATTCATTTCATGATTTTATTATAGGTATATCAATTTAGTTGGATGGACCTTTTTCATCACAAGAAAGAAACAGCCAAATATGCATTTAGTGAATCTTAGTCTTAAATCATGTCAGTAATATCTTGTCATGGTCATGCCCTCTAGTTTGGACTGCTAATCATTGTTGCATGCTGAATAATGAGTTGTGTTAGTCATCTACATCATTGAAATAGTGTTCTTGGAGGAAGTAGGCAGGTTTATACATTTTTATAGTTGTTACGGTCCATGACTTCGCATTTTGTATAAATGTGAAACTTTATTAACTTGTCCAAAAGTTGTGTCATATAGACAAATTACTGTCTGTATCTTAGTCAGAAACTTTATGTAAATCAAGTTTTAAAATGTTACGAACTTTAATCAACATCACAATACAATTTAGCTAATATTTTTAGCAAAGGAGGCCACGCGCGAGCGAAGTACTACGAACTTATTCGTTCACATTGGCGTGCATTTTTTTTTATAGGCATTTCAACAATTTATCTTCCTACAGGATTCAAAGCCCCTCAGTTGGGAGAGTTTTCCGGAGCGAGAGTCATCGCCGCCCATGCCCTCGGTCCCGCCGCCGCCGCCCCCGCCCGTGACCGACGAAGACCTACCGGTAGAGTGGCCGGAGGACGTTCCAGACTTCAACGACAGCGAACCTACATTTTCCGCCGAAGCTGAAGACGAAAAACCTCACGCCATTGCTTTGTTCGACTACTTCACGGACCATCCAGATGACCTTTGTTTTTCGGTAAGTCTCCTTATTTTTATTATTTTTGGTTAGCTGGCAGACAGGCACGCAGCCCATTTAATGGTAAGTGGCCACTTCAGCCTATTCCATTACGGGACACGTCACCTGGCACTGGCAGCGTCGCTCAATGTGCTGCTTCACTGAGCATTTATCTTTTCAAATTACATTTACTTTATTTTTATAACTCAATTTCTTTTCGGTGTATTTGTCTTTATTCGTTACGCACTGCCACACGATGGGAAAACCAACCTTTATCAAATTCGATTTGGAATTGGGTAAAAAATCCACATTATAGGTAATAGGTTGTATCGAATATCATGGATATCGAACGGCGCGTGTTCCCAAAATGAGTAAATTATCTACAAATACGTCATACTCTACAAATACGCCACTTGCTTACGATACTAAGTAATTGTACATACTTATCTTTTTTGTTAATGTTGTGATTTAGAAAAAAACATTACCAGTAACTATTCTGGTATAATATTGAAACTGCAGAATGATCGTAAGATGTTGATCATAGATTGACTGGCTTGTTAGCATATATTATTTCAGCGATTCCGTCATATGCGACGGATTCGGTATGGTTCGATTTGCATCCAGCGCAATCATTTTTATTATTCTCTATTTTGTCTAACTAATTTACATCTTTAATCCTTTTGGTGTCATTGTGAAAGCTGCAAAGTCTTGTATAACTTACAAAAAATAAGGAAATTTCCTTACCCTATACTTTGTTCTCTCCCTCACCGGGAGCATTCACGTGTAAATGTAACATTATAGATTCGACTTTACCTTCCTGACTTACGATAAGCAAATCGATTCTCGAAAAGCGATTGCTTGCAATCCTACTAATATTATAAACGTGAAAGTTTGTAAGTATGGATGGATGGATGTTTGGTACTCTTTCACGTAAAAACTACTAATAGATAATAATGGATTTTAATGAAACTTTACAACAATATAGCTTATACATCAGAATAACACATAGGCTACAATTTACAAAGATATTCCCGCGGGATAACATCCTATACTTTACGCGGGCGAAGCCGCAGGCGGAAGGCTAGTGTAACATTATGATCACCTCCGCTGTCACTGATGTAATACTTGTTTTATTTGTTTTGTATTACACGGTGCGCACTGTAATGGTCGGTTTTATTTTCTAACGGATAAATTGTTGTAGTAACGTTACATTATACGCGAATGCTCCCGGTGAGGGAACATCTTTAGGTTCGCGTACATTTCCGTGGGTTCACGTCTAGTTGAGTGAGCACGTGTAAGTCGAATCATTGGCCGCGACGATTGCACGTTGTTGGTCACGAGATAGCTCAATTTTGCAATGCTGACAATTTATTTACAACAAATCATTATTTCTACATAATACAAATTGGCAAGGTGCTGTTGTGACTTAATATGGTATACCTTCCAGTATAGTAGTTTCCCTGCGTGAACTTGGGTCTCTCACAGAAGGTCTTAATAGCGATTTTAAGGAACACCAATAGATTTGAAAAAATCATTTCATTTAAACTTTTCTACGCTTTAAACGTTTTCATGTAGCTTTCGGTAACAATAAACAAAGCGAATAATGACTTTTCGTATGCGTAAATGACTTTTTAAGCAAGTCTTTAAAAATAATTTTATAATTGGGATGGTGGTTTAGTTAGTATTAGGGATTTTAGATGGAACGGTAAACTAACATTTTATTTCATAATGTCACCCATTATAGGGTGCTCAAATTAAAAAAAATTACATAAGTGTACCACTATCAGAATAAGAATACACTGAACAAGATGTCATAAGCTTGGTTAAATTGAACTGTTCGCAAATCCCGTAGAATTCATATTTGCCAAAAAGAATTCATATCACGCTTTAGAAAACCCCTCCGATATATCGAAAGTTAATGCTGTTATTAAACCTGTTCATCGGTTATCTTACCTACTTCCAATCAATTTGAAATTCTGAGAAGTTTACTTGTAAGCAACGTGAGAATTGTTTTGTTTGGACATGGCCCGAAGCCAAGTACCAGGCTATTTATAGAAGGAAATAATGTGGGTGTTAATTTTCTTTGCCGGGGTGCCTATCGATTTTAACCCACTTGCTGTAATAGCTCTGGAAGGTATTATTTGTTTCCATTAAAATACTACTTGAGAAACAAACTAAATTATAATATGAACAATCAGGGTTGTTTGATCTTATTCCTATTCAGATGAACTTGAAACTTATTTTAGGACTTAACTTGTAAGTACACGTCTGGCCATACAGCTCTAGCGAATACAATCTAAATATTTATGTTACCACCATTCAAGTATTTTATACAATACCTAGTCTACTGTCTACCTATACCTGAACTTCAGTTATATCCGACAAATGATTTATATTTTATTCTTTTCGTATAGTTGACTAAAATAAATTTTCGTATAGTTGACTAAAATAAATATTGCCTATAAATGAATAATAAACTTATCATCTAAGAAACAAATTTTTTTGTGAGCTGGTAGCAGTTTTCCCCTTTGGCTGTCGTGTCTCATTTATTAAACGTAATACTTACATAAATATCCATTGTTGTAATAATCCTTGATAATGTTGGCTTGTTTTTATGGTACGGCATTCTAAGTAAGCATTTGACCGCAATTAGTATTAAACAGAAGCACTTGAAAAAAATAAAACAATTCTATATGAAATAATAGACTCTAAGTAAGAAGAGCCTGTGATATAATAATTTTGTATTTCTTAGTAAATAATGACACGCTATTATATTTTTCACAGGCTATTATATTATTGTAAGATCACAATAGAACTGGTCTTAGGCTCGTAAAAAAAGGGCTCGTAATGGCTACTTATCATTAAATGAGTTATATGTTTGTCTGTCAGTCCAAACAGAAAATATCGTTTTAAAGTAGTATTTATAAAGGATAACGTAAAAATTATTGTTAATTACCTACTAGAACCGTGAAGCTCCTTTCAATACCATCGCAATTAAATTAAAACAAGACGTAAACGTCTTATATAATTATTGTGATATTTTAGTGTTTTCATATCCTGTTGTGGAAAAATTAACTTGAACCTTTTCGTTATGTTACTTTTTTTAGACGTGTAGATCACCGAAAACAGAAAGTTTCGTATTAGATATAATACAGGTTTAAAATTATACACAAACTAATAGACAGCGTATAAAGCGAATAATTACTTATACTTATGTTGGCAGATAATTCTACTTTAGATTTTATTGTCGTCTCATAATTTTTAATTGTTTTAATCGTGATTGTCTCTTCCTTTGTCGTTTAATCTTTTAGCAATAAGGTACATGCCATTGTTATTCTCACTTAACAACAGAGATTGTCGCATTAAAGTGTTTTCCACTGATTTACATTGTGGCCTACCAGGAAGCCATCCGCCTAGATGCAGTGGCCAGTATTGAAAATTGTATCTTCATTCGGGTTCCTAAACGAGTGCCAATCTGTATCTACCTGTCTATCGATGATATTGATGGAGCAATGACAAATGGTAGGCCACAAAACGGGGAGTTTCGTGGTATGGTAATAAGGGAAACGAACTCTGATACGAGTTCACTGGCTTGAGTCTGGGTTTTCAGAGAGACGCCCCCAACTGTCGTTATCAAACGCTAATAGTGTGTGTGGGTGCCCAAACGATTTGTATACCTTATCTACCTATTTATTTATTCATGTCATGTGTCTCAAAAGTGGCTGGTTAAATTAGAATCGTTTAACGTTATGTAGGCAGCTATGGAAGGATCATTAAACACTAGTATTCGTTATTAGGTACTGACGATTGCCATTTGAACAAACACCTATTCAATTGAAGCCATGCGTAGACAGGCAGATGGTGAGCTGTGCTTACGTCAAGTTGTGTTTTGGCCACCTGTTTTGATGACGTCCTAGGAATGCTGTTTGTTTGGGGCGTAATCGTTATTAAATACGATTATAAATATTGTTCGCTTATTCACAATGAATTTATACTATCGCAATTACCAGATAATGTTTCATTGAGTAGGAGTTACAAATAATGTGTTAACAGGAACTCGATATCGTTATCAGGCTGAACTTCCATTTGTCGCAGAAATATTGAAGCGATACATTATGTACATACATACATAATTTAATTTCTATTTACATAAGCATCTAATCTTTTTTATAATTAATTATCGTAATGAATAATTAATAAAGTCTAATAGTAAGTTAGTTAATTTCTTCATCTATATAATCATCTGATTATCACACCTGTCGTGTGTCTATTGTTTTTATACTTATGTTTGATAACATTTGTTGCATTGTTAGGTGCATCCTCTGTGAGATGTGAGGTAGACAGCAAAAAAGATTGTATATCATGGCCATTATTGTACTGTTTTTATCACTTGTTGCATGACTTTTGTAGATTAGTACAAAACAATGAGATCCCAAATGTCTGGTAATCTAAAGATGTTTATTTTTCCTAAAATTTAAATACAGAATTTACATTAACTGTGAGCTAGTGTTCACATCATCTTAAACCTCTGAGATGCCTGATTTTTGTAAACTTTTTTAGAAGTCCAAAGATATCTGCTTTCATTATTTTTATGAAACTCTAATACTCTCCGTCATGTCATGCTCATGATTGTACACAATATTATATTATTTAATTATTTCTGTATTTTACTCTGTTTTCTGGTGTAACTTAGGTGAACAGTAATGTTTTTTTCATTCGTAGATTATCTACATAATTAATTCAAGGACATTCGTTTAATTAACAGTGTCGACACCGGAGGCAGCGGTACAAGTTGTTAATTCATTATTTACGTTTTAGTATACTTTATTGAAATAACAGTTAGCCTCCCTAATACTCAAATCTAATCCTCTTGCATTTTTCATAGCTCTTAGATCTATTCGATGAATGATAAAATTTAATTATTATGTTAATTTTATTTTTTCAAAACCTAACTATCAAGACAATAAGCATTCAGGCACATATCACTCTGTGACTCACTCTTATTTCAGTTGGCCTAGTTTTCATTCTAGTTATTTATCTGTGGATAAAGCAAATAGTAATTCGGCAGACCGATTTCAATTAAAGATGTAGACTTTTGAGAATCTTAGTTGTGTCTAGCTTTTTTAGTTGTTATTTTATAGGTTAAGATTTGTATAAGGTAGAAGGTCTATTAATGTAATCCATAGTATCCATAAGTATTATGATCTGACTTGGCTGCTCAAGCCATCTTCAAGCGCATTAGCGCTGATCGGATTAGGGGTCGAAGTGGATACAAACATACACAAATGGATCTATACTTACACCAAAGTGTTAAGTAACACAGGTTATGTCATACATAACCTAACGTTACTTAACACTTTGGAGTCAGATCATTAGGGTCAAGCCCATTAGGGCTTCAGCAACACCATAACACAGGTACTGAGTGTTATTCCAACCCAACACCTTTATGGCAGATACACGCCCATGACAAAATCAATACAGTCAATCAGTAGATAATTCGAATAATAAAAAAATACCTAAGTGCGATTGATATTTTTTACGATTGTTGTTTGTTTGGGTATTTGTAAGATTTATAACGACGGGAATTTTATTTGAAGTTTCTTTTTTTACTCAAGCAGATTTAATAAATCATGACCGTGTTTATATTTGATTTTTATATTTGTGTCGCTTGAGCATTTTACTTAATTTGGATATTCGATTACCTACTTTTACCGTTTTTGTTAAGAAAATATTATGTAGGTAAGTATGTACTAATTAAACTAAGTAACCACGCACAGAACTGTTAGGTAATATTAGTGAGGTGTACTTTCATTACTTATTTGAACACGATAATTACCTACGTAGGCTACATACGAGTACGTTACATGCACATGTACTTATGTACAAGTACATGAATTACTATTAATACATTTTTGACGAGCCATTTGGTGTAATGTAATCGGTCTGGGTGTTTCTATGTATAATATGTATGTATTTACAAAAAAAAGTATATAAGTAATGTTTATCCGTTGTCTAGCACCCATAGCACAAGCTTATGCTTAGTTTGGGGCTAGATGGCGCTGTGTGAATAATGTCCAGAGATATTTATTTACATATTAGGTCTGACATGTTCACTTTACAAGTAATGCATAATGTTATCAATGTTGTGTCTTCTTTGTTTTTTAATTAAGTATTATAAAACCATTTGTAACATCTTTATCTTTGTAAGTAATGTAAACTGCGCTCTCGGTACACGCAGGTCATGTGTTAAGTAGTTTAAATACTGTAACAACAATTGCGAAGTTGATTGGACGAGGGTCATTATACTTCATCAGAAGTCGGTGCAGGCCTTGGCTCTCGTACGAGCTATTGATAGCTCGATGAACTGAAATCATTGCGCTGACGACATGCCATTGATTGATACTAACTATCTATTTCAATAAGGTGTACTAGTATGTATTCTAGTGCTTGTGCTTTATTGCTTAAAACTCTTATGTAGATAATTATGTACGACGTATTTGAGTCAAAATATGACACATAACATTTGTAACAAAAAAAATCCATTTAGATATTTGGGTCTCGTAAAATATTATTTAAAAAGTACCAATCTTATTTTGATGAAAAAAGATATAAGGTATATAACTACGTAACGAGTAGATACGTTATCTTGTCCATTATGAATAGAGAAACCATTAAAAAGTAAGGGAAATATCGGTTACCTACTTTGTTTGACGTAATTATTGGTATGACCTAGATCATAGTTTAGCTAAGCTGTAAAACAAGGCTTCATTCTGATGGTGTATGAGGGTATTAGCTAGATAATTTTGGAAGGTTGGATCAATTGTCTCGCGGTTTACGAAATTCAAAACAAGTAACAAGTGTAATCCTACAAAACAATGTACATATTCATCATAATTCCATCAATGTGTACATTTTCCACGGCCTCTTTTGAAGTCCGTAGCACAAGCGAGTTTGCGCATAACTATTATATTCTGCTGAATAACGGCCATAAATTGTCGCATTGCAAATGTTACGGCAACATCTAATACAAAGAGTTTGGTATGTTGAAATTACGTATTAACACAAGGACTGATTAAACTTGTGGGTACTCATCTCATATACTGTTACTGCATTTTATTACAAGCATACATAATCGTGGTTTCGTTTACTTGACAAGCGGAATTGAAGTCCAATTAGTATTTTGCTTGTAGCAATGTTTGTTATCAGGATATTCTAGATGCATCTTGTATGTCATTTAACGCACAGACGCAAATAATGTAATTGTTAAATGTCGCAATATTAGGCAACCCAAAGTTGTGTATCATCTTGGAAAAATGCAATTAGCTCGCCATTAGGTTAATTTGATACAATAGCAATTACGTAAAATAAATGTATTGATATTTTTTCTGATTACGAAATTAATTTGTTCCAGGCTAACTCGAGGATTAACCTAATTCGTCGAGTGGACAATGAATGGCTGTACGGGAGCCTGCGCAGCGGCGCTGAAGGGCTGTTCCCGAGCAGCTACGTGGAGGTGCGCGTGCCACTGGCGCACGACCCCGCGCCGCCGCCCGCCACCGCCACGGCGCTCTACGACTTCGAACCCGCCCAACCCGGAGACCTCCGCTTCCTCACCGGCGATAAAATCCTAGTCTTGCAAAAACTCAGTGACGAGTGGTACTTCGGTGAGTGCAACGGAATGAAAGGACAGTTCCCGGTAAATTACGTGCAATTGAGTTAATCTAAATAATAGCCCCAATTATCTCCAGTAGCCGCTCCATTTAAATGTTCGTTATATCGCAATGTGATACTAAATTAAATTGCATGAAGACTGACATCGTTAATATCAAACAGTTCTTATGGATTTTTTACAAAATGTACTAGCCTGCATTGCGGGTCTACATAGTGAATTAGTAAATTTATTGTAGTGCAATATTTTATTCAAAATAAACGGAGGATTTATGACTTTTTCCAATTTAATAGACCTGCTTTTTCTATAGGTCATTATGTTATAACACTGTATCAGTCAAATTCACAAAGCCATTTTAATATGTACAATTAACAATTCGAGTTGAATTATTGCACTCTTGTTGCCATAATAAAAATAGGTTAACAGTAATTAGTTTAATTTTATTAGCAATCGAATTAATAATGTGCCCTGTGTTAAGTCGTATCTATGTATGTACATGTATATTACAAAATGATGCAAGATTAGTTTTATAATGACTGACTGTAAATATTAGTGCTTTTATTTAACTAAAATGCCCCTTTTGATAGAGTATTAATATATTTTAGTTGGTAAAGGTTGTGTATATGTATAACAGTATGATAGTCTCAATTGATCTGAAACTTAGTGTTTAGGCTGTAATTTTGTTACTTATTTTACACCTGAGATTGCTGCCAGACGGCCAAGTTAACATCTACAAGATGTTAATTTGCTTTAAATTCTATAATTAGGTTATTGTCAACCAAATAATAGTAACAGGAGTATCCATACACTTTGTTATGCAAAGTGTGGATTACTGCTAATGCAATAATAGTTTCTACGTTACGTTTATAGGTCTGTCCGCAATTTATATGGAGGCACTCAAATTGCTTACATTTGTGTAGTCGCGCGGACTGCGTTAAATGCGGATACTAAGCATTCTATTTTATATTAAATTGCCCCTCGTACGAGAATAGTGCAGGTGTTGCGAACAACCGCCTAGCTGACGTAACATCGAACATCTCACGAGGAATGATGATACCGCATAATTATAATATGTATTTATTCATGAAAGCACCAAATCGCTAACTTACTGTTACGCAGATGAGCCAATTGTCAACACGAGTATCGGCAAATACGGCTATTTTTGTATGACTTCAAGTATTTGAAGTGCACAAAGAATTGGCATTGTATGTCGGTAGCGTTAACTATTGTCTCATTTACGGGTTAACAAAGTAAAAACGTGAATAATTGTTCGGGGAATCTCACTTATTCCCATTATAAAGCAGCAGAAAGTGTTCACTTTTTGGTGGGAGTATTCATAAAACTAAATTATTATTCCGTGGTAAATAAATACCTATTAGAATAATGCGGGTGGGTCTTGCTATAAGAAAATTGCTCATGACCTTACTACTACTTCTATTACAAGGACCATTGAAATATCATTACTCAAAGAAGTTCAAGTATCATTATAGGCAGTAACGTAACCGATGGCGACGCAAAGTAAGCAAGCGTTAAACTTACTGCCTTTTTGAAAATATCCGCGGACAGTCAAAAGACGACCTTAGGTATATTTTAAGCCGAAAATTATCCTTTTTTTTCCGGTGGCTAAAGCCAATTAGCTGTATAACACAATCCAAATAATTATAGGTAATAAATAAATATTTTACGTCATTATTACTTACGTCAATGTTGTATATTTTTGTTAGTTCTGTTCGTGTCATTTAATTATAATTATTTCAAGGGACCATAATGTTAAGTGCCTTAAGTATTTTGTGTATAATATGAATAAAATTTATTTATGTATAATGAATGAAATAAAATCGAATGTCAATTATTATTCTTATGTTTTATTGTAATGTTGACAAAAAGTCAATAAATAACACCTTTATGCTACTTAAAGACACGGTATAATACAAAAAGCGTTACTATATTTTGTGTTGTAGAACTTTCTTTTGGTAAAACTGTTTTTTGAATATGCCTTGCATTTTATAATCAACTACTGTTGAATGTTATCTAAAATAAAGGTTCTTATACTTTAAATATTTTATACGACGAGATTAACATTTAAAAAATGTGAACAGCGTGTTATTAAATACATAGATCGACGTCCGATGGGGTGGTATTAAAACCAGACTGGTTCTCGCGCTAATAAACCTGCACGGTAACTATCTCACCGGTTATGAAAGTAAGTACATTGCTGCGGGAGAAAAATTAAACATGTCTCGTTACATCACATGAAGTGAGGTTTATTATTTGAACAAAAATAATCTATAGGTACTTAAAATATTTACAATTCCTTAATTTACAACTTATGTCAACATACCCTGTTCACTTTTCAACCGTTGCTTACAAAAGAAGTCAAGACGTTTTCGATGGCAAGACGGCGAGAAGTCCCCCAATGAATCATGTGTGATGAGATTTTACTGCAAAGTATTGGCTATAATAATAATCCGGCACGCTCACAACATGTTGAAAAGGGAAAAGAGGGCGGGATTTTTCTAATATAGAATACGTACCATATATTTTAATAATAACTAATTGTCTAATAACACAGTCCCGAACATTTCCCTAGCGTATTTTAAAGAATCAGCTCCTCTTACAAATTCTCGCTATGGCCTCGACTTATCCCTAAATCCGCTTCAGTAGAAACTAACGTTGACATTCAGGTACAAAACATACAGATTTATAAAGATTAGGGTGGAAAAAAACTTGAAGAAAATCGATGGAAAAAAACTTGAAGAAAATCGCAGTTAACTTATCTTATAATTAGTTATAAAGCTATCTAATAACCTCGTTTGAATGAGTGCAAACAATAGAGGTAATTAACGAATTGACATTGTAATGAAGAGAGTTACAATGAGATAGCATCAATAAACGTGAATAAAAATAGAGCTGACTATATTGCACGACGTTCACAATGCAGTGTTGGGCGTAATTAATTACTTTTGTAATTTAATTAATAATTGAACCAAAAGTAATTCAATTACTTTAATTGCAATTACATGTAATTGAAATTACTGTAATTGAATTACATAAGTAATTGGTAATTATAATTACATTAATTTGTAATTGTAATTACTCAATTACTTTAACAAATCTTTTTGTTTTTTGACCGGGTAACCTCTTTATCCCGACCAAAATAAATGTTACTTCCCAACTATGGTTGTAAGGTCGGTTTAAAACGAATCAAACCATGCCGTATAAACCAAAATTTTGGTTTAAAACCGTTTCAAACGGTGTTTTACGGTTTTTATGGTTAGAAACAGTGTTTTTTTAATATGAACTCAGAATGCATTAGATTATCGAATTCGCCATGCAACGGAGTACCAAACTGTGTATTTTCATGTTTGTCAGATTTTTTACTATGATTGATACTATTACTGATATTAAGAGATGGGCAAAGTGTTTCTGCCCGGCAGGTAAGATTGGGAAGACCCTTTGGTGATACTTCCTGGAGAACACCCATGATGTTATCACCCTGAAAACAACCCCTGGTAATACTACCCGGAGAACACCCCCTGATGTGATGGGGGATTCGTTGACACCGGTCCCGAATACACCGCGGTGTCATAGTCCTTATTTCAACTGCATAAAGACTATGACAGCGCGGTGTATTCGGGACCGGGGTCAAACGACGAATCCCCCATGTGATTACCCTGAAAACAACCCCCGATGCAACAACCCGGTGAACACCCCTTTGATGATACTTCCTGGACAACACCCATGATGTTATTACCCTGAAAACAACCCCTGGTAATACTACCCGGAGAACACCCCCTGATGTGATTACCCTGAAAACAACCCCCGATGCAACAACCCGGTGAACACCCCTTTGATGATACTTCCTGGAGAATACCCATTATGTTAATACCCTTAAAATACCCCCTGGTAATACTACCCGTAGAACACCCTCTGATGTGACTACCCTAAAAACAAACCCCGATGCAACAACCCGGTGAACACCCTTTGATGATATTTCCTAGAGAACACCTATGATGTTAATACCCTGAAAACACCCCCTGGTAATACTACCCGGAGAACACCCCCTGATGTGACTTCCCTGAAAACAACCCCCGATGCAACTACCCGGTGAACACCCATGATGTGACTACCCTGAAAACCCCCCGATGCAACAACCCGGTGAACACCCTTTGATGATACTTCCTAGAGAACACCTATGATGTTAATACCCTGAAAACACCCCCTGGTAATACTACCCGGTGAACACCCCCTGATGTGACTACCCTGAAAACAACCCATGATGCAACTACCCGGTGAACACCCCTGATGTGACTACCCTGAAAACCCCCCGAGGCAACAACCCGGTGAACACCTTTTGATGATACTTCCTAGAGAACACCCATGATGTTAATACCCTGAAAACACTCCTGGTAATACTACCCGGGGAACACCCCCTGATGTGACTACCCTAAAAACAACCCCCGATGCAACATCCCGGTTAAAACCCCTTTGATGATACTTCCTGGAGAACACCCATTATGTTAATACCCTGAAAACACCCCCTGGTAATACTACCCGGAAAACATCCCCTGATAAATACCCAAGAAACACCCCCTTATGTTGGTACCCTGAACACCTCCTACGGCTACTATTATGTACCTATTGGATAATGTATTTTGCACGTTATTTTATGCCTTTACAATTCTAAATAACTCTTTTTTGATCTGTTTTCCGTAAATATACGTTTGATGAATCATTACCTAATTATTTTATATAAATACTAACTAAACTTAAAAAGTACCGAAAAAGTAATTGAGTAATTGCAATTACCAATTACAATTACAAATTTGTAATTGTTAATTGAATTACTTTTAACAATTACCAGTAATTTGTAATTGAAGTTTTCAATTACATTTTGTAATTGTAATTTGTAATTAGTAATTAATTACATTTTGCCCAACACTGTCACAATGATTACAAAATGGCTTGTAAACACATGCTTAATCTGTTCTAAAGCAGTGGTTTGTCTTGCGAAATATTGGATAAACAGGTAACATAGATAGCATAACACCCAGACCTGCTGGCCATTTTACTAGCATTATCATTATTGCTTCTTACACTGTTTGCCAGTTATAAAATTAGAGAAATGATCAAGTAAATTACGATCAAGTATAATTATTGTATAAAAAACTATGTTAATATTACGTTAACATAAACTCTCAGATATAAAGGTATCTGAAGTAATGTTTGCACAACGAAAGTATGAAAAATTGCGGCACAAACTTATATGTTAAAGAATTATAAGTCGCACACAAGATTCGATTATGTAATCGTAATAGAGGAACCGATTTGTAAGGTTCTAATCAAATTTTCCAGATTTAGACAATTACAAGAATTAACTTCTCAGTACTAAAATAATCAGATCTTCTGAATGTATTACTTGTCAGTTTATCTACTATAAGGTTTTATCTACTATAACAAAAAAGGAAATTGTTACAGTAATGGAAGCTAGCAACAATCTTATCTAACATACAGAGCAACACATGCAGCAGATCTGGTTCAAATTCAACATCATTTAGATCATTCAGTATTCATTTTAAGAATTATCATTCTTAATAACGTACACATTAAGTTAACATTTGCATTCATATGCAAATAAAGCTTGCAATTTTCATAATGTGACATCTATACACAAAAAGCAGTAACAATACCATTCAATATTTTTTTCTCCATTTACACTAAAGTGTACACTTCTATATACATAGCATAAGTTGCTTATTCCTTTTCACTATTCTTTTCAACTTCGCCGAATTAACACATTGGACCTTACGACTAATCATTTGAGTTGCTGCTGCAAGCTGAGTTTCACGCCATATTCAAAGTGAGGAGCTACGCATTCTTACAACATTCGTTTCAAACATGTATTGAGTACAAAGCACATTTTTGGTTTACATAGAAGTAGCAGGAGTTAGTATTAGTTTAATTAGTAAATACTAATTTCATTTACCCTGGGCCAAAAGGCGTGTGCACGAATCTCCTGTAGTCACTTGAAATAGGCTAATGATGCGATGATAAATATGTATGATTTTTAATGTTCATATTCACAGATCCTTTTCAGCCATTGCTTACTTAGACTGATTGGCTTTAGTCAGGCCTGTATATGGGTATTTTTGGTATGAATTCTATGAGAAGTACATATTCCATCATGGAGGAGGAGTCACAGTGTTGCTTCGTCAGGCGCCAGCGCAGGCCAAGCTTGTTGTATAATCGGCTATTCTCCCATTCCAACAGTTTGTTTAAGGAGTGTTGGGTCTGGAATGTAGAGTAAAAAATATTTTAGAATTTCACATTTCACAGATGACCATGACCAATAAAAAAAAATTCTCTAATATACGCATCCACATGGGCGTATCTATAGATGTTTTCTGGTTTTATCTTGCGGCTATTGGCACCATATTATTATGGGTTGGACATGGGCCATCCAGACCCCATCTTCCTATGGCCAATGCCCATGCTTTTTGCACATACAGAAATCTAAGGAATTCTTAGAGAATCTCATTATCAGTATACTTTGTTTACTGAACAAATAAATTATTGCATTAGTTTAGTCCATATTTTCCTCCTGGCACTGTTGTTGCTACAGGAAGAGGAAAAGATTGCACTACAAATATTCCACACACAAGTCCGGATTGATATTGCAAAAGTAGGCAAAATAAACATATATGATGATTTGTGACATTACTCATATTTAAGAAGAATTGGTCAATTACAAAAATAAAATGAGATTGTGTAACCGATAAGTTTCTATTCAATATGTATCCTCCTCCCTTAACTTATTGTTTTTATTAAGCCGTTGCGTAAAGAAATTCACCTTGAAATCTAGTTGCAGAATAGACTACATAGCAAGAGGTAAGACTGTGACACATTAAATAAACTTACCCTTTTACTAAGGCATATAACAGGCCACAGAGAACATCCTAAGGTACAGCAACAGCAGACGCAGCCGCAGAACAACCACTTGACGTTGACAGGTAACGTCTTCTTGAGCACACTGTTGATGCGGGCCACCGTCGCTTGGTATTCCTCTGGCGCCACGCGTGACTGCAGCCCCGAGGGAAACTCTGTGTTGAAGCGATTACTTAAGCCGAAACTGCAATGAAACAAAAACATCTATAAATAAACATGATAATTATTCACTTTCATTTGTTTAAGGTAAATTTTTAACCAGTGTTATCAGTTAACTTAAACTTCCCTATCCATAATATAAACAATAGCAGTTGTAATAAGTCATTAAGGCAAAGTCTTATCTTCCAAACAACAATTTCTTTGATCCGACTCTTATCTCTTCAGCTACATACAACAGCTACATCAAGGGTTATGTAGCCCTTGTTCCTGAAGGGTCAAAGAGCAATGTAGAAATGTGGACATCTAACATAATAAATATTTGTATTTATGTTTTCTAGCTACACCTTCAATGGTCACAAAAAATGTAGGAAGTACCTAAATATTGATTGTATGTCCATTTAATAAGGCTAAAATACTTAATTATTTCTTGTTATGAGTAGATGTTTCTAATCATGCCTATCAGTTTAGAAAATTATATATCAAATGTCTATATGCTTGGTTTGCTCAATGAAGCGAACAAGATCAATATCTGAGAGGTCATAGCATGAATAGATAAATACAGATAAGTCAAGTACTGAACATCAACATTAGAAAACAATTTGTGCGTTACTGCTAGATATCAGTTTATTTATGACCTTGTCATACATCTTCCTAGAGCATAATTTTAAATTCATTATTCAACCTTGGTCACCAAAGTTTATTCCTAAACATTGTGACTTGGTCATGTAGATATTGTAATTCTACACATACACAAACACTGTAACAAAGGAAGTTTATAATTGAATAAATATTTGAAAAGATATCATTATCTTCATTGTTTTGAATATAAGAATATAATGGCCTTCACTACATTTATATTAAGATTTGAGATTTTTAAAATTTGCTAAAGATTACATGACTATCGTAGTAGTAACATTAAACAAATATTTATCAATAACTGAATTATGGATAAAACATTATTATTTCTACCTTTTTTATCACATTTGAACTAATTTATGTTTAAATTAATGCAACTGGTCTAATGAAAATGTTGTTAAATAACAAACTCAAACTTTCTAAACTGCTTTAGTGAAAAGTAATTATAAATACGCTGGCTTTTAAAGAAATATATGGTTACATTATGTACAGTATTCTTATTACTAAATGTTTTTGTTTAACATATTATACTAGGTCTAGGTATCTAGTATTTGTTTAATAACTTTGTTTGTAAAACTGATATTAATCCATCAAGCACCGGAAAACCAGACACAATAGAAAATCTATTGTTTACGCGACACCCGGCTTTCGGTCGGGTGGTTAAGAGTTAATATATTAAAAGTCAATTCAACCAAGGCTGAAAAGTTGTCGTCGTTGAAACGTCGAGGTAGAATAAAAAAAAGAGTAAAGTGTTTATACAATAAACCCACAAACAGTAAATCAATATTATGTTGTATTCCAGTGACCTTTAATAAAGTCGCAATGGAATAAAGTTAATGCTCGTATGCTCGACGAAATTGAAATTGGCGCCAGGTCAATATCCGACTCAAGAAATCACGTCAATGCCATTGAACGTAGACGACAAAGAACCGAGAATAGATTTTTGCTCATGACGGCCTTACGCCAGTAATAGCAGCTGGTACGATTCACTCATGTCTTTGGAAGCGCACAGCTGTTATTATGGGCACTGGAGTAGTAAATAAAAACCTTACACTGTCATGTTCCCAGCTCCACGAACGACAATAGGATCAGGCACTAACGTCACATGTGTCTCCTCTAATATATTCTCCTCACTTTCAGTCTCATCAGGATAAATTGCATCAAAATCTGCCATTTTACTTAAATCACTAACTAACTAACAAATGATTACAATTATTATAAACACATAACAAAGCACAGTATTTTGTTGGATTTGATGATTTTTACACATTCATGGAAAAGAAAAGTGACGTTTCCAATTTCATAAACAGAAATGATTGGTGTTGCTACCATAGTATTCCAGTTTTCCACTTAAAGAATGGAACTTATTTGACTATTTTTTAATTCGTTGATCATTTTAGACTTTGTTAATAATAATATGGTACAAATAGCCAGAAGTTTAAACAAAACTTCTTAAACAATTTAGTGCATCTTTCTAAATGATTCCCTAACATAATTTTTCAAAGGTGACATACCTAATTGACATAAAGTATCAGCCTATTAATGTCCCACTGCAGGGCATGAGGGCAAAGGCTTACATCCTTGAAATGAAGTTATAGTTACAAAGATGGGTTCTGGCTTAATAACCACGCTTGCCAAATGTGGGTTGGTGATCAAAAACCCGAGCTGTATCCGAAAAAAACAACACATAATTAGCGAACCGGGAATTTAAACCAGAATTCCGAGATCTCGGACCGTTACTTAAACCACTAGACTAGACCATCGATAGACTAACGAGGCGATAATAAATTAAATGCTAAAATAATAAATAGAAAGTCTGGGAAACATCTTAATTACCCAAAACAAAAACAAACTATACTAGTTGGCAACATTTTTATTATGATTGAGTGTTTACACAATATAAGTAAGTATAGATGGCGTTGTTTAACAATTTAAACTGAGCATTATGTAAAGTTAACTCTGTATACAATAGATGGCGTTTTTCTAATTTGAAAGTAAAGGGAAACGCCGAAAATAGGCCCAGAGTGCACAATATATTCAATTTCATGAATGAAATCTAAATATTCGTACTTGATTTTTCGCGATTTTCTTATTTCCTTAGAAGTCGGGAAAAACATATATATATATAAATTATTTAATATTTCAACGATTTATCATTCAAGTAAACGTTGTTGTATCATTCAAGTAAAAGTTCACGAGCGTCATTGAAGTAAATAAATAAACTCACCGGCAATAAAACCTGGCCTCTGAGCTTATTTCATACAAACGTGGTCACTTTAGCGTCTCATAGATAAAGAAAACTATTGTACAGATTATTCCTTCTAGCCCCGGAAAACCAGACACAATAGAAAATCTATTGTTAAGCGGCACGCGAGTGCCAGTTCGGCTTTGAGTGGTTATTACGTCAATGGAGAGGCCAAAGGCCAAACGCCCTATTGTCGAATCACAGTTTCAAAAATTGGTAATCTAATCAGCGAATAGTGTCAGCTACGTTTCTTAATTAAACCAAAGTTTTGATTGAAGTTTTTTATAAATAGCGGAACTGACGAAGTACGCATAAACGATGCGTTCACCAGATTATAGAAAAAGAAAGTACCTAAAAAAATATATTATTTTGCTTTTTCCTTTTCCTTACTTTCTTTCTTCGAACGTTTCATTCAATACTAAGGACATTATACATATACTTACAATAATTACTTAAAATGTAGTATTTGGTGTAAAAGAGATTACTAAGTCAATATTTGTGTCGTATTAGGTATATTTCTGGGTTATTTGTGTCTATAAGTATATCACACTATATTATCTCCCACTGCTCTTACTCCGTATGTAAATTAATGCAGGTTTAAAATGGCTCATATCGGTATTTCATATCGTGCGGCGCAAAATGTTCATAATCTTTAGTTCAATTAATCCACAAAAGGGCAGGGCTATTCTGAATTATCTACGAACGTTGCGGGACCACTATCACACACGCAATGCAAGAGTGATAACTAGGGCTGGTAATACAACGCAGGAACAACTAACTTTTCAGGCACTAGCAATATGCCACGTGACTGCGTTTATTTTATGACATTTTAGTTTAGTAGCACACCTATTCATAGAAACTGGAAATGTCTTTGATTACCTACCAGTATCACATCGGTCGTAATCAGTTCACACATGTTCAGTGTAACGGTGTAACGGAAATAACCAATTTGATTTGCCGCAAGGTGGATGAAGGAGATGGATAATGGATGGATTCTTCTTTTCCTCTTTTCTCCCAATTGTCTAAGCTGGATGTACTATCGAGGACAAGCGCGCCTTTTCACGTTTACAAGCGCCGCTTATAAGAAGTAACGATGCGCATGCACGGTATATTTTTCCAAAAGTGATCAGGCGCAATTGTGCATTATAATATATTTTGATGGTTTTAATCGTCGTTTTTTAACCTTGAGAATACTTCACGTATCGTAACCCCCTGTCCGTGGAGGAGGCTGGTGTGTTTGAATCCAATGCCCTAGAACGGGCGGAGTTCACTCACTAAACTCCTCTCCTATGCCTGATAATGGTATTATGGAAGGCAGCAGATTACCGTAATCATTCATAACACAAGATCCTCCCTTGCGGGGAGGCGTTGGAAATTACTGAGAGCATAAAGACATTTTCGTCCGACTGTGCTGGTGGCGCCCACCACTTCAGCTCGTCTGTCCCTGTCTGGAAGAGCTGAGCCAAATTGAGCCAATGGCTTCAGTAGTCTTCTTTAACGTCATCCAGGATACTTAAAATTCCTTTATGAGCTTGCAGCTAAATCCTTGTCTGTTCAAAGAACCCACGTTATTGAAAATCAATATTTGTTAACACAATTTTGAGTCTTGCATCATCTTTGTGGTGCAGTTAAGCAGCCCTACTGATAACGCGCAGCTGTGACCCAAAAACTTGTCACTCACGGACCTCTGGTAGGTGCACCTATGTGTTCTAAGACTAACCATTAAGGTCAGATTTGAATAAAATTGTGTATGGTTGTTAATCGAAACGTAGGCACGAGCAATGTTCTCCATGTGATATACTCGGCTGTTGTAATATCTTGCAATTAACACGTTAAGGATTACGTTACTGCGAGAATTAAGTAGGTCGAAATGAATCCATCTGTATTAAGATATCGTAAATAAACCCTTTTGAAAATTTTCTCCTTCTTCATTACCAATGATGATGTTTCTTTGTCAATTTAGAAAAAAAAAACTATAACTTATCTGAGAGTGGTGAATCTAGATGTTATTAAGTACAGTACAAGTAAAGACTGCGTGGATGCAGTTGGCGGCCAATTGACCGAATGGTATTGTTCTTAACCGTACTAAAGTTATCGTCATACATAATGAAATAAATACATAGAATAATCGAGCTTTCCAAAATGAGGTACTTAACTATAGAGGTTCTTGAGGTAATCACATAAGCTTCAGAGCTTCGATGAGCACGACGATGATGACGGAAGCAGAGATCCGATGCAATTAGAGATTTTTACTTAAAAACTACATCGAATTTAGAACATATATTACAATCGTTATTACAACTTACCACACTATTAGATCTTTTTCTTAGAAATTGAAAAATAAACTACTCTTACAAGATAACAATGCATCGTATCGCACGATGCATCGTACATCGCGATGTAGGTATTTTTTAGCCGTCAATTTTGTCCTATCTGTAATTAATCTCTTACATAAAGTACAAAATAATTCATATATCTCCATGAATAAATCATAAGCGATATTGTATAGGATATAGGGCCGGCCCTGACAGATCAATGTTTTTCTAATGCGTGTGTATATAGCTGAATGGACCACGCATGCGTATAAAAGCGTCGCATACGCACCCCTCAGCATTCACAGCACTTGAGAGCGCCAAACCTACTCAACATGAAGGTACGGTTCTATTTTACTGATAAAAATCACAAATATTTAACACATTATTATAACAATTTCTATTGTATAATATGGCGAGCTTACCAAAATAGATTTAAGAATAAGGGCCATGAATGTGGGCCACCTTAGGGCTAAAAAAGTTCAAAAGTAAAACTAACCCATGAATATAAACGAGCTATAAAAGGGAGGGGATTGGCGGTAGCCATTAATTTTTTTTTTTTAGATAATAAAAGCATGTACATAAAAAACCATTTTCGAAAGTTTTCCACATACATAGAAAACCATTTTCGAAAGTTTTCCACATAGATATCCCCTTAAGATAGAGTACGGGGTTACAAAGCTTTTGTATAAGTAGTTCAGATTATAGAGCTTATACCAACATAGGTACTGCCTATAATTACGGGTACTAAGTCTGAGTGACACGCAATTAAATGAAGAAAATCTTAAATTAGCTAAATAATTAGTTAAGTCATGGCTAAGCTTGTGATCAATACTATGGCCAACTTTACTGAAGCGTAAAATTAAGTAACTGAAAGACTGATAAATCATTAAACGGTTGCAGTTTTAATGAAGTTTAAAAGCTGTTATTATTTTTAGGCCTGGTTAAATCCTGGACATTGCTGTCCCGTTTCTTTCTTCAGTGAACGGCTTTTACTATTTAGTCCAAGGCTCTCCTCTTGTGGGATCATCTTTGACAATAGGACAAATCCGCGCTACTCTTTAATAATGTTGTACACAAATATTATCTTACGCTACACATTAGGTTCATTGCTTTCTTTCGAAAGCTCTTCTGCGCGAAAATAAAGGGAATACCGAGCAATTGGGCGCATTCTTCCGCGGAGTCACATAACTACAGAGAAGAACCAATTTTTTGCATAAATAATTCTGTTTGATTTAAAAAATCTTTAAAAGAGTATTTTCTATGTCTTCTTACTTAAAGCATATTTAATTAAGTAAGGAAAACTTTATCTGAAAAATTATTTAACGGGTTTTTGTTATAGGAGAAGTTTCGATAGTAAAAACTAAAAATATTATATGTGGAGAATACGTCCAAAGATATTATATATCTGTGCACACCGTAGTCAGTTTGATGATATTCGTGCGTCCAGATCATCATCGCGGCTGCTATCCTGGCGGTGTGCAGAGGGGCGGCCGGTGGCGTGGTGCCGGTGGGCGTGGCCTCACCATACGCCTACGGCAGGCCACTTGGCCTGCCAGTGGCGGCTCCACTGGTGGCTAGGCCCGCCTATGCTGCCCCGTACGCCGTGCCTGGCGTCGCCAGGGTGGCCGCTCCAGTGGATGAATATGACCCCAACCCTCAGTACTCGTACGCCTATGACATTCAAGATGCTCTTACTGGTAAGTAATATTATTACAAGAGTATTTTTTCTTTTAAGTTGAGTTTAAATGTTTCCTTAATGGAAACATTTAAACTCAACTTTTAAATAAAACAGTGGTTCAAAATAAGCATGTACAAAATGTGTGCATTACTGTTATGTTAAAAGTTATATGGCAGGCTATGGAAAGTACTGACATAAGAGATCAATGATCAAATAGACATTGTCCAGCTAACCTTATATCGGCAGGGGTTTAGGTGTCAAAGAGCTTATAATAATAATATATGATAAATATCTCTGGACATTATTCACACAGCGCCATCTAGCCCCAAACTAAGAATTAGCTTGTGCTATATGGGTGCTAGACAACGGATAAACATTTCATTTTTTTTTTTGTAAATTCATACAATTATATATGGAAACACCCAGACCGATACAAACAAACATGTTCATGCACACAAATGTTTGTACCGTGCGGGGATCGAACCCGCGACCTCTGGTGTAATAGCCGACTTCTCGACCATTACACATACATAGTGGAACGAGTTGTGGAAGTCTAAAAGATCAGTAAATTGAGGTGTTCGTTACGTTTATGTAGTAAGATTAGTTATCACCAGATCCGTCCTATTAGTTTATTGTCATTCACCTTAGACTTGTAGACAATTGTTCTAAGCGTTTTCATTGCAGGTGACTCCAAGAGCCAGCAAGAGTCGCGTTCCGGAGACGTAGTACAGGGCTCGTACTCCCTAGTGGAGCCTGACGGCACCCGGCGAGTGGTGGAGTACACCGCCGACCCCCACAATGGGTTCAACGCAGTCGTGCACAAAGAACCCGTAGGTGCCGTCGTCAAAGCGGTCGCCGCTCCCGCCTACCTTCACTAGTCTCCACTACTTGTTCTGATGAAGCTAGAGGTATCATCTTGGGGGATAACTTTCAACATCGGTCCCGAATTGAAATAATTGTTGCTACAAAATCGAATTATTTCATATTCTAGCGTTTATTTCGACATAGTCCGCTGACGCTGAAATCAATGTCGGCCAAGTATGATTATACAAATACTTTGAGATATTAAAAATGTCTAAGGGCAGACTTGGCACTTACCATCAGTTGTACGATCTGCTCGTCTTGTTACACATTGCAATAAAAAAAAAAGAATGTCTAACCATGCTTACCGTATGGGACAAAAAGTTTTTCCTGACCTATGGCTTCGTTTCTAACGGTCAAACCACTTAGATGGATTTAGAGAGTCTTGATTCCTACATTTAAAATAAGTATTTGTTTTCAAATTATTATTTTCAATGTAATAGAAACAAGGCTTTTGTTCGATATGGTATTTAAAAACCTTTTAATAAGTTTACCGCCTTTTATAAATGTTTTTATATAAAATACGTTTTGATAATATTACGGAACCGTTTTTGGTTTTGACTAAACAAATTATATTGATAAAGTTTGTGCGGCGGTTAAAAGCAAAGGATAATGAATGTAAATATAGTTTTTCAGAATAAAGGGGATTTATCTATTTTTGCAGTTGAAGAGTTAGCTATAGTCTGGTCGTGATTGTAAGTTATGTGATAGTCTAAATCCGTCTAGGTCGCCCCACTCAGCGAGCTCGCCGCAATCTGTTGATGATTTATTATGTTTATGTATTATTGTTATGTGTTAGTGTTAAAGCTAAGGTAATAAATAAGAGGAATCTAAAAATATATTGTTTTATTTGTCATTCATTAAGTTAGTATTGAATGAATAGCAGTTTTTAAAGCACATTGAACGATGCTTCTTGGTGAAGTTTTCCTCAATATCATGGCATAAGTCGCCGCATACATGTTTGTGTAGAATAAAAAAAGAAGATCAGAGCTTCTGTTCAAGTATGCATCCTGTCTGAAATATGAAGCAGTTTTAATTAATGCTTACACATCACATACAGTTCTGTGTTACACACCTTAAAGAATAATTATAATTATTTGGCTCAATACAACTAAGTAAATAAACATTCGATTTATGATGTACTAACATTATTTTACCATCGTTTACTTGAGCAAAGTTTATCTATTAGCCAGTAGTAAGTCGGTAGAAAAGTTAATTAAAAAGGCTCGATTAGCCGTGTAATATTATTTATTTTTATTTAGGTTTCTTACTCCTATCTGCACTTGCAACTTACTGGATGTCATCATAATAAAAAAAAACAGTTCAATAACGATAACAGTTGAATCATTATCCTCCGACGCGTAAAACCGTAGCCCTTGACATGAATGTAGCAGTCGTGGTTTAAAAGCGCACATATTTGCTCTTATTCCGAAGTGGGTCAGTGCGAGCCGTAAACGTTTCGTACGACATTAAGCGCACACGCTCGTATGTCTAGCAAAGAGCACATTTGCTGGGCGTGCGAGATAAAACCAGTTGTGCGGATATAAAGGTGACAGTAGGGTTACCTTTAGCCTTATACTTACGTTAGTAACTATTTAATAATCTGTGCTTATACTGCAAACTTTAGATTAACCGTCTCTGCGTTGCCTCTAACAGCAGGTACCACTGAGGCGTTTGTTGGTTACTGTGGGGTTTAGTGGGCTTACCTATTAAGGTTTGGTGGAATAAAGAAGAGAGCGGAGCTGGGCACAACCAACAGCAAAACACAATAACACAACCAATACTTTCACGTATTTATTGATCATAATAAACCGTTAAAGTTAACATGAATTGAACTTATTTTATAAGATAATCTAAAATTGCGTCCGGCCATTACAAATCGTACCAAGGAAGAGGGACGCGCAAAAGTCGAGTGTTGTCACCTTACAAATATAGATAAGGGATACCATATACAATCTGACATTACCTACCCTCTGTCAGGTCGTGTTGTTGCTTTTTGCCAGCACCATCCGGTCGAGGGTATGCGTAAGGCATTTCCCACAATAAAATAAAATATTTAAAGACAGGATATTCTGCACCTGATCTTTCTTCGTTCATGTCAGACTGCTGTCCCACAGTGCTATGAGGTTGAGGGAATAGGAAGTGCACTTATGTATTGGGTACTCGCTTGATAGAACAATCTTCTGTGAATGGTTAACCTTAAAGATTGGTCGCCGTGGTCGGTCAAACTTTGTAGATACATCAATTGCTTTGAGAATCATTATAATTTCTATAGAAGCAGTTAACTGAACCATCTACAATCTAGCTGGAAATGTAATGATTTTTAAATACTTAGTATTTAATTTTTCTTATCTTGCTCGCACGAGCGTATTAATTATTAGCATTTTATATAGGACTAGCGGGCGTCCGCGGTTTCACCCGCGTGGTTCCCGTTCCCGTGTGAATTGATCAAAATCCTTTCTTAGCGGATGCCTACGTCATAACATCTACCTGCATTCCAAATTTCAGCCCGATCCGTTCAGTGGTTTGGGCTGTGCGTTGATAGATATCTATGTCAGTCAGTCAGTCAGTCACCTTTGAGTTTTATATATATAGATTGTAAAGGTAAATTTATCTACACAAATCCTTAAAATATAAAAAATTAGAAATAAATATAAAAATATATTTATTTCAATGATAAAAACACGCAGGAGTAACATTTTATCTATAAAAAATAATACTTATGATATAAAATACGTATAATATGGCAGTAACAGCCCTACTTTAGTAGTCGACCGCACCCAAGCATTATTCCAACACTGTCTGCGCGGGCGCAGGGCCATGGTCCTTGCAATTTACGATACTACTACTTAAAGTCCACCTGTTCTACAATTGTATCAAGCACTCTTCACTTATGTCTGTAAATTATTGGTTATTAACGCCTTTGTTCATTTTATACAATTATCTTAACGCCTCACAGCTTGGTTATTAGATAGTTAATTGTACTCGTAGTTTAGTGACAAAACGTGTGATAAAATCAGGAATTTTCTGGATATATAAGAAATATTTTTATGAATATTTAAATATTTTTCATGGATCTCAAATATACTCACCGGCAATGAAACTTGGCAACTGGGCTTTTTTCATACAAACATGGTCACTTTACCGTCTCATAGATAGAAAACTATTTGCAGCTGTGCAATGATTATTACGTCAATGGAGAGGCCAAACGCCCAATTTTTGAATCACAGTTTCAAAATTTGCCAAAAACCGCTCAATTTTCTCAAAAAGGGAAAACAATAAACCGAACTCAACGTTCTATACTACGATGTATGGAGCGTTGAATTCGGTTTATTGTTACGGTTTCTATCTATGAGAAGCTAAAGGGACCATGTTTGTATGAAAAAAGCCCAGTTGCCAAGTTTCATTGCCGGTGAGTTTATATTTAAAAGTTTTTGTTGTGTCTAACACCCATATAGGCATATATGGATCTATGACATCTGAAAATAAACGAATTTACTTTTTTTATCCTAAAAGCTACTACTTACTTTAGGGTCTAATTATTGTCTGGTATTTATTTCCATTTAATTTTTCCAAAAAATATCAGTAACGTACTATAAAATAATATAACGATACTAGTATTATATCTGTTTTTTTTATATGTATATTATGGATGCTTTAAGTAATATGTATAACGACTTTCCACCCTGGCTCTAAAACTAAACGACGTATGTTATATGTGTAAATTAGTTCTTTCTGAATTCTAGATTTAGAAAAAACTAATTTATTAGAATGAGTTATCGCGTCCTAGTATATCTGAGTTAATGACATTTGATTACAATATGAAGTAATATTACATATTGTCCCTAGAGTTTTGTACTAACTAAATATTAAATATTTATCTAAAGAATATTTTTGCGACTAACGAAGGCTTAGAATATTAAAGATTTTTTTTATTTAGTACCAACATAAAAACATCAAAAATAACAAATAAATAACTATAGTATTGCTCTAAAAACGAAGGTATTACAGATAACTGTATGACTTGGTAAATATAGAGTAATAGAGATTGAATTGATAAAATTATTGTAAAACTTTGGCGATTCAAAAGAGAACTAGCGAGTTTCTTGCCGGTTTTCTCGTCATATAACAACATTCCGAATCCGGTGGTAGTGTCACTATGTTACTACCTTGATAATTGACGATTCATAAGTGCATTTCTGAGGCCTACATGAATAAAGAATATTTTGATTTTGATATTATGTACTAAGTAATACAAAGTCTGATACAGAATAGACGCAAAAGTTTAGTTTTACCTTTGGCTACTTGGACTAGTACAGTATCAGCCTATTTAATATCCTACAGCAGGGAAAATGCTCTCATCATTGAAATAAAATCATCCTCACAATGATTTTAATTTAACGTTATAACCACGCTTGGTGATCACAGAACCGAGTTGTATTCGAAAAATTCGACATAATTTTTTCCCTATCCAAAGTTGAACCAAAATATTGGTTTTCCCCAGATTAATACAAAAAAAATAATAATAATAATAATATTCTTGCTCAAACAAAGACAGACGCGTTGATGTCTTTTCTACTGACTGCGCGCTCGTAGCACTTTGAGGAGTCCATAGTCGCTTTGACGAATCGCACAAACAATTTATGCTTAACTTTAGATAATCTATTCTTACTGAAAAAATATCTACCTACTTAGCTGAATATCATACTTATTCGTGAAATCACAATTTCCAATAGTCACAAAATGAATCAAAAAATTAATAAGTGAGAAACTCGGACTCGGGGAAAATGCTTTTATGTTCGTCAAATATTTGTGCACGTTATTATTGCAAAATATTTTTGAAACCTGCAACGTAGTAGTAACACTATAATGTTTTAGAATAATATTATGCAATATTTCATTTTTTATGATTGTGCAATAACAAATTACTTCTTTGTTATCATATTTTTATTTTTTATTCGTGTACTTAGCTTAAGTTAGGTCCACTAAAAGAAAAGGTGTATCATTAAAAGTTATCCATAGAAATATCATAAATGTAATAGTAACTCTGTGAATCTGTCTGTTACGATTTTACGCCTAAACACTGAACCGATACTAACAAAATTTGATACAAATAAAGACAAGACCTTGATAATAGACATACAAGATATACATATAGGATTACATTTCTTACCTCAGAATAATAATCAATTACCATGGAATAACAGAAAAAGAAGCAATAAAAACAGAACTCTTGATGACCACAAAATGCTTGTACCGTTCGGGTATCGAATCCACGACCTCTGGTGTAATATCTGACTTCTCACCCATCGTTCGTCGATTCGCAACGAGCGCACGAGTGCTGCGCAAGTGACCTCCCCTTTGTTACGAGAATTCGTAATAAAAATGGATTAATGATCAATCCCAGATTACTTCCGTGACCTTGAACACCCAGTCTTCAGAGTCGATCTGTGTGAATGCGACCGTGACTAACGACTCTAATGTGCCTAAGTAGTACAATGCAGATCACGATTCAATTTGTTATAAATAATAACAATATTTTACTTCAATCGTAACGATGCATTGTTAGGGTTTAGTGCCAAGCTGTGATATCCGGGTGTTGGTTTTAGTTCCCGGCAAAGGGCGGGCAAAGTTACCTTGGATTGACGATCGCTAATCCTCATTTGGAAAACGTGATGATTCCACTGGTTATCTATCAATATAATAATAATTACTTGATTTGAATTTTAAAAGGATTTACCTTAAAAAAGAAAAAAAGGCAGAAATACCGGCGTTCTTGGGAACGGAGCGGTCCATGTTTACATATTAAGCAAGGACTAGGTCAACAAAAAAAGTTTTGTTTATTACCTCCGGGGATTTTAGTGTGTGACCACCGACCAGAAATAATTATTGTAAGCACAAACACTTCGGGTCTTTAAAGTGTACCTGTGACATTCATTTGAGGATGCTTTCCCGTTCTCCTAAGGTTAAGGGACAGTTTCAACGCTGTCAGATAAGTTTATCCTAATTTATCAGTCAGATTACAAAGTCTAGTCTAATCTGTAACAAAATTCATAAAGATCAGATCAGTGGTTCAGAAAAGCATAACAGACAGACAGAGCTATTTTCGCATATTTATATTACTAGTATGCGTTACTACACATGCATAATATTAAACATAAGTACACCAACCTACAGAAATAAATTTGACCTCCGACACCTAATATAAATTCAATCCGTTAATACTTTTATTAAATGTCAAACTATCGATCATGAATGACAAGCGATAAGTTCTAGGTAAGCTAGATGTAAGATGTGTATGTATGTATGTACATAATTATATTATGCTCATATAAAATACTTTTATAACTACTTACAGCTTGTTATGGTACTAACTACAAACAGAGTAAAAAGAAGACAATTCGTTTATTATCTTAGTTAATATGATTTTCTATACAACTTTTAAAATTATTCAGTTTAATAGAATTTTATGTAGAGTATATTAGCGAGCAATAAGGAAAGAAGATTCAAACTGGGTTAAGTAGGTATTGATTTGTATGTAATTTAGTCGGTAAGAAAATACAGGGTGTTAGGTAACCCGAGGGACATATTTAAGGAGAGTGTTCAGAATCCGATTTAGAGTCCAATGTGCTATAAAAAATATATCCTTATTTTTTTGCATAATTATTTATCCTAATAATTTATGTATGCATGAACTACCTAAAAAGCCCGTGTGCTGGCCGGCGGCCGGTTATGCCCCAAACCGTACTTGAACGAGTGCACGAAATACTGTGAAGAAAAGAGTGCCCGCACTTTACGCGGATTTTCAGAAAAATTTTGACTAAGGTTATTGAAAGATATTTACTAGAGTTTTTTTTGGTTTATACTTATTTTGTTATATGAAAGCATGCACTATTTGGGGTTTAAATATGTCCCTCGCATTTCCTGTCATACTGTATAATAAGCAGTACCATAATGATTCAATAATTTTGCTCCTAAAGAAAGTCTGTCGTTTGTTTTTTATCAGTTGTAAGCCCTGTTAACAGCAAGTTGTTTTATATAATTGAGTAATTTTGTTGTTACTTGCGTACTATAGGCTTATTGGTTTATGGATTTAGGTATCAACTATCGCCGTAGTGTGTGTGTACACATGAGCTAAGCCGAGAATAGAAAGCTAATGTATGAGGTAGGTGTTAGAGCCACTTCCTAAAGTTACCAAAGCAGAATGATATATTGAGTAAAGTAGGTTGAAAGGAGTATAGACAAAAACACTTCTTTTCCTGTTATCCCAAGGGAACTGAAAATTTTCTCTTAATATAAAGTAGCCTATTTTCTTTCTCAAAGCCTAGTCTGTAAGAAATCCATTATTATATTTAAAAAAAAAATGTTTTTAAAATATAATAATGGACACTTTTATTTTAATGTATGTAAGTAGGTATATGCATATGAACAAAGTTTAAAGACACTGCTTTGGCAGATTTGTAAATTTGTCCATATTTGCGATATTTGCATAACTATTTTGTTGAAATTCAGTAATTGTGAAAGCTTAGCACGTTTGGCCGACACCGAGTAAGCCATCTCACGCGAGCTTTTATGGACGTGGTGTCTGACGGCTACCACTGTATTTAATGGGACTAATGCATGTCTCTACTGATTTGGTTGGTTATTTTTAAGTACTCGTACTTATGTTTTTTGGCCCTTATATCCGGTTGTCAGTATTGTCACCTTCTAACCCTCACCTTTCTGTAGGGGTACAGAGTGGTTCTCCCAGAAATGGGAAAATGTTTACCTAAACCTGGAGTGCTCCATCTTGCCTGATAGTGGAGTCATGGGAAAGCAGCAAGTTCTAACTTCTGTTTATTACTAGCATATTGAGAATGAGGGATCCTCCAAGAAAATAAAATCTAAACCGAATTGTCACCGGAATCTACCGACTAGAAGCATGTAATAGGTAATCCAGGATTTGTGATTTAGGTCGCGATATCAATACGATGCAGACATTGTACAACGTCTCGAAAAGGTTGAAAGTTCAACGATCTTTGAGCTATGGTATTAAAAACAAATATTTTAACAATGACAATTGTTTGACCGGCTTTTGCCTGCTGCCCTTATAAGTAGCAATATTCTTAGTTGTTTTAAAAAATAACAGTGTAAATAAAAGATATCGTATAAAGAATATCGTAGATCTAATAATCTTGAGTTAAATCTTATATTTCTTTTTGTTTTATACAAAGATGCACAACTAATTCAAACTCAGATACAGTTATCAATTCCACTTACAGATGATATAGTTTAATGGATTAAAATGTTAATTTTTACCTGTCGCAATAAGTTCAATTAATGCAAGACCGGATGCAAAAAGTTCGCTGATCCCATCAGCCGTAATATGCATTATTAGCAAGTTAGCACAGCTTAATTGAGGCAAATAAAGGTAAGAGCGACAATCGGAGCCCGCGCTGCAATACGGAACGTTCGAGTGAAGGCGACCGCTTCTATAAATACCACCGGCGCACGCGCAGCTTGCGCTATTTCCAACGAACCCTATTGTCGAGACAGTGCAACATGATTAGGGTAAATTTTATACAAATCATTAGCTTTTACCACTTTCTTAGTCGTCATGTCTTTTGATTCAACACTACGAGTATCATCCAGTTATCCTTGGAGTGTGATAGTGATCGATATGATTTGATTTCTAATTACCTAGGATTTTATTAAGATCATAACGAGTTTACGTTTTAAAGTGCATTCGAGAACTAATTCAATAATTATGAAAGGTGTTTTCAATAATTCTAATTTGTCTAATTTGACTGTGAGTTTTGTTCTTAAGTACCTACTATGTGCAGAAAATAACGGGTTAAGTTATATGACACTTATTTAGAAGATGCACCTAATTTTCTAAAGCTTAATTTTAACTGAGAAAACGCTATCTACGTACATTAATTTGCACGAATCCAAAGGTCAAAGCAATCCTATTAGTAAATAAATTACGCCAGAGTTACTTAATTTAAAGCTTCATATTGTTCGTTACCATTAGAGATTCCCATAAAGCTATTTGGATTTAATTGAATTCAAGCGGAGCTGCAAGCAATCGATGACCCACTTTTGCTTCAAACTAGTTTCGTCCTTTCAGTCTTGGTTGTTGTTGTCTTTATTCTTCGTCGCAACCGTTGCACTATCTGTCTCTACTAGAGCTTTATAAAAACGACTATCCATATTGTTTTTTTATTAACTTAAGATGTCCGTGTACTTTGATCATCAAGTCTAGTTGTTTAATGTGAGTTGTTTATGTTTCAGATACTACTATTGACATGGGCAGTGCCAGCTGTCTTCAGTATTATTGTAAAAGACCCCCCGCCATCTGGGTTGGATTACAAATATTCCTACAACATCGACGACCCGACGACAGGAGACAGTAAGAGCCAACATGAAGTGAGACAAGGAGATGTGGTGTCTGGGTCATATTCAGTGGTAGATCCTGATGGCACGAAACGAACGGTAGATTACACTGCAGATTCTAAGAGAGGATTCAACGCCGTCGTACGGACTGAGCCTACCGACCAAGCGTACGCTCCGGAGAAGAACTCCATTGACACTGGGTATCAGTACGCTCAAGTTCGACCAAAGGCGGTTTTTGAACCCCAGCAGCCTGTGCAGTACCAGCCAGCTAATCAATATTATCAACCAGTTCAAAATGTGCAGGATCAATCGGGATACCAGCCACAGTATCAGGAGCTTTCACAAGAACGTTACCAGCCAGCTCCCCAACAGCCACTGCAGTACGTTACAGGGGATCAACAAACGGGGCAATATTCCCCACCCCGGCTATATACAAAGACAAATTACTATCAACCACAACCTCAGGCCGTTTACTTTACTCCGTCAAATGAAATCGTTCCTGATGCCAACTCATTTCATGATGGGCAATATTTACAACCTGCTAACACAAAATAAGGAAAGATATTAGACGTAGCTTAAGCATTTGTGATATTATCATAAGGCAATTCCATATATTACTAGAATTATGCTAAGAATCTACAGTGTACCTGTTCAGTTTAATTGAAGTGATAAAATGTTTGTGATTGTATTTTGTGTAGATATTTTTAAATTAAAAAATATTTTTATGTTTGTTCACTTTTTTAATTTTACCACCGCAAGTATCCAAATATCTGAAGATCAGAAATCCAAAATAAATAAATACTACTTACCGTTAAAGAAAATGAAATGTGTTTACAAACTGTTAAGAATATAATGGAGAGGCCTATGTCCAGCAGTGGACTAGAAAGAATATAAAAATACTAACTACTTACCAAAATTATCTGTACAAACTGAAGTTTCTAATACAATTTTGCATGAAAATGCTAAAAAATAAATCTAATGAAATCGTACACTACACATACGCTATTATTGTAATTATTTTAATGGATGTCTTGCGCATTATGATCATTACTTTGAAAGGGTGACGTAACCGTGACGAGTTATTACTTTTGTGCACCTAATGCCGACCTCACACAACAATAAATATAAACAGTCTTCTTTTATTTTTAATTATATTATATAAGCTGTCGTCTTATTTTTCGATTTCGTCTAATGGTTGAGAAGTCGGCTATCACACCAAGAGTTCGCGGGTTTGATCTCCGCAAGGTACAAACATTTGTGTGCATGAACTATATAATAAACATAATATCTATTTGTACGGTCTGGGTATTTATAATGTGTATTTTCAAAAAAAAGTATATTAAGGTAATTATGCAATGCCCTAGAGAACCACATCAGCAATACAGTTAGGAATATTACTTGGAACAAATGGATCTAGTCATTTTCTAAGTAGATGCAATAGATCCAATTTGTGACGTAGTTTTTTAAAATAGATTTATAGGGAAAAAAAGTTCTCAATAGAACCAAATGGGTCTTGATCACTGGATCTACAGAGAGTAATCGCAATATTGTGTACTTTTCTAAGTAGCTTTTCTTGCAATGCCTTTTTTAAAATTCCATAAAATTATTTAAAATAAAGTGTAACACATTAGCAAAGATTTATTAATAATACGCGTACATGAGAACCAACATAATACATACCTACTTATCCATAACCACAATCGAGTGCCTGACTTGAATTTGTAGGCAAGCTTTCTCAGAACTGCTGCGTTTACATACTTAACTGATATATCACAATAATAAATAAATTGTAAGGTTCATTCCCGTTCGTCCCACCAAGTTTGTCCGACCAGTGGGACGAACGGGAATTCTTATTTTCACTTCCCGTTCGTCCCACCAGCAAGTTCAGTGGGACGAACGGGAAGTGAAAATAAGAATTCCCGTTCGTCCCACCAAATGAAATTCAAATAAGTTCTGAACATAAGTATATTATACATAAGAGCTATTTAAATCTAAAGTGCAGGTCAAACTTTAGTATTGAGGCTCAAGTAAGTACTTTGATTAAGTACATACATGTGAAATCTGACGCCATAACAGCTCTGGCTGTGTTCCGGCAATATTAATGTGGTAGCCAGCACACTTGAAATTAAAGGCTCCAAGATCCGATGAGCTTACAGTCTGGCAGAACATTGAGCGACACTTCCTGATGAAGTGTCCCTCAATGGAATAGACCGCAGTGACCGCCTACCATCAGGTGGGCTGCGTCGCGTGTCTGTCTGCCAACTGACGTGGTATAAAAAAAAAACTACACAGGATTACGAAATCCTCAGTGGACCTTCTGGTGAACCACGGGAAGAAATAATTTCCTGTGGTCTATCTAGGTGAACAAAACGGGTGGACCACGGACAACAGAGGGATATTTCTTTTTATGCTTCTGGTCTACTAGTTTAAGTACCGGGCCATGATTTTTCAAACTACAAACACTTCCATTTCCTGGACCATTACAGTCATAGCTCACCTCCTTCTTCTTCCTGCCCTTATCCCAGTTCAGCTGGGGTCGGGGCTCCTTGTGCGTCTGCGCCAGGAAATTTTGTCCTGTCATACATACATAATACTGTCTGTACAGTCATAGCTCACCAACTATACATTAATAATCGTTTAGATAATTGCTTGAGAAGTAGAACATAATTCCGTGATCGAAGGCTCACTGCCCTTTCCCATAAATAAAGCGCACAGTGACAGATACTGATGTAATAAGCCATAATAATAATAAGCTATAAAAACAAGTTAAGTGCGATTCATGGATGGATGGATGTTTGTTACTCTAAAAACTACTGAATGGATTTTAATGAAACTTTACAATCATATAACTTTTACATCAGAATACGCGTAAGCTACTATTTATAAAGATATTGTGTGAATTCACGCGGGAGAAGCCGCGGGCGGAAGGCTAGTTTATATACGAGTATAGATGCATTGCATAGATCGCATTGGAGATCCTTATGCACAACAGCACAAATCTTTAGACTAAAATGATGATGATGATGATAAAGTTTAAAACCGAAGAGTAGCAAAATCCATGTATGTAAACATACTCGTTATACAGAAAACACACACACAATAAATAAATCCATGTTTCTAGGACTTAGATATACCATTCTTAATTACAGCTCTTATAGTTTGCCTGAAATGCATATAAACGATCACAACATGAATAAAATAAAACACTTTTTTTTCAGACTTGCATTTATTTCTAACTCATCAGGATCTCATCAGAGCGGAGCGACGGGGCACAGCACGAACCAGTACCCGCAGCCGCAGCGCTTGGGCACGCCCTGGTGCAGCCACATATACTCCACGTGCATCATGTGGTCGTTGCATTTGCAGCACATCAGCCGCGACGGGTTTGCGCTCGGTATCAGGTTCGGCCTCTCGCAGGTGCCTGGCCCTGGAGTTGGAAATTGAATTCAGTAGTGCAGCTGAAGAAAGATAGTTTTTTTTACTTTTAAATGAATTAATTGCTAAGGGCTCTTTCAAATTAGACGTTTTGTGTTGGAAGGCTGCGGTACGGTAGCGACGTGTTTGCCGCACCGCGTACGGAAGGTCGTTATTTTTTATACAAAACCGCGAACGCTCGACAGCAAGACGTTCGACACGAAACGTCTAATTTGAAGGAGCCCTAAGTGTTTTATGACTGTTTCGTGTTTCGTGATCTAGTGCAGTTTGTTGAAAAGTGGTGTGATTTTCATTCAGTAAAGTGTAACGAAGTGTCATAAATAAGAAAATTGAAACAAATTGACTGAATGGACGGGTATTGCGTGTAGTGTGTCTCATCGGTAGATGAGACGCTCTTACCGCAATGGCGTCCATTCCCCCGTGACCTTGAGAGTATCCTCCAGTGTTTCCATGAAGCGTTAAAACATCTTAACACCAATGTTTTAACGCAATGAGAAACTCCCATTATCACTTGACATTGGCAGAATCAACGCGCCGCAAACAGGAGCGGGATAGAGTCCATTAAAAAAAAAAAAAAAAAAAAAGGGATCGTAGTTCTATCCGTTCAAAAAATGATTGTAGAATACACATAGTAGACTCATCGAGTCATGTGTGTTGCAGACCAAGAGCTTAGCTACGTAAGTATTTTTCCCCTCGATGGCGTTTTTGTTAGCTCTGGGTGTAGCAATAAATTGCTGCTCGTTAGATGGCCAAGTGGGCGAACTGTGAGTACAGACGGTCTGTCTGACATGGAGGGTACAGCAGATAGGGTTGTTCCTCTCTACTCTCATCCGCCCCATTAAAAATCTCGCCGGGGTGGATGACACTTAATCAGTGCTATCCATCCCGTTGACGTAACGGGGCAGTTTTACTGGGGTCGATGAAACAATTTTATCCCAACTCTTCCTGTAAGATGTAGCATGTTGCTGCAAAGGTGCCATCCATTCAAGATTAGAAAAAAGCCAGATAACTGAAGCCTTTCAAAATACCTCTTTTAATAGCCATCATGCGGAAAGGGTCGCAGTCACCGGCCAGATGCGCCAGCAGCTCGCGCTTCTCGATACCCGTCACCTGGTCCAGCGTGTCGTGGAATGCACCGTACAAGCGCACTCCCGAGCGCACACGAGGGACCACCCGGGACCACCACATCTCTACAAAATAACGAACATCAATAATAGTTACTACAGGCACCGGCAAACTTCTTGACTATCGGAGGGGATTGCGCAGAACACGAATTTTGACATGCCTGCGCGCTATTGGTCAGAGAAGCATTATGTACCTCTGACCAATAGGGCGCGCGGGCGTTCGGGAGATTCGCGCGCGCTATTGGTTATACGCAAGTGCACATGCGTGAACTTTCCCCCACTCCGTCGACCGATGGTCAACAAGTTTGCCGGCACGTATACTGATGTCATTTTAGCCGAGGTTTCGGCTACGGCAGCTAAATTTACGATCAAACAACTACGAAGGATATTTAGTAGCTGGTCAATAGCTGGTTGGTACCAGCTCGTCCCAATCGGGTGAAAAGGGAAAACCTGAGGAATTTAGTGGGTAGTAGGATGAAATAGTCTCGAGTCCCACACACGGCCGCAGTCAAGCTAGCCTTTTCGGTTAAGGTGCATCAACGTATTATATTATGCAAAAGCTAGCCTATACTCTAGCTCTAGGGTGGAAACACTTACCAAAATATAAAAAATCAGCTCTAAATTATTTTAATGTTGAAGCTTTTTCCTCTGTAATTGTGTAGTCGCAATGACAATCATTGATTTATAAATGCTGACACATGTCTTATAATGACATTGTCAAGCACCATGTCACACGCATAATAGTTCAAGGTGGTTCTATTTTTGAAAAACTAATTCAAAAATATTCTGCGTAAAAGTAACTAAAAACCTTTGTGCTAAAAACCATGTCCAAAATAAATCAGAATTACCTACTCATCAAATTAGGTAATTCTTATTAATTTGTACAAGACAAGATTTGTATTTCTCATTCCTTCACCACCCGTCCGAAGCCGAGTGGTAAACTGTCCGACACTTTACTCGTAATTTCCTCGTATAGTAAGCAAACTAGCTAGTTTGATGATCCTTAAATCACAAAGTTTGCAACATGGCGTGTTATCGTTGTCGATTGTATTTTCGGGCTTGATAAAAAGGCTTGCAGCCATTTGAAATACGCGGCACCACAAGGACGAGTCACCAAAGAAAGCAGCCTCGCATTTTAATGCAAGTGATCTTTGTGCCTGAGATCAATCATAGCCCACTTAATCTTATTTCCATATAACACGCCTCAATCCAGGAGGTTCTCGTTCCTTTTAGAGTTTATAACATGATGCAACGTCTAAAAGTAACCGGTTTATAGATCTTATGCTCACGCGCAAGTCATATTGCAATGCCTCGGGCTGCAGGGAGGCATATAAAAAGTCTGGCGAGCACAATTAAGGCACATTCAACTTGAGGTCTCCTCATTGCGAAGTCACTGTCATTCTTCTAACAATGGCTTTTAAGGTAGGACCTACGACGTTAAAATTGAGATACTAGAAAACATAATAAAAGCCACATTTTATAATTAACAAGTTTACATTATTTTGTTCACTTAATTTACATAATAGTTAATTAATAGTAGGATACTTTGCATTTTTAACACATTAAGTGAGAAGGCCATAAAATAAAACTTTTATTTAAATGGCTAACCAATGAAGATTTGTAATCTGACTGATTAGTTATAAATTTTCAAAAACGATGGATCAAGGTCTAAAGATTAAAGATACTAACTACTACCTATATCTTAAAAATGTCCTAATTCTAATTTTTCTACTGACTTTGAAAAACATTGATAAGTAGCACGTCACTTTTTAAGTTGTATAAGAAACTGTGAATAAAAATAGTAACAAATATTTCAGCTGGTAGTGTTTGTCTGCGCTATCGCCGCAGCGCACGCGGGAGTGATCGCCCCGGCCGCATACGCCGCTCACCCGGCGCCGGTCGCGTACGCGGCCACCCCCGTGGTCCACTCCGCCCCCGTCGCCTACTCCGCCCCCGTCGCCTACGCTGCCCCCGTGGCTAAGGTCGCCGCCGTCGCTCCTGTCGCCAAGGTCGCCGTCGAGGAGTACGACCCCCACCCCCAGTACAGCTTCGCGTACGACGTGCAGGACGGTCTGACCGGCGACTCCAAGACCCAGCACGAGACCCGTGACGGTGACGTCGTCCAGGGCTCCTACTCCGTGGTCGACCCTGATGGCACCAAGCGTACCGTGGAGTACACCGCTGACCCCCACAACGGCTTCAACGCCGTCGTGCACAAGGAGCCCGCTCACGTCAAGGTCGCCGCCCCCGTGGTCGCCAAAGTGGCTGCCCCCGTCGCGTACGCTGCACCCGTGGCCAAGTACGCCGCTCCCGTCGCCTATTCTGCCGCCCCTATCTACCACCACTGAAAGCCATGCCACTAGTCACTTTTTAATTTATTGTTTAGCAAATAATGATGCAACATAATAATAAAAAGTTTCATAATACTTTCTCTGTTTCCATTTATTTATTTGGACACCTAAATATGTTTTGGTATTGCAGTGATATGACTATATCTCTTAATTTATTAGACAATCTGTATTGCTTCTGCAGTTAATTTTTCTAAACGTCCCCCATGGATGAAAAGGGCATAATGACGATGTTTCTGCTAAAGCCCATAGAAATTCTAGACTAGCAGTTGTTTACGATTTGTTTACAACCGGATCATTTTCCTTTCCTCTGGTGAAGTAGAGTTTTCAATAGATCTCCTTTCTTTACTAATATTATAAAGAGGAAAGATTTGATTGTTTGTTTGTATTGGATAGGCTCCGAAAATACTGAACCGATTTGAATAATTCTTTCACTGTTCAAAAGCTACACTATCCCCGGTGAACATAGGGTACTTTTATCCCGGAAATGTGTGGGGAAGAGGGAATATTTGAAAAAAGAAATTAATTGATAAATTTATAGACTGCGTAAATAAATAGTCAAAATTAATGAAGCAACGTAATAGCAACGACCTTTTCAAAAAATACCTAGCCGGCAGGGCAGTGTCACAGGAAACGCTAGGACCACTAAGACCTTCAGAAAAATTCGAAACGCTATGAAACAAGAAAAATTAAAAATGATCAATGTCAGTGGCCGATGCACAAACCGTGCAGTGCCAAGAAGAAAGAAAAAAAATGAAAAACAAAACTTTTTTAATTTACTTACATATGTATGTACATAACTTTTTATATTTTTTTTACTTATATTTTATTTACTTTACTTTTTAATTTACTTTATAATACTGTCAAACTTTTGTGGCACTATTGCCAGTGCTACTTTAAAATAACAAAATAACCACGAAGTTTACATCAAATTAATAACCAAGCAGGTTAATATAAAATGTATACGCCATTATGAAAAAAAAAATTTATTTACTTCTTATTGCTGTCAAATTTCAGAAGCATTGTTGCCAGTGCCTCTTTAAAATAAAGAAGGTCGACGTGTTTTCAAAACTTTTTGTTATTCCTTTAAAAAAAGATTTGCTTTTTATTGCTGTCAAATTATTCGTAACTTTGATGCCAGTTACATTGAAAAAAACCAAGCAGGTTATATGCAAATTTTTTATTTGATGCTGGCTAGATTCTTCAGAAAAAAATCTAAACGCCTATAAAGGAAAAAGAAACAATTATTTTCTTTTTATTATTCAAAAAAGGTTGCATGTTATTTGAAAAGAATGATATGAACGGTATGAACGTCATTGTAATGAGATCAATGAATGAGATACAAAAAAAATATAATCGACTACTAAAATATTAGTATTATAGTATGTACATAGTCGAAACAGAATAAATATTTGGTCATCGAAACTACTGAACCGATACAAATATATTAGAAAAAATTCAATTTGTCCAGGTATCAGGCGGGATTCGAACCCACGTCCCTCGCTGTCCGGGCGAGTGCACTACCAACTATGCTACCGAGACCTTAAAATCAATACTAGAAGAAATTCAACGGGTCCACTAAGGTCTCGGTAGCATAGTTGGTAGTGCACTCGCCCGGACAGCGAGGGACGTGGGTTCGAATCCCGCCTGATACCTGGACAAATTGAATTTTTTCTAATATATTTGTATTAATACCGCCATTAAGCAGGCAATATGCTTTAAAAATTATAAAAATATACTGAACCGATTTGAAAAATTCTTTCATTGTTGGAAAGCTAAACTATTCTCGGGCGACAAAGGGTACTTTTTATCCTGAAATTGTGGGGGGAAGGGAAGGAAGGGAAGGGACATTTGAAAAAAGAAATTACGCGCGCGTGAAACCGCGGAGGCGGCCGGTTGTAGACAAATAAAAATTGAGGGAACCAGAACACTATAAATTAGGCTCGAAGCACCACTTTGAGCGATGCTGCTGCAAATTGCAATGTCTCTAAACGGAATAGGCCGCAGTGGCTGCTTATTATCAGGTGACCTGCATTTCTGTTAACCAACTAAAATATTAATCCTTCTAGCCCCGGAACACCAGACACAATAGAAAATCTATTGTTAAGCGGCACGCGAGTGCCGGTTCGGGATTGAGTGGTTAAATTATCTATACTAATATTATAAAGAGGAGAGATTGTTTGTTTATTGGTTCGTATTGAATAGGCTCCGAAACTGTTGGAAAGCTACACTATCCTCGGGTGACATAGGGTACTTTTGATCCCGGAAATGGGGGGAAGGGGGGAATATTTGAAAAAAGAAATTACGCGCGGGTGAAACCGAGGGCGGTAGGCTAGTAATTTATATTATTAAAAAACTATTTAAAAAAGGCTCCGTAAACTTATTTTAGCTATATCCGTGTGGTTTACAAAGCCAGGAAAAACATTTATGCATTTAACAAGTTTAGTGTCACATTTAAAAGAAAATTTATTAGAAAAAAGGGACGTTTTTCTTATAAAATATTATTACTCGTAAATCTACTTTGGGCGAAGCTTATACAATATCAGAAAAAAAATTGACATCACAAAAAATTCGGATAGAATATTGATCGGACTCCAAAGAAGAGTAATCCCTGTAACGTCTATCAGATTTTACGAAAAATATATTTAGATACATGTATAATATGATATACTTTATTTAGGTAAATAATAAATAACCTACACATGTCAGAAATAAATGTTAATCACATGAAAGAATGGGATGCGATTCGAACCCAAAGCCCCTAACGCATAGGACCCCATATGGGCCAGTTTAAAAATATGCCTAAAACTGATAACCCTTATCGATTTAAGTTATGTTAATATGTCATACATTCGAAATTGTCGAGGTGGTGCACAGTATTTTCTTTTTATAGATGTTACCCGACATGTGATATTTTTGTGGTATTAAAAGAGCCTCTTTCTCTCTCCAGCTCCCAAACAATCAATCCCAAAGAAGTTCAGGCGTGAAGGCGTAACTGACAGACAGAGTCACTTTCGCATTAATTATACACGTATAGTATGCAATTATTATAAATATTTTGTCATGGGACAGTCAGGTAATTCAGGACAGTCAGGTCAGGTCAATTCAGACAGTCAGGACAGTCAGGTAGTTCGGATCGGGTAATAGGTATTAGTAATAGTTCCCGTGTATTTTTTAATGAATCGAATAAGGTAACTGGGAACTGGGAATATATATTTAGAGCCAAATGGAATCATAGTGAGAGCCATAATAATTCGATGATGATGATAGCTGTTGTGTCGACCGAACAGGTATAAGTAGTATCGTACGTTTATTAATAACAATATGGAATACTAATTAGTTAAGATAACAAGTATAGTTTCAAAAAAATATATTTTGTAACACTCTTTCTGGCACCAGTACACTATATGACTAAAAACATTGACTCAAAGTCATTTAAAACATCAGCAGAGTTTGACGAGCCGTTTGGTGTAATGGTCGAGAAGTCGGCTAGGGTCGCGGGTTCGATCCCCGCGGTATAAACATTTGTGTGCATGAACATGTTTGTTTGTATCGGTCTGGGTGTTTCTATGTATAATATGTATGTATTTACAAAAAAAAGTATATAAGTAATGTTTATCCGTCGTCTGGCACCCATAGCACAAGTTAATGCTTAGTTGGGGGCTAGATGGCGCTGTGTGAATAATGTCTAATTGTCCAGACTCCAGTGACCAGTGATATATTTATAATCGACACTCATTTATAAATTCCACTTTGAAAGATACGCCATGGGATTCCAATTTGGTTGCATGAGCTATTAGAACATAATATTTCTATGGTTGCACATGATGCTTTGACTTTTGAGTTTTGAGTGGAATTTCATAGAAGGTAATTATTTTCTCTGCATATTTTTTGGTTTCAACGGTCCTTTTTAGTTGGTACCTTGTAATGTGTAACATTCAAGGTAATTTAAATACAGAAGCTAGTGACGTTTAACCGGTTTACTGTCTCATGGATTTATCATCATTTAAATGACTGGTTACTCGGCAACAACTTTTTGCTACGGCATAGTGAGTAAAGGTTAATAACTTGTTTTGTAAACAAACAATGCCATTCGGTTTTGGACGAATAGAGTTATATGAATTTTCTTATTTTTAGATTATAATTCACTTTAGGTGCTATTGGTAAGTAAGTATATCAGCGAGACTATCGACACAGAATATATTATAATATGTAGTACTAACGTACCTACTATCGACTAACAAAGTCTTATATTCCGTCAATCCTATGAATCTATAAAGTGTCAGAGATCCATATTTATGCATATATAAATAGCTCGGACTTGTCGATTGCAGTTATCATATTTTGGTCTTGGTTAATCCATCAAGCCCCGGAAAACCAGACACAATAGAAAATCTATTGTTTACGCGACACCCGGCTTTCGGTCGGGTGTTTAAGAGTTAAACAAAGTTTATCCAAAGCCTGGAATGTAACAACCATTGTACCTACTTTATTAGAATATCCTAAGCTCATAAATCTCTCGTCAAATAAGACTTAGGTATCCACAAGTTTTAGCGCTGGCAAATTAACATTGCAAATTTTATTTGCATAAGATGTTACTTGTCATCTGGACAAGTGCTCTTTCAAAGCAATGTGTAATGTAATGAAGCGATTGCTCTAATTTAGGTGCTCTTTGGTGCACTACGATGCCTACTACGTTGTAATATATTTTTGATATTTGTGACCTGGTAGTCCTTGTAACATATCAAGTGGTACAATTGGATAAATTGATCGGAACGTGTCATCGGCTATGCGCGGGCGCGGCTGGGCTTAGTAGCTCTCGCCTCAGGCGTTCTTCGTGCCGTATAAAAACTCATAAGCAGTTCCGATCCATATCATATTCATAGCAGCACTCGACCAAACTCAACTAGCAATAATGGCTTTCAAGGTGTGTTATTGCATATCATTTATTTAATAACACACGATATTACTATTCTATTATTTATTTATAAAATACATATCTTTAAAATTTAATTATTTTTTCTTAATGAAATCATTATTATAATGACGTTATATTTTCCTCTTACAGTTTGTGGTACTTGCCTGTTTCGTGGCTGCGGCCAGCGCTGGAGTAGTCCCAGCTGCCCCAGTGGCCTACGCTGCTGGCCCAGCCTACGCGGCTGCCCCGGCTTACGCGGCCGCCCCTGCCTACCACTCCGCCCCCGTGGCCTATGCCGCCGCCCCCGCCTACCACGCCGCCCCCGCCTACCACGCCGCCCCCGTCGCCTACGCCGCTCCCGTCGCTAAGGTCGCCAAGGTCGCCGTTGAAGAGTACGACCCCCACCCCCAGTACAGCTACGCTTACGACGTGCAGGACGGTCTGACCGGTGACTCCAAGAGCCAGCACGAGACCCGCGACGGCGATGTCGTCCAGGGCTCCTACTCCGTGGTCGACCCTGATGGCACCAAGCGCACTGTGGACTACACCGCTGACCCCCACAACGGTTTCAACGCTGTCGTGCACAAGGAGCCCGCTCACGTTAAGGTCGCTGCCCCCGTCGCGTACGCCGCCCCTGTGGCCAAGTACGCCGCACCCGTCTCTTACGCCGCCCCCGTAGCTAAGTACGCCGCCCCTGTCGCGTACGCCGCTTCCCCCGTAGTGCACGCCGCCCCGGTCGCCAAGTTCGCGGCTCCCGTGGCCTTCGCCCAGCCCCTCTACCACCACTAAATCTAGTCAAATTGCTCTGTAAATAGGACCAACTGTACAATATAAGCAAAACATTATTTATTGTTATTAGATGCATAACGTCAAGCAAATATAAAAAAATTAATTAAGAAAAGTCCTTTTATTTTCAATAAGTGCCAGCTTTTGCGCAATTGAAATCGTGTTCAAAGTTACTTTGTGTATATAATAAAATAATGCATACCATTACAATATACCTAACACTCTTAGAACATTAAATTGGTTTAATACTAAAATTGTGCTCTAGGATAAACTATGTATACCTATAAAACAGTGATTATCGTTATTTAAATCATTTCTATCTCGTGATTTTAACTGTAATGAAAATAGATAAAATCTTCTACAGGCAGGAAACAAAGATCGAAGACTCCAAATGATAGTGGATTGACCATAATGCTTGTTCCACAGAAAAGGCTTCAATCAAACCAATTAATTATTACTGAACTATCAGCTTAATCACCTTGCTAAACAATTTCGGATTTGATATTATGAAACTGAGCTACTCGTATGTTGGAAACGTTAACATCCTGATTGAAGCAGGATTTGATTTGCATCTAGAACACTAAATACTGCAGTTTCTTGCGAAATGAGATTTGCATTTTTCTTAAATCGTTCTTAAGCGACTGATTGAGAATGAGGGGTGCGGGTTCAATCCCTGTCTGATACTTGGGATCAGTCAAACAACATAAAAACATTATGAAAATCATTAGACTTTACTAAGCATCAAAACTATTCATAAAAAAGTAAAAAAAATGTAAGACGTCATTCACGTAAACCAAATGTAGCCCCAAGCTAGGCTTAATAAACGGAACTTATGGTAGAATACCTTGTTTTTGGAAACAACATAATATTCAACATTGAAAATATTCAGATCCATCCAAAAAGACTTGTTAAATAGTTCACAATAATTATAATATGCGGGGTCTGAAGACGCGATCTCTGGTGTGGAAACTGACTTCACATTCATTACACCATTATAGCATTAAACTTAGCGCTCTTAGATTACGCCATTTATTAGATTGTCCTCTTCCTTTACGTGTCCGCCTCTGATAACTATTATGTTATCAGAGGTAACCTATTCAGGTTACCAATGAATTCGTAGGATAAGAAATACAAGGATTTTCGTATGGCGATATTACGCTTAAAGAAAAAAATATTTCCGTTAACAGAAATTTGAGTTTATAATAACCACATGAAACAAATCGTGGGTACAAATTAACAGGAAAAAATATAGACATAAAAGTTTTGGATTATTTCGTTGCAATTTCATAATAGTTGGCCTAAAGTCAAGAACGCGTTCGAATTTTCCGCCATTGACAAATTGCAGCTCATTTCCAATTGCGTGCACATCCATAGTGATGCGCAGGCACAATACTAAGCACGAACTTGGCCCGAGCCCGGTGTCACAACTGCCGGTATATATACCTCGCTGGACACTACAGGAGCATACTCACATCTGCTTCCATCAGCAACCCATCAACAACAAACAATGGCCTTCAAGGTAAAGACCAGTGAAGTCACCACTCACGCAAGGATTACAATAAACTAATCATTACATTTTCAGTTTTAAAAATCTTTTTTTTAACATCCCATCATCAATAAACTTAAACATTTCATACTTAACAATAAGAATCATAATTTTCTAACTTCAGATTTTACACAAAGTTTTAATGTATCGTTATAGTGCCTAGTTATTATAAATATACGAATCACTCATTATCAATCGCCAACTACAGCATTTTTATAGTTTGACACATTATATTGACAAAATTGTTTTTGTAACTGTTTAAGGAATTTTATCATATCTATAAGAATAAAATAAATATAATAAGATAAGAATAAGGAAATTAATCAATCATTCATCATATCAAGCAAGCTTCAATCATTATATCTGCTGGAACCCTGCAAGAGGAAGTGTGACTATATTAAATCTTGAATTACAAAAGGTCCCGCCTGCAGTGTAAAGTTATGTAACTATATAATGACATTGACATTGGTATTAAGTTCAATATCATATGTTTCTTAGACTAATGTGTTATTTAATTGCAGTTTTATTGGATGAGCGTTTCTAAATTCAATCCTAAGAAATACCAACTAGTGAGTGTTCTATGGCAAGTGCTCATTTGGATGCGGGAAGCGTCAAGGCAGCGTCCTTGACGCGCAGTATCCTCGGCTTGTTTGTAATTTCTCCGCGTCGCTTGCGCAACTGCACTAGTCTCGCCCTCGCAAAACCGTGTCACTATTTCAAGTACAACTGTCGCGACGCGTATAAACTACTCACGTGTTATCATAACTTACATATAAAGCAATAATTATTAACTTGAACTATTAAGATTGTTTGTTCAATAAGAAAACCGGTTAAGTCGCCGTTTGCGAATTTTTATTAATGAAATATGATTGCTTGTAGATCGTCATCCTGTCCTGCCTTGTGGCTCTGGCCCGCGCTGGTGGCGTAGCCCCGGTAGCGGTAGCAGCCCCAGTAGCGGCGGCCCCGGTGGTGGCGGCGAGGCTAGAGGAGTTCGACCCCCTGCCGCAGTACCGATTCGGGTACGACGTAGCTGACTCGCTCACCGGCGACTACAAGAGTCAAACGGAGCAGCGCGATGGCGACTTGGTGCAGGGATCTTACTCCCTAGTGGACCCTGATGGCACTCGCCGTACTGTGGACTACTCTGCCGACTCTGTGAACGGGTTCAACGCCGTGGTGCGCAAGGAGCCCTTGGTCGCTGCTGCGCCTGTGGTAGCCGCCGCGCCCGCTGTGGTGCCCGCTCGCCTCGCCGCGCCGGTCGCCGCTGCTCCCGTGGTAGCTGCTCGCTACACCGCTGCATACACCGCCCCCCTGTCCTACGCCGCTTACACCGCCCCCGTCGCCGCTGCCTACACCGCCCCAGTTGCCGCCGCCTACCCCTCCCCGATCTCTAGGGTAGCTGCTTTAAGAGCAGCGCCTTTCGCTTACGCTCCCTCGGCGCCAGTAGTTGCCTTTTAAACATCTTCACACAATGACAAGGACTGACTTTTAATGGCCAATTAAAGATTTTTTTACACTAAAACTGGTTTAAGTTACCCTTTTCCGTTTCCTTGCTGTAAAAAAGTCTTTCTTACTTAAGGTTACCTACTTATTAGATAAAAACGCTTTTAGTATTGAAAAAGAATACATTAAGGATTTCTTAATATAATACTTTTTATTTTCAGACGCAAAATTATCTGAAAAAATAAAATTGTCACACATTATGTACGATGACAGAACATTTCAAGAGATCATTATTTTTTAATCAATAACATTTTATTTGTAAAGGTTTGTTAAGTTTCTAAGAATGGAAGAAAAACAACTATATGGTGCACTTACCGTGTACCGCGAGAGAGGCGCGTTCTTGCGTCGTCTAGAGCAGTTTGAAAAGGCCAAAGCTTCTTACGATGAAGCGTACAATAACAGTCCTGATGATGTCCGGAACTTAACGGGGCGCAGTCAGGTGTGCTCGGACGCGGTGCAGCCGGTGCAGGCATACAATGACGCTGAGCTCGCGCTCAAGCTGGAGCCCAGCAACATGATAGCGCGCAACATGCAGGCGCGCGCCATGTACACCATGTCCGACTTCGAGCGCTCCGTCGTCATGAGCTACCGCGGCGCCAGGGTCCGCCGGCAACCACCTTACTTCATCGAGGGCATCAACCAAGGCGTAGAAACTATACAAGACTGTATTGGAGTCAATGCTGGAAACGTAATGTTAGACTTTCTACCACTCATCAAGCAAAATGAAGCAATGAACGTTGATGAAAACGAGCCCCAGAAACCTTTGCATGTATCTCGCATCCCTCGCCCACTGAAAAAACGAAAATTGACTCAAATGGAAGCTCGTAAGGATTTGACGTTGGCTCGAGTACTTGCAATGAAGTACCTTGGTCCCATGGCTTACGATAAGTTTTTTCTTCAGGAACTCACCGAAGACCAAAGAGTGAATTCAGCTAACTCCGGCGGAAGTGCGGAGTTAAGGACGATTATACGAGAAGCTTTGCGATCGCTGTCTGAGAGACAAGATATGATGCGTGCCCAGCGGCCATATTATACCATTAAATTAGCTGAGAAAGCTGAATCGAAGTACCAAAACAAATATAAGGAGGCAGTTCTTATTAAAGAGCGTGAGATTGGTGCTCGTACTGCTGAAAGATTGTTGAGACAATTAGAGAGGAGCATGCGCCAAAACCGTATCATGGATTTGATCGCGCAAGCAGAACGCATGCAGATATTCCTCGACATGAAGACGCCGAGAACTCTACCTGATAAAGAGATTTACATAGACCGGCTGTATCGAGCCGTTGGAGAAGGCTACTTAGCTCAGCATAGACTATCTTACACGCTTAGCGAACGCGGCAACAGACGCAGAATTGCGTTCCTAATGGGACTGCCTGTAGGCCGTCCGAAATCTTTCGACTCTGTCATGGCCAACTATCCTTACAAATTCATTGACATAAAACAAGCGACAGAAAAGGTTGTAGCCACTTTAGAAATGTGCGAGAATTCGACGATGAAGTGCTGGTTGATGTATGAACTATCTCGTTTGCTTTGCACACAAAAGAATTATGCATTAGCGAAATTCTATGCAAAACGTTGTCAACGAGAAGCTCAAGAGTTGAGCAGCGTGACGTGGTGGTTAAACGGGTGCTTCGTGTTAATGAGCGGAGATATGCAACAAGGCAACGCCAACGAAGTGCGCATTCAGGTGGAAGAAGCATATGAATGGTCTAAAAAACTACAAGATCCGGAAAGAGTACAGGCTTTCCTGTTAAAATGTGCGGAAATGGCGTCTGAGACGGTGACTGCAGACGAGCGTAAAGCGATAGTTCAACGCGAGAAGGATATTGTGAAAGTGATGGACGAGCAACAGAAAGTTGAGCAACAAGTGCTATTCAAACGCATGTCGACTGTTCCAACTGGACGCCGCTTCTCGGTGCTGCCCAGCAAGCCGCAAGCAGGCGAGTCCCTTCCGGAGAGGCGCAAGAGGCGCCAACGCGGACTGTCAGTTATTCCAGGGCCAGAACAGGCTTTGCCTCCTCCTCCGAAATCTGGCGTTCTCGGGTACCAAATATTCGATATCTAATTTTATTTATATCTTGTTTTATAAAAGAAATATGTCAATTGCCCCAACTAATTTATTTATAATAAAATATTGTGACGTCTATTGATCAACATGTATAAATTTACTCATCTAGTTTTCGAAATATATAACTCTACATAATATCATGCCTTTACGTTTTTTTATCTAAATGATAGTATCTTGAATCAAAAATCACAACTGCGAGCCAATAACCTACTTGTCTCTAATTTGCTACGCATTGTTCTGGATAGAAATTACATATTAACGTATAAGTAAACAACATATCAAATGAAGCTCGACCTCGAACTCTTATACATAAATAGCACTCATGAAAAAACATTACAGTGCAAGTTTTTTTTTGGAAACTGTGAGTGTTATAATATAATGTTGTATACATCTACATAATATGTATATGTCGTAGCCATATCGTAGAATTGATAATTTCATGAAATGCTCGACCATTTCGTGAAATGGTTGCATTTCGTGAAAAAGTCAACTGTCTATTGGCCACATCATGATGTGGTTTGGTCAGATCGATGATTGAAAATCGTTTCTCGATTTGGGCAGCTATACGGGCGACTACTTCATGATGTGGTCAAGATTATTTTGATAATATCGTAAAATAGTTACATTTAGTGCCGGTAGAGGCGCTGCAAGCGCTTTGTTTTAGTAGTGGGTAATATCGGATTTTTACAATATCGAATCGAAACTATATATTGACATCTGATATCGGATTCTGAAACTATATATTATTTGAAACTATATATTGGTGTATCGGAGTATCAGACTGTGAAACTATATATTGGTGTATCGGAGTATCGGACTGTGAAACTATATATTGGTGTATCGGAGTATCGGACTGTATTTGGTTACACTAAACCTATAAAACGATGTGTTCTGAAACTAGATACTGTATCATGACACGATATTTTCATTGTGATTTATTTCTTAAAACTGACTCGATTAGTTACTTTAGGTGTATTAAGGATGCTTTAATAGTATTTACTTAGTTATTTGTGTTTCAGTAAGTACTGCATTAATAAAGATCGTATTTAGAACTTCTAAATACGATGTTTAATAATGCAGAACTCATTAGTAGTAACTAAAAGCATGAAATACATAAACTTAATAATACCAACCATCGAATCTATTAATAGAATAACATAAGTTAGAAATGGATCACCAATGCTATGAGTTCAAGGACGAAGGTCCGTGAGAGTTACGTAAAATTGCAAATCGAAAATGCATCTTATTGCTGACAAATAAGGTCTAATAAAAATGTGTCAAAATACACAAGAAAGTATTGAAACAACCTTATTCTTATAAAAATAAGGTTTAGAATTGTACGAAAACACGACTAATGCCATTTCACTCACTCACAAATCCTTTCTTTAGCTCGTATCGCAACGCGATACGGTTTAATATCCTTTATCGATAGGTCTTGGATATCGAGCTAGATATCAAATCGAGACGCATCGCATCGATCCAGCAATATCGTGTATCACCAAATATATAGTTTGGATACGCAGCGATATCGGATTTTACGATATTGGCCTGATATACGATTTAATATCTATATACGATTTGTATCGGCCATTCCTACTTTGTTTATGTGTAAAAGATGGCGGCCGCGGACCATATGTTCTGTGCCGCGGACGGACTTAAATACTAAAAATCATTGTGTAACTTGACATGTTTGATTGAAGATTCATCACTTTATATTCGGAATTTCGGACCATGATAATAATTCCATGATTCGGTCACAGTGGCCGAATTGACACTTTTTATTTTTAATGTTTTCACTGTAAATTTGGAGATCATCGAGTTTTGAGTCAAATTAAAAATTTCTTTCGGGTTTATAAAAAAATAACCACGAAGGCTAAGGCGGGAGCTGAGCTCCCGCCTTAGCCTTCTAACCTATATCCATCCGAATCGATTTCCGCCTCCGATAGGATTTTTTTCATTCTGAAATATTTGCGACAACTTTGTTTTTTCACGATCCGGCCAAACGTGGATGACAAAATCGTGAAACGTAGACGATTTAACGATCTGGCCAAATTCAGTTGGCCACATCATGAAATGCAACCATTTCACGAAATGGTCGAGCATTTCATGAAGTGAGCAATTCAACGATATGGCCACGACATATATATTATATAAAGTAAGTTATTAACGTAGGTATCTTTCAGAGTTTATGTTCATTAACTAAAGAAATGAAATGTTTCAACAAGAACAGGTAAAAGCAGTGGGAATAGTTAGTTCGACTAGTTCCACCATTTGTATTACAAATAGTTTTTCATTATATCGCGGTTTGTATTACTTAGAAAAAACAGTAACTACTGACTGCTTTTTAAAGTAATGACTACATTGCAGGGAAACTTTTTAAACTAGCAGGAACAAACGATTTGATAAAATCAACACATTGAAATAGGTATTGAATAAAAGTAAATTTACTGTAAAATAAATAGTTTATTTACATTATGGCATTCAAGATGGATCTAATGCTTGACTTAGTGGTGGTAGACAGGGGCAGAGTAGGCCACGGGAGCAGAGTGGTAGACGGGGGAGGAGTAGGCCACGGGAGCAGCGATTTTGGCTACGGGGGCAGCGGCGTACGCGTACTTGGCCACGGGGGCGGCGTAGGCGACGGGGGCGGCAGCGTATTTGGCGACGGGGGCAGCGTACGCGACGGGGGCAGCGACCTTGACGTGGGCGGGCTCCCTGTGCACGACGGCGTTGAAACCGTTGTGGGGGTCAGCGGTGTAGTCCACAGTGCGCTTGGTGCCATCAGGGTCGACCACGGAGTAGGAGCCCTTCACGACATCACCATCGCGGGTCTCGTGCTGGGTCTTGGAGTCACCGGTGTGTCCGTCCTGGACGTCGTACGCGAAGCTGTACTGAGGGTGGGAGTCGTAGGCTTCCACGACCTTGGTGACGGGAGCGACGGCGGCGACTTTGGCGATGGGAGCAGCGTAGGCCACGGGGGCGGAGTGGTAGGCCGGGGCAGCGGCGTAGGCCACTGGGGCGGAGTGGTAGGACTGGTAGGCCGGGGCAGCGGCGTAGGCCACTGGGGCGGAGTGGTAGGCCGGGGCTGCGGCGTAGGCCACTGGGGCTGCGGGGAGCAGACCCGCGCTGGCGGCGGCCACCAAGCAGCTGAAGACTACAAACTGTAAAAACACAAATATTATTTAAGCACATTTTCACTACACTGTCCAGCGGCTTAGAGAGCTTGAGAAATATCAAATCAGGTTTGTCGCAAATTATTGCCAAAATGTACCTTGAATGCCATTTTTGGTAGTTGTAATGTCCAAGAGAGAGATTGAACTGCCGAATCGAGAGCACGCTCTCATTTTATATTCGTCGCATGTCCACCGTGACTTTCGGCTTTTGTGACGTCACTCGATATAGGCCGGTAATCGAACCCCGCACCCGAGCTTATTGGAACTTTCGCTTTTAATTGGCGGTTAAGGCAAGGACGCGCTCTTCGTGGGAATGCCGCTCTTGTTTCCTCGCACTCGCGCATTATCTCATTATCGGTAAGGTCGGCTCGGCTTACACATTGCGAATTGTTCGGGCCAGTGGTAGTTACTGTGTCAGCTCAAATGTGTACGTGACCTTAGTGCATTGACTTCCTAGATAACTTTAGTACTAACTTTAGTATTTGTGATTACTAAGCTCCTTAATATTTTATGCGGTCGAAATTTTGAGTGTATCCCATCTGGCCCGGTGACTTGGCCCGGCTCCGGGCCACATGGGAATTTGTCGGAATAAGTATAGCAACGAATGTTTTAGGACGTATTTTTATTATTACAATATTTAAAATTACTGTTTAAAACAACTTATTTTATTTCAGTTTACTCAGTAGAAATATTTATATTAAGAATATTGTTATATAATAGGTATAATTTGTAGATTAAGGTTCTTTAATAATGACTCATGTGATCAGTAGCTTTAGGAAGCCTTACATATTCAACGCGGTTTGCATTTTTGTTCTCCTTGGTCACTTTTTGTGACCTTCGTTAGTTTCCGACTTTTTTAATCAGTGTGAATGACCACGAATTTAGAAAATATGTTATAGCGTTCTTAATAAAACCTAAAAAAGATCAAAGTTTAGTATTCTGAACACTTTCTTTAGTTCTACAAAAGAGGATTCAAGATATTTTAAAATCCTTTGAATTAAAATGTTTACGATTCAATTACAATTTATCGAATATTTATCTAGTTACGAATGTAGACGTCTGTGAACAAAATACAATATTCAATTTCAATTCATTTAATAGTATAAATAACAGTCGTACAAAATCCTAAACAATATACAAAGATATAACAACAAAATTGTAATAATTCATCTAGAAGAAGTAGGGACTAGGTAGCCTGGGGGCTAGGAAGGGAGCGGGCGCAGGGGCTAGGAAGGGAGTGCGGGGGACATAAGGTGCTGGGGCTATGAGTGGCGCGGGGGCGACTGGTGCTGGAGCGATCACTCGCGCCGGAGCGGGGACGACCAGTGGCTCCCGGCGGACGACCGCGTTAAACCCGTTCAGGGGGTCAGCGGCGTAGTCGACAATCCTTCTGGTGCCATCAGGGTCTACAACAGAGTAGGAGCCGGTGACTAGGTCTCCATTCCTCTGTTCTTGGTGGCCTTTGTAGTCGCCGGTGAGCGCGTCTTGCACGTCGTAGCCGTAGGAGTACTGGGGCAGGGGGTCGAAGCGTGCGAGGGGGGCGAGGGGGGCCACTGGCACCACGCTGGCGCTGGCCAGGCCCGCAATGCAGATGAATACTACAATCTGTAATAAAAACACATAGCATCAGTTTTCACTAAATAATATTACAAAGTACGATTGGTGCAACGTCTATTCAGTCAGTGCAAGAATTAGTAAGGCTAAATGCTAAATGACTGAAAAGGAAAGAAAAAGAGTAATATAATTTTGTAATCTTTTAATTTTGTATCATTAACTTAAAAATAATATTTCTGACAATTACTGAGTAGCATAAATTTAAAAACCTCATATTTTTTGGCTTCAAAAACTAATTAAGTTTCTGCTAACCTAAACCAAAAATTGGCAAATTTTCAAAAAATTGCTTCGTTTCCTTGGTTTACAATAGATATCAAAGCAATCAATAGTAAAATAAGATGTAATCAATAGATTAACCGAGCATTACACCATGTCACGGCAGTCTGTGGGTCCACGCGATACGTGAGGTTGTTCGTCAATGCGCAGGGGTTGCGCAAGCGCAATGCTCAACGTGCCCGGTTAGTAAACTGATCCACGATTGATTTGAAGCTTCATTTGGAATAATAATGGGCATAAATCGATGGACAGTTTTAACTAGGTTATTACTTGTTATGTAACAACAGGTTCAAAGCAAAAAACATGCATGAAAATCATAAATATGTATGTATGGTTTCTAAACCAGATCTATTTTTAGGGGTGTTGATTTGATATACACCCTTCATATTATCATGTAAAGTTAAAAAACCGTTTTTCTATTTTCATTTTGTTGAGGTAAGATCGTCCTTGCAACTTTTATTTCGATAATTATGTAGCATCACATCTACATAATTATCGAAATAAAAGGTTGAAGGAAAAATAAAATTGTATTTCTAATCTATAAAAACAAAAACATTTAGCCTCTACATATAAAATAACACCGTGACTACAAAAGACATCAACGCGTTAAGAACTTATGAGCCAAAGAGCTATCAGTCGTTCATTGATATCTATTGAACTGTGTTCAAATACCTAAAAGCATCCACTTTAATTAATTGTTTATTACCAAATTACAATGGGAAGTTACATAAATAAGTAATATTGGTGCGAGAAATGTGTTCTTGGTCTGAAAATTTCACGTCTAAACATCGGAACCGATTTTGATAAAAAATTTGGATTTTGGAAGAAGTATATTCCGGTGACTGAGATTTTGCTAAGTTCCCATGGAAGAACTGAAATTGAAGTCCACACGGGCGAAACCGCAAACAGAAGCTGCTGACTTGCTTTATGTTATTACGGCCTTTGCAATTAGGATATTCATATTAAGTAATTAAGTTGGCTGATATATTTTTGATTTGGTAACGAAGAAACTTTATCAAGGAAACATATTAATTGTAAAAACAAGAGGTAATTCAGGAATCGTCTATCTCATTGTTATGGAGGGTCCGAAACGAAAGCGCGCGTAGAAAGAAGCCGTGTCGCAAAGTGCCCCGATATGGATCGCGTTGGTCAATCGGCGCGCGCGCTGCTTCTAGGGTTACCACTCTCATAATACGTTTGTAATATTTGAAAACGTTTATAATAATTAGAAATAATTAAAATAGGAGTATTTAATATTATCATTTTCTTTCAAACCATGTCTCATTATCCACACCTACGAAATATTATAGGAACAATTTAACTTTTAAAATACCTACCTTTGATTTTTGTGATAAAGCTGATTGTACTATTAATCAATAGAAAAAAATAATGACTAGTTTTTTATGATTTAAAACACGTGTCAATCACCTTATTTTAATTAAATTTACCAAACCCCAAGTGAATTATTTTTGTTTTTTTTTTACCAGAATTATTGCTTTTAATCTAGTTAGTTGGCAGAAAGGCACGCAGCCTACGTGATAGTAAGCTACCACGGCTGCCTATAACACTTAACAATGGTAATATCAAATTATCAGTTGACAGCCCTATAGCCGCTCCTGCTCTGAATCAGATAGTGCGACACGACCGCGTTTGTGCCCACGAATTTTAACATATCTATTCCTTTTGAGTCATTTCCACGGCAATAAATCAACATTCGCTCCCATTCACACAAAACCTACATTCTTACCTACAAGTTCTATTGTTATGGCTGTTAGCAAGTGGACTGTCAAAGGAAGAACCAAGGTCAATGCTATAAGTAAAGAAATATATCTTTTTTATTGCTAAATAATAACATTGCGGATGAAATTCTGATACGAAAATATTACAGATCTGAATACAAATAAAGAATTGAATGAAGCTGTTAATAAACCCTTTGCGATTGTATCTGTGCTATTGGACTTAGATTAAACATTTTGTATAATTTGTTCCCAAAAATAATAACGAAAGATGAGAATATGTAGTATGTTATGTATACGTAAAAATTTGAACTATGATGAATGACGAAACAAATTTTATATTTCAGTTGAATTGAAGTTTCTTCTCTCACTTTTGTGGAATCACTAAAAACTATAATAAGAAATCTCATACAGTTTTGATAGGAGGTAAAATTATTGATATTTTAAGGGGTTTTTGATTTAGTGATTGATTGATTTGATTTAGGGGGTTGAAAACTGGTTTATCCTGGCTGACTCACCTTGCTGTCCATGTCTGCTCGTGTGGGGTGCAGAGTCCTCGGTCGAGTGTGGGTAGTCCCGGCGCCCGCGCGTTTTATATCGACCACTGCGTAATGCAGGACGTGAGGGCCATACGCACGGCTCATTGAAGAAAGCGACGTTACGCGACTCTTGCGATACATGTTGCGTTTTGCTTATGCTTTCTTTGTGATTGATTGGGGTTCGATGTTTCCGGGTTAAGTTTTGGGACCGAGGAAGCTTATTTTCTTTATATTATACGACGGGCAAATGAGCAAGCGGATCACCTGATGATAAGTGATCACTGCCGCTCATAAGCACCCGAGACCCCCTTGGGGTCGCAGGCGCGTTGCCCGCCTTTAAAGGTGGAATATGCTCGCTTCTTAATGGTTTTAATTTCGTATTGGTTTGGAAACACCGCTGCGGGAATCTGGTTCCATAGCACAGTCGTACACGGCAGAAAATGTCTGCGGAAACATACGGTAGTTGATCGCCACTCGTCCAGGTGGTTTGGATGAAACTGCACGGTTGTGGTTGTACGGTGTTGAAGCAGCAGGAATCAAACCAAATAATTTCATTGGGGTTGAACCTTTCCGGGTTGAATTTTTGGATCGAGGAAGCTTAACTTAGGTACTTATGGTACTTCCTCCTCCTTCCTCAAAATGAAGTTGATGATCTTGATCACAAAGTTTATTTGAAATACGTAGCAATACGCAAGATGAAGAGAGTTTCCGAGCTAATCAATGTACATATTAATAATTACAGCTTACAGTCTGTACATTGCGTCTAACGCAATAAACTGTACTACAATTACAAAGTATATCTCAGCTGAGAGCCATATTGTCCTTTACTTTTGAAATGGCATACAAAACATCACAAAAAAAATTCTTATGATGCTGTAGTTGCACAGACAGGCACGTAACCACGACCTCTGTGAGACACTTCCACAGGAAGGATTGGCGCCAAAAATAATCGTTCCTCTGGTCTTTGAATGCCATTTTCAACGAATCTAGCCAAATCATTTTGGCTAGCTAATCAAGCTGGCTTGTCTTAAATAAATTCTTTTTTTTTAAATAAGGAAAATGATAACATAAATATAGGAGCAATGGAATTGCATCCAAACCGATATAAGTAAATAACATAAGATCTGTTCAGCAAATGGCAATTTACCCTAGCAAAGCCCACTAGCTCGCGTAAATCTTACTATTATACTAATAATATTTACGCATTGCTTATTTATGTATATGAGTTTTTTTTAAATATACTGCTGTCAAAGTACCAGCCTACTTAATGGCTCATTGCAAGGCAAAGTTTGATTGAAATCAAGTTATCGCTACAATGATGGACTTACTGGCTTAATCACCACGCTTGCAGTTGCCAAATGTAGATTGGTGATCACAAATCCGAGCTATGTCCGAAAAAACCGACTTAAATTTTGCTCGTTCCGGGAAATTAACCCAGGACCCTGAGATCAGGGCCCGGTGATTAGGCCACTAGACCATCGAGGCGTTAAACCAAACTACTTATAATAGGTATAAGTATTATTAGGAAGGATTTTTTTCACAACGCCATAACAGTATGCACCATAACAATCTACCCTAATCTGTGAAATTCATACAACCAGTTTTCAGCTTAATATCCGTCTCTCATGAAACCCTTATTGGGGAAGCAGTAGCACCCAAGAGTTTAGTGAGTTAACTCCGCCCTTCTAAAACGCCAGAGTCCCAACACCGGGCTGTTACCCTTTGTCGCCCCCCGACAGAGGGTAACGGTCCGTTTTCCTAATTATAAACAATAGCCTTTCGCCTGCGGTTTCCCCCGCTCGTAATTTCTTTTTCCAATATCCCCCCTTCCCCCACATTTTCGGGATCAAAAGTATCCTATGTTGACCGGGGATAGTGTAGCTTTCCAACAGTGAAAGAATTATTCAAATCGGTTCAGTAGTTTTGGAGCCTATTCAATACAAAGAAAAAACAATCAAATCTTTCCTCTTTATAATATTAGTATAGATTGTTTAATCGTTGTATATATAATCTTTATTATAGCTACATTTTACAGCTAAATATCAATTGATAAAGTTAGAATCGTTTCTTGCCCGTGGTCCTACCACGGAATTCTACTAGTCGATCTATAGGCAATTTTTTTTTTGCCAGTGGTTCGTTCAATCGAACCATCGAATTACATTGCCACTAGTTTCACATGTGAATTCCTTTCGGGTACGGTTCTTCGCTAAATAACTCTTCTTCTTTGTTTAATTAATTATTATTCGGCATAATTGGGACATAAATGGTCCAATCATGCTGAGCATTATTACTATTTACTTGTGCACAAGCTCGGGTGTACTTTCGGTTAATTTACCCATACAGCCTGGTGGAGCTACATCGTTAGACAGAGATGCCATTAGGCATTAAGTCCGATAAATTAATATTGTTACTGTTTTATGATTGTTTTCGCCAGATTTCGCCTTTTTCATTCGTTATGTGTAAATTTCTATTTAAGCGATTAGATATTTAGGCTAGGAAAGTAAAAAATATCAAGGGAATCAGAATAAATATTTGCCAGTTTCAGGAATTAACAATTTCGTTTATTCCGTACAAAAAATAATTAACTAGGTATATACAAAATCAAGTCTTTACAAATGAGCCATCAAGCCGGTTAAGTCTTCTTATTCTTAAGGGTATCGGTAGCCAGCCGCAACCTGTTCCACGATTTTAGCGGGCGCGGCGCGGACGGCGGTGGCGACGGGGGCGGGAGCCACTGCGAGTCTTGCCGGTGCGGCTACCACGGGGGAGGTGTAGGCCGCAGAAAGTTGCCCGTTGTACGCAGCAGCCACTTGGGCATTGTAAGCAGCATAGGGCGCGGCGTAGGCCGCAGTGTAGGGAGCATTGTACGCCACTGGAGCAGAGTACGCAGCGGCTACTGGGGCACTGTACGCCGCTACTGGAGCGGCGGCGTACCGGGCAGCAAACACAGGACCGGCGACCGGAGCAGCCACAGGAGCGGCGGCGTAGCGGGCGAAGACGGGGCCAGTGGAGTACGCCGCAGCGGCGACCGGCGCGGCTACAGGAGCGGGAGCGGCATAGCGGGCGAACACGGGGGCGGTGGTGTATCTAGCCGCCACGGGCGCGGCAGCCGGGGCGACGGCGTAGTTGGCGGCGTACACAGCAGGCTGCGCTACTCTAGCGGCCACGGGTGCAGCGGCAATGCGAGCGGGCACAACCGCAGGCTGAGCGACGACTGCAGGTGCGGCAGCGACCAAGGGTTCTTTGCGCACCACTGCGTTGAAGCCGTTTACAGAGTCAGCAGCGTAGTCGACAATACGGCGGGTACCATCGGGCTCCACCAAGGAGTAGGATCCCTGGACCAGGTCACCGTCGCGCTGTTCCTGCTGGCTCTTGTAGTCACCGGTGAGGGAGTCGGCCACGTCATACCCGAATCGGTATTGAGGCAGGGGGTCGAACTCTTCTAGCCTAGCTGCGACCGCGGGGGCGTAGGCGACAGGCGCCGCTGCGATGGCGGCAGGGGCTACGCTGCCGTAAGCCACGGCAACAAGGCAGGAGAAGACCACCAACTAAAACAAACAATAGCGTTATTTTATCACAAAACTATATTGCCAGTCACTCTGATTCTAATAATCACTTATTCATTGTCGAACTCATCACTGATTGATCACATAAATTGACTTGATTGTTTACGAGTTTATTACGAGAGAAGAGTGTGATTTCTTTGAAAAAATGTGATGAATTGCATTTTGGTAGTTATTAATTAATTAATCCATGTTATTTTTTGTTGATTTCGATTTCACAATTGCACTGTTATCACGAACACTTAACACTTCACGATGTCAATCCACAGGTGGTCCGTACCTTGAAAGCCATTGTTCTTGTTGAGATGTGGACAGGGGTGCTTAGAGATGCGAACTGTACCCCCTGTTGGATTCTAACGCCATTTATAGTCGTTGGTTTGGCGGGTTGCCTCATCCCGGCCGCATCTCCAAATTTAAATATATTCAAGTACGCACGTACAAGCCTGGCCGATGGGACGGCTGGACAATGCCGCGGACAAAGCCGCTACTTGTGCAACCGCGATGGCTATGAAACATCGCGGTCACGCCAATTCTTCACATAATCCTCAGAACAACTTGTTTTCAGGAGCACATTATGCGATCTTCACGGTTAGAAACTTGAAAAAGCCGTCAAGGAAATGTGAGGATATTAGCATAGAAATTGCACGCGAGGATAATTCTGCTGCAGTTTCTCCGAGGCGGATGTGATCCTAGGCAATAGGTGATAGATTTAACGTCAGTAATATGAATCAGAAACATTATACTCGTATAGAAGAAATTTATTTATTGTGCCCAAGGTAAAAGGAAAATATTTTCCTCTGTAGCACTACATTACAAAATATAGTAAAACCACGCTATTGGGGAAGTGTGGCAAAAAATATTTATGTGTAGGTTAGGTAGATGTTAATCTGAATTAAGATGTTATCCTTTGAAACATATATTTATTCACCCCGTCGTGATGTCAATTGCTACGAGTACACCTACATTCATAACATTTTAATAAACCTCATCGTCATCAGTCATCATTTTAGTTCATCCAAGTTCGCCTTATTGAATATAACATAATTCAATCATTCAGAACTCATTGCGATATTTCAACCCCTAAAGACGGAGTGTTTCAGCACTACAAATCTTAGCCTGCATAAAAAAAGTCATCAGTAAATTGCGAGACTGCAATGAGAGCAGTGGTCTAGTTTAGATCGGGACGCGTTTGCGCACGCGACATTTAAAACTCGATCCTCGCATGAGACTTGCTAGTCAACTCGCGCAATATGCAATCAAATTCAAGGACTGGGTACCTACTCGACTTTTAAGACTAATCTTTGATGTATTGCTCTCCTAGTACAAAACATTTGTCACTCAACAAATTTTAAGCAGAAACCATATTGTTTTTCGCTTCTCGACTGGAGGCCTTCTTTCCCAAACGCTTAGTCATGATTAGTCCGACAATATGTATCATTAGTAGGTTCTTCACAAAGCGTTTTTATCATTAACAAAACTACCATCTAGTGCTTATGAAAATATGTTTAATCTTCTTTATATAAATAAAATGAATTGCTGTTCGTTAGTCTCGCTAAAACTCGAGAACGGCTGAACCGATTTGACTGATTTTAGTCTTGAAATATTCATGGAAGTCCAGGGAAGGTTTAAACGATGAGAAAATATGGAAAAATTGCGACGAAAATACCAAAGTAAGTGATACGAAGTTCACCGGGTAAGCTAGTTCTGTTATTTTGGATCTGATGAATAGAAATCCAAAATGTTTGTAAATTATATGGTTGGAAATCGCACCACAAAAACAATTAATGTTTATTTTATTAATTTTTATAATTTTTTGTATTACTTAATCAGTTCACTTTAAAGCCAAGTTTCGAGAAAAAAATTCTTGAATTTTTTGGTAAATAGGACCTTATGAATAATAATAAAGTTTAAAGACTGCCTACAAGAATTGGATAAAATGCCCATCAGCAAACTCATTGAACAGGCGTTTGGGCGAGAGTACATTAGCATCACAATAGTCTTCGATAACGCGTAAAGAGGCAAGGTCGGACCTTACTGGCACAAATTCCACCAACTTCGTGAAATATACACATTTTACTTTAGTCAAATGTAGCATACCACAACTCCTTAAGACTAAAAGTGAATCAATTTACAAAGGTATTTAAAAAAAATGCTTTTACTAGATAGTAACAAAATGTAAAGCACCTATGTCCTATTGGTGAAATGAAATAAAAAAAAATATATAAATCGGATACATATTTTGTCAACCCACCATTTTGGGTCCTAGGAGTTTGCGACTAGGTCCTAAAACTAGTACTTAGACCAACGAGGTTATACTCTAACACAGTACGTGAAAAGTGAAAGGATAAATCCAGGTCCATCTTTGGAAACCTAACTTAAACATTAAAATGAAACAAAACAACATCGTACACATACGCTTATGAATTTAAAAAAGCTTGGCCACTTTTAAGAATTGCCGAGATCTCGATACCAGTCCATTATGTCTACTAACGCCGTAAAAGGATATCCATCTTCACACTTTTAGTTACGTGTCTTGAATCACCAACTGAAGTCTTTTTGCAACTAGTAAGAGTTAACTACAAGAGACTGCATTGGGTAAATTTATAAATGATCTCGTTTATGCGAATAGTTTGCATTCGTTTTGAGAATTAATTATTGTTATTCCAAAAATGAACCAAACACAATCGATAATCATCAATCAATGCGATAAATAAACGTTTGAAGTTAATCTTATTGTAATGAGTCATATAATGATAATTATCCTGAAGATTGAAAGTGGTCACTGCATTTACATAGTTAGAAGTGAGTCATACCCGTGCGTCACCACTATGTGTTGAAGGGGGACTTTTTGGCCTACAGTGGCATGGAGATCACAGGGTGCAACATTTCCCTAAAAAATAAAATATGCAAAACTATGGCAAAGGCAAAGTCGGCACTCCATTCAGGACGAGGGCCTAAATCATGAAAACAATTCATTACCAAAATAATGAGTTTAGTAAACTTATGAGAGAAAAGTATTTATTTTTATAATAATATAATTTTATTTAATTAAGTGGATGATATGATTCATCGTAGACCTACAAGTGTGATTGCGAAAAGAAAATGAAACCAGTCTGAGAAAGAGTAGACGCGTCCAACATGACAATTGAGTTGACAAGGCATTGTTACATTTATTAGTTCACTGGCATTGACATCAGTGACGAATATTTGTGTTAGGATGTCAGCGCGCACCCCACGCCCTGCCCGCAATGAAAATGCGCAGCGGTCATTTTCCCAGTTGCGCACGCGCGTCCTTGCGAAGGCTGCCAGTAGTTGTGCAACTTTGATGCGCGATCTGCCGCCCTGCTTATTAAAACTGCAGCATCTCGGCTATACGCCCAATGCAATGGTATGCATTTTTCATTAAAGCGAGAGTTATTTTTTCTTAATAGCTGCTATTTATTGTGCAATCTTAAGCAACTATTTGATTTGTTATATTATTAGGTCCTTACATATGAAATTGGCGTTTGGTATGGGAGCAACAAAAAGTCGAATATTTTTTATTATAAAATATTTATTTATTTAAAGTATGAACCATTGTAATCTATGAACTTTGGTCATCTCATGGGTTGTTAATTGATCCTTTTACAAAAAAAAACCATTCGGACGGGAGTCAATGAAATCTTTGAAGGCGGTTTTGACGGCCTATTGGAGTTGAATTTTTTCACTTACAAAAAGTTATCCAAAATTAGAAAAAAAGTGGTAATCTATTGGAGGAAGATCCCGGGAGTACGGTGGATGTCTTAGACATTCCAATTGAAGCTTTCCTAATTTGGTAGCCGTAATGTAACGCAGCAGTCGACGCGCATTTGCCGGTTTGCTTAACACAATTCGTGAGGTACCCACCTTTCAAGCTTTTTAAGCTTCCCTATTTGCTTCAAGTGGATTAAAACAGTTTTATCACTAACACCGCAGCCTGCAGCTAACATACACGTGGTTTTCGATAGATCCGCTTCCACAATAGCCTTCAATTCTTCATTATTAGCTTGGGTCTCCGGCCGTCCACGGAGCTTGTTCTACAAGTCAAAATTTCCAGAACGAAAACGTTGGAACCAAAAATGCACCCTGCTTTCTTTTGCGACACCCCCGCCTAACCCTTAATAACCCCTTCGAGCCATATCGGCAGCACTGGTGCCACGGTGGAACTCGTTCTCGTAAATAACGCGATATTTCAAGTTTCCCATTTTGTAAACAAAGTGATGCAAACAGAAAAAAAAAATAAAAAAAACAAATGAATGTCGGTTATCGAAACACAAATACATGTGTGAATAGCTGTATAAATTTGGATTTGTAATTCCTAACCAAAGAGGAGATATTTGGGATTAAAGTTGTCAGTACGGTAAACGCCAATTTCATAGGTAAGGACCTAATATTATGTAATTATACAAAAAAAAATATATCAAAATAATTTAATGTCTTTCTGCAGGGCAAATGCTTGTTGTGTTATAATAATATTCTTATTGCATTCGTATTCGTAATTAAATAATAATAAATAAATAAATATCCCAGGACATTATTCACACAGCGCCATCTTGCCCCAAACTAAGCATAGCTTGTACTATGGGTGTTAGACAACGGATAGACATTACTTAGATACTTTTTTTTTGTAAATACATACATATTATACATATAAACACCCAGACCGATACAAACAAACATGTTCATGCACACAAATGTTTATACCGTGCGGGGATCGAACCCGCGACCCTTGGTGTAATAGCCGACTTCTCGACCATTACACCAAACGGCTCGTCAAAATTACAAGTATTATATTATCTGGTACACAGAGCGACTCATACAGTAGAGAAAATAATAATATAATTAAATGTAGATGGTAAATGAAGACAAAAACCAATGAAATGGTCACAAATCGTTTACAGAAATGAATACAGATAGATATTTGTAAACCAACACATAATTACATTAAAACATTCAACACATAATGTCATAGTGGTCGTTTGATTGATATATGCTTCTTGCATAAAACGTCGAGCTGCTACAAGCATAAATGTACCCAATTACATCCTTCGCCGTTCTCGTAATACATGGATATGTCCTGCGCTTCCAATGAAGACCTTTCGTCGGTATGCCAACCGACCTTCACATGCGCCGTAATTACATGCGGGCACGTAATTAGCGTAATACAACCTTATTACCAATCGATTAGACGCTGAATTGAATGCCTCCTAAAACGACGTCTCGCATTAAACATTAAAATTAGTTGATTTTTATTCAGTTATTCCGCCAATAATCTGCTTAAAAGTTCTGTTTATCAATCAATTGCAATCAGTCAAAAGTTAATTACAGTTAATTATGCTTATTACATGTCACTACATTGTATAGTGATTAACATTCTTAATATTTTATCTACATCCATACCATAATATGTCTATTTTATATTCAGGAGCGATGAGCAAACGCCCTACATTTAGATATAAGTATCTGTGGCTGCATTGAAATGTTTACATTTTAGTGTCGGTAACCGACACTTTAATTAAGTTCAAATTTCGAACGTCTTCTTTAAAAGTAAAAATTAATAGGTTTTTTCTATTATCGAATTAGTCGATTAGTAATTTTATGTTCCATTCCTATACATTTAATTCGATGCTGAAATTATAACAATCGATTTGAGAATCGAAATCAACTCGAGTCTAGATGTTTATGGATTTTAAAAACTACAAACGTCATTTATTCAAATTGACCTACAAATTATGACATGATTTTGTACTAATTTGCTCATCGATCCTGACTATAAAATAGACATATTATCGTATGAATGAAGATAAAGTTATGTACATATGTGACTGTACATAATTAGTCATTAAAATACTCATGTGATTCTTTTATGAAACTCACTTCGTTCGTTTCATAAAACCACATTCGTATTTTAATGACCCTCATTATGCAGCAGTCACATAAATAACTATTAAAGCGATCTAACTTCATATTATCATAATAAAAGAATTTATTTCACTCCATCAGATTTGTACTAACTACTTCTTTATGATACTAAATCTATGTAGATTATTCATTTTTATTATCGTTTCAAACATAAAAGAGGTCATGAAAATATTTTCATACAGTTTTTCAACATCATTTCATAATCACATCCTATGTGAGTGAGTACATTATAAAGGATTTAAAGATAAAGCAGCACACTAAACGGCTGTTCAGGTTCACTTCTTGACCATGTTCCTGTCTGCCAAGTGGCCTATAAGTCCTGCTCCTGCAGTTTTTTTTCCGTTTTTACTTAAGTTTAATAAGATCGTATAATAATATTGTTATAAGATCCATGAAAGATTAATAAAAGAAACTATAAGTAGGTTTCTTTCACTAATACTTCATTTCACGGATACGAAGAGGCTGTTTAAGACAAAAATAAGACTAATATGATTTTTATAATGATTATGTATTATAGTTGGAACGAGAAAATGATAAGATGAACTCTAATGGAATGAAGTTTTAGATAAATGACTGGTTTCCCCCATAATTTGAAATATTATAGTTCGTGAGAAAAAGAGGTACCTATGTGAAGATTATATTAGCTTTCAATGTAATCTAATTGTCTTGTAACCTGATTTACCTTCCGTAGGCGAATTGCATCAGAATGTACAAGAATCTAACTAGATTACACAAATACGTCACAATCTATTGACATTCGAGTGTGCTCGTCCGAGCCTAAACGCTAAACGCTTTCCATGACTATATTTCTTAGAAACAGGCTTTGGTGAAGTAACTAGAACTAGAACAAAATGTGATAGGTGTACAAGGATACTGTAACAAGGCATTACCATGCGAGTGAGGTCAGCAGTGCATACCTACGTTAGGTATTTAGAAAGTACCCGGTGTATTCGACGATATGTAATCTAATGTAATTCTTATTTATCTGGATTACCTAGCGCACGAGCGCTGATGACATTTAGGACACCTATTTAAAAAAGGAGACGTTTGCCAATAAATTGAGAATACTAGACCTTTATATAATAATTCTTAAGCTGGCAGAAAATTACGTGTCCCGTTATGGTCAGCAGCCACCACAGCTGGTTTCATTGAGAATATTTCACTAGAAAAGAAAGCAATGTTCAATGAGCTTTTGTTGTTTACGGCGATGTCATATGAACTGGCTTCTTAATACTGCCGAAACAGAGATAGAGCTATTATGGCGACCGGTTTCTCCTATTGGGTTTGTAGATAACTAGTCAGATTGGCGTCAACACCAAGCAGATCAAAGCGGGAAACAAACCGACTAAGTGGTCTAAAATTAAACAACAGAAATCACACTTGAAAAAGTTGGTGTCAATTTAAACACGTAAGTCGGAAGTGAATTGAACGAGCTTTAAGTATAATAGTATTGGTCATTACGATTAATGGTGTTAATCGATTTTTGGTTCGATGCTTGCGATACAAGATTTTTTTAGGGTGTACTTATACGACGGCATGGGACCCTTTGTTATCAGCTTTATCTTATCAGAAAATTGTTTGAAGTAAAAAAATATACTTGTGTATATAGATCCCCCTGTCATCAATCTGTATGTAGCATTGTCTGAATTTTCAACAAACACGTTCTATGTCAAAACATGATGTAACAATCTTAAAGTTGCAGTCCAGTTGGCAGGCTGTTTATGCTGAATAAAGAACAGATAACACATTACTTTCATGAACCGGAACTTAGAAATGGACGGCTGGAGCGCTAGTATTTGTATCAAGTAGCTAGGGTCACGCGCCGGACGTTGCGTCACATTCCGTGACATGCGCGTGCGCAAAACTGCCGACATCATTGTGGTTGCGCGGTAGCCGTCTGCGCGCCGCTGCATAGAGATGTAACAAGATCACGAATTACGCGAGAAATGTTAATTATCGACAAGTTTGTACGACTCAGCAGCTTTTAATAAATGTACACGGTAGTTGATTAACTCACTACTGGCTTTGCAAGCAATATAGCAACAGTTTGGGCTCAACGTTAAATTAAAAAGGTGCATAATATCTTGCTCTATGGATACTATGGATTTGGTGAATGCAGCCAACCAAATAATGTTTTCCATTTTTGTAGTTGCGTGTGGGTTTAAATTAAATTCTAGTTTCTAATAAAATATTGTTTTTTTAGAAACTAGAAACAAATGGGGTAAAAATCTTCAATGCAAAAAAATAAAACCATCCTCTGTTTCTGTTTAGTATGTAAATTAATTAAAGCGGTATACAGAAAAACAAATTGCGAAAACTCTAAATAATCCTAGAGCCGTTGACAATGATGGATGAATGATAATATTGATGATAGAAAAAAATATTCCAAATAAATTAAAACTTATATATTTAGGTAGGTACTAAAATATAAACAGTGCGTAAAATATTAAATTTATATATTCATTAATCTTGGCACATAGAGCCAGGAAAATCAATTATCGTGCAATTATCTGTTGTTTCATTGAACTTTGACTACAGTATGATACCCTCTAATTAATATTCACCGATAATACAAAGCAACAACCGTGAGCCGAGTCGACCTCAACTTTTGACTTCGCGCGGAAAACTTCCGCACGACTGGACTGGAACTCACGCAATTCGCTAAACGAACAGAATTTGACTGCATTTGTGATCAAATAATCACCATGGCGTATCGAGAATCGAAGAAGGATTTAATTAAGTAACTGTGGAACTCTTAAATACAATTTTAAGTAGTACAGGGAATTTCCAAAAAGACGCAGCCCAAATGGTTATTTGACAAGAATAAAATATCAACACTTACCTACTTATTTAAAGAGTAAAATTCTTAGAACAATTTTTTTTTCTCAACAGGTACTAACGGGTCGTACCTATGAATGATCAGATTCATAGGAAAATTGTAAAGACAAAAGAACCAAATATTGTCAGTTTATTACACAGATATTTAAACAACAATTTCTTTTTGGACATCGTTATGTTAAAAGTGTCATTCGCCTTTTCACAGAAATCATTACCGTTACTAGTAACTACACTGGCCCGCAATAAAATCGGGCCACTGGGCTTTTTTCATACAAACGTGGTCACTTTAGCGTCTCATAGATAGAAAACTATTTGCAGCTGTGCAACGATTATTATGTCAATGGAGAGGCCAAAAGCCCGATTAACAAATCACAGTTTCAAGAATTTACACTAACCGCTCAATTTTCTCAATTAAAAACAATAAGTCAGGTAAGGGAGCGTTGAGTTCGGTTTGTTGTTTTTCCTTTTTGAGAATAGTGAGCGGTTTTTGGCAATTTTCGAAACAGTGATTCGACAATTGGGCGTTTGGGCTCTCTATTGACGTAATAATCATTGCAAAGCTGCAAATAGTTTCCTATCTATATATGGAACGCTAAAGTTTGTATGAAAAAAGCCCAGTGGCCCGGTTTTATTGCGGGCCAGTGTATATTTAAAAAAATGACCCTGTGCCGTTACTTCGACTACGTTCAGTAATATCAATCGTAAACATTATCTCTGACCTGGACTACACATGGTAGTATGTAATAAATTATTATTTTACTACCTACAGCACTTTTTTATTCAGTCCAAGGTTACGTCGGCAGTTTATGAATACTCGTTGGGCGTGGTGTCCACAGCTTGACACTTCGTGCGTTTGCTTTAAATATGTTAGATTTTGACGGCCGGCAGTGTTCCGGTAACAGAAGCAGAGGTTCCGGTTTTTGTGACACAGACACTAAGGCATTTGAGGTACTGCGAGGTAAAGTTAGTATCCCATTCCTTCCAGACGGATGAGTTTAAATTTCTTTCTTGGTATCTTCCAGTAAAGCTTTCTACACACAAAAATAAACGCGATACTTTACAATACTTCCCGGCGTCTTACATGCGCTTTATGTGTCCTGGAAAGTCTTCATCGAGATTTGGTAGAAACAACGTATTTTTCCCGTTATAAAAGCTTTTGTTCTTCATTTATAAAGACTCTACAAGTCTAGGTATATATTTCTACAAAACTATTATACAAATTCTAATATTTTCGAAAGAGATTTTCTAAATTCTAATAACATAATGGTAAATCAGTACATCGACACGTTCTTAACTACATATTTCTCAATCTCATTATTTGATCTTACTTACATGAACTTCTACTTTCTTTCTTCATATAGTTAGATATTTAAAATGAATTTAAAGTACAAGCTTGCATATTCCATACATACTAAATGTCGAAGGAGCGACTGTCACACACACGGTCACAATACGTTCAAAAGCTCTCAATGCTATTGATAGGCGATGAATGAAATTAATACATATTCGCTTGAAACAATGGCCGTCTCACCTTGACATTACCGGCGTGGCTAATGCCGATGTTATCCCTCTGGCCGCTGTGTGCGGCCACAGTGGGTGTAGCGCAGCCACAATGCTTCGGGTGACGGTGAGGAAACTTTATCTACCTAAACAGCCTCAATAGCTAGAAAGGCTTATTAAACTCGAAATTATCATACCCACTCCACCGTTCTCCACCACTACAGAGCTTCATCAATCAATACAATCGAATCTAATCGTATTTAGAGCACTGTGTCTAAATTCTCTAACTCTACATCTTGTTTTGTAATAATATTGTAATTTGGGAGTTTAGCTTTCGCTGTCATGTGCGAAGGAACCTGTCCAGTCCATCGTTATTATTATTATAGTAAGTATGGATAAAAATTAAAGAGAAATTTTCTAAAACGTAAGTTCTTATCTTTAAAAATATTCAGGCTAATCTACAAGAAAGACTGAGTACCTACTGCAAAAGGCAAATGTATGCTGGGACCATTTTTAAAACTAACTAATTAATCATAATAAATAACCGGTATTAATATCTTCTTCACTGCTTACATTACTGTATTGTAGATGACGATTCTAACTGATTTTATCGCTGCAACTGAGAAAATCATTCATTACTGCGACCTAGACCTTTCTCGGTGAGACCTCAACTCCAACTACTTACGTAAAAATTTTGGACATTGCGACAAAGGTAATAGAAAGTTCGAGAGCACCAATTAATCCCGTTTTGGTGAAGACAACTTAGCAGTACTGTACAGTCCATCTTGTCCGTAATAATAAAGTGTACACAAATAAAAAGGCGGTTTCAGCGTTTATTTACCTAAGTTTTATGTAAATGTGATGTAAATATTCAAATAGATTTACTAAAAAAAACAAGATCGGAAAGAAAATAATATGATATGCCTGTATGAAGTTTGTTTGTGTGAAAAATCGGGTATTTTTACTGCTTGGCTTTAGCATATAAATAAGTTTGGACCATATTTAATTACGTAATTGTATTTTAATTATTTTAGCATTGATATCATCCGGTGACATTTGGTTCAAAAGGTGGGCTTTCCTGTTATCCCAACCAACGTAACATGGGTTCACATGTGGTCGTGCCACGTGTCTTACAATATACATACATAATATTATATATTTTATAAGTAAAAATTTTCGACAAAAATACTTGAGTGCCTTGTGTAGTGATAATTATAAATTCCAACGGTTCTAGTGTAAGGCATGAGTAACATTTGCAACCGAAACTAGTTATTCGTTTCAGCGTGTGTTATGATCACGTAGGTACTCCTTGAATGACGACACGCGTGTCTCTGTGTGTTTACTGAATCGCGTATTCGGCTAGTTTTGTTTTTATTACGCCTTGGTGATCCAATAGATGGTTTTATTACCAGCCCGATTCCCATTCCCAGATCAGGCGAAAATTAATTGTTAGATTTTTCGAACACTGCTCGGGTTTTTCACAAATGCTTCAATTATTGATCAATAAAATCCGCATTCGGATTGAAAGGAATGCGTATTTACTTGATATGAATAATGGCGGCCTTCGTCCTGATATTGATACTTTATAACTGCTGAAATAAGATTAAATTGTATAGTTTAGCTTGGCATCCCTCGGCAGTTTTAACACTTGTGTGTAGGATGGCAACCAGTACTTACACCGGTACGAAAAACTGCGTCAGCGCTAACTTAGGATAGCTCTTGGTCTTAACGCAAAACTAAAAAAATACCCATTGCACACAATATTTTACAGTTAGAAGAAAAAATACCATGTTTCAAATTCTACTCCTTGTGATGGTAGAAAAATTATAATAAAAAGTCGACAATACAGCGCATTCGTGATTCCACCTGATTTGCAGATGTCTATGGGCGGCGGTAGTGACTTTCCATCAGGTATTCCACATGCTCGTCTGCCCGCTATACCAAGAAAAAAGGTTCAAAGTACTTTCTTGGTACTTCAAGGCAAACATCGGTCGAGAGGTTAACTACCGCTCAGAAAGGTTAATTGATAGCACAGCACCAATAGAAACAAGTGATTTCCACATCAATCTGATAAACAGATGCAATAGCTAGGCAGACAATTGCCTACGATATAAAATAATCAAGGTAGCAAGTGACTCCTTCACCTTTCGCAGCGTCTAATTGACGGCGGATCAGATTACCCGCACAAGCTCGAGATGACATCCTTGAGTGCCGGTGAGCCGCCCTTGCGTAATACTGAATTGGAGCACTGCCACTAAAATGTTGCTTTAACTTAGTACGTCACCTTAGCTGGTATTTTCGGAGTTTTTAAGCAGTATCAGGTCGTCTAATTTGTGATAAAATGTTATGCTTATATAAAACCTAGTAGATCATATAGGATATCGTGAAATTATATTTTCGCTTCATATAAATCAGTTCAGTACAGTCAATATAATTGTCACTTTCGAATTTGATTTTATGTAGAGGCATTATACTCTGAGCAAGCTGAGTAGAAGGGAATAAACTCTTTAAGGATTATTATTGACTGACCCGATATAGAGCATTGGGTAGTGACCCAGCCCTAAGCGCCAGGGGTCGTGGGTTCGAAGCCCACCCAGGACAAACACCTATGTGATGAACATTTGTGTTTGTTCGGTGTCTGGATGATTATTTGTATCTATATATATAAAACTCAAAGGTGACTGACTGACTAACTGACTGACTGACTGACATAGATATTTATCAACGCACAGCCCACACCACTGGACGGATCGGGCTGAAATTTGGCATGCAGGTAGATGTTATGACGTAGGCATCCGCTAAGAAAGAATTTTGATCAATTCTCACGGGAACGGGAACCACGCGAGTGAAACCGCGGGCGGCCGCTAGTTTAAGTATATATTTGTGGTACCTTAGTGTTTCTGACACCCATTATCACAAGTATTTACGCTACTTACTTTGGGGTCAAATCAATGTATGTGATTTTGTCCAATATTTATTATTGTTATTTATTATTTTTAGTGCTGTGCCTAAAATAATCTACATATAGGTATTTTATCTAATCTTAAATAACTTATTCTGTATACCAACTGCCACAACTGGCCACAACAGATAATTTGATCGTCAAGTAGGTAAAAAAAATAAAGCCCTATACATTGCGCTTGGTTGTTTGACATCAGTAATATTCGATTTTTAACCAAAGCGGCATTTTAGGCGCAAACGTGGTTTATCGTCGCATATGAATACAATTTAATTTATATGTATTAGCTCCCACATAGAACCTGATAACATCAACTTATTATGATTATGTATGCAGCACGTACGTAGTGGTACAATTTGTTCCCAAAATAAAACTAGAGGTCAGGTCACCTAGACATTTTGCTGGTGATTTCGTCTGCATTGTAGACTTTAGAAAATAATATGGAATCAGTAACAAGAACTCTACAAAAATATAATCCTAATCGTCAGTAGGGAAAGTAGAAACTTCGAAGGTTAGGATTATTGTATTAGCATATACTTGTTTTCGCGCTACTGATTGCTCAGATCAGCACGTGAATATTTAAACAAGAATTTCTCGCTCGGTAGTACTAATGTGTATCACTATTGCCACATTGCAAAAAAGTTGCGAGTTAACTTCCAATTAATCTAATTTTATTGCAAATAATGATGGCTAGTTAAAATCGTTCACCAATTTAAAAAAGTGCTGGAACCAAAAACTAGTTTATAATCAACGTGCGATCTTATAAATCTCGATTTAACAAAGTCTAAACGAGACTTGAATGTGTTTTATTTTCACAATACCAGGCGTGGTCGTTCAACAAGAAAACTATTAATCACTAACACTTATTTCAAGAACGAGAATAGGAATCAATCGAAATAGATTTCGTAGCCATCAATATCACTGCGGTAGTTCTTCATTTCAAACTTATTCAAAGCTTAACAATTAGACAATGATTATTAATCTAATTAAAATATTCTTACAAGCTAACATAACGTTATACGTCTTTTTTTATCGCTATGTTCATCTAAAACTCCAGCTCCGCCTCTCTGAATAAATTTTATCATGTCTGACAAATAGGAAATCTTCTAGAGTCTATTATACATTTATTATAGGATATTAGGATCGCTTTATATCCTTTATTAATCGTAGTGCCTTTTAGTTCAAGTATACTGTTCGCATCACACGACTTATCAAATCAAAGTACTCTCATGCATGTAGGTATGCTAGTTAGCAAGAAAAACACATTAATCCAATGTATCATTGGCATCGTATATTGGACATGTAATAAGAAATTGTTAAGCTTAAGCTTGTAAGCTTAATTATGAGCTTAGCAACCCCAGCACCTACATTGCCTAATACATAGATGTCACGGTGTCAAGATGCGCAGGCGCCGCTCGCATCTCGATTTAACTTATAAGTAAATGCCGTCATAGGCTTACGTTTTATAATTACGTATATGGGGCGCTAGTATCATCGTTATTAGTTTTTTTAAATATATTTCTTAACTTCAGTTAGCGAATATTCCTACCTTGATTAGTTTGGTTTATTACCTATCATCCATTCATAATTAGCAATTAGGTATGTGCTAAGTTCGAAAATGCTGTTTAATAAATATCTTTGTTAAATTTAATATCGGAATGATAAAATGTCTATAGGTGGCGTCGTATCTTAGAAAGTATTCTAAACAGAACTGTAACTTTATGTTCAAGGTCTGGCAACACTAGGTAATAAGTTCCCAGAGCTTCGCTTAGTGCGTTGATTGCCCGCGCGCCGAACAACGACCGTAATCCTTTACACTGTCTTACGCTAAATACAGTTATTTATTGCTAACTATAGCTTAGGTTTTAACGAACTCTTCAGTCTGCCATTTGTGAAAAAAAAATTCTTTGGAATCGTTAACTGCACCAAAGACCTATCATTAAGTGGTTTGTGCGGTGAATAGAAGTATTTAATCAAGTAGGCACTGCAATAGTACGATATTATGGTTTAGGAAACATACGAGTACTATGATATCCCGTTCAGTATTATTCCACACAAATGAAACTCTGCTAATTTTACATTTTGATTACTGAAAACTTAAAATATTGTAATATTTTTAGTTCAACTTCTGTTTTGGAACTAAATACATTAGTATGTGAGTATTGCGATTAACCTAGATGATAACTCTTGTTATTGTTCCAACAAAACCCGATCGGGGTGAAAGCGGGAAGGGTAAAATTAAACCACATTATCTTGTCAAAAAATCTTAACAACACACAAGTTTAAATGTACAAAATGTACATTTTAAGACTATTTTTTTGTTTGAATATATAAATAATTTATGCCTATTTATCATTAGTGGACACTAGCTGCTGCTTCTGTATGTTTAAATTAATCCCTTAACGGAAACAGCTACCATTAAATCTGGTCGTAAAATTGTCCTTACAAAGGTCACTTAGATAAGCCCAGTGCACCTTGGTCCGGAAGCCAGTTTCCCAAGCCATCTGATCTTTATTGCCACTCAATATTTAATTACATGCGATTGTGTAACGCGACTCAACTACGGCACTACGACACAATTAATACTACGAACTACTAGACTACGAACAGTCAGAACTTGAGATTATTAAATGTGCTAAAAATTGCAAACACGTGAAAGATGTTTTAATATGTTGAAAATCTTTGTATTTAGATTTTTAAATAAATAAATAAACATATTCCATAATCCTGGAATATTTTTTAAGGTAATATTAATAATAAAATCTACCTGCCCTAGCTTAAAAAATATACCCCTAATCTTCTATTATATTAAAAATGATGTTTTTTATTGTCAGGACAACATAAATGTCATAAAGGTGTATTATATTTGGTATACTTATTTAAAAGATTCGACGTGTGAAACGTTCAAACCCACTGACGCCTTTAGGTAAAAGGTATTATCTGAAGGGCCAATGATCTACATAATTACTATTATGCTACAAAATGTTGAATGTTAATTAATATAACTTAATAGTAATCATTATTGGCTGTTAAAGAGTTATGTTCTGTATAATTTATCAATAAAATATGAATAATGTTTCGGACAAAGTCTATTGAACCATGCTGCGAATGTAGTGCTGGGACTTAGATGGTAATTTTAAGGTACATCTGTATGAAATATTGTTACGGACAGTACGTTTAAAAGCATGATGTAATATCACTACATAGTATAAAACAAAGTCGCTTTCTCTGTCCCTATGTCCCTTTGTATGCTTAAATCTTTGAAACTACGCAACGGATTTTGATGCGGTTTGTTTTATTAGATAGACTGATTCAAGAGGAAGGTTTATATGTATAATACATGCATAATATAGTAGAGAAACACTGATAATTTTAGGGGTTTTTAATTTAAGGTCGTAAATAATCACATTTTTTTGCGCTTACATTGCAAACGCTGGCTGAACCCTACGAGATAGATCAAAATAATGTACTACAATATTGTACACCTTAAAAAGTTTTACAAAAAAGTCCGCGATGGTATATGTCTATCTCTTAGGGATAACCCACAATAACCATTTTCCTTTACTTATTACGATAAAATAATGGCTTATTTAAGAAAAAGTGGTTTTAAGCAAAACAGTATTAATCCTTATCCAATAAAGTACCATAAATAAATTGTGCATGTAATATAGATCAATATGGCCATCATGTAATTTAAATGAATAGTTTCGAAGATATTACAGATTTAAAATGCAGGGACATAGCGGTTGCGGCGGTACCGGCCGGGGAGCGGATGGATGAACGTTTGTTATTCTTTCACGTAAAAACTACTGAATTGATTTAAATGAAACTTTACAATAATATAGCTTATACATCAGAATAACACATAGGCTACAATTTACAAGATATTCCCGCGGGATAAGGTCCTATAGTTCACGCGGGCGGAAGGCTAGTTATATTATAATTTATAATTTTAAAGAAACATTTGGTTTGCTGCAACATTTAATAGACCCTTTCATATCCTAAAGTTGTACAAACATTCAAGCATTTGTGCCAGATATAACATACTATTTCAGGATTTAGGCATTCTGGTATGCTCTATTGATTTTATTTAACTGCCTCCGTGGACTCCGTGGTACAGTGGTTAGAACGTTGGGCTCTAATACCCGGAGGTCGTGGGTTCGAATCCCGCGGGGAGCAACACTTTGTGTGAATGTTTCCAGTTTGGTTAGGATATTTGCAGGCTTGAATCACCTGTAGGTATGTCTGAGAAGAATGATGATTCCGTGCTTCAGAAGGCACGTTAAGCCATTGGTTCTGCGCCTGATCTCTCTTCGGTCTCTCTCTCTTCAGACTGCTGTCCCACCGTGTTATGCACACTCACTTGTGCACTATAATATATCCTGCGTAGTTGGCTGATCGTAAGATTGGCCGCCGTAGCTTAGCCGAAATATCGGCTAGGACTTTATTATTATTATTGATTATTTATTATTCTTATATTACCTACCTTTAAAATAAAAACTATAATAAAGGTGTGTAAGTATCTAAAGAACTTATTTGAATATTCTACCGATCTATAGAGCAATAGGTTCCACTATTTTAGGAACAAATATCCAGAAATATGTGACAACAGTTAAAAAGTAGAGCAACGTTGGTACTTTGCTTATTAATGTTCCCACTACAGGGCTAGGGCTCAATCTTTGAAATATTTTAATAGCAATTTTTATTATTATTTGGAATGAATTTTATCTTATATCATCTTGGCCAATTAGAAGCAGTCAAAGGGGAACTCCATGTTAACACCGCGAAATGATTTCTAACATCTTATATTATCTTTGGGGCTGTCAGCCTGGAAGCCCCGCGAGCGCCCGGGGCGCGGGCTCACGGCCGCGTGACGCAGCGCTACAAGAGTGAAAGGGTGCGCCCCTGCTACAGCTATAAAAGCTCCAAGCGCTACTCATCAAGCATCATTCGCATCCTCGATCAACTCACTCACAACACAATGGCATTCAAGGTACTAATGTTGTTCTGTTCAGTAGTGCGTGTGTGAAGTAGTGTGGCAAAGTGAATCAAGTGATAAAGTGTCCAGTGCGAGTTTTTCTAATTATTAATTTAATTTTTCAGTTTGTGATCCTCGCTTGCTTCGTTGCGGCCGCCAGCGCCGGCGTAGTCCCAGCCGGTCCCGTAGCCTACGCGGCTGCGCCGGCCTACGCGGCCGCCCCGGCCTACCACTCCGCTCCAGTGGCCTACGCCGCCCCTGCGGCCTATGCCGCCGCCCCCGCCTACCACGCAGCCCCCGTCGCCTACGCCGCTCCCGTCGCTAAGGTCGCCAAGGTCGCCGTCGAGGAGTACGACCACCACCCCCAGTACAGCTACGCGTACGACGTGCAGGACGGTCTGACCGGCGACTCCAAGAGCCAGCACGAGACCCGCGACGGCGATGTCGTCCAGGGCTCCTACTCCGTGGTCGACCCTGATGGCACCAAGCGCACTGTGGACTACACCGCTGACCCCCACAACGGTTTCAACGCCGTCGTGCACAAGGAGCCCGCCCACGTCAAGGTCGCTGCCCCCGTCGCGTACGCCGCCCCCGTCGCCAAATACGCTGCCGCCCCAGTGGCATACGCCGCCGCCCCCGTAGCCAAAATCGCCGCTCCCGTGGCCTACTCCTCCCCCGTGGCCTACTCCTCCCCCGTTTACCACTCCGCCCCCGTCTACCACCACTAAACTGATGCCAAATTCTAGTAATTAATTACTCTAGACGGTAAAATCGTATTCATTTTGATACGAAAAATATCGTTTTGCGTAAAATGTGTTCATTAGGATAGGTAATTAAATTAAATTTTTCTATCCCTATTCAACGTTTTATTTTATTTACATCAAACCTACATAGTCAAATAAAAAAGGATTATAACATCAATAACGTGGTACAAATCAGGCTGTTTTTGAATATTGACTGTACTCTTTCTCTACCAATTTGCTACCAATGCATTAAGTTAATTTTAGTAGTAGGATAGAATTTTTAATCGCTGTTCCCAAGTAAGTTAGCGCAATGCAGTAAGTGCGTATTAATTTTATTCTAATTACTTAATTCAATACACAAACGCAAGATTAAGGTTGATTGACAATTTAAAGTACCTATGTAATGCTTCGAATAATTATTCTATACCTACTGATTGGTTATACCTACTTTCTAAATACCTATATCCAACATCCTATATTACGCCACTTTTTTGATAATTTGTTAGTTAAATTAAACTAGGTCTATAATTATGGTTGATTATGAAGTCCAGAGGTTAGGAACTGATCTTTCTCACAGCATTCAAATGTGAAGGTGAACGTCTCATATGCCTACACCATAAAGTCTAGACGTGAGGACCCGGCACACACCGGTTAATCACCGATCCTGTAGGGTTGACAGTAATTGGTAGATTGAGTAGAAATATATTTACTGAAACTTTATTTTGGAATAAATTATCTTCTTCTTCTACGTCCTAGCGTTATATTATAAATAAATTATAAAAAAAAATTATTACATCTGAACACAGATAACATGTTTTTCAGTAGTATGAGCGTGACGGAGGTCTGGAGTCCTGGACCATGCAGCCAGAAGAGGAGTGCTTGTGTTGTGTGTTTGAAGAGTGGAGATCACTGTGGTCTTCTCTAAGGTGGAAATTGTTCCCCAGATGAGCGGCTAATTCGAGTAGAAGTTAAGCTATGCTCTAGTCTGCCTCTCTTAATTTCAGAATAAGAAGCAATATAGAGTCATAGACTAACCGACAACCCTATTCGCAACCTTGATATTTCCATAGTTCCCACGACGATGCAGGCTGCGCGGGCGCACTGCACACCGTTACGCAACCCAGCAACCCAACTCATTCAGCACCTACGCCCTTAGATTAGGCGCTTATAATAACCAAAACATTACGGGTAATTTTAGGTTTACACCGGGTCCCGGGTCAAAGTAGTATGTTTTAATACGAATAGGTTACTAACACATCATGAATAGATATTATGTAGTCGAGGTTTTTGGGGCCAGTCGCCCGTAAAAAGCCGTGCGGTCCCCTACCTGTAGAGTCCATTTTAAGTAATATTAAACTAAACTACTTTACCAATTTTGATGAACTTTAGTACAACCATATAGATATACTATACCTTGGGTAAAGACATAAAGCTACTTTTTATCCAGGGATATAGACACACGGAAGTCGTGGGTTCGATTCCCGCCTTGGGAACTCAGTACACCCTATTACAAAAATAAAAGACGAAAGTGTAAAACAAATACTGTAACTGCAGGACATAGTGTACAACATAATAGGCAATGATTTACATAATATGCAATTAATCACTACATAGTATAAAACAAAGTCGCTTTCTCTGTCCCTGCACATGTATGTATGCTTAAATCTTTAAAACTACGCAACGGATTTTGATGCGGTTTTTTTTTTATTAGATAGACTGATTCAAGAGGAAGGTTTATATGTATAATACATGCATAATATAGTAGAGAAACACTGATAATTTTAGAGGTTTTTAATTTAAGGTCGTAAATAAACACATTTTTTTGCGCTTACATTGCAAACGCTGGCTGAACTCACGGACTGCGAGCCATTGATGCACAAACGTAGCCTTATTCTGGGGAAGCACATTCTACAACCAGACGAGGCTAAAGATATCCTCCCCAAGAATATCCTCCTCTTCGTAGAAGAGGTTGGGCTTGGAGAGGAACTGTAATCTAAGTGGCGTTCACAATAGATCAGAATTGGTCGCAGTGACTGTGGAAACACTAAGCCGCTATTAATAATAAAAAAAAAAAAAATTACCATACATTTCTATCACTTTTAAATCAATAGGATTTTCTTTTATTGTCTTCTACTGATAAATTACTTAACCAATTCGAACAACCATGTTAGATTTTTACAACCTTGGTCTTCTTCGACAGCATTTCCCTGTATATTATTTATACAATCAGCATTAAGTATTTATTGAAGTTTACAAAAACTCCTGTGTAATCTGCTCACGCAAACAATTTGCCATTAAAATTTAAAAGACATTGTAGAGTTCTACTCTTTAAAGGGGTTCATTTTCATTGCAAGGTTAAAAAAAAACAGAAATTGTAAAGCAGCTCTCCATTGTTTCCCGCCTGTCAAGAATAATAAATAGAAGCATTTAATCGATTACATATGTAGGTATTTTAAAAATTAATTTCATGAGTACTATACACATATGGCTCAATTGACCCTTGAGAGCAAAACCATTAACATAAAAGAAAATTTATGACAGCTGACAGCTTGAGTTTGCAAACAAACAAACTTCGGTGCGGTCGACGCCCAAACAAAAACATATTTTTCTATACAAAATAATACTTTACCAGTACGGGGTAGGCGTTGGCCGCAAATACGGAATATCCCGGAAGGGCGTATTGAATTACAATATTAATTCAATGATAATCTTAGATAATACCTACTGTTGCGAAGTTTTACATTCTGGCGGCGTAACACATTTTACGCATTTATAAAAAAAATTGGGCGTAGTATTTGTTACATTACGTAATTTAAAACCGGCCTAGTAACCTTTAATCAAAGAAAAAACAAATTTGCCTTCCTTAGTGTTCTAAATCATGGTTTCGACTAGAGGACTTCGATATAAATTCAGTGAAGGTGAACGCGTTCTGTGCTACGAGCCCGACCCAACCAAGGCGAAAGTGCTGTACGACTCAAAGGTAAATTTAAAATATTTTATTTTATTTCGTAGTCCTAATTTTTTTAATTATTAGTGTTCATAACCACAAAATCAAAACAAAACATTCTTAACATAACCTAATTCTTTTTGAACATTCTTAAGAAAACTTGTAAATATATAATATTATCTGCTTATTGCAACTACTATCAAGTCAAAAATTACTGCAGACTCATTTTCGTTCTTTTTTTATTAAGGAAAATCTGTAAAAATCATCAATTTTTCTCATACACATGAAAGGGCAGGGCACACCCACTATTTTTCTAACTTAAAATATTGTATATAGGTGATTTTATTTAATCAATTCTGCGAAGTTCTTCTGGTTGACATATTTTGTTTCTTGAAAATATTTGATTTCATTTGATTGCTAGCTTCTTTGTTTACATGTCTGGAAAGGGTGTGGTTTGAATATGTGTAAACAGTCTAACCATTAAAGACTCTTATAAGTTTAATAATATTACTGGTTATTTGTGAATGTGTTCTACTTGTTAAAATGTAGGAAAATATTACAATGGAAATAATATTTATAAAATAGGGCAGGGTGTGGCCGCATGTCACTGACCCAGAGACCGCTCCCTTTGTGCATCTATTTTAATGGATTCAAGTTGAAATTGTTATTTCTATTTAATAAAGTGAGAAGAAATGGAGCCTAATGATACTAAAATTTATTAAAATTACAACTGCAGGCTTTTTAATTATATTTTGGACTTTAAATACCCTTAAACAGCTTTTGAGGCACACACCCTGAACAAAATATTGTCATCTTGGAAAATAGTGTGTGGCTTCCCCTTGAAGTCCCTTTGAAGTCTTTTAACATCATCCAACATCAAATTGAATTTTGTTTACTTTCTTATTAGATGCTTGTTCTACCTACATTTATTTAACCCTATGTAATTATGGAATTTAGCCCTCCATTCTGAAATTTGTATCTCATAAACCTCATTTTGGACTTGCTTCACCACACCCTTACACATTTGTAATAATCTGATATTGGTTATCAGCATTCACATGGGTTAATAGTGTACATACTTGTTAGTGATTGGTGTTACACAGTCAGATTTGGCCTACCCATATAAAATCTACAACAAATATCCAGGTCCTGGAAGTGATCGAGAGCAAGGACAAGCGTGGACGTCGCACAGTGGAATACCTTATTCACTTCCAAGGCTGGAACTCATCCTGGGACCGCTGTGTGAGTGAAGACTTTGTGCTGAAAGACACAGAGGAAAATAGGCAACTCCAGAGAGACCTGGCTGAAAAATCACAGCTGCAATTGTAAGTATAATATATGAGTTGTCTGGTAATGTTTAGTAAGTAAATAATAGTAATAAAAATTTTTGTGTGATTAACTTTAATCATCTATTAAAATAATAAATCTTTGTTTAATATATGTTTTTCTAATAGAAAAACAAATTATTATTGGGCACAGACAAAAGATATTTTAATGTGAACTTTTTAATTTATTGGTTTTAGGTTACATTAAAAGTATTTCTATATGTTTAGTAAAATACTTTATCAATTTCTAAGGCCTCATAAATAAAGATAATGATTTTTAAAGGCTTTTAAGATAATTTTTAAAAAAAATTTTGTCAGAGAAAAATATTTTTACCACAGAACAAGAAAATTTTCTCTTTTACTATGTATTGGTCTCTATTTTTATAGAGATCCTCACAATTGTGTTGGTAAAATGAGGAAAACTTCCTTTTACTAACTTGAAGCCTAAGGGCCAGTTTCAACACTGCGTAATATTTTCTAAAATCTGTTATAAAAATATGATTGTGTCTTCTATTTTTGGAAATTTAATGATTAATCTGAGTTGGTGTCAATATCACATATCTATGTGACAGATATATTTTAGAAAGTTGGCTGACAGTAGTAAAACTGGCTCTCAGGCTCTTAATCTGAGTTTATGTCTGAGTTTCATCTCTGAGTTTATGTGGTCTGAGATCGGACTATTTCAATATATAGGGGTGCGTATTTATATCGACGGGAGCGCAAGAAAGGCAGCGTGAGCGCGGGCGCGGTGTCGGGGCCGGCGAAGCGCGCCCGGCAGGGCTTCAGCGACGACGGCTCTTCAAGCAGCACCCAGCCTGATGGTTTGATTTTATTTTTTATTTATTGCAAGTTCGGATGTCAACGAAACTGGCGAAGTCACATATTTTTTTACACATTATAAAATAACGCTATGTCCATGAAAAGTGTTAACTATTAGTTTATTACATAATCGAATTAGTTTACTGAAAAAACAATAAGATTTACGTAATTAACTAAATACCTACTAGTGAATGAGGGTTGTATTGGATGCAAGCACCCGCGAGCAAAGTGGCGTGCGTTTGATTGGAAAAGTCTCAGTCCAGCAGTGGACTGCGAAAGGCTTAATATGACGATGATGAATGTTACCTCAATTTTCAGCATTTTATTGTTTTTCCGTACTTTCTCAGTCGTTTTCCATACTTAATGTTCTGCTTACTCATTTTATTGCATGACGTTTTGTCGTTTTATTTGGTGTATAAGCAGATTGTATTAATGTTAGCGGGAGATCTGAATGTATGTTCAGGCCATGTGTATGTGACGACAGAAGGCGAGACGGGCTCGGACTCGTCGGGCTCGGGCTCGGGCTCAGGCTCGAGCGAGCAGCGTCGCTCGCCGCCGCCCAACGCGCATCAAGGCCGCGCCCACATTGCACTGCCATCTGCGCTCAGGTGGGTGTTTTATCCTTTTCTTATTTATATAGGACATTCATAAGACGTCGCCAATGTGGGAAGATCGCTGAGGGTAAGGGACTATACGCCGCGTATAACTGAGCCAAAATGCCGCCCATTGAAAAATCGTAGTAATTTTGCGTAGAAAGGTTTACTTACAGACCATGACTCAGCATCTGCTCAGCTCAGTCATATTTAATTTTATAAACTGATTGCGCTTAAAAGCTTTATGCGATTCAGTTCCTTTTGTAATATTTACGCCGCGCTTTACATAAACTCATTGCTGGGTGGAAGCCACACAGGCCTGACTGTCCTTTTTTTTTTCTCGGTGGAGAATGCGTTTATACACCATAACCGCAGGCTAGCTAGAACCGCGGCCGTGTGTGGGACTCGAGACAGTATCGTTCCCCCGGTTTCTCCTTCACACCCGATTAGGACGAGCCGGTGCTAGCCTTATGGCTATTGACCAGCCCATACCCGGGTACCCCGACTTGAGAGGCCTCAAGTCAGGGTGGCGCCTAGGGAGGGCCACCCGAGAAACTAGGTGACCCTCAGACTTGGCTCCAGCGATCTGTGCAATGCGGGCGTTGGGGGGCTACCCCCGCCCGCAGGTCAACCCTCAGGCCGGAGAAAGCGTGCTAAGTGAGGCCTGACTGTCCATAAGGGAATGTGTATTATGCAATCTCCGTATCAAAAAGTCAAGTCAGTTATGAAAAGGCATTTTTAAAATGTTTTAAAAAATTTGTTTATGATAAAGAGAGCTAATTCGAAATCTGCCCAGTGGTATCGGGGCATTCAGAAAAATACCGATAGTAGGGTGTTGCAGAGACCAGACCAGTGCGTAAAATATTTGAGTTTACTTGATTGTGTGTCGATGGTTTAGTGGTTTAAGTACCGGGCCAAGATCTCGGGGTCCTGGGTTCAATTCCCGGGTCGAGCTAACTTTGTGCCGGTTTTTTCGAACACAGCTCGGGTTTGTGATCACCAATCCGCATTTGGCAAGCGTGGTGATTAAGCCAATACCCATCATTGTAGCGATAACTTGATTTCAAGGATGGAAACCTTTGCCCTGCAGTGGGACATTGATAGGCTGATACTTCACTTGATTGTGTGTGGGACAGAGACCGGCTGACGTTCGACTACCACCTGGTGGTGAAGCGCGGTCGCCTGTCGCGGCTGCCGGCGACGCCGTGCGCGGCCGAGATCCTGGAGTCGTTCGTCAAGTGGTTCGCGCGCGCCGGCGCGTGGCACCCTGCGCGCGCGCGCCACGACCCGCCGCAAAGGCCCGATCTGCTTGACGTATCTTGCCGGTAAGAGTTTTGTAACCAACGGTAAACGATGTATGTATGTTGTAGGGTAATCAATTTTTTTTTTTATTTTCAAATTTTGCACCATAAAAACAACATCTATTTTAGACGCTGCCAAAACCTACGTTCTTGTACATTACTAGTGAGTTTTGGCATCGTCTACAATGTATATTGCTCTAAAACGTTAAATCTCGCAAATAGTCAAAATTGCTCCAGTTATCAATAGTAAGTTAATCCATAACTTACTATTGATAACTGGAGCAAGGGCTAGTTTTTAACTGCAAATCTGTATTCAAATCTTTCGCATCTCACATCATATTATATGGACTTATAAAAAATACATAGGTACATAATTATTTCATGGTGAGGCGAAAGGCGAGATACGATTATTTTCCTTTTCTTACATTACGTTGACATGTTCTATGACCCTAAATAGTATTCCTGTATTATCATTACTTATTGCAGTTTGAACCTAGTCCGCGAGGTGGCCGATGGTCTGCGCGTGTACTTCGACTTCGTCCTCCGAGGTCACCTTCTCTACAAGCAAGAACTCAACCAGTACCATGAGATTTGTGGACAGTTTATTGAAGAGTAAGCATATTTTTTTCCTCCTTATTAAAACTTGTCATATTTTCCATATGGATATAAAAGTTCTACCATTTTACATTATGTTATCGTTGTTTTTATCATTATAAAAAAATACTTAATTTATAGGTGTGTCATGGATTGAGTGTAATTTCAAAGTTAAAAAAAAAGAATGGGTGGCTGGTCAATATCCACAAAGCAAGCAACGGCTCGTCCTTTCCGGGTGTAGTTGGGAACCCGGGGAGTTCAATAAGTAATGGGACGCTTTTATACCGAGTTCCACTCCACACACAGCCGCAGGTCTCCAAACCTATTTAGGTGCTTCAACGCACTAGGTTTTTTATTTCTTTAGTTTCGAAGGAATTCTCCTGTATCCTATATTTTGCCATTTTAGACAAGAAGTGGAAATGAAGGCGGAACTGGAGGCAGAGTTGCACTCGCAGGATGAGGGCGCGCTGGCCTCCGCCGAGGAGGACATGAAGAGCCCCAAGATCCCGGAGTACGCGCACCTGCCGCCCGACCCCGTCGACAGCGACAGGAACGACAAGGCAGAGGGTAAGCTAAGGAAGGCGGAACTGGAGCGGAGCTACACTCGCAGGATGAGACTCCACCCCTGAAAAACTCTACTCTTTAAAAAAAGTATCAGCCTATCGTATTTGACGAGCCATTTGGTGTAATGGTCGAGAAGTCGGCTATTGCACCAGAGGTCGCGGGTTCGATCCCTGCACGGTATAAACATTTGTGTGCATGAACTTGTCTGTTTGTATCGGTCTGTGTGTTTCTATATATTAATATGAATGTATTTACAAAAAAAAAACTATAAAAGTAATGTTTATCCGTTGTCTGGCACTCATAGTACAAGCTAATGCTTAGTTTGGGGCAAGATGGCGCTGTGTGAATAATGTCCAGAGATATATAGATAATTATCATTGAAATCAAGTCATCGTTTTCAATTACGTAATTGCGGCACATCTTATTTTCTTCTAAACTAACATAATCAGGTATTTCTCACAAACTTTCGGATTTATAATATCACACTCTTGTCTATAGACGAGTTAAAGTATTACTTGAGTCAAAGACATTACTTAAATAACCATTTTTATACAATAAACGAGCTGTCAAAAGTAAGATTAAAATTATTCTTGTCCAGGGGGCTTTGACAATATGACATCGCTTCATAGCTTGCTATAGTGCGACAAACTTATCTGTTCCGGTGGCGGCGTCGCTACTTTCGATTTAAAACTGTCATTAAATATCGTTTTTGCATAGCATTTCACGTAGTTCCAATTTTGGCCACCGGAACAGATAAGTTTGTCGGTCTATAATTTCGCTAAGTCCAATTTGTATGGATTTGACAGGTGCCTTAGAAAAGTCACGTGGTCAATCGATATTGAAATGTATGGGATTTGACATTCGCTATGGCAAATTGAGCGATAACGAACGTCATAAATGCTCTAGTCTAGGGGGGCAGGTTATTTTGGCAGTAGGTACATTCTTCATTCAAAAACATCGTTTATTGTATAAAAGCGATAATTTAAGTCATGTCTTATAGAGTCAAGTAACACTTGTGACTTGTCTATAGATACGATAGTTAAATCGATGGAATACCAATAGGTAGCTCGACGCCGGTGAACAACCACGAATCGGAGGTTTCGAGCAAGGCATCAGTTAGGGAGCGCAGCACGAGCAGCTGCAGCGCAAGCGCGAGCCTGAGCGCGAGCGCGAGCGTGAGCCTGAGCGCGAGCCTGAACGCGAGCCTGAGCGCGAGCGCGAGCAGCCTGGCGGCGGCGGCGGGTGGCGGGTCGCGGCCGGAGTCGGCGGAGGAGTCGTCCACGCCCACACGCCGCGAGGGACGCGCCTCCACGCGCAGCGGGAACGTCGCTAGGAGGTGACTATAATCAATGATATTATAATAATAAAAGAGGAAGATGGGTTATGTAAGTACTGAAGCGAAGTCAAAAATTGTCCACGGCGTACGTATAGACCGACAAACTTATCTGTTACGGTGGCGGCGTCGCTACTGTCTTTTTAGTACTGTCATTAAATGGTTTATGACCCGTGGAACACCTAAGTGGTTCACCTAGGTGTTCCACGGTGACTTTTTTGTACCCGTGGATCACCTAGGTGTTGGTGCATTAAATATCCTTTTTGCATTGCAAAAACTGACATTTCACGTAGTTCCAATTTTGACCACCGGAACAGATAAGTTTGTCGGTCGGAACAGATGCTTTCGCGAGACTGAGCTCGGATTTGCTATAAGTGTAGCTTAGTTTTCGGGTGCCACTTTTTTAGCTCAAGTAACCGTACCTATTTTTTATTATAATATCATTGACTACAATACATTTTATTCCACTGCTTAGGGCAGGGTGAGGCGCTTGCCCCACCCAAAATCACCCAAATCGTCATACGTGTATGGCGCGAGAACGATTGGCTTGCTTTGACATTTTGACACCAAAGTTTTAAGAACTCTGGTTTTTTCAGACTCCGTTCGCACAAGTCGGTGGTGTCGCAGTCGGAAACTGAGGAGCCGGCGCCATCCACTTCGACCTGTGAGCAGCGCACCTTCGAGACTCTGTCATCCAGGTAATATAAATTATGTTATGTATTATTTTTTCTTAAACAATCTTTTTCGATTTAATCGTAAAATTTCCAGTAACACTTTTTAAACACTGAGATTTTCAATTTGCCTCTTGTGTTTAGAAGAGACCTAAAGAAATGATATAAGTTAAATATTATGTGATGACATGACACTAAGGCATGCATTTGACGAGCCATCAAGTGTATTGAGAAATCGGCTCTTACACAAAGAGGAAAGAGGTCACTGGTTCGATCGCAGTTCGAAAAAAAAAGCTCGGTACAAACAATTGTGGGTATGAACATGTCTGTATCAGTCTAGGGTGTTTCTACATAAAATATTTATGTTGGTATGTAATCACAAAAAAAAAATAGAGTGATGTTTATCCGATGTCTGACATCATAGTACAAACAAGGTATGCTTAGTTTGGGGCTGGACGGCGTTGTGTGAACTGTCCGGGGATATTGATGTGTTGGTTGGTTGGCCGGTGCAGCGTGGGCAGCAGCGGGTCGTCGCTGAGCGAGTCGTGGGCGCAGCTGGGCCGCGCCGCGCCGCCGCCCGCGCAGGCGCCCACGCGCACGCCGCTCTCGCTGCTGCTCGACAAGGTACTGTTATATCGGATTTCTTAACGGTTTTCATAAAGAAATGGCCTGCGGGTTCATTTGTTTCCCCGAAATTCACTTGTTTTCCCGACATTCATTTGTTTTCCAGAATTTGCACACATGTATTTGTGATCTTTAGTATCCATTTAGCCCTATTATTACTGTCCGTTTAGTACTGCTAATATTATGCGTTTAGTCCTATTGAAGTTTGCTTTAAATTTAGTAGTTCTAAAAGAACTTATTTGTATCTTTTGCTCAATTAAATTTCACACAGCAGATAGTAGGACTAAAAGGATTATTTTCTCCGTTTATTCCTACTAGTAGGACGGAACGGTAGCGCATCGGCCTTGCCACGAGTCGCACGGTACCCTGATGCCTTCCAAGCGGAGGTACAGAAGGTAGTGTTGGGCCTGCCCTCAGAAATCCTACCCGGCGGGCATACCTACTAAACCACAGCAGCTCTCCCAATCAAATATTGTGGAGAGGAATCCCAAAATCTACCAAGTTATGTCCCAGAAAACCTTTTAAAGTTTAAGTTTTACTTAATATGTCTTTTTTTGCTAGATTATAGTTATATTTGGTGCATTTTCACAGGTAGCAAAGTGGCAGATAATACCGCGCGAGGGCACGGAGCACCTCCCGTGTCGTGTCTACGGCGCCATCCACCTCGCCCGTCTTTTTGGTACGGAACACAATATTCATCCCAATTTATAAGCGCTATTTTTTAGCCTATGGCAATAAAGAATTTATTCAGCCCAGTGCACGTCCGAGATTATTTTTGTAAAATTCAATCTTAATTTGCGTTACGTTATTAAATAAAAAACACAAAAAAATATTGCCTTTATAAAGTGCAATTAAAATTAATTCAAATGCAGTGAAACACGTCAGTTAAACTTATTAGTTGAATGGTAAACTAATAAATAAATTTCTTTACAGTGAAACTACCGGATTTTCTGAATGCTACACAGATGCCTGACTTTAAACTCAAAATGATTTTAAAACACATTGATATGTTTGTCCAGTAAGTATTTTCTAATAATATGTACTACATCGTTATTCATAAATTATATTTTGACAATGAGTCTGGAGTTTTTACTTTTAATGAACACGCATAGACAACCAAACACATCACATAAAAACAAAAGAAAATTTATTCCTTCCAGTTTCATATGTAATTTGTGAAATATACTTTACAAAACATACATTGAATAAATAACTTTTCTCTTTTCAGGTACTTGGACGAACATAATGAATGGTTTGGAGAAATGTACTATGTGGCTGATAGTATGTCTCGCTCCCATTAAGTACAAACCCCGTCGTTCTGAGACCATAGTTTCACAGTTACTTAATTATTTATTGTATTTCCATGTAATCTCACGTGTAGGGAAGAAGTAATTGTTACTGCAACACGGGGTCGAGGATCTTTAACAAATTAATTTATAGACAGTTTATCATAGCTTGGAAAATATTGCCTTATACTTAGGCTACCTAGGTAAAAAAACTGAGTAGTTCAGTTTCTGCATTGACCCCAGTATTTTATAAGCATTCCAAAAATACTCATATGAAAGTTATTTCATAATAAATGTGTGTAATTTCTGAATTAGATTACATACCGTCCATTGGTAACAAAATTGTTGAAAAGAAAATGTCATCCTAGGATATTTTGTGCTAAAATTATTCATTGCCTAATAAATTGGAAACGAGTGACTTGCTGTAAGCCTTGTAACAGTAGTTGTTTGGATTAGTATAACGTATCGATAGAAGTAGGTTAACAAGACTAGTATTATTAATTATACTTCTGACCAATATGGCAAAAATGCATGATGATCTCACTAGCTTATCTTATTGGGACTATCTAGTTTTCTAAAACCTGTTAGCTCTATAATGTAGTAGCATATTGTACGTATTGTATAAGCAATATGTCATAAAATAAAGTTATAGATCAAAACAGCATTGTTTTCCTTATCCTATAACAAACTTTCTTGACCTATAACAAAAAAAAATATAAAACCTAATGACGACGTTAGAACCATAGTGATCCAAGTGACATTTTTGTCAAAATCAATATTTTGTTATTAACATCCCAAAAAAGACATATTTTTCATGCCACACTGATACAAGTGCTTATTATAGCAATTTTCATAAGGAAACTCATATCGGTCACTCTGGAATAGGACATTTTCAGGAACAAATTCAAACGCGTTTCCCTCGTTTTCTTAAAAAGTTGAAAATGTGACTTGGATCACTATGGTTCTAACGTCGCGCTAGATGTGTTATTTTTATACTTGATAATAACATTTCCCACAAAATAAAAGCAATAGAGTAAACGCTTAATTCTAAATGAATTTACGTCAGGACACTTAGGGCCGGTATTTCAATATATATTTATCTGATAATAAGTATGACTTATGTGTATTTCATTTAAGGATTAAAGTTAAGCGGCACCTAAAGTAATACACTTTTACCTTTCAAAAGTAATACTTATCTTAAATGTTATACTTAACTTAAGCAATAAGATAAGGTTACATTGAAATACCGGCCCTTAGGTAAATACACTGAGCTTAGGTAAATACAACAATCTTTGCAAATCCGTCAAATTTTGACAACCAATTTTCAGCTTATGCCCATCGTATAGTCGAGTCCTGAGGTCGAGTCATTGTAAAGATTGATCCGTGGCTCAATGTAGGTATTTATGTAAAATCACAAATAGGTAATATGCGTAATTCGTTTATCGTAAAAATATAAGTAAATTTTGATTTACTTAGCGCAGCTTATGCTCAGCAAATTCAGCAATGGATGTCTTGGTAAAGTAAAAAATTACAACAAATATTTTGTTCTATGTTTTATTATCTACTTACCCACAACATAGGTACTTCTATAGAGACTTCAATACATACATTGTTATTTTGACTACATTTGCATTACTTAAAGAAGCATACCTACATAATTATCTTAAAATGTTGTAAGATATTATCAATATTTATCTAGCAGTTTGATTTCTTTTTATAATTATTTCTAAAAACAATATAACGATCGATAAGGTCACTCCAATCGCATACAATATGAAGACTCCCTGAAATAAATAATTTTATCTGTAATACATATTAGTCGTATTTTGTTACCTACGTGGAATTCATTAATATTGACATCGAAGCCGAAGGGATAAACTATCAACCTTAGTGTTGCTATAACCATAGCTAATGTGGCGCCTCCAGAGCAGGTTATTTATTTTCTTGGTCAGGCTATACATACGTTAAGATACATAATTGTATGGATGAACGAAAGTATATTTTTCAAGTGTTCCTTCAACCTTTAAAGTGTCAATTACTCACTGAGATTCAAAACAAAAACGACGATTACCGAAAATGTCAAGAATAATTTCGGTCATTATAACCGGAAATAAGTTATTGAAAATGGGTCATAATAAGCGACATGTCTGTCACTGAATCAGAATAAATGGATTCTACTATTTCTTTATGAAAACTTGTACTGACATAAATTATAAATCTACTCACTCTAACCGAGCTATAATCCGCCCGCGGTTTCTAGTGTAATTTCCTTTTCCTCCCCTTCCCCCCACATTTCCGGGATCAAAAGTACCTACCCTATGTCACACGGGGATAGTGTAGCTCTCCAACAGTGAAAGAATTATTCAAATCCGTTCAGTAGTTTAGGAGCCTATTCAATACAAACAAACAAACAATCAAATCTTTCCTCTATAAAATATTAGTAAGTAAAGACAATAGGTATTTACCACAACATGTTGAAGAGCCAGTGCTTCTGTGTTTCTGTCCTTTTGCGAACGTGATAATCGGACTTCAAGTTGTACTTCATAGTTTAAGTATTTTAGCGCCACCTGCGTCATAAAGATGTAATGCGTTTTTTTATTAATTACTCAAGATAGCTTCAAGCACTATTGTTATGGGTCTTAGAATCAACGAAGTTACCTATTAACATTTTTAGTTATTCTAAACTTCAGAACGAATGTTTGTTATCGTCAGGACAAGGTTTTCTCATTATTTGTACGATGCCCGGGCGGGCAGCCAGTATTATAGTAATTTTCAAACAAACAACTAGACACAGAACAAAATACAAACGTCATTGTATTTATGACTGTCATGAACTGGATTCGAACCTACGACTCCTGGCACATAGGCACTACCAAATACGCCATCGAACCTATTAAGCTGTTAGATGATAGGTACATACAGTCATACACATACAGTATTTAAACTGTTGTGTATGGCACAGCCGACAGCACATCACACTACCCTATATCTGTCAAATTTCTACAACAAAGTTTCAGCTTTATTCACTTCACGTAGAGGTCTCTTTCAATTGAGAATTTTTAAGAGATTACGGTAGGTTGATCTGCTGCCGTCCATACCATTAGGGGACCCTGCTTGAAAGATTTAATTGATATAATTCTCGAGACGTACCTGCGTCTCCCACGCTAACATTAGGCCGGATTCGTGTAATCGTCCTATTAACTGACTTATTTTGGTTGTATAAGGTGAACTTTTACGCATCATCACCACACATTGCTCGTAATAAAAGTCCTCCTGCATTAAGGTCAGATCCAGTACCGCATCTTTGGTTATATAGTCCCCAATCGCAAAGTATCCTGTTAAACAGCAATAGAAACATAAAACAAAAATTCATATCGAGAAATATGTAACACCGAATCTAGTTGGTACAAAAATGTTGAAATGGTTTTATTGTAATTTTAAGAAAGGCACTGTAACACGCAGGCTATGTATACGGACTTTCATTTATCATTAATTGCGAAAATAATTTACAGTAGGAAACCTACTTACCTGCTGGTAGCCTTTCAACAGAGAACGCCATAGACCTATCACGGCTCTTAATTTTTAAGACATCTGCTGAATATACTCTGAACTGACTTACTAAACTTTGGACTAAAGGCTGAAAAGAAGTATATATTATAACTTTTCTATATTTCTTGTTAAGAACGAAAACCAGAATATTTGATGATTTCTCCTCTAAAACCATGTTATTTGATTACACAACAGTAATCAAAAATATTGATCTAATTTTTAAATATCTTACCTCCGTTGACAACGTAAGTGAAAATACCCAAGCATCGTGGGTGGCGCCCCATTCCATACCACTGTCTACTAAGTCCTGAACAGTGTCTACGGACTTCTCATATTTTGGTACAGTGAATACGGAAGCAAGGCCTCCGCCGTAGGCATTATCTAGAACGAGCCCAGTCAGTAGCATCCAACCTGTGACACTGCGCACACGCCAAGACGCACCTACGTCGTACTGCGACTGCAATGGAATCATAATAATTTGTCTAGTGGCAAAACGCTTTCTGAACATATTTTGTGTAAGGAAGGCGAATTCGTCGCAAATCTATACTCAGGGGGCTCAATCAATTGCGTCCACGGACATCGCGCATGTTTTCGCGGCGAAATCGGCACGACTCGTGCATAAAATCACCTTCCTTAGGAGGCTTAGGGAGCGATGTATAGCTGTTAGAAATGTGGGAGAAAGTTCCCCCCCTTTCTATTAAAAAAAAATTACGCGCGGCTGATATCGCGGAGGCGGCCGCTCTAGTAATAATCAATACTTTGCTTGCATCTTTATATTAGTTCATTCCTGTCTTCGTTTTTAAAAGTGAAAGCCAAATACTTTCATAACTAAAGAATAAAATCCTCAAAGGGATCGTAAGTACCTATAAAGGCACGAGCCTTTTTTATTCCAGTAATCTATTATTGTGCAAGGCAAACCAATAAACTACGCAGCGGCGCGGCGTGCAGCGGTAGCCGATCAAATATTTGCAGTAACATAACTATGAAATTATTATTAGTAAAGTTTTTATTATGCGTTAGAATAAATTGCACTCCATGATTGATTCTGAACAAATAACGTATCATGCAAACCTCTATTTTTCGTAGTAAACTAAAACATAACTTTAGTAAAACAAAGCAAAACAAACTTGCGTGATCATCATTCCGAATGTGGTTAAAAATACTCTGTCTGCTGAAAAGCCCTTAGCTATCATAAGAGCAATGCTGGCGTATATGAAAGTGAATATGACTGCCAGCCACATGTACCAACTGAACGGAAGTAGAGGCATCTCCCAACTAGCTAACAACCTACAACAAAATTAAATAATTAACAGTTACATAGACAATTTACCTTGTAGTCATAGTAGGTACTTACACAAAAAAAAACATACCTTGGCGAAGGTGCAATACAAGTTATTGCGGTCCTAATTCCTGGAGCCGAAAAATCTAATACAAGGTATTCCTCGTACCATGAATAGAGAGCAGCTGGAACAATGCGTTACGTTACGTTTTACAGAATCCAAATATTAGTTTTCTTATTCATATTATTCTTTTCTTTTGTACGTACTTATTCCAAGGTCAGCCCGATCTTCCACCACATTACCAAGCACACCCACCCCAGTTTGATTTTCATATATCTCTCCCCACTCATCTTCATCGTCGCGTACGAGTTCAATCGTACAGTTTACCCACCTATTTAAACCAGAACGAAATTATCGTTAAGACTATAACTGAAGTATTACCTATGTATTAATTAATCATTCATGCGGTTAATATTACCGGCAAAATTCGTCCACAATTCTAACTTCGGTCCCATCTCTACCAAGTACTTCCTGAGATTCATCAAGGTCTAATAAAGCATATGGTTTGTATGTAAAAACGGCTATTTTCACTGTTTTCCCATACAAGTTTGTCATATCATGCGGAAATAAATTAGCATTTTTTTCAAATTGCAATGAACATGCATTCCATCTGTCTAAATAATAGGCCTGGTCAGTTTCATTGTCTGGACCGACATATTTGTGAGTTACTAAATCATAATTGCGGCATGATGACTGCTCTGGCGTCGGCAATATCAACAGTATATTTGCCACAAAACTCGTCTCTTTTAACGTTAGAATATCTAAGAGATTATTTCTTGCAACGACATCCTCTTTGTACGGTAAGAAAATTATTTTTCGATCACTACGCCTAACGTTTCCCATATGATTAACTTTCTCAAAAGCTGTCATGAATTTTTTAGGATCTTCCACTTGCACAACATAATCGGAACAACCGTTTTCTGAGATCTGCAGCAACTGCTCTGGCAGTATTTGACCATCTGTTATAGTAACGTAAGTGAAACTTATATTGACAGGAAAATCGAGAGACTTTTCCGATACTACACCCAAACAGTAAGATGTTAATAGATATCGATTGAATATAGATTGCAGCAATATATCTATTGGCAATAAAAGCACTACGGGCAACATTATTAAAATTTTACGAATTCTCGATTATTGTTTTTGTTTCCTGTATCCGTAAAGTAAAATTAAATAATGTTTCATTAAAATTCTACAATTAAGTAGATTTTTATATTTTAAACCTTACATGCATGCAACTTTCCCTACCGGATCAAACGATGTGTTGATTCTCGCACGACCTCGAGTCGTCAATAGCACAATAAACAGCATTACGTATTCAAAAAGACATTTATGAAAATATGATAGTTATTTACAGTCATTATGTACTCCATCAAAGAAAATTTATGATAAGTCTTTATAGTAAAAGTGAAGGCAGTTTAAGTTACAGCTTACACGTATGGAAAAGTAGATGAATAAATGTCACCATCACTATTACAATAAGTGGTGGGTTAGGTACTAGCCGGATATGGTTTGGATTATTATAGATTATTATCCATTTGTAGCCATTAATATATAGTCACGTAATGGCTAATGACTCTGCTATCAATGTATTTTGAAGAAATAAATATATTTTTATTTTATTGTAATTTCCGCACCAATAAATAGCCACGCTATGGATGTCATCCAGTTTTTTTAAATTGTAATTTTCGCACTAATTAATAGTCACGCAACTGACGCCACGTGGCCGAGCCAGCGCAATCTATCTGACTTTGTCTCGCCCATTATTTCTGGTTTAGCCACAAGCTCGTCTATTTTTTCTTAGCCTACAAGTCCCGTCATCGCGTTTTGTCGGCCCCAAAATTCGCCAGAATATGTTAATATAGGCAACAAGCAACTTCTTCTCCACCTTTAGTGACAGTATCCAGGTCTCGTAACCGTACATTAAGATCGGTCTAATGACTCTGAATTTTGTAGATACGAATTTTTGTTGTACTATACATCCTAGGTACGTAAGTAAATGACGGTACTACCGTCATTTACTTACTCCTCCTTTGTACTTTGCATCTTTTAATTACCTCTAGATCTTTTCTCCTTTCTCTCTCTCTAATGCAAATCTTTCCGGCTTCATTCTCCAGCGCCTCGGCCAAGCGCTTTACCTCCTCTGTATCCCGAATAGCGCCAGATCGTCGGCGTTTATGTATTCCCATCAACTTAACACTCCCATCGAGTTTATTCGAGTATTAAGTTAAATAGCAAAGGTGATAGTGCGTCTCCTTGTTTAAGACCTGTGACCACCTCAAACTCATCCGTGAGGCTACCTCCCACACGAACTCTCATTTTCTCTCAGCTCTGATCATTCGAATTAGTTTGTTCGGTACATAGAACACTCTTAAACACTCTCAGAATGTTATAAGAGAGATTCCCTATCCACGCTTTCGTACGCTTCGGTAAAATCTACAAACAATGAGTGTATGTTGTGAGTTTCCTCCCACTTCTTTTCCATGAGTTGTTTTAGGGCGAAATTTAATCATTAGTGCAATCAACTAAAAGATTAACATGGTAAAATAAACTATATAACTACAAAAACCACATTTTATTATCAAAATTACATTCAATTTGACATCAACAACAAGAACAATTTTTAGAGAAACTTGGATCTGAAGATTAACTCACGACAATTCACATTGTAACATATTATTAAACATTGTGTGAGAAATTGTTATTATAATAATTCAAATTAAACAATGCGCTAAAGTTGTAACTTTTGTTTTTTAGATTGTTCAGATACAAACATAGATTCAAAAAGTGTTCTTAGCAACAGAACTGGCCCTTGGTTACAAAATGTATATAAACGATTTTAAGTACTTTTAAGAAAACGTTAGGTTTATATGCAATATTACGTCACTGTTCATTTACTGGTATTACCATTATTGTACATTACAATATGAAATGTCCAATTATGAGATCAAAATTATGTACAGAATTTAAATAACTGATGAAGTTTTTATTTAAATTATCCATAGATCAATAATTAAAATCTGATTTGATCGCCGCTTTTAAAATCAATATTCGAAATTCAGTACCATTCAGACACCATATTCACTACACAATGTAAAATACATAGTAAAATAAGGGAAAGTAGGTTAACTTCTATAAGTAGGTATTCCAAACGCGTAAAATTTGCTCTGGACAGTCAAAACTCTCACATGACTAAAAACCTCTCACCCTGATTTTTATGATAATATACTCGTGAACATAAAATTCCCAGCTATGTTTATTACTTTACAAAACGGAAATTTCGGAAGTGAAAATATTCGTGTCACAATTTTACGTATTATTTTGCGACTGTATAGGATTATGGATACTTAACAAGAAATGTTTAAAAGATTAATAAATTGAATGGAAAAAGTTACGTTAAATAAGATAATTAACATGTGCACACTCCTTTTTCTTCTAAGCACCAACTCGATAATCGCAAAATTTTACCTATATAAAACGTTTCAGGAATTCACCATTTAAAATTTCAAAATGTATCTTTCTAAATTCCTGGCAATAATGTACAATGTAATCGTTTCAAAAATTAACATCAAAGCATCCGAATATCACAACTCAGTTGACACCAATATCCCAAAGATTTCAAAAGGCCTAGTAACTTGAGCGAATTAAAATTGGGATATTTTTAAATGTACATCAAAAAAATACTGAAATGTACATCAAAATAACTGATTGTACACCAAAGGTTAGGTTAGCAATTCAGTCGGGGGAGACCGGTTCCCATTGAGTCCGGGAGGTGCGCGAAGACTCCCCGCGCGCCTCTGGAGGGAGGGCGTTGGCCCCATTTGAGAAGGCCGGTCGCGAGGCACCATGCTGATACCGGGCGGCGCTACCAATGCGACCAAGAGGGAGCCGATGGGGCTTAGTGGGTAGTCCGCACTCTGCGGGAGTCCCCCCCCCCCGTGGCTAGGGACGTGTGTAATCGCATTCACACCATCAACCCCATCGCAAAAAAAAAGGTTAGCAATTCAGTATTTTTTTGATGCACAATCAGTATTTTTTGATGTGCAGTTAAATACAACCCATTAAAATTTTGGTATGCATAGCTGAACGTATCAGTCGTCGCTGAGAGCTGGGCTAGTCTTGTTCCAAGCGGTGCAGCACGCGGCGGTACTCGTGCTCGAGCGCCAGGTACTGCGAGGCGAGCCGGCCGTGCGTCTCGGCCGCGCCCGCCGCCGACACCGTCGCCACGTACTCGTCCGGTTTCAACACTTTCTGCAGCTTGCTCATCTCTAGCTTCTTTTTCTGTAAAATTATTATGTCACTAAGTCTCTGTATTCTAAATCTGTAGCACGATATTCGACAACCAGTTATTAGTACTGTATTATAGGGGCCGTAGTAAAGTTCCACCAGATGTGCCGCAAACTCGTCTGCTCGCTATTACATAAAGGAAATAATAACAAATAACTTCCGCAGTTCACTACAGCACTTCTAAAACACTTATGGTATCTTGAAAATATAAATACTATGGGACCACAATAGAATAGCTTATAGTATCTGCTTACATAGTAGCCAAGGCTCTAGTTACTTAAACTAGATATTCAGTCAAAGACAAAGCATTTATTAAAGGTTACCTGGTAAGGGGCATTGAGCCTATTCTTTACTTCCAGCCTGTAGTTGAGATATTCCGTTTTATCTGATGTGTTGGTGTTCTTGAATCGTAGTATTTCGTAGACACGTCGCGCTTGCTTCTTGTTGATTTTAAACTTGTTACATGCTTGATTTGCCATTTCTGGTGAAAATCTAGAAAATATTTTTTCAATATCATTTTTTTTCCATGTTTTAATAGGATTTTCAGAAACAGATCTAACACTTACCCCTGTAGTAGTTTGGCAGGTTGAAAAGCTGGTAATGTTTCACAGTTCTTAGCATCCACATAATCTCTTATCCTTTGGAAATCCTCTGATGGATCTTCTACAGTTATATCAATTACTTCGGGCAGTATTATAAAATGAGAATATATAGCCTGCAATATAAATCACCTTGTTACTAAAAACTGTGTTACTGACACGAAAAAAAATAGTTAATAAAATTTCCGTTAAAGAGCAGAGGACAGATAATATAATTTATTACATGATTTCATTGAAGCAAAGAAGGGGTTGTGTAAGTTAAATATTTTTAAATTAGATTTGCCGTCAATTCCCACCTGGAGAAGGTTAGCGCAGAGGCCAAGTTTCCTGAATGGCGGCAGGGTAAGCACCTGCGAGATGCGAGGGCGCGAATGTCGTGGGTAGGCATAGTAGCGGTACACGGTGGCGTAAGCGCAAGTCGCGTACCTCACCCCACCCTCACTTGATTGGTATTTCTCAAACCTGTACCATACAAAATTAAAAACTGTAGATAAAAACTAATTATGTACAAAAATAAAGTGATTGAATTTTGTTTATTGGGGACCTGACTTTTTCAGCCTTGTCCTACTGTTTTTTACATGTACTATGTCTAATACATAAGACTTATCTAAGCATGTAAACTAGGAATATTATCAAAAGTAATTATAGGTACACTTCCTAAGTATAATAAAACCTTTACGAATTTGTTACTTTTATGGTTTATGGAAAAGTATCAAAAAAATTTAAGATGATAAATAAGTATACATCCATTGTACTTACACAGTGAAAAATGTCCATTGGTCATCATCCACATCAATAAAGGATGCAGCATCCACATACCAAAGCAAGAAAGTCTGCAACCTTTCATGGAAAGGTAAAAAGCCTGGTGTCGATGTCTCACTATAATACACTTCAAACATTCGCTTTTCTCCACCTTCCCCTACAAAACAATAATAATGTTTACAATCTAAAATTAAAGGTAGGCTGTGTATTACATGTTTCACTAAATATAAAAATAAAAAGAAATTGTAAGGTAGGTATTTATTTCTATAATTCTATGCAGTTGGAATTTTTTATGTGTTCAAATAAAATCAAGACTAGAAGTAATATATTATTTTACCTTAACAGTAAGAACAAAAGCTTACCTGTTTTTCCTGTATGGTTAGGTTATAAGAAAAGAAAAATGCAAACTTACTTGGAGTAACAGAAAATGCATGTAAAAGTTTTCCATGTGGTATGAATGACTTGTCTTTTTCTAACATAGAAACAAACTGATCCAAATTGCTGACATAGCCTGGTGCCAGGACCTTGGTCAAAGCTCCTTCAACATCATCTGCTCTCATTCCCTCAGATTTGCTAGGTTCAATCTGAAAGTATAAATCTATATACATCCTTTCATGGGCCACAACACAAGAATTCATAATTTGGTATTATTTATATGAACATCATCTTTTTTGATTTTAAGTTTCTTAATTTCCAAATGAGTTACATATTGTTTGCCAATCTCGATGATAAAAGAACACAATAGACATTCATTTACATTTTGCAGGCTCTTGTATTATCAAGATTAGTGATCTTACTGTGTAATGACTGTGAATATGACTATGTAAGCAAATTAGGCCATCACAAAAAGCCCTCATTAAATAGTCTAGAGAGGAATAATATGAAGAAGTAGTTATACCTTGTCTGTGTACTCAATACCCAGGTATGTCTGTAAACTTCCTGCACTGTAATAGAGGCGGATGTGCAAATCAGTATACCCAAAGATGTTCTCATTCTCTCCAAATACCTGGTGACACATCTCAGGGCCGAAACTGGTCTCATCATTTTCAATATCTTCTTGACTTCGAACTGTATAATAAATTACATTAACTTGATGCTCTGGGCACTATATATTTAGCTACACATAAATTAAGTAAACAACAACAAAGGAAAATGGTGCTGTTTATAAGAGGACTCCAATAAGATATTAATAACCTATACAACAAAATGAACAATCTACTGAGAAACCCAGTTTAATAAAAATGGTATCATTGCAATCATAAAAATAAGCATGTATGAGCAGAAACGATAAATTATTTTCAAATAAAACATGAAATGCAAAGCAAGACAGGAAGAATTTTGTTAATTAGAATACATGTCAAAAGTACCTACCATGTACCTACTTATACTCACCCAATTTAAATTCTAATACTTCATTTCCATCTACGACCAAATGGCACAACTGATCAGTCATTTTGAATAGATTTTGAAACCAGCCCCCGTCTTCTAAAGTTTCGTACCGCTAAAGATAGGATCTCCAATTCCCGCGCAAAATGTGTAACTCTATTGAGTGATGAAGCGAGCAAAAAAATGTAAAATTGCTAATCAAAACCAAACATAGTGATAAAGCTAAAACACAGAATAAGTACTGATTACTACACTGAATATCTTGTCGTTGTAGAAAACACTGTAAATACGTTTTTAAGGAAGAACAAATAAATTACTTCGATGAAATCACAAAGGGACCGACAATAATTTTGACAGTTAAAAATTCATAATTTTTTTTTTCTGTTTCGGTACTATTTTAACGTTCTAAAGATTTTTTTAAAGTCTGTAGATTATGCGACACATTATTTGAAAAAGAAGATTTTTTGCGTTTGCAACATTGTCTACATTTACGTGACGTCATTATGGCCTGGTTGGGTTAGGTTTGCTTGGAAATTTTTGTTAAAAATCTTGTATTTTAGTGTAATCTATGTTGTGCTACTTATTTAGGATTAGTAATATAAATACCTCATAGAGTAGCAGTAATCCTGGTGCCAAGAAGTGTTTGTTTCGGCGACATTTTCAGGCGAAAATGAATCGCCATGAAGGTGGGTAATGATAATCAAAATTTGTTCGATGCTTTTGTCACCGTGAATTTCTTTACGCAAACATCCTAGCAATAGTTTATTTTCATTATTAAGGTTTAAATTTTCACTGAAAATTCGCGATTTTATAATTTTTCTGTAAATGCGAATTGTTATTGTAAATTGTATTGACATCTTTTCAGGAGTCAGCTGTGATTCTTGTTTGAAAAATAACTTCAGAGGACGACGATACAAATGTTTGATTTGCATCGACTACGACTTATGCGCTGCATGCTACGAATCCGGCGCCACAACAAACCAACATACAACAGAGCACCCTATGCAATGTATTCTTTCCAGAAGTGATTTTGGTGAGTCTCATACATTTTGTAACACCAAATCGATTTGGCCTAGTAACATACAAACAAGACTTTGTTATTTCGATGTTGTATTTCTGTGCCTAAAATTAAGTGAAATTGTGTAGGAATAAGAAATATTGAATGTCTTGTATGTCTTGTTCATTGAGAACATTTTCCATGAATTGATTCTAATAAGATTTTTAAATATTCCCTAAGAATACAGGTAGATACAGCTCTTAGTAATATTAATCCATCAAGCCCCGGAAAACCAGACACAATAGAAAATCTATTGTTTACGCGACACCCGGCTTTCGGTCGGGTGTTTAAGAGTTAATACATGCATACCTTTTATTATTTTTATTTTCATGTTCCAGACTTATACTATGGAGGAGAGGCATTGGCCCTTGAACAGCCTCAAGCGTATACTTGCCCATATTGTAACCGCATGGGTTTTACGGATACTGCTCTAATGGAACATGTCACTGCTGAACATGCAGATACAACGTTAGCTGTAAGTTTAAAACCTTGAAATATTTTTCTGATTTTTTTTTATAAGCAAACAAGACAGACAAAGGCATTATATGAATTCTGCTGAATAATTTTATATCAGGAGTATTATGTATATTGTTTTCAGTAATAATTTATGATAGCTTTAGTTGTAATTGTTGCTTACTCAAGAACCTTAGTCTGCATATGTACTAAATAAGTGTTTTTAAAGTCATACCAAAAAAAAACCTATCTGCACAAAGTTAACAAAACCTAATTAAAGTATTTTCAACTAAATCAATAAATGTCTCTAGTGATGTTGATGATTTTACTGGATGATAGTTTGTTATGTTTATATGATCTCACAATTTTTTTTCAGAGAAAAGTAGATGCTCAATAATTGTCTCATTATAGTTTGTATTCATATAGTTGGTATTCATGGAGAGAAGACACACATGTCGCCAAAAGAATGATAGATATGTGTGTAGACGGAGATTTAAGCAGGGGAAGGCCGAAAAAGAGATGGATGGATTGCGTGAAGTATGATATGAAAATGAAAGGAGTGAATGTAGAATTGACGGCTAATAGGAGTGTGTGGAAGGAAAAAACATGTTGCACCGACCCTACCTAGTGTGGGATAAGGGCAGGGAAATGATGATGAGTTGGTATTCATTAGAGTCCGACCGAAACTGGTTTTCTGGCCGAAACCGAAACCGTAACCGAATGTTCGGCCGTGGCTTCAGTTTCGGCCGAAACCGAAACCGAAACCGAAACTCACGGGTCAGGTATAAAATTCCTTAAAATACTGAAATTTGGTGCTTTTTACCCATTACCCTGCATTAATTGGGACATGAAATGGAATCACAGTATATTAATTTTGTTGTAATCATTAATTTAATACTAGACTTCCGCCCGTGGCTTCGCTCGCGTAGACTACATTCTATAAACCACTATGAACCCCTTCTTAGTGGAAACTTACACATTATGAAGCTCGCTTTTAGAAAATTTAAAATAAAATATTGACCCCTTGAGGAGTGTAATATCCAAAACCCTTTTTAGTGGGATCTTAAACATTATAAAGAACTCCTGTAAACAAAATTTCAAACACCTTTTTAACCCCCATGGGGTTCAAATAAAAACACCTTCTATGCGGATGACAGTACAAGTGATACTTCTTTCACCGATCATGCAAATGTTTCTAACGCACATGTGACAGAATGTCGGAACGGACTTGTGTCTCAGATGGTGACTTTCTTAAAAGAGGTCTCCTCTTGGGGACGTCTTAACCTGGTCCAATTTAACCCGAAAAAGACACAAGTCTGTGCGTTTACCACAAAAAATACCGAATTTGTCGTTTCCCTCGATTTAGAGAGCACTCTTCTTGTTATACAACCGAGCATTGGGATTCTCGGCGTCGATATCTCGAGCGACGTTCAATTTCGTGATTATCTGGAAGAAAAAGCTAAGCTTGCCTCAAAAAAAACTAGGTGTCCTAGGTAAAGCAATGTGGTATTTTACTCCGACTCATCGCCTCCAACTCTATGAAGCCCAAGTTCGGTCTCACATGGAGTACTGCTGCCATCTCTGGGCCGGAGCATCGTATCCAACGTCGAGCAACCCGGATTGCCAGTGCCGAAAGTCTTGCTGGTTGCTTAGATTCTCTGGCATTGCGTAGAGACATTGCGTCCCTGTGCGTCTTTTACCGCCTATATCTTGGGGAGTGTTCCGAGGAATTATTTGATTTGATTCCTGTTGATAAATTTTACCACCGAACTACCCGCCACAAAAGCAGTTTCATCCAAACCACCTGGACGAGTGGCGATCAACTACCATACGTTTCCGCAGACATTATCTGCCGCGAACGACTGTTCTATGGAACCAACTTCCCGCAGTGTTTTCAAACCAATGCGAAATGAAGAAGCGAGGGCAACGCGCCTGCGACCCCACGGAGGTTTTGGGTGCTTATGGGCGGCGGTGATCACTTACCATCAGGTGACCTACTTGCTCGTTTGCCCCCCCTCCCTATAATATAAAAAATCCTTTTTATTTGAAACTGACACCAAACTAAAAATACTTCCCCAAGACTGTAACTTTTAAAATGACGAAGTTTCATACAAACTTCCAACCCTCTTTTTACCCCCTTGGGAGTGAATTGCCAAAAACCCCTTATTAGTGGAAACTTACGCATTATAAAGAATCCTTGTACAACTTTTCAAGTTCCTGGGTCTTGTAGTTTAGGCTGGGTGTTGACTGTCAGTCAGTCAGTCAGTCCATTCTCTCTTTTGTTGTATATAAAAGATAATATAAAAAATATTAATAATGTTTTTTTTTTCAAATTAAGTTCTCATAGCAAAATGTTTATCAGTTATCAATAATCGAATCACTAATTGTTACTGTTTAACACACTGACTATGTTGTATTGCTAAAGAGATATCTGAACGGCGTACAACAATTTCCAAACAGGTTTGCGAGGGTCGGCCAAAGCGTTGCCGCGAGAAACGAAGTTAGGCGAGCGTGCACGACAACTTCCGAAATCAGTTTCGGTTTCGGCAAAAGTTTCGGCCATTTTTGGCCGAAACCGAAACTGCAGCCGAAACTTGATTTTTGGCCGAAACTCGGCCGAAACCGAAACCGAAACCGAACCTTCGGTCGGACTCTAGTATTCATAAATGTATTAATTTCATTCCAGGTGGTTTGCCCGGTTTGCGCATCAATGCCTGGTGGGGAACCTAATTTTGTTACAGATGACTTTGCTGGCCATCTTACACTTGAGCACAGGACTGGACCTAGAGACCTTATCTCATTTCTAATATCCTTTTCATAGATATACATATAATTTCTTTTTTACAGGTGCATTAAAAGAGTATAATTATCTATCCAATTATCTTATTGATGTTTTGATGTTTTCCAATTTACTAACAAGAAACAACTCAACAACATACAACAGTCTTGAAGATGATTGGAATTAATTATTAAAGCTAATTATATTTGTTTCACATACATACTTTTCACAAAATATATCTTTCCTCTCCTGTAATGGATACTCACTACAATCAACCAAACACGATTATAAAAACGCAAATTCTTTGGAAATTCTTTCTTCCCTCTCCTAGTTACAAATTGCATGAGCAGCGCCAAAGTAGTCAGTTTGGTTTGTGGTTTGAGTAGTCCATTGCATTTTTTTACAAGTCAAGATATTGTTTTTTTTTTTTGCTGTACCTATGTAGGTATAATTTTTTTAATAATTTAAATAGTGCAATTTTTTAATTGATCCATAGCATTGATATGGCGCGGACTCTTTCGTGTAACGGTATGTTCCGTATGCATTTCTCATTCAGATTTCGCACACACACGTGCATATTTTTAGCGTTTAAACATGTTTCAATGTGTAGTTCGCTCGACGGACCAAATTCTAAACGCCGCGCGTTAAAGGATAGCATATCTACCTCTTTTTTAATACACTATCAATGATTCTTAGTATAAATTTGGTATACAATAATTCCTTAACCACTTGTGCACGATGAACCAAGCGGCATCCGACACGGAGGCGTGCGCCGCATGCCTCAGTCGGGGCGCGGGGTCGGCCGCCCTCGCCGGACTAATATGCAATTCAGGTAAATGGTTTGCAATCTAGTTATCATAGCTGTTTAACTAAGCTTACTAATCAGTCAATGCTGGGTATTGTATGTGTAGAATATTTTTTGCGATAGTTCGAAAATGTGCCTGTAAAGAACAATGGCAGTTTTATACCTGCATGTTTTTAAGGTGTCTTAAAACTTGACTTATACAAAAACGATTATTTGAATTAGCCAGATTTTTACATCATAACACATTTTTATTTAAAGGCTGATATTAAATCATGAATTATAAAAACCTCTCAGTTGATTACAATATTAATATCTTACGCGTTTGTGTTGCCGCTTTAGAAAAAATAACACATTTATATTTTTTTCATTAATAAGAAAAAGGAATAAAAATAATTTATTTCAATGCAATTTGTAACTTAGAAATTATATATCATTAAAAATAGCACAGTGGAAGTTCCCTTCGTACATAAAATAGCGTAATGTTTCTTTATTGGTAAAAATGTAACTTTTAAAGCTGTCTCGTGTAATATTTAACTATCTGCCAATTGCAACACTGCTACCAAAGTTATTTTGACCTCAATTTTGACAGCAGGAAACTGCGAAGCAATTTGTTTGACAGTCTATTTTTTTTATAGGTTTTGGCTTTGCACGGTTTGTACTCTAGCCACAGACGATATTTAAAAGGTCCAGAATTCTCATAAATGTTTTCGGAGACTGTTTATTTTTCCTCTGACTGCTTCTAAGATGACTATTTTAATAAAAAATAATTTTATTAATTACTAAAAGAAGAAAATAAACAAGGATTTGTTTCATTACCAACATAACCTCAAAGTACAAAAATACTTAAAACTTTTTTTTGCAACCAGCGTTTGTTAAAATTCTTTTTGGAAATGTTTATGTAATGCAATTGCTAGTGTATAAGCATTTTTTAAATCATAGACGCCCCAATTTTTATCCAAGACAAACGTAGTATGGGACTTTGCCATTGTTCTTTATGTAACTTATTTAAAAAAATATTTGTATAAATACATTCATTAGTAAATTAATATATTTCGTGTACACGGAGTATAGTTATGCGCCCTTTGAATATTTTGTTTTTCCCCAAAGGTTGACTGGTAGAGAATACTTTTAGCGTTAAGTTCGCCTTTTGTACCCAATTTGTGTGGTCAATAAAGTTTTTATAAATAAATAAATAATTTGTGTGGCCAGCACTGGCGGTGGCATCTCGTCGTTGTCGCCGTCGTCGCGCGACGCCGTCGTGGACCCGATCGCGGAGCTGCTGTCGCAGCTGTCGGGCGTGCGGCGCGGCGCCGGCCAGCCCGGCACGCCCAGCCAGCTGCAGCAGCTGCAGATACAGTTACAGCTTGAACGACAGCAAGCAACGGTACTTCACTCTATACTTACTTATAGCCTGACCAGGAATATAAAAACCTTGCCATATTGCGGAAAAATATTAAAACTAATTTCATTAAGTGGCAACAATCAAATAATAAAAATAAAATAAGATGTCATTCATTATTGTTATTCTGTCAAACTGTGGTATCAATTATTGTCAACAGTGCCTTGTTACTATTGGATATTATGAGTTATTTGTGAGGGTAACCATTGCAACCCAGTGTTGCTATAACCATAGATTATGTGGCGCCACCAGAGCAGGTTTTTTTATATTCCTTGTCAGGCTTTACTTACTTTAATGGCTCAGCGACTCAAAGTGTATCTTGGCCTCCGATACAAGAATCCGCCAGTCTTCTCCATCTTGTGTTCTTGCACGTCATTTGCCAGCTTGCAACTCGCGAATATCAGCACAACATCGCTCCAGCAGTACCTAGTGCGGCCAACCGGCCGACAGCCCGTGAGTCGGCCTAGATCATCATCTAGACTCTTGACGCTGCAATCTTATCCCATTCTTTCTACGTGACCAAGCCACCGAACTCTGTGCCTCACTATATACTTATTTTTTATTATAGCCTTTATTGCCAATAAAAACAGTTTTTGTAACAATTTTACAAGTTTTTTGTTGAGTTTGAGCAAGTGCACATGCGCGAACTTTCCCACACTCCGTCGAACGGCCGTCAAGATGTTTGCCGTACTCTGTACACGATAGTGGTTTGTTACCAGGCGGCGCGGCAACAACTGGAGCGACTGCCGCGGCGGGCGGCGGCGTCGTCGTCGGGCGGCGCGGCCGCGGGCGCGCAGCCGCAGCCGCAGCCGCAGCCCGCGCAGCACCCGCCGCAGCCGCACCACGACGCAACCGACTCGCAGTTCCTGCTCTCCGGATTCCTTGGTACGTTCCGCGAAGTTCTACATCTGGTGCCACGCGGACTGCGTGTGATTTTAATTTATTTTTTTTGTATACTGGTTCAGACACTGACTACCTACTGGAAAGTGGCCACTGCAGCGTATTCCATCGAGAAACACTTCATAAGGAAGTGTTGCTTAATATACTGGCTATGCTGCTATACTGTTGGCTCCTCTAATCTTCAAGCCTTTAATTTTAAGTGTATCCGGCTGGCTGGCTCCCATGTTATATTGCCAGAACATAGCCAGAGCTGGTATGGTGCCAGATTTCACCTAAGATAGCTAGCCAGTAAAACTGTGTTCGTTCGGTTGCGCAGGCGCGTCGAACAGCCGCGCGGGAGCGGAGGCGGAGTCGCGCGCGGCGCTGCTGCGCGGGCTGATGCTGGCGTCGCTGGGCCGCGCGCCGCCGCCCGCGCCGCCGCCCGCCCCCCGCGCGCCCGCCCCGCCCGCGCCCGCGCCCGCGCCCGCGCCGCCCCAGGCGCTGCACCGCGTCAAGCCGCAGCCGCGCACCAAGGTAGAGACAAACTCGAATGACAGGGCTGTGTTTACACAAGTGGGAAAGAGTCAGATAGCCAATATATATGACAACTAGCGCCACAGCCAAGAGACTTGTTTCGTGACGCCGACTTTTCCGCACCGTCACGAACTCTAATCTCGACCTTTAGCGAGTAGCGATGCACTAACTCTAAATAAATACGACTCGATTCGACTCAAAATAACTCCAATTAACTAAACAATTTTTTTTTATTTTATTAATTGGATGATTTTTGGATTTAGACGTAATTTTAATTCTGGGGGGGCATTTTTTTTCATATCAATTTAGATAAAAATGTAAATTATTATAAAAATTATAGTAAGCAATAACATAATTTTTTTAAACAAAACACATTATTAATTCAAGGTAACAGATTGACTCTACCACCTGAGTCGGAATATTATTATCTAACAAGAACCGGCAAGAAACTCGATAGGCACCCTTTTCAATATCATAACATTTGTAGCCAATGAATATAGTCAAAAAATGATCGGTAAACTTCACTATGTTGATGTCATACGATTAATAAATTGGCTATGGAGTATTGAAACTCGAGTCAATGGGTTGTAAGCAAAATGGCGTATCTACTTCAAAACAAACAAAATAAAATAAATAAGCAAAATTGTGGATTATGTTAGCGCTATGAAGTTAACAAACGTGTCCTGTTTTCAGCGGCAGTAAGCGCTCACAAGCGCGTTTTTCTGGTCACTAACGGCTGTGTTGTGTGTTGCCCTAGGAGGCGGCGGCGCGCGCGCACGCGGCGGCGCGCTCGCTGCCGGAGGGCAGGTAGTGTCCGGCCGCGCCCGCGCCCGGCGCCCGAGCCGCGCCGCGCCGCCCTGTATAGACGTCGGTAGATGAAACTATTTAATGTTCGCTCGTTAGATATTACGGTAGTCTATGTAATATTATTATTTATCCGGGGACGCCGGCGAGCCGGCCGCGTCCCGGGCGGGTCCCCGCCGGACCCGCCCCTCGGCGTTTTTCGCTCCCGCTCCCTAGTGGACGCTTATGTTTGTTTTGTTGGCTTTCGAAATATCAGTGTGATTTCCTTTGTTGTAGAAAATGATAGTTATGGAATGTTTTAATCGATTCACCTCCGATATAAAATAAAAGAGAATGATCGTCGAGTGACCGATTTATTATTGTTCGAGTGACCGACCCGAGAGGAGTCGCTCGCGCCTTGCGGCGCGCTTTGCCGATTCGCGATCACCTCGAGCTTTTTAGTGACGGCGGTCGTCCAGTGAGGCGTAGTTTGTGTTCTTTTGTTATTTTCTGCATAGAATTGAGAGTTAATTCCACACATATAGTTACCCTATTATTGTAAAATAAAGAATTATGGAGACTCCTCTCTAAATTTAAATACTTATGAACGGCAACATAACCACAAATTCACTAGCTATTTGAGAAAGTGCTTATTAGTTTGATTATTATACTCCAACATTACAAAATGTTTGTATGTACCCTAATTAAATTCTATAATATTAATATATGCATTTCATTGTTTAATTTCATTGAAATTCACATAGTTTAAACCTGACCCTGACTTGCGTTATGTAGTCTGAGAGAATTGTTCTTAAATAAAGCTTGCTTTGATTACTGCACCAATTTTAATGTTGCTAATCGAGTAATAAATCTGTTAGTAAATAAATTAACCAGTCGTATATGGCTGCAGATAATTCAGAATCTAAGAAATTTCATCTTAGATTCTGAATTCCTACTGCTCTCTAATAGGTGGGTAACTTACAATTAAAATAGAAGCCAATACATGGCTGCATCACTCAATAAGGGCTTACAGTGTTTGAATATTATTATTGCTCATACTTTTTGATATTATAATAACAGTAACATAATTCTACTTATCGACAAGAACAACAATGTAAAGCACTTTATTCTTTAAAATAATAAAATGTATTAAGTATACTATTATGCTGTTTGGATGAAGTTTTACCAAATTTCACTCTATATTTTATAATAATATATATTATAATAAAATGATACGATACGTTTTGCTATGGAACGAATGGCAGCCAGAATTAAATCACTTTTAAGAAGCGGTATTATTATATTATAGATAGTAATGTTTCAGACCAAAACTACTGTCTAGTGTCTGGTTCAAATGCTATTAGGATACGGCTTGCACACACACACAGATTGCACACAGATAATATAATGCGTTGCTATTCCTAACGTTACGGACAAACGCAGTTCGTCGCTTAATTCCAAAAGGTATCCTAATAGCATTTGACGCCAAAATTCTATGGGTCCTGAAGCCTGAAATAAACATATTTTATTTATTATTTTTATTTGAATCGGATAATTACAAAGTCAACATAAAACATCTTCAACTTTAATTAAAATTTGTTTAAAAACCAGGTACCAGGTGGTAGGTTCCTGTACTGGGCCGTCTAGGTGGGTACCACCGCAGTAGTAACTATTTAATAATCTGTGCCGCAGTGCAAGATATTTTCCCGTGAAATAGAAGTGTGTCAAGCACGTCTGTATTTCGGTGAAAGAGCACTGAAGCTAGTGAAATTACTGGACCTAATAAATAACTGTCGTCTCTTAAAGCGGGCAACGTGCCTGCGACCCCAAGGGGGTCTTGGGTGCTTATGGGCGGCGGTGATCACTTATCATCAGGTGACCCACTTGCTCGTTTGCCCCCCTATAATATAAAAAAAATATTTGGGGCCGTGTTGTTTTTAGCCCTACAATAAGGGCGCTTTCAATTTAGACGTTTCATGTCGGACGGCTGCGGTACGATAGCCGCGCGTTTGCCGCACCGCGTACGGACGGGTGGTTAGTTTTCTTTTATACAAAACACGCGGTGCGGCAACCGTACGGCGGCCGTACCACGAACGCTCGACAGCAAGACGTCAACCAACCATTGACGTCTTGCTGTCGAGCGAAGAACCAAACCGTTGCAAATCTGCAAATAACGAATTCATAAAGGTGCCGCGTATTTGTTGTGGACGAGTGTACCCTAATACTGCAGATAACCATGATGGTCACTTAACATCAAGTATAAACTAGACGATGGTCGGACGCAGTTTGTTCCGAGTAGGCCAATTTACAGTAGAACCCCTAACCTATCTAAAAATCTGACGATGGAGAATAGATCAAGGAGTAAGTAAGATTATTCCTTTAGGATTCAATACAACTTCCCAAAACTTTCACTTCCCAATTTCCTAAATGTATTTTTCTAATCACTAATTTGTCCTACTAGTAGGACCACAAGGGGGAACCTTTTTGGCTTATTCCTCGTCGTGCCACCAACTTGTTCCACCAGTGGCACGACAAGGAATTGTCATTCCTCGTCGTACCACTGAATGATTATTGAATGATTGTTGCTCTACTTTATTAATTCTGTCTGTCCTATTAAGTGACTATAAAAAAGTAATTTCCTATATTCTCCACTCCACTCTCCCAAAACGACCAGTTGCCAAATAGTCCATTTCCCAAACTGACTACTCCCAAAACTTCTACTTTACAAATAGTTGGAACACGGCTCACACGGCCTAAGGGTTGTATTGTACATACTTTCATCATTTGATATAGCTACCGTCTTTAACATCATCCTTCTCCACATCCTGGTGGCACTACAATACCATCGCATCGGATACCCCAATACCTAAGCTACGGTTCTTATTGGCAAACCAAAACTATAGGGTAGAGAGATTCTTTGTCAACTGGAAAGGCTCGGGGTCTTACAGGAATCGCTGTTGGGCCCCATTCTATGGAACCTGAGTCGTAACTGCATCCTGCATCTCAATGGGCGCAGGGGGGACTTCCCGACATACCGAGTGTATCCCATCTGGCCCGGTGACTTGGTCCGGCGCCGGGCCACATGGGAAAAAAATTTTTTACTGGCCCGGTGATATGTTTACCGGGCCAGATGACACAAACCAAGTGCCATCGTAACCGGTAAGGGAAGAAAGGAGGATACGCCTCGTGATCCTTTATTATCATTAGTTTGATCGTCGAACTAGTGAGAATTATTTATCTTATTTGTTCGATTTCTTAGCGTTCGATCCGTTAACTTATTATTCTTAATCGAATTACAAAAACAATAATATGTGTGATATGTGTAATAAATAACAAAAGCTTACAAATACATGTGTGCAAATGCTGGAAAACAAATGAATGTCGGGGAAACAAGTGAAGGTAGGAAAGCATGTTCTATTAATCTGAAGTTAAAAACTGAAGTCACCGGGCCAGATGGGATATACCTACTCGACATGCCAGTGTGGGCAAACGGTAACGGTGTCATTGAGACGTTTTTGGTAAAGCACAGGCCATACTGCAGGGCAATGTAAATAGTGTTTTTTTTTATTATATCCAAGCGGTTATTATTGATATGTATGGGTCCCTCCCTACCAGTCCCCTGCGTCCCTAACGTCGCCAGGTTTGAAATTTTCATACTATCTGACATGATGCGGTAGCTGGCGACGCGCGACTTCGCCATGGTGTCCTTATGAAGCAGGGCTCTAAGAGCTCTATAACGTGTCTGACCTGACTCTGCTGCACCAACGAAGTTTGCCTCTCGATTTCAATTTCATAGGATCTTCAAGATATTAACATCTCATCAAGCAAAGAATAAAATTGCTCGAAGACATTCAAGGTTGAAAACGTCAATCCTAGAACCAAATAAAATTAAAATAATTCTGGACCATATCCGGTGAGCGAGCGCGAAAACAGGCGCACCCTTGTTTTTTTCTATTCCGTGTACGCAATATTATAATGAATTTATTATTGATCAAAAATGTTCCTTGTAGAGATGGGCAAAGTGTTTCTGCCCGGCAGGTAAGATTGGGAAGATTCCCGGCATTTTGGGAATCTTCCTTATTTGCCCAAATAAATGTCCAATCACTGGGCATTTATAAATACCGATGAATAACAGTTGGTAGTCATTCAATAGGGTTACGACCTGGTAGAAATGATTGTTTGAAAAATCCTATTAGTCATTTTAGGCACCCATACATATTAATACAGGCTCTCATATCTATACAAAAAAGAGGGGACTGAATAACTGACAATCAACGCTCAGCCCAAACTACAAGACCTAGGAACTTGAAATTTTGTACATGGATTCTTTATAATTTGTAAGTTTCCACTAAGAAGGGGTTGTTGGAAATTCACCCCCTAATGGGGTAAAAAGGGGGTTTGAAGTTTGTATGAAACTCTATCATTTTAAAAGTTAAAGTCTTGAAATTCGGGAAGTAGATTATTTGGGTTGGTGTCAGTTTCATATTAAAAGGGTGTTTTAGAAATTTACCCCCAAAGGGGAAAAAAGGGGTTTAAAATTAAATATTGGGGTTCTTTATGTTGTGTAAGTTCCCACAAAAAAGAGTTTTTAGATATTTCACCACCTTAGTAGGGTGTTTACCGGGTTGTTGCATCGGGGGGTGTTTTAGGGTAGTCACATCAGGGGGTGTTCTCCGGGTAGTATTACCAGGGGGTGTTTTCAGGGTATTAAAATCATGGGTGTTCTCCAGGAAGTATCATCAAAGGGTGTTCACCGGGTTGTTGCATCGGGGGTTTTCAGGGTAGTCACATCAGGGGTGTTTACCGGGTTGTTGCATCGGAGGGTGTTTTTAGGGTAGTCACATCAGGGGGTATTCTCCAGGTAGTATTACTAGGGGGTGTTTTCAGGGTATAAACATAATGGGTGTTCTCCAGGAAGTATCATCAAAGGGGTGTTCACCGGGTTGTTGCATCGGGGGTTGTTTTTAGAGTAGTCACATCAGGAGGGTTCTCGGGGTAGTATTACCAGTGGGTGTTTTCAGGGTATTAACATCATGGAAGTTCTCCAGGAAGTATCATCAAAAGGGGGGTTCTCGGGGTAGTATTACCAGTGGGTGTTTTCAGGATATAAACATCATGGAAGTTCTCCAGGAAGTATCATCAAAGGGTGTTCACCGGGTTGTTGCATCGGGGGTTTTCAGGGTAGTCACATCAGGGGTGTTTACCGGGTTGTTGCATCGGGGGGTGTTTTTAGGGTAGTCACATCAGGAGGTATTCTCCAGGTAGTATTACTAGGGGGTGTTTTCAGGGTATAAACATAATGGGTGTTCTCCAAGAAGTATCATCAAAGGGGTGTTCACCGGGTTGTTGCATCGGGGGTTGTTTTTAGGGTAGTCAAATCAGGGGTGTTCACCGGGTTGTTGCATCGGGGGGTGTTTTCAGGGTAGTCACATCAGGAGTGTTCTCCGGGTACTATCATCATGCGGCAACAACCCGGTAAACACCCCTGATGTGACTACCCTGAAAACCCCCGATGCAACAACCCGGTGAACACCCTTTGATGATACTTCCTGGAGAACTTCCATGATGTTAATACCCTGAAAACACCCACTGGTAATACTACCCCGAGAACCCCCCTGATGTGACTACCCTAAAAACAACTCCCGATGCAACAACCCGGTAAACACCCCTGATGTGACTACCCTGAAAACCCCCGATGCAACAACCCGGTGAACACCCTTTGATGATACTTCCTGGAGAACACCCATGATGTTAATACCCTGGTAATACTACCCGGAGAACATTCCCTGATGAATACCCAAGAAAAACCCCCTTATGTTGGTACCCTGAACACCTCCTAAGGCTACTACCCAATAAATACCTGTTGAAGATATAAAATCACCTATTACCTATTTATGTACATATTGGATAATGTAATACACCAAGTCAAGACTCATGACTCAGTCTTGTTCAAAGAACTTAAGACTCGAAAGGACTCTGAAGACTCAAAAGACTTAAAAGATTTGGAACTCATGTGACTAACGAGTCCTAGTCTTGAAAAAAGACTCGAGTCTCGAAATAAAGACTAAAATAGACTTGAGTATCTTATAACTCTAGTAGCTCCCCAACTACCGCATTGCAAGTCTAAAGGGACACCTAGTCTCGAGTCCCACACAAGGCCGCAGGTCTAGCTAGACTGCGGTTATGGGGCATAAACGCATTTATTAACTGGGGGCGGGGGGGTGCTTAGGGGATAGCTGTATTAGCCGGCGAAGGCCACCTCCGCGCGCGGTATAGCATGGGTGCGTATTAGACCGTGCCTGGCTCACATTGCACTATTTGCACTTCACCGTTATTAGCAGCAAATATTATGTTTTTTTGAATTTATCGTAAAGAAAAAAAAGTAAGGTCATTAAAAGATTACCGAAACAGTCAAATCTTACCTGTAATGTAATACATAATTCCAAACGAATATCGATTATAGAAAAAAAAAATAGATGCCCAGATAAATGCCCAAGGGAAGGAATTTATGGGCATCTATTTGGGAATCTTCCCAATCTGCCTTAAATGCCGGGCATTTGCCCATCTCTAGTTCCTTGTTATCCGGTCCCGAATTGTCGCGGCGAAGCACTTGAATGGTTGCTCCATCCATGACGTCATTTCGCCGGGCGGTCGGGCCGAGCGACAAAACATTTTTTATGAGCTGTTTATCTTAGCGGTTACGTCTCAAGTGATGTTATTCTGAGAGTTAATGAATGGCACTATTGAGTGGTTTGTTTGATTTAACGCTCTTTGCATAAATATACGGACGTGTAAATGTAGGAATGGCACAATCAAGCTGACTATACAACTTTAAAATGGTATATTTTGAAAATAAGATCGATAACCCATTTATTTTAGGGCATTTTAAAATAGTCTAGGCCATAAACTGTCTGATTAAAAAATAAAACCACACATTTACCAATAAAATATTATATTTACAGCCTCACAAACCAAACGTAAAATATTACGTTTGACGAAAATTTTCTAAACAAACAAAATAAAAAATAATTGTAACAACATTTTGCCTTTAAAAGCAAAAATATATCATCTGAAAGCTACGTCTTTAAGGTATAACATATATTTAATTCACGCCAATAGTTAGTGTACTTTCTGAAAAAAACATAAGATTTAATTACATACTAACCGGTCATGAACAAGACAGGGCACTCTTTCTGGCCATTTTTCATTGAGAACACTAAATCGATACCTTAATTTGCAGACCTACTAACTCCGTTTTTTCACGAAAATGACATTTTGATACCGGCAGGAACTAGATTTTTTGCTCGATTTTTTGATAATATACTAATAACTCCATGATTCCCAACAGAATTGTTGTAAAACGCCATTTGAAAATCAAACAACTTCGCGTGATACAAAACGCATCGATTTTGACAAAAAAATCAAATAACTCCCACGTAGTCTGCCATTTTGTATGACGCCACAGAAGCATACCACAGAGATAGATGTACCAACTCTGTGAAGCATACGAATGCTCCCGAAGATTTATTTTCAAAACAAATGAATAAAGTGTGTTTTATCACCGTTTGAAGCTTAAAAACAGTAGAAGATATATTAAGGTAAATGTATTTATGGAATGGAGCGTACAATTAATATTGCGTATTTAAAAGATAACGATCTCCTCAGTGATTAGCAATTCGGGGTTCGAAGAGGTAGGCCCACTGGGGACCTTCTTATACGCAATGCATTTATAGAGCAAGGCTATTCAAAACCACGGCAAGGCCATTGCTGTGTCCTAGGATATATCAACGTCTTTTGACAAGGTCTGGCACGATGCATTATTGACAAGCTTCCCTCCTATGGGATCCCCGCTGGAGTTTGTGCAAAGAATCAAAGAATTTCTGACTGGACGTCGCATCCGAGTAGTTGTTTATGGGTTCTCCTCAGAGTCGCTTGAAATACATGCTTAAACGTCCTTCAGGGATCTGTACTCTTGGCTACACTCTTTCTGCTGTACATTAATGATCTGTTGGCTACTTCCGGAATTCTATGCTGACAATAGCACGGTAGTTGAGAGATACTCGTCCAACGTACGTACAGGTACAACAAACAGAGACCTCAACTGACTGAGATCAGACATGGTGGACAAGCCGCATCAGTCTCTCCAAATTGTCTCAGACTAGAGAGATGCCAGCTTTAACCCCACCAAAATGCAGGTGTGTCTTTTTCCACCAAAAAGAGCGCATTTGAGTTGGCTCCCTCTTTACGGGGCTTATCTGTCCCTCTATCTGACCGACTACAGCTCCTTGGTATAGAATCATTTTTTAACCTAAACTTTGGGAGCTACATAGTCTGTAGCAGCATCTGCCTCTAAAAAGCTCGGAATCCATTCCAGTGTCAGGCGCTACTTCACTGCGGAACAGCTCCTAAACCTCTTTAGAGCTTAAGTTAGTTCCTGCATGGAGTATTGCTGCCAACTTTTGGATGGCTCCGCTCGATATGCTGATATCGAGCAGAACCATCGCAAAGATGGCTGCTTAGGGCTTTATTGATTCGAGCGGCGTGCGAAGAGGCTTATCGGTGACGATACTTTGTTCGAAAGCTTGCGGAGCCTCGATCATCGTAGGAAGATTGCCTCTCCGTATTTTACAGACTCCACTTTGGTGAGTGTGCTGCTCAGCTGCACGATTTGGTTCCACCAGCTCCGTTCCATCATCGAACTACTAGACTCGGTCAGGGACTCCATCCGTATACAGTGAAGATAACGCGCGTATGAACTAAGAGATTTGCTTCATTTTTCTTGATACGGACTGCGCGGGAGTGGAATTCTCTGACGGGATCTATCTTTCCTACACAATACAACTTGGGGCCCTTCAAAGCCAGAATTAACGGGCTTTTCCTAAGCAAGCGCGCTCCATCGTGGACGGCATAGTTGTTTAAATAAGATAAAATCTCATCCTTTTTACCAGCTTTTTTATCCTCATCCACGTCCGAATCGGCCCCCATTATATCACTCGCGGTGACCTTGGCAGACGATGTCCCGGCAAGTGGCTGTGCAGAACGCTCATCAGTCTTTGTCTTATGCTTCTGAACCCTTTTCTGTTTTTCTTCATGTTTAGCTCTAGAATAAAAATGTTTAAGGTTAGTGTCTAGTTTTAATCAATAAATTGTAGTTTTTGTCTAGTATTCTGTGTGATAGTGATAGGTTTTTGTTATTTTCTTTGTCTGTTTTAATTATTTTTGTTATATTGATTCATCATGTAAGTAGGTATAGTTTAGAATAGTTTTAAATTAAGGTTCTCAGTAAATAGTATAGTAAATAATGGCTAGCTTAATACGACATGCATCACAAGGTCCTATTCAACACTGCGAAGTGTAATTCAATGTGTAGAAGAGTTTTAAATTATTACAGTTGAGATAGTATTCATATTGGAAATTTATGAAACCAAACAAAATAAGTATGAATATTACGATTACCTTTTATGAGAAGAATGTGAGTGAGTGGACTTCCTTTTCCTCTCATGAACTGCAGGCTCCGGCACTGGCTGTGGTGTACGCTCGGGGGATGAATCGCGGCTGTTCGAGGAGCTGCTGCTATCGCTCGATGAGCTGCTGTCGCTCACATGTATTTCTTGTTTGCTCGACCTAAATGAAGATTGAATTAAAATATTAGCCATTTTAAAAATATCATTATAAATAATAATTAGAAAAATCTGGTCACTTATAAAGATCATCTTTTTAAAATACTTAGGTACATATTAATCGTCTTGCTTGTGTAAAACACGTTTATAAAAACTGAAGTTATTAAACTGTTGAAAACTCGCTCGATTGGATAAGTAGTCGATCGGTTGACAGAACCTCGCAAAATATCGAGAAAATGATGGGGTACAGGGTACAGGTGCAATGTGCGACGTCGGGAGACAAAATACAAGAAAAGTCGAGTCTTCACTGATTGTTTATAGAGAGAAAATAGGGTTTTATAATAATCTTAAGTAGGTCAAACGATAATAATTTACAATGACATTAAGTTTGTTTAGAAAAGTATCGGATTGCATGTTGCATGTTTACATTAAAGACAATAAAATATTCATTTATAATAAAAACAAATAATCATTTCTATACGTCATCATATGACGTCGTGCACCACACCACACAAGTTTGGGTAGATTCAGGATGTGCATTAGTGGTGATTGGTTGGAATACCTACTTGCAATACGAAAGAAGCTTACCCTATAATTATGGGACAATGAGAGAGTGTGTACCTACATCCACACAGCGCGTGATGCATGTCAGCAAAATTTCCTTATAAAAGACAATCGATATCTTTACAATACTAATATCCGTATATGGTTTTCCTCCTATTTTTAATTTATTTTAAATTCATTATTTAAAACACACGAAGTAGGTAGTTAAGGACTTTATTACAGACTTACACACAGTCACATTTTCTACGTAAATTATTTGCTATGAATAAATTATGCAATATGCATTTCATCAGTATTTTAGCCTAGTTAACGAATAATTTGTGGATGGAAAATTCGAAAGCGCGAACATAGATGGGGCAAACAGAATGGGAAATCCCCAGCTAGTTTGGTCAATGAATGCTCACAAGGGGAGTGTGGATAGAAAAGTCGAAAGCAGAAACTTTGACTTAGGAACTTTGTTTGGACTAGTTAGGAGATAAACATACTAAAAGTCCTTACCCCTCCGAGGTGAGCCCGAGGGGAGGGGGCACATGTTTTTTGCTTACTTCTCGAAAACGGTGCTTTGTACGAAATTTTGTTGTACTACTTAATAAAAGCTAATTAAATTCTCTACAACTTTGTCTTTTGCACTTTGTATCTATCCTATCGCCAATCGTTGCCTAGCTATGAGCTTCTAAAAGTAGTCAATTTTCAAAAGTGTGTTTTTTTTCTCTGGAGGACTCACACCGCTCGGATGTCACTGCAGATTACATAACTAGAGCCATGAATGAAATTTATAAGCATAGCTAGGACTCCACCTGACCATGATATTATCTTTGTCAAGCCTAGTAGAGGTAAAGTACCTAAGTACCACCTATTATTCAAGTCAGGAATTGGAACAGCTAGGCCTGAAAGACATATTATTTCTACACGCCCTCACGGGATGCGACACCACTTCTGCTGCAGTTCGAAGAAGCAAAGTTGGTTTTTGTAAACTGTACTTGAAAAAACCTGAGATCCGTCAAGCCGCAGAGGTGTTTTCGAACCTAACTTCATCGCATGCTGACATAAGAAAAAATGGAAACTTATGCTTTTTAAGGTTGTATGGAGCGAAACCATCCAGTCAGTATCAAATGTCCAAACCAGACATTTCCTCCCTTCCACCAACTGAGGGAGCAGCGTTGGAGCACTCTTTCCGAACCATCAGGTACAGGCTCGGCTTGGACAAGACCTTTGTCCTGAACTATGGGGATGGAAACGGAATGAAAGCAACCTCTTGGTTCCTGTTCCAACTAAAGAACCAGCTGCACCGAAAGAAATATTGAAGCCGATATTTTGCCGGTGCACTACTGATTGTAGTAGTGCTAGTGCGTGGGTGTAGGAAGGCTGTAGTAAGGACTTTTAGTATGTTTATCTATTAACTAGACGACTATGAGACGCTTAAAATGACCATGTTTGTATGAAAAAAGCCCAGTTGCCAAGTTTCATTGCCGGTGAGTGTATTTCCAACAGATTTCGATGTGAGAATAAGTGTTGCGTTTCATTGTATGAGAACTTAGAAATAAAAATAAATTTTACCAGGTGGTAGGTTCCTGTACTGGGCCGTCTAGGTGGGTACCACCGCAGTGCCAGATATTTTCCCGTGAATTAGAAGTGTGTCAAGCATTTCTGTGTTTCGGGGAAAGGGCACTGAAGCTAGTGAAATTACTGGGTATATGAGACCTAATAACTGTCGTCTCTTAATTAAGGCGGGCAACGCTCCTGAGACCCCAAGGGGGTCCCGGGTGCTTATGGGCGGCGGTGATCACTTATCATCAGGTGACCCATTTGCTCGTTTGCCCCCCTATAATATAAAAAAAAAAAAAAAAAAAAAAATAAAAATAAATCCATCCTCTTGTGTCATCCATCAGGGGGCCTCGCAAAATATATCTTGCCCACATCAAAATTTGGTCTTGCCCCGCCACTGATTATAATAAAAGTATATAGGGTAGGTAAGCTTTGAAAACGTAATATCTCCAAAGTGTAAGTAAGTAAGTAAGTAAGTAAGTAAAATATTTATTGCATAAAACTGTGTACAAATAGGTGTTACAAATAGGGTAGAAACAACAGTTTGCACATTTCGGACGTACAATATTGGATTATTTACATAATATTTATGTTCTATTACATATCTCATGTAATAATTATCTAAGCTACAGGTAGCTAATGATTACAGCGTAAAGTACTCCTCTAAATTATACAAACATTTATTTATTAGCCACTGCTTTAAGGCTTTCTTAAATCTAGGACCCTCTAGTGATTTGAGAGACTCAGGCAATTTATTAAAAATTTTTACTCCAGTTACATACGTGCTTTTACTATAGATGTAACTTGAAGATCTTACAACACACAAGTCATGTTCATATTTGGATCTTAAATTTTTCTTAATCTGGCTTTTTTTGGAAAAAATATCTTTATTTTCTTTTATGAATAGACATATTTCTAATATGTAAATAGAAGTTACTGTCAGATAATTAAATTGTTTAAATACACTTCTTAATGTATCATATTTATTTATATTGTACATGACCCGTAAACATTTTTTTTGAAGTTGGAAAACAGATTGAACATTTACGGAGTTTCCCCAAAAAATTATGCCATATGTGAGAATTGGATATATATAGCCATAGTATGCATTGCGTACCACTTCTATCGAGGTAATGTGTTTTAAAATGGACAAAGCATAGCAGCAGCTTGATATTTTTTTATTAATTACTTCTACATGTGCTTTCCAATTCATATTTGAATCTATGGTTATACCTAAAAATTTTGTGTTAGGGACCACTTCGATTACTGTTTTATCTACAACAATATTAATATCTTGAGAAACTTTTTTGTAGTTTTTGAATTCCACTAGTTTGGTTTTAACTAAATTAACCTTGAGATTTAAAGAATTAAGCCAATTCACTACATGATTCAATGTGTTTCTTATACTGTTATCAAGGTTATCATTTGCTCTATCTTCGGATATAAGAATAGAAGCGTCGTCAGCAAACATGACACATAATTTATCTGTGATTAAAGGCAGTTCATTTATGTAAATGAGGAAAAACAGCGGTCCCAGAATACTGCCTTGCGGTAGACCTAGGTTTGTTTTTTTGAAATTAGACTGGACCTGTGTATTGATTTTCAAATTTTTATCATAAGAGTCTAATATTATTGCTTGCAAACTATTTTTCAAATATGAATCCATTAGCTTCAAAGCAGTCCCACGAATTCCAATGTGTTCAAGCTGTCTTAATAGTATTTCATGTAATACGCAGTCAAAAGCCTTTGTTAAATCTAAAAATAGTCCTACAGTTGTCTTTTTACTATCTATGTCTATCCATATTTGTTTTAAAAAATTATATATTGCTAATGTAGTGCTTTTCCCTTTTTGAAATCCGAATTGGTTAGAATGTAATGTATTAGTTAGGGATGGCGATTCTTTCCTAAAAAGATCGATTTTCAGATCGATTCGAATCGTAACCCAATGAATCGATTCACAAAAAATCGAGCTCTAAAAGATCGATTTCCAAAAAATCGATCTTTTTTACTATTTTTAAAAAAATATTGTTTTTTAAGTTTGCGTTAACAATGTAAGTATAAATTAGTTAGTATAAGCACAGAATATATAATAGTACTAACGTAGTATAATATAAGTTAATCAAATAAAAACGATGAATCTCAATATCAGTCACACTGATATGAAAAGTCAAAGATTAGAAACGTAACATTTTTTGAAAGGGAGTTTTTGAGTTATTAACTCTTTAACCGCTTATTATACGGGGACCCGTAGTCAATAATACGGGTCCCATTCAACTAATTGCAAATAATTGTATGGTAATAATACCAAAAATAAACCAAAAAAATCGAACGTCGATTTTCAAGGGTGATTAATCGATTCACTGAATCGATTCAGTACTACATATCGATTTAAAAAATCGATCTTTTTGACTCGAAAAATCGATTCTTCGATTAATCGATCTCAGATCGCCATCCCTAGTATTAGTCTTGTTTAAAAATGATATGATTCTCTGAGCTATAACTTTTTCGTATATTTTTAAAAAATTTGGTAATAAGGCAATAGGTCTGTAATTGCTCATGTCTGTTTTGTGGCCTTTTTTATAAATAGGTTTTATTAGTGCCTTTTTTAATTCTTCGGGGTATTCACCTGTTTCTAGAGTCAAATTGATTAAGTGGGTTAAAGGCAGGGCCTGATTTACCCATAGGCTAATTAGGCTGCAGCCTAGGGCGCGAGGATCGAGGGGGGCGCTGAAATCGTGTCTTCGTATGCACTAATCTAGCATCATTGCATCTACCCTATTTATTTCAACTAGACCAAACATTAAAACTAAATGTGTGCTTGAGAGTCCCTGATTTTAACATAAAATTTTGAAATTCCCATACAAAATAATCTTCAATCTTTACGTAAACGCGCGTTTCTGTTAGGCCGTGAGGTGAGGCGAATTCAACAAAACTCGCACCGCCCACTACAATATAGTCGTGTGTAACTCTTCACTGAAACGACTCAGTGATTCAAATCTTTTAAATGATTTACTGATCCATTCGGATCAGCGCCTCAACAAATGAATCATTTGATTCAATTGCATATTCTTCTCCTCAATTCGCTTCAAAATATTTACTAAAAAGACAATAAAAACGAATAATTCTTAAGCTTCACTCAATGACTGGGCAACTACAGGTATTTATAAGAGTAGACATAGATTATATGAACTGTATGGTTTAAAAGCATGTTCTTAAGATCCAAAGGTCATAGAATATGTTAAAAACTATTCCAAGATTTTTAAGAAAGTATGTTATAAAGCAAAATCTATTTACTTGCGTAACAAAATAAATAAGTTAAGTAACAAAGTCAAAGCTAATTGGAATATAATTAATAAAGAGACATGTAAATTAAAGCCATACGAAAGCGACTATTCCTTAAAAGTTAACAATGAAATTCTTAAATCTGATATAGAAGTCGCTAATGCCTTTGAAACTTTTTTCTCAAATATACCTATCATAACAACTAGTCAATTAAATTCTAGCTCACACCAAGCTCAAATTTTATTAGCTTCGAGTGTAGCTGAATGTCAGATTCCGTTTAAAAATTATATAAACCCAAACACAATTTTGAAAACGTTCAAAGAACTGAACATGAAAAAAACCGAAGACCTATGGGGCGTCTCTACTGATATAATGAAAACAGAAATTGATGTTATATCACCCCATTTAGCATACATTTTTAACAAATGCATTGATGAAAGTCAATTTCCCAATTTGATGAAGTACAGTAAAATAATACCTTTATTTAAATCGGGCAATAAAAGTGACCCATCCAACTTCAGGCCAATTTCTATTTTACCATCTTTAAGTAAAATTTTTGAAAAAATTATGTTTAATCAATTACTTGAACATTTCAACATCAATAATTTACTTCATAAAAAGCAATAATGGTTTTACTAAGAACAAAAGTACAACCGATGCGGGAATTTAACTTATTAAACATATCCTTGATGCTTGGGAAGGTAAACAGAACGCAATAGGTATTTCTGTGATCTATCAAAGGCATTTGATTGTGTTGACCATACAATATTACTTAATAAATTAAAACATTACGGTGTCTCCAACGCTGCCATGAAACTAATTGAATCGTATCTCACACACAGGATACAAAGAGTCAATATCAACAATATTAATTCGTGTGGTGCTAAACTGAGAATGGGCGTGCCACAAGGCTCTATACTGGGCCCTTTGCTATTTTTAATTTATATAAACGATCTACCATACTACACCGGGGACCTCTGTGAGATAGTTCTGTTTGCTGATTATACTTCTTTGATATTTAAAACAGATAGAAATGAAAAAACATTTGACAAGGTGAACAGGGCTCTTTCGCGAGTGTCACAATGGGTTAACACAAACAATTTATTACTAAATGCAAAGAAACGAAATGTGTTAAATTTATGATGCCTTATGTAAAACAGATGGATACTTCATTACTATGAATGATGAGCAATTAGAAATAGTTAATGATACTTTATTTTTAGGAATTAATATTGATTCCAAACTTCAATGGGGTCCTCATATTGCTGCATTAGCAGCAAGACTTAGCTCAGCTGCTTATGCAGTAAGAAGAATAAGATATATCACTGATATTGAAACGGCAAGATTGGTTTATTTTAGTTATTTTCATAGTGTCATGTCATAATTGGTCTACTGTTGTGGGGCTCTGCTGCTGACATCGAGTCTATATTTATATAAAATCCGACTGTCACAAATTTAACACAAGGAATAAGCACAGTCTTGCCGTTCCTAATATCAGGCTTCATAAAACAGGAAAGTCATTTGTTGGACTGAGCATTAAGCTATTTAACAAAGTACCACAACGTATTGTATGTATAATTACCTTTAAATAAATTTAAAGTCATAATTAAAGATTACCTTATGAGGAAAGGTTACTATAAAGTAGAAGATTACTTAAATGACAAGACTCTGTGGACATGAAACACATTTGCTTCTCTGCACATCTACTGTTATGCTTATTGAGTTTCTTGCGGCACTTCTTCTCAGCAGCAGGCCATTCATTCACGTCGAAGTGCTGGTAGGAAAAAAGTTTATGACGTGCAAAAGAATTTCTTGGTAAATCAAATTGCAAAATAAATACTTTGACTTTGACTTTGAATCAGTTGCAAAAATGTTTCACTTGTATGATGCTCCTCCTCTTTTTTTAATATTTAATATTTATTTTTTCTCTAGAGTAAATATTTAAAAATCTCAAGTCGATTCAATGGCAATGGAAACTAAGTTGTCTATAGAAACTAAGCCAATACAAGTCATGCTGGCAAACACGAGATGGATTTGGTTTACTACTTGGTAGCCTGCAGCCACTTGTCATGGTTTTGGTCTTATAATGCGTGAGGTTGCAGATCGATTTGAAAACTTTTATAGGTAGTAACTATGAACCATGTTAAAATTTTCATAATACTACTACTCTACTCAGTTCCTACTTTTAGACCCGTCCGTAACCTTTAGGCACATTTGGTCCAATTCGCGGTTGGGCCAATTCATGGTATTCGCGGTTGGTCCAATTCGCAGTTAGTCCAATTCTCGGTTGGTCCAATTCGCGATTGGGCCAATTCGCGGTTGGTCCAATAAAAAGTGTATTTCCAAAAACTTTTTTTTTTTGTGTATAATGTACTATATTCATCATCATAATTATTACAAATAATCTAAGCACATATTGTAATGTTTGTGTTACCGGCCAAACCCAATTTCAGGACAAACTAGTTTTGCCTAGGCTTAACTAATTTAAGACAACATAGAATATTATTATAAAAGGTTTTCAGGGTTTAAAAAAAAATAACCAGCCTTCTAACCTATACCCATCCGAGTCGATTTCCTTAGATTATGAAATTATCATAGATGATTTTCAGAAACACCTTGCAAACTAGAAAACATTACCTATTTTGGCCCAACTGCGAATTGGGCCAACTGCGAATTGGACCAACTACGAATTGGCCCAACCGCGAATTGGACCAAGTGCGAATTGGACGTTTTTTTTAACGTTTGGCCAACTGCGAATTGGACCAAATGCGCCTAAACCGTCCGTAACACACCTGGAGGGGGCGCGTCCTCATATTTAGCCTAGGGCGGTCAGAACTCTTAATCAGGGCCTGGTTAAAGGTTCTGCTATGAAATCAATACTTGATTTAATCATTAGGATCGGTATATTATCATATCCAGTACTTCTTGTATTCTTTAATTTCTTAACAACATCTTTTATTTCTGTGCAACTTACTGGCGTCATAAATATACTATTGGAACTACTTTGAGTAACTGGTCTATAAATAGGATCATTTTTAAGTGATTGTGACTTATTTAAATTAATGAAATAATCATTCAGTGTTTCCGCTATTTCTAATGGTTGATCAATAACAATATCATTGTTGTTAATACTCTGGATAGTTTGTCCGGTTAACCGTAATACAGTAAAAAAAATTAACGATGGTCCAGTCAACAGGACAATGCCAACTGTACTACGGGCAACTCACGTCTTTTATGATATTTGTTTTAGTTGTGTTTTGTTTTATTACTTGCCATGTAGATCTACTCTTATTTTTACTCTGATTTATATACTTATTATTACAGATTTGTTTGGATTTTTTGGTGATTAACTTCATAACTTTACAGTAATTCTGATATTTAGCTTTTGATAGAGGACAGCTTGTAATTCTGGCTATCTTATACAGTTTTCTTTTCGTTTTACTTGCTATTTTGATGCCTGTGGTTTTCCAATTTGGTGCCTTTTTGTATGTCATTTTTATTTTATTGATTGGAACACAGAGATCATAGATTAAAGTGAAAATATCTAAAAATATTTTATAACCATTGCATGGGTTTGTTTGAGCTAAAACTTCACTGAAGCTTATTTGTGAAATATATTTCATAAATATTGCTAAATATTCTTCAGGGTTCCTTCTAAATACGTACCAGGATTTTTCTGTAAAACTTTTGTTCGAGGGAATTGATAGTAATTGACATGTGTGATCTGATACACCTACATCTAAAACTTCAGCCTGACTTTGTTGCTTATCTTTAATTATATGACCACCACTGTATGTAAAGTTTCACACTCTTACGAGTAGTTTAATTCATAGGTATAATTAACTCAACTCAATTAAGAGTGAATAGTAAAAACTTGAGTTCTCTTTAGATACGCTATTTAAAAAGCGAGCTTTAAAATAGAAATAATATGGATACTTTCAGGCAATTATTCCCGTTGGCCACCACCTGTTTGTTTGTCCACCACTGGTGGACAGCGAAACAACTTTTTATACTGTTACTGAGATATTCGTTTCAGGTAAATAAATAATTGTACACAAACAGAACACAAAAAAGAAATTTAATAATAATAATAATTATAATTAATAAAAAACATGCACATACACATACACACACACACTATTTATTGTTAATCACCTAAAGTCTCTATTAATTCCTCGAACTCCTGAGTGTCCTGAGTGTTAAAATACACCCACCGTACACGTAAAAAAAGTCGGCTCGAAAACTCGACGAGCGTGATGTGATCGTTACTCGTATATTGTAGTCCTAATTCATCACAGACTAGTACCACCATATCCGGGTGCGGATTGTCAGGATCCACAAGAGGATGCCCCACGGGCGCGTCGAACATCACCATATATTCGACGTGTTCTGGAGTAAGATGACTCGACGAGGATATATAAAATAACTGTATATTGTGGTGTAAAGAGAACAGGGTACACCTCGCTATGATTTCTGACAACACTTGCGAGTCCGACATGTTTATAGTTGAGGGGATACTAATAACGAATGAGACTAAATCTATGAGCAATATTAAAAGAAATAAATATCATAATGATACATCAGCAAGTGCAATAAGAAACCTATATTACAAACAAATACCTTTATCCAAAAAGGGAATCACCATCTCTTATACCGAGCATCAAGACTAATAAATAAGATAAGCATGGAATGTAAGCAAGTGATTGTTATTTTAAGTAAGAATGATTTTGTATTATGACAAATAAAATGTATACCTACCTACCCCACATAGGAACATGAGGTCCATGGTTCAAATCTCGGTCCGCATCTCTGTATTGTATATTCTATTCTGAAGCTAATACTAGGTGCTCTAGTCAGGATTCATTACCTCAACTTTTCCGTAATACATAAATAAATAAAATAGTAGTAGGTAGTATACTCATCCTATAGCTTATGTGGAGCTATCACTCTCCATAAATACAGTTTATGAGTGTAAAAGTAGGGATTTGGGCTTTCTGGATCGCGATCGTAATTAAAGATTTAGTTTTCAGTCTAGAGTGAATCATTCAACTATAGAGCGCGCAGAAGCAGGCTCATTTGTAGGTAATGAATAATATCAGAGATGTTTAAAAATGTGTCAGCTGTTGTCACAATAAGGAAGGATATGATTTATAAAAAGTGATGGTAGGGAATTGGGCATTCTGGATCGCGCTCTTTCAACTTAATCAAAGTTTTAGTTTTCAGTCTAAGTGAATCGTTTAACTATTAGAAAGAAACAATCGCCAACTACGAGTAAGTCTCGCAAAAACATTAATAACAGCAGTATAAACATTACACCTACTCCTCGTAGTAGTGCAACTGAATGTACCCCAAAGAGCGCGATTTCGCAAATAGACGATTCACTTTTACTGACACCAAGTAACACACCAGATGGGTTTTCAATTAGGGACAGCCTTATGACAAAAAGCTTGGACAACATTACCTTGGAACCAGATCAAAGGGAATTAAATGACATTATTATCGACTTACGAACAGAGCTAGCCTCATTACAGGACGCGTTTGAAAACAATATATTAGAAAATAACGATCTTCGAAGACAAATTGCTAAACTTACGAAAGACAATCATACACTAAGAAAATTATGTAAATCGACAGTTAATGACAGCCCATGTAGTGCAAACAGCAGCAGCATTAAGAAGAAAACTACAAACTTAGAACTGACGCCGGCGCCGCCGGCGCCGGTTACATTGGCGCGAAAAATAAATACTCAACTTGAAGAGGAATTTATGTGCCTGCAAGAAAATTTTTTAAGATTAACAGAGCAATTTAAGCATGCCGAGGAAGAAATATTAAAACTCAATCAATACATTCTTTCCCTGGAAGACAGGCTATCGACGTCATGCTTTCAACTTGGTCATCAAAATAAAGAGGTCAACAACAACGCGAAGCAAAGAAATAAAATATTTGTCTTTGGTACCCAACGATGCGTAGGATTGGCGTCGGCATTAATAAGATCTAGAGAAAATACTTCATACGAAAAATACGACATCACTTCGCAAACAATGCCATACGCACTGACCACTGATGTGTTAAAAAAATGTTTCAATACTACAATAACGAAAAACGATAAACTAGTATTGTGCATTGGAGAAAATGATTACGATCTGAAAATACTTTCCAAGGAACTACGTCGACTATTAACAAACTTCGAAATAAATAATGTAATCATCTTGAATGTTTTGAATAATATGTATATAAATGTATATAATCTTAATAACACAATCCAAACAATATGTAATGAGTACAAAAACTGCCAATATGTAAATTGTAAATATAATAAGGTGTACAAAATATGCAATTCTATAAAGGACATTGACCATCTATGTATGGACGTTGGACCAAGTGCCGCCCAACATTGAGACATAGTGCACAATGTTCCTTAGATTAATACTAGTCTATAACTCAAAGCGCTTCAAAATCTATCCCAGGAGTTTTAAGAAAAAAGATATTGAATGTAGAGGTCTTACATTAACAAAAATCATAACCAACAGCTTATTTTGAAAATAAAAGAGTGTATAATATAAACAATGGATTTACTTGAAAAAAAAAATTGGTTTACAGAGATGATAAACATAACAAAAATGATAATTACCCTATGTTATAATACCTCATGTAGGCACTAACATGTCGTCTAGGTAAGTCTAAGATTATTGTATCTAAAAATAATGCAGAGCGTCTCACAACGACTTGGTGCCTAGCCCACCCCAAAAACCAAACTAGGCACTAATCCGTTATTTTGATCCCTGAAATACGAGCAATGCTCTGTATATGACTAAATAATTGGTGTGGGTGGTCCAGGATTTATTTATTTATAAATCCGTGGCAGGATTTTTTTTATTTTATATTTTTTTTATAACTATTCATGTAAGGAAACAAATTAAAGTGTTCTCATGCTTGGGCAGCATTTGGTCCAGAACCGGTCATTCTCCTTTTATAATAGATTGTATTGACTATAAAAATAAATATTTAGACGTTAAGGAATTAAAAAGATTGATTGTGCGAAGTGAACCATCGTCTCAAAATACGAATTTCAGTAAGACAAAGCATGCAAGTGTAGCTAAGGATAAGTATATAAAACAAAGTGTAATAACAAACTATTTCCACAAAGTTGATGCAAAGTATGTAAATATGACTAATATAAATATCGATAAACATGCAAAAAAACGTGTTATAACCGAGTATTTCCCTAAAGTAAGCAAGAGCCAGTTTTTTCTTGACAAACAGTGATAAAGATTCATCCTTTTCTTTAAAAATCTTGCATCAAAATATCGCCAGCGTGTTATCCAAACAGGAACTGCTTGAGCTGGTCTTGCAGGAACTACAAGAATCTAAAATTGAACCAGATATAATATGTCTCTCTGAAACTTTCTTGCGTATAGGCAGCGAAAATAACTTGAAACTTAATAACTATGAACTGGCATCGGCGTTTTGTAGAAACAAACAAAGAGGGGGAACCTGCATCTTAACCAAACGTAACATAGTCTTTAAAGAGATAACTTATTTAAAAACGTTTGCAACACAAAAGTCCTTCGAAGCCTGTGGAATCGAAGTTCCCGCTCACAACTTGCTGGTATTGTGTCTATATAGAACGCCTTCGTCGGACCCTAACATATTTCTTTCAAAATTAGAACAGTTGATGTTTGATATATCGAAGAAGTATAGGTCGACCACTAAAATTATAATTACTGGAGATTTCAATATTAATACGCTAAAACCTGGGAAAATCAGTAATATGCTAAGCGATATATGCAAAAATAATAATATGAAATGTCACATAAACGTGCCTACACGGAAAGATTCCTGCATCGATCATATTTTGAGCAATATCAAAGATGCCAGTGCCACCGTCTTGCCCTTACATCTGTCGGACCATGATACAGCCCAAGTATTAACTTTCCCTATAAATAAAAAACCTGTTGGGATAAGATCATATTTTATCCAAAAAAAAAATTATTGTGCCGAAAATATCAGGAAGTTCAAAAAATGCTTGAGTGATGTGTCATGGACGGACATATACGCGGAAACAGATTTAAACAAGGCGTTCAGTGAGTTTCATGATTCGCTGTGCTTATTTTACAACCTCTGTTTTCCAATAATCCACAAAAAAATTAATAATATAAACTCTAATAAACAGAATTGGATAAGCAGGGGTATCAAACAAAGTTGTAAAACCAAAAGATCGCTTAGAGCAAAATATTATAAAGAAAAAACAGCATCAAATAGAAATAAATATCTTAAGTATTCCAACATATTAAAAAAATGCATTACATTCTCCAAAAAGAATTCAAATATCAAATTAATTAACAGTAGCAAAAACAAATGCAAGGCGACATGGTCAATAATTAATAATGAAATGCGTTATACGAAAAGTAATGACAATATTGATAATTTAAAAATTAATAATACGATTTTAACTGACCCGCTAGAAATATCTAACGCTTTTAATGATCACTATATTGAATCAACCAACAAAATAACTATGACTCAAAATATGACACAAAAAAAAACTATAGAAAACACGTCACTACTTAATTCTATATTCCTCAGCCCCATGTCAGAAGAGGAAGTTCAAAAAGAAATTATGTCCCTTAACAATACTAACGCGGAAGGTTATGACGGCATTAGTACGAAAATAATTAAATCTTGTGTTATAGAGATAGTACCTGTTATGACTTATTTGGTAAACCTGTCGTTTGCTTCTGGCGTGTTTCCAGAAACATTAAAAAGATCAATTGTCAAGCCTTTATATAAAAAAGGAGAGAAGGACGATATAAATAATTACCGTCCTATCACTCTGATACCAGTTCTTTCCAAAATATTTGAGAAGTGTATGTATAATAGGCTGATAAAGTTTTGCGACAAATACAATTTAATCCAACAAGAACAATTCGGCTTTCAAAAACGAAAATCAACAACACTTGCCATGTTCACGCTCATAAATACCATCTTGACTAATATTAACAATAACCACTTGACTACAGGCCTATTCTTTGATCTATCGAAGGCATTCGATTTTGTAGATCATAACATCTTACTGCGTAAGCTAGAGTCGATCGGGATTAGAGGATTAGCACTAAATTGGATATCGTCCTATCTAACCAACCGACAGCAATGTGTTTCCGTAAGTAAAGTAACCGGAAATAAACTAGTACATTTTCGATCTAGTTACAAGTTCAATAGGTTCGGTGTTCCCCAGGGAAGCATCCTTGGCCCATTACTTTTTTTGATTTACATTAATGACATAACTAAAATTACAAATCACAAATGTATTTTATTTGCTGACGATATATCGATTATAGTGACAACAAAAAAGAGCAACGATAATTATATCTACCTTCACGAAACTGACATTAATAATACTATTGACAAAATTATTACATGGCTTGAAACAAATAATCTTAAAATTAATCTTAGTAAATCAAATTATGTACAATTTAATCGATCAAAGAATCCTAAATATAACATTAAACTTGACATCATGAAAATTGAAGAGGCGAAGCAACTTAAATTTCTAGGCGTAATTATTGATCAAGATTTAAATTGGAAATTTCATGTGGACCATTTATGTAACCGACTTCATAAATTTGTATATGCGCTCAGTAAAATAGGAAAAGTAACCAACTTGCCTACTGCAATATCAGCTTACCGCGCATACGTAGAATCTCTGTTACGCTACGGAATGATACTGTGGGGAAATAGCACAGACAATCAAAAAATATTTGTAGCACAAAAAAAATGCATCCGGGCTCTCTGTGGGCTCCCACCCGATAAGTCTTGTAAGCAAGTATTTAGAGACCTTGGTTTGCTGCCACTACCGGCCTTGTATATTTATGAGATATGCATGTTTCTACATAGGCATATTGTATTATTTCGCAAAGCATGTGATACAAACTCAAGACTAAAAAGAAATCCTCAAAGACTTGTTTTAAATGAAATCCCTCGTTCTGAGAAATATAACAAAAACTGTCTCACTATGTGCGTTAAGATCTATAATAAGATTCCAAATAACATTAAAATACTTAATACAAATAGGTTTAAAAAATCACTGACAATTTTACTAACTCAATACAATTTTTATGACATTAGAGAATTTTTAAATGTAAAGTTTTGATAAATATTTGCATGCTATCACGTTTTGGCTAAACATGTGTTCTTAATTATTTTGTAACATCATTTATACCGTGTTTAAAGCAAATAAATGAATTATTATTATTATTATTATTATTATACTCTCTCTAAAGTTGAACGATTCACTTAGACTGAAAACTAAAACTTTGATTATGTTGAAAGAGCGTGAGCCAGAATGCCCAATTCCCTACTACTCCCGCACGGTACAAACATTTGTTTCTATGTATAATATGTATGTATTTACAAAAAAATAAAAGTATATAAGTAATGTTTATCCGTTGTCTAGCATCCATAACACAAGCTAATTTTTTGTTTGGAGCTAGAGGGCGCTGTGTGAATAATGTCCAGAGATATTTATTATTTATTTATTAAATGTACAGCCAAAAGCATGTCAGAATATACACTTTGGACTTTGTACCACTCTTATGTCGGGAGCATAAGTGCTATTATCGAACTGCAAGAGTTTACCGTGATGTGCTGTTGACCGTACGTACTTTCAACGGGTTATTCCCTGTCCTCCGATCGGAACTCCGATTGGTAGGAGGAGCGGGAATTTTATTTCCCATTCCTCCGATTGAATGGATTTTGTTTTTATCACTGACTTAAAAGTACAGTTAAGGCCATTATACTGTATTTGATCGTAAAATGTGTGCAAATTCTGGAAAACAAGTGAATGCAGAGGCGACATTCATTTGTTTCTCTGATACTAATTTGTTTAACCCATTAAATCGGAGGCATAGAAAAAAAAGAATGAACCGATTAATATATACTAACATATTATACCTATTTTATAATTTATTTTACACTAGACTGTACAATATTTTTGTGATGCATAATCGGAGGAATGGGAAAAAAAATCCCGCTCCTCCTACCAATCGGAGTTCCGATCGGAGGACAGGGAATAACCCCTTTCAACCACATCATAAAGTTTTGATTAACAAGTATTTAGAAATAAATACCTTTCTCTTGATAATCACAATAAAATATACTTTTACAATATTCGGCATTATACATTGAAAGCGCGGTAAATCTACCTGTCTATCTCCCCGGCTAGTGCGGGGCACGGTACGCGGTGACCATAGTGATGTGTAATTCAATTCAACCAATTATTCGTCTAACACAAGAGGAGGACACACAGGACAGACCAGCCAGACCCCGAAAGCGGCACCTGTTCACAAGCATGACGTATCTGTCAGCTAACGTTTCAGTCAAGAATTAAATTCATTTATTCAATTTAGGCTCGTATAAAGCACATAATTGAACTGTACATGTAATTGTACATGTCACAAATTATAATAAATTACAAGTATTTAGAAATAAATACCTTTCTCTTGATAATTACAATAAAATATACTTTTACAATATTAGGCATTATACATTGAATATTTTTAATTAATTATATATTGAATGGAAGATAAAAAAAAAACTAACGGGTCAAATGATAAATTTTAAAGCATTCCGGCAAGCACAAATTCACGTTGCAGTTGCCGCATTTCCATACAGTGCAAACATCCTTCTTGGATTCTGCGCACAACTTGCAACGTGATTTGCGCTTGCCGGTTTTTTCTGGGAAATGGAATTGGGCAGGTGCAGGGCGCGTAAGCGCTATTGGACGAAATTTGCCCAAAATTTCGTCAGCCAATAGCCCACGGAAGTTCCTCGAGGTCATCGTATACGCCGACGAATGTATAACATGCGCATTTAAGATCGACACATTCAGAAGTCGGCGGAAAAGCTTTTTGTACCAGACTAAATTTCGAACTCTTTCCACGGGAAAAGCCTGCAAGAGCTGGTCTTTCTTGTCTACTCCTCCCATGGAAAGGTTGTAGTCCAGTACAACTTGCGGCTTGTAGCGGTACTGGCCAAATTTTTCTTTTCCACCAACTTCAGGTTTGTGGAATGTGGAGATCAGGGACACAACGTTGGAATCTTTCCATACTAATATGGAAAGATCATGTGTCTGGCTGTAACACACCTCTCCTGTGCGCATATTAGACTTATTTCGTCGGCGCAGACTTTCCGGAACAAACTCCCGGTTTAAGCGAAGGGTGCCCATTGTATCCGTCTTTTTATTTTTTAGAGTCCGAGACAACAACGGACTATTATAAAAGTTGTCCATTACTAGCACATGCCCCTTGTGCAGTAATGGACGCACAAGATTATAAACAATTTTAGATGTGGCACCCTCTGGCTCGTCTTGTGTGTCCTCCTCTTTGACTACATTTTGCGTCTGCTTACCAGCGTACAGTGTCATTTTCCAAAGATAGCCCGACTTTGACTCGCAAAGCTCATAGCTTTTTATACCTACCCGAGCAGCTTTGGTGTTAATGAGTTGGGCAAAAGATAAGCGACCCTTCCATAGTAGAAGGGACTCATCTATTGTTATATGCTGCTCGGGTACGTATAACGAGCTAAACCTCTCGTTGAGATGCTCAACGATAGGAGCAATTTTGCGTAGTCTGTCAGGGGTACCTTTGAGAAATGACAACGCGAGGTTGTCAACAAAATGCAGGCATCGTTTGATTGATTGAAAACGTTCCAGTGTCATGAAGTCCCCAACGTTACCAAATTTGAGGTATTTAAAACGGGGTACCCAATACTCCTTTTCTACTGGAAGTGGAACAATGCTGTGGATCATTAGTACCCCGAAAAATGTCCACAGCTCGGAAATGGTAAGGGGTACCCATTTTTTTATTCGTGCATGTACCGCTTGCCCTGGTTGATTTTTTATGTCTTCGGCGTAACGGTTTGTCTCTGAGCAAATTAAAGACATAATCTCTTCGTTCCAAATTTTTTCTAAAATTTGGAACGGAGACAAACCTGATACGCCGAAAGTCGGCCCAGGTTGACCTAAAAAATCTTCCTTTTGGCCAGTGAAGATATTTGGGTCACTAGACCAATCGAAATGCAGCATATCTTCACTGGCCAAAAGTCTTAGAGCCTGGTCGTCCTGCGTGTCTAGCTCCTCCATATTTTCATATTCGGGGTACATTTCGCGATGGAGGGTCGACGACTCCACATTTTCGTCGACGTCCTCTTCGATGTCACTCCCGGGATTTATAAGTCCTTGCACCTCCACTTCATCAAAGAATATAATATGTCCTAAAACCAAAAGAGATAATAATCACATAATTACATTACACCAGTTTTAGTCTCATACAAACATTGATAGGAGGATAATATGACGTAAAAATGTAACTCAGCAAGTGTATGCATAAGTTAATTAATTTATCCCATTTTAATTATCACTATTTCGCGTAGACTCATACACTTCCTCAATAAACGCACTATTAAACACAAAAATATTTTTTCAATTCGTATCAGTAGATCCTGAGATTAGCGCGTTCAAACAAATAAACTACAGCTTTATACCTTTCTTTTCTTCTTCAGCTTTATATTATTAAAATAAAGTATATTAAAGTTTAAAGTATATTCTATCTATATATTTTTCTATCACAGGGTGTTCGGAAGAACGTTGAACATACGACAATGGGGGGTAGTTGGGGTGGTCTGTTAACTAACTAGCTCAAAAGATTTCACCTACAGTCGTGGTCAACTAATTAGGGACACTCTATCACTTAAACATAGATCGTACCTTCAATGCGAAAAAAAATATTCTACGAGGCTTTGAAGCTTGTACCTATTGATAACAAGTAATTTGACTAGTATTCTAAATATTTTAGGGCCAGGAAAGAAAATAGCAGATGGCAATCAATTTTTTTTTAAATAAAAAAATCATGCCACTTTCACACAATTGAATTATGGATGGACAACTAATTAGGGACACGTAAAACTTTAACTGTAAATATGAATAAGCTGGTTATTATCTAAGTATTTATTACATAAAAAGTCTTTATTCATAAAAATAGAATACAAAACATATCATTAAACGAATTTTTTATTATCAGTATGGTTGTCTTTATTAGCTTTAACCATTTAACATCGGCGCGGCATCGATGCAATCAAATTGTTACAGGTGTCTAAAGAAATATTATTCCAAACACCTTGAAATGTCCCGTAAAGCTGACTTTTATTGGCAGTATGTTGAGCTGCAACTGTTTTCTTCGCTTTATACCATAAGTGCTCTATCGGGTTCGGGTCCGGGCTGCTTGCGGGCCAATCTAGTACCGTCACTGACTGTTGCGCTAGGCACGATTTTACAGAGTGCGCGGTATGTTTTCGGTCGTTGTAGTGTTTAAACCGTCGATTAGACTGGTAAGACTTCTTAAGCATACTATAGCATCGTTTCCTTCAATATTCCTTTGCATTGGAATTGATCAAGTTTACTTTTAATAATTTTTATAGATCCTACTCCATGTCCAAAAAAAACAGCCCGTTGGCGTTTGCAAGAAAGTATGGACATTGGACTGTTGCTCAATGGAGAAATTCGCGGTTTTCTGACAAGACCAGTATAAACCTTATTTCATTCGATGGCAGACAATACAGACAATACGTGCAATAACTTATAAAGTCTGAAATTAATCCAAAGTACACGAAAAAGCAGGTGAAACATGAAGGCGACAATATTCAATTCTGGGGCTCTATTTCTAGACATAAGAGTGGGGCCTATAAAAATAATTGAAAGTAAACTTGATCAATTCCAATACAAAGGAATATTGAAGGAAACAATGCTATAGTATGCTGAAGAAGTCTTTTCAGTCTATTGGACGGTTAAAACATGACAACAACGACCGAAAACATACCGCGCACTCTGTTAAATTGTGCCTAGCGCAACAGTCAGTGTTGGTAGTAGAATGGCCCGCAAGCAGCCCGGACCCAAACCCGATAGAGCACTTATGGTATGAAGCGAAGAAGAAAGTGCAGCTCAACGTACTGGCACTAAAAATAAGCTTTAGGGGACATTTCAAGGTGTTTGGAATAATATTTCTTTGGAAACCTGTAATAATTTGATTGCATCGAAGCTGCGATGATGTCAAATGTTTATAACCAACAAAAACAACCATACTGGGTATTAAAAATACGTTTAATGATTTGTTTTGTATTCTATTTTGATTATTGAAAACTTTTTATGTCCTAAACACTTAAATAATCACTATTTATCTATATTCATAATTAAAAATTTTACGTGTCCCTAATTAGTTGTCCATCCATAAAGTCAATGATGTGTAAGTGGCAAGGATTTATTTATTTAAATAATATTGATCTCAACTTGCTATTAGCTTTCCTGGCCTTTAAATATTTGGAATACTATCCAAATTACTTGTTATGAATTTCTATAAGCTTCAAAGCCTCGTGGAGATTTTTTTTTCGGACTTGAGAGACGATCTTGTGTTTTAGTCACATAGCGTCCCTAATTAGTTGACCACGACTGTAGGTCTCAAGATTTTTTTTAATTATTTTTTTTTATAAATTTCTATAATTTTTCGGTTTTGTACCTTTAAACCCGTCTAACTTTTTTTTTAATGACCAGATCCAAATAATTTTTTCATTATTGGAATTTTAGTGATTGGTAGATCCCTTTAAATAAACAGTTGTAAATTGCACATTGCTAGAAACAAAGTTATGGGCCCTCAAACATAAAATAAGAGTTGAAACAAATTTTGAATCTCAACTTCGCGTAGCATTTAAAAAATAAATAAAAGGGATGGATGACATCTGATTTGTTAAAAACATCTCCAAAGTGTGAGCTTTCTAACGATATGTCGTTTGTTTTGATATCTTTTTTGTTACCAAAATTATTCGATGTTTTCTACCCAGGCGGACCATTTCAACGAAAATCTACATACGTGAAAACTTAAATGTTTTGCGAAATTTATCAATGCAAAGGTCAAAATAACGAATTACTGGGATAGTGACATAAAGCAGGTAGATTTTTTCTCACTCTTGCACACATAAAGGCTATTTTTCTCTCTTTCACTCTGTGTGGAATGCGCGGCGAGTGACGCTTCCCAAGAAGGTAATAATAATAATGTTTCACTCTAGTACACTTATATCGTATCTTTCCTCTCTTTCGCTTTCAGAACAGGCGACTCAGTGTAAGTGACAGAACCAAAGAGGACAGAACTCTTAGTCGAGACTTAACTGCCTCTGCGATCATACGTGCCCTTTGTGCCTACTCTTGTTACAGTTATCTTCGTTTTGTATTATTGTTATCAGTTGTTTTGTTAAGTTTTGTTATTTCTGTTACGTTTGTTAATCGGTAAAATGACTTTATTTACCAATGAGAAATATGCGGACATTTTAATGGCATATGGAAGAGCTAACTTCAATGCGCGTGAAGCGCGTAGAATTTATCAAGAACGAAGATAACTGTAACAAGAGTAGGCACAAAGGGCACGTATGATCGCAGAGGCAGTTAAGTCTCGCTCGACTAAGAGTTCTGACACTTACACTGAGTCGCCTGTTCCGAAAGCGAAAGAGAGGGAAGGTACGATGTAAGTGTTCTAGAGTGAAACATTATTATTATAACCTTCTTGGGAAGCGTTCAAGCGTCACTCGCCGCGCATTCCACACAGAGTGAAAGAGAGAAAAATAGCCTTTATGTGTGCAAGAGTGAGAAAAAATCTACATTCTTTATGTCACTATCCCACTAATTTGTTAATTTGCCCTTTGCATTGACAAATTTCGCAAAACATTTCAGTTTTCACATAAGTAGATTTTCGTCGAAATGGTCCGCCTGGGTAGAAAACATCGAATAATTTTGGTTACAAATAAGATATTAAAACAAACGACATATCGTTAGAAAGCTCACACTTTTTTAACAAATCAGAAGTCATCCATCCCTTTTATTTATTTTTTAAATGCTACGCGAAGTTGAGATTAAAAATTTGTTTCAACTCTTATTTTATGTTTGAGGGCCCATAACTTTGTTTCTAGCAATGTGCAATTTACAACTGTTTATTTAAAGGGACCTACCAATCACTAAGATTCCAATAATGAAAAAATTATTTGGATCTGGTCATTAAAAAAGAAGTTAGACGGGTTTAAAGGTACAAAACCGAAAAATTATAGAAATTTATAAAAAAAAATAATTAAAAAAAAATCTTGAGACCTAGGTGAAATCTTTTGAGCTAGTTAGTTAACAGACCTCCCCAACTACCCCCCATAATCGTATGTTCAACGTTCTTCCGAACACCCTGTATAAAGCTAAATATGTATAAAATATAATAAACAAAAAATAACTAAATTTACCAACATTTCACATTTGGGTGTTTAGCTAAAGAAATTAAATCCTACTTTTGTTTGCATGTTAAGATTCTCCACAGGGTTTATTAATAGTTTAATTAAAAAAGATTAAACAATGAGAACTCACCAGGTTCAGGGGCTGAAAATAATTCACCAGCAACTGGTCCTCCGGGTGCTGCTACTGATGGAACTGGCCCTGATGGAACAGTAAATCGTACAATATTAAATTATCATATAATAATCTGCATTTAGAATGTAAGTTGATACAAAAATAAAAAATCGTCAGGACACCTACCAGGTGAAAACCCTTCCAATTCAATTTCGGCGTTCACTATTGCAAGGCCATGAATTTTCTCGACAGGGATTTCACATCCTGTCGACGGAGTTAATGGTGAACACCGAACACCGCTCGATTCGGGTATAGTGATCGGACCCTCGTCACACCCGTAATCTTTCTCTTGATCTGATCCTGAAAGTATCAAGTGAATTTAGTAGTTTGAAAACTAAATTTGAAAATAATTTTCAAATCTATACGAAAAAAACATACCATATCCTGTGGCCACATCTTCTGGTTCTACATACCTCGACGGACCAGCTACAGGTGATTTTGATACTGAAATGTTTATTGTAATTTTTAAATACTGATATTTATATACAAGTAAAAATTATTTAAAAGTACCATCCTTGTACCATCACTTTCATCACTAATATTAAGTCAATTACTTTGATAGTTAATTACCTTTCCTTTTAAGTTCCCAGGCTTGGGGAATTCGTGGAGGTGGAGTGGTGGGAGTGCCAGGTTTAAGAGGGCACGGAATCCTCTCTGGTGATTCCAATCTCCTAAGGACAAATATATTGATCGTAAAATGGTAGTAATATTTTATTGGGGTCAATGATATTATATACAAACAAAAGATTGGGGTCGTTTTTTTAACATTGAAATTTAAAATAATAATTATTAAAAGTTTCACACGTACGTTTTTTTTCTTGGAGGAGCGTCAGGCAGAAGGAACGACGACATTTTTTTTTTTTTTTTTTTTTTTCTTCTTGGCTTGCACGGCTAATGCATCAGCCACTGACATGTGTTTATTTTGTTTACAAAGGATAAGGTAGGGAAACGAAACGCGGGAAAAGGATTTTAAATAAAGGATTAAGGATCAGGTAAGATTATAAATACGATACGATAAAGGTATATTATTATAGTTTAATATTATTAACAGATATAAAAATGGATAACAGGGAATAAATATCAGGATCATTGGAGTGTAATAATGAAATGATTGAGGTCGGAAGCGGAATACGGAGGGATATCAAAGAATTATATAAAGAGGAGTGATCATAGGAAGGACAACAAAGGAATATATGATTTAAGTCGCCTACGTCGGAACCACAATCGCACGTGTCATCATTTCTCACCTTGATTTTCGCAAGGAAAGCCGGAGAGCACGTATGGCCAAGTCTCATACGGATGAGCGTTGTAGTGGTTATTTTACCAAATCTCATGTTATGGAACCAAGGTTTTGTTGGAATCACTGGTTGGATTTTTCTATAATACACAGCTTTATTTTGATTATTTTGGATCCAATTTTCGTTCCAAGAACTACGAAGGTCATGTTTTGGAAGAGCAGTCAAATCTGAACACAAATTTTTGTAGGCGTAAATATCTCCGCTAACTACTGCATCATTTGCCAGTTTATCGGCTCTCTCATTACCAGGAATGTTAATATGACTGGGAATCCATGCAAAATGAATACTCAGGCCCTTTTCAATCGCTTTAAGTAGTAACATCCTACAATGAAATATATATGCGCAGCTGTTGGCATTGCATTTAAATGGAAACCTCATCAAAGCTTGTATCGCACTTTTTGAATCAGAAAAGATTACACTTTTACCAAGTTTCATTAGCAATATGTATTCAAGAGACTTTAAAATTCCAAAACACTCTGCTGTGAATATAGAAGTTTCTGGTGGCAGTTTGATCTTTTGTACTATTCCGTATTGTTCATGAAAAACTCCTATTCCAACATTATCTGGGTGTTTAGAAGCATCGCTGTAGATGTAATGAAAGTCTGGCCAATCCATATCAACAATAGATCTAAATTTAAAGTGAGCATTCTTATCATTTTTGGATAAATCTAAGTTCAAATAAGTTACTGGAGAAAGTAGCAAAGATTGGAAGTTGCTTTCAAAAATTGGGAGGTGCTGAGATCTATGGGTAGGAGCTTGTAGAGCTAGAAATTTACGAAAGCTTATTATAAGATAAGGTAAGTTTTTCGAATAATTTATGTTTTGGAAATACTCGGATAAAAATTCTAGCCTAGGGAAAAGAGGATGATTTTTAAAATGTAAAGTACGAAATAAGAATTTATCACACAAAAATTGTCGTCTCAATTGTAGAGGTGGCTCACCACACTCAACTTGTAGTGCGATTATGGGGCTAGATTTCATGGCACCAGTTATTATTCTCAATGCTTTGGATTGAATGCTATCTAACTTCTTTGATCCTAATGTATTACCAGGTTCAAGAAAATAGGTACCGTAATCCAACCTGCTTCTAATTACAGCATTATACACCAATTTCAAAGAATCTGGATGGGCTCCCCACCACACTCCTGATAAACATCTTAGTATGTTCAGAAGTTTTTCACATTTTGCAGTGACGTAGTAGCAATGAGAGAGACCAGTAAGTTTCTGATCTAGAATGAGACCCAAGAATTTAACCTCTTTGAGGACAGGGATACAAACATTATTATACTTTATAACTACTGGGGGAGGAAATCTCATTCGGGTAAATAACACAATGGCACTTTTAGAAGCCGATAAACTCAACCCATTGTTATCTAACCAAGATTTCAAAGAACTAAGTGCCGATGTTAGGGAGACACTAAGCTCATTTAAGGACCTTCCTATAAAATAGAATAGTAAATCGTCTGCATATTGAAGTATATGGCAACCGCCTATATCTATGGAAGACTGAAGGTCATTTGTGTAAATATTATAAAGGATAGGACTTAATACGAAGCCTTGGGGAAGGCCTTTCCATATTACTCGAGATTTAATAGAATCTTCTGCCTGAACATGAATAGACCTATTAGATAGCAGATTTACTATAAAATTTATCAACATATGTGGGACTTTTAATAGAGTGAGTTTATTTTTTAAAATTGATATATCAACATTATCATAGGCAGCAGATATATCTAGAAAGGTAGCCAGAACGAACTCTTTACGCAAGAAGGCAGTCCTAATATCAGTGGTGAATATTGCCAAACTATCCATTGTGCTTCTCCCTTTACGAAATGCATATTGGCTCTCGGATAATAAACCATTGCTTTCAACATACCACTCTAAGCGGTTCTTAACCAAATGTTCAGCTAATTTAATCAGGATAGAAGAAAGAGCGATAGGTCGGAACGATGACGCATCAGCTGGCGTTTTTCCAGGTTTTAAAATGGGAATAACTTCTTGGGATTTCCAAGAAGAGGGAATAGTTCCGGAGCGTACAAAATAATTAATAAGGTTCAAGTAATAAGAAAGAACAGGATCACTCAAATGTGTGAAAAACGAATATGGGATACCATCTAAACCAGGTGCTGAATCCCTTACATACGAAAGAACCCCTTTAAGTTCATCCATAGTAAATGGGGCATTAAGATCTGGATCTAAATTAGTTTGAGATGGTAATAGACAATTATTATCTACTAGTTCTTGTTTGGGAACACATGGAGGTGCCAGAATGTCTAGAAACTGTTCAACAATATGATCGGGAAGATGCGATGGAGTTTGTTCTTTATATATAGATCTAAACCTACGGATATTGTTCCAAATGATGGTTGGAGATGTGTCTGGGGATATGGAAGAACAGAAAGATCTCCATCCTTCCCATTTTTTCTTTTTAAATAATTTACGAGTACTAGTAATTAATTCAGAAAGAGTTTCAAAATTGACACTTGTGGAATTAAGGAGATACTTTCTTTCAGCTGCTTTTCTTTTTTTTACCGCTTCTAAACATTCTTGATCCCACCACGGAGGAGATGGAATTTTTGGAGAATTACATTTATTAGACGGGAAAACTTCATCAGCAACTTCTATCAAGAGAGAAGCCAATTTTTCAGCGCATAAAGAATGGTTGTTTTCTAATAAATGGGGAAGTGAAGATAGTTTTTGTTCAACTTTTTCTTTATAGGTTAACCAGTCAGCATCTCTTAAATTATATTTTAAGCGCTTCTGTTTACAATTTATCTTTCCTATTCTGGTTTCAAAAGTAATTAAAAGTGGAAAATGATCGCTGCCATATGAAGACGACAGCACAGACCAAGTTAAAGTGGATGCTATGTTTGGAGAACAAATTGTGAGATCTGGGGCACTTAGACCTTGATGAGGATTAGTATGACGAGTTGTGGATCCTGTATTTAATAAGCAAAGATTATTATTGTCAAGAATATCTAAAATTCTGCTACCATAATAATTAGAATTAGAACTGCCCCAGGACTGATGTTGGGCATTGAAATCACCCATTATTATAATAGGTTTAGGAAGATTTGAAATTATTATTTCTAGTTCATTATATATAATGGAGGAGGGTTGTGGAATATATACAGATAAATAGCAAACATTATTTACAGATACAGCAATTATTGAGTAATCGCTACTATGAGAAGACATTTGATTATGTACAAAAGATAAAGAAGAATGTACAAGAAGGGCTACGCCACCGTAGCCATCAGCCCGGTCCTCTCTTATACAAGAGTAACCGGGTATTCTAAAGTTTGTATCTGGCCGAAGCCATGTTTCCTGAAGGGAAACAATAAAAGGAGATAATTTATTAATTAAATGGATTAATTCGCTTTTTTTATTCGTTATACTGCGGCAGTTCCACTGAACTACCGTTTGCATCGTTTATAATACTACTATTTTCAATGTTGGGGTGGGCAACGTTGGACGGTATAGATATAATATTAGATTGAGATAAAGAGTTAATCAGAGTTAAAATCAAATCTCTAGTGGTTAAACTAGAGAAGAAGTTACCATCACTGTTGATAAGAGCACACCCATTTTGGGAAGAAATAGTGTTGTGACCTTTAATAATGGACTCATGTGCACTACGATCATATCCCTTGCCCAGTTGAGGAGGAGGACGTGGTTTACGGAACACAGTTTTTTTATAGGACGTGGAACTGTTTGCTGTTTTATTATTACTTACTTGAGATGAACTTAAAAGGTTTGGTTCAGTAGAAACTGACATTAAAACATCAGCATAAGATTTTTTAACTTGTGGATGTATTTTTATTGCTTCTGCGTAGGATATGTTTTGTTTTGCCATAGTTTCTTTTACTGATCTTTGTCTTGCATATTCAGGACATTTTTTACTATTAGCAAAATGGGAACCTGAACACAGACAACAGGTTACGCCCTCTTCCTCAACAGAACAATTTTCCCCAGAGTGATCTTTGCTACATTTATAACATTTTGGGGTGGACCTACACTGAGATTTAACATGCCCATACCGACAGCAATTGAAACATTGTATGGTAGGATATATGTATAGATCAACAGGAATCGAATTATAGCAAATAAAGATTCTCTCAGGAAGGACTTGACCATCGAATGTAAGGACAACAGTCCCTATGGGAACAAATTCCGTTTGATTATTGTTTGTTTGCTTTCTTTTCAATCTTCTTACCTTAATTATGTTGCCTGTACCAGAAGGGACAGTAATATTACAAATAATGTCATCATCTGACCAATCTATTGGAATACCCCTTACTACTCCCATGCGAGAAACATTGAAACTTGGTATGAATGCTTTGAATTTACATTTTTCTAAAAGTTTACTTAAAATAAATGAATTTGCATCCTGATAATTTGAGAACGAAATTGTCACTCTGTTTCTACCAATCTTTTTAAGACTTCCATCAATTACATTGTTGAACCTGTTCTTTTTCAAGAAATGTCCAAAATAAACAGGATGAATGTTGCAGTTTTCATCTGGAGACGACTGAATCTTCTGTACATGAACAACGTATGGTGCCGCATCTGAGGCTTGGTAATATAACCTACTCACGGGAGTGCGCTCAATATGAGAGTCAGAAATACTATTTTTAGTTTGCGTAGGGAGAGAATGAGAAATTGAATTTTCCTTAATGGAACTATTTTTGTTTTCGTTATTTGTACTATCACATTGACAATGGAAATCACTGGTTGAAGCTACGTCTGACCTATGATTTCTTCTCTTATTGCAATGTTTGCAAACTTTTCGAGATGAGTATCGTTTACGTTTTACACTTTTTTTACTTACTCCAGACCCGTCTGTATCGGGAATGGAACCCTCCGTATCCATTCCAGACTGATGATTGTAAGAAATAGTTACATAACTAGCAACCTGAGGGCTCGTGCCCCCAGGATCGTCTGGTCCGTTCATCGGACCGTGAAGAGATTTTATAAATGTAAAAGACTTACCAGATGACAGCAATTATACACAAACTAAATAAATAAATGAATATAAATACTAGTTTTACTACTTCTATAACTTATCTGATCCTATTTAAATTAAAATAAATTTTACATTAAAGAAAAGTGAAAAAAGACAACCGCCCTATTCGACGTTTCCCGCGCTTTTTTCCACGACGACATTTCCTTCTTCTCCCTCATTTTTCTTAATATTTTTTTACTTTCGTCCATCTTTCGTATGATAAACGGCTTCATGGAATTAATATTATCTTTAAAAAGACCAAAGAGTATAGTAATATATTGGGAATATAGACCGACAAACTAATCTGTTCCGGTGGCGGCGTAAAATAAAATGGATGCACAGACTAGTTAAAAGATAAATCAGACAACCGACTCACGTACTGTAAACATGGGCTTTACGGAAAAGGGGGCCAGTGATATATGACAGCTCTTTTTTTTTTAAATTGTGGTGGTGTCAAATGCAAAGGCATTCTATTCAAACAGCCACTTTATTTATTTTGGTGTATTATTTGCAGGATTACCCTATTTGAAATAAAAGGGAATTCATAATTTCATATACCCGATACATGAATTCCCTTTTATTTCAAATTTGAGCCAAAAAGATCATTTAAAGAAGACTATTTAGGTGAAAAACAAAATAAAACAAGTTAATTATTTATTAATTGATTTATTTTTCAATTTATTTTTGTAATAATTAATCCTTCTGTTGCATATTATTTGGTAATTTTCTTCTTTGTAAACACATCAGTCCGTTTCAAAATGTTATTAATAGTATTCCTGTTGCTTATATCCATTTCTCACGAGTTTCATCATCAGTCGGAAATCTGGAAACATCAAATCGCTTGAAATTCCCTGAAATATGGGGTAATTTTGGGGAAATTTTTCCTTTTATTAGGCATCCGGAAATCGAATTATGAATCTACTAAATAATAATAAAATTTCAGTACATAGACATCTATGTTATTATGCTGGCTTCTGATGTAAATTTGTAACGTATTAAGTAATACGCAATTTTACCGGTTTGCATGTCAGATGTTTCAGAGGTTATATTTAGAAATATTTTTTAGATATTTCCCATTTATCAAGTTTTTGATGATATAACTAATGATTTAGCTCAGAAACTTGGTTCCTGTGAGATTTGAGAAAGAAATACCTGATCAAAATTTATAAAACAGTGTACTTACGTATGAAATGTAACACCCGCTTTTTCTCTTTGATTGTTGCTTTTGAATTGAAGCCAAATATTGAACACTCTACCATTTTGTATGCTAGACACAAACGTTACACATTCGATTAAATCATAATAATTTAGGTAGTAATCCACAAAACCTTTAATTAATTTGGCACTTTAATGATTTTTTTGCTCAGTTTGATTCAGTTTGATTTGAAGTTTGAACTCTTCTCTATTCTATTTCCTCATAAAGGAATCTCAATAAGACTATCTCACTCTGTCAAAGCATGTCAGCGGACCCTTAAGCGAGCTGGCGGGGGAGAGGGGTTACGACCACAGATTACGAAATGTCATCTGAGGTTGGCTCCCTGTACCACAGATAAAACAAACGCACCAATTTTATTACTTTGAGTCAAACGGCCGTGAATGGATGGAGGCGGCGCGGCGCGGCGTCGCGTCGCTTAGTGATGGGATCACAGAGTACTTTGGGATGGTCAACTCGAGTAACTAACCCGAGTTAACTCGTGTTGGGCTTAACTCGAGCCAACTCGAGTTGAATTCTCTCTGACTCGAGTTTGAAAACCGACATGGAGCGAAGTTTGCCGATCATTTGAGTGAGGAGGGAGAGTCATTCTTAACAAACAAGACCATTTATGTAGATTTGAGGTTAACTTTAAAGTGCCGGTTATTGTAGTTTTTTGTGTTTCTTTTTTTACTTTTAATGCGAAGGTGAGGGAATAAATTGGTAAAATCCTACTATCCTACTAATATTATAAATGCGAAAGTCTGGATGTTTGGACGTTGGAATATTTGTTACACGCACGCACGGCTGAACGGATTTAGATGAAATTTGGCACACGTATAATTTTTAACCCGGATTAAGACATAGGCCATAAAATTCCTATGGGAAACGTCTCATTCTCGCGGCAATAGCAATTTTGAAACTACTGAACTGATTTGAATTATTCTTTCACTGTTGGAAAGCTACATTAACCCCGGTAAACATAGAGTACTTTTGATTCCGGAAATGTGGGGGGAAGGGGGGTATATTTGAAAAAAGAGTACGTGCGCGGGTGAAACCGTGGGCGGAAGGCAAGTCTATATATATAAAACTCAAAGGTGACTGACTGAATGACATAGATAGATATCAACGCACAGCCCAAACCACTGGACGGATCGGGCTGAAATTTGGCATGCAGGTAGATGTTATGACGTAGGCATCCGCTAAGAAAGGATATCTCGATATTCCCACGGGAACTGGAACCACGCGGGTGAAACCGCGGGCGCCCGCTAGTTTTAAATAAACAATAACTTCCATCTAGTTAACTCGAGTTACACAACTCGAGCAACTCGAGTTACGTGAATTTTAACTCGAGTTCTGTTTTTGCCGAGTTGGCCCATCACTAACGTCGCTTCTGTCTATTTAGAACTGTCACTATAGACCGACAAACTTATCTGTTCTGGTGGCCAAAATTGGAACTACGTGAAATGCAATGCAAATCCGAATCCGATATTTAATGACAGTTTTAAATAGCAGTAGCGACGCCGCCACCGGAACAGATAAGTTTGTCTGTCTATAATATATGAGGGGTCATAGTATGATTTAAAGCAGGCCTGCTTTTGCCCTGCTTAAAAACTGCACTGCGATTGGATGGTTTTCTTAAATGCTCATGGTAAGGCCCCAGTTCGTCAGCCATTGACCTACATTATTGATCCTCCATGGGGAGGATCAATAGCCAATGGTGGCTGTATATGAGCTTATGCCTTTTGCCTGATGTTTAAAAGGTTTAATTTAAAGTTTGTGTCAAAATTGACATTTTGATTTGACTATGACAAACTTATCTGTTCCGGTGGCCAAAATTGGAACTACGTGAAATGCAATGCAAAAACGCTATGCAAAAACGAGGCAAAAACTATATTTTTTAATGACAGTAGCGACGCCGCATCTATGCCCCCACCGGAACAGATAAGTTTGTCGGTCTTAAAAAAAGTTTGATTTGACAGGATTTGCCATAAACGTATGTAATATATTTCCATGGGATTTGCAAATACAAGTATTAAGTTTTAGAAAAAGCGCGGGAAACGTCAAGTTGAGCGGTCGACTTTTTTCAGCGTTTTCTAAATTTTATTTTAAAAATCATTTATTGGATCAGGAAAGTGATTTAGTAGTGTTGTTTTAAGTTCATTTCATATATATTTTATTTATTTGTGTATTTCTCTGCAAGCATCTGATGAGTTTTTACTCTTTATTTTGGTCTAGCTAGCCTGCGGTTATGGTGCATAAACGCATTCTCCTCCGAAAAAAGTTTGCATGAACGAGCCTGAAGATCCGGGGGGCACGGTCCCCCCGGTCGCTAGTTATGTTACTATATCTTTAGCTAACTCGGGTACGTGCGTTACTCCGCGGAAAGTTCAAAATATTAGCACGTCTAGAGATGAAACAATATAGAATAATTTGTGCATTATATGCTGTAAATGTGCATCAAAAATAAAATTTGTGCCTAGTGGGGTTTTTGAGATATTAATGAAAATACGATTCCGCCAGCGTAACGCTTGAAAACGTTATCCTGGCGGAACGATTTTTACCTATTGGTCCTAGGGCAATTTTAAATAGCTTAAAAGATAGCTTAAATTTGTGCCCTAAAATAGCCAAGCAGCGGCATTTGTGCCCCCTGTAGTTTTTGAGTAATTGCAAATGCCGCTGCAGTAACGTTTGGCTTATTTTGCATATCTTCAGAACGGCTGGACGTACAGAAATGATTTTTTGTGAGATGATGCCTTGTAATTTGTGCAAATTTGTGCATTCATAGTTATTCCAAAGAAATACATGGTTAACGATTTAAAAAAGATTTTCTAAAAAACGAAAACAGCCTCTAGCTCTTGAAATACTTACGATAGACGCTGAATATCACAAGTAGCTGATGCCTATATGATACAAGGATCGTCTGACAAAATTTTATAACCCTACGTCTGATATTGACGAAATAAATCAACTTTTTAAACTGAAAACTGTTTACTTATTTCGAGCCGCAAATATGGGAGTTTGAATAACGTAACGATTCCCATTTTTTTGTTAACATTTTGTGCCTTTATTCAAATAGACACACACAACTCAACTCTCTACGTTATGTAATTAACCGTAAATTTAAATAAAATTAACAAGTAAGAACATTTCGAATATTACCCGACCAAGTATGAAACGTCATAAAAAACCGACCGTGCAGTACTTCAAGCCAACATCTTTAAATTTGTAGGATAACTGTCGGTACACTCGTGTAAACAAGTTTTAGTGTGGAATCGAGGTGAATATTTTTCATGCTTCAATTCTAATAACTCGATCATTTATTAACCTATTTTGAAATTTTTTTATGTTTGGGATGGTCCACTTTCCGTAGAAAGGTGGTTGTCGAGGGGTGATAATATGAAATAAAAAACTAACCTTCCGCCATCCATTATAGTTTAATAAAAATATTTATTTTGTTCTTTGTTCGTAAGGCTTCTAGAAATATATTTTTTTGTATTAATACGAAAAGATTAATACTAAGAACATCTCCTCCAAAGGATTTTTTTTTAATTTGGTTTTTGCCAATCGATAGACAATCAAAAAAACTATAAATTGGCCGCAAAAAATTGGTCAATTAACCTATTATTGATTTTTGAGGATTATTATTCATAATTTCGATCAAAGTTAGGATCGCCTGCCCTTGCTGTTTGTATGGTCAAGGTCATTTGCTCGGGGAACCGCCATAATACCCTAAAATAGAAAAATTAACATATTTTGACCAAATACTGGGAGGGTTGAAGTAAACTAGTAAATAAATAATACAACGAAAAAATAATAATATTGTGTTTGGTATTTTTCCTTTTGAACGACATATTAAATGAGTTGCATCATCATTTTTAGAATTACTATCTTGATATTATATATTTAAGTAATAAAATAGAAAAACTTGAAACTACAATTTTATATTGCATTTTATGGCAGCTTTTAATAGGGAGATTTTAATTTAAGTTATTCACTGGTTAAAGTGGTTAAGGAAATATAACTTTAATAAAAAGCAACGTAGGCTCTTATTCGTAATTTGTTTTCACTTTTTAGGTAAATGGAAATTATCGAAATGAAAATAATTAATTAATAACAATAATTAATTAACCGCTTTTCTACATCACTGTACAAACAAGAGAAAAGTTAGGTATATAAATTAAGAAGGTACGGTAAATGTTCTTATAGGCCGCTTTTTTATGACCTTTCATACTTGGTCGGGTAATAATCTAAATGTTCTTACTTGATAATTTTATTTAATTTACTGTTAATTACATAACGTAGAGAGTTGAAATTTAGTGTGTGTCTATTTGAATAAAGGCACAAATTTTTGACAAAAAAAATGGGAACCGTTACGTTATTCAAACTCCCATATTTGCGGCTCGAAATAAGTAAACAGTTTTCAGTTTAAAAAGTTGATTTATTTCGTCAATATCAGACGTAGGGTTATAAAATTTTGTCAGAAGATCCTTGTATCATATAGGCATCAGCTACTTGTGACATTCAGCGTCTATCGTAAGTATTTCAAGAGCTAGAGGCTGTTTTCGTTTTTTAGAAAATCTTTTTTAAATCGTTAACCATGTATTTCTTTGGAATAACTATGAATGCACAAATTTGCACAAATTACAAGGCATCATCTCACAAAAAATCATTTCTGCACGTCCAGCCGTTCTGAAGATATGCAAAATAAGCCAAACGTTACTGCAGCGGCATTTGCAATTACTCAAAAACTACAGGGGGCACAAATGCCGCTGCTTGGCTATTTTAGGGCACAAATTTAAGCTATCTTTTAAGCTATTTAAAATTGCCCTAGGACCAATAGGTAAAAATCGTTCCGCCAGGATAACGTTTTCAAGCGTTACGCTGGCGGAATCGTATTTTCATTAATATCTCAAAAACCCCACTAGGCACAAATTTTATTTTTGATGCACATTTACAGCATATAATGCACAAATTATTCTATATTGTTTCATCTCTAGACGTGCTAATATTTTGAACTTTCCGCCAGAGTAACGCACGTAACTCGGGTATGGAGACAGAAGGTTCACAACAAGACACGGACGGATCTTTTACTGCTCCCAAGCGTAAAAGAACATCCGCTAGAAAAGTCTGTAAGCATTGTAAAAAAAGGAAAGTTCATTGCAAAGAAGGAGCTACGGCAGGTTCTGGGAATGAACATGATTGTCAATGCAATCATAGTCATTTTAAAGAAAAGCAAAATGTTCCGAACAATATCTCAAATGTTTCAAATGTTTCTTCATCAGCGCCAAATTCATTACGTGATACTCCGGCTGATAATAATTCACGTACTCCTATTGGTAGGCTCTTTTATCTGGCTTCAGACTTGGCACCCTATAGGTACGGTTCATGTACAAAAAGAACAAGTGTCACCTAATGATAATCGCACTATTCATCCAGTTTCTTTCGGTCACTTCTTAAAAAAGAATGCTATTAAAAACATTGTTAACGGGAGTTTGAAAAAAATAGGAAGGAATAGATTAGCAATTTCATTTTCTGATTTTGAGGATGCAAATATGCCTTTTTGGTGAATGATGTGTTAAGGAAAAGTAATTTCAAAGCTTTTATACCAACCTTCAATGTCATTCGAATGGGTGTAGTTAGGGGAGTTCCAACTGATTGGTCTGAGGACGAAATTATAAAAAATATATCAGTTCCGATAGGAGTTGGTCACGTATTAAAAGCCAGACGCATAAAAAGAAAAAAAGTCATCAATGGGAAGCCAGAATTTGTTCCAATAGAAACCGTAATTCTCACTTTTGACGGCCAGACCCTTCCTAAGAGAGTATTCTTATGTTTCAATTCATTACCAGTAGATTTGTTAGTCCAGTCAAATAAGACTTTGAAGGTTACAAAAATTCCCATAGAGCTGAAAATTGGTATGAATATTCAGAATACTATTATAAATGAACTGTGAAAAGTCCTCATCAATCCTCCTTGTGCATTTTTTTTTATTGATGTTGAAAGTTTGCAAAAATAGGTTTTTCGCGTTTTTCAGCTAAACGGCGAGTTTTACAGGAAAAATAGTTTCGACAAAATTGTAGATCATCCGATTCCCTACAAAAAATGTATTCACACTTTTATTCATAAGTATTGCCATTTCCGTGATATAGCGGTTGAAAGAATTGAAAAACATTTATTTTATTCGTAAATGCACGTTAGTGTACTTTTATACATTTTTGAACCGTTATACGAGTAGTGTCCTTATGTCTTATACATACAAATTATGAAATTCTTATAATATAAATGAACGTCAAAAACTCTGCCCCTATTTTCATTTAACAAAGTTGGTGCATTTTACTGTTTTTTAAAAAAATGTCGCAATTCCGCTTTGTTTGTAACTAGTCAACCTTTGACTGAAAGTGGAGTTGTTACTGTTATCGCGGCATGAAAGCATTAATTGATGTAAGTATTGAAAGAGGTGATGGGTTTTCGGAGTACCTGAAAGACCAGACATCTGTAAAAATTTATGTGCAGCGTCGAAAAAAGTATACTCGAAAAAGTAGCATTGATGCCGTGAAAAGACTGCGCCAAGAAGCTGGTGGAAAAATCAGGATCATTAACATTCGTATGTTTTATTGATAGTCACCATGATATTTTAAATCAAGCTTGGTACGGAAAAATAGATAAAAAAGAAGAGCGATTTCGCATCTTAGAAGCTGTAGCAGCAATTATTCGAGAGTATATTCAATGTGCAGTGTTAGATAATTCTAATTATCCTCCACCAGGTTGTATGTTTGAAGATATTGTTATAGATATTCCAAAGTCACTGACTTATTTCTTGAAGAAGGTTATTTAAAAAAATAAACGCTTCAATTTAGAACATTGACAATTAGTATGCAGCGACTAAATCATATTTAAATTCAATTCGAGCAGCAACAGCTTTTGCTACATCATCAGAACGAGTTTTAGCTATAGTTAGAATAAATCCGTGGCTGGCGTGAATACGTTGATAAGTCGACTTGCATGATTTTTTTTTTATTGGCTCAATGGCTTCCTATGGTCATGACACACCCTGAAAAAAAAAATTCAGCTGAAAATGTTGAAAAAAGGCGGTAAAATTGCCGTCGTTCACAACTGAATAACTACATTTTTGCTGAACACCAGGGTGGATCTACGAGGGCGGTCAAATGTCATGTCCTACGTGTTTACTCAATAACCATTCAATTTATATTTCAATAAAACAGTCATTCGGTTCTTATATAAGTAATGAACAAGGTTTTTATAAATTTACGGCTATAAAGAAATAAATAAAAACGTGATTAATAAAATATGCCCAAATATTAAGATTTTTGCCATGTCCGAAAAGCACTACTGCTCGTTCAATTAATTATATTAAATCATCATAACTGTTTTGAGCACACATTTTCTAAGAAATATATATTACGTTTATAACACTACCGATTAATAAAAAACAAAAATAGTTATCGAACCATTTAGTTCTCTAAATATTGGATCAAAAAAAGTTTACAAAATTAAGTCATTGGTCAGCGCAGTTCTTGTTTTCAAGATTATCGCAACTTTGAGACATAAGGTAGAACACTTAAGTGTGTGACCAGACACCCCGCCCTGCTCCCCAGTCGATCAACGCACTTCACCGCGGAAAAACGCACGTTGTTGGCTCTGATAAGTTTTTAAAGTTCATTCTACAACAATTGACACTTCTATAGTCATTGTTATTTCTCTATCTAAATTCAATTTATATTCATGCCTACGTTCTTTTGCAACAATTTAGAATAAAGATACAAGTGTTTAATAACGTAATCATAACATTAACTAGCTGCCACGCCTTTTAGACGTGTTTCGACTTGTCCTTTTCAAATTCATCATTTGTCTGAACGTCATTGTTCTAAATCTTGATGAAGGTGACAATGACGCTGGTTGAGAATAATGACAAATGTTGTTTATGACAATGACTTGCGTTGAGAATAATGATTTTATTTCTTTTTACAGTAATATTTCCTTGATATCGCTATGAAACTAACCTATCACGTATTGCTGCTACATGCTGATAGTCACCAAACAGGCGACCTGCATCAAAAAATAAGATCCATCACCAAAACCCTTTCTTCTAAAACATGGGCTATTAGAGAACCCACAATGCGAACTACTGACTGAAATAGATGCAATATCTGAAACCTGGAAGGACCTGGACTGTCAGTCTTTGTTTGGAGATCCTCATGCTCACAACTATTTCCTGACAGAGCCCATGACGAAGAAAAAGAGCCATGTACTGAGTACATGTATTGAGGGACGAAGTTCGGGTCGCTATCAGGCGACTAAAAGCGGAAAAGCTACAGGAAGAGATGCCATACCAATTGAAACCATCAAAGCATCAGGGGAGTATGGTGTCGATATCTTTCATACCCTGTGTAACAAAATTTGGGAATCAGGAATCTGGCCCCGAAGTGGACTCACACAGTCTTCGTACCTCTACATAAAAAGGGCTCCACTAAAATATGCAGTAACTACCGCCTAATAGCCTTAATTTCACATGCAAGTAAAATTCTACTGCATATAAATCTAAGGAAATTTCTCCTGAACAGGCTGGTTTTGTGAAAGGGAGGGGTACTCGTGAGAAGATTCTGAATGTGCGCCAGATCATTGAAAAAGCCAGAAAGTTCAACAAGCCGACCTATATTTGCTTTGTTGACTTCTCAAAGGCGTTCAACTCAGTGAGGTGGCCAGTATTTTGGGAGACTCTCCTGGCTATGGGAACACCTAAACATCTGATGCACCTTTCTTGGAAGCTTTATGAAGAAGGAACAGCATCGGTGAGAACGAACGACGTGTCGTCAAATCACTTTCATCCAAGTGCCGGGGTCCGTCAGGGCTGCATTTTATCACCATTGCTGTTTAACACCTACACAGAATTCATTATGAGAATAGCACTCGAGAATTGGTCAGACGGAATCACAATTGGAGGTTATAGAATTTAAAATTTGCAGTATGCAGATGACACAACCCTATTTGCAACAAGCATCGGCAACATTAAAGATAATCCCTGTTGAGTAAAATGGAGCAAGTTAGCCTTGATATCGGTCTGAATTTTTTTTATATGGGAGCAGTCTGGATGACCTCACTCCACCTGATGGTAAGCGGAAGTGAGGTCCAAATAAAATAAAAATTAAGGCTGACTGGCTCAATAGAACAAAGTACCCATTGAGCCAGTCACCCTCACCCTGAAGGCCTGCTTAGATGCCGCTTCACGCCCCGCCTAAAAAGCCCTGGATTATAGGAGGAAGGAAACACATGAGCCGGAAGGGCATTCCATGACCTAATGGCACGGGGCAAAAAAGAGGAACTATACCTCTTGGTACGGGCCACCAGTGTCTGGATGGTATGGGGATGGCAACGCAGTCCGGCGCGTGTTGTTCGGGAGTGAAAAGGGGAGGACGGGATGAGTTGGAATAACTCTTCAGAGCATTCCCCATTATAGAGACGGTAGAGAACACTAAGACTAGCAACGTCTCTACGTAACTGAAGAGGTTCTAGGGTCTTAGTCACTTCTTGATTATCGACAATACGGATATCACGTCGTCAACCTGTCGAGGGCCTCCAATAAGTACTTTGCGGAACCATCCCAGAGATGAGAGCAATATTCCACACACGGGCGAACCTGTGCCTTGTATAAGAGACAAAGCTGCACCGGAGTGAAAAATCGTCTCATACTGTTCATTCCGAGTTTACGGGAAGCTGTTCAGATGACGCTCTTGATATATTATTCCCGTTGGTTCAAGTTGCTACGAACATCGATGCCAAGGATGCTTAGGCTATCCTGTATTGGTAAGGGCGTGATCTGAAGAGTGGAATGGGAAAGAAAAGGAGAAGATTTGCAGAAAACAAACACACCTGTCAGGTGTTTTCTTGGCATTGAACTCGATGAGATTGCTGGCAACCCATTTGGATATGCGGTCCAGGACCTCGTCAAGCTCGGCGACAAGAAGATTCCTGTTTTCCTCGGTTTCGGTCTGTTTAGCCGCAAGTCTTCCGAAATATCGTGCGTGGACAGTGCTGTCATCCGCATAGCAATGAATATTACCTAGTGATAACATGTCATTGATATGCAGAAGAAACAAAGTCGGCGACAGGCATTGAGGCACTCCGAAATTTATTGGGAGGAAGCGAGAAGCGCGTCCTTCACGGAGGACACGAATCCTGCGACCCTCCAGAAATCCCGCAATCCAGTCGCATAATAAGCGAGTTGGCAGGCAGACTATATGCCGGAAGCTTGGAAAAAAGCGAGCGATGCCAAACACGGTCAAAAGCCTTGGCAATATCCAGGCTAATAGCCATAGATTCACCATGCTTCTCCATATCCTCCCCCCAGAGGTGCGATACGTAAGCTAGAAGATCACCCGTGGACCGTTTTGGTCTGAAACTATACTGTCGGTCATGTAGTAATGATCTTCTAGTTAGCGGACAAGTTGGGAGTTGATTATCCGCTCAAACACCTTTCCAAATACAGAGGTTATATGGCTATGGGTTTGGTACCTGCTTGGTACCTATACTATTTGGACACAGTTCCAAACCAACGATTCAATCATCCAAGAACTCGACATCAAACAGCGTCTTTCTTCCATCGTCCAATGTCGTATTCTCACTTTCTTTGGACATATCATACGTCGAGAAGACATCTGTCTTCATAGATCTCTATGGAGCGACTTGTGGTGCAGGGGAGAGTCGAAGGCGCTAGAGCGCGCAGTAGATCACCGATGCGATGGACATTACATTCAATGGTCCACTCCATGAATGCACAAGAAGAGCTACAGTACGAGATGAGTGGTGGCGGATTGTAAAGGTTGCTACCACCCCTGATGTGACGACCACTCTGCCAAGAGTGTGACGACAAAGAAGAAGAAGAATATAGATCAATGTGGCCCTTTAAAGCATGTAATTTAAATGAATATTTTCGAAGATAACAGTTTTACAATGCAGGGACATAGCGGTTGAGGCAATAATATAGTATACATCAGAATAACACAGGCTATAATTTATAAAAATCCCGCGGGATAACGTCCTATAGTTCACGCGGGCGATGCCGCGGGCGAAAGGTTAGGAAATTATATAAATTAAAAACAACAGATTGTTACTAGGTACTCATGATTAAAATCATGTTTCCTACAAAATTGGGTTTTATTCCTGATATTTCAAAAACATTTATAAGTTTGTCATTGTTATCAACACAGGTCATTGTTCTTTACAGAAATATCATTTTCCTAATACGCAGTCATTATTCTGAACGTATTTTTTTCTTCTTTTGTCAATATTTTGATTAGTATAGGTCGGATTTGTGTGCTTTTAATATACAATTGCTTAGAATCTTGAAAACTATAGATCCTATATTGTACTGAAGCTCTGCACGTGGGTTGATAAAAAATCTAAATTTTTTATCAAAAATAACATTCTACGTAGATCCACCCACCATCGGACATACTGACTTATCAAATAATATTTTTACTTAACACTATAAATAAAGATTCACAACTCGATTTATCAATGTATGGTCAATTCATATCACAATGCACAAAAATATACAACTAGACTTACTCATTTAAGAATTTCATACACAAATAAACATAAATTGACATGTTCAGGTATTCAGTTAGGACCGGTTAAAATAGGTTGAATCAAAGGTTGTTACGTCGAGTTGTCAAGTTATTCCCGCGCGTAATGCCAGCAACTTCAAACGTGATATGTATAATTGTTAAAATACAAACCACAATTTATGTACATTCATAATTTAAATGTACATACTTGCCAAATTTTGATTATTTTTACGTGTAACAAAACGTTCAAAAATCAAAATCAAAAATTTTGATTTACGGCAAAAAAATTGGATTATGTCCAAATTGGCCATTTGAGGCTCTAATGAAGATATTTTAGTTATAATTCGTGTTTTTTAAGAAAAGCCTTGATTTCAATAATTTTTTCCTAAATTTTTAACATAATTATATATTTTTTACTTTCAACTGAGAAAAGAGATACAAAATTCCCCAATCGAATTTTTATGTGGGTTTTTCGTTTTATGGAAGCAATTGAATTAATTGAATCAAATAATAAAAATAAAATTATAGTAATGGTGAATGGTAGTACGTTACGTTCAATAACTCTGGTAAGGTAAGTAATGGGACGTATGGAAAGATGATTTGTAGCCGTGGACGTATATAGACGAAAGGAGTAAATTCCCAGTAAATTTTTTCAATTTACACCCAACACAGACCCAAAACAGCATTTATTTTACTTGCAAATATAACAAATAATATATTTGGGAACAAACGCTATCTACATATATTCCGATTCGACGAGTCATTTGGTGTAATGGCCAGAAGTCGGCTATTGCACCAAAGCCCAGCCCAAACTTCAAGGCCCTGGAACTTAGTACATGAATTCTTTATAATGCGTAAGTTTCCACTAAGAAGGGGTTTCACCCCTTAAGGGAGTAAAAAAAGGTGAATTTGTATGAAACTTCGTCCCTTTTTCTTATTCTAAGTCGGTTAGCAGTCAGACACGCAGCCCACCTGATGGTAAGCGGCCACTGTGGCCTATTTCATTGAGGAACACTTCACCAGGAAGCATCGTTTAATGTGCTGCCAGACTGTAGACTCATCTGATCTTCGAGCCTTTGATTTCAAGTCGTGTACAATTAATATTTAAAAGTTTTAGTTTTATAGATTTTTACTTTGGTGTCAGTTTAAAATAAAAAGGGGTTTTTTATAATCCAGCCCCAAGGCAGCTGAAGAGGGGTTTAAATTATAATTTGTACCAAATTCTTTAGAATGTGTAAGATTCCACTAGAAAAGGGTATTTGAATATTTCACCCCCCGAGAAAAGTAAAAAGGGGGTGAAGACTTTGAACTTTAAATTTTGTACAGGGGTGCTTCATTATGTGTAAGTTCCACTAATGAGGCTTATGGAAGTTACCTCCCAGGGTCAGTTTCCTCTTTATTTGTATAGACTAAACTTCCACCCGCCCTATAAAACAGTATGAAACCCATAGACTGACTGACCAATTACACTACTTAGCACTTGAAATTTTGTACTGGGATTCTTTATAATGCGTAAGTTCCCCCTAAGGAGAGTATTTTTTGGAAATTCACCCCCCAAGTGGGTAAAAAGGGGTTAGGAAGTTTGTATAAAAGTCTGTCATTTTAAAAGTAAGTCTTGTTTTGATGTAGATTTTTGTTTCGGTGTCAGATTCAAATCCAAGGGGGTTTTAGGAAAATACACCCCCAAGGGAGGTAGCAGAGTCAAAATTAAATAAAAATTGGAAATTTCGTGCAGGGGTTACTTATAATGTGTAAGTTCCCACTAATAAAGGGTTTTTAAATATTTCAGTTCGTTGGCAACTTCCAAAAATCCCTCTTATACCTTGTAAAATCTAGCATGATTCCTTCGACAGCTGTCATCGGTTTGACAGGCGTATAGTTTCCAAAGATCCTGATTTAATTGATGAATTTTACATAAATCTAAAAAATACTGATTGTAAGAGCATTTACCCAGACATCGATGAAGTGAATCCTGATCTAGAAAAAGAAAACTAAATACTTTTTAACTGTGCTTTTTAATATGGAAAAGGAAAAGAAGCTGAGGTAAAAAGAAGAAGAAGAAAATCATAAAATTAAGAAAAGAAGAAAAAAACATAAACATACTTACTTTTTAAGAGAAAATAAAAATTCAAGCTAAATGCCTATCTTATATATGTTTTTTTGTCGAAAATTTAATAAAATGTTAATAAAATAGGTCCTGAAAAATAATCTAATGTCTTAAAATTGTAACTGAAAAAGTTAATTGTGATTAAATTTAATGTAACTTGATACTTTAACATTTTCATGAAGCAAATTATCCTTAATATATGGTGAATAACTTGATAAGTCGTTGGTGAATGAATTGACAAGTCTTTTTCAAAGAAAACTACACTGAATTATGCAATGAGGCTTACACCGTTCGAAAGATCAGAAAAAAATACCTATATTCAAAGGCACAGCCATTTAAAAATATAATATCCTGATTTACCAGGCGACGCCAAACTTTAAAACTGCCGCCCTGTAAAATTGCAATTTTAGACTTGTCAACATATTCACGCCAGCCACGGAAATACTGTCTATGTGTAGTCACTTTAAAAATCTTACGATGGTACTGCAGTACTTTTTTCTTCTCCAACTCTTTATTTAATTCATTGCCGCAAAACAAACATCACTGATTGAAGCAAAATGTTCACTTACTTGCTCTAGTACGAGGAGGACTTATTTTTGATGAACCAGCTTCTTCTTCTTGGCGCAGTCTTTTCACGGCATCAATGCTACTTTTTCGAGCATACTTTTTTCGACGCTGCACATTAATTTTTACAGATGTCTGGTCTTTCAGGTACTCCGAAAACCCATCACCTCTTTCAATACTTGCATCAATTAATGCTTTCATGCCGCGATAACAGTAACAACTCCACTTTCAGTCAAAGGTTGACTAGTTACAAACAAAGCGAAATTGCGAAATTTTTTTTTAAAAACAGTAAAATGCACCAACTTTGTTAAATGAAAATAGGGGCAGAGTTTTTGACGTTCATTTATGTTATAAGAATTTTATAATTTGTATGTATAAGACATAGGGACACATATTTTTACTCGTATAATGTATATAAAAGTACAATAACGTGCATATTACGAATAAAATATGTTTTTCAATAATTGAAAAACATTTTTTGTAGGGAATCGGATAATCTACAATTTTGTTTAAACTATTTTTCCTGTAAAACTCACCGTTTAGCTGAAAAACGCGAAAAACCTATTTTTGCAAACTTTCAACATCAATAAAAAAAAATGCACAAGGAGGATTGATGAGGACTTTTCACAATTCATAAATAATAGTATTCTGAACATTCATACAAATTTTTAGCTCTATGGGAATTTTTGTAACCTTACTTCTATTTTAAGACCTAATTTGACTGGACTATGTACATATACCCAACCATGGGCGTACCCAGCTTCTGGCCTAGGGGGGGGCAAGTCCCCTTGAAAGCGGGGGGGGGGGTTTGTAGCGCGTTGTCCGCGGTTTTGTCATACACAAACACACCTACTGAAACGCCTTGAAAACGGGGGGGGGGGGGGGGGGTGGAGCGCGTTGTCCGCGGTAGTAGGTAGTTAAATATAAGGTTGGTACAAAAGTTCTCAGGGTTTCAATCGATAAAGTTCAAAGTGGCATGATAACATCAGTAATAATATCTCAATTTAATCGAAATAAGCGCGTCATTTTAAAAAATGTCGGTACTTCAAAGGATAAATTGAGTGAGCGACATTTTTGCCCAAATGGACACTTACTAACATTTAAACCAACATATTTTTTTTTATACCACATCAGTTGGCAGACAGACACGCAGCCCACCTGATGGTAAGCGGTCACTGCGGCCTATTGCATTGAGGGACACTTCATCAGAAAGCTTCGCTCAATGTGCTGCATTACTGTAAGCTCATGATCTTCGAGCCTTTAGTTTCAAGTGTACTGGCTCAACAGTTCTTAAGCTAAAAGACAGTAAAATATTATTGCAGAACAGTTTTAAATGCACTTGCTGTCATTGCAATTTTTTTATGATTTTTTTCATCATTCCAACTTTTAACAGCTCTCCATAGAGTTAGCTACAAGTCGCTTTTTATTAGTCATTTATTTCTTTCAAGGGTCGATTTGGTTTTCGGAATTAGATGAAGTCGACAAATGTTGTTTTTTCCTGGTCAGGACCAGGAAAAAACAACAATTAACGAAGATTCTACCTGTGAGTAAGTCAACGAAGTGCTTGAAAAGGTGGTAGGCGGTTGACGAGAGGTCTGAAGAGTAGGTATGGTGGGTGAGGAAAAACTTCAACGCTTAATTCGGTTAATTTTCGGATGGTGATTTGTGAAATATGCGGACGGGCGTTGTCGTGGAACAGGATCAGAAGTCGGTTGGGTTAGGCAGCGTTCGGAAAACTACGTCGAGTCTTCTCATCGCCGATTCCACTTCGGTCTTCACTCGGGGTATCTCTTCTCAAATTCCAGCAGCACAATGTCTAAAGACAAAGTCTTCAATCAGTGCGACCTACCCGTCATGACATAGGTAGGTACGGAGCCGAAAAGTTGACACTTACGGCACGGCTGGTCCACAAGTTTAAAGTCACTCAGCAGGCTATGGAAAGAGCTATGCTCGGCGTTTCTCTGCGGTATCGTATCTAAAATGAGGTGATCTGGCAGAGAACCAAAGTCACCGACATAGTTCGCCGGATTAGCCAGCTGAAGAGGCAGTGGCCATATCAGCCGTAAAACCGATAACCGTTGTAGTAAACAGGTTCTAGAGTGGAGACCGCGTCTCGGTAAACGTAGTGTAGGACGCCCTCAGCACAGACCCTCAGGCCAGGTGGAGCGATGATCTGCGCGCAAGATGGCTGGCAGGAGCTGGATAGGAGTGGCCGAGGATCGATCAGCGTGGCTAGCATTCGGAGAGGCCTATGTCCCGCAGTGGACTGTTACGGGCTGATAATAATGATGATGGGGATCAGATGTCTTCTGTTGACCAGTGCCTGGCTGCTTCAGATGCAAGTGTCGGTGATTGTCTGACCAAAGTCGTTTTTTGGTGGGTTTTTGCCTTTGGAAAGTGACTGACTCATAGTTCTTGTGCAATCCCTGGAGCTGTTTGCGATGGGTCAGACTTAGCTCCACCAGGGTCCTCAATTCGTCGTCCTGTAGTAATCTAGGTCAACCACTACGAAGTACATTTTCAACGCTGATACCTCCGGAACGAAATTTCATTGTTGAACGGTGCTTTTTTCAACGACAAATTACACTTTCAGATAGAGTGAAAAATTATTTGTAAGAAAAGATGTCGAAACGCGAAATACGTTGATGATGATGATATATGATTAAAAAGCAGTATTAGAAAACCCTGAGAACTGAACTAATAAAAAAAAAAAATTACTATGCATACATTTTTAATTTTATTTTATTTAAATCGCTTCTACATCAAAAGTAATTTTCGAGGATCTTCTGCAAAACGGTTTATAAGGTCTTCCGTGAAAGAATCGCCCATATTGTTTGCAAATTCAGTTTTATATGTAAGTACACTGAGCAAACAAAATTTAAAGGATGGAGCATAAGGCCCCGTTTTCACTTCGATTAGTAGTAATTAGGCGAGTTCATACATGTTCTGCGAGATTTCCAGGGGGGGGCAGCTGCACTTGTTACTTTGATTTGTAGTAATTAGACGAGTTCATACATGTACTGCGAGATTTCCAGGGGGGGGCAGCTGCCCCCCCCTGCCCCCCCCCTCGGTACGCCCATCCCAACTATACAGTGTTACAATTGTTGTAGGTATGGGCATATTAAAGCCCAGTGTCGGTCAACGCCCCGGTGTTTTAAATGTGGGCAAGGTCACTCTGGTGATAATTGCCAAGTCGAAGAAGAAAGCATTACCTGTTGTTTATGTGGTGGTCCTCACGTGGCCACTAGTAGAAATTGCCCAGAGTTCTTTAGGCAAAAAAATATTAAAGAAACTATGGCTTCTAACTGTATAACTTATTCCGAAGCTTTAAAGCGCCATCCTCCCATTCTGAAAACCTATGCAGATATTCTAGCTTCTCCGCCAGTTTCACGTAATAATTCAAATATTGATTTTTCTACCAAACATGTTTCTAATAATAAGTCCTACAAAAAGACAGTCTTTTTAAAACCGAAATCGCCATCAAAACCTGTAAAAGGTTATGATCGCGTAACGCACGATCTTTTGACTAAAGATTATAGTACTCCCTTTGCACCTGCTAAAAATATTTTGACAAATAATAATGAAAAAAGATCTCTTGAGGATCTACCAATCAAAGACTTAATTATTGCATTAATTACATATTTGACTCAATCTGACTTAAAAGCTTCACCGTCCAACGTTGCCATACCTGCTCAGGAAATTTTAGATTTAACAAAAGTCCATAATGGATCAGTACGAAACAGTGATCCAGTGGAATTGTCGGAGCATCCAAAATAGGAAATCCGACTTGTACTTTATGATTAATAAGTATTCTCCATTTATTATTGCACTTCAGGAAACCTGGCTTCGGCCAGATTCCTTTTTTAAGATTCCCGGTTTCTCTTGTGTCCGAAAGGACCGGGCTGACAGCTACGGTGGCGTAGCTTTACTTGTAAAGCGTTCTATACCATTTGTACATATTCCTACACCTAATCACCGTTGTGATTATTCTATAGTTGCTATTCGTGTAAATGATATTTCTTTTGTTTCTATATATATCCCTCATCCTTCTTCTGTAATATACGATGAAATAGAATTACTTAATTTTTAATAACTTACCCAAGCCGTTAGTAGTAATGGGCGATTTTAATGCTCAACACCGATCTTGGGGAAGCTCCAGTTCAAATTACTATGGGAGTCGTATTTTAGAAATTTTAGACAGTAATAATCTTTGCATACTAAACACTGGTTGTCCTACTCGTCGTACTCAACCACACGAAGGCATTAGTGCTCCAGATTTGACCCTTTGTTCTCCACATCTCGCTTCGTCTCTGACATGGGCTACATTGCAATCTTCATTTGGCAGTGATCATTTCCCCGTTCTCGTTTCATTTCCACCTTCTAATAAATCGTTTAATGCTCGTGGTCCACGCATGAAATTCAAGCTGTTAAATGCTGATTGGCAACTGTATAGAGAGAGGGTGGAACAGAGTGTTTCCTCGCTCCCTATTGTCACTGATAACAATCAATCTGCATGTGCTGAAGCTCTGGCTTCTCTCTTATTGAAAACTGCTGAAGATATTTTTCCAGTGAAACATGGTCGTAAAAAAATCCCTTGTCCGCCTTGGTGGGATACGGAATGCCATAATGCAGTAAAAAAGAGGAAAGAGGCTGAAGTTAAGTACCGTGCCCACACTACAACAGAAAACTTTAACGAACTTTCTGAAATCATTGTCAGCACTCGCAAACTGTTTAAACGAAAAAAATGGGAGGGTTGGAGAACTTTTTGTTCTTCTATCTCACCAAATACCAATCCATCCACTGTTTGGACTAATATTAGAAGATTCCGGTCTGTTTTTAAAGAATCTTCTCCTCATACCCTTCATGAACCCCTAGTTGAGAAGTTTTTGGATAAACTAGCCCCTTCTTTTGTACCAGAAAACATCACATTTGTGACTCCATCTATCGGAGATATGGACCAATCTGGTTTAGGCGCTCCATTTAGCTTATCTGAGCTCAAAGGAGTTCTTTCCTACGTTAAAGACTCTGCCCCTGGTAGCGATGGAATACCTTATTCGTTCTTCCTTCACTCATCTCAGTGATTCTAGTCTTATGTATTTCTTAGATATTATAAACTCAATAATGCACACTGGTTGTTTTCCTTCTCATTGGAGGCAACAAGAGGTAATTCCAATACTTAAGCCGAATAAACTGTCTGATCACGCCGACTCTTATCGCCCTATTGCTCTTTCTTTAGTTATTGTTAAAATAGCAGAACATTTAGTAAAAAACCGATTAGAGTGGTTTTTAGAAAACGGAAAGTTACTAAGTAATAACAAGTTTGGGTTTAGAAAGTGTAAAAGCACTATGGACAGTAGGTATTGCTATTTTTTGTACTGATATTCGTCTCGCTTTTTCATGTAACGAATCACTGATCGCTGCATTCATTGATATTACTGCTGCATATGACAACGTTTCGACATCTATTCTTAAAAATAAATTGCTTGAAGTCCATCCAGTGATACTGGTTAATTTTATTGTAAATCTTCTCTCTGAGCGTATTATTGATATTGTTTTAGATGATTCTCATAAACATACAAGGTTATTATGGCAAGGCCTTCCTCAAGGTTCGGTGTTAAGCCCAATCCTCTTTAATCCTTCTAGATCCGGAACACTAGACACAATAGAAAATCTATTGTTATGCGGCACCCGAGTGCCGGTTCGGCGTTGAGTGGTTAACATTTATTCACACGATTTAGAACGTTCTCTTCCCAACAACGTTAATATTCTCCAATATGCTGATGATTTGTTATTATACATATCTGGTAGTAACATTCAAAACTTGTGTTTGTCATTGACCACTTCCCTTCAATATCTAAAAACTTGGTTAGATAATAATGGTCTCAGTCTTTCTGTACCTAAAAGTTCAGTAGTATTATTTTCTAGAATGCGTTGCCCACCTCCAATTTCTGTTTTATATGACAACTACACTATCCCTGTGAAAAATGAGGCCAAATTTCTCGGAGTTATTCTAGACTCCAAATTATCAGGTTTGTCACATTGTTATTATATTACCGCTAAATGTGAACGTCACATAAATATTTTACGATGTTTGTCTGGGGTGTGGTGGGGAGCCCATCCGTTCTCTTTAAAACTCTTATATAATGCCCTTATAAGAAGTACTCTTGATTATGGTACTTACTTTTTAGAACCCTGTAGTGTAGTTGGTCTTAAAAAATTAGATGTCGTCCAAACAAGAGCCCTTAGAATTGTAGTCGGGGCTATGAAGTCTACCCCTAATAATGCCCTACAAGTCGAATGTGGTGATCCACCTCTGAGACGTCAATACTTAAGTGACAGATTTATATTCCGGACACTCCAATATTATAATCACCCTCTATACAGTAAACTTAAGAAGTTGTCAGAGCTTATTGAAACGAGTCCATACTGGTCGAATAAACCCTTACCATGTTCCGTTATAAGTTTTCGTAAATTTTCAGCCCTCGAAGCTCCTACACACAAATGTTCAAATCTTCCTTTGTTTTCTATTGATTTTCAAGCTTTATTACACCGTCCAGTGGTTCATTTTGATTTGAATATTCCTAAAAAAGACCCGTCTTCTAATGTTAAATTCAATGAAATGGTTGCCGAAAAGTGGCCTGATTACCATCACATCTTTTGTGATGCTTCAAAGCATTCCCCAAACTCTCATGTTGGCGTTGATGTATATCATCAACAATATAAAATCAATCAGAAGGTGAAATTTCCTCCTGAATCATCAGTTTTTACAGGAGAAATTTATGGTTTATACAAAGCTTTAGAATATGTCTTACTCATGAAATTAAAGAAAACCATTATTTTTTCAGATTCTAAAAGTTCGTTAGAAGCTTTAGTCATGTAGCGTGTCGAGTATCAGGGAGATAATTCAGACTCGGAGATCAGATTTGGAATGATTTTATTTACAATAACTTAAGTATATATACAAAAATAAAACTAAATCTTATTGGCTAAAAATAAATCAACGAATAGAAAACCTTACATAACTACCAATAAAAACATAGGAAAGAAATAACAAATAGGAAAGCTTACATATCTACCAATAGAAACACAGGAACGAAAATATAAAATTAATGACAATTTAGAGACTACTGATTGGCTATAATTATAATACAGAAAAATATAAACAAATTAGAGGGCCTGCATTTCCTCCAATGAGAGAGAAGCAATACCGCCGGGTTAGAGCCGCGATCACGCCACGGTCTCGCGACTGCTATGCCCCTAGCGGCGGGTCGACGATGCACTCGATGAAGATTTTTGTATGGAGGCTGGCTTACCTTGTGGTACGCCATTTTGATTTTTTTTCAAAATAGCGTTCACTTAAAATTCTATGAACAATCGATACCTTACATTAATACAAACATAATATGTTATTAGACAAAAACCTGTAAAGTGTCACATTTTAAAGCTATTAAAGGTTTACTTCTTTATTTTAAGATTTTTTTGTGTCAAGTTATAGTGCACATAAAATTCATTCATGCAATGGATACCTGACATCAATACAAACATAAAATGTCATTAGATGTAAACCCGTGAAGTGTCACGTTTTAAAGATATAAGCAACTAAAGATTTATTTTGAGTTTTTTTTTTGTCTCGAGTTATAATTCACATAAAATTCATTTAAAATTGGGTACCTGACATCAATACAAACATAAAATGTCATTAGACAAAAACCCGTAAAGTGCCACGTTTTAAAGATATAATCCAGAGAGTATATTGAATATATCCGTACCGCGCGTGAATACGTTGATAACTCGAAATGTCGTTTTTTTTTTTTTTTAGCTTAAACGCTTCTGTGACCTTATACCCTACCGGTATTAAAAACTCAACTCGAAATACTCAAACAAAATCAAATTATTGCTTTCGTACATAAGTGGGTATCTACAATTTTGGCCATAAATATTTGATAAAACGACATGTCAAATTAATAATACTTAACTGACAGCGTTTATATTATTGCATTTCGATTTATCAACATAAGTCAGAACATGCATTAGTTAATATATCAACATATACGTTTGTGGATTTGCGAGTGTAATATGACAAAATCAGTTATCAAGTTATGAACGTCTTTGAGTACGAATCACACACATATTATATCGAGTTATCTAGTTAAGCACGCTATCAAAAGTTGATATATAAAGGAATATTTCGAATTGTCTAGTTTTATTTTATAATAAAATCACACGAGTCATAACAAGTTCTTTATAATGGACAGCATTATTGTTTATATAATAACCAATCGTGAATTGTTACGTTTATTATCTTTGACAATACTTTCAAATATGCATATAATTTAACTTTTATAAAAATAAAATCATTTCATCGTTTTAAGAATTTGATTTGATTTCATCATTTTGGTAATTTTAACTCAATTGTAAACATGTAGGGCAGGTTTATACTTGAATGGCTTTCATATTACAAGTCACTGCAGATCTGTAGGTACATGCTCAAAATCGGTTCGTTCATTCAAAAGATCGTGTCGGAACTTGTCTGTATTGAGTATCTCGTTGTCGAAGGTTTTATTGTAAGAACGTTACTTAAGTGTTTTGTATTACAACAACTATTTTTATGAAGAGAAACCCTTTATTCCCATTTGCCCCCACAAAGATTGCCGCCGGAGGCAATGGGGAATAAAAATTCCCAGTTGCCTCCGGAGGCAACCGGGAAGTTATTGCCCCCACTTTAGCTTCGCTGTACATTGCTGCTGTCTCTCCCTCGTAAATAATGAAAGCATGAAATAACTTATTCAAAATGTACCCTTTAGAGATGATATCATTTAGGCTATAGAAATTTTCTAATATTGTAGTTGGTTATCAAAGTAACAGGTACGTAAGTAAATTTTAAGCGAAAGAATAAAAATACAAGAATCATTTATATCATAGTTTATTTTTATTGCTTATGATTAAACATGTTTATATAAAAAAAGAAACTGGTCATTTTGTATCAACTTTTTAAATACCTACATCAATTGATACATAGGTTTCCCTTTGATTTTCTGAGAGCAATTCTTCTTAGTGCTAATTGTACTAAGAAAGTTCTAGTATACCTTTAAATTTATAAATATAATCAGAGTCTCATTTAGTTACGTACAATCATTGATTAATCGGCCAACTTAATTAAGTTGTTTCCGTAGAACTAATCTTTATTAATCTTTTGAACTTGAATCTAAAGTTCAGTATGGTTCAGTACAGATTATCTACTCAACGTGTAAGAAAATAAATAGCGTTCTTTGACACAATGTAAAGTCCAATTTCGCATGAATATATAGATGCATCACGCATTCAGTTTTCGTTCACACAAGAACGAATGATAATAATTATGGATGAAATAAGGTGGTTGATTTTTATTTATTTTAAATATATTTATATAAATACTATGAAGTTAAAATCCTAAAACCCTATTTTATTATGTCAAATGTTGATTATCTGTGATTTAAACTTATTGAAAATTTTAAGTCTTTTAGAATAGTTTATTATAAACAAGAGAGCCTGATTAATGCGTGAGTAAAAAGTTTCTTATAATATTATAAGATTTTCATATTATAAGTATTTTCTTCTATAATACATCTTTCTTAGTACAATTAGCACGAAATATACTCATAAAAGGAAATCATAGAAAAAACTATGCAATAATTTAAGTCTAAATGATATCATCTCTAAGGTACAGGTTTGAATAAGTTATTTCATGCTTTCATTCTTTACGAGGAAGACAGCAGCATTGTACAGCGAAGCTAAAGTGGGGGCAATAACTTCCCGGTCGCCTCCAGAGGCAACTGGGAATTTTCATTCCCCATTGCCTCGGGTGGCAATCTTTGTGGGGGCAAATGGGAATAAAGGCTCTAAAAGATCCAGCATTTCATTAATTTTATAAAAATATAAAAACAGACAATGACGAAGAAGAAAATACAGAAGACTATGAAATTTTGAAATGTCTATTTTTTTTTCTTGTTATTTGGTACAATTTCATAAATTCAAAAAGAATATAGGATTTTTATTGGTTTCTGCAATTAAACTTTGTTATTACTTCATTTGGTTTTTGTTTTAATTCAATAATTACAGTTTGAATTTATATCTTTCTTCAGTGAATAAGTTGATAAGTCGTCGGTGAACAACTGGATAAGTCTGTTTTTAAGCGCATTAACAAATATTACATTTATTTTGTAACGTAGACTTAAAACAGGTCCTAAAAGAACCTTAATTCAACAGTTAAAAAAGTAATCATCATTAATTTCGATTTACCAGTAGATCGTAAACTTTAAATTGGCTGCCCTGAAAAGTACGCAAAAATGACATATCAACTTATTCACGCGCGGTACGGATATGGAGATAGAGGTATCAGTTAAAAATCGTACTACTAGCGCTGACGGCGTTAAAAACCGTAACTAATGCGATGATATAATTATATAACCTGACGTAGGTATAGTATATATAGAATGCACCATACGTGGTAGTTTTGTATTTTTCATATTTTTAAATGCTATCTTAGTCAAAAGGGAGAGATTTAAAGAAAACAAACGAATGCAATTTCCCCTTTTATTAAACACAAAAATAATCCATGTATAAAATACAGATTTCATAAGATTATTTAGAGAAACAGTAAATTACATAAATACGATAGAAATTACGATAGAAAAGTTCAAGGTCCAGTAAGTAATACCAGGGTTCACAGTCAAAACAGAATCTTCGGGGCCCGGGGTCAATGCACAGTCAGTAAAAACATGGTAAAAACACAGAAAATCACAAAAAAGACAGAAGAAAATCGAGACGAAATCAAACCAAAACACAAGTGAGTGACAATGACAGATGATGATTGTTGACAGATTATAGCCTGTCATGATTGTTTCTTTTCACAAATTCACAAACGAATCAAACATGTCTAGTTGAAATATTTTTTGAATAATATATTGTTTATAATGTTTGAACTCGTTAATTATATAAGTATTATAAATATGAAAAAAGGGACTGTTATAATTAAAGCAAGTTAAATATTTGTCATTTTCTTTTTGGTTAACTCTGCCATGACTCTGCCTGTAACGAAACGTCTTACGTATCAACTGCAAAATGTTGCCATAACGAATAATTATTTAGTGATACCATTACTCAGGTAAATTTCATGAAAAGAGCCATCTATCGATAATAACTGGAAATAACACAAATTACACGAATTTCATAGAACCTCTTTTTGTATGGAGCTGCAAACACCGTGATATAATCAACTAAAGTCTAATTTCTTTATTTTAAGATTTTTTTGTGTCAAATCACATAAAATTCATTCAAAAATGGATACCTGACATCAATACAAACATAAAATGTCATAAGATGTCATTATTACTATAACTTGTGAAAAAAATTCAAAATAAAGAAGTAAAACTTTAGTTGCTTATATCTTTAAAACGTGACACTTTACGAGTTTTCGTCTAATAACATTTTATGTTTGTATTGATGTCAGGTACCCATTTTTAAATGAATTTTATGTGAACTATAACTCGAGACAAAAAAAAACTCAAAATAAATGTTTAGTTGCTTATATCTTTAAAACGTGACACTTCACGGGTTTTCGTCTAATGACATTTTATGTTTGTATTGATATCAGGTATCTATTTTTGAATGAATTTTATGTGAACTATAACTTGAGAAAAAAAAACCTCAAAATAAAGAAACTTTACTTTGGTTGCTTATATCTTTAAAATGTGACACTTTACGAGTTTTTGTCTTATAACATATTATGATTGTAATATAAGGTATCGATTTTTGATACAATTTTAAGTGAACGCTATTTATAAAAAAAATCAAAATGGCGGACGCGTAGGAAGGCCAAAATCTTCAAACCCCTTTCCTTTCAAAGCAAACTGTTTTCCTACGATTATTGATTGTAGAAATCTTCTTTTTAAATGTGTATCAAAAGGATATGTAGTAGCTTTTGGGTGGATACCTAGTCATTCTGGCATTTTAGGAAATGAAATTGCAGACCGGCTGGCGAATGATGCCATTATTTGTGGCGACCTGTTTCCTTACAAGAACTATTGTCACGACTTGGCATCTTTTGCCAAGGATTCTTTACGAGAGACCTGGGAAAAGGATTGAAACAATAGTAGCCTAATTAAAGGCAAACTTTATAGAAGCATTCAAACCGTAATACCTATCAAGCCATGGTTTGCTAGTTGGAAGCTGGATAAGTTAGCTACTTCTAGGTATATTGATTAGGATGCGTTTAGGACATGTTTGCACTCCTGAACATTTAACTCGATTAAAAATTGTTAATAACCAAACAGGGTTGCCAACTCTAAAAAATATTTATCCCTAAACCTAAGTCAAAACCCCCTAAAATCACCTCAATTGCTTGAAAATCCCCCCAAAAATATTTAATAAAAATAATTACAATTAATTAATAAAAAATGTGCAGAAATATAATTTGTTTATACTCTTTTATACTTATATTATAAAGAGGAAAGATATAATTGTCATTGTCATTGTCATATTCTTGGTATGTGTGTTCTATGGTCATATTTGTCATAGACAACGTGGTGGAATTCGTGTTTTATTTTTTATTCAACTCTGTACTCTTAATAACAAACAATCGCACTAGATGTCGCTAAGGCGATATATATAAAAATTAACACGATTCGGATCCTTTATTTTGCTGAATTTGGAATAAACAAATATATATTTAAAGTTATAAAAATCCCTAAAAATACCCCTAAAAATATAACACCCCTAAAAAAATCCCATCTCACTTATTTACCCCCTAAATCTGGGGGGAAAACCCCTAAGTTGGCAACCGTGTAACCAAATGTGTGACTGTGGCGCTGACGTGGGAGATTTGAACCATCTGTTTTTTGCTTGTCAAAACTATAACCGCTCTACTTTTATTAAATCTCTTATTTCTCTCCGTGTTCCATTCCCTGTTTCCATACCGTTCCTTTTATCTACTAATACTTACGATATATACAAAGCATTATCTTTATTTATAATTGATAATAATATTAAAATATGATTTATTATATATTTTATTATAATACTATATCCATCTCCTTTCCTGATCCTGATCCGCGTCTTTCTTTCCTATTTGTTTCCATAAATTACGTTTCCCAACCTTTTATACATCATAGATTTAGTATTTATACATCGTCATTGGCTAAATGCACAAGCCGTGCGAAGCCAACACCAACAAAAAAAAAAAAAAGTATTAAGTTTTTTGTTGATTTGTTGGCTCGTTTGTTTTCGTCGTGCCGCGTTAAAATCAGGATGGATTTTTTATTTATTACAACAAAACAGAAACATAATTTACATCCTGTGGTTTATATAAAATTAATAGACGCTCAGTATCGTAGTGCTAATTTTTTAATTTAGAGGGAGTACATACATTCAATGGCCAACGAAGATCATAAAAAACTTGCACATTATATAAAAGAGATCCACAACGGCTTAAGAAAATCAACGTCAAAATATGGTCCAGAGAAAGCATGGATGGAACATTGTCAAAAAGGAGATGTTTTATTGACTTATGCTCAATGTATGGAGAAATTAGCAACAACACACTGGGAGGCAAACTGTGCAAGCGATTCTAGCGAGGCAACTTCACGAATCAAGTGGACTGCAGATTTTTGTTACGATTATTTTATAAATAAAAATTATATTAAATCGAATGTAAAAGAAAAAAAGATCGCTAAAAAACTTAACATTACGATAAATGATGAAGAATGCTTTTCTACACAGCCCCGGCTAATTGATGTGGGCAGTTGTTACAATCCTTTTCAAGAATATTGTTTTTTAAATGTTTTTGCTGTTGATTTGTGCCCTGCAAATGAAACTGTACTACAATGTGATTTTTTAAATATTCCTGTTGGTTTAAAAACGATTGTTCAAGAGTCAAAAGTTATCCAAATACAACAATATTCATTTGATGTTGTTGCATTTTGCTATTTATTAGAGTATATTCCTGATTCAAAACTGAGAATATCTGTATGTGAAAAGGCATATGATTTACTTGTACCAGGTGGTTTACTGATTATAAACACACCAGATTCAAAACATGTAGGTGCTAACTGCAGACTAATAAAATGTTGGAGATACACTTTAGCACACATAGGTTTCACTAGAATAAAATACGAGAAGTTCAAACACATGCATTGTATGGCATTTCGAAAAGCACTAAGTAAACATGTTGCAGTGAGATGGGCAGAGTTGCATAAGGAACCATACATGGATTATGCTATGAACATTCCTCAGGATTTTAATCATGAATCTAAAGAAATTTCACTTGGCTCTAAAGTAGAAGCAGACCTGGAAGACTTTCAACAACTGCCATTTTTCACTGACATTTAGTAAATAAAATTTTGTAACATCAATAAATATCTTTTCTTTAGATTTCATATTATAACTTTAGGTTTAGTTGTTTAAAGAAAATTTTAAGTCAAACAAATAATACAAGTTATATTTTATTACACTTACAAACTTAAATTTAAAACTAGCAATGTTAGAATGAATGGAGTTCATGTCATAACAAATAGTTGACATAATATCAACTATTGTGCTGTTCCAAACTTGGCTTTGCGTTTTTCAAGTTTCTCCTTATTTTCAATGTCAGTCATTATCTTGGACACAGATTGTCCAAACCTTTCTGCCCTTTTTTTAAGTTTATCCAGATTTTCAGATATTGATCCACCTGTCACAGTACTAATGCTTGTAGCACTGGCACTGGCTGTCTGTCCAAACCTTTGCTTCCTTGCCTCTTTCCTCTCATCTTCAGACATTTTGACAGGCAAGCCAAACCTCTTGGCTCGCATTTCAAGCCGTGTCTTTGGGTCTATATCTGCAGTTATTCTCACTTTATTATTATCAGATGCTTTTGTTTCCTCAGATGGCTTATCTTCAGTTGTTTCTGCAGTTGGTTTAACTGTTGCAGATGTGATTGAAGTGGATCTATTTAATACAATCTTTTTGGATCCAGTGTCTTTGCCATCTGCAACTTTGTCAGTAGTTTTATCCGTCTCCGACATGGTTATCTTTCTTTTTAAAATTCTTTGTTTAGTATCAGGAGCTTTTGGAGGAGGAGAGCTGTCTGCTAGTGCTAACTCCTCGTTTATTGTGTCAACAGCAGTATCATCAAGTATATCATGGTGACTTTTATCGTCTTCATCTTCTAATACGCCGTCAGAATCAATTTCATCCGAATCCAGATTTATATCGGCATGATCGTCTTGAGACATTGCCGACTGAAGTCTCGCTATTAATTCTGCCTTGTCTCCTGCGTACGAGAGGCCGCGTGACTTCAATTCTTTTCGCAAATCAACTACCTTCATTTTACTTACGTCTGTCACTGTTGAATCTGCCATTCTATAAAGGTTAATTATTACCGACTATTTTGCCAAATAATTTAAATTGGTTTACATACAAATATATCTGAGGAAAACACCCAACGCGCCGAAAATAAAAAATGACAGTGACAGTTGACAGTTCTCTGGGTGACAATTTTTTTTTGTTGATAATATAATGTAGTTTCACCCATTTTCGTTTGTGCACCATACTCGGGGGCACACTGTATAACGCCCAAAGAGTAGTATAAAGAGTAGTATAGCCCGCTCTACACTTAGCCCGCGAATCACGGTGCGAATTCGCGCCGCGTACTTGCCGCGAATTCAACAATGACTCCACACTCGCAATGGTTCGCGGTATTTTCACAGTTAAGTTCGCAACTTTGAATGAAATGGACGTCGAAGTAGCTGTTGCTGCGTCCCTAACAATATGCGCGTTAGCGTACTTTAATTATGAAATATAGAAAAATATAATTTCTTCCGGTTTCACGTGATGGCGCTGATCGGCGATAAAGCTGATGACTCTATTCCCCCTTAATAAGTAACTCTTTATGAACAACTAGCCTTCCGCCCGCGGTTTCACCCGCGCGTAATTTCTTTTTTCAAATATCCCCCCCCCCTTCCCCCCACATTTCCGGGATCAAAAGTACCCTATGTTCACCGGGGATAGTGTAGCTATCTAACAGTGAAAGAATTTTTCAAATCGGTTCAGTAGTTTCGGAGCCTATTCAATTCAAACAAACAAACATTCAAATCTTTCCTCTTTATAATATTAGTATAGATACTGACCGTCGCGGACTGCGAGTGTGGAGTCATGCACGTTCGCGTCGCGTTCGCGCTTCGCGCTCCCTTTGACGCGGACCAAAAAACCGACAAAAATTGGGGAACAAAGCGCGAAACCGCGAAGAATATGCGAAACGGCTCCACACTTAGCGTTCGCGCCCTTTCGCGGCGTTCGCGCGCGATTCGCGGGCTAAGTGTGGAGCGGGCTTCATACATTTGTCTGTCAAAAATTGTAAAATTTAACAGCTGTCAAATCGATGACAGCTGTCGCAGAGATCATACATAAGATTTAACAAACCATAGTAGCCCGTATCCACTGAGCTCGTATCATTTATCTTCTATCTAGTCTGTGCTCGTATCACAGAAAAAGTATGTAAACAAATGATTCGCGTTTTTTCCTATTTCCTTCTATTACGTTTTCCAAAATCCCAACCATGAACCAACCAACCACAAGCGACGTTTCAAACATCGGCAGTGGCTAAAGCACAAACCGTACAAAGCCAAAAACTAAAAAAAAACTATAGAAACGTTAAAATAATCTATTCCTTTCCTTCATTCAGCTTTGTTTATCCACTCAAACGTCCGTGCGCGTTTCGCTAGGTTGTCAGGACAGTCCGCGAGTCACGTGATACGCGCCAAATAAAATCGATAGGAGACGTATGCTAAATAAATGCTTATTACTCAGTAAATAACTCAAATATCGTAAAATGAAAAATACTAATGAAAGGCTCATTAGTTTACGATTTTTAGGCAATAGTTATGTTTGATTTTAACATTATATTCTATTAATGATCTCACAGTGAACTTTAAGAAATGCTAATTTTGTCCTAGTTTTCAATTTAAATATTTTTTTTATTAGATATTTTTGACGTTTACAATATTAAAACAATTTTTGGTTTTCGGTAATTTAATGGCCTTTCATTTGAAACCAAAATCTTATTATAAATCATCTTAAAAATATTACAAATAAAATAAAAACTAAAACTACATGATCTGTGAAATCGAAGTTTACGTATGGTAAATTGTCTAATCCAGAATGAAATATGGAATATTTCAAGAAAGTATGGTAATAACCAGGCTATAATATTAATAAGTTTTCATATTAAAACATTTAATTACGAAATAATATAAGAACTTTTTTAGATCTTCCAATTATTCACTAATAAAAACACAGAGTCACCGACCTATTTTTAATCCAAATTTTTACTTTAAAACTGACTGGAATCGCACATAATGTTATAAAATATGAAAATATGTAAGATTATAAATATTTTGATATACAAAACAATAATATTTTATTACTTACGGCATGATTTCTCGAATAAAATAGCTGGAGTCACTCGCGCACTGATCCACAAAAACAACAAGCAACTTGACAATTTATTTTTTTTGTAGCCATGAGCCGAAGTTATGTTCCACTTGAAATAAGGTGTGGTACATATCATAGAGCGTCAAAAACCAGCAACACTACAGACTATAAACATCCACAGCGATAAGAAAAAGAAAAAAACAATCAGCGGGCGCGAATTCTTAAAAATGTAACTGTAGTTACACGGACTGTCCTGAGGTATATGGTCTCTGTAACTGTGGTTACAGTGGACGTATGAGTGGTTATTTGTAAAATAATTTGTGAATATTTTGTATTCGTTAGGCCCGGTATCAATGTTAATTTCTAACAACGCTACTTTTATTAATTACAAATATGAATAAATTATATCCCATGAAAACTATGGAGATATGCGACTCGGATCTAATAGTGGAAAAATTAATATACGAGTATGATGATACACCGATGCCCTTACCAGATATTGAAGCTGAACCTCATCTTCTGATATCTAAAGTAAGTATATTTATTTAAGTTCAACACTTGTAGAATAAAACTGATCAATTTCAATTATTTCTAAAAGGGATAATTTTAAGTGTACATCAAAATAACTGATTGATCACCAAAGGTTAGGTTAGGTTAGCAATTCAGTATTTTTTGATGCACATTCAGTATTTTTTGATGCACAATCAGTATTTTTTGATGCACTATCAGTATTTTTTTGATGTACAGTTAAATAAAACCCTTTCTAAAACCAAACATCTCGTTATTTTCGTCATTACGAAATTAATTGTAAGGAATATTAGTTACTGAACAATACACAAAGAAAAAAAATTTGTTAAATGAAAAGCAAGGTATAATTGAATCTTAAAATCTTAGTGTGGTTATAGTAAAAAGACTACACAGTAGTCTAACTTAATATTTTATTTTACTTCCTTGTGTAAACATGTTCAAAACACTGCGACTATCTGCTTTAATTATATTTTTTTTAGGTACGTAAACATTACATGGATTATATTATAAAACTACTTACTGTAAACTATGAAAACAACCAAAAACTTCCAAACAAAAATATTTACTTGCCAAGTGCAATTTGGAGGTGTGCAAAACTAATAGAAATGACTGCTGCCCAAACTTGTATGATGGTGCAGATATACAGAAAGAACATTGTTTCAGTGGTGAGTATTTATAATGGATTGAATTTGTTTTTGCATGCAGCTACTCTTCAGCAATTACATAATAATATACTATGTTTATAGATAAAAGAGCTTAAAAATGACAACAGTAAAGGAAAACTGAACAAGAAATTGTATGACTGTCTCAGGAAACCACCAGTAAATGAAAAAAAGTTGCAAGCATCCTTTAGTACAACTGATTGTAATTGTCAGTGCACTTGTAATTTACGGAAGAAACGTCGCAAATCCTCTGATTCGCCTAAGATCCTTCAAAAAGAATCAGAACCATTTCAGCCTTTAAAATCAAAAGTAAATGATAACCAACCTGTATTTAACATACCAGTAATTGAAAATTTGCAAGTGGATAGTCCACAAATGGCAAACAAAAATTCATTTATTGATGAAAGAATTGCTGACACTTCTATGGCCCCAGTTAATCTAAATGATCAAAATGCTTCTTCATTAAAAACCAACACAAGACTGTCTATTGAATCACAAGACTCAGATGAATTGATGTTACAACTGGAAAAATTGTTCCAAGGGGAAACTCAAGAGGATGATATTTTTGATGGTGGATTTTGTGATAATATTGAGACCACTATTCAAGATGATGCGAAGAAAAAGAATGTTAATGACAAGCAACCACAGATACTGGTCCAAGATTCTGTCTTAAAAGATCATTCAGCACAAATAAAATCCTTAGATGAACGCCTGGCCTCTCTTGCTGGCTTATTAGTCAATAATAATGAAAGCAATAACACACCCCAAGAAAAAGCTGAAAACCAAAAATATAAAAAACGCAACTCAAGTAAATGGATTTGTGAAGAATATTTCTTAAAATCTAAATTGTATGAACTATTAGATGAAATTGGTGACTCCAATAGAAAAAAACTGGCTAGGGTAAATATTTAGTTGATGTTGTTTTCTAAATCATTGTTATTTAATGATGATGATGAAATTATTTATGACCGATAAATTTTCCAGATTAAAGAAATGCTTACCAATTTATTTGGAGAAGACAGTGATGATGAAAGTGTTATGTCACCCTTAGAAGAAACACCAGAGTTTATGATAAGCTGTAAAGAGCGTATAGCACCATGGGTGGTAAAACTATTGACGCCTTACTACATCAAAGGTCGAATCAAAGGAAAAGTATTATTTAAGGCTTTGGCTAAGCATTTGATAAAACTCATATACCAATGTAGTCGGTATCCACGTAAGTTACTTGTCTGTACATTTATTTATTTTACTTGCTTTCCATTTGCTCTTTAAACGTTATCCCGCACTAATGTAATATTTTTCTGGTTCCATACCACATCAAATTTGTTAACTATTGTGCACCGTGAAGGAAAGACAAATAAAAATACTCTCCCATTTCTATCATTCTATGGGATGTAAGTTTAATTCAGCCATAAAAAATAGCATAATAGGTATTATCTTTTCCTAAGGTCTATATTTGTACCTTTAAATAAAATTTCGTTCAGAGGTTCGAAAAGCGAAACAGATGTAGAGTTACTAACGCATATAATATTAATTTGGAAAATATAATTTATAAACGAATAATAAATAAATGTTGGCTATACTTAATTAAACATAAAATACCTAATTAATTAAATTTTTTATTTTGTTGTTACAGAGGAATACGAAGTAAAGAGTTTTGTTTCGGATTTTCTTGAAAACCACAAATTAATAAGATGTGAGGCTGATTTCATGCAATTTAAAATAGACAACTTGTAAAATTAGTTACAAGTATAAGAAGCAAGATAATGTGATAGGCTCAGACCAAATAAAAAACCATTTGGTCTGAGTTGAAAGGTAGAACATTTGTTTGGCCACTTCATAAAGCAAAACTTGCTTTTATATTATACTTATAATATCGTCTGTTGTTGACCAAAGAAAAAACGATGTTTAGGAAAAGATGTTAATGAAAATTTTGTTTTGAAGTAAAGGTATTTAGTAAGATTTGTTGTCGTCATTAAATGTTAATTATCCATCCATTCCAATTTTTTATTTACATCGCCCTTTTTGATCCAAATGCTAGTGCAGATGCGGACCAAAATATAAAATAGGTCAAACTGTTAGCGGCAGACTGAGTTTGCGGCTTGATTTAGTACGCCTTTCCATATAATAGAAACAGTTTGCTAGTTTTGCGCTCACTGAACGCAGTTTGCAGCGTTACGCGCGCCGATTATCTCAGTGAGCGGCCGACTCCTAGCAAAACCGGTTCCAGTTGGCGAAAATTGATCTGAGTTTGCAGCTAACTCAAATTTCAATTCGCAACTTTGCGGCTCACTCAGTCGGCCGCTAACAGTTTGCCTACTGGGGACGCAGCCTAATGCTCCTGAATTAGATCCGGTATTGATATGACTGTACTTACCTGTAGTACCTACACACCAGCAAATAATACATAATATAATTATAACGCCTCGACGGTCTAGTCACCAGACCGTCCAGGTCTAGACTGCGAGGCCCGGTACTTAAAACACTAGACTAGTGGTTAAGTACGTGCCGAGATTTCCGGGTCCTGGGTTCAATTCCTGGGTCGAGCTAACTTTGTGTCGGTTTTTTTGGACACAGCTCGGGTTTGTGATCACCAACACGCATTTGGAAAGCGTGGTAATTAGGCCAGAACCCATCATTAACTTGATTTCAAGGATGATGGCCTTTGTCTTGCAGTGGGACTGTAAATAGGCTGATACTTTAATATAATTATTACGTTGTTAACTCGCGTTATCACACCAGCTAGTTCTCGCCTCTTGCTCTCCCGGTTCTGACATACGTCATACGTCTGTGCTGCTGCCTTTACTACGTGCGTGACACGTGTGCTCGGGCCGTCTTCAGACTCGGAGGATCCAATACTCGTCTTGAAGTGTGCAGAGCATTTATATTATACCTACTCTTGAGTTCAGAGTTCACGAACACAGTACCGTACTGAACACTGCACACTCGTATGGGTAGGTCTATTGATGGTCTATTGCCAATGAGGGCACGAATATGTTGAGCCGTGAGCGCCTAGCGCTATGGACTGGACATTGGTACATGAACTTTCCATTTACGCTCGGTTCACGCATGCTCCGGTTTATCGTGTACGTCTTTTTTCATCCGGGCGTTAGTTAAGTCCTCGAAATCGTGACAGAATGGTTCTACTCAGAAGGAAGTGTATATATTTCTAACATTCCGGTCTATAAGTAAATAATAAATTAAATTCGCGTTCTGCGCAATCCCCACCCGATTGTTTGCCGGGCAGAGATTGCGGACTAAAGTTTTTTGCGCACATTTTTTGCAGAGCGGCGCTACTTTTTGTGCTTCAGAATTTTTGCATATACCTATTTGTTTAGGTATTGTGAGCTGCATCTACATCTCTATCGAGGAACCTTATAAAGGTAAATAGTAAAAGGGAGATAATGAAGCACTTTCGTTTAATAGGTAGAACTTATTTTAATTTTTTATCCTTACTGAGATCACAAATTCCTTTTACCTTAAACAATATAACAAGAGCTTGATATCAATTTATTCTTTCTTCATTCTTTTATTTGATGGTGTGTTTTCATCACTATTTTTATCCCTTTTGAACCAAAACGTAAGAGTTTTCTGTGTAGTATTATTTTTTTTATCAAGCAATCTTTTGTTGCAATCATTTGACTTATTTTTAGAGTTGTTTACAAGAGATGATACTTGATACCACTGTAATATTTCCACTGGCTTAAGTATGGCAATGGCCATTTCTGCAGAAACATTGTCTATATCCAACCATGCCTGAAAATAACATAATAATTTATTATGTTTTAGTAATGATACTTGTTATAGATACAATTTAGAAATGTTCAGTGTTTCCAAGACCCAAACCACACATTGTATTGGATGCACTCAATATTTACGGAACAACTTTTTTGGGTATGTTAACAGAGTGGCCTCTATAACGTAGCAGAGAAAACCCTACAAGTTACTTCTCTACTTTTACTTATAAAATCAATAACACACAAAAATACATACCTACAACGCGTAACAAAATAAGCCATAAAAAATATAATTATTATTTTTACTGATGTGCAAACCCTACCCTATTACTGAAATAGTAAAATCAAAGAGTTAACTATGCAGAATGTACCTACATTTCTACCTAATTCGCGCAACGACAGTTTTTTTAAAGATGTTCTCATACTTTGTGATCAAAATGTGCTGTAGCTTCATCATGTTGTTTCTTTGGTTCTCAAAGTACCTACTTGGCTCTCAAAAACTATTAAAGTAGACAGTTATTGGGTAAAATAGGTATGTTGGCCTTTCTGGTAAATAATCTTGGTTTCCTGACATGACACTTTACTAGGGTTGGTGATTTTTTTGGCTTTGATAATTAATTTTATTTTTACGCCTTATTTTGTAACATGTTGAATACAAACCTCAATTTGCTCTTCATTATCTAATATAGCTGGCATTCTATGATGCAACCAGTTCAAAGTATTATTTGATTCCATTGTAATGACAGAATATGAATATATAATTTTTTCCTCATATTGCCAGACATTATAAAGTCCAGCCATATATAAGAGTTTTATTCCACTCCATCCATTTACTTCGTTATAGTCATTTGACCATGTTAGAGGGTCATCCATCTAAAAATAAATTCCTTGGATATTATTCTCGCAGTACCATCTAACCCCAAACTAAGCATTTGATTAGTATGACTACCAGAACATGTTTGCATTTTGATTAAAGCCCTAAATTCATAAAACAGTAACTGTGTTTTAAAGAAATAAATGAATAATATTATTTTGCAACAATTTCGTTTACAATAATTATACCTTTATGTGTTCTTCCTGTGGTGCATGTATGTAATATGGCTGTTTTGTTCTAGATGTTTCTGTTGTTTGCCATTCATAAAATCCCTCAACAACAATAACACATCTGCCTCCATTTTTCAAAATAGGACTGTATAATTTTGAAGAATTTAGGTTCTCTAATCTGCAATTGTTAGTACTTAAATTGTGTGCCTTATAATCACCCTAGAATAGAAAAGAAAAGAAGAAAATTATATAGGTATTTAAATGAGATCTAGGAATATAGTTCTATATTTGGTTCTTTATCAAGTATTAGTGAAAATCAGAATAAGTAGGATTTTTAATTTGAAACCTAAAAGTTCATTTGTTATACCTTGTGCCAAGTTGGAATGATGCCCCACATCATTGGTTTTAAAACTCGAGAAGTTTTAGCTGCATTGTATTTGCTTGCTGATACTAGAACAGGAGTTACTTGTGTTGGTGCTATGTTGTATGAGGGTACATATTCTTTTCCATCATTGTGTTCAGGTAACCAATCAGGGATTGTATAAGAATTTTCATTTTTGTTTTTGTAACTGCACGCACATTGCAGTGTATTTTTTTGTAATGATCTGCAAGAAACAATAATACTACTGAGCAACGAAGCAGCCTATTATAAATTATAGATATGTATGATAGTAAGTGATGATTGAAATGAAATAAACTTACAAACCGGTACGTCCGCACATTTGTTTTATTTCTTTTTTTTAAATTACTAATTTGATGTTTATGTTTATAATTATTAGCCTTCGTTGTAAAATAAATTCCAAAATATAATTGGCGCCAAAGAAATTGTATTCCACTGAGCAAGTCATAGAATAATAATCTGAGCACAGACTAGATAGAAGATAAATCAGACAACCGACTCACGTACTGTAAACATGGGCTTTACGGAAAAGGGGGCCAGTGATATATGACAGCTCTTTTTTTTTTAAATTGTGGTGGTGTCAAATGCAAAGGCATTCTATTCAAACAGCCACTTTATTTATTTTGGTGTATTATTTGCAGGATTATGTACCCTATTTGAAATAAAAGGGAATTCATAATTTCATATACCCGATACATGAATTCCCTTTTATTTCAAATTTGAGCCAAAAAAGATCATTTTAAGAAGACTATTTAGGTGAAAAACAAAATAAAACAAGTTAATTACTTATTAATTGATTTATTTTTCAATTTCTTTTTGTAATAATTAATCCTTCTGTTGCATATTATTTGGTAATTTTCTCCTTTGTAAACACGTCAGTCCCTTTCAAAATATTATTAATAGTATTCCTGTTGCATAGATCCATTTCTCACGAGTTTTATCATCAGTCGGAAATCTGGAAACAACAAATCGCTTGAAATTCCCTGAAATATGGGGTAATTTTGGGGAAATTTTTCCTTTCATTAGGCATCCGGAAATCGAATTATGAATCTACTATGTAATAATTATTAATAAAATTTTATTTCAGTACATAGACATCTATGATCATAGATTTAGTATATTTTTTATCTATGATAATTATTATGCTGGCTTCTTCTTCTGAGCTGGCTTCTGATGTAAATTTGTAATAATAAGCAATTATTTTACCGGTTTGCATGTCAGATGTTTTAGAGGTTATATTTAGAAATAATTTTTAGATATTTCCCATTTATCAAGTTTTTGATGATATAACTAATGATTTAGCGCAGAAACTTGGTTCCTGTGAGATTTGAGAAAGAAATACGTGATCAAAATTTATAAAACAGTGTACTTACGTATGAAATGTAACACCCGCTTTTTCTCTTTGATTGTTGCTTTTGAAGCCAAATATTGAACACTCTACCATTTTGTATGCTAGACACAAACGTTCCACATTCGATTAAATCATATTAATTTAGGTAGTAATCCACAAAACCTTTAATTTCTTTGGCACTTTAATGATTTTTTTGCTCAGTTTGATCTTAGAGTAGAACATATGGAGATGCCCTATTGATCTATACAAAAAATTGCTTATATGAATATACATAGAATCGACACTTGCCTTACAAATATATACTTATCTCTTTTCATCTAAGTGATTGTTGCGTATGAAAAAAGAGACAGATATCTTTGCATTGTACCCATTTTGGCAACACTTTTTAGTGACGTCACACAGTTTTTGACGCGTGCCGGTTTCGCCATATTGTGTTCCAGCTAGTGATGTGGCACAATATTTTTATGTATCGATACGTTTTAGATAGTTATATTCTGCAATGGTATATTTCTGCAGATTTCCTGTAAGTGAAACATTAAAGAAGAAATAGATAGAGTTAATAGGTGGGGAAAATATAAATCCGCAACATAAAATAAGGCACGTTTGCTCATAATATATATATAACTAACCTATTGTTATATAAAGGCACTGCATCATCATTATTTTGTGATAGGAAAATAAGAAACTATTTATAGATTTCTAACAAAATATGTCCATTTATGATCGACACGTAAACTTGTATCGATAAATATATCGACATACAATATTGGTTGCACTACGGTCGGGCGCTATCATTGGTGGCGCCATTTTGTGTTCCAACTTTAGGTATACACGTTTTGTACCTACTTAGGGCCTCTCCATGTGATCTACTCTAAGAGTTTGATTCAGTTTGATTTGAAGTTTGAACACTTCTCTATTCTATTTCCTCTTACAGGAATCTCAATAAGACTATCTCACTCTGTCAAAGCATGTCAGCAGACCCATAAGCGAGCTGGCGGGGGAGAGGGGTTACGACCACAGATTACGAAATGTCATCTGAGGTTGGCCCCCTGTACCACAGATATAACAAACGCACCAATTTTATTACTTTGAGTCAAACGGCCGTGAATCTGAGAATAATACCTTAGAGTAGAACATATGGAGATGCCCTATTGATCTATACAAAAAATTGCTTATATGAATATACATCGAATCGACACTTGCCTTACAAATATATACTTATCTCTTTTCATCTAAGTGATTGTTGCGTATGAAAAAAGAGACAGATATCTTTGCATTGTACCCATTTTGGCAACACTTTTTAGTGACGTCACACAGTTTTTGACGCGTGCCGGTTTCGCCATATTGTGTTCCAGCTAGTGATGTGGCACAATATTTTTATGTATCGATACGTTTTAGATAGTTATATTCTGCAATGGTATATTTCTGCAGATTTCCTGTAAGTGAAACATTAAAGAAGAAATAGATAGAGTTAATAGGTGGGGAAAATATAAATCCGCGACATAAAATAAGGCACGTTTGCTCGCTACACTTCAACGAAAACTGGTTTTACTCTTCTGGTAAGGATTTTTGGAAAAATGTAATAGGTTATAATGAAAGGTGCTTTTCTTATAAAATACTGTGTCACTAAATAAACAAGTAAACGAGTATGTATGGAGGGTTGTGATAGGTTAATCTGTTTATCTGGTAGGAAAAAAAGTTTATGACGTGCAAAAGAATTTCTTGGTAAATCAAATTGCAAAATAAATACTTTGACTTTGACTTTGACTTTGACTTATGTCTCTTTTTTCATACGCAATAATCACTTAGTTGAAAAGAGACAAGTATATATTTATAATGAAAGTGTCGATTCGATGTATATTTGTATAAGCAATATTTTGTATAGATCTATGTATTTGTTTTAATAGGGCATCTCTATTTATGTTTCAGTATTTTCAGTACTCAGAGGGCAATTCATATTAACCATGTGAAGTTGAAATTTCCATAATAATATATAACTAACCTATTGTTATATTAAGGCACTGCATCATCATTATTTTGTGATAGGAAAATAAGAAACTATTTATAGATTTCTAACAAAATATGTGCATTTATGATCGACACGTAAACTTGTATCGATAAATATATCGATATACAATATTGGTTGCACTACGGTCGGGCGCTATCATTGGTGGCGCCATTTTGTGTTCCAACTTTAGGTATACACGTTTTGTACCTACTTAGGGCTTCTCCATGTGTTCTACTCTAAGAATAATACCGAGCAAGTTGTAAAATCACAATTTGACATCAGTCAGTGTCATGATGACACTGTCATCTGTCAGCCTCAGAGCAGAGGCCTCAGGCCTCAGAACACATGGAGATGCCCATAGATTTAGTATATTTTTTAGAGATGCCCTATTGATCTATACAAAATAATGCATAAAACGACACTTGCCTTACTATACTTATCTCTTTTCAGCTAAGTGATTGTTGCGTATGAAAAAAGAGACATCTTTGCATTGTATGTACCCATTTTGGCAACACTTTTAAGTGACGTCACACAGTTTTTGACTCAGAATAAGGACTAAGTTTTTGACGCGTGCCGGTTTTGCCATAAATTTAGTTCCAACTAGTGATGTGACAATTTTTTTATGTATCGATACGTTTTCGATAGTTATATCCTTCAATGGTATAATTCTGCAGATTTCCTGTAAGTGAAACATTAAAGAAGAAATAGATAGAGTTAAAATAGGTGGGGAAAATATAAATACGCGACATAAAATAAGGCACGTTTGCTCGCTACACTTCAACGAAAACTGGTTTTACAGAATCGAATCGATTTAAAAAACCGACTAAAAAATTAGGGTGGTAGATCTACCGATTTTTATTTTGGATTCTACAAATATCTACCGATTTTTGGCACATATTCTACTAATTTTCTAAAATAAGGATTGGCAACACTGAACCAACATGTCTGTCGTCTGACGTTTATGGTCGTCTGGTCTAGTGATGGGCCAACTCGGAATAAACAGAACTCGAGTTAACTCGAGTTAAAATTCACGTAACTCGAGTTGTGTAACTCGAGTTAACTAAATGGAGGAGTTATTGTTTATTTAAAACTAGCCTTCCGCCCGCGGTTTCACCCGCGCGTAATCCCTTTTTTCAAATATTTCCCCCCTTCCCCCCACATTTCCGGGATCAAAAGTACCTACTCTTTGTTTACCGGGGATAGTGTAGCTTTCCAATAGTGAAAGAATAATTCAAATCGGTTCAGTAGTTTAAAAATTCCTATTCCCGCGAGAATAGAATGAGACGTTTCCCGTAGGAATTTTATAGCCTATGTTGGATGTCCTAATCCGGGTTATAAATTATACGTGTGCCAAATTTCATCTAAATCCGTTCAGCCGTGCGTGATTGAGTAACAATATCCAAACGTCCAAACATCCAGAAAGTCTGGATTTATTCCCTCACCTTCGCATTAATAGTAAAAAAAGGAATTTAAAACACAACAATAACCGGCACTTTAAAGTTAACCTCAAATCTAAATAAATGTGACGCTTGTTAAGAATGAACAGACTCTCAAATGATCGGCAAACTTCGCTCCATGTCGGTTTTCAAACTCGAGTCGGAGAGAATTCAACTCGAGTTGGCTCGAGTTAAGCCCAACTCGAGTTAACTCGAGTTAGTGACTCGAGTTGACCATCACTAGTCTGGTCGGCCTGTCTGTCAAAATCGTTTGACAGATGGTAGCAGTTTTGTGAAATTGTGATTATTTTGATATAATGGGCAGAAATTAAGTATATTCTCATTAATATTAATAAAAAACATGTGGAAGTATGTGTCGAGAAGGATTCGAGATACGTTTGAAAGAAGCGTTAATCACTTTGATAAACGTGGGACCACCGGAGTAGTAAACGCTTCTGGTAACTTGAACGAGGAAAAAAATAAACGTCCAAATGCGCCGTGTTGTTGGTTTACTTCTCAAAGATGCTGGAATACTTCTCATGAGGGGAATAGTAACACCAACAACAATAACAAATGGAACTTCGAACATTTGTCTAACAGTTGGATTGGTGCCATAACATGGGTAAGCTAAATTTATCTATTTCAGAATGCTATGACAAATTTTATAAATTAAAATATCTGGGATATTTTCGCGGTTATTATATCAATTTACAATTTTTTTCTCAAAAAGAAGTAATATTGTATTTTGTTACAGAGTTCTATGTTTGTAATTGGTTGGTACACTAGTCAGCTTATCCATTTGAAACATAAATATCATGGCAAGAAATTACATACAAAATGCCCAACCAAACTTTGCTCCATAACATACCCATATTTAAAATCGGTAAACAAAGATTCATTGTACACTAATTCAGTGTCTAAGATTGAGAAAATTGTTGGTCACTTTACTCCTACTGTGCATTTAGTGGGAAACGAAAGTAATGTCAAGAAAGAGAAGACCCACACCACCAATAGCAGCTCCACAAATCCAGATTCATCAGATGACATTTTGGGGAATGTATTGAATTCTATAGAAAATAAACTTGGTATGGCTGCAATTGACAATGGTCAACTGGAGGAGGGTTTGAATTTACTAAGGTAGGTAACAAGAGTTATGTATATTTTAAGTCTTAGACAACAATCTTTTGCATTTCCTTACAACTAACTGCCATTTCTAGATCTGCTGCAAACCGCAATTATGCCCCTGCACTCTATAACCTTGGTCTCTGTTATGAGATGGGCTTGGGAGTTACAGCTAATGAGAAAATGGTAAGCAGTTCTTTTGTTGTTGGTTTTACCATGTTCAATTATTTTGAAATAATTGCAAAATCAATTACACCAAGACAGTTTTATTTTGAATTTCAAATTTTCAAGGCTACAGTATTTTTTTTATTATCACCTCTCTGGCACATGTTTGCATAACAATTAGGTACCTAACTTATTTGTTTTGTACATCATGCTATGATATATTATATTCTTTGCAGGCTATGGAGTTGTACCGTTCAGCTGCTGCATTAGAGCATCCAGCTGCTCTTTACAACCTTGGCATTTACTATGGTCAGGGCCGTGGGGGACTAACTCGTGACACAGTCACTGCCACACGGCTTTTGAGGTTGGCTGCTGTACAGGGCCAACAAGATGCCATTGATGCACTCAAGTCCTTAGATATAGATATTAAACCACTTCCTAAAAGTAATGAAGATGACGTATGGTCATATCAATATGATCGTCAATTGGGGGCAGTGGATAATATTGTTCCCACACCTACTTCACTTTTTGTTGAAAATGTAAATTTTAGTCATATTAAGGTATAAAGCAACTATACTAAAATGCTTTTTGTGATTAAATTAGATTTAGAAGTTAGCTACTAGTATTATTGTGGATTTGATTATTGGTGTTGAGATAAAACAAAGAAATCATAAGGCACAAATAATATGACTTAATTAATCATATAATCCAACTCCTATATACACAGATTTTATGCCAAGATAGCAAACTAAGTTATGAACAATGCACCTAGAATCAGTCGTGTTAATTTTACTTTTAAAGTATGAAATCAAATTTCATACTCATTTTTAAATGTTTCTTCTCTAACATGGCTGAGCCAATATTGGTATTTGGGTAGCTGATTAAGATGTGTTAATTTTAAGATTTCGTTCATGTGCTGTTATTTAAATAATTCATGTTTTTTTTAATAAAGAAAAATCAAATATGAATTGAATATTTTATATTTCTTTAACCATACATTTGCTAGATACTAATACCTAATTAAAGAACCTAATTAAATGAACTTGCATAAATACAAATAAGTATTTTGTAGCATTTTCACAACAATCACTCCCATTACAACACATAACCTTAATTGATACATATCACTATAATAATAAAACAATTCTATTATTCTCATTTGCAATGTTAGCTTAAAAGTATTTTACAAATAGTGCTGTTACCAAAATATTCTCAATTCACAAGGAATGGTTTCCATGGATATTCATTGTCCTGAAATCTATAAAAAAATGCAATCTTATTACATAAAAATCTTCTGCAGGAAATCGAATATGTTGCAAAATGGCTGGCCCCTTATCAATATCTGTAATAAAAGTAAGAAAATTGCTTATTTTGTATTACATTACAGTAAAATAGACATGACAACATCTTCCTCATGAAATCATCTGTGGTTATTCACCCTTATGAGAGGTATCTGCAAGCCTCGAACTTGCCCTCATTATCCGGGCTGCTTCTTAGGCGCCTTGCTTTGCCCGGTGGAGGTGTGTCCGGCCTCTGTGAAGGGTCTCACCTGGTGTTCCCTGTGCGGATGGGCACAACAGGTGAGCTCCTTGCGGGACGCCCAGCGAGCTTACCAGCAAACGTGGCACGGCTTACCGCGTGATTTGATAGGGAGGGGAGGGAGACAGGGATGGAATTTAGGGTCCAGGGCAAGGTAACTGTTGTCGGTAAAAGCCGCCAATGCTATACATGGCAATTTCTAAACTAACTAATAATATAACACAATAATATATAACATATTATGTTCCTCGTGGATGTATTGTATACGTACCACGTAGCGCGTGTGACTAGTATTTGCGCGGGTAGTCTCGCGCGGGTGGTGCGTAGCGGTCGGGGTAGGGCACGCCGGGCGGCGGCGGCTGGTACTGAGGCGGGTAGCGAGCTTCGTACGCGCCGCCGTATCGCGCTTCTGACGACGACCAGCCCTCGCCGCTGCCGCCACCGCTCCCTGAACAAGACACATTTTAACACACCGTTAACATTGTGTGTTCTGATAGTAGTTCAGTTCGGGTTTAAGTAGTTAGTGGGTTAAATATGTGATGCAACTGGTATTATCTATGAATTAGAAATGCATAATGGAAAATTAGCAAGCACAATAATATTCATTCACAATACTCAGCCAAGCAAACATTGCCCGAAAAAATTAAAATAATACAAATTATGTACTCAGTTAAATTAATTAAGCCTTTTGACGTTTTTGTCGACTAATATGTGAACCATGCAAATGATGCCAAACCATTGCAGTGGAATAGCTGACAAAATTATGAATCCTTGCCTAAACAGTTTTGAAATATGGTAGCAGTAGTATTAGTAGATCACTGTACCTTTAGAAGCAGGCACTGCATCTGGGTACCGGCTCGAAGTGTTCCAACTACGCGGCTCGGGTTTGCTGGGCGGCGACGGCCTGTAAGACCTGTTGTCGCGAGACTCGTATGAGCGGCTGCAATTTTAAATGTAAGGAGTCACAGACAACCGTTAAACCAGATGTGAAGTTTATTTAAACTACAAGCGGCCGCCTCTACGGTTGCACCCGCGCGTAATTTCTTTTTTCAACCATCCCCCCCTTCCCCCATGATAAAAAGTACCCTATGTCACCTGGGAATAATGTAGCTTACCAACAGCCAACAGTGAAAGAATTTTTCAAATCAGTTCAGTAGTTTGCTGCATATTCAATATACAAACAAACAAACAATCAAATCTTTCCTCTTTATAATATTAGTAATAGATTTAAAACTTCACACCTGCTTCTTGTCTTCTTGCTTAAACAAGCAGTTGGATCTTTAAAATGTATAAAATAAATGCTCACAATAAACAGTAAACAGTAAAGGTAGGTATGAATTAATATTTACCCAGGTTCTTTAGGTCTGGTGCCCGGAGGAATCGGCTGTCGCGAGTCGTCATTAGTACTACCATTGCTGGGATACTTTATGTTGGAAGCTGTAAAAAAGAAACAAAAATTTGAACTTCGTTTTTATATCAGGTAAAAAAAGTGTTGTGAACTCATCAAGTATGAAGAACTTTTTGAAAGAATATTTTATTAATAGCTAGTAAACTAATGCAAAAACTTTGTCCTAGCAATAACAAACACAAGATTATCAAATTCGGTTTAGTCGTTCTGAAGTTATACACACACATAAATATAATATGTGATTATATTTTATTAAGGATAGAAAATAATAGTCCATGAAGTAATTTCTCACAGGAGACATGCCGCGGGTAGTCGCGCTTGTAGTCCCGGTCCCGCTTGTCCGCCTGCCGCTCGTAGCTGGCCGCCATCTCGAAGCGAGGCGGCGGGGGCGCCTCGAACTGCCCGCGACTCGACGACTACGATATAAACATTGGTTAGATTGTGTTTACTCCAAAAGAACTGAGCATTATTATCCTGGTAAAAAAAAGAAGTCTATGTAATTTCTCACCCAAGGTTAAAAAACCAAAAGGTTAATTCAGAGACATATTTTCATCAAAATCAGAGCAGTTCAGGCGTGACAGTCAGTTACTTTTACATTTATAACATAGGTATGGATTGTAGGACATCAAAACTAATAGTGAGCCCTTGTTGTAGATGACCAAATAATTCTAAGAAAGTATCGAGTTAGTTTCAATTGGTAGTGGAGTTAAGGTTGGTCACTTGCCTTACGCACCCCTTTTTTTTTTTTTTTTTTGTTATCGCAGGGGAAATGCCGCCGGCCCAAGGTGCAATGGGCCGACACCCTTTTGCATATCCGCCGTCGGGGGACGGACGGGGTATGTGGGGCTCTCCGTCTGGGATGCTTCACAGAAAAAGCTACCCAGAGGCATACCCACTAAAACCCCTGCGACGCTCCCTCATCGTCCATAGTGGGGAGGAACCACGGTAAGCGGCTCGAAACCTTCTACGTGGTCCTCCCCGGACGGAACCCACCTACACGGCGGGCGGGACACTGCCCCCCCCCCCCGGATGGGCTGGGGGGGACGATAGGGACAGCCGAGAGCGTCGAGCCGTCTCTAACAGGCAGTGGTGGAGGCTGGTGCAATGTCGGCGCTGGCACCCCCGTACCATACACCGACTGGCCTCCTCCAGGGTGAGGAGGGAGACGACGGGCAACAGTTCGCCGTCTCCCCCCTCTTCTCGTCCTTCGGAGCGCGCCAGCAGACGGGTCTTGCTCCCGCGCGCGCTCCGCCGCTTCCTTACCTGCCATGACCTCCTCGCAAAAGGTGGCGAAGGCTTTCCAGGCATCCTTACTCACCAACATAGCCAGAACTATGCTGGGGAGAGCAAGGTCCGGACCCACCTTCGCCACCAGTGCGTTGCGCTGCGGAGCCCACTTTTGGCACACCGCAAGGGTGTGATGTGCCGTGTCCTCCGCTGCGCCGCACTCATGGCAGGAAGGGGCCCCCTCTCGACGGATGCGATGCAGGAATGACCCGAAACTGCCATGCCCGGTCATTACCTGCGCCATCCTAAAGGAGAGGGAGCCATGCGGCCGCTCAAGCCACCGGTCTAGTACCGGGGCGAGCGCGTCCAAAGTTCGTCGGCCAAATTCCGCATGGACCAGGTCTGAGGTCCAGAGCCGGACAAGACTCTCATGGGCCTCTTTGCGGACAGCCTCCCGCTCAGTGGGGCAAAACGGCTCCCGCGCCGCTTTCTTGGCAGCCGTCCATCGATACACGGCCGCCAGCACCCCTGCCTCTAGCTCCCATGGCGCTGTGCCCGCCAGCGCACAGGCGGCAGAAAATCCTACCGTGCGGTAGGATCTTGCGACCCGCTGAGCGATTGCGCGCTGGGGCGCCCGAAGAAGGCGGACGTTCTCCCTTCGGCAGAGGGCCTCTGCCCAAATGGGTGCGCCGTACAGGGCCATGCTCTTCAGGATGCCGGAATAGAGATTCCGCCACCTGGAACCTGGACCACCTAGGTTGGGCATCAGCCAACTGAGGCTGCCCGCCGCCTTTAACAGCCTCGATGACAGCCAGCGAAAGTGAGGACCAAACTGCCACCGGGTATCTAAGATAAGGCCGAGATATTTCATCTCGGCCTTCACGGGCGTTCTTACCCCTCCGAGATTGAGGTGCGCATCCTGCGGTATTCGTCTTTGCCGAGGTCCATGGAAATATATGGCCTCGGTTTTTTCAAGCGCAACGGCGAGTCCGAGCCTTCGGATCCTCTCTACGACTAGGTCTCCTCCGACTGAGGCCAAAATGGCCGCATCCCTGAAAGTCTTCCCCCGGGCGGTAACGAGGGTGTCGTCTGCGTAACATATGACATCCATGCCCGGGAGAAGGACACCTCGGAGGAGCCAGTCATAGGCAATATTCCACAAGAGTGGACCCAAAACCGACCCTTGTGGAACTCCGGACTCGACGGAATATCGCACCACTTCACCCTCACTGTTTACGAATACAACCGTCCGGTTGTTTAAATAATCTGCAATCAGAACCTGGAGGTACTTTGGGACCTGAAAGTACCGTAGAGCTTCAAGAATTGTCGCGTGGGGGAGGGAATTGAATGCGTTGCGAATATCAAATGATATCGCAATTACTCCCTCACCCCGTTCTTCGGCTTCTAGGACTAACTCCCGGAGGCGGGTCAGGGCATCGACTGTAGACCTCCCTGACCGAAAACCAAATTGGGCGTCCGACAAATTGACACCAACATTATCAAGATGCTCAACAAGGCGAGATGACACCATCTTCTCGAACATCTTCTAGGCCAGCGTGGTGGAGTATGGCCCACACTATCTCATAATTGAGATAAGGCCTTTGTCCCAGCAGTGGGAACGTATATAGGCTGATGATGGTAGTGGAGTCAGCACATTTTTTAGCTTAGTACTGTTTTATGTAATAATGCTTTTACCAAAATAGCATAACATCTGATAAATAAATCTAAAAAGATTGAGCATAGGTGTATTCTTTGTGAGAGTATGGGTTGACACAGATGGTATTCTACCCCAGGCGGGTGCGTAAAAAAACATTACCCTCCACAAAAAAAATAAGATGGCATTTGGGAAGGAACTCACCTTAGCGTGATGGTTGGTGAGCATAGGCGGCGGCGGCACGCGCTTGTGCCGCGAGTCCCGGTCGTAGGCGGGGTCGGGCGGAGGGCTGGCGCCCGCCTTGCGGTACCCTCCCGACCCGCTCTCGTAGCCTCGCTTGCGGCGCTCCTCCTCAAGCCTGCACAATACAAATAATTATTGGACCTCCTCTCGTATCAATGATGCTGTCCCTTTCATTTTTTTTTTAAAAAAAGAGAAAGCACTATTACTGATTTGGTTGGTTTTCAAAATATAAAAATATACATTAATAAGTAAAAAAAAATTGAAAAGTTAATATCCAAAAAATATACACATATTCGTGCTGCCTCATGTCAAAAGCCAAGCCAAGAAATGTATGGAACCGACTAAGTTTCATTTTGAATAGTTTTCGTCAGAAAAATTTTAAGATATAAAAATAAAAACATCGAAAAAACCTCAGTTGGGCCCTCTTGAGTTCCAATCTTTCCAGTTCCAACTTCTCTCGTTCGAGACGATGTCTTTCACGTTCAAGTCGCAACAGCTCGTTTTTTTCGCGCTCAATTTTTTCCCTGAAACAAGAAAATTAATCGAATTTACGTTCCCGTTTATATAATATTCACTTCTATTGTTGATATTTTTTTTTAATCTGCGGTAATATGACACTTATGCCCTACAAATTTACATAATGACACTTTTTTTTGCGGACAAGAATGCGTTTATGCACCATAACCGCAGGGTAGCTACCCTCGTCTAGCCTAGACTAGCTAGACCTGCGGCCGTGTGTGGGACTCGGAGACTAAAGCGTCCACTACCCACTAAACTCCCCCTGTTTCCCCTTCACACCCGATTGAGACGCGCCGGTGCCAGCCTTGTGTCTATTGATCAGCCCATCTTCGGGAAGTTTATGATTAAACATAGTCAAAACAAACAAACGAAACGAACGAGGTAATCCCCATAGAAAAAAGTCGAAGGACGGGGAATTCCCAATTCTTCAAACAGAATGTTTAGAGGAAGCGGGTATTCCCGCGACCATAGAGAAGTTGATGGCTATATTATGTTTATACGCACTCTTTCGCGTAATGCGAGGCATTTGAGCGCGAAATTTGAAATTCGCGTTATAGTGAAACCGCACATAACGGGGTCGCGTAAAGCGGGTATTACTGTAAAAAAAATAGGCAGGAGGTGTTTTGAGATAGTCGACAGTACCTCTCGGCGCGCAGCTTCTCGCGCTCGATGGCGAGGCGGTGCTTCTCCTGGCGCTGCCTGCGCTCGCGCTCGCGCAGCGCGTCCTCGGCCGCGCGCCGGCGCCGCTCCTCCTCGCGCGCCGCGCGCGACCGCTCGCGCGCGCGTGCTACGTCGCGCTCCTTCTGAATAACACAGCCTTTCATTAATTTTATTATAATCTAATTTTTCATTCCATGGAATGCTCACTGCACTTTTTTTTTGTTATACTAAGTCAGTTGGCAAGCAGACACGCAGCCCACCTGATGGTAAGCGGCCCCTGCGGCCTATTCCATTGAGGGACACTTCACCGGCATTTATTTAAAACTAGCTGACCCGGTGAACTTCGTATCACTTACTTTAGTATTTCCCTCGCAATTTTTCCATATTTTCACATAGTTTAAACCATCCCTGGACTTCCAAAAATATTTCAAGACTAAAATTAGTCAAATCGGTTCAGCCGTTCTCGAGTTTTAGCAATACTTACGAACCGCAATTCATTTTTATTTATATTTTTTAGTTTTATGACAAAATTGCAAAAATGTCATTAAAATTATCGCACAAATTACTAATAAGTTTCATAAGTTGTGTCTATGCTGTTGAGGCCTACAGAATATTTAAGCCTTCTTTGCATTGGCTAAAGTTCTATTTCAAACGGTTCTAAGCTTTTAAAGCAGACCTATTAGATTGAGACCTCTTCAATTATTTTTTGTTGTTGTGTTTGTTAAAGACAAAGATCTGCAACATTAGAAGGCTAAGTTACCACTTACCCAAATTTTTGAAAATGAAAGGACTTCTCTCGGAGACCGTCTGCGTTCGCGACTTCTAGTACTCCGACGTGTCTTGTCCTAAAATTTTAGCATCATATATTATTTCCATTTTACAACTTTTTAACTCTACACTCAACAACTTGTTTAAATCTACAATGGGTTTCTTGACTCATATTTTTCTAGTTAATTGATGTATCTGACTTACTTTATCTGATTTGTGTGATTTTTCTCGGGTTCTTGATGTTGATCTTGTGCTCTCCTCACCAGACAGTTCTCCTTCTTTCTTTTGTTTCTCTCCAGGCTTTTCCGCCCCTTCCTTGCCCTCCTGAAAAGGAATTTTATTCTTGAGACTAAGCATACTTTTTATTGTAACCACTACCAAAACTACCAAAATAACTAACTATGTAATACCATAGATACCAAATAGCTCTAAATATTGTTAATAAATACATATGTAAGTTAAACATATACATTGCAATTACAACTAAAGATTAACTAAATACACATATGTACATACAACTAAATAAACATTCATTTGCAAACCTCTTCCTTAGAGTCTTCTTTACGATCTTTGCTCGGTCGGCGTTCAGACCTCGATGGCTGACGCCGGGATGAAGACTCTGACTCCGATTTCGCTTTTTCCACTGATATCATGCGGCCATGAAGTTCTGTTGAAAATATTATTATTTTGTACATCTAGAGAACTGAAATACAGGAAATGACACTTCAGAATTACAAAAATATTCACAAGGTTTACCAGTTCTATGGAGGTTTTTGATGCAGTTCTCTGCATCTTGTGCACTAGCCATCGTAACGTAGCCATAGCATCGGGAGCCGGGCGTCCTTGCATTCGTCACTACTTTCGCCCCAATTACCTGTACAAAAATTGTATAAATAAGAAATTATCCTCAGTATTTAATTTATGTATGCAAAGTGTGATAATGAAACCTCTGAAATCTTTACCTTGCCATGTTTGCTACACAGCTGTTTCAAGTCTTTTGCACGAGTGTCGCCCGAAAGACCACTAACCCAAAGGTTTCGGGCGCCACCTTCTTTACTATCATCTTTCTTTTCCTTTTTATCACCTTCACTCTCCTTATCTTTCTCATCTGTAACAAAATTATAGATTTGAGTGGTTGATTTAAAAAAAACTTTAGGTACCCCGAAATTAAATTAAAAACCTTTAAGCATACCTTTTTGATCTTTTTCTGCAGTCTCGCCATCATTGCTGAAAGAAGAAAAAGTCCGTGTAGTAGTTATACCAACAAGTTGTCACTAATTTGTATTAGGATGGCAATTTAAATATAACCTATTTTTTATTGAAATGGCGACTTTATGGTCTGTTATCAGCGACACACACGACACTACAAAGTTTTGCACCGATCTCCATAGCACCAAGTTGTCCAGACCGATGTTGCCACGAAGCTCCGGCGTCGCGGGGCGGCGGGGCGGCACGGCGACACGGCAGCACGATGCGATGATCACGACGACTCTCGAGCGCCAACGACGGTCACGAAGCGGCCTGGTCTCTCTTAGATTTCCGCAGCAGGTGATGCAGTCAGCAAAGATGTCTTCAGTCTTCTTCCAGGAGAATTGGATATCCAAACAGCTGGTGATCTTCTTCTATCCAAATGAATTGGTGCAAAACTTTGTAGTGAAAACGAAACTAAACTATGATTCAAATGTCGATATATCGGAGCGGAATATAGATGCGCGTGGCGGAGTCGCGACGGCCGTTCGACGTTCACCAACCTAGTGGCTGAAGCTTCAGGTTTTTCTTGCTGTTGATCGTCGTCAGGAGCTGCATCCGTGGGCGCCGCAACGTCGGCCGGCGCCGAGTCGTCGCCCGTAGTCTCGGCTGAGTCTTGAATGGCCGCGTCATCTACGTCAGTAGCAGTTATCAGCTGAGCCAGTGCAGGTCGCTCGCCGAAACACGACAGCGGCCTGCCCTGCCTCTCAATATCTTCTATGTGTCACAGATGATTGTATTTCTTCGCTAATTAAAATCTTGCATGATGAAAATACAATAAATCTTGACCTGAAAACTTGATTTGATATTAGCACCACTGTCTGGTTATGGAGCAGCAATAGTTGAGCCACTATATCCTTACAACTTACGGATTAAAATAACATAGTTGTTGCACCTGAAGTTCATAGTAAGAGAAAATTTCCAGTGATTTACACAAATACTAATAGCTCTGCATTCAGCTTGTGTGTAGGTGTTTTCTGCACATGTTGTCTGCCGATTTCCTCTTAACACTTTACGTTCGTGCAGCTGACATTTTGTCAATTATTGTGGTGCCTTTTAAGTGCATCATATCAGTTTCTTCTGATTGATAATTTCCATCATTTTGTCTTGTTACACACACTTTCACATTTCAATTTGATACATTAATCTAACGATTAGAAAAATTTATACAATACTACTTTATAACATTTTATAAATACTATCTTGTAGGCACATAATTTAAATTTGAATTATTCCAGTTTATGGTCCTATATTTATAGAAAAATAGTTTCAAATTTTAGGTTAATAAGATGGTATACATTGATGTGAAGTATCTATGAAACTTACCTTTGTTGTCGTTTTTCTCGGTATTATCAGTCTGAAAGAAGTAAAGTTTACTTTAGAACAGGGAACTGCATACTGGCAAACTTCCAGACTACTATTAACCATTAAATATCCAGAACAAACTGCTTTTAGTGCAACTAAACATCATCAATATGACATGAATACTAATATTAATAATAAGATTATATTTCATAACATCATATATTTAATAACCATAACAAAATACAGGGTGGCCCAAAAGGTGACACTAAAAAATTTTTTTTGGATTCCTGACGTCTAGGTGTACTTGGAAATACCCCATGTATGTTCCGCGATTTTTAGTAGTTTTCGAGTTCTGATTTAATCTTTTAATTTTGATAATTTTAGACTTGACCTACTTGAATATTTTTTTTTCTCGGAAATTATGCATCTTTTTTTTAATTTTTTTTTTGTAACATTGTCCTCATGACTTGCACATTCACACATAAAATACCGAGCTTCCTGCCATTAATGTAAGTTACAATACTATCGACCGAAACAAAAAAATTAAGGTGAAAGCAAATTACAGTTAAATTTTCAACTTTAAATTAAAAAAAAATAAAAAAGTTTTATGACTTCTAAGTGATGTTAAAAACTTCGCAAGACCCTAAGCTTTAATTATAATAAAAAATAAGTGGTACTCAATAGGCCTTTTTTAGCAGAAATCTGCTTTTAAATGTACAAAGGTGGAAATTTCTTAGTTTTTTTATTGGTATTTTGTCGACCGCAAGATTATTCTGACCAAAATAAACATTACAATGATACCGTTTATTGAATAAAGAATTTAAAAAAATTAAAAATTATGTTATTACACAGTGGTAATATCGATATAATTTGTTAATAGTTATTTTGATTATTTCAAGGATCATTAATTATTGAAAATAAATAAAACAATACTACAAATTTAACAATTAAATTTATTTCACAATAAGTTCTCGAAATGTCTCCCTCCCGCTTCAGTGCATAACCTACGGGAGTACCTGAACCAGACATTCCCGAGGCGGTGGATTGGGCTCCTTGGCCTCCGCGTTTACAAGATTTGAACCCCATTGATTTTTTTCTCTGGGGTTATTACAAAAAGATGGTCTATGCAAGTGAAACACACACCGAAGCAGAGCTGCGAGAAAAACTGAGAAAAAGAAATAAAAATTAAAGAAAATTCTGGTGCTTTCCAAAATTTTAAACAATTTTTTTTAAGGCGTTGTAGGTTATGCATTAATTTTTTTTTAATTCTTTATTCAATAAACGGTATCATTGTAATGTTTATTTTGGTCAGAATGATCTTGCGGTTGACAAAATAGCCAATAAAAAACTTAGAAATTTCCACCTTTGTACATTTAAAAGCAGATTTCTGCTAAAAAATGCCTATTGAGCACCACTTATTTTTTATTATAATTAAAGCTTAGGGTCTTGCGAAGTTTTTAACATCACTTAGAAGTCGTGAAACCTTTTTAATTTTTTTAAATTTAAAGTTGAAAATTTAACTGTAATTTGCTTTCACCTTAATTTTTTAGTTTCGGTCGATAGTTTTGTAACTTACATTAATGGCAGGAAGCTCGGTATTTTATGTGTGAATGTGCAAGTCATGAGGACTATTTTACAATAAAAAAATTAAAAAAAAAGATGTATAATTTCTGAGGAAAAAATATTCACGTAGGTCAAGTCTAAAAACTCCGCCATTGACGGTCCCAAGCCCGTATGCGAAAGGAGGAGGGTTGGCTGAGGAGACCTTACCAGCCGTAAAAGGTCAACGCCGAGTATCGAGCGGCGGTTAATTAACTCGACAACGTACTATCTGTGGGAGTTAGGAAATGATCTCCCCGTCCGCAGCACGATGATCTCGCTGAAGTGGGGGCATTGGCTTCACCGCCCGTGTCAAGAGGTAGAAAACCTCTATAATAAATCACCCTAATCCTACGGTGGGAACGTGCCAAAAGGATGAATGGCTGAAGGGTATTCAGTCTCTAGCGCCAACCTTGGTGATACCTGGCGAGCACCATTGTATATAGCCTTCTCGCAGGAAAGGCGTCACCCTGCGAGTGACCTTTTTTTCGTCCATACTCGTGGGAACCATATGTCTGACAACGAAAAAACAGAAAAAACAAAAAACCAAACATACACACAACAAGTCTTTCACAAGTCCTTCTTTGATGTAAGACAAAGATCATCGTCCCCCAGTGGCGGCTCAAGCAGCGAAAAACTACCAGGCTCAATGGAAAACAGACCAAGCAATCTTAACAACCAACATCATCTTAGGGACAATACAACAACGAGTACTTCTGAGAATAGAGAAGAGGACCATGTAGAACAAGCCGAGCCAACCCTGGAACAAACAAAGCATGGTTGGCAACAAGACGAAGTACCTGGCAAGAAACGGAAAAGAAACGACAGCCCAAACGAAAATGCTAATAAAAATACGACTGTTAAGCGACTCAATTATAAAACAGCTAACGAAAGTTCATCTAATAAACGACACACATATGCTGTACCTGTTCAAAATCAATTCGACATCCTCAGTGATGAGCAACCAGCACCTCAAAAGCCTAAAGAATACACACCAAGACCAGAACCAATCTTTGTGACTGGAATAGTAAACATTACTCCTCTCCGAGATCTCCTGCAAAAAGTGACAGACTCAAATAATTTTACAATGACAACACTGAAGTCAGGGCACATCATCAAGCTGATGCCAATAGACATTGAAACCTACAAAATAATAAGAGACAATCTTATTGAAAGCAATATCAACCACTTTACATACAAGCTCAAAAGTGAAAGGTCCTATAGAGTAGTGGTCAGAGGATTACATGCTTCAGAAGACATCTCTATGATAAAAGAAGCTATCGAAACAAACGGGCATAAGGTCAAACAAATTGTCAATGTTATCCATCGTGCAACAAAAGAAAAACTTCCCCTTTTCTTTGTAGACCTGGAACAACAAGCCAATAATAAGGATATATTCAACCTGAAATTCATAGGTCATATCAAAGTCACGGTAGAAGCACCATACAAAAAGAAAGAGGTACTACAGTGCAAAAGATGCCAAAGATTTGGCCACTCAAAAAACCAATGCTTCAGGCCTTTCAGATGTGTTAAATGCGGAAACGACCACCCAACATCATCTTGCACCAAACCACCAGAGACCGATGCAACTTGTGCAAACTGTGATGGCAAGCACCCAGCAAGCTACAAGGGTTGCGCGAAATACAAACAATATAAAGAAAAAATACTTAACTTAAAGCCTATACAAGATCACAGCAAGCAAAAAAGTTCTATGACAAACATGCCACCAAAAAGCAACGACAATATCAAACCAACCAACAATAAAAAGAGCATATCTGAAATTAGTAAAAATAGTACATTCGCAGAAGTTACAAAAAGCCACAACCCACACAAACTTAACTATCAAAACCAAACAAACCAACCGCGTGACAGCACAAATGAATCAAGCCAACATGATATTACTAAACTACTAGACACCATGTTTTACAAATTTCAACACATCATGAAAGACATGATAGACAGCATGATGGATCGGATGATCCAACTAATCACTAGCCTGGTATCGGGGGCCTAAACCTTCGGATACTTACCTGGAACGCCAATGGGTTGATAGAAAAACGACAAGAATTAGAACTGTTTCTTAATATGGAAAATATCGACATTGCCTTAATATCTGAAACAAGATTTACTCAACAGTCACATGTAAATTTTCAAAATTATATACTCTACAGAACTGACCACCCATCTGGCAACTCCCACGGCGGAACAGCTGTTATAGTAAAAAGCAACATTAAGCACTATGTCCTGACATCTTACAGAACAGATAAAATCCAAGCAACGTCGATCAAAGTTCAACACAAGAACACAGAGACTACAATTTCTTCTATATATTGCCCACCACGCCACTCTATCACTTCTGCAGAGTTCAAGATCTTCTTCAACCAACTAGGCTCAAAGTTCATATGTGGAGGTGACTGGAACGCAAAACATACCTACTGGGGCTCGAGACTGATCAGTCCAAGAGGCAGGCAACTGTATAATGCAAAGATAGACCTTAACCTCGCGAGTGTATCACAGGGCGAACCAACTCATTGGCCGACAGATCCAAATAAAATTCCAGACGTACTCGACTTCTTTTTAACTAAAAACATACCTGGCGACAACCTAAGAATAGAAAAACCCGATGACTTGTCATCGGACCACTCACCAGTCATCTTAAACTTCCTCAAAGTAATGCCCTCCCAAAACCTACCTAGTAAAATCTACAATGGGAAGACAAACTGGGATCTTTACAGAAATATAGTTTCGAATAGTTTAGACCTCAACATTAAACTAAAATCGAATGAGGACATTGAAGCAGCTGTCGAGAATCTCAGTTGCACTCTACACTTAGCTGCCCAGGCTTCTACACCGGAAAATAAACAAACTATAGCGAAACAAAAGCATTACCCTAAGCACATACTCGAGAAGGTACAGGAGCGCCGCAAGATACGAAAGAGGTGGCAAACGACCCGATATCCTCCTTTGAAAACTAAACTGAATAAAGTAACGAAAGAACTGAAGAACATTATAAAAGAGCATGAGAATCTTGCACTGCAAAATCATCTTGCTCGTCTTACTCCGTTTAAGGACACAAATTATTCTCTATGGCACGCAACCAAAAACCTTAAGCGTCCTAAACAATACATTCCACCCATAAGGAAACACGACAGGAGCTGGGCCAGATCTGACATCGAGAAGGCCACTGTGTTTGCCGAACACCTGGAGAGCGTCTTTACACCCTTACCCAACGCAGACCATGAAAAGGACAAAGAGATAAAAACATTCCTGCAGTCACCAAATCAGCTGTGTCTCCCTTTAAAACCAGTCACTCCTAACGAGATAGCAAAAGAGATAAAAGATCTACCATTAAGAAAAGCCCCAGGTTACGATCAAATTGACACTACGCTTGTAATCAACCTACCTAGAAAAGCAGTCGTATTCCTGGTGATACTCTTTAACGCATGCCTGAGATTATCTCATTTCCCTTGCCAGTGGAAAATCGCCCAGGTTGTCATGATCCCAAAACCAGGAAAACCCCAGGATGAAGTGACATCATATAGGCCAATTAGCCTCCTCCCTCTGCTTGGCAAGCTATTTGAAAAAATTATTCTGAAACGAATGCTCCCCTATTTGGATGAGATTCTCCCAGAGCATCAATTTGGTTTCAGACAGAGACATGGAACCATTGAACAGGTCCACAGGTTGGTGGACATCATAAGTCGTGCACTGGAGGACAAACAATTTTGTTCAGCAGTTTTCTTGGATGTTTCCCAAGCTTTCGACCGGGTCTGGCATGATGGACTTCTTTTCAAAATTAAGAAATTTCTACCTCACTCCTTCTTCAATATTCTAAGAAGCTACTTGGACAAAAGATGCTTTGAAGTCAAATTTAACAATGAAACATCAAATCTCTTTGAGATCCGCTCTGGAGTACCCCAGGGTAGCATACTGGGACCAGTACTTTACCTAATTTTCACTGCTGACCTACCCACTAGCGCCCACACAACTGTAGCTACCTACGCGGACGATACTGCAGTCCTCTCAGCAAATAAAAATGCCGAGGTTGCCTCTTGCTTCATTCAGGAGCACCTCTCTGAAATAGAGAAATGGCTAAAAACATGGAGAATTAAAGTTAACCAAAGCAAGTCTACACATGTGACCTTTGCTCTCAGAAGGGGAGACTGCCCTCCGGTAACCCTAAACGGAGAAACAATTCCGCATGCTGATTCAGCTAAATATCTGGGCATGCACTTGGATAGGCGACTGACGTGGCGGACACATATCTGGAACAAGCGTAAACAACTGGACTCAACCCTTCGAAGAATGTACTGGTTAATCGGAAGAAAGTCACAGTTATCAAATGAGAGCAAGATGACAGTTTATAAAGCCATACTAAAGCCGGTTTGGACTTACGGCATTGAACTCTGGGGAACAGCAAGTAATAGCAATATCGACATCCTAGAAAGATTTCAGACAAAAACGATGAGAACAATGTTCAACATTCAAAAGTGTATCAACAACAAGTACATCTTGAAAGACTTAAATCTAACAACTGTGAGACAGGAAATCCATCAGCGAAGTTGCAACTACCAGAAAAAATTAGCCACCCATGTTAACGCCTTAGCAGCAAAACTATCAGGCTCTGGAAGTACTCAGTACACAAGACTGAGGAGGAACAGTGTCCCGACTCTCATAAACCGCTTTATGACACCATAATGAAAATGGTCAATGGACTATATTTCACAGCTCCGATAACTAATACAGACAGACAAGGGTCACTCAAAGGAGTAGCTAAATGTTGAAAAAGCAGATTGCTATGCTGAGCAGGATACATAGAAAAAAAAAAAAAAAAAAAAAAGGTCAAGTCTAAAAGTCTCAAAATTAAAAGATTAAATCAGAACTCGAAAACTACTAAAAATCGCGGAACATACATGGGGTATTTCCAAGTACACCTAGATGTCAGGAATCCAAAAAAAAATTTTTAGTGTCACCTTTTGGGCCACCCTGTATAATAATAAAAATATATAATAATAATAAATAGTAATAATGCTATAAATCTACTTATGATCTAATCTACTTCCATCATAAATCCATTGGTAATTTTTGATACAACTGCTGGCAGTTTTACTGTAACCCTGAAGAAATAGAAACGTACCTCTTCATTGAGCAATTCATCTTCTCCAAGATCTAAATTGATGCTGTCCTCAGCATCAGTATTATTTTCCGCCTTAATATCTTCTTCGACCTTTTCTTCCTTTTCTATACATGGTTTTTTTGCTTGAGTTGCCTCAGGTTCTTCCTTGCTTTCCCGTTTTCTGTTCACTTTATCGTCCACTTCCATTTCTTCTTCAGTTTTGATAGGTTGCTCTTCCTCATTGACTTGAGAATCGACCTGTTCAATTTCTTCTTCGTCACCAGCATCGTCCTGCACGATCATATCCTCCATGGCAGGCGTGTCTTCAGACTCCGGCTCCACAGTACTTTCGGACCGCCGTGTTCTTTTAGAGGGCGTTTTAGCCTCAATATTTAAATCGAATTTATACGTTGCTGGGTCTAATCCTTCTTCCTCTAAATGCTAAAAATTAAACAAAACTTTGTAAGCAATCATGAAATGATTTACTTGATTACAAAAAGATGAGCAACAGCCAAATACCTTAGATAAACGCTGAATAAGCACGCCGCGTACACCACTCTTATCTAGGTTACGCTTCTCTAATTCAGCGCGTAAGTCTATTACTCTAAGATCGTTCAGTAAACGTTTTTTCTCTGACATCGTTTTAAGTTATTTTGAGAAATTTCTATAAATATCTAGTGAAATTGAAAAATTTACGGACAATAAACTCGCTCACGATCACATATGTCAACAAGATGGCCGACCGACCGAGGGGCACCGAGGGGAGGGAGGGAGGCGACCAAAGAGATTTTTTTTTTTGGTATATTTCGCCCGTGATTTGAGGGCAGGCAAAGGGATCTGAGCCCATACAGCCGGCGACCAAAGAGAAAAATAATACATGAGGCGACCACAGAACACATATCTAGGAGGTACAAGATCGACAAACTTATCTGTTCCGGTGGCGGCGTCGCTACTGTCTATTTAAAACTGTCATTAAATATCGTTTTTACATTGCATTTCACGTAGTTTCAATTTTGGCCACCGGAACAGGGGCCTTACTATGAGCTCTTATAGCAGGACTTAAATTGAACTGCTCTGCTTTATTGTACCATGACAACCTTAAAGCAGGCCTGTGGCAGGTCAGTCGCAGGACTCGCAGGGCAATTTACTTTGACGTTTTGACAACCGTTCACCTTTTTTTTTTTAAGGACGTTTCGTACCATGAGCGGCTTTAAATGTCAAGCAAAGCGTCTTTTGAACGTCCGAAACGTCAAATAAACCGATCCTAAGCCCGCTCTACACTTAGCCCGCGAATCGCGCGCGAACGCCGCGAAAGGGCGCGAACGCTAAGTGTGGAGCCGTTTCGCATATTCTTCGCGGTTTCGCGCTTTGTTCCCCAATTTTTGTCGGTTTTTTGGTCCGCGTCAAGGCAGCGCGAAGCGCGAACGCGACGCGAACGTGCATGACTCCACACTCGCAGTCCGTGACGGTCAGTATCTATACTAATATTATAAAGAGGAAAGATTTGAATGTTTGTTTGTTTGAATTGAATAGGCTCCGAAACTACTGAACCGATTTGAATAATTCTTTCACTGTTGGATAGCTACACTATCCCCGGTGAACATAGGGTACTTTTGATCCCGGAAATGTGGGGGGAAGGGGGGGATATTTGAAAAAAGAAATTACGCGCGGGTGAAACCGCGGGCGGAAGGCTAGTTGTTCATAAAGAGTTACTTATTAAGGGGGAATAGAGTCATCAGCTTTATCGCCGATCAGCGCCATCACGTGAAACCGGAAGAAATTAAATTTTTCTATATTTCATAATTAAAGTACGCTTTGTTAGGGACGCAGCAACAGCTACTTCGACGTCCATTTCATTCAAAGTTGCGAACTTAACTGTGAAAATACCGCGAACCATTGCGAGTGTGGAGTCATTGTTGAATTCGCGACAAGTTCGCGGCGCGAATTCGCGCCGTGATTCGCGGGCTAAGTGTAGAGCGGGCTTTAAGCCCGCTCTACACTTAGCCCGCGAATCGCGCGCGAACGCCGCGAAAGGGCGCGAACGCTAAGTGTGGAGCCGTTTCGCATATTCTTCGCGGTTTCGCGCTTTGTTCCCCAATTTTTGTCGGTTTTTTGGTCCGCGTCAAAGGGAGCGCGAAGCGCGAACGCGACGCGAACGTGCATGACTCCACACTCGCAGTCCGCGACGGTCAGTATCTATACTAATATTATAAAGAGGAAAGATTTGAATGTTTGTTTGTTTGAATTGAATAGGCTCCGAAACTACTGAACCGATTTGAATAATTCTTTCACTGTTGGATAGCTACACTATCCCCGGTGAACATAGGGTACTTTTGATCCCGGAAATGTGGGGGGAAGGGGGGGATATTTGAAAAAAGAAATTACGCGCGGGTGAAACCGCGGGCGGAAGGCTAGTTGTTCATAAAGAGTTACTTGTACGAGTCACGAACCACCATCGATTCGACGAACCCGCTTTTATTGGGCACTCGGGAGGGAAGGGCTTGCGAAATAAATCCACAAAATGTATGAGAGAGATCGCATTTAATAACAATTTACCAGGATACTTATATATACAAAAATCCAAACGCTACCGCGATTGATCATCTAAGCACGCCATCTATTGGCCATTTTACAAACTATTGTAACCGTGCTTCACATTAATGGTTCATATAGGAAGTTAAACAATTTACAGAACCATGGGTGATAAAATGCCAACAAATGGCTTATACATATCGCCCACCAAGAACAAACTCCGCTTTGTTCTTCTACAAACATCGCCCACCATGGGCAAACTAACCTTGTCTCTTTGGACACAACAGGACGACAGTATAATATAACCCAACAAAACATAAAAACACACATCATCACATAACACATTCAAAAAACAATTAACAATAATTTTATGGGCAACTTTATGTCTCCTTAGACACAACAGGTGACAAAATTACAAAAAACACACGATAAAATACTATGTATTGAAACAACTAACACAGGATATAAACCAAATATTAACACAATTATAAAATACCTTACATACTAGTCAGAGAGAAAGAACACAAATGTTTAATATTTCCTAATAGTACCAGTCTTTACACTCAAGTTACACAACAGTAGTAAAATTATCCTGCCCTGGATGAGTAGCAACCACTCAGCCGTTTAACTAGCGACAAAAAACAAAAGCAAAACCATATTTCTCACAATATTGAAACACCCCTGAGTGTATTGTCACTCAACCAAAGAGAATTACCAACTAAGAAATTACCAGATATTGGCACTGTTGTGTTATCAAGCCTACTTTGAGGTAAGTTTGTTTTTACCTAATAATACTATTTATTCCCTCAAAATTTCTTTCTGACAGGTATGTATCATCAGCTATTTGCAATTCTAATTTATTACAAAATCTTAACCTTTTTCTTTTTATTGCAGGTTCCTGTAATGCGTGCATATCCATCTTGTAGCGGAAGAAGACATCGCTTCTGTGCCAGGTAAGTACTACGAATATTTACTACTTCATCTATTTTTATTTTAGGTACATCTTTTACTTCTACCTTCCCCTTTGCTTTATATAACTCTTTACTATTGCGTTTCCACTTTTGTAAGTCAAATTTCCCTTTAGCTAATAACCTTTTCTTAGGCAATTGAACACACTCATCAAACGACTGACTATTATCAGTTACACGACAATATAAACTGCTTACTTTTTCAGATAAACCGCACGCCGATTCAACAGTTCCTGATAATATCCAGCCGAGTGAAGTTGCCTGCGCAACTAATCCCCCAAGTGGACTCTTTTTCATCTCACCTTGAAGGATTTTACCATAAACCTCTGCACCCAACAATAAATCAACACGGCTAGGCGTGTGATACCCAGGATCTGCAAGATCAATAAAATTCAGTTCCTTCCATTCCATCAACTTCACCCTCTCAGTTGGTTGAAGTGTGGTAATGGATCGTAAGACATATGCCTTCACTGTGATGACTGCCTTTGGATCAACACGTGACTTAATTTCGATGTCAACCATCGCCTTGGAGATTAAACCGTTTTCTCCACCTACACCAGAGATTATACTCTTAACAGGAATTTTCCTTAAACCTAACTGTTGAACCGTCGCTTCTGTCACAAAGGACGATTGTGAACCCTGATCTAACATCGCGCGTATTATATACCTTTTACCATTTTTAGACGAGGATTCTACAAGTGCCGTGGGAAGTAGTACTTGACTGACCTTATACTTCCCTGAAGAAAAACAAGAAACCACCCGATCTACATTTTGTGGCTCAACATTGGACTTATTCACCAGCTGAACATCTGACACACTTTGGGTCGTAGGATGCAGCAAATAATGATGTCGTTTTCGACAAATCCGACATCTCGAATTACTGTGGCAGTTCCGGGCAGAATGGTTGCTTCCCAAACAACAAAAACAAATATTATTTGTCTGTACAAAATTACGGCGAGAATTAATGGAATCATCAATAAACTTTTTACATAAATATAATCTATGTTCCTCAGAACAACAAGGACATTTTACATTCGCAACATGCATTGATTTCGTTTTATTTACCTGAACATTATTTACATTTATACTCGTATAATTGGACCTGGGATCGAGGAACTCCAAAGCACGATACCTCTTCGTTAAGAAATCCTGAAATTGTTTATAAGTAGGCAACTCGTCGGACGAGTTGCAATCCGTTGCGTTAAACTCCCACTGTCGTCTCGACTCCGGGTCCAATTTTAGTGTCAAAATATGTATAATAATTATATCCCAACTATTTGTACCTATACCAATATTAGACAATGCTGCCAAACAGTCATTTGTAGTGTCCATTAAATTCTTTAACCTGTGGGCGGACTCATTAACAATATTTTCCTGATTTAACAACCTCTTTAAAATATTATGACTAATATACCTCTTATTATCATAACGCTCCTCTAACAATTTCCAACACCGTGTATAATTATTTTCCGTAGTAGGTATATTAGACAACAATCGTTCCGCTTCACCACTAACATAACCCTTTAAATATAACAACTTTTGAACATTATCTAAATTAACGTTGGAATGTATTAATGATGTAAACAAATCTCGAAATGTACTCCATTCAGAATATTTCCCGGAAAAGATTGGAATATTAATTTTAGGCAATTTTAAATTATTACAATGACTCGCAGAAGTAGGGTTTGATTGGCCGCTTAAAGATTTTAAAATAGTTTTTAATTCCAATTTAAACTCAAAATAAATTTCCTCAGCCTGATCATAAACCTCACCTTTAAAATAATTACTTTTAGTTTCTGCAATTTCCCGTGGAGTCACACTTAGCATTAAGGTTCTGTGCCCAGAAACAAACTCAGACCATTTTTGTTCCAATAATTCCAATCTTCCTTCAACATACAATAAAGTTAAACGATCTTTAGGATACAGATTGAAATTCGTTTTTGATTTTACCAAATTACTGTACACGTTTTCTTGAAAGTTAATTAAGGACTCCATTTTTACAAACAATTAAAATTAATTAAAACGACCGGTAAACTTCACAATTAACACTAAGTACTTAAATTTCCCTTAACAAAATATTAATTTAACCCGTTTGTATGTTCATACACAAAACAAAAACAACATTTATTTACCACCAAAAATACAAAATTAAATCTAAGAAAAAACACAAGTTCCAATTTCCACGAAAAATCCAAATTAAAATTACTACACAAAAACACAAGTTATATCCAAGTAAAATTTCAATGTCAAAATTTCATAAAATTTTTCTAAGTGTTCTGCACTTATAATTCTGACCAAAATCGGGCATCGTTTGGGCGCATTATGTCCAATTCGCAAAATGTCCAACTGTCAAATTCTCAATTGGTCCAGTTCGCAACTGGTCCAGTTCGCGACTGGTCCAGTTCGCAATTGGTCCAGTTCGCAATTGGTCCAGTTCGCAACTGGTCCAGTTCGCACCTGGTCCAGTTCGCGATTGGTAAAGTTCGCAATTAGGGGTGATCCATATTGTAAGGGTGGTTGATGTTTTGGTAACACCCAACTTGAGAGTGAAACGCATATACTGCGTGTTTTTTTAGTCGTTGTTTTCCCGCAGCAGAACGCTTCACCTTTAGTAGTACTGTCGATTTTTGCAAGGACTTTTTTTCAACTTTTTTTTTATAGTTTGGCGGGAAAATTAAAATCAAATCATAGTAAATAGTAAATTATCTTTTTTTTATAAGCGCAAAGGGTAATGATCCCGACTGGTGACCGTCCGCGACGCAGCTAGTAGTACTATTGGTTCGAGTTTCGTCTATCATAATCATAAAACTTTTAATGTGAATAAAAAAAAAACTTCATTTTTCAATTTTACTACTAAGTTAGAATCACTTTATACTGCTACTTGTAATAAAACATCTATAACAAACATTTAAACAACAGTTATTTGAATTGGTCAATTTGAGAATTGGACCATTTGCTAATTGGACAAATTGAGATTTGGACAAAGTGCGAATTGGACAAATTGCTAATTGGACAATTTAAGATTTGGACGTTGTGAGAATTGGACATTTTGAGCGCACTGGACCTTTTGCGAATTGGACATAATGCGCCCAACCGTCGGGCATAGGTTCCCCGTTCCAACCGTTTTATTAAAATTATTCTAAGTCCTAAAATTACTACAAACTATCTTTACGTTAACACAAATTTTTCAAAGTTAAAGTCTCTAAGGAAATAAAGTTCAAATTAGCTTGGCAAATCTTCACTACAAAACTTCACTATCACTTTTCACTATTTAAAAGTTGATGTTATTAAAGTTCAATTTTCTTTAAATAAATTAAATGTTCACTCACGACCTTGTTGCGATGCGATGATTCCAACTCCATCCACCAGATGGCGCCACTTAGCAACCGCGCTGCTCCACTGCTTTGCCCACAAAACTGCCACTGCTCCTTCCTTCAGCGTCACTTCCGCGCTGAGTGACTGACGCTTTGTTCAGCCACCAAACGTCGCGTTTAGATAGCGATCCACTATCCGCGACGGCCGAAACTCCTCAAAAATCCTGCACTTTCCAGTGCCCCCTGCCGATAATATCCGGCTACTCGAAGGACCAAATGTACGAGTCACGAACCACCATCGATTCGACGAACCCGCTTTTATTGGGCACTCGGGAGGGAAGGGCTTGCGAAATAAATCCACAAAATGTATGAGAGAGATCGCATTTAATAACAATTTACCAGGATACTTATATATACAAAAATCCAAACGCTACCGGGTGGATCTACGTAGAATGTTATTTTTGATAAAAAATTTAGATTTTTTATCAACCCACGTGCAGAGCTTCAGTACAATATAGGATCTATAGTTTTCAAGATTCTAAGCAATTGTATATTAAAAGCACACAAATCCGACCTATACTAATCAAAATATTGACGAAAGAAGAAAAAAATACGTTCAGAATAATGACTGCGTATTAGGAAAATGATATTTCTGTAAAGAACAATGACCTGTGTTGATAACAATGACAAACTTATAAATGTTTTTGAAATATCAGGAATAAAACCCAATTTTGTAGGAAACATGATTTTAATCATGAGTACCTAGTAACAATCTGTTGTTTTTAATTTATATAATTTCCTAACCTTTCGCCCGCGGCTTCGCCCGCGTGAACTATAGGACGTTATCCCGCGGGATTTTTATAAATTATAGCCTGTGTTATTCTGATGTATACTATATTATTGCCTCAACCGCTATGTCCCTGCATTGTAAAACTGTTATCTTCGAAAATATTCATTTAAATTACATGCTTTAAAGGGCCACATTGATCTATATTCTTCTTCTTCTTTGTCGTCACACTCTTGGCAGAGTGGTCGTCACATCAGGGGTGGTAGCAACCTTTACAATCCGCCACCACTCATCTCGTACTGTAGCTCTTCTTGTGCATTCATGGAGTGGACCATTGAATGTAGCCTTGACTTGGTCGGTCCATCGCATCGGTGATCTACTGCGCGCTCTAGCGCCTTCGACTCTCCCCTGCACCACAAGTCGCTCCATAGAGATCTATGAAGACAGATGTCTTCTCGACGTATGATATGTCCAAAGAAAGTGAGAATACGACATTGGACGATGGAAGAAAGACGCTGTTTGGTGTCGAGTTCTTGGATGATTGAATCGTTGGTTTGGAACTGTGTCCAAATAGTATAGGTACCAAGCAGGTACCAAACCCATAGCCATCATAACCTCTGTATTTGGAAAGGTGTTTGAGCGGATAATCAACTCCCAACTTGTCCGCTAACTAGAAGATCATTACTACATGACCGACAGTATAGTTTCAGACCAAAACGGTCCACGGGTGATCTTCTAGCTTACGTATCGCACCTCTGGGGGGAGGATATGGAGAAGCATGGTGAATCTATGGCTTTTAGCCTGGATATTGCCAAGGCTTTTGACCGTGTTTGGCATCGCTCGCTTTTTTCCAAGCTTCCGGCATATAGTCTGCCAACTCGCTTATTATGCGACTGGATTGCGGGATTTCTGGAGGGTCGCAGGATTCGTGTCCTCCGTGATGGACGCGCTTCTCGCTTCCTCCCAATAAATTCCGGAGTGCCTCAATGCCTGTCGCCGACTTTGTTTCTTCTGCATATCAATGACATGTTATCACTAGGTAATATTCATTGCTATGCGGATGACAGCACTGTCCACGCACGATATTTCGGAAGACTTGCGGCTAAACAGACCGAAACCGAGGAAAACAGGAATCTTCTTGTCGCCGAGCTTGACGAGGTCCTGGACCGCATATCCAAATGGGTTGCCAGCAATCTCATCGAGTTCAATGCCAAGAAAACACCTGACAGGTGTGTTTGTTTTCTGCAAATCTTCTCCTTTTCTTTCCCATTCCACTCTTCAGATCACGCCCTTACCAATACAGGATAGCCTAAGCATCCTTGGCATCGATGTTCGTAGCAACTTGAACCAACGGGAATAATATATCAAGAGCGTCATCAGAACAGCTTCCCGTAAACTCGGAATGAACAGTATGAGACGATTTTTCTCTCCGGTGCAGCTTTGTCTCTTATACAAGGCACAGGTTCGCCCGTGTGTGGAATATTGCTCTCATCTCTGGGATGGTTCCGCAAAGTACTTATTGGAGGCCCTCGACAGGTTGACGACGTGATATCCGTATTGTCGATAATCAAGAAGTGACTAAGACCCTAGAACCTCTTCAGTTACGTAGAGACGTTGCTAGTCTTAGTGTTCTCTACCGTCTCTATAATGGGGAATGCTCTGAAGAGTTATTCCAACTCATCCCGTCCTCCCCTTTTCACTCCCGAACAACACGCGCCGGACTGCGTTGCCATCCCCATACCATCCAGACACTGGTGGCCCGTACCAAGAGGTATAGTTCCTCTTTTTTGCCCCGTGCCATTAGGTCATGGAATGCCCTTCCGGCTCATGTGTTTCCTTCCTCCTATAATCCAGGGCTTTTTAGGCGGGGCGTGAAGCGGCATCTAAGCAGGCCTTCAGGGTGAGGGTGACTGGCTCACGGTGATGCCACACGGGCGCGTTGCGCTGCGCTGCGTCGACGGAGCGTCGTCGATGCGTTATATTTCATACAAATTGAACGGCATGCCACACGGTCCGTTGTGGCGACGCGCGTCGCCGTAACGCGTGTACAACGCACGCGTAGCCGACAGACGAAGCGGGGGGAGTGGTGCAGCGCTCCGACGACGGAGCGACGACGCACGCGTCGCAGTATGGTTTATGCAGTCGAGATAGCGGTGCGCCCCAAGTACATAAATCATCATAATACTATTAATGACATTGACGTGGACTACCTTATCTCATTAGTTGAGGAAAGACCTCTTTTATGGGATAAAAATCACAAACTAAACCTAAAATCAACGCAGACAACGCACGACGACGCACGACGACGCGTGGACAACGCAGCGCGTTGCGACGACGCATCGGATCGTGTGGCACCCATTCCGTCGAGCGCTTGCGGTGCGTCGACGCAGCGCAGCGCAGCGCGTCCGTGTGGGATCACCGTCAATGGGTACTTTGTTCTATTGAGCCAGTCAGCCTTAATTTTTATTTTATTTGGACCTCACTTCCGCTTACCATCAGGTGGAGTGAGGTCATCCAGACTGCTCCCATATAAAAAAAATTCAGACCGATATCAAGGCTAACTTGCTCCATTTTACTCAACAGGGATTATCTTTAATATTGCCGATGCTTGTTGCAAATAGGGTTGTGTCATCTGCATACTGCAAATTTTAAATTCTATAACCTCCAATTGTGATTCCGTCTGACCAATTCTCGAGTGCTATTCTCATAATGAATTCTGTGTAGGTGTTAAACAGCAATGGTGATAAAATGCAGCCCTGACGGACCCCGGCACTTGGATGAAAGTGATTTGACGACACGTCGTTCGTTCTCACCGATGCTGTTCCTTCTTCATAAAGCTTCCAAGAAAGGTGCACCAGATGTTTAGGTGTTCCCATAGCCAGGAGAGTCTCCCAAAATACTGGCCACCTCACTGAGTTGAACGCCTTTGAGAAGTCAACAAAGCAAATATAGGTCGGCTTGTTGAACTTTCTGGCTTTTTCAATGATCTGGCGCACATTCAGAATCTTCTCACGAGTACCCCTCCCTTTCACAAAACCAGCCTGTTCAGGAGAAATTTCCTTAGATTTATATGCAGTAGAATTTTACTTGCATGTGAAATTAAGGCTATTAGGCGGTAGTTACTGCATATTTTAGTGGAGCCCTTTTTATGTAGAGGTACGAAGACTGTGTGAGTCCACTTCGGGGCCAGATTCCTGATTCCCAAATTTTGTTACACAGGGTATGAAAGATATCGACACCATACTCCCCTGATGCTTTGATGGTTTCAATTGGTATGGCATCTCTTCCTGTAGCTTTTCCGCTTTTTAGTCGCCTGATAGCGACCCGAACTTCGTCCCTCAATACATGTACTCAGTACATGGCTCTTTTTCTTCGTCATGGGCTCTGTCAGGAAATAGTTGTGAGCATGAGGATCTCCAAACAAAGACTGACAGTCCAGGTCCTTCCAGGTTTCAGATATTGCATCTATTTCAGTCAGTAGTTCGCATTGTGGGTTCTCTAATATCCCATGTTTTAGAAGAAAGGGTTTTGGTGATGGATCTTATTTTTTGATGCAGGTCGCCTGTTTGGTGACTATCAGCATGTAGCAGCAATACGTGATAGGTTAGTTTCATAGCGATATCAAGGAAATATTACTGTAAAAAGAAATAAAATCATTATTCTCAACGCAAGTCATTGTCATAAACAACATTTGTCATTATTCTCAACCAGCGTCATTGTCACCTTCATCAAGATTTAGAACAATGACGTTCAGACAAATGATGAATTTGAAAAGGACAAGTCGAAACACGTCTAAAAGGCGTGGCAGCTAGTTAATGTTATGATTACGTTATTAAACACTTGTATCTTTATTCTAAATTGTTGCAAAAGAACGTAGGCATGAATATAAATTGAATTTAGATAGAGAAATAACAATGACTATAAAAGTGTCAATTGTTGTAGAATGAACTTTAAAAACTTATCAGAGCCAACAACGTGCGTTTTTCCGCGGTGAAGTGCGTTGATCGACTGGGGAGCAGGGCGGGGTGTCTGGTCACACACTTAAGTGTTCTACCTTATGTCTCAAAGTTGCGATAATCTTGAAAACAAGAACTGCGCTGACCAATGACTTAATTTTGTAAACTTTTTTTGATCCAATATTTAGAGAACTAAATGGTTCGATAACTATTTTTGTTTTTTATTAATCGGTAGTGTTATAAACGTAATATATATTTCTTAGAAAATGTGTGCTCAAAACAGTTATGATGATTTAATATAATTAATTGAACGAGCAGTAGTGCTTTTCGGACATGGCAAAAATCTTAATATTTGGGCATATTTTATTAATCACGTTTTTATTTATTTCTTTATAGCCGTAAATTTATAAAAACCTTGTTCATAACTTATATAAGAACCGAATGACTGTTTTATTGAAATATAAATTGAATGGTTATTGAGTAAACACGTAGGACATGACATTTGACCGCCCTCGTAGATCCACCCTAGTACCGCGATTGATCATCTAAGCACGCCATCTATTGGCCATTTTACAAACTATTGTAACCGTGCTTCACATTAATGGTTCATATAGGAAGTTAAACAATTTACAGAACCATGGGTGATAAAATGCCAACAAATGGCTTATACATTACTTATTAAGGGGGGATAGAGTCATCAGCTTTATCGCCGATCAGCGCCATCACGTGAAACCGGAAGAAATTAAATTTTTCTATATTTCATAATTAAAGTACGCTTTGTTAGGGACGCAGCAACAGCTACTTCGACGTCCATTTCATTCAAAGTTGCGAACTTAACTGTGAAAATACCGCGAACCATTGCGAGTGTGGAGTCATTGTTGAATTCGCGACAAGTTCGCGGCGCGAATTCGCGCCGTGATTCGCGGGCTAAGTGTAGAGCGGGCTTTAAAAAGCTACTCTGGAGTAGCTTTAACAGAATTCTTTGAACAGAATTGTTTTGTGATTGTGTGAGTGAATCTCATATTTTGTCGTCGAATTTTGTTCCGTACCTTTTCGTGCTTATGTTCATGAGTCTCTTGTGCCCCGGTTAGGAGTTAGTATTTTTGTCAAACGTAAGTATCTTTTGATAAGAAGTGAATTATTGAAAGTAAAATTAGCGTTTAAATAAAAAGTAACCTATTTTAAAACTGGAGGAAGAACGATAGGTTGCCCTACCAGAAAATGACCTGGCGTAAGAGGAGCTATGTCTCCTGGATCGCTGCTAGCTTGAGACAAAGGCCTCGAATTAAGGCAGGCTTCAATTTGGTATAATACCGTACATGTCCAGAGATATTATTATTATTATTATTATTATTATTTACACCTATTTTTGCAGAAGTGTGACGAATTCTTTAAGTATTTGGCAAGGACGTTTTTTTTTTCGTCTAAGGTATTTGGAAACAGAATTCCAATAAGATGGAATTTGAAATTAAGTTGGCGTTCGAAATGGAATGTTTATGATACAAGCATGTCTATTTAATTTGTTTATGTCTATTTAATTTGTTTACAAAGCTTGAATGTCCAGTTGGTAAGCAAATAAAGAAGTGAACTGTGATTTTAGTATTTAGAACTTCGATCATTACAACTTGTGGTAAAATAATAATAATCTAAACATTATATTTCCAGATTTGCAATGCTAAGAAGCTAATATGCAAAAATTTGAAGTGTAGATGCAAGCAATCCCAGTGCTAATCAAGATTCTTTCATTTGGTCAAACCATGCTCTTTGCCCACACTTGGAAAGCTGAGCACTAATAAGGCTTTATGGTTTTTAGGTAATATTTATTATTGTATTTTCATCCTAAACCTACTAAGTGACGAGCTATTTGATGTAATTGGTCGAGAAGTCGGCTATTACACCAGAGGGCGGGTTCAACCCCCGCAGGGTACAAACATTTGCGTGCATGAATTATATTATTTTTTATCTTTATTTATAAAAAACAAAAACATTATACTTTTTCAAAATAATTTTATAATTAAGTACATTTTTTAATAAACTTAAACAAAAGAACACAATGGGCTTATAAATAATAAGATTAGCATAATTCATTAATTTAATAGACTACAAAACACCTTAAAAACAGTAGACAACAACGGAAGTATCCTTCCTTCAACTGTATCTAACAAGAACACAGGCACACACAGTACAAACTGAAACTTAAATAATATTTTATTTTAGGTTATTCTGGATATCCACTCTGCAAAAGGGTGATCAGTGCCGGTTTTAGTACTACCAGCGCCCTGGGCGAGATTTCTACGGCGCCCCCTAACTGCAATTCAAACCCATACGAAAAAAGGCGAAGGATAATAATGAAATAACCATTTATGAAAAGAAATGAACATTTATTAAAAAAACTAATAAAATTTTACTTTTCTAGCCTTTCTATCGGCGAACTCTTTTATTAAGTTATCAAAGTCGATGTTTTCAGCAATTTCATTTTCGATTGACAAAGTTGCCAAGTTTGTCAATCTAGATTGAGATATTGTCGATCGCAGATAGGTTTTTATCAGCTTAAGCTTAGAAAAACTCCTCTCTCCACTAGCAACCGTTACGGGAATAGTTAATAATATTCGTAATGCTATCCAAACATTTGGATATAGTTCTTGTAAGTTGCGGTCTTTGATAAAATTTAAAACAAAAACAGGAGTAACCACTTTCTGATCAGGCAAAAACGATTTCAGACTTACGAGTTCATCGCACAACATACATCCATCTATATCTGATTTGGAATTTACATTTAATTTCAATTGAAGATCACTACAGAGTTTGATAAGGTCGTGTTTTTCTGGAATCTGTTTTAAATTGTACAAAAAAGACCAAGATTCCGAGTACTCACATAACTGTTCAAATCTTTCGTTGAGTGAAGTTAACGTCGTGTCCAAAAGACAGTTGAAAAATTCAACCTCAAATTTTTTTTCTGGAGAAGTTATAGGCTCATCTTGGGCAGTTTCACCAGCTTGGCGCTTAACACGTCGAATTCTTGTTGTCGCTCTAAACACAGGTTCTATTTCTAACTCTTCAGCCAATTCCTTCGCAGTTAAAATGGCGCTTTTAAAGCCTGTATTTCTATATTCTTCCAAGAAATTGCAGCATTTTTTCAACATGTCTGTGCATTTACCGAGATCCATGTCTGTTGATTGTAGAGATTTACTAACGACATTAATTTGAAAAAGTATGTCATACCAGACAACCAATGAAACTATGAAGCCGAAATCTTTTAGCTGTTCGGCTAGAGTAGTAGCCTCATGAGAGACTTGAACATCAGTTTGCTGAGTTTCAATAGCCAAAGTGATTAAAGCGTCATGGACGGCGCTAATTTGATAACGGACTGCTTTAACACTGCCTATTCTTGCTTCCCAACGCGTGTCACTGAGTTTTTTTATAGTGTACAATCCCAAGTGATCGGTCAGAATTTTCCATCGATGAACAGAAGCTGAAAACAACGTAAACAACCTCTGAAGTACTCCAAACAAAGTGACAGATTTTACAGATGACTTAGCGGCATCGCATAGTACGAGATTGTAGCTATGACAGCCACACGGTACATATACAGCTAAAGGATTTATGTCCAGAATTCTCCTTTGAACTCCAATATTTTTTCCTTTCATGTTTGCTCCGTTGTCATAGCCCTGACCTCTACAATCGTTCAATTCCAGTCCGTATTTATTTAAAATATCAATAATAACTTCAGTCAGCCTTTCACCAGTCGACTCATTAACAGGTATAAATTCTATGAAATGCTCTTTTACTGATATTTTATCGACATCTGATGATAAATCAACAAATCGTATTGTCAGTGAAAGCTGTTCTATATGACTAATGTCCGGAGTACAGTCAGCTATAATAGAATAATATTTCGATTTCTTTGCACGTGATATGATTTCTGACTTCACTTTTTCACCCATCAGCTCTATTAATTCATTTTGAATGTCTTTTCCGCAGTAGTGGTCAGAAACATCACCCTTTACAGCTAATCGCAAGTGCTCCTCCATAACTGGATCAAATTTGGCTAGTAGTTGTACTAAACCCAAGAACTTTCCATTATTTGGCGTATATAGTTTGTCGGAAGTACCTCTAAACGCCATATTGTTTTCAGCTAAATACAGTGTAATATGCATTAATCTAGACAAAATATTATTCCACCTTGTAGTTTCCTTTCTAATCAAATGTTGCTCTTGACAATCTATTGTTTTTCCCGTTTTTAATCTTAGTTCAGCCTCAATCCATGAGAGGTAAAACTTCTTATGAAAAGTGCTACTTTCATGAACTTTTAACATTTCTGATAAGTGTTTCCAGTCGTTATATCCTTCAGATGCTAAATTCGACGTTGAGCTGCTATCAAATAGCCGGCAACAAAAACAGTAAACTCGATTTTTAGAAACTGAGTATATTAACCAACGACGCTGAATTATTTCATTGTTTGCAAGTTTTTTGGTAAAATGAGAATTTGAGAAATGTCGCCCTGTATCATTCTTTGGATAATTATCAATGTGAGTTTGCACTGGGCCATTAGTTATTATATGATCAATAATTTTGCTATTTCGAGTGAGTGGCCAAGTGGCTGGATCCGATATATTTGGAACAAGAGAACTAACGTCATCTAGAATTTGTATTTGTTGTACATCACCAATAGTGTCATCCTGAGCAGCATCTGTAATTGTAACACAACTTGTGTCCTCACTTCGGGAAACTTCGTCCACAATCTCTTCAACAGCTAACTGATCTGACTTGTCAGACAGAGACTCCACTACCGATGCATTCGCTTGTATTTCGGATGTAGATGCCACATTAAGGTCTTGATTTTTTGTTGTGATATATTTGCCTATATTCATAAACTTTTTTGTTTTTTCAAATTCCTTCTCTTTTTCTGCTTTTCGTTTTCTATATTTTGACCCAGATGGTTTTCTTTTGAAAGGATCAACGTGTTCAGACATTTTGTACTAATCAAATCTGCAACAAATTAAATCTGCGTAAGTCCGATCATTTCTATAAATTAATTAAATATAACGCTATTGAGTGAGGACGACCAAAAACGCTTTATATTCAGGAAAGCGTTAGCATACACGTGAACTACGATCGAAAAATCTAGGTAAGGTAATATTTTCATGGCAGCGGAATAATTGTGAAATGTTATATTTAAAACGTGTAAACGTGTAAAATGTTATTTTTGTTACGTGATAGTGCTTAGATTTGTATGAAAAAAATCACGATCATCCACTCGTTCCCGAAAAAATGACTTCTATGTACAGTCAGATGCAAAAGTCGGTGGACACTTTTCACCTTTAACACAAAGGCTTACGAATGAACAGTGTTCATCCACTTTTACACTTGACCGTACCTCCTCGACATTCATTTTATTATCTCCGTGTTAAAATTTCATCAACATTATATAGTCAGTTCCAGAGATATTTTATAATATATAATTTACTTTAAATAGATTACCCCACTCCAAACATAACATAAACAAACAAACAAATGTTACCTCTTTAGTATAATAAGTAAAGATAGTTAAAATCAAATTGTACTTACCTAATTAGTGAAATAATCCGTCATAAAGCAAATACCTACTTAAACACTATTTGTATTTCAACTTTTTGGATAAAACCTATGTCACTCTGTAGTCGGCGACAAAAAGTAAAAAACATGCACTTCGTAACTTAGCGTGGACCGCCTGATTACTGCGTCTGTTTGTTTTAAAATATGTAATTGCGATAACTGTTTTTAAGTGCGTGCACCGATTGAATGAATAAGAATGAGCTGTGTTCCGCTCCATCAAAAATAACGCCAACTCTTTTGAACTGAAATGTTAAAAAGAGATAGATAATGTGTTTCTCTGTGGTCGGGGATTCCCAGTAAAATGAACTGTATGTATGTAGTGCTCCGACCGAACGGATTGAGCACTGCGTTCCATTTTAGTGTTGCCAACACATCGTTTTTTTTTTTCGCTTACAGTGATGGGAATATAAAGGGGCGCCGCTTAACGGCGCCCCTTAAAGTCCGGCGCCCCTGGGCGGTCGCCCAACCGCGCCCTACCCTAACGCCGGTACTGAGGGTGATGTCACCAACTTGGGATGCTGAACCAGACACTCACGAAGCTGTAGGCAGAAGGTGGCAATGGCTCAATAGGTGCTGAAGTAACCTGTGCCATTGTTGGCAGTTAGGTACTGAATGTGCTTCTGTCAAATGTTCTTGATTAAGTAGAACTCTGTAATAAAAACATGAATGATTTTAAGTTTGTCACATACTATAGTATGATAGAAGCAAATATAAGTGCAGACAGAAGATAATTACTTATTAATTAGTTTGCTCTTTGCCGCATTCAAGCATTTTGTTTTTCCTAAAGGTTGACTGGTAGAGAATGCTTTTAGTGTTAAGTCCGCCTTTTGTAGCCAATTTGTGTGGTCAATAAAGTTTTTATAAATAAATAAATTACATTGTTACTTGTTTACATATCATTTCCGTAAGCTCATCAACACAAGGTCCTTCTATAAGCATCATTGATGATTATTATTTTGTTCAATCTTGGCCTTCAGGTCTACCCAGCACTGGAATTATAATAACAAATTATATTACAATCACTTCATGTTATCTATTACTAATATTACAAAGAGGAAAGATTTGATTGTTTGTTTGTTTGTATTGAATAGGCTCTGAAACTACTGAGCCGATTTGAATAATTCTTTCACAGTTGGAAAGCTACACTATCCCCTTTGGTGAACGTAGTGTAATAGTTATTATAGTTCTATACGCAGGTATGCAATAATATATAATAATATATTTAAATAACATTGTCAGAAATACTTATTTAATATTAATTTAACTGTTAACCCAACACACGGCAACACTATTTGACGTCTGCTGTCAAATCGCTATTATAAAAGCAAGATGGTTGCCGTGTCTTGGGTCAGTCGCTCACTGGAAGCCGTGCTGTTCACTTGTGTTCTATAAGTGTTGTGAAGAAGACGGAATAAAAGTTGATTATCGCTGAAAGGAGTTATTATTTTTCCTGACCGATTACATCTCAGAAGTGGGATGAATCTGCCTACAAAGTGTAAGTACATTCTAATTTATTGTTTTTTTTCTCTTACTTAAAAAAAAAAAATTAGTTTGTTTCTTTTATCAAAATATAATATCCATGTCAAAAAAATAGAATATGTAATACTGAATAATTCAATAGATACACTGTAAGTTATTAAAAAAATGCTCCATTCCATTTCTCATTATGGTCCCTGCTGGCCACAAAATTAAATGATCCAGTTAAAGTACTTTTAAGACATTTATTATTCGGAAACGTTTATTAAATGCATTATAATAGTTTCCGTTAAAAATAAATATATTTAAATATACGCCTTATGCATGTTATGTGTAATTCCTTCTCGAAAATCCTATATCCTGACCTCGCCAGGGCTACTCTCTGGAGGTTTTGGTTTTTACCTTACTTATAATTATATTTAAAATATACAAATTAATCATGTTGCATTATATTTTAAACCCCGTGACGCGTCGTCCGAGAGGAACACTCGGCGACTCTCTCGCTGTGGAGACGCGGCGTTCCACGGAGCGGAAGCGCGCGCGTCCACGCGGTGCTGGCGCAGGGCGCTCTCTCTCGCTGTGGAGACGCGGCGCGTTCCGCGGAGCGGGAGCGCGCGCGTCACGCGGTGCCGGCGCAGGGCGCTCCAGAGGCGCTTGTGGCCATAGATGGCTACGTCTGTTATCGTTTGGTTTTAAATATAATTCAGCTGGTATATTGAAGGCCTTTGAGTCTCTCAACATGAAAGTACTGGTGACTTGTTTGGTATATAAGTTGAGTTTATTGGTTGAATTTTGAATGGGATTGTTCTTGTTTGGCTGACATTTTAGATGATTGGTTTGGCGAGGGAGTCTTTCCTGATAATTATGATGAAGCACAGTAGGGTCTTGCCTTTGTTCAGGTCTGGGAGCGGTCATGACCCCAATGATTTTTTACCTTTTTCTATACTACATTCTATTAGTAAAGTTTTTGAGAGGATCATTATGTCGGCAGTTGCTGGCGCACTTTGTTACTGATGGGCTTTTTCATTCGGAACAGTATGGATTTACCAGGGGTCGATCTAAAACTGATGCTGGTGTCACACTTCTAAAGCGCATCTATAAGGTTTGGGAGAGGTTGCAGAATGCTCTTGGTGTGTCCTCTGATTTATCTAAAACTTTTGATTGTGTTGATCATGAAACACTAATACTTCAACTTCGATATTATGGAATTCAAGGAGCTTTATTAAATCCATTGGAGTCATATCTTAGCTCAAGAATACAAAAAGTTGATGTAAATGGAACCTTGTCTTGTGGGTCTCTAGTACTGTCTAATAATACTAGGTACCGCAAGGATCTATTTTAGGCCCATTCTTATTTTTAATCTGCATCAGCGGCCTACCTTTCTTTGTCGATAACCTATGTAAGATTGTATTATTTGCAGATATTATTATTATTAGTAGATGCGAAATATTAGATTTACCACATGGTGGGTTTAAGAGCTACATCAAAAGTTTTGGTGATAAAAGATTCGACAACCGATTATTTAAATAATAACTTGGTGTTTCAAGTTTGTGATCTCAATTAATAGGTATGACTATTATGTCATGTTATATTATTGGTTATTATACACCTAGTCCTAAAAGTTGAGATTTTCTATTCTAATTTGTATTTGGGTTTTCTTGTTTTGTTTTTATTACAGAAAGCTTTATGACTTGGTGGGTATGGGGTGGTAGAGATTGTATTGATATAATTGTTGTAAAACTTTGGCGATTTAAGGAAGTGACTAGCGAGTGTCTAGTGTCGGTTCTTCTTGTTAGATAACAACATTCTGAATCCGGTGGTGGAGTCGCTGTGTTGCCTTGATGATTGACGACTCATACGTGCATTTCTGAGGCCTACATGAATAAAGAATATTTTTGATTTGATTTGATTTTGAACCATGGATGTTTTAGCGACACTCATGACGATAGTGACAGCTCAAGTAATACTGAAAACATTTCTAACAACAGTAATGATGAAGTGCAGATGTTTAAAGTGTACATTATTAAGTTGTGCTCATATTATTCAGGGTGAGCCATTTAAGTTGTGCTCATATTATTCAGAGTGAGCTATTTAAGATATGCTCATGATTTTCAGGATGAGCAATATAAGAGTGTACATAATATTCAGGATGTACACTGCCCGGTCAACAGTCGATGAGATCGAGGGTTCTTAATTTTGAAAACAAAGAACAGGTAACCGATCTAGTAGTTTCATATCGACTGTTGGGCATGCCAAAAAAATCTCAAAGAGTGTACATAATATTCAGGGTGTACACTGCCCGGTCAACAGTCGATGAGATCGAGGGTTCTTAATTTTGTAAACAAAGAACAGGTAACCGATCTAGTAGTGTCACATCGACTGTTGGGCATGCCAAAAAATCTCAAAGAGTGTACATAATATTCAGGGTGTACAACTGCCCGGTCAACAGTCGATGAGATCGAGGGTTCTTAATTTTGTAAACAAAGAACAGGTAACCGATCTAGTAGTTTCACATCGACTGTTGGGCATGCCAAAAAATCTCAAAGAGTGTACATAATATTCAGGGTGTACACTGCCCGGTCAACAGTCGATGAGATCGAGGGTTCTTAATTTTGTAAACAAAGAACAGGTAACCGATCTAGTAGTTTCACATCGACTGTTGGGCATGCCAAAAAAGACTGTCATGTGATTGATATGTCTAAATTGTAGTAGATTTGATATGAATAGGACTATCATGTGATTGATACGTCCAAATTGTTAATAACTGATGTACATAAGACTATCATGTGATTGATATGTCTAAATTGTAGTAGATTTGATATCAATAGGACTATCATGTGATTGATACGTCCAAATTGTTAATAGCTGATGTACAGAAGACTGTCATGTGATTGATATGTCTAAATTGTAGTAGATTTGATATGAATAGGACTATCATGTGATTGATACGTCCAAATTGTTAATAACTGATGTACATAAGACTATCATGTAATTGATATGTCTAAATTGTAGTAGATTTGATATGAATAGGACTATCATGTGATTGATACGTCCAAATTGTTAATAACTGATGTACATAAGACTGTCATGTGATTGATATGTCTAAATTGTAGTAGATTTGATATGAATAGGACTATCATGTGATTGATACGTCCAAATTGTTAATAACTGATGTACATAAGACTGTCATGTGATTGATATGTCTAAATTGTAGTAGATTTGATATGAATAGGACTATCATGTGATTGATACGTCCAAATTGTTAATAACTGATGTACATAAGACTGTCATGTGATTGATATGTCTAAATTGTAGTAGATTTGATATGAATAGGACTATCATGTGATTGATACGTCCAAATGGTTAATAACTGATGTACATAAGACTGTCATGTGATTGATATGTCTAAATTGTAGTAGATTTGATATGAATAGGACTATAATGTGATTGATACGTCCAAATTGTTAATAACTTTGATATACATAAGACTGTCATGTTATTGATATGTCTAAATTGTAGTAGATTTGATATGAATAGGACTATCATGTGATTGATACGTCCAAATTGTTAATAACTGATATACATAAGACTGTCATGTGATTGATATGTCTAAATTGTAGTAGATTTGATATTTATAGGTATGTAAAAATGTAACTTAATAATTTTTTTAATTATGTAGTTTTTGTAATAATTTCAATAATAATTTTAACAATAATTTTAATAATTTATCTTAATTCGCATATGCCTTGAAAAGGTCTATTTGTAATTTAGCATTACCAACTGCTCTCAAATATGTACGATAATATGTACCATTGTTACAAATAATGCGATTAAATGACTATGACTATGACTATCATGTGATTGATACGTTCAAATCTGATAATAACTGATATACATAGGACTTTCATGTGATTGATATGTCCCAATTGTAGTAGATTTGATAAGAATAGGACTACCATGTGATTGATACGTCCAAATTGTTAATAACTGATATACATAAGACTTTCATGTGATTGATATGTCCAAATTGTAGTAGATTTGATATTTATAGGACTATCATGTGGTTGATACGTCCAAATGGATAATAATTTGATATACATAGGACTTTCATGTGATTGATATGTCCAAGTCCAAATTTAAATTCCAAGTATTGTTGTTTAAAAAAAGTTATAATTCATTATTTTTTTAACATAATATGAATATACTGTGTTTCATTTAAAATATTTAATTAATAACTAATGTATATAAAAGATGGTTAGATTCTATGGAACACATTTCTGTAATGTAACGAAGGGTCTCGTTACAAACAAGGATGGCCGAGTTGTAATAGTTATTATAGTTCTATACGCAGGTATGCAATAATATATAATAATATATTTAAATAACATTGTCAGAAATACTTATTTAATATTAATTTAACTGTTAACCCAACACACGGCAACACTATTTGACGTCTGCTGTCAAATCGCTATTATAAAAGCAAGATGGTTGCCGTGTCTTGGGTCAGTCGCTCACTGGAAGCCGTGCTGTTCACTTGTGTTCTATAAGTGTTGTGAAGAAGACGGAATAAAAGTTGATTATCGCTGAAAGGAGTTATTATTTTTCCTGACCGATTACAGTAGAGTACTTTTGATCCCAGAAATGGGGGGGAAGGGGGGTATATTCTATCATTCATGTACTTACACCCTGTTGCAGAAAGCTCCATTAAAGTTAATGCTTCATTAAATCTAATGCTGTCACTTTTCGTTGTCATGAAATAAAAAGTGACAGCAATAGCTTTAATGACACATTAACTTTAATGGACGTTTCTGCAACTGAGCGTTAGTCTTAATAATTAACAATATTAACTGAAGAGTTGAGCCTTTGTGCTGCTGCATTCCACATAATCCTTAGAATATTTCAGTCAAAGTTCGAAAGTATAAACGAACATGGAAGTGTTCAATGAGGATAAATGATAATGAAAGATAACATCTAAAGTGGTTCGTCAAAGAATTCAACAAAAAATCGTAGTATTCTCAAATTGATAACCATGTTCTCAATCAATGTATATAATCACTGTGTTATACTCAATGAAGAACATGCATTTCAATGACCAAATCGTATTAAATCACGGAAAAAGTTAATTTTTTTGCCTTTTTCAGAATTACAGAATAAAATGCATTTGACACTTGACATTTGTATTATTTTGGTGTCAGAACGTTTAAAAATTTAAGTAGGTTAACCCTTTCCCCGCCACGCTTTTTTCCGAAAATGGTGCCCCACACGCCACGACCATTAAAAAAAAAATTCCAAAAAATTATTAGGTTATACTCAACTCATTCAGGCAAGTAAAAATACAACGTTTCTTGATCATGTTTTTTTGTCTGATATATCAGACATTGGCGTGGTGGGCACGAAAATGGTTTGTCTGATATATCAGACATTGGCGTGGAAAAGGTTAAAAGGAATAATCGGCACGCACGGCTCTTTCATAGTTATTGCTTCACTTATTGAAAACTACTGTAAATCAAGAAAATTATACTGATAAAGTAATCTAAACCCATAAAAACGCGGTTTTACTTGAGCATTCGTATTATAAAACATAATTTAAAAACCGGTAAAACGAAAATAAAATCTTCAATGGATTTTCGAACGAATTCGATTGAACGGTAAAAAGACCAGAGACAAAAGAAACCGTTCACCTTCATGTCAAACAGTGCAATAGTCGTTTACTTTTTAAGGGGTCATAGTATGATTTTAAGCAGGCCTGATTCTGCCCTGCTCGAAAACTGCACTGCGATTGGATGGTTTTCTTAAATGCTCATGGTAAGGCCCCAGATAAGTTTGTAGGTCTTATACCGCGTTTACATTCAGCCCATTGCCGCGGCAACATGGGGAATAAACTGGGAAACGCGAGAATGTAAACAGGTCGTTTCCATTGCCTTGACGTTGCCGTTCGCATTGCCCGGCTATCCCCCATTTGGCGGTTTTTCTAGCGGACATCAAAGCGCGGCAATGCGAGCGGCAACGTGTGTTTACATGTTGCTCTCTCGTTCAGTCGTTTAATATCTTTAAAAATACTTATTGTTCTATTACGATGAATTGCTATCATCCACCATCTCCTCTGACGACGACGCCTCTTTTGAATTCTATTTTTTTTTAAACATTTAAATAATTAATTAAACTTAAAAGGCAGAGCGCCGACGCTGCGACAATTTCCACGTTATCCATGGCCCAGAGTCGAATTTATAATACTTATGAAGCGGCAATGTAAACACTCATTTCCGCTGACGTTGCCACATCAATATACGTACGGCAAGGCAAGCAGCAACGGAAATGGCTGAATGTAAACGCGGTATTACGGTGATCCCACACGGACGCGCTGCGCTGCACTGCGCTGCGCTGCGTCGACGCACCGCAAGCGCTCGACGGAATGGGTGCCACACGATCCGATGCGTCGTCGCAACGCGCTGCGTTGTCCACGCGTCGTCGTGCGTCGTCGTGCGTTGTCTGCGTTGATTTTAGGTTTAGTTTGTGATTTTTATCCCATAAAAGAGGTCTTTCCTCAACTAATGAGATAAGGTAGTCCACGTCAATGTCATTAATAGTATTATGATGATTTATGTACTTGGGGCGCACCGCTATCTCGACTGCATAAACCATACTGCGACGCGTGCGTCGTCGCTCCGTCGTCGGAGCGCTGCACCACTCCCCCCGCTTCGTCTGTCGGCTACGCGTGCGTTGTACACGCGTTACGGCGACGCGCGTCGCCACAACGGACCGTGTGGCATGCCGTTCAATTTGTATGAAATATAACGCATCGACGACGCTCCGTCGACGCAGCGCAGCGCAACGCGCCCGTGTGGCATCACCGTTATACGTCTATGCAAGTGTTGCCAGTACATAAATAAAAAAAAGGCCGGAACCTTTGTTAAAAAAGGCCGGAACCTTTGTTTATAAAGGCTGATTTTTGGGACGAAAGGCCGAAATTGAAATAAAAAACGTTATTTTACTAAAAACCTTTAAATTGATGCTTATTACAAGTATTTCCACGCGGACCATGTCATGGCAAATAATAAAAAATGTGCAGTCTTTACCTGGCAGACACATAAAATAACATTGTAAAATACAAAGTTTATATTAATTGTTAATAATATTTTTGTATAAAATGGCGAGGAGAGTCCGAAAAATGCCGATGGCTGTCAAGGGCCGAAAGAGCTTCACAAGGGCCAGTAATCGGCCCCGTAGGGGCCGAATAGGGCCGAACTGGAAACACTGCTGTAAACACCCACACACCTAATTCCATGCCTTTCCATGCACACACCACACATTTTTTGCAGGCAGGCCACAAGGGCCAGCCAATGACGTTCAATATAAAACTAGACACCCAATCTCTAAGAAAAATTCCTCAAAAAACGTCCGAGTGGCTTTGACACTGATGACATTAACACATTCGTTCAAATTAACACCTTATCTCGTGGCATTTAGTGTTCAATGTCAATTGTATACAACTAAACGAAAACTCTGCCCAATAGTCGGGTGGGCAGACTTTTGCTTCGGACAATATTTGAGCGTGATTGTGAGTCTAGTTTTTTAATCTATGGCATATATGGGGCCAGCAAGGGCCACACATTCACAGACAATAAATATTGGCCACACATTCACAGACAATAAATATTTTTCACGGCATTGGGTAAAATGGTTTGGTCATTATGTAAAGTCAGTAACAGACATGCAGAAAAGGAAGGCCAATGAATTAAAAAAATACATTTAAATGTCATGTGACCAGAATTGACAGTCGTTCAAATAATTTTAAAAACGTATAATTTTTCACTTTTATACCAATCAATAGAGATACAAAGATAGATTTGATTTTTCATCATTTTCAAATTTCAATTCCTTTTTCACTTTTTCAGAGAATTTAAAACTTACTTCAATTATGGCGAGTGAAAAAATTGGTAGGTTAAGTCTATGTAGTTGGTAACGATATGTATTGCTGTTAATAAATATATTTACAAGGGATAAACGAATTTAAACGATACACATTAATTAATGTTTATTTCGCGAATGTTTGTCTTGGGATGGTGTTCTACACTGGATTGTTATAATAGAATAAGAAACTAACTAAATAACTTTAGTATTCAATAGGTAAATAATCAATGTTGCTCTTTTTTCAGATAATTCAGCAGTGAGCGATTTGCTTGACAAACTAGTTATAAGGCAATTGCACTTATTGGAAGAAAAAATGCGCTACGAGCTGAACATAGAATCTAGTATAAATAATGGGAGTATACACCTGGCTAAATCCCGTTACATAATGGGACAAAGTTCAGTGAGCACAGCCCGGTTGCCTGTAGAAAGTAGTCCAGAATTTTCTGCTTCTACTGTATGTGAAAGTCTGGAAGAGGATGGCGTAGCACAATTGAAGGTGGTGGAGAGTAATGCAGACAATAAGGTCAATCCATTGCGATGGTTTGGTGTTTTAGTTCCTCAGAATTTGCACAAGGCTCAAGGTATATTTCAAAATGCTATAAATTTTGTTGTTGAATGTGTTAATGTGCAGTTACAAATTTATCACAATATGAAGAACATAGAAATGTTAAAGAAGTTTAGAAACAGTATATAATGACTTTAGTTTTTATTTAAATGGTGATAAAAGTATCTTGTTTTATTTGTTATTTATTATACAACAAAATCTATGTGAATTTTTAATGTAAACCTTCCGTCTTTTATCACAGTAGTATTATTTTTATCTTTATCACAGAGCTATCTAAAAGTATGTTTTAACATAGTTAGGTATTCAGTTTCATTATTGATTATTCCCATTTTAAAACAAAATGTGTTGTATGTAGGTGTTTATGAAATGGGCTAATACACCACACCTTATGTTGTGGGTTTGAGCTCTTCATGGTACAAACATTTGTGAATAAACATTTGTCTACTTGTGATATTCTGGGTGTTTTTATGTATAAAATGTATGTATTTACAAAAAAGAGATTGATTCATTTTTATCTGAAGTCTGGTACTTACAGTAAAATTGATTTAAGACTTTCTCTTTGTATGGTTGCAATCCGATTATTGGTCTGTGACCATATTTGTAATTATGAATAAACTATGCATAAAACAGTGGAAACTGCAAATTCAGATTTAATTTTCTCTTCTAGTTTCTGAACCATGTCTATTCAAAAGTTTTTTGCAGCATTTAATCTTTTGCTTCTCTTGTCATTATAAAGGTAATATAAAATTGAAATATAAATTTAAGCTTATATGGTCCACTACAGGCCGAAGCCTAAGTGTATGGAAGTCTAAGATTAATGAAATAAAAGAGTTGTTTTCTCTCATTTATTTATTATAACAGTGAGGTGATCACTAGGTATCAAATAAATAACTAATATGTATTATAATTATAACTTAACAATGATCACTGTACTGCATAAGCACGACAATTTAGTTTGCCTATTTGATCTATCAGTTTATAAGCCATTTTGTAACATTTTTGGCAATTTACTAGGACATACATAAGGCGACATGTAAAGTTAAATATTGGTGATGAGATTCCAATAGGACACTGGTTAGGAATTTAATTTAAGGAAATTAATCAAGTTACAAATTTAAAATTGTCACCCATTTTTAAATTTGTAACAAGATTGGTGTTTAATTTTATAACAAGATTGGTGTTTTAATTGCTGCTTATGTATAATACTTTTAAACTTATTTATAAATGCATATTTAAATTTCATAATTAGGTACCTATAAATAAATTGGACAATATTTAAACATTGGGTTTTAATTTAAATACAGTTCTAGATTTTTCTAACACAAAGATTTTCTCTTATTATAATTTTAGTTACATATTCGCTGATAATACAATTTAACAGTAACAACTGTTTCGTTTGTTTGCCCAGTAAGTAGGTACCTTGATTTGTTTCCTCATAATTAGTGAAAAGTTATCTGGAGCTATTCAAATAAAACTTTGAGAAGGAAACTATCATAGCTGGACCTAAGTAGAAGAGAGTACAATATTTATTTGAATTACCAGATAATGAGATATGACAATATTATATTGTTATTCTATCACATCTTTAGATGCACACAAGTCCTCTGGTATTTTCATGTAACTATCTAATAATAGAGACCTACTGATACAAGTACATACACATAAATACAAATGTGCATGGTAAAACCAATATTAAGTATTAAAAAATTTTTTTGTCTTTCAATTGTATAAGTACAATTGTTGAAGCCAGTGATGCTGGGCCCCAATTTAAATTATACAAAATACTTACTGTAATACCCTGATAAATAAAGTTAAGTAATCATGGTCATAAATAATAACTTAACTATAAAATAAAGAAATTGTACAAGTTAAAATACTTATAGTAATGATTTAAATGCAGTGCACAATTATTATTTGAATATAAAATAAACTCTTCAGAAAAAAACACTTAAAATAAATTAGCAACAGTTAGGTAACAACTATATGTTAATGTCAATTACAATTCATTAACTCATTCACTGCCAACAACACAAATCTAAATTATTTATTTGCTATGTAAATCGTTTTTTGTACATACTTTCATCTTGTGTTATTTTCGATGAGTACCTGATTCTGTGCAGAGTACAGAGCTTTATGAAAGACGTGTCACCTGTCTTTTCCGTCTTTTCCAAGATTACTGACAGTGAATAAGTTTATGTCAGGTAATTGGCTGCATGGGAAAGGATTATCTATCACAAACGTAACAAAAACTCGTAAGAATTAGAAAACGACTATGAAACCCCTTATAGAAGTTTGAAATGTTTTAAAATGCAAGCCACTTATAAAAAAGTAGATATTTTTCTGAGCGTAATAAATTAATACAATTTGTGCATTTTGTGCTCGAATTTAAAAATTATGACAGCACTTTTATTGTGCTACTTTATTTTAATGGCGTCATGACTAGATAATAATTTGAGCTCTAATTTGTTAGTTTTTATAAACATGACTATGAGCATAAATACTAAACCTGTATTCAATACTAGTAACAATGACGCATTATTATTTGGATTTGTATTACATTTACTAACATACTTAAAATAATAATTACAGTCTTTAAGACTTATTTTAAAATTATTCAAACTTTTAACTTATGATCTATTGTAAAAATTATAAGCGCTACTAGCCCTGGGCTTTTTCTTTTATAAATAAGGGGGAGCTTTAATAAATAAATTCAACGACAGCAAAGTTAAGACTTGTGTACCTACCAAGCTCGGACATCAATAATTAACTAGATACTAATATAACATGTAGCAGTCTGACTTATCAGGTCTCGTTCACATAATAAATCGTAGGCTATTCACCACCATGTTGGGCGCCATTTTCCCCAGCATTTTGATAACAAGTGTATATACACTCAGTGGTTTACAAATGAAGTAATTGGAAAGGGTGATTTAGTATTATATTATAGTAGTACTTGTACATGTTATTTAGTGTCAAGTGCTTTTATTGATTTAAAAATTTCCTATTTGTAAATTTTACATCATCAATTAGACAAGGGTTAGGTACGTAGGTAACCATTGATGAAAATAAAAACTGCCACGGCGATTCTGTGCTGAGACAGATTATGAATGTGGCATGGCGTGGAATTATCTATTTATATTTTCATGTAATTAACTCTTTAACAAATGCTTCTTTACAAGGAAGTTACTATTTTAAGCAATAGTAACATAATATTATTTCAAATATTGTTAGGACGACGTAGTTACAAATAGCATTATGACTACGAAAGGTAATTTTCACGATATTGCACGATTCTACCCTACAACATCGATGTGGTCAAAGTAATACACTCATGGGATCTGGTAAAGGCGTCGCCACAATTAGGACCAGGGAATAGTCAAAATCTGATAATTTAGAATTGTACCTAACTACTCAAGGTAGGCAGATTTATAATCCACGTCAGGTCTTGTCATTTCGTCGTCGTTAAGTAGCTTCACTTTTGACTCTCTATGCACATAATTAATGGCATGAGAATAAGTCGATGTAATTACTCCGCATTTACGCTAAAGTTAAAATTTGGGAGAATGAACGAGTTTGTATGACGTCAAAAGAATATTAATTTAAACTTGCAGCGCAATTTTTGGATAGTAAATGCCGATGACGGAAGCCGATCACCGTAAAAGTACAGTGGGTGGGTACTGTAAGGCCTTGTCCAGAACGGCGATTTTTACGCGCGAAATTACATACGCGCGAAGCTCGTGGACGCAATGCATTGTGCCCCAGTACCTCGCCAACGCGCGTTATGTTTTCGCACCAAAACATTGGCGACGAAATCGCCTTCTTGGACAAGGCGTTTAAGTAACTAGACGTGATGCGTGGGAGCGGCAGTCGCGTTCCGATGCAGCCGGCGCGTCAGGCGCTACCCGTCGTCGCGGTCGGCGGCGCGCCAGTCGCCGCGCGTGCAGGCGCCCTCGCGCCACCAGGCCTGCACGTCGCTGTAGTGCCGGTGCCGGTTGCGCCGCTCGTTCGCGTGCACCATCGCGCACACTCGGCAGAAGAAGTACGTGTTGATGAATTCGCCTGTGCCCTGAAGATAAAATGTACAAACTATCATAAACATATTTCCTCAGTGCATCTTGAAGTTCAAAGTGTGGACTTTGAACTTGTGGAAGTTCAAAGTCGATCAGCGGGTTACGGAAATTTAAGAGCCATGCTCGGTATCTCCTTAAAGGACCGCATACGAAACGAGATACGTCAGAGGACAAAAGTCTTCGACTTCGCCCGCCTCGTTGTGGCGAAAGAATACACATGAAAGAGGCCTACGTTCGGCAGTGGATAGGAACAGCTGTTGACCTCCTCCTTTTTTGAAGACGGTTAAAAACTCAAAATTGATCGTAATTACTTGATAGATTTACTTAACCGCTTGACAAATTTGACAATAAAAAGCACACATCTACAGATAAAAAAAAAAACTTTACCTTTACTCTAATAGTTAAGTACGTACTTATAATCATAATAATCATAACTTTCCTTTAAAAAACAGGTAGCTGAAACAGGTAGATCTTATCTCACCTTCCACTTAAAGTAAGAATTGTAGAGGTTGTCGTCTTCATCCAGACGGTGCAGGTACGCGGCGAGCTCTTCTGCGCTGGCGAACTCTTCTACGTGCACGTATGAGTTGTGAGGCGCTGCTGCCGCATACTCGTCCGCTCGAGCTCCCATCACTATCGGGAGCACGTTGTGTCTAGGAATAAATAAATATAATATGTTTATGGGTGCCAGACAACGGATAAACATTACTAACTAAAATAGTTATTTTTTGGAAAATATACAGATTACTTAAAGAAACACCCACACCGACGCAGCCATGTTAATGCGCACAAATTTTTGTACGGTCAACAGCACATCACCGTATACACTTGCAATTCGAAAATAGCACTTATGCCCCCGACATAAGAGCGGTACAAAGTCCAAAGTGTTACGTCTGACGTTCTTTTGACTGTACCGTGCGGGGATCTAACCCGTGACCTTCGGTGTTATAGCCAAACTCTCAACCATTTCACAAAATCGGTCGTTTGTCACAGAAGACATTTTATGCGCAGAATATCTTTCCAGTACCTACATTACCAGAATTTTTAATTTTTAATCTCTGTCTAATTCATTTGAAGCTAACAACATATTTTACCAATTACTGTACCTTTAAGGTACAGTTGCCAAGTATTTCTGGATTCTGGATAGACCCACAAAACTCACTAAAATCCAAATGGTTTATTTCTGTGGTAGATCAACTAAGTAATAATTTTATACATACTTTAACATAAGTGTACCTAGCAATATGACCTTCCATATAAATATTTGGGTTCATAAATAGGTTTTTGGAGGTCAGATGGCAGACGCTCCAATATAAAGTAGTATAGCGTACCCTGACTAATATAGATCGAGACAAGAAAAAGGTTTACTCACTGTAACCCATTAACAAAGAATTTCTCAGTGATGTAATCTCTGCAATTAGAGTTCTCGAAGGCGAGGTAGAACTTGTAGTCTTTGTCCAGCATCTCGAGACAGTTGGGGTCGGTGCGGGGGCAGTGGTGCGCTCCGCAGGCGCCGTAGATGTCCACCGGGATGAACTTAGAGAGCTGCCGGGCGAATTGAAGCCGGCGGTTTCTGGCGTGGCAGTTGGATACGAACCAGGCGACCTGCGAACATTTATACGTATTTATAGGCTTGTATTTAACCGTACACCAAAAAAGGTTGAACGTACACCAAAAAAAGGTTAATCGTGCACTAAAAAGGTTGAACATGCACCAAAAACATTGAATTGCTTACCTAACCTAACCTTTTATTGTGCCTTTTGTTTATTTTGGTGCACGTTCCACCTTTTTATTGGTGCACATTCAACCTTTTTACACACTTAGTTCCCGTATAAAAATATGTATATGTTACGGGCCATTTGATAAGTCCGGGCATTATTCATAAGGGCCGGTCTGTATTAATAATGCCCGACTCAATTGGGCCATGTGATTAAAACAGCATGATTTATCACTTTTCCCGGCCATTATGAATAATGCCCACCCTATCTTGGGCCAAGTAATAAAATAGGTGAACAGTAGTGTTTTTGTTTATTAAAAGACAAAAAACTTACAATTTTTTCATGAAAAGTTACCAAAAAATAAGCGCCATGTAAATGTATATTACCGGCCAAAGCCGATTTCAGGACAAACTAGTTTGACCTAGGCTAAACTAGTTCTTACTAAGGGGGAAATCGACTCGGATGGATATAGGTTAGAAGGCTAAGGGCGGGAGCGAAGCGAAGCGGAGCTCCTGCCTTAGCCTTCGTGGTTATTTTTTTTTAAACCCTGAAAGCCTTTTTTGTTTTTACTATGATAGTATATTCTATGTTGACTTAAATTAGTTTAGACGAGGCCAAACTAGTTTCGTCGTTTAGTCGTTAAATCGTTAATTTGGGGAAAAGGTGTTAAAAAAAATAACCACGAAGGCTAAGGCAGGAGCTCCGCTACGCTCCGCTCCCGCCTTAGCCTTCTAACCTATATCCATCCGAGTCGCTTTCCGCCGTACGTAAGGCACGGCCGCGGTCCAATATTTATCACATTGCCCGGCTACAAGTAGGGTATTATTCATACTGCCCGGTCCAAGTGATAAATTCAAGCTATTTTAAACACTGATTTATTACATGGACCACGGGCCGTCGGGCATTATTAATAAGGGCCGGTCAAAGTGATAAATTAATCACTTTGCCCGTCGCTCTCGGGCCTTATTAATAATGGCCGGTCCTTATTAATAATGCCCAGTTAATCACGTTGCCCGTAACATATATATATGTTACGGGCCATTTGATAAGTCCGGGCATTATTCATAAGGGCCGGTCTGTATTAATAATGCCCGACTCAATTGGGCCATGTGATTAAAACAGCATGATTTATCACTTTTCCCGGCCATTATGAATAATGCCCACCCTATCTTGGGCCAAGTAATAAAATAGGTGAACAGAAGTGTTTTTGTTTATTAAAAGACAAAAAACTTACAATTTTTTCATGAAAAGTTACCGAAAAGTAAGCGGCATGTATATATTACCGACCAAAGCCGATTTCAGGACAAACTAGTTTGGCCTAGGCTAAACTAGTTCTTACTAAGGGGGAAATCGACTCTGATGGATATAGGTTAGAAGGCTAAGGGCGGGAGCGAAGTGAAGCGGGAGCGAAGCGAAGCGGAGCTCCCGCCTTAGCCTTCGTGGTTATTTTTTTTTAAACCCTGAAGAACTTTTTTTGTTTTTACTACAATAATATATTCTATGTTGAATTAAATTAGTTTAGCCTAGGCCAAACGAGTTTTGTCGTTAAGTTGTTAAATCGTTAATTTGGGGAATAGGTGTTAAAAAAAAATAACCACGAAGGCTAAGGCAGGAGCTCCGCTACGCTCCGCTCCCGCCTTAGCCTTCTAACCTATATCCATCCGAGTCGCTTTCCGCCGCACGTAAGGCACAGCCGCGGGCCAATTTATCACATTGCCCGGCTACAAGTAGGGAATTATTCATACTGCCCGGTCCAAGTGATAAATTCAAGCTATCTTAAACACTGATTTATTACATGGACCACGGGCCGTCGGGCATTATTAATAAGGGCCGGTCAAAGTGATAAATTAATCACTTTGCCCGTCGCTCTCGGGCCTTATTAATAATGGCCGGTCCTTATTAATAATGCCCAGTTAATCACGTTGCCCGTAACATATATATTAGTTGTCGCATGTAAAAATGTTAATAAGGTAAAGTCACCAGTCATGGACAGTTTAGGGAAGCATTTTTTGGTTTTTCTCTCGTGGTTGGTTCATTTTTCAATACAAATTCTTTTGGATTTGAAGGGTAAATGAAATGTTCTTTTCTCAATCATTATTCAATGTTCAATTTCAGTTGAATGATCAGTACAATTAAATATTATTTAGAAATAAAACTCCTACTCAGGCACCAATTATGGACGTAAATGATCCAATGCCGGACCTCCAATTATGGACATCAATATCCTCGGGGCTTTTTGGTGGCAATATATCGAATTCTCTTTCATGTTCAAGTTCTGAAGTATGTGAGATAGGTATCACTCCATGATAGTTGCGGCAACTGTCTTAGGTAATTGCACGTGTCTTCACCCCTGGTTTCGAAAATGGAGATTTGTCACCCCTACCTTTGACACGCAAGCCCCACCAAACCATTACAGATTAGATAGCTTTTTGGGAATTGTGTACATAGACCCTGTGGTTTTCTCTCAGTGGAATTCTCATCTGTGAAAAGAATTCCTCCATGGCCACCATCTGCGTGTCTCTACAACAAATACTTCGCTTTCTTAGTTCGTTTGAGACGAACGGGTGGTCAACAGGTGACCTGTCCTTATTCGATAAGCCCTAAGGTATTCTTTTATGATACGACATACATTCCTAGAGGAATTACATAATCCCAAGGTGGATACTGTACCTAATCTATTTATATTTAGTTTTAAATAGTTATAAGTTCTCATGTAAGTGACAATGTCTTAATGAGAATAAATATCTTTGAACTGAAATGTTCATTTCCCCAGGCATGATTTTCTGCTGACAGATGAGATTTATTCGCATTTTCTCAAATATCTTATGGTGGCACTTCACATGGCTGTTTGTATTTGCTATTTGATGTTTGTTGTATTTGGGATAATATATGACGTATATGCACACATGCAAATAAAGGCAAATACAACCATCCATACATGGCAGTCAAATAACAAACAGACAAACATTTGGCTGCAGAAAAGAAATTTTAACACAGTTCCATTGTCCCAATTCATTTTCCAATTGTTGTTTTGTTTCCGTTTGCGCTCACTACACTGACATTGACACAAACAAAATACCAAGTGTATTAGTGCACGGCTACACGTTCATACACGTCAACGGCGCTCGCGCTTCTGAATATGGCCAATGTGTAGACGGTTTATTTGCGTATTTGCCTATTTGACCCCTTTGATGTGCGTCTAAAAACCGACAAGAGCACGGTAACGTGTGTTTGGTATTGGCCATATTTGTCAAATATGCAAATTAGGCCAATACTTTGTCAAATATACCGTCTACACATGGTAATAGTTTGCCGAATATATCAAATACGCAAATACAAACAGCCATGTGAAGTGCCACCATTATAATAAGTTGGGACCTCTTACTTCTTCGATAATCTTGGCCATTTGTTCTTGTGTGTACTTGATTTGGACCTATTTCTAGGATGAAATTTTTTTTTATATTGGGAATATGTCAACCTATCATGTACACCTAGTCATGGACAGAATATCCAACATGTCCATTATTGGTTAGAGTAGCAATTTACTGCTGATTTATATAGGAACAGTAAAATATACTTTAGCAGACGTATGACGTATTAAAGAAAGAAAAACAATGAAATCCTCTTTATGGACACTTTGTCCATGATTGGGAACACGTGCTTAAATAATATCCAGTTACGGACACCGGTAAAATTTAGGATTAGAATGCCAATATCATTTCGGTTATAATATAAGAGTAATGTATTACTATTCATAAATCATTAAATGTCATGAATTTCAACAACGACGATACACCTAGCACAAAATAAAACGTTAAGTGTACCTTGTGGCGTCGCGATTCTTATAAAAAATTAAGATTCCCGACACTAAATAATACGCGTTACTAACAACCGTAAAAATCCGGCATGGAAATGGCTGTTGGCTGTCAAAAACAGTTGGTATGGGAGCTTAAATACTGGCACAACAGATTTTTGTTATTATTTTAAGGGCCGATTTTTCAATCATTGAATAACTTGACAAATAACTAACTAGCGAATAAAAATATCTGACTGTTTAACGGACGAATAAAATTGCTGTATTTTTCAATGGTCAGATAACGGGCCGACAGCTACCTGGGGTTTAAGTTGCTAACTTCACTCTTATACTCTAGGAAGCGAGACACACTTATACGTTGTTACGTGTGTTAGAAGAAGACAGAAATGTCTTGACATATGTTTATTTGACGATCGTGTTTTGACGTTTAGTTATAACCTTTATCTTGTAGTTCGTGATTTCGTGGTATTTTCTTTGGTGATTTATTTATTTTGTTTGTTGTTTGGTTTTCAATTTTATAACTGACTCTTTATCGCACAATAATATTATATGTGTACGGTTTAGGTTCCTACGTAATTAATATAGTTATTATTATAATAAAGAAAAAAAAAAACTTGTTTAAAGTCACGGACCTTTCAGGTCCGTGTTTAAAGTATGTAAAAATGGTTATATTTAATTATTATTTATTACTATTATTCAAGGAATTAAAATATTCTAACACTATATTTCTGTTTCGTGTTTGATTTTATCATTTATCAGGGCAAGCAAATAAATTACAGTTTCTTTTAAAAGCCTGAATCGGCGATGAAATTCTTTGGAATCCCACAATAGTAAAGTGATCGGGCCTTGGTCTGACAACTCGTGTTTTTCTTTCAGGAGGATTTAAATATTAATAATAATATATCATGGAATTATTAATGTAATATATAGCCTCTTCTTCAATTGCCAGGTCGTCAACAGTGTCGAAAATATCCATTAAATTGATAACAGTGTAAATAACAAGAAATAACCTCAAAATAAACGTCAATGGAACCTTGACTTATCTAATGAATAAACGTTTAACTGGCCGTCAAAGAGGCAAATAAATTTATTCCTCAGATACGGTCGTTATTCGTCGAATAGAGCTTATCTGACGATTGAAAAATGCAATATTTTGTTATCTGTCAAATAAACACTATCTGGCTGTTTATCTGAAGATTGAAAAATCGGCCCTAAAAGAAATACTTCCAGTTTGCTTAATTTAATGGTAAATTTAAAAAATTGTCCATGACTGGTCAGCGTTCATCATAGGTGCCTTTACCTTATGGGATTTCTTTTATACTGAAAATTAATATAGACAAGTTAGTAGACCTGTGGAATAGGTAGGTTCTCGTTTAGCGACTACGATGAAAATGGTAAGACTGGAAGGTCAATTTATATTCTCACTTGATAACTTAACTTTCAAAGGCTACGATATGGCCTTATGATATCATAATATTTGACCATAACTAAAATCATAACTAGGTATTTTTTTCTGTTGCGTGATCGTGTCGTAGCAGTCGTAGCTTTCGTAAATTACTACGGCGCTTACGAATATGACGTACCTAATACAATTTTACGTCTAAAATATTATTTATTGATCGCCAATATGTTTGCTTATATTTGAAGTTTATCTTATCTCTAATCTGATTGCTCTTCTTTTTATTTCCAAATGTAGGTAAATAAGTCACGATACAGAGTTATCTTTAACGCATAATAGTGTATTTGGGTCGATCAACTTTTAAATGTACGACGGCAACATTACCCTGTCCCTGGCCTATTTTAAAATATCTATATAAAATATTTGTTGCAAATGTGTATTTTCCATTAATATTGACATTAACAAACCTATTATTAAAATAGCTATTAATTTTTTTGTAATTTATCCGTTGATATTTGGTTGTCCAAATGACAAAAAGGGTGTAAAAACGGTATTACTGAGTGTCCCCGACTAACAGTGCATCACAAAACTTTGTCTAACGAAAAAAAACACTATTAGGCAATTCATATAAATTATTCAAAATTATTTATATGAATCTAAATTAACAAGAAAACAATTGGAGTACTTATTTAATTTACTTAAAATACGATTTTTGTACATTTAATTTTGGTCCCCTACAATCTTGAAGTCACCCGGACAACCGAGAATTACCTGAAAATTCAAAACATGATGGAGTTGATGCGTCCAAGGTGACAAGCTGAACATAATCCGATCATCGCCGATCGACACGACCTACCGCCATCTTGATTTCACCAACCATCGCGGCGTCAGCGGGCCGAGTTTTGTGTGAGGGAGTGCGTGTGTTTATTGTCAGTCCATCGGACCACCGTCGGATTTACGTAAGTAATTGAAATGTTGTATTAAATTATTATGCAGCAAATTCTATTATATCTTTATTTAAATCTTACGATGAGGCAAATCACAAAAACGCATTAGTATTTAGTAGGCAGCTCAAAATTGCGTAAATGTCCCTCGGACAACCAGTCACTTGGACAACGAAATTGGTTGTCCCTAGGACAGTTTGGTTGCTTAGGAGACAAATATAATGCAAAAGGATTCCTAAAAGATTTTAAACAAGGAAATTTAAGTGTTTTTTATGGTTTTTGTTAATATTTTTAAGCGCTGGTGGCTTGGAACTCTCAATTCGAGGATCCCTGATTCGATTCCGGGCAGTACCAATGTAAAGACGTGCGTGTCAGATCCACCAACCCGCATTGGGCCAGCGCGTGTGGATTAAGGTTTAGACCCTCTCAGCTCTGTAGATAGCAGAGGGAGACCCGTGCACCGCAGTGGGGCATTTATGGGTTGCTTTAACTAACTAACTGTTTTTATTTTTAGAGTATGGGATTGTCGGAAAAAGAAAAGTCAAGACGGTATAGGGAGAGACTTAAAGCGAACCCAGAAAAGTTGGCTGAACGGAAGAGACAGAAAAGGGAAAGCTATAATTTTTTATTATTATGGATTACCTCACTCCACCTGATGGTAAGTGGATGTGAGGTCCAAATAAAAGGTTGACTGGCTCAATAGAACATAGTACCCATTGAGCCAGTCACCCCTCACCTTGAAGGCCTGCTAAGATGCCGCTTCACGCCCCGCTTTAAAAGCCCAGGATTATAGGAGGAAGAAAACACGTAAGCCGGAAGGGCATTCCATGACCTAATGGCACGAGGTAAAAAAGAGGAACTATACCTCTTGGTACGGGCCACCAGTGTCTGGATGGTATGCGGATGGCAACGCAGTCCGGCGCGTGTTGTTCGGGAGTGGAAAGGAGAGGACGGAATGAGTTGGAATAACTCTTCAGAACATTCCCCATTATAGAGACGGTAGAGAACACTCAGACTGGCAACGTCTCTACGTAGCTGAAGAGGTTCTAGGGTCTTAGTCACCTTTTGATCACCGACAATACAGATAGCACGTCGCTGCAACTTGTCGAGGGCCTCCAATAAGTACTTGGCGGAACCATCCCAGAGATGAGAGCAATATTCCACACACGGGCGAACCTGTGGCTTCTATAAGAGACAAAGCTGAAAGAGTGAAAAATCGTCTCACTCTTTTCAGGTCATAAAAACAAAACATTGATACGAATAATGAAAACGCTACTGGAAGTTACCAAAAGGTTAGCCTATTGTGATCCACATAAAGATGTGATGCATAGTATTATTTTGTCATAATGAGACTTTTATTGAAGACTGCGATATTAAGTTAATAAATGTAAGGAAAGTTAACTATGTAATTGATTAAAAAGACTGCTATAATTTGTAAGGATGTTGATTACGTTTGAAATTTATTAGCGTTATTGAGAATCCTAATGCTTTAGGAATAACCTTTAATACCTAAATATAATACTTTTGATACTTTCTTTAAGAAACCTGTTTCATTAATAATCCCTTCCTATAAAGTTCAACGCTTTGTCTTATATTTTTCCTTTGGACAACCAAATGTGTCAATTGGACAACTAAATTGTCCCTATGATGAAAAACACTTAGTCATATCGTTTTACTTTATAAAATATACTTTGTTCATGGAGCTTTTACAGATCAATGACTACAATTCAAAATAAATTGATACATATTATTGTGTTGCTTAGTTATCATTATTTCCTGTTTTATTGAAAAGTTGATTTGCGTATGAGACAATAGTTGTCTTGGGGACAAATTAAACAATAATATTTTATAGGTTATGCGTTATTTGATTTTTTTATACATGTAAACTTATAATACATCATATAAATTTTATAACCAAACTGGTTATTTTATTCTTAAATAATATTTGCATTGTTTAAAAACCATTTTAGGTTAGTGGTCCAGGAGACAGATTTCGCGTGGTTCGTTAGAATTTTTAGTTAAAAGTGCTCTATTTAAATCAACTGTGCGCTGCTCTATGTCAAATTGTAATAAATAATATTTTTTCTGTATACTAAAATAAAAAAAAGTGGAAAACGAAATTATAAAATAAAATGGCAAATTTTCTACCTGACGACATTTAAAAGTTGATTGACCCATTTACAGTAGATAGATAAGTATACTATTGATAACTGATATTGTAGGTACAATTGGATATAAAAAGTAAAGTAAAAGTAAAGTATCAGCCTAGAATGTCCCACTGCAGGGCAAAGGCCTCCATCCTTGAAATCAAGTTATCGCTATAATGATGGGTACTGGCTTAATCACCACGCTTGCCAAATGCGGATTTGTGATCACAAACCCGAGCTGTGTCCGAAAAAACCGACACAAAGTTAACTCGACCCGGGAATTGAACCCAGGACCTCGAGATCTTGGCCCGGTACTTAAACCACTAGACCGTCGAGGCGTTTATCGCCATCGTCGAGGCGTTTGTGACCATCGAGGAAAATAAAAGTAGCACTATTAATATCCCACTGCAGGGCTTTTGCCCAATCCTTAAAATCAAGTTTTACAAAATCACCACGCTTGCCAAATGCGGGTTGAGGTGTTGAGGATCACAAACCCGAGTTGTGTCCGAAGAAACCATAGAGAAAGTTTTATTACTCTATGGAAGAAACCGACACAAAATTAGCTCGACCCAGGAATGAAACCAGGACCAAGTTCTTTGGTACTTCAACCACTAGACCATCGAGGCGTTACATATTAAAGAAGAAGAAAAAATAATCAAACGGACCTTTTTAGTTTTGTTAGCAGCGTAATTTCTGTCCAGCTCTTTCTCGGTGTTGAGGGGGTCATGATAGACCCACCGCTCGTACGGCGCCACAATGTCCGAGTCGCGGCGGTAGGTGGAGGTCCAGTTGAACACGTCTAGGGAAGTTGGCCGCAGTGATGCGGTGTGGTACGGACATTCTAGGTAATACAGGATCCAAATCTGTAATGGAATATAAAAAACTTGTAAGGTCTCTGTCTCGAATTTCTTGGAAGCCCGCACAAAGGCGCACGGGCGTTCACCGCTTGAGAGGAGCGCACCGCTGTGACAACCCGTGACTCTGGCTGTGTTCCATCCAGCAATATTATTGTGGGACCCAGTAGGTACACTTGAAATCAAATGCTCGAAGATCAGAGGAGCCTACGGTGTGGCAGCAAATTAAGCAACTCTTCCTGGTTAAGAGTCCCTCAATGGAGTAGACCGCAGTGGCCGCTTACCATCAGGTGACTGCCAACTGATCGAACATAAAAAAAAGTGTGCTGCAAATTCTTTTTACACTGGGTAGGTGAAATGAAGTTGCAGACATGTTATAGGTAAATGCGTGCATCGTAAAGATCCGAAGAATGAACGTCTTGCAAGTTATTCTATGTTATCAAATAAGATAATATTTGGGATGTTTTGTATTGTATCTTCCGCGTTTGAGCAAGAGAATGATTGATGTGAATTGTCAAATTAGTAAAAAATTAAGAATATGCATCATTGGGCCTGATAAATGATTATGCATATTTAAATGCAACCACTATAAGAATTAAATGTAGAGTCAAAATAATAAATATACAACGAAACACATTGTTGCTCTGATCAGTCATCATTCGACACATTTACGTACGCTTTGAACGTAACCTTGATTTCTATACTTGGAAAACAATTGTCTATTGTAATGTAGTAATAAACAACACATATATCGTAAGTTACATTGATGAACCCGGTTGATTGACCAGCAACAAGTCATTTTTGGGCCAATTACCTAGATAGTAGTATACGTTAATAAGGCTATAGAAACTCACATTTTATTTTGTGCCGAACGAGGAACAACGAATTTTTATTAATTCATTAAGTACTACTTATTACGTTTAACGTCTGAAAGGACTACTCTACATATAAGTAGAGATAACTAATGATACCCATAAAACACGTGATGCTGAAAATTTTACGTTCTCCGTTGCAAATGACAGCGTTGTCGTGTGGCGAAAGCTGAAACTTTACTACTTTTAAACCTCCAGACTTAATTGCTGCAACCAATCCTCAGCAGTCAGCAACCCGAGTCAGACTATACTACTTCTAGCTAGACTTTAGCTCATTCACCCCCTAGGAAACTGATAGAGGGACAGACTTCGACCGACAATATGCGCAAGAATCTGATCAGCGAATCCACACGATCGATACTATGTTACGTTTTGTCGCATTGCATTTTTTTTTACCTGATTTATTGGGCGTTTGACATTGAATGGTGTGTGGTGATCCTTAAACAAGATAGCGTCAGCAGTGGCAGCATCCCTCGCGTCTGCCGTGATGGAGCACCGGTCTACCGGGCATTTGTTCCTGATAAATTCCGTCCGGCCGGCCGGCACACCCCACGCACCGACGCCGTTGGCCAAGAGAATCTTCTTGATGGGCACATCTTCGTTTTTCGGCAGAGTGTACATTAATTGTTGGATGATTCTGTGAACATGTTACAAAGTTACAAAAGTTTGACATCTATTCTGAACGTGAATGAACTAAGCTTGTCTTGGCGACAAGTTTTAAAAAATGGAATTTTGATAATCCGACGTATGGGTTAAATGGTCGAAATTGGGCAGAATATGCTGTATAACCGGGTTGCTGGTTCTTAAACAAGGAGAATAATATTTTTAAACAAACCCTAAACAGTAATCTCTATCAACTTCTTATTCATATTATCACACCAGGTCTCTGGCTGGCTTAGGGCCTGTTTTTGAATCCGTCATGATCATTCATACACATTTCTACGATTTTTAACCACTAGTAACAAATTTTAGCCATTGGTAGAGACAGATTATAAAACTGGCTGGCCCGTAGAAAGGTAAGTACTATTAGGTATTCTTTCTGTGCCTTAGATCGTCACTAGGCATAATAACAATCTGACCTGTCATCTCCATTGACGTCTTCGGGGAACAGAGCTGCGTGCGGGTCGTGTGTCGGCGGTCGCCGCTCGCCACCTCGCATGTACCAAGGCCGCCGCGCTACCTCATCAAGTTCATTTATGACTATGTCATTCGACTCCGTGATCACATTCAAATTCTGGAAATATAAAAATGAACTAAGTACTTAAGTTTAGTTAGGCTTAGGGTAACTTTTGACGGCGTTACGCAACAACCAGGGCATTTACTTGTCTTATCGCCCAATAGCAATCGCATAATTTCGTTTAACATCGATATCGGCTTTGACCTTCTGTAAAAGTTCTGATTGAAAGTCGCAGGACTTTCATATGCCCTTAACAGTGGGCTTGCTACGAGCTTGCGCAACGTTCTTCTTCGTAGTATCGCGCGACCTACCCGCAGCGTACACACATCTATGAAAATATAGATGCTTAAGAATCGCACCGATAGGTATCACAACGCACACGCTGCGTGCGTTATCGTCTCTATAAACTATATATAGTCACTATGGAATAATTCTGAAATAAATGATTATTATTATAAAACGGCGCGGAGATCTTGTTCCGCCGAAAATTCGCTCGTGTAAACGATTTCACAATGTTATTGTTACGAAACTATGTTTTTATGTCATAAAGTTTGAATCAATTTTGATGATTTTTAGTGTGGAGATTTATAGAGTTTATAGAGTAAATACATTAAGGTAGTTAGAATTGCCTCCGTGGTACAATGGTTGAGCGTTAGGCTCTAAAACCCGGGGGTTATGGGTTCGAATCCCGCGGGAAGCATCACTTCATGTGATTGTTTCCAGTTTGGTTAGGTCATTGCAAGCTTGAATCATCTGAATGTCTGAAAAGAATGATGCTTCGGAAGGCACGTTAAGCCGTTGGTCCCGGCTATGTTCCAAGTTTAGGTTTGGTTTCACTTGTAAGGGTTACGGAGGTCAGATGGCAATCGCTCCATTGTAATAACCAGGCTTGTCAAATCTAGGATCATAGTCGAAGCGGACCCTAAGCTCCACATTGGATGCAATCAGGTCAGATGACGATGATGAAGAGTAAATGTTAGTGAAATCGGTCGCGTTATACTGACTATTTGCGGCGGCGGTTCCTCCCTGACCGGCGGCGGCGGCGTGGACGGGTTTCGCGCGGGCGGCTGCGCGGGCGGCGGGCGCGGCAGCAGCAGCAGCGCCAGCGCCGTCAGCGCCAGCGGCAGCAGCAGCGCCACGCGCCGCAGCGCACGCAGCGCGCGCGCCGCCCGCACGCGCATCATGCGCCGCTACGCGCCCTCGCGCCGACCCGCGCCCATACCCGGCACTATCGCGCTACTGCTCTTGTGGACATCTGGGGGCAAATATCATACCTTGTACAGTCAAAAGCACGTCAGACTATACACTTTGGACTTTGTAGGTACCACCCTTATGTTGGGGGCATAAGTGCTATTATCGAACTGCAAGTGTTTTGCGTGATGTGCCGTTGACCGTACCGAAGAGCTTAATAGCGAACTGTATGATAGCGTTTTATACGCGCGCAGGTATTACCTCTTTTTTGGAAGCGCATGTAGGTGCGTATAGGCGCGCCTTTTGCTACAGCGAGAGCGGGTTCGAGGGAGCACGTCGATATATTATTCCCGATAAGGCGAGTCCGTTTTTTTTTAAAGCGCGTTTAATGTAGCGCTTGTGTTACAAAAAAATACGCTGATTAGAAACGGTTTTTGGCGATACGCTGATTAGAAACTATGTTTGGCGATTGAAATGAGTATCTATAGAATTTCTTGCCGTTCTTCTTGATAGATAACAACATTCCGAATACGGCGGTAGAGTCACTTCAATCTATCATAATCTCTGACGATTCATAAAAACATCTTAAAATGAATAAAGAGTATCATTATTTTGATTTTGAGCATATCCCATTATTTTTATTGCTATTACAGAACAGGTAAGCTTTTGGCCACAATCTCACCTGATGGTAAGTGTGATGCAGGCTAAGCTGGTACACATGTTTACCCAAATAGAGCCTTGTCTCTTTTGACTAAAGATTCCTATTATAAGTAGAGGTCTTGTAAGGGCATTGACATGCCTAGCTCAAGACATGAGAAACGGCAGCACAATAGCGATAGGCTTTAATAAAACGAAATATTAAAATACCTATTCAGACAGGAAGGAAGTCGATAAATTGCCTTTTAATTTGAACCCAACCGCCCGTAAATACGCCGAGCGGCTGAAAGCTTCGTCAGGAGTAAATACCGTTGTTCTGTAGCGGCGGGCCCACTGCACTGCCCTTGTTACCCGCTATCGATTTCATCAATAATTAATTTGTTCTAGTCTTGTAACCAAATCACATTGCAGTGTTTATATAAGAATACAAACGGAAAAATAAATAAAAATATCGTGTAAATTCACAAAAATATACATGATCAGAAACTCATAATAAATTAGTCACTTTGACGTGTGCATCGATTTTGACGGATGTTTTATGGCTCATATCTTTTTGAGGCTTTATGATTAGGACATAGATAATATAATCGATAACAACTTCAAAGCTAAGAAGATCTCAAAGTGTAAAAACTCGCCCTAGCGGAGCCAATAAAAAAACTTGGCTTGGTAAGCCATAAAACCTCACATGTGCTTCATGGAAATGATAAATATTCGGCCACCATAACATTATCATATAGGCAAATCTAGGTGACCTGGCCACACCTCAGGATGTGTGATATCAGAAAACACATCATAAATTGATTTCCATGGATATTGTTATGAATCGTAGATTACAAAAAATGTTAATTACATGAGCTAATCGTTATCGTATGAGTATGAGGTACTACTGAAATATCGATACAAGTCTTACACGAGTATATCAATTTAATAATGATGAGTGATCGTGAAAATTAACTTTATTAGGTAATTGTAGAATGTAATTATTTAATGTAAATTTTATTTAAAATGCCATTAGGTATTTTATTTTTATATCTTGAGAAAAATAAATTTATGGTTGGTTCAACAAGTCTTTTTTAATAAATACCAGTCATCTCAAACATAGATCAGATCCCAAAGTACCTACTTGCATTATGAGTTTAAAAATCAAGGATGGAACCACAAATATATTTCTGAAATTCAAAATGTAGGTAAACACCCAGACCCAGATCAAACAAACATTCATGAGTAACATGCGATGCTCTATATCTAGCTACTAAAAAGTTTTGTCGTACCAGTAAATCGAGATTAAACTATGTAGGAATCTGTAGAAATTACAATAAAATGAAAATGAAAACGTCTAAAAATGATTTTGCAAAAGCAGCATTTTCGCGTTTCATGGCAATCGCTCTACATTCTCGTAAGTCTTGATGAGAAAGGCAAAGGCGTGAATCGACAACATATTTACAACTTATATCATAAGCGTCAACTTTAGTTGTTGGGTAATTATCCTGGCACTAAATTGATCCTTAACTGTGAAATTTGGTTTTATAATAATGACGAGATGTTACTAAATCGTAAAAAAAATTAATAGCATGGTTGCATAGATTTTAAATCTTATTAGGTATTGATTCTATTTTAACACAGAATGTTTGGATTCTTGGATTCTTAAAGAATATTAGGAAAAGTAGATATAAATTGAAACGATTTATAAATATTTGCTGTAAATATGTGTAAGTAGTAGAGGTTGACTAGATATTTTAATCTTTACTTAGCTAGTAAGAAGTATTATTTACCTACGTTGCATTTATTGATACATCTATTTATTATTCATCAGGAACTGTACATGAATCTTGCATGAAGTAGTCACATATTTGTTGTAAGCGGTACTTTATTGATGCTAATTATGTACCGGTCAGCGCCCTGTCGCATTGCGCACAGACATGTTAAAAACTAACGTTCATGCGGATCGAATTGTTTATTTTACCGAGTAACTCTGTAAAGTCATTCATTTCAACTTTACTTATTCCAAGCTATTAAAGCGATGTTGATCAGACAATTTCACTGAAAGTTTTATTGCAGTAATTTCCTGGCATTATGTAATAACACAGGTACCTAAATTAATAATAAAGTGAAAAAATACGGTCATATTTTTATAGAGAGGTTGGGTACTCTTTTTAAGACGGAAAGAAAGAACAAAAGAAGTCTTGTGGTTAAGGTTTAGCATTTTGGAGATAAAAGTAAAAACAGATAAATAGGATTAATTGGGACTAGTAAATGTTATCATTAAAGTGTCTTGGGTACTTTCTTCCTACTTTTTAATTTGCACAGCACGAGCAGAGAGTTTTACTCCTCTAAGCATCATGCTATGTTGCCTGGTCTGAAGGTGTATACCTTAAAACCCATAAACTACTGCTACAACATTACTACTTAGATAGGTTACGATCCTAAATAGATTTTAAACAATAGATTTTGTTACGTTCATTGATTGCAATTCGTTCGCAATCTGGCCGAGCCAACGTACCTAAGTACATTGACATTTTAACTAATAAGTATATTGAAAGATGTGACATAAGGCAAGAGAAAAAGGTGATAATAATGTCATCTCAGAGAGACCAGGGTGGCGAACTTTTGGAGAAGCCTATGTCTAGCAGTGAACTATGACAGGCTGATGATGAATGTCATCTCAGCCTATGATCAAAAATTTTTTTTTCGGAGGAGAATGCGTTTATGCACCATAACCGCAAGCTAGCTAGACCTGCGGCCGTGTGTGGGACTCGACTAAAGCGTCCAGTACCCACCAAACTCCCCCGGTTTCCCCTTCACACCCGATTGGGAAGAGCCGGTGCCAGCCTTGTTGCTATTGACTAGCCCATCCCCGGGTAGCCTATGATCAAAACCTACCTTAAAATGGTTGCTTTTAGAGTTTGAAAATAGGAACATAGATGACATATCAGTATCAAAATTTACTTATTCCCACACCATATTGCCGTTAAATCCATATTAATAAGTAAAGAAGCTTTCTCAAGCAAGAAATAATAAATAAGAAATTTTATTATTACCTCGACAATATCTTAGTGACATCTTTCTATTTGTCATAATTACTTTACAACACTATGTTTCTATTTGTCATAATTACTTTACAACACTATGTTGCAAAACGTTTGTTCTCCATCTCAATTTCAATTAATGAAATTTTTTAATCAAATCAGTTACTTTTACTTACCTGCTATTAAGCATACCTAGTAGTACTTACAGTACAAACCCATTAAAGTTGGATTGTGTTTGTTCATACATTTAGTGTAAGTAATCACGCAGGCATGACGGTGATGATTTACTGGTAAATTTTATATAAATAGGCGGCCATTATGGTGCATGTACCTAACTACAGCTTGTTTGAGAAATAAATATCAATCAGAAGTTTATAAGTAGGTACTTATCTGAATAAGTATTTTATCACAATTTTTGTCTAGACTGATAGTGTAATGTGGCTATCGACGCTTTGTCCAATATATGAATAGTAAAGCTTTAATTTTAATCAACAATAAAAATAAACCAAGACCTATCTTCGGGCGTTTTTGTGATAATTCGATAATTGTAACACCTATCACAATTATCACAAAAACGCCCGTCCCCTCGAATCACCCTAACCCACAAAAGACACTACGAGTAGGTAATGTTATTGTAAACATTTGGGTTTGTCTGTGTTTGGATGTTGTTATAATGTCTGTTCTTACTTAAGTATAATTTTAACTGCTTCAGTGGCCCAGTGGCTATTAGAACAGGCCGCCCTTTAAAGCGATATGACGCGGCAGGGCTATGATTCCCGGGCTCGAATACAGGACCGGACCAAAAATTTGTAAAGTTAAAGTTACGGGAGTTTTAATTACGCCCTCCTAACACGGAGAGCTCTGACATTTGGGAGGGAATAGGGAGATTATGGAGTGCAAGTGTGCTTGCGTCACTTGCGTGCATAATTATGTAGTCTTTTATTAGACGTATCTATATTGTTATCCTAAAATAATATTTGGGTTTTTAGGTATCACGGTATCACAAATAAAGCTCAACTGGATGTGTATCGTTTGCTAAATAAAAGAAAGAACATTACAACAACGTTGGCTGACAATATAAATAGGTAAACTGACTTTTCAACAAATATGATAGCAAAGTACACACTTACATGTCATAATGTCATAGATAGACATACTACAATATACCCACATACACTACATAATAAGCGACCGATGTCTATGAAAATAAAAAATATTATGAGTCTTTGTCGCAATTAATGTTATGAATTTGAAATAGAAACAGTCTAAGAATATTAATAACTATATAAATGTATGTACGTTTAAAATTTAGATACAATTGCAAATTAAAAAGGAAAATGATTGGATTTGATTGACATATCTGATTGAATTCCACATAGTCCGCCAATTGTACTTGTTTTGTGCAATAAAGTGTAAATCTATACATATAATAAATTTGTAGAAAAGTGGTGTCTGTACAATGGAAATATATTAAAAAAAAGTAGCAGGGGTTGTTATTATATCGATACCGAACCCGAAATTGTAATTAATTTTTTTTTTGTCTGTTTGTCTGTTTGTCTTTTTGTCTGTTTGTCTGTTTGTCTGTTTGTCTGTGTGTTTGTGCACGCTAATATCAGAAACGGCTTATTCGATTGAGATGCGGTTTTCACTAATATATTGTGGTAAGCTTCACTTAACATTTAGTGTTTATTTCATGTCAATCGGTTCATAAATAAAAAAGTTATGTCAATATAAAGGTACACGCCTCGCGCCTGAGCTGCGCGTCCGTATATAAAGCGCGCTGAGAGTATGGCGAATAGGTAGTTGCATTCGATTATTGCGATTTACTTGAATACAGACAGTTTGGATATTTCATTTATTTATATTTAAGGGTTTGTTGGTTAGGTTGTCTTTCTTAGTTTTCTTTAATTTGTAAATAAATATTGTAAGCATTTGTTATAGGTTAGGCATTTCTTTCCTTGATTTTTGGTATAACTACTTATCTTAATTTTTTATTTAGGGTTTTTATATATGAATAATTTATAAGTATTTGGTATAGGTTAGGCAATTCTTTTCTTGATTTTCTTTATTTAAGTACAAGTTTATAAGCTCAGGTTATTAATTAATTTTTCTATCAATTCTTTTGTTTCATAAAATTTGTACGTTTAGTTTACACATCTTAACACTTTTTGCAGTCAGCCTATGTTTTGCGATGACAATTAATAAAGCCCAAGGTCAGATGATGAAAGTTGTGGGTGTAGATCTAAGTATCAGCTGTTTCTCGCACGGTCAGTTGTATGTGGCTCTGACACGGGTTAGCAATCCTAGGAGCCTGTATGCTTTCATTCCCGATGGCCATACGTCACATATCGTATACCTACAGAGAAGCATACTGTAAAGTAAATTTTTTTAGCTACCCAAAGGACGGTATTTGTTATTTAAAATATGCTGCCCGAAAAGTCACTATTCCACGCGGACGAAGTCGCGGGCACAGCTATAAATAAATAATTATACTTTATAAATATGAAAAAATATGCTAATAACTTGTAAATTCCTTTCCCATCTCATTGTGCTTGTTAACCGCAACATGAATACACATTGCCACACATTTCGTTGTTGTCACGCTTTTGATATTCGATAAACATCAAATTGTGCAACGTTGAATAGTGCAATTTTAAATAATATTGTTGTTGTTTGTCACGGTATGGCGGTAGGCATAATCTTTGGCCACCTATAATAGAAACGTACATACTTAAAACCTAGTAGTTAAATGAAAATATAAAAGTAAGAGTAAAATTAAAGTTAGGAGATTCAGAAGAGTTTTAAGAACCCTTAATATTTAATTGTTGAATCAGATTGTTAGAATCCAGACTCATACATAATTTATTACATCTATCTGCAATAAAAATTACAATAAAAATTGGGCTTGGGATATTAAATTGGGATATACTTATATAGAAAGGTTAAATGATATTTTTTAATGGTAAGAGATTTTAATACATATCGCACACCCGGTAAAAAACTGTCATAACATAAAAACAGGCAAATCTGGTAGAGTCATTTTTTACTAAATAATAATTGACGACATAATCGCACACCCGCTAAAAAACTGTCATAACGTAGAGGCAAGGCGGGTCTCACTTTTTTCAGTAAAATAATATTTTTATAATCTCACTTTTTGCAGTAAAATAATATTTTACTGCAAGGGGTGAGATTTGCCTGTTTTTGTGTTATGACAGTTTTTTACTGGATGTGCGATATATTATTTACCTACCAAAAATTACCTCTCACGGAAATATAAAATAAACTCGAATCTAACATTGAAAGAAAACCAAATGTGCTCTTTAATGAAAGCAAAAGGTTTCTTCACAAAAGAAAGATTAAATTTGTAACAGGGTAATATTTATGGCGGAAAGGTTGCTTCTCTATAAAATCATTAACCCGAAAATTAGGTCAAAGCGGCTCCAATTCAGCCGCGCAGTTTAGGACCCTTTGTTTGTTATAGCTGTGAACTAGGTACGGTCAACAGCACATCACGGTTAAGGTTAACACTTGCAGTTCGATAATAGAACTTATGCCCCCGACATAAGAGCGGTACAAAGTCCAAAGTGTTACGTCTGACGTGCTTTTGACTGTACATACATAAACAGTTTGGGTAAATGTAACTAATCATTTAATTTATTTTTATAGCCTGAACTCTATCCCGCGTGTAAGATAAATATAATTAAGCGCACGCGGGAATTATTCATTGTCAAAAGTTTACAGGCACGCAGGCACGTAAGTCTCAAAATAAATCAAAATCGAAATCTTTATTCATTCAGGAAAGGCACACTTTTGAATCGTCACACATTGATGTTACAGAGTGACTCTACCACCGGATTCGGAGTGTTTCTATTTATCGAGAAAAACTTATAAATTTAAGTTCCTGTTTCTTTTTCCTGATCTACATAGTCAGGGTACGGATGCATTATCATTCAGGATTTGGCGAGTCTAGTAAATTCATTGAAACGACTTCTACCTGAACTAAGACTTACTCTCATAAGTATAACAAAGACCTCATAATGATATTGCTTTTTTAGAAATACTGTTTGGTTTAACTAGTTACTAATAAATAATATAGAGTCTGACTGACCATAATGATTTCTAATCATAAGTTTTCATCCGTTTTAAGTTGTTTTATTTTAATAATCTGACTGACCAGTTCTTTTAGGTGAACTCCACCACAATAGCTCTGGCTTTAATTCCGTTTTCCATGGAATGGCCGTAGTGCTCCCCTTTAACCAGATGTGGGCTGCGTGCTTGAATGCCAACTGAGGTTGCACAAATTAAGATATGAGAATCTGGGGCAGGGAGAATTCCACCATGTCGCATTCGTCTTTTTTTATCCGCCTCTACGTTTACGCCCGCTGCTCGGGAGGGTGACGGGGTTAATGCGGGTCGTGAAAACGCTCGCTTGTTTATACACAACGCAGGCACCCTTGGGACTATACTTTATGGGCGACGTTTGTATTATTAAGTCTCTTGTTCGGGTTTCTTGGTGAAATATTTTTTATACATTGCTTAATTACGAGCAGAATTAATTATTCATCTAATAACAATAAAGGTTCGTTGCCATATTCTGATGAAAACGGAACTCTACAATGCTGAGTAAATAAAAATTTCTAGAAAAACCCTACACTGATATCACCATGGATTTGAACCTGCGACACTGGGTGTAGCAGTCCCATTAAAGTATGACCAATTGAGGCAATATTCCTTAAGATTTTTTCAAATAGTATAGCCCTGGAGAGCTGGGTGGTTGGTAAATATTAGTTCTGGGTTTCTCTGTGAGTAGCCAACTTCCCAGAACGAACTTCCCTTTTGAACGAACCATAAGACAAACTTAACAAATATAAAAATTGCTTGCAGCCTCGTTTTGCGTGTATTTTATGCGGTTGTAGCAGCTCTCCTTCGTACAGCGCTAAAATATGAATGAAGCGAATCCCTCTCCTTAAAACGAGCACATTGTATTGTGTCGCTCGTACAACCAACGGTTTGTTTGATAACCTTCATATCTTCATAAACAGATGTTCATTTCCCTAAGTACAATATTTCATTCAGCTAGAAAATTTACATACTTAACTGTTGAACCTATTTTTAACTCTCGCTCGACAATGGAACATTATGATTGACTGACGATCACAAGATTTAATCTTAAACGCATGTTAAAGACATGATTAGAAAACAGGTATTGGTCATCATCTCATTCTTGGTTTATAATTGTATTGTATTCATAATCATTTCTCGAATAAATCTTGTCGTGATTCGTGACAGTTTATTCCTTTCTCATTTAGCCCCACACTCAAAGCGTCGACGGTCGAAAATAGAAAGTTGCATTTATAGACCGTTCCCTAAACTGTTATCGTGTTGTCTTTCACACTGAATTGCAGATTGATCGTCGTCGCCCAACTGCACATTTAGTGAATTATACTACATTACCTATATTTTGTACGGCGTGAGAAAATGCTGGCACAATATTTGCTAGGTTTAGCTAGTCGTATATTTTTCATTCTAAATCTCGAGGGTAGGCCAAATGAGAAAAGTTCTTTTATTAAAAGGAAAAATAAAACAAATGTGCGTGCATTAAAATAATTTTATCGTTGTTAATTGTTTACTTTTCGGCCTCGTTATTGTTTTGTTAAGTACGGTTCGGGCTAACAAACGGGAAAGTTTATGACGTTTGATTTGATGTTTTATTAGTTCCTATCATTGTATTATCAAAACCATTTTAAGATATTATCAATTAGTTCATCTTTTACTGTTGCTAATGTTGTTTTTTAAAATAAATACATATGTCTATATTCTCGCTCTATATTCGTACTACAAAAACCTTTGTTAAGTTGGGCTACATGGCTCTGTGTGAAAAATGTCAAAGTTGTTTTTGAAAATCTTATGAAAGGTGACACAAGTCACAACGTAAATCACGTCCGTCCGGATGTTTATTTGTATCATATTATTAACAAACATTGGTTTAGTGCTGTCGATGAGCGGGTCGGTGAAGTACAGTAAGGTTCTAACACCATTGCCCTAGTTAATAAATGGTTGCCTACTGTTACTTTCTTTTCGAGGTTGTTGCCCTAGTGATACTGAGTAGGTGCTTGACTGATAGTTTAGTGCCTAACTAATTTGAGAATGTCTCTGTCGAAAAGCCTCATTGAAATTGTAAATTCATTGTAATTTTTATATGGGAATAGGTAGGTACACACAACCAACACAGATAAAAGTCAGATGTAACTATTTAATAATCTGTGGTCAGATAAACATGAACATAATATGATTGCTACTGGGTGTTTTTTCAAGATAGTGTTAAAATGCAAAACATGCAATGAAAAGTACGCAACTGGTATGAATTGAACAGATAGGTAACGAATACGGCATATATATAGGCGTGGTTCAAAAACTTTACAAAATAAAATATCCACTCCGATTTTGGTGCTCAATGGAATTCAAACCTCTAACTTTTGACGTCTGACTTGTTTAATAGCCCTGAACGTATACTCAGTGCTGTGAATCAAGTCAGAAGAAATGCAAAGTTTTGGATTCAAAACACTATCGATATTCGGCTAAAAATGTCGGCGTTATTCCTAATGTTCTTAATGTTTAAGAATATTTATCAGTGTACACACTAATTCTCAGTTGGTACTGCTCAAGAAAAGACTCTTGTATGTACCTTCACACGTGCTTCATATGACATGAATAAGTGCTCGTTGCAGCAAAATTGAATTTACAATGCCGTACCTGCTGCGGTAGAGATTGTTTGGCTGGGCCTTTAAGTTTAAACGACCACAAAAACATTTTGGGATTGCTTCTACAAATTTTAATAAACTCTACTGTTATTACAAAAATAGTCTTTATTGTAATTTGTGGAAGCATTGGCCTTTAAAACATTTTTATTTTTGCTGATTTTTTATTAGCCGACAGACGGACTTTATATACAAGAAACTCACAAAAATAAGAAAATATGTAGATATTAAATCACAAAATTATATTAATAGTTAGTATAATTTAATTATTTTTCATCCTTTATAGGAAACTACTAACTTACCCGAAAACGATTTTCTATTCGAATTGACTTTAACATGTTAATTTTAATTTTACATGTATTTGTCGTCACAAGTCAATCATCGTCAATTATCGTCATGATTACGAAAATGTTAATTGTGATTGACGTCAAAAGAAAGCATTTTGATAGCTATAAAAATGTCCCAATTTATTAAATAAATCTTGACATCAAAAATCCTATTCATTCTTTCAAAACAGAAGATGAAAGGCTGGATTAAAGTTATTATCCCAATAATAAAATTAAGAAGCGACGCGGTAATTTCAAGCAAGATCCATTCATAAAATATCTTGGTTGTTATGACAGAGCGCTATCTAAGCCCAAACTAAGCTTAGTTTATACTATGGGTGCCAGAAGACGGACATTACTATATCTAATACCTATTTACTTTTTTTTTGTAAATACATAAATACTTCTCAACCATTGCGACAAATTGTTCGTGACTCGTGCGTGAACAATTTGATTCAAGAAGTTCTTTTCTTTATTTCCTGAAGCCTCTAGCACCAGTAGTTCGATTGTTAGTCCGTTTGACCTAATTATAGTATAGGTAAGTACTTATACAATCTTGTGTCATAAAGGACAAATAACATGTAACTAAAACTATAGATGTAAAAAATTTAGTTTTCAGTTTCTGCAACAAACAATTATATTACACCATCGAGAGACTATCTGCCTGCATATCTCGCTTGTGTCACAATAGTGGCCTTATTCGATTGGAAGTCTGTTCGTAAACGGATCATCTGTTTTCACAAACACACCGCCGCGCCGTAAATTCGATGAGAGAAATGCAAAACAAAGCAATAGGCTAATCATATGGATGAATGCTTCAAAACAAACAGTCTTGCATTATAATATAAGTATATATGATAAAGAATATCAAAACTCTTTAAATAGGTCACTTCCTAAAAGGTGTAAAATAACACAATATAATTATGTAGTTACACTCACTGATTTTTCTAAATATTTACATAGATATTTTAAAAACAGATAACGCCTATTGCTATGATTACAAGCATGAGTGAAATGAAATGAAATAAATTCAGCAATTTGTTTTACATAGTAAATTCTATTGCACGTCAGTGATTAGACATTTAAGATACCTACTGATGTGACCGACGAGATTTGACAAAATTAGGCATATTAGGCGATATAATCACCCCTTTCACAGAACAGACTTAATCAAACCGTTGAACACAGTATGGCTGCAGTATGGCATGGCTTTACTACTTACTTTATGACCAAATCACAAATGGTACATAGTCATCCTAGAATAGGCTGAAACTGCGGTGTGCATTATGAGAAAATTTAATAGGATCACTCAAGCGTCATTAATTTTTTTAGTTATATTTCGCACAAGACCGTTATCCGCACTAAATGGCGCGTGGACTCATCGCTCTACTTGCTTTTTTTACACGATAAATTAACTAGTAAAGCCTTTCTGTGCTAAAGCTATGTGACAAATACGTAAAGTTATGAATTCACGATCCAAAATTGAGCCAAGTTACATACAACAAACATCTTCATCCACTTTATGGTGTAACTTCTCTGAAAGAACAGGATAACTGTAATAAATAAGTCAGGACGGCACCGACATGGCTCTTCCAGAGTTTGAAGTAAATTGGAGTTCCAAAGTATTGTTCCATATCGTTGGCGAACATCGTTGTTATTTGCAAAGGAATTAGGTTACGGTGGATTTACGTCTCAGCTTAATTAATATGTGGCGGGTGTTATCGCCGTTGCCTATAAACGTTATCATTGATGTTGTGTAAGAATTAAATTTAGGTTTGGTACCGGATTTTATGAATTTGTATTCACGCCAAAGTCTACAAACCAATGAAATTGATATTTGTAAAAAAAATAGAATATATTATATTATTATTATAAATCTATTATACTAAGTCAGGCGACTCTCTCCATCTGCCCGCAACGTATTTTACAGGGGATGAATTAATCAATGTTATCTTCCGGCCTTTTAAAAAATACCGCCTTAAAGTAAAGTAATAATACTTGTTTGAGACCGTACGATACATAAAACTTGAAAACTTTACTAAAAGATACTAAGTAACGGCGTTCACAAAGTACATTTTTATGATAATATGAAGAAAACGGTGACCTCATAAATTTAAATAAACTAAAGATACCTACACTCTTTTCAGTCATTCCAGACCAGTTGTTTATGGAATTGTATGTATGTATTAGGTTCTACAATTCTAATTCCTTTCGAAAATATACCCAGGCTACGTTAGGTCTAGAAAGAAAGAAAGAAAAACATTCAGTCTAGACTATCTTTTAATATTATTATTAAGTGTAACAGCGTGCAGCGGCGCGAAACACCGATAATATTCTTTTTCTAATTTTTTATTGTTTTATTCAGCGTGATTATTAGCTATTTTAGATAAAAACCAAAATTGAAAGTTATATAAAAACTGACCTCGAAACATCAAAAATACCATCCGCTTCATTGCATTGTTGTGATCCCCACAAGTGAAACCTCTAATGGCAATATGCAGGCTTTTAGCCTGAAGATAGCATAGTGTACGTACTTTTAAGCATCACCATTATTACTTAATATCATCTTATCATCCATTATTACTTAATATCATCTATTATCGTAATATTTTAACATTATTTTATCAGCTTTATCTTTAAAAATTATTTGCACGACGACAATGCACTAAATTATTATGTTTTTAAATAGATCTTGATCGATTTATGAAGTCTTCATTATTAAATATTTCGGAGGGAAAAAAAGCCTTATACAAGTCAAAGTACCTACATACCTATTGGTTTCGACAATATAATTATGAGCACTTCGATATGAATTTCCTTAGACATTTTATTAATATTATTAACAAAACTTACTGAAAACTGTAAAAAACACTTTTTATTTTGTGTTCTTTCTAAAATAATTATTTCTTAATTATAGTTAACATTTGAAGTAGATAATCCAAGAATGATCAAAACATGAAAGTTACATTAGCGAAATTCGTAAGCCCAATTATTCCAGAAAAGTCCACAAATTCCATTGATCAGAATTCTTTAAACAGGGAACTTTAACTAGCTATCCGAAAGCATTAAAATTTATAATGGCTACCTATTTTATGTATGTACTTAAGTACTCGTATAAAATTTTCAAGTAAACATTAACTGAAAAGAACCAATAAATTAAACATTTCTCGCTATATTATCACGCAGGTATATTACAGCGTTAATTAGCCTAGCGAATAAGCGATAAAAATGAAATAACCCATGGTTAACCCGTGTTTGTGAGTGAAATGGAATAAGTAAAAGGCCATTGAAATAATTTAATGAAAGCGCGAAAGGGCGATTGTATTATTCTCTTGAAAGACAAGATGATGTCAATCAGATGGTGCCTCAAAATGTAGAGATTGTTTTAAGACTAACTTATATAAAATAAATAATGTGCGTGCCTGCTTACAACTTATGTATCAATTAATATCAAAAGTTTATAATATTAAATGAACTATTATTTGAAATTAAAATATATAGAGTAAACTAAAGGTTCAAGATAATGCCACAACTTTAGCAATTTGTGTTATTATTATTATAAAGGTACAATTAAAGGGACCTACATAATCTAACCATATTGTAGTTACACTTATAGTAGACTTGAATTGTACGATCACTGTTTGAATTTTGTAAGTTGCCGTTCTATTGTTATGGTAAATTGAAGCAGACACGGTTAGTATCGATGACAAATTTTATACATTAGATTGCTTATATTAATTCGTCATGTATTAGACTGTGTAAGCACCACTTACTTACTAGATCGTGGTAAATGGATGTACGTTTCTTAACAAAAACGATTTAATGGATTGGGTTGAACGGCCCACTTAGGGTAGGTATATCTGGATAAGCTCATCGGTAATGTTTATTCCGGTATATTACTTAATCCATGCAGGTGAAGACGCAGACGAAGTATAAAAAAACATATTCGACCGCCTCCGTGGAACAGTAGCTAAGCCGCACGGGTATAAAACCCGAAGGTCGTGGGTTCGATTTCCGTCTTAGGTCTGGTTGGTGGTAGGACTTTTTCAGGGTCTGGCTAGCTACCAACTCCCACAGGTGAAATCTGCCCTTCCTAACTTATTAGGCTCTACGACCTTCGACCGGCTTCCGAATTCTATCAAAAATTCATTCCGAAATTTAAACATTCCGAATTCTATTAAAAAAAGTCTATCAAAAATTGGTGATCAAGATGGTTAGAATTTTCTTTAGCATTTAATTATTCTAGAATTTATGAGTGCTTTTACCAAAATACGGTGGTTAGGAAACTTGAAAAGAGATGGAATACTAATTATCATACATTATGTATTATGATCTTACGGGATATTTTTTACATCTTTCACAAAGTGCAAACCACCCAAACTCACGAAAATATGGTGTCTATTATGGGAAAGAATAGAATTACTAAAGGCTCTTGTTTGTAAATACATACACTTATACGTAGATCCAACTTAATGTGTGAGTGGAAAACACCCAGATCAATACTTATACAGGCATGTTCGTCCAATGTTTGTAGTATGTCGCGAACGAACCGGTCTTTTTCTGAAGTAACGTCTTAACATTTCGGTAACTTTGTATTAGTTACCGAAATGCAACTTCGGTGTTTTATTATAAAAAAAAAAATACATATTGAAAAAAATATGTTTGTTGAATAGTTCTGCGTTATGTACAGTTCACAGAAAACTTATTTGGCCCATATCTCCCACTATTTTTGTAACAGTTCGATAGAAAGTTAACTATCGGCAAGAACTCATTTAATTTTACTGCGATAGCCGTTCAGCGGGCTCGCGATAACGCTTCTCATGCAGTATTGAGAGGATAAAGCCGGGTATTCACTTTATTCGACTCTTGCACTCCATACTCTAGCAAATGCACCACTTGGTGGATAAGTTGGCACCTCTGGAGTGTATAACGCTCGCTGAAGCTATCAAACACCATATACATCGTGAGCGATATCAATTACGTAGAGCATATCGGTTCGCAACATAGTGGATGCCCGGCTTAACAGAACCATTCGATATAGGTTACTCCCATTAATCGTTCATAAATAATACTTTCGAAACGACTACGGCAACACTGCCTAACTGTACTTACGGGGTAGAGCTAGAAAATACAACTATACTAGACAAACTTACTAAACAGTTTCAGAAAAACGCAACATATAATGAAATATATGTTTTAAAGCCCAAGTATCTACTTTGACTTTCTAATATACCTACCATTTGTTAAAATATTCACATTTTAATTATCTCACATCACAGTGTGAATTTACTTTTTGTTTTTGCAAACTTCTACGTACATAATGTAAATGTCAATTTTGTTTATGTAGTAATTTAACTGAACTAGGATCAACTCTTTAAGAACAGCCGTGCTAGTAGGTAATAGTGGTGGTAGACTGGTACTTGGATTAGCAAGATGTGGTAAAGGTAGGGTGAGAAAAAGTAAGAAAGTGGAAAAATATATAATTCATACGATTAACCTAGCTATCTAACTGTCCCGGAATCACCAGGATAAAACTTCATACTGTGTACAACTACGCAATGCGGAAAGGAAGGAAGGAGGAATGCGACGTTTTTAAATTCAACTTTTGTATAAGGTTTAACTGCTTACAGTTTATTTAAGAATTATTTTAGACTTTATACTATTTTTAAAAATTCCTTAATTATTGATGATGATGAAAAGAAAATTTCTATATTGGACGGCTAATTGAAATCGCATCAGAGAAATAAGCTGTTTTAATATATCAGACCTTTAATTTACTTTGTTCAGATATACCTATTATGGTAATAACCTGAGCGTCAAATAATTAGGTATATGAAGTTAGTGCAGTGAAACTTATAGAAGTTATCTTTTATCTCTTTTTTAAGTTTGTTAATTTCTCAACTTAGGTAGAGCATAATAAGCGTCCATAGACGTATAGTAACCGCTAACGGTGGTATAAAACGTTACTGATTTACATTTGACATTTTTAATACACTGCAGTGACTGCCAGTCCTCATAGCCCTCGATATATCGATAAGGCTTGTAAGGTTCCTATAGGAACCTTACAAGCAGAGTTAATAGGTCAAACCGCCATTGCACGACTGCAGGTTTTCCCTTTGTAGGTACCCCTAACCCCTACCCCGTCGAATTACCTATTGATATCATAATGTGTAAATTAGCGTTAGAAACCCTCCAATAACCCGAGCTAAATTACTAAACGGTAATTGATTCTAAATAAGCGATTTAAATTACAAATTTAATTTAAATAGATTATTTAAAATTAAATTACTATTAAGTAGTTGGTTGATTACCACCATTATTTCGCGTGTCGATAACGCACTTTCTTCTAGTAGGTATGTGTCAATTATTATCATGACGTTTAACGTATAATTAATTCTTATCGTAAAACTCTTTAGAGTATTTAGCACTTTTATCTAAATGTTTCATTGAATATACGCGTGTGTTTCGTCTTAGTATTCAACTTGGTATGTCTTTCATAAGTCTTTTGGTGAAGTACACAGATCGGTATCATAATCATTTTCGGTACTCATATTCAAAAATAGACTTTTTCGACTCTATAAGTATTAGGTACTTTTTGTGTACACGTACAAGACAACTAAAACCTTTATGAATTTTACTGCGATAAAAGGTAAAACTCCAAGCTTATTGATTTCTTATCAATTCAAGGTAGTTTAAAATATTTCAAGCTCCAATGATGATAAATCGTTTCAGTCAAATTAAATTTCACAAAACAAACAGTACGTAAACTTGCATTCTATAACCCTTTCCTAGTGACGTAATAACCGAAACGACCAAGTCACCTCTAGGGCGGGCCTAGTTAAACGCTGTAAATATTGGTTATCTGATCCCACATTGCCCAGTTAAATGGTGAAGGACATTTTCGACTAAAGAGAGGTCAATACGAAAAAAAACTAAAGCAAATTGAAGTAGTTTTATCGACAAGATGGCATAAGGAGTAAGTGCCGTAATATCTGATAAAACATTTAACAACACGGCTTTTTGGTAAGTATCGCTCCCTTTTTACTCTTTTGGTCTTTTAACGCCTCGATGGCCTAGTGGTTTAAGTACCGGGCCGAGATCTCGGGGTCGGGTTCAGTTCCCGGGTCGAGCTAACTTTGTGTCGGTTTTTTCGGACACAGCTCGGGTTTCTGATCACCAATTCGCATTTGGCAAGCGTGGTGATTAGGCCAATACCCATCATTGTAGCGATAACTTGATTTCAAGGATGGAGGCCTTTGCCCTGCAGTGGGACATTAATAGGCTGATACTTTTGGTCCTTTATTCATAGTTTCTCGAGAGAGGGTGAGTAATTCTAATTATGCATAGGTAAAAAGAAAATAAGAAACTGTAACACTCACCAAGTTGTTTACGATTCTCTCGCTGTTAATTAACTTCGAGGTTACTGTGTGTGTTAAATTAAACTATCATTAAATAACGAAGTTTACTTTGGAATAAGTACCTACCTAGGTACGTAATTATTTTTTCACCACATATTTTAATTACAATAACGTTACCGAAAATGTATCTATAAAAGTAATATAGCCCAATTAAACTAACAATTGGTTCAAAGGAAAAGAAACCTGTTTGAATAGTTCCTATGATACATATCAGGCTGTCGTCAGATAAATCCGTGTGAAGAGTATTCTTTTGAAACTCTCCAGCTAGACAATTATAGATTATGACCTCGATTGTAGCTGGTACAATCGAAAACTCGAAACCATATGCATCATATCCGTGTGTAATGAAATGAGTGGGCTGAGTGAAATTACACTTTTAATATTTACGTAATGGGCATTTGCTAATAAAATCTTTTAAATTTTCTTTTGATTAAACTGGTGTTTTTTTGCTATTTTTAATTAATTGATAAAGCCCGTATATGATTTGATTAGCGAGTGCAAGAATACCCATTCGAAGATATGATTATGCGACACGTAAAGAACAGTAAAAAAGTGATAAAAAGTATGTTAGTACTGTACACTTATCAACTCCGAAATTATTAAACTAAATGGAAGTCTAATTTAAAGTTTTAACATTTGTTATGAATGTGAAAGTCATTAGTAATTATTGATGTAACGTTCCCCTTTTGAGCCTACTCGTACTCGATCAGACCTTCTGTGCAACTGTTACTAAAATTAAGTAACTATGTGCAGTGTAATTTTCCAAGCCATTTCGGTTCCTGAATCCTGTGACACTACCACTAAGACACCTGTGCGTATAAAATGGCTTGTTACCGGAAACCGGAAAAGACACGAACATTTTCTTTCGTGCATTTTTTTTCAGAATGTTATTAAAGCCGTCGTTACCGTTATTATTGCAATATGACTTTTTTCAGAGATAGAGACGAATTTGTAACGTATTTCTTTAAGACCAGGAGTACGTAGAATGTAGAGTTGAAAAATTAGCTTGGAAAACTGAAAAAGGGTTGCTGAAAAAAGCTGAAAATTTGATAGATTAGGATGTGCTGCTAACTGTACATGTATCTATACAATACAAATGCTTCAGTAATTTCTTTTTTAAATTGTTAGATTTTCAGTCACCATAAAATTTTATTTGAATTTTCATCTCAACCCGAATTATTCTGTTGGCTTTATAATAGTTGATAAAGCTTATCAAACATTATGATCTGCAATCATGGATGAACGTCGCCTAATCTGATCTGATAGGATATCGAATGAACCTTAGTAGGTATGTCTACAAGTTTTGCTCCGTGCCACAGGAACAAAGTTACATAACGACGTCTTAAGCCCTTATTGTTAAAGATCAAAATGTACGCGTTTTCTCAGTCGGTTTCATGTTATGATTGATTCGTCACTGTTGATTTTGAACTTGGTAAAAGCCGCGATAACAATTTATTTTCAATTAAGTGTGATTCAATCTGAGTTGTTTCAAATTTTGTAGGTAGGTATATCCTTTTTAATCATATTATTTGCATAAAATACAACATGGTGCAAGTACGCACATTATAAAAACAAAGAATTCCTTTATTTTGTTAATAGTTATTGTGTTGAATTTCAATAAGTTCAGTAACTGCCCAGCACCTACGTATGACGATCGTGTAAAATTTCAATCATTTTGCTTGCATATTAAAACCGTACCTATAATATACGTATCTACATATTTGAAACCCCTTTAGTCAATATTATTCTGAGAATATACTGTTAATTTATTTATTGAAGGAATCTTCATTGTTGTTAAAGCGAGATTGGTATGAAAACATTTTAGTATTGGATTATCTTGTAGTGCTAAATAATAAAATTTTTGTTTTCTAAGTTAGAAACAAATTTCGTTTGATAATAATCAATAAATAACAAACTAGTTCTTTCAAATCATTCGAAATATGACACATAAATACAGCTGCTGAAGGATTTACTTACATGAAGTTACGCGTGTTGCACTGTCCACTGATAAACTGATAACGCGGATGCTGCGTGTTTAGAAAAAATAAATGTGATTGCAGCCGGTCACTGTAGTTTTAGCCGTAAACAATAACGGAAACGTAGTCCCACTTGGTATTTCACTATGTAAATCGAATGTGCGTTCACGTTGCGCGTCGATATTCCGACGAAGGCGAGAGAGGCGCGCGGCGCGCGTTCGGCGAGTCTAGCGGGTATTGGCGGGCTGACGGCTGGATGCGTGCGCAGCTCCTGGCTCCGTGCCGCATATCCAAGCCGCATTGACGGCGCGGTGAAACGTACGTCGCGGAGGAACGTACGTCGCGGCCTGCCGACGTCACATCACCACGATTGCTGGGGCATCCAAGATAATAAGAAAAATATGTTTAAACAATTACAGACATTTAATGAAAACTTGAGTTTGACCTTGTTTCGCTAATGCTCAAGATCGCGGTCGTGCACTCGAGATGAATTTTATTATGAAGAATGAATTATGTAGATACGCATGGTATTTTTTTTTATGATTCGTGGTTCCTGTCACCATTTACCATAGGACCACGGCCAATGGGCTCATATCCATCAAAGAAATTAGGTATAAAATGAGACTCTACCCTAAGTATTAAAGTTTGAGCAGCTACTCGTACCTGAACGTACGCTGCTATCTAGCAGTAACAAAATAATTATGAAATGCATTTTTGGAAAGACTGATATCATGTCTCAGTAGGTAAGGCTTAGTAGCAGAAGGACGGCCCGTTACTAATATGTAGAGTAAGTAAAATAAAAATGACAGTAAGTAGGTAGGTATTGTGTGTATTTTTTGTGTAATATTGCATTGAATTGAGAAGGATCTTTATCCTATTCGGTGGTTTAGATGCCTAATGTTGGCAATTACAAAGGGGAAACGATAAATGAATGGGAATACTTAAATAGTAAAAAAACAACGCGTTACATGCTGACGCTACTTCGCTATCATAATTTTCCTGACAATTGCATGTTTTTATAGTTTAACCTCAGTTAGAACGTGGTGCACAACCCACATGATCGTAATCGGCCACCATGACCTATTATTTCATTAGGGTTGGTAGGTTCCTTTGATTTTGAGCATTTTATTTCATGTAAACTGCCTCCCCAATTAATATGACTGGAACACAGCTCATCTTATTTATGACGATGGATATGGGAATTTTTTTTTGTAGCTTAAGTAGTAATTCGGACTTTCCACCAGCGTTTTAGTCTTTAGCCGAGTGACAACGGGATCATCACTATCAAAACAAATGAGCCTGATGTACACTTGGTATTTACGATGTACATTTATTTATAAAAGATAAGTAGGTACAGTCAAAAGCACGTCAGACGTAACACTTTGGACTTTGTACCGCTCTTAATTTGTCGGGGGCATAAGTGCTATTATCGAACTGCATGTGTTAACCGTGAAGTGCTGTTGATTGACCGTACCTATAGCTTCTTAGCTAATGTTAGGAATGGGAAGTAGGTATGTTTGCCTAATGTGGATATGTCATCTGCTATCATTGAGTTATCAACAGACGAGTAAGCGTTAAGAATTACTTCATTGATAGCTGATAATGTTATCTGCGAAGATACCTGGGATATTATTCCACTTCAGATAGGTATGTTTGAGAGCATTACGAGGATTTGAGCATCAGTTTTTACGAATCTATGTTTAGTTAAATTATTAATATGATTTTGTAATAGTCAAATAGGTACTTACTTATGATTTCTTTTTACGTAAATGAGTAAAGTATGTATGTTTATCTAATTAAGATGATATAGGTACAACAACTCGTTTATTAACTTACATTCCAAGTCATGTCTGTGAATTGAGTTGTCAGTTGATCTCAAGTTCGCTTTAGTTTTACTATCTAAAGTAGTTATAATAAGACACCAGAGTATTCGTATAAAGAATACAAATGGGCAAGTCTTGTAACATCAGCGCGCTTATAATTTGTTGGTATTTTTATAACAACGCATCCGTCCCTTGCTGTCCATCATTGCGACAGTGCACAATCAAAACAAAGTTTATTTTTCACTACCACGTGTCGTTATAACTCACAGATTTATTGATCTAAATAAATAGTTTATCAGTTGACGAGCTTAGTAACAAACAAGGCAAGGGATTGCCTGTGGTAAGTTTATTTATCTGTGGTTTAGTACAAGATGGCAATGTGTGGAAAATGTAAGTATATTTAGGTATTTATTACAGAGATTCATGTTATAAGTACCTACGTAAAAGTATTTACTTCATTTAAAGAAATATTTACGAGTAATAAATATATAAGACTAGTCCCAAACTAAGCAAATAGCTTGTAGGTATGTTGTTTAAGTACTATCGCAGATAATTACAGTCAAATTTATACTCGTAGGTACTTACCTCAGATAGATGCCTATATACTTACTATGATGGCGCAGCGAAACTAAAATGAGTCTTGTCTCCGACAGCAAAAGACGCCGCTTTAGTCTGTCTTGCGCTACCTCCCGCCAGTACTCGGAGTTCGCCCAGATTCTTCATCAGCTCGTCAGTCCAGCGATATCTGGGACGACCGATAGGGTGTTGGTAGACGCTGGCTTCACCGCTCGATCCTCACACTTGTGCCTACGAATTCTCAAGAATATAATTATTATGTTAATAAATAAGACGCGTGTTGTTGCTTTTGTAATATGACCCTCGGCATCGTTGAACAGAAATAAATATGTTTTCAAATTCCAATTTAGGAATCCAGGTAATGGTAATAAACAATTTGATCACAAACAACAAAAAACCTTTCAGAATGTTTGTGCATCTTACAAAAAGTTACTGAAGACCCAAGAAAGGTAGTATGCAGATACTGTGGTTAAGTTACTCGTCCTTTTTTTTTGCTTGAGCCGCACAAGAGGAGATGTTTTACATGCAGCAGCAGCATTAAACTACTATGTCTACTATATACCCCCGAAGAACAGCATCGTTACGAATGTTACGACAGAATAAGCTGGCTACGAGTAATATACACGCTACTATATGCTACACGGTACCACAGGCAAGCTGGTAGCTAGCCAGTCGGCCTCTAAAGGTGGAGGGAGGTGGCTTGTATGACGTTGCTGTTCCCCCTACATCGGCGGCCCTTCCGTGTTTGCCAAGTGGCTGCCAAGTTCCCTTATGAGGGACGTGACGGATTTATCAACAGTGCCCCAAAAACGAAAGCTATGCTGTTGCTAAATAGTGCCAAGGCGTTTGGGAGCTTGGGTCGCTGTCGGTTTTATTGGGTTTCTTGGCCCTCTGGGAGGGGGAATCCCACGTAATGTGTTCTCAACAATGAAAAGAAGCATTCTAATGATAAAGGCACTTTGAAATAGCAGCTTTTACGTTCATACGTACTTCCATAAATATATAAATCACAACTACTCGTAATTATTAGTATCTATGTAAGTACTCCACTGATCTCCATATAATGGAGCTCAGTGATGTACTCCTAATATGCAGTATACTAGCGGCACGCTATGACGGCCGTTTTGACATATTACAATACCTTCATGGTTTCTAACACGCTTTCGCACTTTTTTAATTTTAGACATTGAGCTAATATTTACATATTTCTATGATTTTAGAGCCGTTTTTAAACAGTTGTTTTGGGCTTTATTTTACTAAAACCATGTATTGTAATATGTCAAAACGGCCATCATGGCGTGCCGCTAGTACAGATTATTGGGATCGTTGTCATAAAATTATCAATATTTGCGCGACGATAATTGCATGCATGTAGGAACTAGAAAATATGTATTAGTTCCTGATAGGATAAGATAAAATTATTTATCAAAGTGAGTATATTTATATTTGACAGAGAACAAATGAAATTGTGTACCTGCCAACCGGAAAATATGGATATGTAGTCAAAGATTTAAATCGTATGTAGTAGGTATGTACTTAAGCATCAAACGGGAAAATGGGATCTTATTTTTGTATAATATGGGTATACTGCTTAGTACCTACCAATACCAAAAACTGGAAAAAAATCGCTTGTCCTATTTTTTGACGCACGAAAAGGCATTGTGAAAGCGCCCTTAATTTGCAATTTGTGGTCATAGAAATCATGGGCTATTTGAGTAAAAATGCATGTCCTACCATTTACATTTAACTATGTACTTACATATTTAATACGACAATAACGATTTTAAATTTGGACCTAAAATAAGTAAGTAGGGAGGTAATCAAGTATCGAGGCCATGCTTGGATTTATAATCTTGAATAAATAAAAGGAAACCCCACAAAGGGGCAGAACGAAACCTAACTGAAACTTACGTTGACAGTGATCCTCATTTTAGGGAATATTATTCATAATCGGATCAATCAAGGTACATCAGAACAGGGCTTAAATCTAGTCTTACTCAGGCTATGTTTGACTACGTGTTAGTCTTACTAGGTACTTTCTAATATACCGAATCTGACTAATTTAGGTGTCCCCAGAATACCAGTAGTATTCCTTACTTAGTCAAACAGGAAAAACACAAATGTTTATTGCATGTATGTTTGTCCAAGGTATTCGAACCCACAACTCCGCGCATAGGACAGGTTCACTACCTAATGCACTATCGTTGTTACGATAACGGAAAAAGGGGTTTCGGCCAGCCGAAGCATGTTACAGAGTCCGGCATACATCGCATCTCCCATCACCCGCACCTCTGAACAATTGCGAGCGTGCATCTCAAAATTCGCGTGCTGCGCAATATCCACCCGATTTCAAGATGTTTGCCGGGCACTGTACTAGTTGTCTGGTCAAAACTTATAATAGGGTTCTGAAACCATAACAAAACCTATCAGTGATTGGGATTATTTGTACATAATGTCAAATATATGTCGCAGGGATATGATAAAAACAGGGATTTGGTCAATTCCCTAAGGGATTTGATCAGATCACGGAGGATGTTAAAATAATAACACGATTTTATCATTTCCCTAAACAAATCTAGTGATTTGAACAAATCCCAAAATTGGTTCAGTGAAATGACAAAAATGAAAAAAATATAGTGAAAACAAAAAAGGTTTTCAGGGTTTACAAAAAAACCACGAAGCCTAACCATCCGAGTAACCTATTATATCTCCATCCGAGTCGATTTCCCCCTTAGTAAGAACTAGTTATTTTGGGATTTGTTCAAATCACTAGATTTGTTTAGGGAAATGATAAAATCGTGTTGTTTATTAACATCCTCCGTGATTTGATCAAATCCCTTAGGGAGTTGACCAAATCCCTGCGACATATATAAACATGGGCGTAGCCACGTTGCGTTGGTGCAAAATGGGGCAAGTGCCCCAACCTGGCGCGAATATAGTTTGCTAGTTATATATTATTTTATACACTGCTGCCCCATCCTAAGTCCATGGCTGCCCCACTCTGGGCCCATGGCTGCCCCACCCTGGATCCATGGCTGCCCCGCCCTGAGCCCATGGCTGGCTACGCCCATATATATAAAACTCATACTCTATGCTGATGCTTTTTGCTATGGAAGGCGTTTTTCTCAAAGTATTTTACTACCTCGACATTTGAAAGTTATGTACCAAATGTGCTGAAACCAAGAAAATATTGCTAAAGACATATTATAATCATATGTTAATGTTCAAAGCGCATACAAACAAAATACTAACACGTCCATGAATATCATACACATACAACTAACGGCCGTGAATTTTATTATGCTATAAAAGGTGTGCGTGCGAATTTTACTGCTGAAGATTTTTAGATTTGTAATCTGTTATTTATAGTCTTCTAGATAAATTCTGATATTGCTGTGCTAGTATCAAACTGAATAACACTCAAGTGACCTTCAAGAGTTTTTAAGAAAAATACTTTAGTCATTACGATTGAAGCAAAAATTGTGAACAATAATATACCTATTATCCATCCCAAGTTAATTAACCAGTGTAACAAAGTGCTAAGTTGTTAAAATACATATGTAAACACAAATGATAAATAATTATCTTTTAAGTTGTTATGAACATTTTCAAAATATAATTTTAGTGCCTCTTTAAATGAAATTAAAATATTTTTATGTCATATAACTTTAATTTCCCCAAAATGCACGATTATAGAAATTACTTAACATCTACTTCTAGCCATAGGTAAACATAATGTGTGCCAAGATTTCAGTAACAAATTCAATTACAATATAATTGCCACAATATCCCTATATTGTTTTTAATCATTTAGATACTTGTAGGTACATATCATCACAATAAGTAAACCAAAGTTTATTACAGTTAATTGTAAGCTAAACATATCACCATAGAATATTTGAAGTTTAAATGATGGTTTTAAAAGCCTAGTGGTGCAATTAATATACAGAAACTTTATGCACCACTAAATACTTCATAAATATTTGCTCCTAGTAGTTTCAACTTGTCATTCAAGGTCAATTGTTGGGTCAGCATATCTGGAATGTTAGTGTTTCCTTTACAAGTGTTTTTAGTGATGAGTTCATTCATCACTGGTAACAGCTTAACAAAGAACAGTTCGACCTTGTTCACATCCACAAAGGTATCTGGAGATGCTCCTAATTTTAAGGCTCCATTTGTCACCACATGCTCTTCTACTTCCAAGTGGTTCTTTGTCACGGGGGTTGCTTTGGTCACAAATAAATTTGCTACTTCATCAATCACAGAAGAAAAACATCGACTAATTGAAGAAATTGTGATTGAAGTCACTTCATCACTTTCCAAAATGTCCATTGTTTCTTTCACTATAGTGTCCAATCTGGCTTCATTTATTTCTGCATGCCCAATCAAATAGTGAACCATTTTCTTAACAGGGTCACCTTCTGTAGTGTCTGTACATAATATGGTCTGTACTGACCAAAACATTTGTTCCACTTCTTGGAGAGTCATCTTTTTTTTAAGAGAAACAGGTTCCACAACCCTTTTCACAGCCTTCTCTATTTGCTTTACTAAATCTTCCACACCTTTACCAACAAAGTGGTGGCAAAGAGACAGGTACTTTGCTTGTAACTCACTGTCAATAAGTGGTTCATCTTCATGGACAGAATCTCTGTAAAGATATCCACCAATCACATTCAGTTGAACCCTTAATGTTACCTGCAGAATGCTTAATGCATATACAAGCACACAAATCCTTGTGAATATCATTATTTTTAGCTGCTCCCATAGCTCCAATTTATTTTCTGGATTGTCTTGCAATTTTTGTACAATTTCCTCAGTATTTAAAACTCCTAAAATACTCTCAGAGACAATTTTCGAAAGTGAAAGTATTGTTTGGTTGCAAGTACGTTCTGTACTTTCAAAGTGCTGTTTTTTACGAGTCATCTCAAAGAACTTTTTAGCCTCTCTCTCCTGCCATTCACGCAGCTTTTTCTGAGCATAACTGCTCAATAGATACAGTCCACCAAACACTGCTCCTGTTACAATGAACTTCCTTCGGTGGCGATGCAAAAAGTTTTTGATGCTGGAAAACATGATTGTATGCAACACTTTTGTCTGGTGCTCTTTTTCTTCAATTACTGGAATTCAAGGGGAGAGTCTGATCTGTATTTAGTTGTGTTCATAAGACGTTTTGTGATGAAAGTAGTTGCGTCAATGAATCTCTCAACACAGTTCATGATGCACACTTCGGTCTTGGTGTCGAGGCGCATGGATGGCCGGCCCATACACGTATCCCAGCATGTGTCTGTCAGACCATGAACAAGAACCTGAAATCCAGAAAGAATGTGTATGACATACTGCCATGTGGATGTGAGAACAGGAAGTATTGTTTTATTGCTATTTATAAATAACAGGAAATAGAGTTTACTTAAAACACAATAGAATTATTCATATCCAAACGTTTTACGAGGGCCAAAGGTCAAGACAGATAATTTTAGTTGAATTAACCGTGCAGGTTTATTTACAAGAATCTTACATAATAGATAGTACTTGATTCTAAAAATGAAGAAATTATGGATTTTATCATGGATTTCTAACCTGGAAACGTTGTTTCTGAGTTTCTGCAAGAATGAAATTTTCCAACTGTGGATCAACACTTTCCTTTTCGCTCATAATCAGTTGAATGTTATTTATAATTATCCTATATTATTACGTTTACTATCCTGTTTTCAGAGTTTTTAAATTTAAAAACATTAAGTTATTTTTGAATAAAACATGTAAAACAAGGGATGAAACGATGAAAATGTAGAAAATGCCAGATGATTGATTGCCAACCATTGACAAAACTGACTGACAGCAGCATAGTGTTGTCGGTTTGGCATAATCACAATCTATTTTAATGATTTATTTTTATTCAAAATCTTTGTTATCTTATAAATATACATAGCCAATATCTCACAAAAGCAATCTTGGTAATTATAATTATCAACATTTCAAGTCACTGGTGGGTGTCGAAAGCATGCTCTTATTTCTTTAGTACACGCGTTCCTCCCTTGTTGTCCCTTTCGGCTCCCTTCCTTACCCACTCAAACGTCCGTGCGCGTTTCGCTAGGTTGTCAGGACAGTCCGCGAGTCACGTGATACGCGCAAAATAAAATCGATAGGAGACGTATGCTAAATAAATGCTTATTACTCAGTAAATAACTCAAATATCACAAAATGAAAAATTTTAATGAAAGGCTCATTAGTTGACGATTTTTAGGCAATAGTTATGTTTGATTTTAACATTATATTCTATTAATGATCTTACAGTGAACTTTAAGAAATGCTAATTTTGTCCTAGTTTTCAATTTAAATATTTTTTTTTTATTAGATATTTTTGACGTTTACAATATTAAAACAATTTTGGGTTTTAGGTAATTTAATGGCCTTTCATTTGGAACCAAAATCACATTATAAATCATCTTAAAAATATTACAAATAAAATAAAAACTAAAGCTACATGATCTGTGAAATCGAAGTTCACGTATGGTAAATTGTCTAATCCAGAATGAATTATGGAATATTTCAAGAAAGTATGGTAATAACCAGGCTATAATATTAATAAGTTTTCATATTAAAACATTTAATTACGATATAATATAAGAACTTTTTTAGATCTTCCAATTATTCACTAATAAAAACACAGAGTCACCGACCTATTTTTAATCCAAATTTTTACTTAAAAACTGACTGGAATCGCACATAATGTTATAAAATATGAAAATATGTAAGATTATAAATATTTTGATATACAAAACAATAATATTTTATTACTTACGGCATGATTTCTCGAATAACCACTCAAACGTCCGTGCGCGTTTCGCTAGGTTGTCAGGACAGTCCGCGAGTCACATGATACGCGCAAAATAAAATCGATAGGAGACGTATGCTAAATAAATGCTTATTACTCAGTAAATATCTCAAATATCGCAAAATGAAAAATACTAATGAAAGGCTCATTAGTTGACGATTTTTAGGCAATAGTTATGTTTGATTTTAACATTATATTCTATTAATGATCTTACAGTGAACTTTAAGAAATGCTAATTTTGTCCTAGTTTTCAATTTAAATATTTTTTTTATTAGATATATTTGACGTTTACAATATTAAAACAATTTTGAATTTTAGGTAATTTAATGGCCTTTCATTTGGAACCAAAATCCCATTATAAATCATCTTAAAAATATTACAAATAAAATAAAAACTAAAGCTACATGATCTGTGAAATCGAAGTTCACGTATGGTAAATTGTCTAATCCAGAATGAAATATGGAATATTTCAAGAAAGTATGGTAATAACCAGGCTATAATATTAATAAGTTTTCATATTAAAACATTTAATTACGATATAATATAAGAACTTTTTTAGATCTTCCAATTATTCACTAATAAAAACACAGAGTCACCGACCTATTTTTAATCCAAATTTTTACTTAAAAACTGACTGGAATCGCACATAATGTTATAAAATATGAAAATATGTAAGATTATAAATATTTTGATATACAAAACAATAATATTTTATTACTTACGGCATGATTTCTCGAATAAAATAGCTGGAGTCACTCGCGCACTGATCCACAATAACAACAAGCAACTTGACAATTTATTTTTTTTGTAGCCATGAGCCGAAGTTATGTTCCACTTGAAATAAGGTGTGGTACATATCATAGAGCGTCAAAAACCAGCAACACTACAGACTATAAACATCCACAGCGATAAGAAAAAGAAAAAAACAATCGGCGGGCGCGAATTCTTAAAAATGTAACTGTAGTTACACGGACTGTCCTGAGGTATATGGTCTCTGTAACTGTGGTTACAGTGGACGTATGAGTGGATAAAATAGCTGGAGCCACTCGCGCACTGATCCACAAAAACAACAAGCAACTTGACAATTTATTTTTTTTGTAGCCATGAGCCGAAGTTATGTTCCACTTGAAATAAGGTGTGGTACATATCATAGAGCGTCAAAAACCAGCAACACTACAGACTATAAACATCCACAGCGATAAGAAAAAGAAAAAAACAATCGGCTGGCGCGAATTCTTAAAAATGTAACTGTAGTTACACGGACTGTCCTGAGGTATATGGTCTCTGTAACTGTGGTTACAGTGGACGTATGAGTGGTTACCCTTTATCTCTACACTCTGACCAAAAAGAGTAGAAATTAAAAAGTGGCAATACTGTAGTGTCGTGTCATCCCTTTCAAATCATTCAAAGAAAAAAGGGAGGCAACTACAGTATTGCCACTTTTTAATTTCTACTCTTTTTGGTCAGACTTGTAAAGATCCTTAATCCCTCCAATCCTTCCTTACCTTACCCTTTATCTCTAAAGCCCGCTCTACACTTAGCCCGCGAATCGCGCGCGATGGCTGCGAAAGGGCGCGAACGCTAAGTGTGGAGCCGTCTCCTATTTTATGCGAAACGGCTCCACACTTAGCGTTCGCGCCCTTTCGCAGCCATCGCGCGCGATCCGCGGGCTAAGTGTAGAGCGGCCTTAAAGATGCATTTAATGCATTAAATTTTTTCTAAATTGCAATGAAAATAAAGATTAAATGGTCCTAGAATCCCTCGAATCTGAAACAACTTCGTTTTTTTTTGAGAATGTCACCTAGCTGTTTCTGGACGTGATATGTACTGTCATCTTGACAAATGACAATGAATGACAAGCTGTTTTGTTTTTCATTTGACAATTTGTCATTGTCATTACATCCGGCGAAAACTAACCAAACAAACCCGAAGAAATAAAATAAAAAACAAAAAATTATTGCTACAGCAGGATGTCTGAATCTAATATTTGGAATTTCCTAGAAGATGGTGACTTAAATGGTTTTACTCTCATTATTCCGAGCGTGGCGGTTGGTAATGTTGGGCAACTTGCGTGTGACTTGCTGATTTCATCGTTGGATATGGTCAAGATAGCTTCGGTTTACAGTCCTGCACTTATTCCAATCGTGGGATATGATCCTTACGACTTAAATTCTTCCAAATTGTCAAGTTGTTGTGAGATTTATAAGTGTGTTTCCAGAAGAGTTATTGTTTTGCAGTTGAGAGCCCCTCTTGTTTACAAATATGCTCGAATGTTTTTGGTAGACATTGTGAAGAAATTTAAAGACAAGAATGTGAAGGACATAGTCATTTTATCAAGTAGTTTTGCCCATGAGAAGAAGCATATTTCAACATCACCATTCAGATATATAACAAGCGAGTCATACTCGCAGAAGAACAAAATAAAGACATTGAATTGGGTGGAACATGAGGCGCCTGACACTACACTCCAAATTTATGGTGGAGGATTTGCTTCATTATTGTATCAAATTTGTGAAGAGAATACACAACCTTGCTTACTGATATACAAATATTCATCGGAAGGAAACAATATCCCTGATGCCTATGATATGGTTTATTTTATTGCGAATCTACTGCCTTTGTTTTCTGAAATGTCAGACCTATCAACACAATTAGTACAGCCAGTTTCATGGAAACTCCTGTTTGGAAGACCCCCTCCTGTTGATATTTATTGATATTGATATACATTATATTTTTGTTTATTTTGTAATAAAATGTTGACATAATTTATTGTTTTATTCTTATGCTGGCAATGACGTTCAATTAAAACTGGTTTTGGTTTTTATTAGTTACTAGCCTTCCGCCCGCGGTTTCACCCGCGCGTAATCTCTTTTTTCAAATATCCCCCCCTTCCCCCAACATTTCCGGGACCCTATGTTCACCGGGAAAAGTGTGGCTTTGCATCAGTCGACCCGCTGGCTCGTTTGCCGCCTCTGACTTAAAAATAAAACGCTTTCACGCCTTAACCTGAATGATATTGGTATCAGTTCTTACGCACGCTATTAACATAATGACTGGTCATTTTATATATTTTTATATATGTATAACCAAAATTGACTAGACAATGTGATAAATTAATCACGTTATCCGGATATTATTCATAATAGCTGGTCAAAGTTAGCCAAAGTAAAAAATACGTACGTTTATAAGCTGAAGTACGCAATAGGTACTCATATTAAGAAGTGGTAACAAACATGAGTATCCTATGCATTGAGAATGCACTGCTGCGTTGCTATCCTGATAGTTTTCCTTCGGGAATATGATAGTCCGAGATCATCATTTCAATCGTATAGTTTTATCGTGTCTCTGCACTATGTTATAGATATTGGCAATATACACTTTATTGGTCCCAGAAAGCAATTGTAAAGCTTGTGAAATCTGATGCTTTATCACGTAGAATTTCCAATCTCCGACCGGAGAATTGCTGCTGAGTCAGTTGTTATTATCAACGAACTCTGTGTACTAAAAATAAGATGAAATTATCTATCATTTTAAGTATGTTTATTTTTTTAAGTGGATTTTGTTGAGTGATCTTCACCAGATAACTAAGAATTATGAACTGCTATTTGTTTGTTCCTGTCTGAAGTACCAGATTCAATATGATTTGATGAGGTCCATTTTAATACGGCGTATTACGCTGGAGTGGCTATAGACATTGAAATGACAGCTATTTTTTCTGTCGATTTGAAGCGCCCCCAATCTGTGCCCCCAATAGTGTAGGTACTGGGAACAAGAAGGGAAGGGAAGAAAATGACTTCAAATGACAGCATTATCGAAGTTTAGGTATCTGCGAAAGTTAGCACTAATATTAGTTCCAAGTACACTAACTACTGCTTTCAGCGCCAATATGGCGATTTTCAAATCGGATCAAAATTTTTTTTAATCAGATTGTGAACAGTTGAACAGCAAATTACCGCCATTTACCTAAGTCCTCTGGAGACGAAGCCTTATTTTATTAGCCTTATATTATCTTTTAGGGTATTCCCTTCTGTAGGTATCCTTACTCTGCAAAGCTCGCAGACCTCGCAGTGCATATTGAGAGCAGGCAGGCGGGCCTGTGGGTTACGCCATTGACCGTCTATTAACTTGATTACGGCTTAGCCGTCACCCTCCCGGTTTCACTTGCAAACTTGCGACACGAATGTCTTTAGTTTCAAGTAATTTGCATTTCCAAGTTTGCACGGATGTGTGGCTCACCTTATTGCTCTAATCCCGAGAAATTTTAATAGCTTCTCCTTTGGAACCATTGTCAGAAATATTTTTTTACGGAAATGCTATAATATTTTTGCCTATTTTCTCCCACCAGAAATTATAATTTGGGATAGGAAAAAAAAAATTTCCTTGAAGACGTAAAAGTACGAGTAGTGTACAAATATCTGAGAGCCAAGTTAGATAAACTTTTAAAGCTACACTTAAAATCTGGAAAAGTTCTTTACGTAGTGGGGGAGCAGATTTTCATTTAGTAAACACTTAAAATAAGAATTACTTAGATCAGTGGAGCCAGAACTTTGTGACCGAGCTTAGTGGACGCAAAATTTGTGGCAAATTTTTTTACTAAAATCTCCGCATCCAGGTGACCCCTCTTGCCGCGGGGCAATCATATTTCGCCAGACGACTCATATTTACGTCACCGCACGCATAAAATTTTACTTTACGACCGACCCCGCATTACAATTAGGCAGCGCGCCTACCGGTGGCCAGTAAATTTTCGGCTAATTCCTCTAAAAATTGAAAATCTTATCTGAATTGGTCAGGTTTTATAATTATCAATTAAATAAAGTACCTATCATACGTCAACTGCCTTCGTGGTACAGTGGTAATGGTAAGATATGGTACGTTGGGCTCTAAAACCCGGAGGTTACGGAGGTCAGATGACAATCACACTAATGTAATAACCAGGCTTGTCGAATAAAGGATCATAGTCGAAGCGGAGCCTGGATGCAATAGGAAATACGCTGAGATGATGACGAAAGTATCAGCGTATGAATATACCACAGCAGGGAAAAGCTTTAGTGAAATCAAGTTATCGTTACGAATATGGGGTAGGCAAAGCTTAATTACTCTGTTTGCAAATGCTATCATAAACCAGTGCTATGGGCGCCATATGTAGTAGGTAGCTTCAGTAACATAGGTGTCCGGGATTTCAACATAGAACCCCGAGACCAAGTCTAGACTTAAACAACCGAAGATACCTAAAGCTTCTAAGTTTATTAACTTTGAAGCTTTAGGTATCTTCTAGGTGCATTCTAACTTATAGGTGCATTCTTAGGACTAAGTGTTATTCCAATCAATAGATTAAGAATGCATACAATTTGTCATAGCAACTTCTTAACAATTTAATTATACTTTTAATTTTTTTATCCATCTCAAATGTACAATTAGACTTGACGCTTACGAGTAGATTACAAATATACGTGCCAAAATTCTTAACACAAGACGATAATTATTTGAGCGCTTTTAATATTTACACCAACGATCAGCCATCTACCCCAAGCACAACCCGTTACCTCTACGCTGACGACCTGGCCCTGGCATCACAGGCCGATTCATTCGAGGAAGTTGAGAGAAATATTACAATAGCATTGGAGGGGATGAGCAAGTACTACGCGGAAAACACGCTGAGGCCCAACCCTTCCAAAACCCAAAGCTGCGCTTTCCATCTTCGCAACAAGGAAGCTAACCGTTCTCTTAACATCCTTTGGCAGGGAGTCCCAATTGGCCACAATCCTCATCCTAAATATTTGGGCGTTGTCCTCGACAGAACACTTACGTACAAAATTCACTGTGAGAATGTAAGGAAGAAGGTCACTGCACGAAATAATCTACTTCAGCGACTAACATCAACAAAGTGGGGAGCGTCACCGCATGTCCTGCGAACTACTGGCTTAGCGCTTAGCTTCTCGGCTGGCGAGTTTGCTTGTCCGGTATGGAGCCGCTCTGTGCACGCGAGACAGGTGGATACAGCACTTAATTATACTTGCCGTGTAATTACGGGCTGCCTCAAGCCAACTCCGGTAAATATGCTGTATTCCCTGGCTGGTATTTCTCCTCCCGGGGTTCGAAGGGGTGTGGCTAGCGGTCTTGAAAAAGCGAAGGCAGAGCGAGACCCCCGTCACCCCATGTTTGGTTACGTCCCTGTACCGCGACGACTCAAAAGCCGACGAAGCTTTCACAGGAGAGTTGAGCCGGTTTTCGCAGATAATCCGTCCTTGGTAAGGATTAACAGATGGAAGGAAAAACATCCCCTTCCTCTGTACCCACCCTGTGAGAGCCTTGCTCCAGGCCATGGTCTGCCGTGGTCGACTTGGAAGGCGCTCAATAGGCTACGGACTCAGGTTGGCCGCTGCAGAGACAACTTGCAGCGTTGGGGTTACGTGGAGCCTTCTGAGAACGTTTGCGACTGCGGTGCCTCCCCTCAAACAATGGCCCACCTCTTGTGTTGCCCCGCGTGCCCTGATACTTGCACAAGAGAGGAGTTGTTGCGCGCTGACCAAAATGCTGTTCGGGTCGCTGGATTCTGGGCCAATAAAATTTAGCCATCGACACGCTAAGAAGAAGATTTGAGCGCTTTGTAGAACATCTAAGACAGTTTACGAAAGTTCATTTCCTGAATTCATTTTACCGGGAATCATGCCAAGGCTTTGCTACTCATAATGAACACTGATAGTTAGTTGAGTTTGGAGAAACGTCTCTACAAAATATATGTACAGCAACTTCTCAAAAATATTAGCAATAAACAGAATAGAGACCACTATATCCGATGGCAATGCCGTCCATGTCCGGTGTTCCATAACTTTTTTTTCGATGTAGGACACACTTCAGGCCTTCCCTTTAAGAACGGTCGCTTTACGAAAAAATATATTTGAACCCACAAAAGACCGTCAGTTTATATTTTAGAGCCCATCTAGATAAGAAAGAGTGAACATTACTGAGGCATAGAAAGATGTGTGTTAGTGAGCCCTCAAAATGGGGTGCGCAAAACGAACTAAAGTGTTATAAATCGCCGGTTATCGCTTCACAGCAATAACTACTTTATGACGCTATAAAGACAACGTGTAGTGTCCCCAGACGTGGTTTGCACAAAGTAGGATTGGTCAGTAGTCAGAGGCATATACTTGTTTTTTTTTGTAAGTTCTGCCCAGCCCGAGGAATAATGATCGGAGATGACAAAATTCAACCCAACATGAAATAGAGTTGTTGCTAATGTTGGTTAGTTTAAAATCAGCCAATGATTAGCAGTCTGCTGATTTAAGATAATTATTTGAATAGAGTGCAATGCTTAAGCATACCTATGTATCTTAAGATAAGGTTTTAAATGCAAAACAATTATAATACGAGTAGATCTGAGCAGGCAGAGTTCGCCAAGTTTTTTGCCTTATTCTTGAGTAACTTTTAAAGTAATATCTACTTCAAAATGAGACGTCCCAGTAAAATTTAAATATATGGTTACATGAAGACGCGTTATCTATCAAAAAGTAGAGAGAGAGACGAAGAGATTTTTACAAGCGCAGACGAAATGTTAAAAAGATTTAAAAAAGGTTTTACGAGTACGAGTTGGAAGTGGCGGATTGCTCAGATTTGACGACAGTGGATGAGATTCATCCGACTTTGTCATAATAAATAATGCACATTTATTAGTCACATCAACAAGGAACCGTCCAAACTTTACAAAAATCAGTCTTACCTATGAGCCTTTTAAGGTTTATGCGTTCGTTCGTATTCAAGCGCTATTTGTCAGTAAACTTTTTCTTCAAACCGGGTGAATTCATTACGTACTATCACCAGCCAAGAAACAATGATCCGTCGCAGGCGAAGGATGCTTTGGAGTCCTATGCCTTAAAGAAAGAATGGTTAAAATCACTAAACCCTGGGGTGCACTGGGCCCTAAAAAGACCAGACCGAAAGTCTGGTCAGATTAATTAAATTCTTAATTAGACGACAGCAGAAGGACATAAACGCCGAATATAGATTTTCTTTATTATGACCACTCATTATTTTGCAAATGTGTTGTCCAATTTTCCTTTGTGTTTCGGCGGTGTTTACATCGACCGCTTTATCCCACCTTAATCGAATTTTACCCTTCCAAATTGGAAATTGTTTTACGGATTGGTACCACAATGGAGCGACCCGTGGGGCTATCGTAAAACGCGCGCGTTTGCTGAATATAGCGTCATTAAAGGGAAATAGCGCTTACAATCTTTGCCTACGAAGAGATAAACAAAGCGCAACATTTTAACGTTAGAACGGTGCTTTACAACCTTACAACACATAACGCGAACGCTTGGCGACCACTTTCCGACATGTACTAAATGCTTCCGAGCTTACATAATAAATACTGTGGATTTTTACGAACCTCATTACTATGTTGGGAAAGGAACGCTTAAATAGCAGATCATTATTTTTAACTGTCAGGATGTATTTTAACAATTGGAACTACAAGATTGCGAAACAAGTAGGTATATTTTGTAGATAGGGAATAAAATCATGAAGACCTACCTCACAAGATCATTTCTAGTTCCTGGGCATACATATAAACTTAGTAGCAAAGACTAAGGTCCCACTCACAGATTGTATTTTATAATCTGATAATATTTTATAGCTATCTGCAGTAGAGTGTGTGTGTTTGCCAGTTTATATCGTAATAGGTATAAGCTGGCAAAGTTTATTTTTAAAACATTTTACAAGATATTTAAATAATAAGCCCGTTTTCTCGTGAAATCCTGCGGATGCTCTATTTGGAGAGTTTTGCTGTCAAATATATCAAACTACACAAAATGATGTACCGACAAAGGCTTGAGGATTAGTTTATGTTATAATATTAAATCTATTGCATTTGTGCTTAGATGGGCCACACAGCCCACACAACATCATTGGAAGCCGCGGGCATAAGCAACCCATCCGCCTATATCGCCGCGTATTAGCCATGTTTGTGGATTAGATCCATTCCGCTCAACCTCTCGAATAGCCCACACTTGGTAATCGAACTCCATGCCTCCGAAGACGTGCATGCGTAAGTCACTGCGCCAAAGAGGCCGTTAACGCGTATTTTACGGTTTTCCGATTTTCTAAATGGGAACAGTAGAATTAGGATGAGGGAGGGCGTAGCATTAAGTACATATACGCTACTATGAATACCATATAAAGTTTATAGCCTCTTCGTTGATAGCTCAAGGTTTAAGGGGACTTGGCTATTGGCGAAGTGAATAACCATTTTCAAGAAGGCGCTCCGTTTTAGATTAGGTTTAAGTGTGTCTTATATAATAAGTCGGGGGGAGTAAGTAATAGGTTTTCTTTTAAAATTTCTGTGAAGAGATTTCTCATGAGATTGGTGCTGAATAATTTGGTAATTTTGTAGGTGAATTTTTATACTCGGTGAAATTTTAGTAGGTAAGAGTACCTGTGGTAAAAAATTTAAACAACGTATCGGTATTGTATTGATTTTACTTTTAGTTTATCTTTTCTAGGTTTCCTTTTTTCTTGTTGTATTTAAAGTTTAAGGTCATGATAAAAATATTGCTATAAATAAATACATACTTAAACTTCCATTTTTATCAGCCAACTAATGTAATGGTCTCCTGGTAGATAGTTTTTAACAAATTATGTGCCAACCTCGGGAAAATATTATGAACGTAAAAATTTTAATTGAAAGGATCCGTAAACATCATCATTTGTGAGTCGGTGTTTATTATGAATATAAACGTATTTGTCAATTCGCTGCTCTCACAATACAACGTGACCCGAGCAATGTTATGTAACCCTTAAGTAAAGAGGTATTTTGTCAAACGCAATTGTACCAGTATATCATATTTCAAGTGCTACAAATACATTCTAAACACGCACGTTTCGACAGCTCTCGAAATAAAATATCATGTGGAAGCCTAATTCGCTAATATCATATCGCCTAATGGCAAATTGTGTCAAGGATTTCAATATAATTATTTGCTCTTAGGCAACTATCATACAATCTTTATTATAAATAAAAGTGCGTTAGTCTCGCTAAAACTCGAAAACGGCTAAACCGATTTGACTAATTTTAGTCTTGAAATATTCGTGGAAGTCCAGGGAAGGTTTAAACGATGAAATAATTTGGAAAAATTGCGAGAAAAATACTAAAGTAAGTGATACGAAGTTCAACGGGTCAGCTAGTATTAGATAAAAAGCTTTATCAGTCTAAAACTTTTAGTAAACTATCTGCCATTTAACTCTACTGAGAATCCTGTTAAGTACTGGGGATCGGTCGGATATATTCTTGCTAAAAATCAGATATTTGTTTTTAATAAAAAATAAGTAGGAAAATTCAAGTAGACGGAAAGCTCTATTTTCTAGATTTATTATTAATAACGGTTATAAAGTGAATTTGATACAAGAATCGAGGGTTAAACTTTTAATGAAAGGTTTTCTTATTCCATCAGCGGACTTAATTGGAAATATAATATTAAATATATGTGTATGTGTACGCATAATATATGTGTACGCACTTTGATTAGAACCATTATTTTTTATCTTTTGTGGCAATCGATGCATTTCCCGTTTCGTTCCCTTAACCAAACACGGATACACAAAGGTCAAAAGTACTAAATTCAAAAATAAATAAGCATTAAAATTCCGGAGCTGACAAATTATTCACAACATCCCTGAAAGCTTCGTGGAAAAAAGGGTTGTTTACCGAGTACCAAACCAGCGCAGGGTCTTCATTTTTTAAACAAAGGAATGATTAAAAATGTCCGCTTATCTCTGGCCAGTCGGAGCAGCCTGGCGAATCAATTAAAGGAGCTAGAGCCAGCGCCGTATCTAGCAATCACTCAAATAAGTGCAATCCCTCAAATAAAGTTTCATATTATTACGATTTACAAATATGTTGAAAATACAAGTCTTTGCATCTGATGGTGATCTTGCCGCACGCTCTTTTAATCTTCAAGCTGTTTACACATTATGTTGCTTGAATTGTAAGAGTGCTGCAATAGCTGACGAGTCAGAGGCAAAGAAAGGGTAGTAGTAGCGGTTCTACTTATGGATTTATTTATTTATTTTAATATTTAAAAGACTGTTACAAATCTCTTTTATATTCAAGTATTCATATTCAACGTGTGGTAAAAAAACTAGTTACACTCTCAAGAATAATTTTAACGATATTTTTAAAACAATGAAACGAAATGGATTCCGTAACATCTATTAATCAAAGTCCCTTTATACCCTTGTCCTCAGTTAGTCCCTGCCCTGGGCAGCAGGCCCGTGGTGTGCCGTCCTGCCAACCGTTCCGAACCACTGCACTGACCCGGTTTAATTCACGATGCGCTTTATTTATTTAGGCTTGACAAACGACGTGTCCGAATGTCAAACTTTATGACCTGTCCTGCTGTGTTATTGATAGCACTGTAAAATATTTAATTTGAACAAGTACTAGCTATGAATGTAACTTTTTTTTTCTGTACTTCTTTTTCACGAATGTTATCTTAGGCTACATCCCCAGTAGGCAAACTGTTAGTTGCAGACTGAGTTTGCGGCCTATCGATTTAGTACGCCTTTCCAAATATTAGAAATAGGGTGTTCACAGTTTGCGCGTAACGCTACAAACGGCGGACAATAGGTCGGCGGGTACTCAGTCTGCCGCTAACAGTTTGTCTATTAAACAGATCACGAGCGTTCCAAAATATGGAGAAAATACAGTATTCATTTAGTGACTTTCAAAGTTATCGCGCAAAAATAAAATATTTTCATAATTTATTTGGGCTAGAGTTATGAAAGGGCCAGGAACAACATAAACTCTAATAAATAACATTTAAACAAAATACAAACATTTCCCCTGTGAATTTTTAGTGTTATGTGCGAGTTTGACCTACTTCCACCATCTCAACTGTAACGATTTCTCAACCGCAAATAATACCGTTAGTATGATTTATTTTATTCGAAGAGTTTTGGAGTATCATCATAACATATTCTAAAAGATGAGAACGTTGTCCCTTCGTTAGGTTGTTGATTTTAGAAGATCTGAAAAAACCGCTAAGAATGGAAAACTAATCCTAATCCAAAATCTAATGAAAAAAGCTGATCACTGTGCAGGAAAGGTTATACCAGGTTATACTTTTTATGTCCTTATGTTGTGTTTGAGAGTTGATTAAATATATGTTTTATTAACAGTTAACTTTAACTGCCTCCGTGGTACAGTGGTTAGAGCGTTGGGCTCTAAAACCCGGAGGTCGTGGGTTCGAATCCCGCGGGGAACATCACTTTGTGTGATTGTTTCCAGTTGGTTAGGACATTGCAGGCTTGAATCACCTGAATGTCTGAAAAGAGTGATGATTCCGTGCTTCGGAAGGCACGTTAAGCCGTTGGTCCCGACTATGTTCCAAGTAGGTCTGGTTTCCCTTGTAGGGTTACGGAGGTCAGATGGCAATCGCTCCATTGTAATAACCAGGCTTGTCAAATCTAGGATCATAGTCGAAGCGGACCCTGAGCTCCATACTGGATGCAATCGGGAACACGCTGGGATGATGATGATGATTAACAGTTAACTTTTGAATTATTTTTATTTAACACTAGCGGTCGCCTCCACGGTTTCTTTTGTTAATTACCCCCTTCTTCCCACACTTCCCTATGTCAATCAAATTGGGTACTTTTGAACCCAATATCATAATGTAGCTTTCCAAAAGTGATATTCAAATCGTTTTAGTAGTTTCGGAGCCTATTTAATAAAAAAAAAAACAAACAAACAAATCTTTCCTCTTCTTCTTCTATATAAATAAAACTCAAAGGTGACTGAATGACTGACTGACATAGATAGATATAAACGCACAGCCCAAACCACTGGACGGATCGGGCTGAAATTTGGCATGCAGGTGGATGTTATGACGTAGGCATCCGCTAAGAAAGGATATCTCGATATTCCCACGGGAACGGGAACCACGCGGGTGAAACCGCGGGCGCCCGCTAGTTATAATATAAGTACACGGACGCGTCCGTGTATTAGTATGGATTTTGTAAGCGCTTAAAATTCGGTAATTAATTTTTAATGTAAATAAGAACGTTTAATTAATCTAAAATCAACTAGGCGTTGAAAGTTGATACTTTCTTGTACATCTCCACAGAACTTTCTCCGATCAGACAGATCCTGTCTAACTTGTCATACGCAATGACTGGCCTAATTTGAATTAGGACGTAACGTAAACAACATTAATTGTTTACGTCAGATCATTAAAACCAATGATTCACGTCAAGGTCGTTAGAAACTTATACAACTGATTTTGGTTACAATTTCCGTAGAGTTAATACCAGAGCTTCATTTTGTAAAAAATGCTCTCTATTACGACAAAATAATATAGTTTAAGGCTTTAATTGTGTTGTTCTTCGTGCGTGTCATGAAATGACTCAACTCAATAATCATTACAACTAATAATTTCACCGTTGTGAAGTTTAATTTAAAGCCAGGGAACATTATCAGTGACGCAGTTGTTCATAATCACTATTATAAGGTGTCTCGTTTAGGTGGCTCCCTTTAACATTAAACAGTGCTTCCTTTTTCATTGTATTAATTGAATCTTCATTTTAGTACTGGGCAATGAAATCAAAAACCAGTACGGTGTGCACCCAGCTAAACTTGTTGTTGTTATTATAATTACATGTTTGAGAGGCACCCATTGGTTTTCAGTTATCTGCTGCGTTCCCCACAGATGCAAAGAACCTTCAAGAAAATGGAATACTGAAAATACTGTGATTGTTGAACTGTGGTCTAGTACCATTTACACTACTCTTCATTATAATATGTTAATTGTACTTTTAAAAATCAATCAATGTATTACTTTGCGTCCTTAATACATAAAGACGCAAAACACGATTAATGTAAACACACAACTATGTACATAAAACTAAAATAAGGATCACAGTTGTAAGTTAAACGCTGACTTTACAGTTATAGCTAGTATGTAGACTATTGTCGTCTCTTTCCTTCCACGGCGGCAGTAATAGCGCTATCATTCCGCAATAATTATGATACGAAATAATCTCCCCGATTGTTTGTCCCAAACTCGGAGTCGGCGAAGTTTAGAGGAGTTGGAATCACTTACCCGTATTGGTTTGATGAAGTACTTCATAACAAAAGCGGATTTACTCTGTTGTGTTTGTGTCTTCGCTAAGTTTCGTAAGTGTTTTGGAGTGCGTAAATAGACTGGAGTCAGATTTCGGTGGCCCGTAAAATTAGTATAGGCGATGATATTCTGAGAACACAATATTCCACCCTTGCGAAGATAACCATACGAAATTCTTCATAAAACAGCAATAATAAACCAGGTATAAGTAGGTACTTTGTTTTGCAGCCAAAACGTGACCGTTCCCGCTGCAAACATTACTACAATATGTTCCTAAAATAACGCTCCACGCTATGAATAACTAAGTAATGCAAATCCTTTAAGTGCGCGACGATAATTTGAATCGCATGCCAGTAGTAAAGTGGTGCCATCAATAATTCCATCCTACCCCGATTTATGAGACACCGATGACAAATGCAGGACGCGCCGACCGACATTAGAGCGCAAGACCACAAAATAACTAAATACAGAAGGTGGAATATGCACTTGAATTCATTCTCTGACCTCGGGTTCGATATTTTGTTTAAGATTTGGCACTGGACTTTTTGGTTTGGACTGTTTGGTATGGTGGGGCGTTTAGAGTGTCTATTGACAATTGATCTGAAGAGGACACATGTTTTTGATTTATAAGTTCTGGTAGTTATACTGTAACTGCTTTATCATAAAGAATATTTCTATACGGGCTCATCATAACTTATGTACATAAATTATCAGCGTAAACTGTGATCTTTGTCAAGGGTAGACTTCAAACATGTGCAATGTTCAGGTTACCGATATCATGTCTGAGAACTACCTATTTTTTCGGGTAATCCTTGAGATGCTACAGCGGGGTCGAAGTTGCGTCTGAAGCAGGCCAGGGTACCCAGAGATAGGCCAAAATACTTGATTTTCTTATTTTTTTTTATTTTCTTTATTTAGGAAAAATACAGCTGTTTTATAATACATGACATTAAACAGTAACTTAAATAACACATCAGCAATTTAAATTTTCCACTACAGTTTAATACATATAATGTTGTTTAAAGACAAGGCAAAAAGTCGAATATAATTTTAAGTTATTAATTATCTAACGCTAATATTTTTTTTAAAGATGTAATTTTTTCATTGAAAATGTCGACATGGTTGTAGGTACTATTAAATTTATTGCAAGCTCTAATGATAAAACTGTTCATTCTGTAATTACATTTACAGATAGGTACAGCGAAAGTTTTTTTATGACGTGCACGTTTATGACGTTGATCCTCCATAAAAAGGGAAATAGTTTTGACAAAACATGTACGTAACTTTACACAGCGATTTTCATTTGGGATAATGGGGAAAGATATTAAATTTAACACACGCTTAACGAAAGGTCCATTGAAAATGAAAGAACACATTTTATAGCCCGTTTAAATATAGGGCTATTAAATGGCGTCGTTCTTCACAGCAACTAAAGGTCAGCTTATACTGAGACTTCCGTTACATTGTATTGCCGAAAGCATATTTTAGGGTTTGAATAGGTCCCGAACGGGTATCCTACCGCCGTCAATTACTCAACCCTAATAACTCCATTCACGCCACGACTTGCGTAGCAATATTCAGCGACATGTGACATAAAGAGTGGCTGGCTTAACATTTACTTTAGTGACTGTGTCTATTCAATTTTGTACATAAAATATATAAATCTTGGTAATATTAACTACTTTAAAGAGACAAAAGTTGTCTGCACTCTTTCAACTTCTTTCTTAATTTCAAAATACACCAGCTGCCATTGTCATCGATAATTTCTATCATCTACCGTTATTATACGGATTCATCCCACGAACTAATCAATCAAATGCTGTTTGTATTTAATGTAAATATGTTTACGTGTTTTGTATTTTACTTTAGTTAGTTCTCCAAAATAGATGTATTCGGCAATAACATTACATGACCGAAACTAAATTTCATTCCTACAGAATTAATTACATAGTCACTGGATTGGTTCAAGTGGGTCGATCATCAATTTGCCGAGTATGCAGCACGCCCGAATAACGCCCCTCTTATGTCATTTAGTATGAAGTAGCCCTTCCGTTAATCTGTGGAGGGCCCGAGCGATAGCTCGCGAATTTAGCGCGATCAATCGACTGACAAATTCAGGCAATTTATCGTGAAATTACTCGATATGGCAACGAAAATTTCGTGCCCTTCCCTTCCTGCCAATATTGCCGTGAAAGGTTACGTTCACGCTTACTTTGTAAGTGGGATGAGCGGTCCACTTTGTAAGTTCCTAAATTAAACATGACTTATTCTATTTTGGGCCCCTTATTTTATTTTATTTCTTTCTATTATGTGTCAGTCTTATTCTCAAAGGTTATATTTCACATAAAGTCGATATAAATACTTTCGCAAAGTGACGACATGATGTACCTACCTACTTATTTTATCACTGATTACCAATGACGTTCAATATACAACTAGACACCCAATCTCTAAGAAAAATTCCTCAAAAAAACGTCCGAGCGGCGTTGACACAGATGACATTAACACATTCGTTCAAATTAACACCTTATCTCATAAACTAAAACTCTGCCCAATAGTCGGGTGGGCAGACTTTTGCTTCGGACAATATTTGAGCGTGATTGGGAGTGGGGCCGTTCAAGTATTACGTAAGCACTATGGGGGGGTGGGGGGGTCTTTGTTTTGCTTATTTTGGATGACATGGGGGGCAGGGGGGTCTAGATGATGATTACGTCATCGGTAGTTATTTACTTTTTTACACCAATGGCAACCCTCACATTGCCTATGCTTGAAAACGAAACCAATTTTCGGGGATTCCGACAAATAATGCATACGTTTAGGCACTCGCTTTAGAACCGATTAGGGGAATTACCGTGCGCTACTCAGTTGTCTAAATTTCTTCTATCAGTGTATTGTTTCGTTTGGATACTATAGCGAGTAGACGTATTGTAAGCATAGCAAAGCAAGTTTACATTTTAGTTAGAGCACCATGATGTGAGAAGACGTAGAAATTCCAAAATCGGATGAAAGTTAGCAGACTCACAACACTAAGCAGCAATCTAAGCAATCCAATGTCATCGAAAACTTAGAATCATGGATTCGGGTTTCATGGACTGAAGAATGTTAATTTTAATTTAATATGTGTACCAATCACAGAAATCTGAATAATTATTCCGATTTCTGTGGTACCAATGTTTAATATGTGTCCGTCCGGTGCTTTAATATTCTTTCGATCGAAAGAGCTATAGAGCAAAATCGGGGGTCTAAGGTGTTCTTACAATCTCTCGGAAGAAGCCACCTGACGAAGCTGACCACAGCAAGTGGAGAAGTTGTTGCCTCAAAGCCGGCAGTCCGTTCGGAGATAGAGGACTTCTATGGCCGGTTATACTCTTCGCATGCATGTTGACCTGATCCCAAAAATGAGGACTCTAGAGCCACGTTAAATCGCCATTACACTGACGACCTGCCAGAAGTGAGCGTTGGCAAAATCGAGATTGCTCTTGGGCAGCTTAAAAATGGAAAAGCCCCTGGAGAGGACGGCGTTACTACAGAGCTGCTAAAGGCTGGAGGTAAACCCGTACTGAGGGAGCTCCAAAAGCTTTTTATCGCTGTCCTGTTCGAAGGGAGAACTACAAAGGCGTGGAGTAGGAGCGTGGTCGTCCTGTTCTTTAAAAAGGGTGACAAAAGCCTGTTGAAGAACTATCGACCCATTTCCCTTCTAAGCCACGTCTATATAAGTGACAGTGGGCTGGCCATATCAGCCGCAGAACCGATAGCCGTTGAGGTAAACGGGTTCTAGAGTGGAGACCGCGTCTCGGTAAATAGTGTAGGACGCCCTCAGGCCAGGCCGCATTCTCCTCCGAAAAAAAAAAAAAAAAGGCCAGGTGGAGCGATGATCTGCGCAAGATGGCTGGCAGGAGCTGGATGCGAGTGGCCGAGGATCGATCAGCGTGGCGAGCATTTGGAGAGGCCTATGTCCAGCAGTGGACTATCACAGGCTGATGATAATGATGATGATGATGTGTGTACCAAAACTTTAAAATAAGTTTGTTATGTTCGTAAGATTATAATATTTTTGTCCCTTACTCTATGTTGAATACTGTAAATTACTGTACCAGTAAAATCTAATCTCTATCCTAAATCTATTTTCTTATTTATAAAATTATAATTATAACATTATAATTTTAGTATAAAAAAAATTATAATTGAAAAATGTTTACGTAAGCATAGGGGGAGGGGGTAAGAGCTTTGCTTACTTTTGCTGACAAGGGGGGTGGGGGGGTAAATAATTGCAATAAATCTGCTTACGTAATATTTGAACGGCCCCAGTCTAGTTTTTTAATTGAACGTCATTGCTGATTACTTAACTTTAATTTAGGAATTAGCGCATGACAAGTATATGAAATGTTATGGAATCATATTTTTACATTTAATACATAACAAATAAGATGCTAATCTATATAACTAAAAATGAATTGCCGTTCGTCAGTCTCGCTAAAACACGAGAACGGCTGAACCAATTTGACTAATTTTAGTCTTGAAATATTCGTGAAAGTCCAGGGAAGGTTTAAATGATGAGAAAATATGTAAAAATGGCGAGGAAAATCCTAAAAACGACAATTTTTCCCATACAAATTGTACCTGTCAAACGAAGTGATACGAAGTTCACCGGGTCAGCTAGTAGGTATGATATAAGTATTTCTTACAGCCCGTTCACACTAGTCGTAAGTAGCATATGACTAAAAGTCGAATGCTCTGCTCTGGTCACCATACACTTTATATGGAGCTGTTCACATTAGATGAGACGCGATTTTTAGTCTAATACGATTAAAGTGTACCTATGGTGACCAGAGCATTCGACTTTTAGTCAAATGCGACTTACGACTAGTGTGAACGGGCTGTAATGAGTCAATTTGCTGAATGAATTATAAATAATGATGTTATTACAAAATTCATGATATCTATACAGATAAAAGCGCAGGCAGGGGAGCGACAGCAATACTACTCGCGTCTACAGACATTAATTATATCGACTGATTCCCATCATTTTGGTCTAGGGGCCATATTACACAAGTATGTACGTGTTAGCATCATAATTATGTATTCATATGATCTGTATTTGGGGGATGAAGTTACTCGCGTCCGTAGGATTTACCACCTTTTCCTAGGCACACCCTACACGTGTCCCCTGGGTGGTGCGAAACGAGTAACAACGCCGAGCCACAGGCGGCGGTTGAATAACCTGTACCCTGGCTTCCACACGCCATGAGAAATTAAATCCTCTCTAAAAACGTGGATATGGCGCCTTGGGAAAGCACCATGATTATTTTCCCAACCACATTTTATTATGATGAGCAGTAATAATGAGAGTATGATGTCATGCGATCCGGCTAACCCCCGGCGCTTGCAGGTACCCGGGCCTGCAAGTGTGAAATCTGTTACCGAAGACCTTGCAGGGGTGGGCGACCAGGCCCCTGCACCGGTTAATGTGTCTGGCAGCAGCAGCAGCAGCGTGTCTACAAAAAAACTTGTCCAACAATCTTTTCACCCTGGCCTTTTTATAAGACCAAGATCATCCTCGCCAGGAAGTACTCAACAGGCCGGAGAGAGAGCTAGCTCCAGAGAGCGGCCGATAACCCCCGATACAGAGCCTTTGTCAGTTTGCCCTCCATCATGGCAGAGAGTTCCTATGAGCAGAAACCACAAGAGGAAAAAGATATCGCATACCCCTTCTCCTGAAGCGATTAAAACTTCAAACCGATACTCAGGACTAGAGATAGATCTCACAGAAACAGAAACGAAGGAAAAACGGCCATCCAAACCGCCTCCAATTATTTTATATGGAGTTGAGGATGTTAATAAACTCACTGAACTATTACAAGGGGTTACAGAAAATAATAGTTTCACTCTTAAAATTGTAAACAGAAACCAGCTAAGAATAAGTAGTACAGACATTGAGACATATAAACAGATAATCAAAGTTGTGAGAGAGAATGGATTAATAGGCCATACATTCAACCAAAAAGACCAAAGATGTTTCAGAGTAGTTATTAGAAATCTTCACCCTACAACACCAGTTTCCGTAATTAAGGAAGAAATTGAAGCCACAGGGAACATAGTTTGCGGTGAAATCATTAACGCAAAGTTTGGACCTGAGAAAAAACCAACCTCTACTTTCTTTGTTAATCTCACACCAGGACCACACAATAAGGCTGTAAAGGAAATCAGATACATACACCATCAGTCAGTCATCATAGAAGACCCACGAAAGAGGAAATCAATAGTCCAGTGCCAACGATGCCAACAATATGGTCACTCGAAAAACTACTGCATGCGCCCATACCGCTGTGTAAAATGTGGACAGTCACATAAAACTTCAGATTGTCAGAAACGAGACCGCACAACCCCAGCCCACTGCGCACTCTGCGATGGACCACACCCAGCCAACTACAAAGGGTGTGAAGTATACAAAGAAATCCTTCGAAGACGATCTAAACACGCAAATAACACTCAAGCAAAACTGCCTGAAATGGATAGGAGCAAACCAGAAACAGACTATACAAATAAATCACGCGAGAACATGAAGAAAACACACTCGGATGCCGCACGAAACAAGTACGATCTAGCTGCAGAAGCACCCAACGTCACTACCCCTACCCCTCTGAATCTAGAAGCACTGCTAATAAAACAGAGTGAAAAGGTAGACAACATCCTCCAACAAATGAGTACACTGATGATGCTCATAACAAAACTCATTGATAAATTAATAAAATAGGTCCCTTACGCATGGCAACATGGAACATAAACGGACTAACTCCCAACAAACCAGACACGGAAATATTGATGAATCACCATAAATTGGATCTCTTATTGATATCAGAAGCTCACTGTACCTCCGCTACGGACTTAAAGTTCAAGGAGTATGAATGTTATATCACTCTGCATCCAGATGGAACAGGGCATGCTGGAACTGCGATCATTGTAAGGAAGTCACTGAAACATCACCTGATGCCCGAATATAAAACATGCCACATCCAGGCTACTACAGTAGCAGTGGAAGACATGTATGGATACTTCAACATCTCATCAGTATACTGTCCACCTAGACATAAAATGACAGAGGGAATGTTTACGGACTTCTTTCTGACTCTTGGAAACCGCTTCGTAGCGGGTGGAGACTGGAACTCCAAACACACTTACTGGGGTGCCAGACTGACCAGCACGAGAGGCAGACAGCTGAAGCTAAGTGTGGACAGCAACAAATTAACAACGGTTTCGACATGCGAACCAACCTATTGGCCGGCTGACAATGCGAAAATCCCAGATCTGCTGGACTTCTTCATTATCAAGGGGCTCCCAACACAGTATTTAAAGTGCGAGTCTTGCTATGACAGCTCTTCCGACCACACGCCAGTACTGCTCACACTGAGCTCAAAGATAATTGAAAAAGAAACGACCGAAAGACTGCACAACAAACATACAGACTGGGTCTCTTTTAATGACTACATCGAGGAAAACATTAAACTAAAAATAGCACTTAAAACTCCTGAAGATATTGACACCGCAACCAAATATATTACAAACTTGATCCAGGAAGCTTGTTGGAGGAGTACGCCCTCTGTAAAACATGACCAGCGAATGGCTAACTACCCTCTTGAAATAAAGAGAGCTGTCTTAGAAAGGCGACGGCTTCGCCGTGTTTGGCAGCTGAGTCGACTGGCAGTGGATAAAACCAAATTTAACAAGCAGGCTTTGTATCTGAAAGAAATCCTTAGAAACTGGCGGAACGAGACTTTGGAAACCCAGTTGGAATCTCTGACAGCCACTTCAGCCACAGACTACTCATTGTGGAAATTTACTAAGGAATACAATAGACCACAGTTGGCTAAGCCTCCTCTCAGAGGCCCCAATGGCTGGGCTCGAACCTCTCAAGAAAAGGCTGAACTATTTGCAGAACATCTGGCGAAAGTCTTTAATCCGAATGAAGCAAGAGATACAGACTCAGAAGCAGAGGTGAAATGTGTGCTCAATCAGGACCTACAGATGTCTCCTCCACCCAAACCAGTTACTGTACGAGAGGTTAGAAGAACTATCAAAGAGCTGAAAGATAAAAAGGCACCAGGATATGATCTCATAACTAAAGAAATACTGAAACGATTACCAAGAAAAGCTATTGTGTTTCTGACAATGCTCTACAATGGAATACTAAGAGTACAATACTTTCCAGATCTCTGGAAAGTCTCACAAATTCTGATGATACACAAGGCGGGGAAGCCAGCCAATCTAGCTACGTCGTATCGACCAATAAGTCTGCTGCCTATTTTGTCGAAGGTGTGTGAAAAGTTACTGCTCCGGCGAATCATCCCTCTGTTGGAAGCTAATAATACTATCCCAGACCATCAGTTCGGATTTAGACGGCATCACTCTACAGTCGAACAGGTGCACCGTGTAGTGGACAAGATAAGGAAAACCCTCGAAGAAAAGGAATACTGCTCACCAGCATTCTTGGACATCCAACAGGCATTCGACAAAGTCTGGCATGATGGTCTTCTGTGCAAGCTGAGGAGGTGTCTTCCTCATAGCTATTACCTACTGCTGAAATCATACCTCACCGATAGAATCTTTCAGGTCAAAGAGGCGGGCTCAACCTCAAGATTTCACGAAATAAATGCTGGCGTGCCTCAGGGCTCGGTTATGGGGCCAGTCTTCTATACAGTATACACATCTGACTTACCGGAATTAGACGGCATTCTGACTGCCACATATGCCGACGACACCGCAATATTGGCTAGTGACCGAAACCCTGCTGTGGCCACAGTCCAACTCCAAAAAGGACTTGACGCCATAACAAGGTGGCTTCAGAGGTGGAGGATTAAAGCAAGTACCACTAAGTCCGTGCAAGTTACTTTTACGCTACGAAGAGAGAACTGTCCTCCTGTATATCTGGAAAACACTACACTGCCCCAACAAGACAGTGTCAGATATCTCGGTCTTCACCTCGACCGACGGTTGACGTGGAACCAACACATAAAAAGTAAAAGAGAAGAACTTAACATAAGACATCGGAACCTCTACTGGATGCTAGGAAGAAATAGCAGACTATCCATCGACAACAAATTGCTTATTTATAAAGTAATATTGAAACCAGCCTGGTCGTATGGCATTCAACTCTGGGGGAGTGCTAGCAATTCAAATATAATGATACTGCAAAGAATGCAGAATATAATCCTGAGAACAATCGCGCAAGTACCCTGGTTCGTCACCAACTCTGAGATCCATAAACATCTGAAGGTACCTACTGTAAAAGAGGAAATTCAGACGTCCACAGAAAAATATCAACAGCGACTGGAAAATCACCCAAATGTTCTTGCATTGAACTTAGTGACACGCAGTTACCAGAAGCGACTAAAAAGAAAGGACATACTTTAAGGCATGTGCGGACATGAGGAGAAGCTCTGTAATCTTAATTTAATTAACATGAGAGACTATGCTTACTGGAGCTAGTACTCAACCCCGACAGCTACACAGAAGACATCTGCTCATAGTAAAGCTACTGATTGCAGATTAGCACTTAAAAAAAAAAAAAAAAAAAAAAAAAAAATATGATCTGTATGAGATATTAATGAGCTCTTCATGATAAAATATATTTTGAATAACAACCTTGATTAAAGTAAAGTAAAGTAAATTTTATTGTGTATGAAATAAGGTAAGGTTTGTTTGTTTGTACCTTTGCAGGTCTTAGTGCTAAATTACAGCTAACAGATCACTTATTTCTTAAGATATTTTTAGATTTACTTAATTTTATTACAACTTTGACTGTTGTAACTGATTTACTTAAATCTGAATAAAACATTTTATGTAAAGGGGCGTAATGTAATTATTGGCATTTGAAGTGCGTCATCTATCAAGTAATATTCTATTTAATTTGGTTGGTTTTACCATCCCCATAGAAAATAAATAAATATCTGTGGACATTATTCACATAGTGCTATATAGCACCAAACTAAGCATTTGCTTGTGCTATGGGTGCCAGACAACGGATATAAATTACTTATATACTTTTTTGTATAAATACATACATATTTTATACATAGAAACACCCAGACCGATACAAACCGACATGTTCATGCACACAAATGTTTGTACCGTGCAGGGATCGAACCCGCGTCCTCTGGTATAGTAGCCGACTTCTCGACCATTACACCAAATGGCTTGTCAATTAAAAAAGCTATTTCACTCGCACCAGTGTTTGTAATCTTGTCTTACTACGGAGCTTAGGTATATACGGCATTTTATGTTTATGCATTAGTTCAAAAGCATGCTTCTTGTTTGCAGGGAAGAATATTTATATGCACATTTTTGTCGTGGGTTCTATTTGCTAAAATAATTGCAACGGAAATGGAATGGGCGGCGAAATTACAGAGAACACCGCTGTGATACAAATTCCATGCTGCAAGTTTGCAATATGCATAGTGGAATGAAAAGGGTGGTAACCTGTTTTAGGTATTCTGTAAATGCGTTTTAAACTTTTATGAATAAAGACCCACCATCGCAGCATGAGAGCAATGTGATTTTTTCATAATATCTTCACATTCTTAATTTTTTTTTCTTCAGAAGCATATGTCTCCTCTCCCTTATTCTTTTTGATAATAACATCAGCTATAATATTAAAAAAATTCTGAATTAAATATAAACATGAACTATGGGACTAAAAGAACAGAGTACATTTGTCACGAACATATTTCTTGCCGTCTCGCAAATAAAATGTAATTTTCGGACGATATTTATCTATTTTCCTGGTTGACCCATTTAGTTAATCCTGTGGGGATTTATGGGGGCATTTTTTCTGGTACGTTGTAATCTGTTCAGGCTCGTTTGGACCGACTCCAACGGCCCTGCGTCTTGGCGACAGCCTTTGAGCGGCTGTTAAGTGCTCGAGACATTATATGATTCGAGGAATAATGCCCTTGTGGCCGACTACAAATTACCAGGGGAATAAATAAACTGTTTCTCTTTCCTTGTATCTCATATGTGTCAGTGTTTGTATTTATGTATTTTCAGAACACCAAACAAGGAAATTCTGTGGCCAAGAATTGGTATGTTGATTATTTAATAAGTTAGTCTGTACCTGACAATACTTCGTGTATGCTTGTGTAAACAGGAATATTTAATTGTTTTGTCTAATAGATTTAAAACCATCTTCATAATAAATGTCTGTTTTATTTAAAAATACAAAAAACTGGAAGGCTTGAAACAGTTTTGTTCACTAAACCTGGCTCGTTTATGTGACAACACAGACATGGCTGTGGCAACTTGCTGTTTTACAAGTGTCTAGACGGCTTAGTCTATGGCTGGAACAATGGACTGGCCTATAGCCACAAAGCCGGCACCGACTCATTTCTTCGGGTGTAAAAGAGAAACCGAGTTAGTTTAGTAGGTTGTGGGACGCTTTAGTTCCGACTCCTACACTCACCCGGACCTACAGTTAAACGCTCGCAACAATGTATGCAATGTTAACTGAAATGAATTTATATAAAGGGTTAATCACCATATCTATAGACAAATGGACGACAAACTAATCACTGTAATGCGTTTCACGTTTATCCTAGAAGAACGTATGACAGCAAAATATTTTCAAGCGCGGAAACGTTCAAGTACTTAATAAATTTGACGACCAGCCGTTTTAATAATGAATTGCGCCCGTCCCTGGGCGTAACGTATTCCCGCGGGACGCGAGCAGAACCAACAAACAATTTACATGTCTCGTGCTACTCGAACGTTCATACACGACGTTTCAACTACATGTCTGGCTAGAATACATTTAGAACGTGTATGACCTTTTACTGTTTGAAATTGTTTCAACTGTTATTCGTGCAACAGACAAGCATCGATCGTGTTTTATACCAATGCAACTAGCAGCCATAGATGGCGCCATGTTTTATTGTATGACTTCAGAGATATTTCACCACGAGCATAAAAATATTGCATTATTTTCAGGATTCAAATATTGCAGGAAAAAAGTCACAACTACATAGTATTGTATAGCGATACATTTCATGAGGCTTAAAAAATCGAAATACAGGAATGATATTTTACGAATTCTATTGTCCGACACATGGCCGTCTTTGGTCAACATCTTGATTTTCTTCACTTTTTCTAAAAAAGTTTTTGAGTATTCGTGAGCTCTATTTTTTACATAACTATTTTCTAGCTCTTCCATTTTCAAAGTTTCCGTCTATATTATTTTTAGACTACAAAATCCTATAATGTCCTCCATGGTTTAAGCGTAGTAAACATTTTGAGTTTCTTTTCATTAATATTTATTGCAGCACATTGTAGACGATCTTCCAAATTTTTTTTCCTAACGAAATATTCAACTTTGGTTACTTTCCTTTCTTATCTCGCGGGATCCGTTGTTCAGCGAGATTAATATTTAAGTTCTTCATCCATCAAATAATGTCGCTGCCAGAGCTTCACTTCTCGAGCAATCTTTTACACGGCGCACTCAAAAATATTGTGGCATAATAATAAGATCTCAAGCTTCTCCGAATAACTTGATATGATTTTTGAGGTACTCGTTGAAGAAATCTTTATCGAGTAAAGAGCCCCTTACCACGTCATGAGAACTAAGACCCATCTCTACCTCAGATTTTTATGACAATATTAGTGTTGCAGAAATAATAATAAATAACTTTTTTGAATTACATACATATTCTACTTATTTCAATATCTGCTCCCAAACTCCCCCGTTTGTTAGCTGGACGGCATAACGCAATGTCGTAACTGATAATTTTTATATAGGATAAAATAAATCCAAGTACGAAATTGCGCTAGGGTTTAAGAAGTAGTTGGGTAAGACATATTCTTTTGAAAAGAAACTATCGCTTAAGTTGGCAAATGACTGTATGAAGGCTTGTAGGTATTGCATAAACTACTGCTTGATAACTAAGTTGTCTAAAGAAGCGGCGCAGGCTGCACAGACTGTGTTACATAAATACGTATCTAGTATAGTCAACAAAACTGCGTGTTTTAAAAACCTTTAGAATTATCTCGAGCGTAACAAAAGATCTCGTAAGCATTTTCATAAAAACCGATGGCCGAAACCAGTTTCATCAGTTCAATTAAAACTTCTCGCAGCGAAGGCAAGCTGCCCGCCGCGTGTAATTACAGCCGTCAGTCATATCCACCGCGGCCGCTCCGCTCGCTCAGCTCGGCTCGCGACAAGCGACAACTTGTCCTATACTGTTATTTTGTTTATGCTCTCAACTGTTTCTCATTATGGTGGTTCATTCATGATTTTGCAATAAATTGTAATAGGCAGTGATTTTTTTTTTCTTTTTTGAAAATGAAAAATACTTTATTAACATAAAGAGTTTACAGATTTTAACATCTCTTTTAAGTAATTATACAATAATTGTGTTAGAGATGCTTCGCAGACTTGTAGTAGTGCAGAAGTAGACTTGTGCAGAATTGTACAGAGATTGTACAGATTTGAGACAAAAAGAACGAAAATGCTATCGCTTAATAACTTAGTTATAAGTTATTAATAACAAGTAACTGCAAAGCCATTTTTACAAAAATAAGTAAAAAAAGGTAACGAAAATTCGTGTTACTAATTTTATTGGATTGGCTTAAACTTTACAAATGTTTTGTAAGCATTTTTTTTTGTAGTAAATAAATAAGCAAGATCGTATATTCTCGTTGTCTCTATTTTTGTATTGAGTCAAACTACGAGTAGTACTAGAGATGTCAATTTCCGCTCTTTCGACGAATTCGATACCTCAGAAGAAGTTCGATACGATAAGCAAGACAAGCGGCGAATAATTGACAGCAAATTGACATATTTATGTTTCTTTTCCTTCTCATCCATGTATTTACGAGACACGAGTACGTGTAATTTCGTCATTCAATGTTACTTTCTTAGAAATTACTATCAATTTTCATAGTTATTGTCATTCATAGCTTTACGGTTTGATATCATTAAAGAATTAGATACTAAATTCTTTTTCCTATTGGCTGAATGTTTATCTGTAAATTATATTTGTTTTTATAAGTTCGTGAATTGCAGAGAAATCCCATATACTTTATTGAATGTGTTAAACGTATAATATGTTGTTTTTTCCGAGTGATATCGCCCAATCATATTAATTATCTTCAATTTTAATATGGATCGAGTTATCTGAATAAATAAATTTATTATTATTTATTTGACGAGCCATTTGGTGTAATGGTCGAGATAGTCGGCTATTACACCAGAGATCGCGGGTTCGATCCCCGCAGGGTACAAACATTTGTGTGCATGAACATGTCTGTTTGTATGGGTCTGGGTTTTCCTATGTATAATATGTATGAATTTACTAAAAAAAGTATATAACTAATGTTTATCCGTTGTCTGGCACCCATAGAATAAGCTAATGCTTAGTTTGGGGCTAGATGGCGCTGTGAGAATAATGTCTAGAGGTATTTATTTATTATTTATAGTCAGGGTACGATTGCACCATGATCCAGGATTTAGCATGCCTAGATAATACATTGGAGCGACTGCCATCTGTTTGAGAAAAATTGGATCATGACTAACAATCATTTGCAGATTTACCCATCATGTTTTCCGTCACTGCCGAGGTAGTGGTAGATAATATATGTAGGTATGGATTTAAAAACATACTGTTACGAGGTCGCGCTGGGGAAAAGTGTCCAGGAATATTTATTTACAGTTATTATTTATTTATTATCTTTTCACTTTACGGCAAAGGAGGCGCTCTGGTCCCTCCACGGTAATAGAATATTTAAGCATCATCAGTTTTGACCTGGGCGACAATACAATATTGCACGCTAGGGGCACAGAATATATAACTAGGGGTGTGTTTTATCATTTGAATCTAGAGTAAGTGATAGTATGGGAGAATCGTAAAATGTTTTCTTAAAAAAAAAATTGGTTGCCTGTAAAGTCGGTATACGGGCGAAAGTTTTACGTGACAACGACTTTTTATGTCTGTCTCTCTCGCTCTTAGGCGGGACGCGTGCCTCTCACTCGCTCTCATTGTGAGCGCATAACGTGAGCGGAGCGTAACGCAGTTTCTTGAAGTGTCACCCGGCAAACCAATTTATAAGACGTTGTCACGTCAAAATTGAAAATAGTCTTAAAGTATTTTTATGAAGCATTAGTTGTAGTAAATTTTAAGAAAGAAGAAAATTATTAATATAATTTTATTAAATATTAATTATAATTTGTTGTTTAAACTAGTACCAAGTATGAAGATCATTGATTGCAAATCAACTAACCAGTATAACCGTTTTATATGTAAATGCAACAACAAAAGTTTTCTTATGAAAAAAATATATCCTACACTCAGAAATAGATTATCCCGCCAATCGAGTTAACATATCAGCCACGTCATCAATTGATTACAGAACAAGGTAATCCGTTTCCGAGGAAAAACGAATTAAGTGCAAATAAGGAAATGTAGCGGAGAAGTGAAAATGAAATATAATCGCGATCGTCTGGAAGCAGTCGGCAGTTTAATCAGACAGACATGGCGGCCGCTGGCTCCGCGACTAACGCAATTACCCGCGGGCACACAGCCTGAGCCTGGCAGTACCAAACTGGAAAAAAAAGTATGATAAAAAGTAGTTATAAGTTGAGTCAATAGTTTATTATATTATATTATTAAGAACTGTGTATGTTAAGAGAATATGTATATTAATATTTATAATTTAAAGATTTTGAAGATTGTCTTTTCTATCGCATTAGGCTAGCCTGTAAGGATAGATATAAGATTAAGATAAATAAATAAATGATAGAGCCATGGTGCAGACAGTACCTGACTGTCAGTCAAAATGCCAGCTTTAGTTGTAACCATGTAGCAGTAAATTTTAAAAAAGAAGAAAATATAATTTGAAGTTTAAACCGCGAGTGGTACCAAGTGCGAAGATCATTGATTACGAATTAACTTACCAGTATAAATGTTTTAATGTTAATGCAACAACAAAAGTTATCTTACACCATAGAAAAGAAAAAGAAAATTTTCTTGTTCTGTGTCTTACACACACACATCCATCACTCAGAAATAGGTTTTAACATATCAGCCACGTCATCAATTGATTACAGAACAAGGTAATCCGTAATACGAGCGGAGAAGTGAAAATGAAATGGAATCGCGATCGTCTGGAAGCAGTCGGCAGTTTAATCAGACAGACATGGCGGCCGCTGGCTCCGCGACTAACGCAATTACCCGCGGGCACACAGCCTGAGCCCGGCAGTACAACACTGGAAAAAAAAGTATGATAAAAAGTAGTTATAAGTTGAGTCAATAGTTTATTATATTATATTATTAAGAACTGTGTATGTTAAGAGAATATGTATATTAATATTTATAATTTTAAAGATTGTCTTTTCTATCGCATTAGGCTAGCCTGTAAGGATAGATATAAGATTAAGATAAATAAATATATGATAGAGCCATGGTGCAGACAGTACCTGACTGTCAGTCGAAATGCCAGCTTTAGTTGTAACCATGTAGCAGTAAATTTTAAAAAAGAAGAAACTATAATTTGAAGTTTAAACCACGAGTGGTACCAAGTGCGAAGATCATTGATTACAAATTAACTTACCAGTATAAATGTTTTAATGTTAATGCAACAACAAAAGTTAACTTACACACATCCATCACTCAGAAATAGGTTTTAACATATCAGCCACGTCATCAATTGATTACAGAACAAGGTAATCGGTAATCCGAGCGGAGAAGTGAAAATGAAATAGAGTCGCGATCGTCTGGAAGCAGTCGGCAGTTTAATCAGACAGACATGGCGGCCGCTGGCTCCGTACTAACGCAATTACTCGCGGGCACACAGCCTGAGCCCGGCAGTACATCACTGGGAAAAAAAAATGTGATAGAGCCATGGTTCCCGACTGTCAGTCGAAATGCCGGCTTGAGCGGGGAAGTATTACCGGGTCCTCTCATAGATCAACGTAGCTTTGCTATTGCGCTCTGCTTGGTGAGTGAGAGTGCTGGAAGTCCGACACTCCGAACTCCCCTTCTCTTCTCTCCTCCCCATCCCATTACTCCATATTAGCCTTTCACCTTTCCCTTCCTTCCACATTCCTAATAAAGAAATACAAAACCAATGTAGAGTCGGCTTTAAATATTGTATTTTTATGCGACTACGAGCATGAACTGAATAATTGCTACGACGATTGCTACGATGACGCAGTGCTACGAGTTTTACGACGAATGCTACGACCGCCACAGCTTATGATTTTATTTATCGGTGTGTAATGATCATATTGAAGGCCGCGGGTTCGATTCCCGCACGATGCAAACATTTGTCTGCAGAAACATATATTTTTGTATCTGTCTCTGTGTTTATACGTATAATATTTATGTATGTTTAAACACAGAATATAAGTAATGTTTTAAGCCATTGTTTGGCATTCTTAGTACTAGATGCTTAAATTAGGGCTAGATGGCACTGTAGGCATAAAGGGTACTTTAGACACTTGTCGTGTTCAACTGCGACATTTAAAGAGAAAAGTTTGTGCCCGTGTGGTCAACCATAAACCATCCTTCAATGGATTACTGACGATTCTACACTACTCTCTCAAAATGCGCCTTCGTCTTGTCCGGGACATTAGCAAAGCACACACGAGCTCGTATTAAGCCCTGCCCCAGTGGCCCGGCGAGCCGAATTTGACTACGTGGGCTAAATGCACTGAGATGAACATATGTGCCATTTCCTGCATGCTAGCGATAATGATGGTCTCTAAGGAATATCTTGAAGTGCAATTGTGTTGGACAAAATGTTTTCCGTCGTCTGGTATATTCAGTACTAGCTTTCCGCCCGCGGTTTCACCCGCGCGTAATTTCTTTTTTCAAATATCCCGCGAGAATGTGACGTTTTTCGTAGGAATTTTATAGCCTATGTCCTAATCCGGGTTATAAACTATACGTGTGCTAAATTTCATCTAAATCCGTTCAGCCGTTTAGTCATCCAGACTTTCGCATTTTTAATATTAGTAGGATATGAATATTTTAGTTTAAAGTAATAAATATATTTTGAGTTATTAGTTGCAACAATGGCTGCACATTAAAAAACTAACGTGAAACTAAAGGAAAATATTTGCACTTTGCAATTATAATATGAAATAGGCAAGTACATTTGCGAAAAACTGTATAATAATATAATTTTGAAGATATTTCGCATTGTGACTTGCTATTATTACACCCATAAAGATTAATAACAATCTCTAAATGCGCCAGACATTGTAATCATCATCTGGCAACAATATAGGCCGATCTCACCATGAATACAAATTAAAAAGGTTTCTAAGTTATAAAAAGTATGTTATAAAAGGAAGCAATAATAATAAACATAACGATAACTTTCACTGAACGAGCCCATCTCTTTTATAACACAACATGACAAAAGCGGCGCTCATTTCAGGAACATTATTGTAGATTTTATGATAAAATATCAGGATAAGCGCCAATTTTATTTTCGCACAAAAGACATGCAAAAGCCGCAGGGGAAAATGTATCTAAACATCTGACTTTAGGGAAAATTCGTTAGGGCTGTTTAACATAATTACAATTTTTGGGTTGTGTTTACGTGTCTCGGCTGATTTTGATGACAGGGTGCGATTGAAGCGTTACTCGGCAAAGATGATTTTGATTTTTAGCCTGACCAAGAAAATAAAAAACCTGCTCTGGAGGCGCCACATTAGCTATGGTTATAGCAACACATATGGTGATGTTCCCCGCGGGATTCGAACCCACGACCTCCAGGTTTTAGAGCCCAACGTTCTAACCATTGTACTACGGAGGCATTTAACTAATTATCCTTGCTAAATTAAAAGTGAGCATTTCAAACAGAACGAAAATATTTAAAATATGCTATATGATTCGAAACAGGAGATGATGGGCGGCAACCAGACCGATTGATCAAACCGCTCCTCCGGCGACGTGTGTTCGACTCAATACGACAAACGTTAGTCTTTGATTGAGTATTCGGTTGTTGATAACAATCGTCAATCGGGGCAGTGAAAGGCGCTAATGAACGTCATTACCGATATCTGGGCGATGAGTAATGCGCGGGTCGGCAGGCAGTGGGCGGAAATTGCCAATTAATGTGTTGGCTCCCGCTCGTCGCCGTGGGCCTAAGGTCGAGGACACAACACACCATCATCCACTGTAACATGTTTCTAAGCAATAAATTGCCCTTGTGATCATAATCAAATGGATTGTTGCTTTGATACTCCTGGGTATATGAGACCTAATAACTGTCGTCTCGGTGTAACGGGCGCAGGGCGGTGCCAGACAGTAACTGCTTAGACTGTTTGGCACTGAACTGTCTAAGGGCAGACGTGGCGCTTACCATTAGGTGTACGATCTGCTCGTCTTCTTACACATTGCAATTGCAATCGTCTTGTTACATATTCCTCGGTGAAATCTGGCGCTATAATAGTTCGGGCAGTGCTTCGGAAAAATTAATGTAAGGGTTCACTCGAATGTCAGAGGGGTTAACACTTTCTTTTTTATATGTATAGTCTATGGTTAACACTACCGTGAGCGGTGCAATATTACCTATTAAAGCATACTGAGTTACTAAAAAAGATCTGTTTTTATATCGTCATAGTGTACTAAATATGTTCATTTAAAGATCAATCGATGAGAATTTACTAAGAAAAACTGTCTGTATAGTTCAGTGAGTCAGCAAGTTGAAGTGCGCAGAGCACATAGTACGAAGGACTGAGGCCAGTGGAGCGGAAAAGATCTTAACAAGAAAACCTTTGGGCTTTGACGCCTTGCGCTGCACTATTGTGCCTCGGCTCTTATCATATAGCAAATATGAGCTGTGTTCTGTCGCAGAAAAACTATTACCATACTCCGATTTTCAACTACGTATATTATTCTTCATTCCTTAAAGAGTCAGACTGATTAGGTAAATACTTACTAATTCACAGAAGTAAAAATCAAGAGATATAAAGATACATATCATTAAATCCAGTTGAATGGTATCGATATGTATTGATCGCTCTATTATAGTTTAGCTTCGTACTTGTAATAGCATCTATAAATATATTAGTATTAAAACACTCAGAAAACTACTTCTATGATACGTAGGTAGTTACTACACAAACAAATGAACATCACTTTTCAACTAAGAAAAATGTTTTTCCATTTCCGCATCCCCTATTTCTGCTGCAGTTGCTAATTGAACCTGCTTCAAAAGGAAGTATTTATATCAGGACCTTCTGCTTTAGCACCTACTATGTAAACAGAAAGTCAAGAGTACATACTCGTAAGCTCTAATGTACGTATTACTGAACATAATTCCGGATCCTGTGACAGGCGAAATGTGCTTTTCTCTGAATTGTTAATCATCTTAAGCACCTAATAGCGACATTGTTATACAGCAACAGGTGCTCGAGTAAATATCGTAAAAGAACTTTTCGAAAGATAATTCAGCTAATTGTTTGACAGATAATGTAAGGACAAAATATTTAATTCTTAGAGTTTAAAATTAAATTCTAAGATTGTAATGAAACTAATAGATTTGTGTTTTTTGCTGTGAACGTAAAATATACTCGTATGTATATCTATTAAGACATTGCTTAGTTTAGTGTTTTTTTTTTTGAATAATTTGATTCTAGCATATCATTTATCACGAGCTTAACTTAACTTCTTCAAGAAAGTGACGTTACGTTATCTACACTATTGTGCTATATTTTCGGTATCATTACTTCACCAGTGTGACCGCAGCTTTCCAATATCCCTGGATACCTCCAGCCGGGGAGATTTATTCCGTTCTTTTCTCTTCTCTGAATACATTATTCTTATTTGTAAATAATTACTCCTCTCGCCACCCTCCCCCCGAGGATCGAGCTCGTGACTTTTTTATATAAACATTAGACCAGAGCACTCACAAATTAACTCGTGAACCAACATCCGATATTTGAAGCAACGAGGTATGTTTACAATTATTGTGTTTCTTTTATGTTGTGTCGAACGATGCAACGATCGAAGGCTCGTCTGTGTTTACAAATATTCTTTTTCCGAGTCGGTAGCGTTTGGTATAATTATTTACTAATTCAGTCTTTTAATTAAAAATATCATGCATAAATATAAACGGATTTATTAGATTTTCATTCATTTTAGATCAAAAGATTTATATTGTTTGATCACTTCAGATGTGTTTGTAGTACCTAATAAGTAAGCGTAAACAATAGATCGTCCAATTAAAATATGACTAAGTGGATAAGCTGAAGTGTGTAGTGAGTATAAAATGTATTTAAGATTATATTGAAAATATACAATGTTTATTTTGCATTGTTGTACTTATACCTCACAAACACCACACCATTACCCGGCTCATTATTATGACCATAATATTCACTCTAAAACTATTAACGTTTACGTTCATTTCATAATTAAGTAATCAATTTGCTTTATTAAACGTAACACATGATAGCCTTTGTGGCGAAATGCTTACAAGCCTGCCTCTTCAAAATAGCAACGGACACAATGCCTTGAATTGTATGGGTGCTGTAATTACGAGTATTTACAGCCCCAACAATGCAGCGTTAATGACGGCCATATTAAACACAAAGCAATAGAAACAATAATCTGCACAATACCCAGGTAATCCACTGACTGACAGTAAGACCTTCAAACGATACACTCTACTAAGTACCGGGAGTAAGAGGTTTAGCACATCCTGTTCGTCGTACACGGCTCGTTATTAATGCCGCTGGGCGAGTATTAGATATTCCGGAGCAGCAATATGAGCGATACATCATAAATTCAATGAATTATTTGCCGTAATCCCGGTCCAGCCGCTGGGTTCGGGACTCGGGGTACGGGCCCCGGCAGTCTGGTGCGCGCCGTAGCAGCGGTCGCTACAGCGTAGTCGCCGCGCTACGAGAGCGCGCGAACACGTGCTACGAATATTGAATCTTACTGCTACGAGCATAAGTTGCAGAAAGTTGGGAACATAGTCGCAGTGTAAATGTAAATCTACTGCAAAGTTGCTTTTGAGTTACATTAAATTGTTTGGCATCAATTATAGCGAACCGAAAGGGTTTGAACTAATGAATTTTATTCCCATGTACATATAATGTATTACGTGTTAATTTGAATATTTGAATAAATGTGGCGAGTGGAAGGGGTCGCCGACAAAGCGGTACAAACGACGTCGGGTACGGATTAGGAGCACAAACAACACAATGACAGTCCTTTGTATCATTCACACGTAATGCATATACTATGTGTTGTGTAAATGTCTGCATACAAGCAACGTGATATATTGTTTGATTTACAGTTACGTTCTCTTTGTAGGGTTAGATAAATCTTTCTCAGTTATATTGTGTGCCTTATGAATACACGTGCAGTATACATTCAATTAGGACTTTAATGGATGGTTAATGCGTTTATCATCAAAGTTTTAAGTAATCGTAAGTTTACGTGTTCATATCTCTTTTATTTTATCGTGACGCACTAACGTTGTTTTAAAAAGTTTGTGAAGATGAATGAAAATATTTATTTATTAATTCTTTCGAGTTCATGAATAAGTAATGATAAAATTTTAACGCAAATATTATATTTTTTTTTAAGAATAAAGTCTACTAAGTAGTGGACCTAAGTAGTATTCTAAAAATGCAAATTTAACCATTTTTTTGGCATGGGTCTTTGTGGATGTGGGTCATAAATAGCTAGGAACATTTGCCTTACAGCGGTATCTGATCTATTAAGCATAGTTTGTATTATGGGTACCAGACAACTGATAAACAATAAAAAATATATATCGTGCGGGAATCGAACCTCCGACCTCTGTTGTATAGCTGAAATCTCAACCATTACACCAAAGCGGTCGTTAGCTAAAGGTCGTACAGTCTACAAGGGTGAAGCTGGCGTAGGGCTAATAAAGCTAAATATTACACAATTTATTTAATTATCCAATAAACCTGTTTATATTTGATGCCATTACGATATTAAAGCAACTCATTAACTTTACTATCGCGTTGATTGAAAGCGTTGTTGATATTTAATTTACTCCCGCAGTTGACTTGGAAAGACTCGATAGCGTTAATTTGGACAGTGTACTGTTGTGCAGAGAAGTGCAAGCTGAATAATGCTCACCTCGATGTGGTTCATGAGCATAGTTGCTCTTCTGGTGGTGGATGTACGGATACGGGCCTTGCAGCATAAAGGTAAGATTTGAATAAACATAATCTACCTACATAATATTCAAAGAAAAATCTAATTATAATAAAATAATAAATGTTACCAAAAAGCCTCTGCGTGTTGGCTTTGGCCCTACGCATGCTTCAAAGGACCGGGTCCCCATGGGCCGGAAATCTTAAAATGTACCAACATGATAATAATAAATATCTCTGGACATTATTCACACAGCGCCATCTAGCCCCAAACTAAGCTTTAGCTTGAGCTATGGGCGCCAGACATCAGATAAGCATTACTAATATAATTTTTTATTGTTGCCGTTTCTTTAACAGAATCTATAAAGAAACTGCAACAATGTATGTATGTACGTAACTTTAGTAAGACGTGAGCATTCAGAACGACTGTGCACAGACGTTCTGAATTTTCACGTACCTACTTATTTTTAAGAAATATATTTTTAAGCTTTAGATGTAAATATTTATATATGAAAGTATATTTTCTTTAGAGTGAAATCTAGTTCCAAGATAAGCGATGTTTGTTATATAAGGCTGATGAAGAAACATACTTAAAACATTTTTTGAACTGTGTGGGGAGAAATCCTGAGATCTTGATATCCTGAGATGGTGATAGGTACGAGTATGAGTAGTCAACTTCTATAACATTACACTACATTGGTATATTTAAGCTTATTGTCTACTGTACTCTTTTATTACACCTATATAAATTGGAATTTTATAATTACTATAACCAACTTGCTTTATGCAGAAGGGGTAGTGGAAAATGTGATAACGCTAAGAACTACATTAAGACTATTTCAAGGAAATAACGACTTGAATGTTTCATATAATTTATTATTCGTTTTCTTAGAATTCCAGGCACCATTCAGAATTTAAGCTCGGGCTCATTTTAAATAGGACATTGTAACTTTAGAGGAACTCGTTGGTACGGGTGGAATAATTTTAATGGCAAACTCACATTGTTTGTTAAAAATGTAAGTTAATATTTATAATTAGTTAAAAACTTATCCTTGAAAAGAGTAACTATCGAGTTTCTTGCTGGTTCTTCTCGATAGATAAAACAACATTCTAAATCCGGTTGTAGAGTCACTTTATAATATTAATGTCTGACTATTCATACATATTTGAAGCCTATACTAATATTATGAAGAGGAAGGATTTGTTTGTTTTTTCTTTTGTTTGTATTGAATACCTACGCTCCGAAACTACTGAACCGATTTGAATAATTCTTTCACTGTTGGAAAGCTACACTATCACCGAGTGACATAGAACAATTTTGATCCCGGAAATTTGGGGGAAGGGGGGATATTTGAAAAAAGAAATTTCGCGCGGGTGAAACCGCGGGCGGAAGGCTAGTAAATCTAGTAATGAATAAAACATATTTTTTATTTTGATTTATCTAAATAAGTAGATATAAGTTTGTAATCTGACATTCGCACGTTATAATGTAATGCAAAGAAATACAGAAAACTTATTATATAGAGGACAAATAACGAAATTCAATATGTAGTCCAAGTATGTTATTTAACGGCTTGTAACCTCAATTTCCTTTCATAACGTAATAAAGACTTACTTGGGTTGTGAGCGGATATTGGGTAGGTCAGTCGGCAGTCAAGCTGTGCGAGATCTGAGGGAAAAACTGACATTCTATTATAAAAGTGACGAATATGCTTCCTAGTTTCTGAATCGGGAACAAATATAATATATCAGGGCGGTGCCAGGCAGTAACTGCTTAGTTGCTGCTTGGCACTGAACTGTCTAAGGGCAGACGTGGCGCTTACCATCAGGTGTACGATCTGCTCGTCTTGTTACACATAGCAATAAAAAAATAAAAAAAAAATAAAAAAAACATCACGCATGACATATAATTTTCATCCCACCATCTCGGAAAGAGTATTTTTAATCTTCAATATCTGAGTGGAAAAGCCGTTTTTATTCTCTAGAGGATAAAGTAAATTGAATTTAGAACATCGTGTGCACTAAGTTTGTGAATTAAAAAAAACATTACTGCTACCTCTATGGTGCCGAATATATCATACAACTTTTTTTTAATTTTTTAAACGTTTTTTTTTTGCATTTAGTCATTTCCTCGCTGAGGTGGAATGAAAAGTTACGTGTTGCACTCGAGTGCAAAGATTTTTCACCTCGTGCTCTTTTGATTCCCTCGCTAACGCTCAGGATTCTAATTTTCTTCGCTTGCTCGGTCATCAAAATTGAACACGCGGTTAAAAAGCAAATTTGCACTCTTATATAACAAATAACTATTTTATACCTTACTTCTCGAGAATTTATCCATTATTATAGGCTAACACCATGATCCCGGATTTAGCAAGTCCAGTAACCCGGAGATGGGCTGCGTAATAGCCACAAGGCTGGAAACAGCTTTCCCAATGGGGTGGAAAGGAGAAACCAAGAGAGAGACGCTTCAGTCTCGAGTCCCATACATGGCGGCAGGTCTAGTTATTTTGCAGTTGTGGTGCCTAAAAGCATTCTACCCCAAAAGAAATAAAAACAGAAAGAAGTTGATTCTCACTACACAGCCATTGAACTAACACAAATATGTAGTTTAAAATAAAGACATTAATAACATCTCTTACCTACTAGTACATTACGAAAACATTGTGTACCTACAACACAATTCACCAATGTAACCATTGATTTTTGGTTTAGCTCAATGAATGTAACAAAACAAAATAACAATACCTTTTCCAGCGTGGGCATTTGGCTGTCATGTCAATTCAAGATCTCTTCTATCAGTTGTCAAATTAAGCGCCTCATTGATTTTGTGCGATTCTGAAATGTTTGTTATTTTTGGGTTAGGGGGCAACTCGTCCCAGTCCAAAACTGGGCCCGGGGACCAGTTCCACCCTTTCTAATTTGATAGTGGTCAACTGGTCCCATCTTGATTCTGGTGTTGGGACCAGTTGACCCCTGAATATTCTTTAGGGGTTTTTTGGTCCCAACGTGATGTTGGCTCTAACGCAGGTAAATTGAACACAAATTAAAGTATGTAGGTGAACCTTTCGGTTATTGGAGATGTATTAATTTGTCAAGCATTTTTGTCCAATTACCGTTAAATGCAAATACCTATCTGAAGAGCTATCTGCAAATCACTTATTTTAAAGATGTTTAGTAAAACAATAATCTTTGTACTAAGTGAAATAAACCACGTAAAAACATATAAAATACATGTTGTCATGTCATGTCGGTTACTTCTTTGGGGGTCTGCTGCTGAAGAACAATCTTTTTTTGTAATTCAGAAAAAGACTATCAGCGCTTTATGTGACCCCCTAAGAAACATCTTTAGTATAAAAAAATGTAATACATTTTGTCTTATATTATTTTATTATTCATCTAATTCGTTGACAACATATACAATTGCAAATAGAAATATTATTATACAAATATAGAGATATGCATCGAGATTTTAACCAGCCGGTCATTTAAAACAATCAATCCGTATGGATTGATGTACCTAGAAATAATAATTATCCAATTCAAATTAAATGGTATTTTCTCAGGGTTTCGTAATATTTGCACAATAACAAGCTTTATCTAACATAAGTTGGACGAACGTTTGACCTTATTAATATAATGTATTTTTAGGTAAGGAAGGGTAGAGGCCTCGTGCACCTATCGACCGTAGCTATTTCTACATCTGATGTTGAGCCCCTGCGAGCTGATGGAGACTTGGATAGAAAATAAATTAAATAATACAATCTAAGACTAATATAAGATAATGTTATATCAGACACCTTTGAATACACTCATTTTATCTCGAAAGAGGGCTGTGAACCTCGAGTACCAGAATAAAGAAACTGCTTAATTAAATACTAATGGACGTACAGAGAGCAGCATTATCAACCTACCCTAATCTTTCAAATTCTCCCACTCAATAATTAACAACCTAATGACCATCTCAAAGATTTCGATTTCAATTGGAACTTTAGACAGATGATCGAGGGTAGGTTGATATGCTGGTTATACTTAAATACACAACAGAGATCCCTCTGGTGTTGCAGATGTCCATGGGCGGCGGTGATTGCTTACCATCAGGCGATACGCTGGCTAGTTTGCCGCCTCTGGCAAAAAAAAAAAAAACAATTAAAATAAAACCAACTGCTAAGCATAAGGGTGCTTACATAAACTGTGCGGGAGCGGGTGACAAATCTCTGCGGGTTGCCGATTAGTACAGGGGGGTAAAACTTTCAAAACATCTTGCCAATTTACAAAGAAACATCTTTTTATTATCTGAGCAACTGTGTCTTGTAATTTTTTTATCCATGCGAAATGTGGAGCCAGAGGGAAGAATGTGAGTAATATGCAACGCATATTAATGTCTTAGAAACGTTAGGTAAGTTTTGTAAACATTAAGTTGAGAGTTACGAGTACGTAAGTGATTATCATTGAGTTGGTATGCAAAGCAAACACGTTTCGTGATATATTGTTTATTCGTTAATTAACTCCTCAATTCAAACAGTATTTAGCGTCTATCTAAACTAAGCTTAAGCGAGTGCGTAATTATTTGAGCATGAGAGAACAATATTTATTAAATACTAGCGGCCGCTCGCGGTTTCACCCGCGTGGTTCCCGTTCCCGTGGGAATTGATCCTTTCTTTCTTTAATCCTTTCTCTTTTATTCTGCTGTTCGGGACGGAAACAAATCCAACAAATCAAAAACCATGGCAATCGGTCCAGCCGTTCTCGAGTTATAAGTGTTGTAACAAACACGACTTTCTTTTATATTTATAAGATTTAAGTTTCCATATAATAGTTGTAGTATTTTCCATAACTATATAATAATACAATTAATGTTCTACGACTACACATTATACTTATATATGGTCTAAAGAACACATGGTCCAGAGTTTGTATTTTCGAAGAAAATTACAAATTTAAATAGTTAATACATCGAGCGTTACAAGAATCAATCCACATGTCTTAATAAACTCTCAAGTTTCTTAAAGATTATGAATTACCATTCCTCAAAATATTTGTATATTTAAAGAAATTTGCAGAGGACTGGTGAAGAAGAAAAGACAGTTTTATACAACAAGAACTTATTTTTTTACGAAAATAAAAGTAACTCAAACTAAACTAAACTTATTTGTAAGTCGTATCTATTCATAGATACGAAGTACAAACGTTTTTATTTAGAAAAGAAGAATATACAAACATTTTTCAACATAGCAACACACCGCTTAACCTCAACCAGTACCAAATGTATACGGCTCATGTACGTACCAACAAAGGCCCGATATATGAGAAACAAACGAGTACGTTGTAACTCCTTGAATCGTAACTCGCTGAACAGATTGAGCGACTGATCCATTCCGGAATTCGGTCCTGCGTCCGATTTCGCGAAATCAGTTTAGCAACTTCAATGAAAGTACGGATTAGTGACCTCTGTGTCAGTACACTGTGCCATTTTTAGCAACAAAAGCGTATTGGTGGCATAACTGGTGGCATAACTGTGCCCGAGGCCTGGGGCAATTTCATAGGATAAAATTTGCCCACTCTCAATGAAAGCCGTCGTTTTTTCAAATAAAACACAACGTTCTGTAGAACTCTATTTGAATAACGTAAATGCTCCTATTACCGCCAGTTTAAGCTGTCTTAGGATTCACTTTAAAAAAATAGATATAAGCTGTTATGTTAGAAAAGATGTTATAATTTATAATTAATCTCAATGAAGTATTCTTTGCAATTCAGTAATTAAATTCAATATTGAATAACACAATATTTACTAAATAATTATTTAATCTAAAAGAGTAGTTGATTCTATTACCGACCCATAGAATGCGGCAAGATTCTATTACCGATTTTTCTACTTCTATTACCGACCGCTACGAAGTTGTCACTTTTTCTATACTATTAAATAAAATAAAAAACCGTTTTTAAGGTTTTTATTATATAATAACAATAGTTATGAGATCAACATTATTACAATATGAACATAATTATTTATTGCAACGCTTAGAGCACTTATTTTTCGTTATTTTAATTAATAAAAAATATAATCAGCCTCAGAAAACAGTCTTCAAATAATTAAACGCTTATCTTTTAATTACCTACATACTAATTAGATATTATAAATCAGTAACAAAAATATTTTTACCTGTAATACAATCACAAAATACCTTTATAATATTTCTTCCTCCTTCGTTAAAACTGTTTGTTTTCCACAATATTAATTTATATGTATATTTATTATTTCTCTTATCACGCAGAGTTGTCCTCGGTATGCCATGTTTTTGAAGCTTCGTATGCCTATGCTGATACCTTCATTTATAGCTAGAAGCGCAGCTTCTAGTTGAGCAGAGAGGCGTACTGCTTGCGCTTCTGCGGCTCCATGATTCTACAGGGTGGAATTTTGTAATGCCACCTGAAGGGGAAGTACTCTTAATACTGTAGATAGAAAAATTTACTCAAAGGAAACATTCCTTTATTTTTGAAAAGAAAGAAAACTGCATTCAAAGATTTAAAAAAAAATCTTGCCGCACCCGGTAATCGAACTGACGAAAATCTGTAAAAGTTGCACCCTGTACTTTCATTGCATCGATCGTCAGGGTCAATTATAAGGATGAAATCTCTCTTACAAACTTCATAAATTAAATGAAAGAAAAACAACGAAATCTTAAATTATTTTAATTGTTTCCAAAAAATGGTAAACTTACTTATTAAAAATTCGAAATGGGCTCCATTTTCTTGGATACACAAATTTATTCATAATCTAACGAATTCATTTCTAGTAACCTTTAATAACGTGTCATTTTAATGGATGAACGACGTCAATGATAATTATTAATTAATAACATAAGTTATCAGATGGATCTTTGAGTAAAAGTCCTATATCTTGACCCATTGAATTAATAAATTGAAGATTTCATTGCTTTCATTTCATTTAATTTATGAAATTTGTTAGAGAGATTTCATCCTTATAATTGACCCTAACGATCGATGCAATAAAAGTACAGGATGCAACTTTTACAGATTTTAGTCAGTTCGATTACTGGGTGCGGCAAGATTATTTTTTAAAATCTTTGAATGGACATTTCTTTCTTTTCAAAAATAAAGGAATGTTTCCTTTGAGTAAAATTTTCTATCTACAGTATTAAGACTACTTCCCCTTCAGGTGGCATTACAAAATTCCACCCTGTATAAAAGAACACAATATAGAATTTAATTCTTCGAAAGAAGCTTTAAAAAGCTACATGGCCCCTATTCCGTCCTGTAATTTTTATTTGATTTGAAAATATATAAAATACCTACCTATAGCCAATGCCATGAAGCCATGAATGAAACTGGATTTATTTTACATTAATAATGTGACAAAATCTCTCAAAACGTCACGTATGCAAAAAATAAGCCAAAAATATACATTTTGTTTTTGTGTACTGTAATACCAAAAAAACAATAATATCGTCACAGCTGTGAGTCGGTAATAGAATTAAGTATGAAGGTTGCAGTATTCTATTAGCGACCAATAAAATTAAAAATAAACAGATAAAATATCCGTTTTATGGAATACTGTTAAATTCGATCTTATTGCTATATTATTTCTTTTAATGTCAGTTAGTCTTTAATTCAGATAATAAAGGTTATTTTTATTATAATAATAAGGATATTGTCTAACGTTGAATCGAGTTTTACACAAAAACTTGAAGAAATAGCTTTGTCGTTAATAGATCTCAACGTAGTAAAATAATTTTAAGAATTGAACAACAAAAAATTTAATCAAATAAGGTAGTTTATAATAGATATTATTTTAAAATACTAAATGTTCTTAAAAATCTTACAACGCCATGGGTCGTTATTAGAATCAAGTTAAGAAATTTGGATTCTATTACCGCCTTAAATTAAAACATGATTTTATCACACAAAAGCCAATAAAAGTATTATATTAAGAGTTAGTTTAGAAAACGAATATATACGTTAAAGTTGTAATGTAATAGCAAGAAGACAAACCCATTTTTAGTGTGTTATTTTCCTTAAGTAATTTTTAGGTGTACTTACGTGTCTGGAGACGCGACACTATGAAACTTGCGTCCGCTTCGGGCGCGTCTCACTCATTGTCAAATTATTTCTTTCACTGGCTATTTAAACACACAAAATTTACTCTATTTGTTGTCAAACAAAAATACGTAACTAACTTTTAAGGTATGACCTCCTGGAACCCTATATTATGTCTAATATGAGTGATTTAAAAATTAGGTCGGTAATAGAGTCACATTTTGATGGGTCGTTAATAGGAGCTTTTACGTTATTATACCGACATATTGGAAAAAGAATTAAAACAATTTAATGAATTCTGCTATTAGATAATTTTTAAACTAATTAAATCTTATGACAGTTGGTCTAGTGATTTAAAACTGCAGGATTCGGCGATCAGTGTAATAAACTCGTGATTAGTTTAAAACTATATAGCACTGTCAAAATTGGTTTTTGAAACGATCGTTTATAGTTTATACCAGTTACTTATATTTGAAGAAAGACTAGTAAAGATGATTCCCATAATGAATTACGGTCAATTCGCCACAATAAATACGATTTATAACTTACATAATATTTGGTTGCCTTGCTTTTCTGGGTATCGCAATTTCTTTGCCAAGCAACCGTGTTCTTATACCGCAGGCTTTACCTCTAGATTTACAACTTTATGATATCATGAAACTGTCATAAAAATACGTAACCTTTCCAAACTCTTTATTTCTCACTTTATGCCGTGTTGGAATGATCAATAAATATGCAAATTTCGGCTTTATGGATAACATAATAAGAACACAGAATGAAAATTGTAGTTCATGTAGGTATATTACTAGACCTGACGAACGACGCTAAGGGATTTCGAACCTCGGAACTTTTGTAATAATAATCTGAGTTCCGACGATATTACTCAACTTCGTGACGGTAGGCGCCGTTATTAAAAATATTTTTGACACAAAATTCGTCTTCATACAGTATGTCCCTGGATAAAGGCACAAATGAAAATATCTAACATTTTGGGCACATGGGCACATCAATAGTATTAAAAATATTTGACGCCGGGTTTGGTGTAATGTTTGAGTCGGCTATTACACCAAAGATCGATGGTTCGATCCCATAAACTTATGTAACATACCTTGAAATGACACAAAGAAAGAAAAGAAATATCTATTTAGTCCAGTCGTACCGAAACTGTTATGCTCTATTTCAACGATTTATGTATATTGTGAAAGATTATTATTAATATAAACTTATAAAATATTAAATTATTCTGAATATTTTTCAGATAAAATTCAATTTATTCGTAGTATCATTCAATATGTCGCATATTAACATTAGGATGTTCGATCATAATACGAGTATAATCTGGTTAAACGTAGTTTGATGCCACCACAAAATATAATACCGATAAGTGAATCCTACACAATATTTCCATATTGATGTTGCCCACAAACTAACCGAAAACAAACATTTCACATTCGAGATAAAATAACGCTTTGTTTCAATTATGATATGAATATTGTATGCAAATAAGATGTTCTACACATTGTGGTTTAATCTCTGTTGTTTGCTATTTTAATTATTTCGTAAGTAATTTAAAGAAATAATAATTTTGTCTTGTTTAAAAACTTTACCAGCTTTGTTTTCTTTAAAAATTCAAACACAATTTAAAAATTAAAAACTTTCGAGTAGAGAATTTCTTTCGGAAAGGTAAGTTTACGGTATAAGAAAATCATATTTTTAACTATCGAGACAACCATAATGAGGTTTATGACCCGTGGAACACCTAAGTGGTTCACCTAGGTGTTCCACGGATTTACATAAAAATCTGTGCCGAACATAGAGTGAAAATATCTGAGCTGCCGAGCTTAAAACTGACGTAGAGCGAAAAAACAATGCATCACGTGAGAGAAAATCATTAATTTTAATGAATAATAAACTAAAAAACAATAATGAAAATAATGATCAAATATTATGTTAAGTATAGAATGACATTGTAAAAGCCACCAATAGGTTTATTTTCGACTCATCTCTGTTATTTAATGTAATTGGTATTAGACTTAGATAATTATTGAATAAATGCATAATTTATTAGTTTAAGCAGTGAAATTATCCTTACATTTATAAGGTTTAAGAAAATCTTTATTTCTCATCAAAAACCATTATTGCAGTCACTTGAATGAGAAACTTAAAACTAAGCGAAAAATGCCAATCAAGTCCAGTGAGTAGGGAGCAGACATATTCAGCAGTTAATATTTTTAAATTTAAATCTCCTTAATGAGTGAATTTATACCTAAAGTAATGAAAAATAGTGAGAGGCAAGTTGACTACTCAGTAATATCGGTGTACCTTTTATTTTATATCGTATTGTGAAAAATTCCCTATTTAAATGTCTGCTACTTTTGCATCCTATGTGCCTAAAGTACAGCAGTATATCTCATAAACACATACGATTTCATTCCATAAGAATGTTAAGGCAACGAAGATTTCTGTAGCTTTCAACCTACACTCAGCTGATGGGAGTGACGACTTGCTTTGAGGCTATGACCGATGGCTCACCCATTCCTGAGATTAATCAGGGAAAACTTGGAGCATTTTCGCCGGCACTCGTCGTACGGATCACAAAAATACCTCTTGGCGGCTGAAATATGCCCCAGACTACTCTAATCTCATCCCGCAAAGTATTTGCAGGGAAATTGACCGAATATACAACTATTGCAATGAAATGCGATAAAATAAGATTATGTACTTACATATACTGCGTGTTTTTTTAGTCGTTGTTTTCCCGAAGCAGAACGCTTCACCTTCAGTAGTACTATCGATTTATGCGAGTAATTTTTTTTTATTTTCTTTTTATGAATTTTTTTTTTTACTTTTTTTATTTTTATTTTTTATATTTTGATGGGAAAATGGAAACCAAATGTGAGTAAATAGTAAATAATAGTTTTTTTGATAAACGCGAAGGGTAATGACCCCGGCCGGTGACCGTCCGTGACGCAGCTAGTACTATTGGTTCGAGTTTCGTCTATGATAATCATAAAACTTTTTTAAAAGAAAGAATCATTTTACTGCGGGAAATTAACGACTAAAATTCCACGCTGTATATATTTTTTTTACGATAGCTTTAGTCTACTTGAAACAAAGACTCATTTTATTTGTGATTTATGATGAGGCTGGTGCAATAGTTTATCGATTTATTTAATTAAAGGCTATATATTTAATAATAAAATTAATATTGTTTGGTTTATTCACAATCAGTGCTAATTGATTTTGAAACTTGCGCAGAAGCACTAAATGACTCGGGATGCGTACGGAAATCATTTTTCAACTTATTGCGACTTGGAGTTCTTTTTTTTTAATAAAATAGGTTTGCTTTGTGTTGACATTTTATGTGTTAGAGTAAAATGTTGCTCCGCGTTAGAAGTTTAGCGCATTTTATCAATAAGTTTGAGAAGTTTTGAAATTGGAGACATCAATGAAATCGCAAGTGAAGCTTAAATAAATGTTTTTGTTTGAAAACATTAAATGCAAAGTATTATTGCGAGACTTTTCTTATCTCTTTAAGAACCTTACTCCGTATCCCTACCTCCGAGATTTCTTGAATAGAAATCACGCTTGACCTAACGCACACCTTGAAAACAAGAACAACCCCACACTTTGCGAATAGGCTTTTTAGAAGATTGCTAAGAAAATATCGAGAAAGAACAATTCCTTTAATTGCATGAACGGTTTCTTTATCCCATAGTCGCTTGACCAAGTCGGTGTTTTGGTTCAGTTTGTTCACCCAACTCGGTTTAATACCCTAATCCTGATTTTATGTTATGTTCGTCGCAGTTGCCAAGTGTTGTTTGGGGTGCTGCTATCGAATCGTTTACATGATTATAAGCGTTTGACCTCGAATTTCGTAGACCGAAGTGTACATTGAATGCGATAGTTAGTACTTATGGCTTATTTCAGTAGTAAATGTCTGTTTTGGTGCGTGTTTTACGAACACATCCACTAGAGTGTCCAACTATTACAAGATGAATCCATTTTGGCACTTAATCAGTCTGCCAAAAATATCAATATCGATATTGAGAAACAGAGTTCGCTCGACCATTTATGTTATTATGACATCTATTTAGTATTAATTTCATTTCGAACAAATTCATTTTAGTAAAATACTATACAATTTTAAAAGTCCCTTCGGTTTAATTTGGCAACTAAATAGGAAGCACCTACAAATTTAGTGCTACTTAATATTCCCACACAACTCACACTTTCCTTTATGTAAACATGATGTGTGTTTATTGGTTTGGGCCTTTCTATAGAGGATACGTATGTGTTGCCTGAGACCCTCGACCTTACTAATCCAAATAGACTCATTTCGAAATCGCTAAAACTTTACACATTCCTTTCATTGAAATCTGGGATCTAGAGAATTAATTATTGGGCTAATAAACAGTTGTTCTGTAAGCCATTTATTTCAGAAATGACTAAATTCGCAAAATTACTTAATACGCCACCTACGCAGTTGATCGGAAGTAAAATTAAATTAAAGAATAAATTAATTGAATAGCTTTCTAATTAATTTTAAATCGGTTATAAATTAGCGAGGAGGAACGCTCGATGAAATCATAAAGGTCCAATTTATTGCGATTAAAGGAGAGTAGAATATTGGTTGCCTCTGGAAATTAATTTTAGAAATAAAATATATAAATATCTATAATTGTTTAAAATGTCGGGTTTGTGATATATAATTATTTAAATAATACATATTTTGTTAATGGCATTAGGGATTAACAATATTTATTAATGTATTTATTAACAAAAGCTAAATTAATTTTATCACATCTATTAGAGGAAAACTATTTTCGTATCCATTATAAAGTGATTTCGGTCGGTATTTTACTCAATTGCAACAAACCCCCATTATTATTAACTACAGTTATGTTTGTTTGCAGTCTTCTTTAATTACATAGACTAATGTAATAGAGAAACATGTCAAACAATATAATTAGTCAATGTAAATTATAAAACTTCGAGTAGAAGACGCCCTCTAATCATACACAATCTAATCCCTACCTGATCCCCTACAGCGCAGTTAGCACATACCCAGTTCCAATTTCTACCAGCAAATGCACGCAGGGATTTTAATCAAATTTAAAAGGTGTTCTTACCTTACACCCTCGTGAAAACGGTAGACGAGTAAATCTTACTATAGCCAACTAGGGGACCGGCGTTAATTTGTGCAACTTTCCGAACTTGTTAAATCCACTAATTGACCGAACCATTGTGGAGATACCTTCGCACCGAGGTTCAGCTAATAAAGGTAAATTATATTTACCTCAAATTCTACTAATGTAATGGAAAAGGGTTTTGTGGAATAGAATATGGTATTTGAATTGTTGTGCCGTTTCTACGTTTTTAGTAAAGGTGCTTAATAAAGTTTTTAAGGGTTTGCAAAAAAGGGATATTATTATGTTTGTTATCTCTAGCAATTTTTGTAACAAATAACTTATAAGATATTCCGTTAATAAAAGCTACAAATTAAAGGTGATGCGGATAATTCAGATATGCTTGATCGATAAACCGATATTATTTAATCAAGGCATGACCAAAATAGAATATATTTTTGTTTATATTTTACTAAACGTAAATAAGAGAAGGCTTGTAACCTGTTGCTAAAATACGGTATGTTAATGGAAAAGTTCCTGTAAAATAATGAAAATGCCTAAGGAAAATGCTTAGTTCAACGTTATTGATGTCTTTAGAAAGCAATCATTTGATTTTTGTAACTAAATATTTACCTACTCCTTGAAAATACATAATTTTTTTCTGTTTATAAATTTCTGATACACGTCTGCATCTCAAACTAACATCACATCACTATCATCATTACGATTTTTCACTTGTCTAAAGCTTTTTTGTAGACAGTACAAGTAAGTATAGAGAAATTTTTCTTGTTCTGTGATATTAGTCAAAGCTTTTACTCGTATAGTGACAACGCCCGGACGGGTGTGTGGGTGTAAATCGCAAACATTGCACGCGTTCATTTAATGAGCATATCTGTTCGTTGTTTGTCTGGATATTACACAACTTACTAGACTTGCATCCGATTCCCATGTGTGGTCGTAAGCGCAGCCAGTCTATCCAATTCCAGCTATATCCAAACAAACCGTAATTCAAGAAGCAACTTCGTTAGCCGTCTAGCTTGTTAACTTTAATTCCAGAACCGTCCATTGCAAACAAAGCGAGCAAGGGACAATACGCGATATTAAGGAAGCCACGGACTGCCGTATGTTCCGGCGTACGTACCTACATCTAGATAGCTGTAAGAAGTTGCCAAGTCTGGTGGAACTTGGAAGTTAGTGAGGGTTCACACCGCAGTTCACAAACACCGCTTGTTTATTGTGACGAGAGCTATGTCAAGCCGCTCTCCGACGAGTTATGCCGCGGCTGTAAGCAATTACTTAACTAATACATAATATATCATGTTTGTTCTACCCCCCGTCTACTGAATAAACTTTAAGGATCCTCCTATCTTTGTAATTACACTGTGTAACTATAATTATGTTTTCGGGAGGAGCCTGCCCGGAACTCTGCTTCGATACATTATTTATGTATTTTGCTGTCCGGAAGCGCGTGGGCACAAGGTTATACTTATTTCTTTGAATACCCAATTTACTTCTAATTATCTTACTGTTTCCCCGATTGCTCACTGTTTACGTGTTACCAGAGGGAAGTTTTCGTTTAGATTGGATATTGTTTATTGCACTAAATACCTATTATAAATAATGTAACATAACAGTACAATAAAGGCGATATTAACGCTAATAGCTGCAAAAACCATTGCAGAAAACCATGATCTATGTATTATTGAAAATTATAATTAGAATTAAGGCTGTGTAGTTCCGCAGATGCCGCGCGTATGGTTTTTAAAAGCAACCTGAGACATAGAAATCAGTGTTTTCAATTCTAAAAAAAATATATGTATCAGTTAAGGATCTGATCTAGTTAAAATCGCATTCAATTACATGTTTTTATAAACTTCACTCGATAGAAAAAAATCCCAAAGTTACCCCTTTTTTTAACGATTTTCGTATTTTGTGTCTAAACTCCTGCGAATTAACATTTCAATTTTCACTCAATTATAGCCACTAAATATTTACAGATAAATTCGCAGAGTTTGACTTGATAAAATTATTGTCTCATTTACTATGTTTAAAAACCTACGAAATGTGCGAGCGCGGCGCCATAGCTAGCCCGATCAGTCGCGCGATGGCGCTTACGGACGACGGACCTGTGCCAATTTTTTCGCGGTGACATTTCGGCTGCGGAAGTCAAAAACCGCCACAGTAAATATACTGGTAGTAGGTAAATAAGTGTCAAATTACCATTGGTGACCTCAACGCAACATGAAAAAGATAGATAAACTAAACGCAGTCTGAAGAATGATATTTGCGATTTATTATTTGCCGTTAGCAATAGAATGAATGATTGAGATGAGAATAGTGCTAATTATAATTGATTTTTATTCCATTCCATAACATCCCTGGTGTAATAACTAAGAAGTCGGCTATTACACGAGAGGCCACGGGTTCGATCCCCGCACGGTACGAACATTTGTGTGCATAAACATGATTGTTTCTATCGGTCTAGGTGTTGTTTAAGAGCGATAATGGAAATTTATGAAATAATAGGATTATTTGGATAAACACGGCAGTCTACTACAACAAAAAATAATTGTTAACTTGTTTTGTATCATTAGGTAAACTATTACAAGCACAAATTAAAAGAGGGTTACCAAATAAAGCAAATTTATAAAATACTAGCCTTCCGCACGCGGTTTCACCCGCGCGTTATTTCTTTTTTCAAATATCCCCTCCTTCCCCCCACATTTCCGGGATCAAAAACACCCTATGTTCACCGGGGAAAGGGTTCATTTTCTCCAGCCCAGATTCCAAATAGACATGGGCATCTGCTCTGATGTAGGCCCTCTTGGCGGTCTTGGTGGCTTTGTTGTAGGCTGCTTTAAGGGAGGCTATATTAGGACCCCGCAAAGCATTAGCTCTGGCCCAAGCGCCGTACGCTGCCCGTTTCAGTTCAACGGCTGCAGCACACTCATGATTAAACCGGAGATCATCTTTGCGACCGCTGGTGACATCAGTAAAAGGAATGTAGTATTCCATTCCAATACTGATTTCAAAATTTTTATTTCTAAGTTGTTGTATTGTGTTGTTCTAAGTTATTTTATTTGTAAGTGGTTGATTTTATTTCTAAGTTTTCAAACAATGAAACGCAACACTTATTCTTACATCGAAATCTGTTGGAAATACATTAAAATATTAGGCACATGCGTCGTCGCATGATTGCATGACTGCATGTGTTTAGAAGCGCGAACATAGATGAAGCAAACAGAATGGAAAAACCCCAGCGGGCGAAGCAAGGATTCCCCGCGTGATTCACCGCCTGGAACGCCAGCAAATGTTGCCAGATTAGATCTTAAAAAAACGAATGTGGTAGGTTAGTATTGCCAGATACTTGCTAACCGTTTTTTTATTATTTATTGCTAGATGAGTAAAATTATATCTATATTTGCGTTCACGGGCTTTCGAGGCGCGAGGCCCCTTGGACCGCGAGGCCGTAGGCGGTGGCCCACATCGCCCACGCCTTACGCCGCCTCTGTGCCTTGTTGCTTCGTAACCAACTATCTTGCCGGTCGGCGGCGCTGGCCGGTGAGGTGACGTTTTGAATGAGATGAAGATGTTGGACAGATGACGGGACGAAAAAAAATTAGATTTTAGTTTAAGTTTTGTGTTAATATACTCATGCAAAAAACTACTTATTAAAAAGAAGTAAGAAGGCAGAGATACTTTAAAAATTATCAAACATTGGTGCCATGTTCAGTAGTTTATCCCACTTTTACTATACTGCCCGTTAAACTTACCTACCTTAACCCATGATACCTATGATGTTTTTTATATAAAAACTAGCCTTCCGCCCGCGGCTTCGCCCGCGTGAGCTATAGAATGTAATCCCGCGGGAATATCTTTATAAATTGCAGCCTATGTGTTGTTCTGATGTATAAGCTATAATACTGTAATGTTTCATTAAAATCAATTCAGTAATTTTTACGTGAAAGAGTAACAAACGCCCATCCATCCATACTTACAAACTTTTGCGTTTCTCGTATATAGCCTTCCGCCCCGCTGTTTCACCCGCGCGTTATTTCTTTTTCAAATATCCTCCCCCCTTCCCTCCACATTCCCGAAATCAAAAGTACCCTATGTTCACCGGGGATAGTGTAGCTATTCAACAGTGAAAGAATTCCCCCTCACAGCGCTGAGAGGTTTATTTTCAGGTTTTAGTCGGTAGGGCCGAAGTGCGAGTCCGACACACCGCTCGAGACGAACCTCCGTCCATGAGTGACCCCCGGCTTTAGCAGGGGGGGGGGGGGGGCTGGGTCCGGCGTCCGTTTTGTCAGGGACGCCGGGCTGGTGCGTAACAGCATTTCCTGACGCAAAAAAAGGTATCACATCACGATCCCCGGCGCAAAAAGCAAGGCCACTACTATCAATCATGGGCTGGTCAATAGCCACCAGGCTGGCACCGGCTCGTCCCAATCGGTTGTGAAGGAGAAACCGGGGGAGTTTAGTGGGTAGTGGACGCTTTAGTCTCGAGGCCCACACACGGCCGCAGTAGGTTTAGTTAGCCTGCGGTTATGGACGTTATGGTGCATAGCCTTCCGCCGCTTCCGGTTTCACCCGCGCGTAATTTCTTTTTTCAAATATCCCCCTCTTCCCCCCACATTTCCGGGATCAAAAGTACCCTATGTTCACCGGGGATAGTGTAGCTATCCAACAGTGAAAGAATTACCCAAATCGGTTCAGTAGTTTCGGAGCCTATTCAATTCAAACAAACAAACAAACAAATGTTTCCTCTTTACAATATTAGTATAGATTACGAAAAAATATATAAATACAGTTAAATCCACCTTTTAATAATATCCCTAGACTAATTTCAGTTATGGCTACTTCTTGGAAAAGGATTTTCTGAGTGTCACAGACTCATATCTCCTATTAAAATAAATTATTAGGATAAAAACTATTATTACAACGTTTCTTCATTTAATTAAGCATCAGGTCATATAGATTTCTTTGATTAAAAACTACGAAGATCTGAGTAATTCACCATCAACACCTCAAATCCGGTGAATTTTGCACGTTTTTTACGTGTCACACGAGCGCCGACTTCTGAACAATCGCACATATTTTTAAAACCAGCCACGTTTTTAACCAGTTTTTTACACACATTAAAATAGATAGATAAATCAGTTTACATACTGGTCAAATTTTAAATTAATTGGAAGGAAACTTTTGATTTTATGGTCATAAGTATATATGTCACACGCTTAGCAATATTTTCGCGGCGCGCCTTTCGAGGGGCACTGCTCAGGGCTGGCCAGGCGTAGGCGAACCCTGATAGGTGTATTCGAATCGTCAGTTACCCTGCAGCAAGCAGGTGAAGTGGCCATGTCGCTGGTTCCTGCGCTTTGGACGCTGGAGTACGTTCTTCAATTTAAAAAAATTTGGTTCACAGTTTTCCGGCATTCCCGTGTCACATTTTTTCAATGTAATTGTACTACTTTTGGTAAATGGGTTTTGAGGTAAAATATCTAGCTCCTTAATGTAGGTGGACAATAATAAACTAGTTGGTTATATCTTTTCAATGAAAAGTTATTTCAAAATATATGTTTTTTTGTAATTTCCATGGTGTGATTTCCATGGATAAAACACCATGGAAATTACGTAAGACCCATGGAAATTACCTTGTTTCTTTTAAGTTCATCATCATCAGCCATACGATGCCCACTGCTGGGTATAGGCATCTCCCAAGGATCTCCACACTGATCGGTCCTTGCGCCACGCACGTCCCGCAGTTTCCGGCGGCCTTGGCAAGTTCGTCAGTCCAGCTAGTAAAGGGCCTTCCCACTGAAAGTCTTCCAGTGCGCGGTCGCACTGAAAGACACCATTGCAGAACCTTTCTTCCCCAACGGCCATCGGTTCTGCGGGCTAAGTGTCCCGCCCACTATCACTTTAACTGAGCAACTCTTCGAGCTATGTAGGTTACCTTCATTCTTCTGCGAATCTCCTCATTTTTGACTCTATTGCACAAAGAAACACCAAGCATAACTCTCTCCATTGCCCAATGTGTGACCTTGAGGCTTCTTATGAGACCCATAGTGGATGACCACGTTTCGCTTCCATATGGCCATTCCATTATCACTGGCAACACACACTGTTCAAAGAATTTCGCCTTGAGGCACTGAGGTATGTTGGATGAGAATATGTTCCGTAGCTTCCTGAACGCTGCCCATCCGAGCTGGATTCGTCAAGGGATCCCTTTCTCGAAGTTGGACTTACCTGATTTAACTGCCTGTCCAGGCAAACATAATGGTCAACAACTTCAAGCGTAACGTTTCCAATGCTAACTGGAGCGGGTGCAACATGGACGTTTGACATAATTTTCGTCGTGTCCATATTCATTTTAAGACCAACTCTTATGGAAACGTTACTAAGATCTTTGAGCATGGTCTCGGCCATGAGAACTACATCGTCGGCAAAACGTAGCTATGTTAGGTACTCGCCATTGATGTTAATACAGAATCCTTGCCAATACAGAGGCTTGAAAATATCCTCCAGCACAGCAGTGAACAGTTTAGAAATTACGTCTCCCTGTCACCTCGCTCTAGTTTGATAGGATTTGAGCTCTGGTCATGCAATCGAACGGATATGCAGCGTTTTGGTTTAAGTACCTCAATACGTCGATATACATGTAGTCCACTTGGCACCTTTTTGGAGACTGCAGCACTGCCTAGGTATCGATTGAATCAAAGACTTACTCATAGTTCAAGCTAAGCAACGCTTTTAAAGAATTTCAACAATTAAATTGAAGACTTAAACTGATTGATGAAAAGACTTATTTTATAAAAATTCAATTTGTTATTTTTTTATGTTTACTATTATGTTTATCCATAAGTATAATGTTATGGGAACAATTTTAATGTATATGAAAGTTAATTGATAACAGTTTTATCACTTTCATGTTCCTACTTTGAGTATCTTAAGTAAGTTTTGAAATAAAGCTACTATTTTTTACGAAATATTGTTTAAATACAATGTAGATCTTTATACTACCCTAACTAACTAATATGACAGCTTAATTTCATATTTGACATGGTGTTTAGCTAAATTTAATCTGCTGGGTAATTTCCATGGCCTTTATTGTAATTTCCATGGACCGCCAATTTTCACCATTTTTTTTTAGCGAAAGTATAGATCCCGTACGTGGCGAATTTTGATATGTTGTTTAAATTTGCACAAGCTTTCGGAATATTTTTGCAATTCACCATAATTTAGCGATTTCAAAAATGCCGTGGAAATTACGCGGAGAGCACTTTTCTGAAGATCTACCCTTATATGCAAAGAAGAACGAAATACGATTAATATTAACTTACTTGTTCATTTTTAAGTATCGTTGGATTACATTATTTTTATTTATTATTTTTATAGCTTTGCGCGACTTTTTCTGTTGGCGATTTTTATTGCCCATATTATCACTTGCAACAATCCGCCAGTAACTGATTTTCGGTAAACGAAATGTCACCGAACCATTTACTTTACTACTGCTTTTTTATAGACTGTGTCGCTGGGTGGTATCATGACAGTTCACTGCACACTGACATTTGGACGTCGCATAATACCTCTTTTAGGTATTCCCACCCCCCTTAAGTAATTGGTATGCTTTGAACCTTATTTGTAATGATTAAAATACGAGTAAGTTTCCACTTTTCGATGGTTGTCCGTGCTGGCCTTACATTAGATTAACACATAAAATAATTTTTATCAACACATTTATTTATGTAGGTATATAATATATATTTTTAATATTTAAAGCCGAGTCTTGGTTCCGTACAATATTCACATATTTAATGTTTATCTACTATAAAATTTAATTTAAGTCTACCGCAAAGGGTAGGTAGTAGGTACTATAACTACATACATTCGCTCGACATGGAACATGGGATACGAATAAATTTCAATTGTGTGTGTTGGACATTTTAATTTTGTGCGCCGGCAAGATGAACGAGTGGGTTTTGTAATGAATCCATAAAATTTAGTATCTCCGATGTCTGGTCAATGTTGGTTTCATTTTTGTTGTGTTTGATTAGAATGCTTTCATTCCACGTTTCCTTTGTATTATACCAAATCATACTAGTTGTTGAGCAGTTTCTACTTACATAGATTTTATAACCCGGCCGAAAACCTATTTCTTTACGTAGACATTACATTGACATTTATATATAGTTACTGTGGCACCGGGACTTTATTAAACTTGGAGTTCCACTTAACATCTTATTCCCTGGGCTGTTGCTAGCCCAGCTACGACTAAAAATAAATAAAATTACAAAAGTTACGCATTTTCTCTGTACAAAAATACATTTAGACGATAAAATAATATGGTACTACGTCGGCCCCAGACGATTTATTTTTCTGTCAAAGACCCACAGGTTACAAACGGCAGTCAATTAATAAATAATGAGATTCTAACACTCGCACACATGCGAAATACATACGGGACCAAAAAAGCCGTATTTATTATATAATGTTTACTGTGACTTACGGCTTGAATTTAATTAGTAACTAAAATCGACTTGTCAAGTTTTGGTGACATAGTTAATAGATCGTACTTTGAAACCATGACTACCCCCGGGGTCCAGGGTGACCCCTACGTAGTTCCTGGGTATTTACCAAGTTATATTCGTAGTCGAGAAGTTAGCGGTATTTAAGGTTCATTCCCGTTCGTCCCACCAAGTTTGTCCCACCAGTGGGACGAACGGTAATGAACCGTATTTAACACCATCGTGTCGGTGGAAAACGCTTGCATTTTTTTAAGTCACAAAGGTGTATGGTGTGGTGTAATGGCATGTAAAGCCACTGATCCTGTGCTCTATTGCTTCTTTATGACACTTGTTTTTTCTCTGGATTTTTTGAGTAAACAAAATAGAGAGTAGGTGCACACTACAGTTGTGCTTGCATTCACTTGTTCACATCATAAATAACAATATCGAAAATAGTTGATTTGTAGCCGAAAAGGTGTGAAATCGTTAAATGAAATGTCTGTAGCGTAAATTTTATTACTTTATCCACGCTAGGTTTTAATTGAACGTCATTGACGCTAGGAGCCAAAATTGTGTCCACGATGATATATTATTATTCCCGAAATATAACAGGACATAAAATTCAAATACGAAGTAAAGGGGATTGCCAGAAAGCCATAGTAACTTAGGCCCAGAGTGCACAACATATTCAATCACATGAATGAAATCTAAATATTCGTACTTGATTTGTCGCCTTCTTCTTTTTTCAGTATAAGTTGGGAAAAACATTTATAAATAATTAAGTGTTTCAACGATTTTTTCCTTTACATGATGTTTACATGTCACTTCTGATGTTTGATAATAAATAAGAAATTGTTCCGAAACAGTTTATTTTTAATTACGTTTTTCGATATAGCGGTAAATATTTTATAAAGTGTTAAATAATATTATTAAAGACCAATGAATAAATGTATATTTATGAATAATGATAAATTGTTTTAAAACTACCTTTTAAAATATTAATAATTATTAAATAACACTAATAAATATTTATGTACCGCTTTAACGAAAAACGTAAATTAATTTCGGACCAATACTTTTTTTTCTTTTTTCTTGGCACTGCACGGTTTGTGCATCGGCCACTGACATTTATCATTTATTTTTATTCATCTTGTTGGTTGGTCCGAAATTAATTACGTTTTTCGATATAGCGGTAAACATTTTATAGTGTGAAATAATAATAATTATAAAAAGTAGTTTTATACTAATTTATTATTAATAAATAAATATACATTTATTAATTTGTCTTTAATAATATTATTTGACAATTTATAAAATATTTTCCGCTCTATCGATTAACGCAATATAAAAACGTAAGTTTCGGACCGGTATAAACAACGTCAGTAGTGAAATGTAAAGGATATACATACTCGTTGAAATATTAAATAATTTATAAATGTTTTTCCCGACTTTTACTGAAAAAAGAAAAACGCGAAAAATCAAGTACGAATATTTAGATTTCATTCATGAAATTGAATATGTTGTGCAGTCTGGGCCTATTTTCGGCGTTTCCCTTTTGTAAAACACATGTAAAACAGCGTTTCCAGTTTTAATTTATTAGTATTTCCGGAATATTGTATTATCGTTGCGATATAAGAGTATTTTTTTAAGTTATGTTATTATGGAAATAGAAAAAAAATCTTATTTCACGACCTGATTCTCATCACTGCTTTTAAAATTAACGATTCGAATTAACGGAGACTACTCAGATTTTCAAGAATGAGTTTCCGAGTATAAAATTATGAGAACCAAATGGCTATTTTAAACCTTGAATTTCTTAGATTTTTATTTATTTATTTATTTATTTATTTAAACTTTATTGCACAACAAAGGTACAAATTGGCGGACTTAACGCCATTTTTAATATTACTTTCAATAGGAATCTACTTCTCCTGTTTTGACATAAAATTAACCGATGCAAATTTTAATTTTGAGGAACATAATGTTTTCATTGGATATTAAAATAATATGTATTTTTCGGAAATTCGAAACTCGGCCCTTTATTTTCGGAATGTCATGTTAGTGTAATATGTTCTATATATTGACGCAAAAAAGCGGAAACGTAGTAACCCACAAAATGCAAAATGTTCACCAGAGCCAAAAAAATTTTGAAATTTCAGAAAAAAAATGATATCTCCGTAACTATGAAAGCCACACATGTGAATTTTTTTAACATAAATATATTTATGGATTTTTTATCAAACCTAATACTTTAAATCTTTTAGAAGTTGCTTTTAATCTATGTTTGTGTGGGTTACAGCAATAGCACTTTTTTTCTGTTACGCAAAAACGCTGTAAATGAACGAGATAAATGTATAGGCGACTACAAACCGAAGGTTTTCCTTTATAGCAAATTTGTTGTAACTATGTTCCACACATATTTATTTGTCTACATTTTGACTTAAATTAAATATATCTATGTAAACAACTACACTGAATGGACTTAACTTACATATTATTTCTTTTTGACATTTTTATAAGTAGAAATTGTATAATTTTTTATTGATACTTTAATTTTTCTTTTTATTTGTATGATTTTGTTTTTGTTATTTCTGACATAGTATTCATTTTTGACATTTTTGATTAGTTGACATGGTATAATTTTTATTAATTATTTAATTTTTCTTTCTATTTGTATGGTTTGGTTTTTTTCTTTTTAAATGATTTTTGTATTGTTATAATTAGTGTGTAGGGTGATATTTGTAATTTGTTAATTTTAAGCTTGTGTGCGTTTTGGTTCTACTGTAAGTCACAAGTCAAATAAAATTATGATTATTGAATAAACCAATCAAAGCCATTTATTACGAACACCTTAATTCATAACCTTATTATCATTGTCATATTTTAATATATTGTAAACGAGTCGAGTCACGCAGTCAAATCCGTTTACGACACACAAATCATACTCCCTCAACTGTCGCGCAAGTGACTGAGCGACGCGGTAATCGACCAAAATCGGGGAAACTAATGAAGTTTTAAATTGGCGTATCCGACGATTTCGTATATTATTATATGCGAGGATTGTAGTAAACCGCCACGAATAACTATTTTATTTTCGAAGAAATGTAGTGAACGTGGTGCGTTACTAAATCCTTATAAGCAAAAACGCTGTAACCCACATTGGTCAGAATATTCACTGCGCTGTAACTACCAAAATCAAACCGAGATCATGTCATTTGAAAAATATGAATTGAAGTAAATGTAAAGTGATAAAAAACACTCTTTTTTATGCTATTTACATCAATCTTTCCGTTACTTTTTCGAAAAAGCAGGCTAATTTCCAATGCTGTATAAAAACTTCTGTTAGTCGTAGAGCAAGGAGTATTAGACCGTTTGAAAGAGGATTTTTTTCTCATTCCGAATCTGCAATAAAAAAACTTTTGGCCTGAGTGTCAGTTACTACGTTTCCGTTTTTTTGCGTCGATATATTCTGTGGTAATATGATGTTTTTTCATATCACACTAAGTTAAATTGTAGTTGAAACGTTGTCTCTTGAGATGAGAAAATAAAATCAGAGGCAGTTAGGCAACAAAGACTTTAAACAAGACTATGATAGAGTGTGGTTGACTCTCCCTCGGGAACAACATTGCGATACGCCACGATATGTCTGGTCGACCCTCTTCTGTCGCTCGAAGGTTACCCTTACAAGCAAATGGAACGAAATGGAAATCATTTAATTTCTAAGCGAAATATGAAAAACTTAGAAAATATCCCAATAATCTAATGTTGAAGGAGGCTGATTCTCAGAGCTAAATAAAGTGTTTCTGAATGTTTTGGGATTTGTCTAAATTATCGCTTTAAGTAAAGGTTGACATCGGTCGTGATGCTTTTCTTCATCTTTGAAACATTTTTAGTCTGAAATACAAAACCCTTTGGAACTTATGTTTTTTTTTGTTAGCTTTTATATCATTCTTTAATAGGTAACTCTTTTTCAATAATGATTAGAAATAGACCAATATTATTAATTATTTAAGCCCTCATGTTATTACATAAAATAAGTGTTAATAAGGCAACTAAAATAAAAATTTTACACTAACAATATTAAATTATACTTAACTAGAAAATTTTATACAATAAGAAAATAAAATGCTGAACATACTTTAATCCTTTGATTTGTTATTATATTTTTTTTTATGTAAGAGGGAGGCAACGGAGAAGCGTGTTACCTGATGGGAAGCAATCACCGCCGCCAATAGATACCCGCAACACTGGAGGACAACACATTGCCGGCCTTTAAGACAGAAAATGCTCGTTTCTTGAAGATTTCCATGTCATATCGGTCCGGAAATACCGCTGTAGGGAGCTGTTATTTATGTGATGATTTGCTTGACAGATGGCGTGCCACACCGGTGCCACCACTGCGCCACCAACGGCACTGGCTGTTCCACCTCTGCGATCACCATTACCGAGTGCGCTAGTGACCGCCCACTTTGCGCCACCTATGCATCATCGCCAAGTAAGTTATTACATTCATGACGATAGGATAAAATGGGCTAGTACGTCGCGGCCAAAGTCACGAGAAGGACTTTAGTATAAATCTCTCTAGAGAATTATTTTATTATATTAAAATACTTATAAATATACAAAAATGGAAATAGGAAAAATGGAAAATGAAAATTCCAATACTATGGAAGGTATCAAATGCCATTATTCTCAAAAAGAAGAAAAACTAACCATGCATGTGCTTATTTCCGATATTGGGAAATTTCGGGAATGAATTACAGTTCTGTTGGTTTTCCGGCAATATTTCATAGCTAAATATACTTCTATTCTTTTACAGACTTTACGTCAGAGTTAAAGTGCGCTGCCGCCATGAAGACTCCTTGCTCGCTAACGCACACTGCTGATGCATATACTTTGATCTGCACTTGTGAAGACGATCTTTGCAACGCACAATTCGCCAAAGACCTACAAAAATTGCTGCTTGAATTCACTTCATCCAATTACACACAAAACAATTCATCAGACTACACGGAAGTGTTCTTTAAATTAAACTTTGCGAACGTAACCGAGGAAAAAATGTACAAAGAAATAACAGTTGAAATGGCGCCAACGACTGAGAAGCCAGTACAAAATGCGTCGCAACATACAACTATAAGTACTCTAATGAGTACTCGCACAACCATAGCGCATACTGCAGAAGCGTTACCTCGTGCAGAAGCCTACAAGCATGAACCTACAGCTCTTTCTGAGGATGATGAGGATGCGAGCGAAGGAAGCGGTTCTTATGAAGAGACAAGGACGCAAAGACAGCCGGCTTCTGATCCAGCGGACCCTAGCTCGTTCCTACCAGCTAGCGAAAACAAGGCTCCACCATTAGCTGTCACATTTCTCGTGACGACACCCGTACTTATGTACCTCGTCGCGTAAGAACTGATAATTTGTCAAAATATAAACCTTTTTGTTAAAGTGAAACAAATAATATTACGTTAAGAGATTTAACGAAAAATTTGGTATTCCCAGAGAATTTAAATTAATTAGTAGCGATGACCTATTGGGATCAATTAAGTACGTTTCGTAATCCATTTCGACCATTCGTGTTGAGTTGCGTGTCGGTTAATTTATAGGACTGACCAGGTTGAAGTAGTTTTCGTGAACGGTCCGCTTGAAACTATCAATTTTCTTTATTATCTACTCCATTACCTCTTCTTTTGTTCGTATTTTAACGTAAATTTGTGATACTGAACTGCCAAACGTAGCGTTGTAAATACAGATAGACGGTTTTATTTAGGAGACAGAGTCAGTGTTCAATTTAAAGTGAAGTATTTATTACACTCTGCAAAGAATACCAAGCACTATAGTTAAGTTAAGATACATAGATTTCATTCCACTGTAGATTTTGAATTTTCACTTTGAATTAGAGATTTGGCCTACTTGCACCAACACTTTAAAATATTAAGGAACATCTAAGTGCCAAATATGCTTTTCATCAAAAGATGTCTTACTTTATTATTGAGCCAAAGACTTCTCGGGAGTTGGGTATAGAACTTTAGGAGGAAAGGTGATTGGTGTAAGTCGCCGTTAGTTCATAAGTTGTACAAAGTATCGTGAGTATTTGGTTATGTGATTCCTTAAAAGGACAGACAGAATAATGTTGACTTTAATATAATAATTTAATTATAAACGTTTAGATATATTTACATGGGTCCTGCTCTAGACTCGTTTATTAGAAATAAAGGATTATTTAATTGAATCACGATGAAATTAAAAACTAAGCAGCACTTTTTTTTGAGAGGTCTACCGGTTATAAGAAATACAGTTTGATGTTATTCCTTTAAACAACTAGGTTTAGCAAGTAAAAATATAATCTGTCGACTCAATAACTCTGGCTGTATTCTATGTAATATGGAATGCATAATGTTGGTAACAAAATGAGTTAAGTTTTGTGGTCTAATATCTATCTAGACTTAAAATCTAAGGCCCGAAGATCAGAGGAGTCTACAGTGAGGCAACACATTGAGCGACACTTTCTGAAAAAGTGCCCCTCAATGGAATAGGCCGAAGAGACCGCTTACCATCAGGTGGGCTGCGTGCCTGTGCGTCACCTGACCTAGAATAAAAAAAAATCTCCCTTTATAATAAGGGTAATAGTGCCTACTTACCATTGGATGAGTCTTGCCTGTATTTCAACTGGAGAATAATATCACTATCACTACATAGTATAAAACAAAGTCGCTTTCTCTGTCCCTATGTCCCTTTGTATGCTTAAATCTTTGAAACTACGCAACGGATTTTGATGCGGTTTTTTTTATTAGATAGATGATTCAAGAGGAAGGTTTATATGTATAATACATGCATAATATAGTAGAGAAACACTGATAATTTTAGAGGTTTTTAATTTAAGGTCGTAAATAATCACATTTTTTTGCGCTTACATTGCAAACGCTGGCTGAACCCTACGAGATAGATCAAAATAATGTACTACAATATTGTACATCTTAAAAAGTTTTACAAAAAAGTCCGCGATGGTATATGTCTATCTCTTAGGGATAACCCACAATAACCATTTTCTTTTACTTATTACGATAAAATAATGGCTTATTTACGAAAAAGTGGTTTTAAGCAAAACAGTATTAATCCTTATCCAATAAAGTACCATAAATAAATTGTGCATGTAATATAGATCAATATGGCCCTTTACATCATGTAATTTAAATGAATAGTTTCGAAGATATTACAGATTTAAAATGCAGGGACATAGCGGTTGCGGCGGTACCGGCCGGGGAGCGGATGGATGAACGTTTGTTATTCTTTCACGTAAAAACTACTGAATTGATTTTAATGAAACTTTACAATAATATAGCTTATACATCAGAATAACACATAGGCTACAATTTACAAGATATTCCCGAGGGATAACGTCCTATAGTTCACGCGGGCGAAGCCGCGGGCGGAAGGCTAGTATAATATAAAACCAAAGATAAAGAATACCTTTTGGTGTAAAATAATAACATTTTTAGTTAATCATAACTTTGTGTTTATTGTATCTCAATAAAATCCAGTAGATAAAATAATAAAACAGAATCAAACTATGTTTCATATGGTACGGTGTCCAATCTAGCCAAAACTTCATGCACAAATTCATTGCATTTCGTAGTCATAGAGTCAATTATACCATGGAGCGATGGCGTCACCATTGATTGAACCTTATTTGAACAAATGTTGTTGTGATTTAAATAAAGTACATATGATTAAACATTGCTGTTTTTGATTTTCCCCATTAGAGTTTCGTGGTACTTAAAAGGTTTATTTAGGTTACAACTTAGGAACAAGTAATACAGACATGGGCTACATACATGAGGTACAAATAACTGCTTTTATAGTGAATTAGGTAGTAGTAAATCTTTATGCGATGGTTGTGATCCCGGGTTCGAATCCCGAGCTAATGAGACATTTACTTTTTACATTGCTAATATTTAATTGATGACTGATTTTAATCACCACGCAAAAAAGCAATAATAATAAGTATAAATACAAATAAATATTGGACAACATCACATACCCCTTGATTGATTGATCTGACCCCAACGTAAGCACTTGTGTTATTGGTATCAGAAACAACGAAGGTACCACAAATATATACTTAAGGACAAATAAACATCCAGACTCAGAACAAACACGAATTTTCATCACATAATAGTGTTTGTCCTGGGTGGGATTCGAACCCACGAGCCCTGGCGCATAGGGCAGGGTCACTACCAAATGCGCCATCGGGCCAGTCAATAATAACAGCCGTAGGTCTGTTTGCCCGCTCATAGGTATAATACTCGTAGTACCTACGTACTACGAGTATTATACCTATGACAAGTAGGGTTAGCACAGACACTATTTAAAAGTATAATTAGGATACTCGCCGCAATAGCGCCTCTAAAACTCCCACACACTAATTACTCAATCCGTGTTTAGCCCTGCTAGTCCTACTTATGTGGGTTAATCGTGAGATAATCCTACGCATCCGGAATTTGGCATAATGCTGGCATTGAAATGTACATAAATTGAATAACTGAATCTGATTCTCAGAAATGCAGACCATACTCGTTCAATTAAAGAACAATGTGCAAACTCACTTCGCACAAAAAGCTATTACCATAACAGAAAATAATGTTATGCTTTAAACTATAAAAATAACGAAACTGGCTTAATACTCCGGGCATACAGAGCAAAGCGAGCGTATGCACAGCTATATGGAAATGTCAAAAACACTGCATCATTGCTCGATACGTTCTCTTTGTGGTCCGCGCCGACCCGAGAGGATTTGTCCTACGGTAGAAATGCTTTATTTTGTTTTTCAATTACTATTTTAAACACCATTAGAAAGCTTTTTTTTTGTTTGATGTTTTGAGTACAAAAATCTTTGTGTAGATATTCTATGTCTTGTCTTGATAAGTATTATATTCGTTTAACAGTAAATAGAAGCAAACACGTTATGAGAAAAAGTGCCCCGTAACAACAGTTTATCTTTTACTTGTTAAGAACGCCTCGATGGTCTAGTGGTTTACGTACCAGGCCGAGATTGTGGGGTCCTGGGTTCAATTCCCGGGTCGAGCTAACTTTGTGTCGGACACAGCTCGGGATTGTGGTCACCAATATGCATTTGGCAAGCGTGGTGATTAAGCCAATACCCATCATTGTAATGATAACTAGATTTCAAGGATGGAGGCCTTTGCCCTGCAGTGAGATATTAATAGGCTGATAGGTACTATAATATGAAAATATCGGACAAAACCACATACATTGATCTGACCCCAAAGTAGCATTTTTTTGAATCAGCGTAGTTACCACAAATATATACTTATATACTTGTGAATATGACTAAATAATAAAAATAAATATCCAGACACAAAGCATACACGAATGTTCATCACATGAATTTTGGTCCTGGGTGGGATTCAACCGAACACGACACCAAATGGAACATCTAAATTTTGTTTAGACCAAGTTATAGTCCGGGAAATACGAGTATACATAAATGTGCACTGCATAATTGAGCCAAACAAGATATTCAAGTATTATACATCCACAATGATGAAGGTTGTAACGGCGCCATATATTAACAGCACACCAAATTCGTAGCACACATCGCTTAATTCAATAATTACAGACCAAAGGATAGTAAGAGTTTATACTGCGTGACTTTTTAGTCTTTGTTTTCCCGCAGTAAAATGATTCTATCTTAGTAGTAAAATAGATTAATGAAGTTTTTTTAGACAAATCAAAACTTTTACGATTGTGATACAATAGTACCTACTACTAGCTTCGTCGCGGACGGTCACCGGCCAGGATCATTGCCCTTCGATCTACTTACTTTTAAAATCATCTTGACATCACACAGTTCTGACGCGAACTACATTCATTAGTATTGTACTTCTGACTTTGATCATCTACTTTTGCTGTTGACTGTACGCTATCGATTTTGACATAGTCTCATAAAACCTTTTAATAGCTTTTGACATTTGCTGCCTTAAGTCCTTGTGTATTGTAATGAGATCTTTTTATTTGAGTCACCATTTCGTTTTATTAATTATTTTATTCTCTGTTTACAAAGGAGAATAAATAAACACGTCTGTGGACAGAGTTCGCTGCAAACAGACAGCGCAAAATAAGACAAGGGTACTCCGGAAGACCCCGTACAAGTAATAGTCCGGGAGCCCTTTGATATTTTGTAGATTTTTAAATAATTTTGTTTCATGATATTGATATCCGACCATTACGGTCAATGTTTCAATATTTGTTATTTATTTATTCTCAGTGTAAGTATATTATGTGAATTTGAAATGATAACGTGACTAAACTAAGCCACTCGAGTATAAAACCTGGATTTCGTGGGTTCGATCCGGCCTTGGGTGTGCTTGGTGGTAGGACTTATCATATTCCGACTGGCTATCACTCCCACAGATGAAGTTTGCCGCCATAACAGGTCTGGCTGTGTTTCGGCAGTATAAATGTCGAAGCCTTTACACTTAAAATCAAATGCCTTTCGCTGGCGACCATTGTGCGAACCATGGTTGAAGGAGGAAGTTATCTCGGAGAAGGAGGCAGCGGAGCGGGAGTGCGAGGAGGACACCCTCGCTTTCCACCGGCGCGGCTGCGTGTCTGTTGGCCAACTGATCTTGTATAAATAAAGATAAAGATGTTCTATTATGATTTCATATAAATGTTAGTGAAATTACTGGATATATGAGACCTAATAACTGTCGTCTCGACGTAGCGGGCGCAGGGCGGTGCCAGACTGTAACTGCTAAGTTACTGTTTGGCACTGAACTGTCTAAGGGCAGACGTGGCGCTTACCAGCAGGTGTACGATCTGCTCGTCTTGTTACATATGCAATAATAAAAAATATATAAATGTAATCCAGCCCCCGGACTAGGAGGAGCATATTGCTGCCGCGCACGGAAGCACTGCGGGCGAGTTGGACAGTTGTAATTGCGTTTCGCTCTCGCTAATACGCTTCCTGCTTTGATTTTAAAGCTTAATTAGTTTCATTACAATTTTCAGAGCGCTGTGAACATTTCTAATGATCATTTGATATGTTTTCGTGTCAGCAGACTTCGTTAGAATCGTAATTATCAGCAAAGGTCGACGTTTTAATTTGAAACTGTAGGCCTGGTTTTAACAAAAGAGGGGGAAGGGAAGAGATACATTTTAGATAATATATCCTAATAGTGGGCAAGCATTGGGACCAGGACTTTTTATGGTGTTGTTGGTCTATTCCTATGATGTTACTTCCAATTTGATGTAATAGTTGAGAAGTCGGTTATTACTCCATTGGTCGCGGGTGCTATCCTGGCACGGTTGTATCGGTTCATACGTATAATATGTATTAACAAACATATATTATGTATCGCAAAATGTTAATATAGTCAAAAATAATTGGCTTACTCACCGTCCTTGCTGAATGTGGGCTAGTTCGGTCAATCACAAATTCAGGCTATCTTACTTATCTTATCTTATGTTACTTTACTAATTTACTAATATTATAAATGCGAAAGTCTGGATGTTTGGATGTTTAGATGTTTGGATGTTTGTTCCTCAATCACGCCTAAACGGCTGAACGGATTTAGATGAAATTTGGCACACGTATAGTTTATAACCCGGATTAGGACATAGGCTATAAAATTCCTACGGGAAACGTCTCATTCCCGCGGGAATAACAATTTTGAAAATACTGAACCGATTTGAATAATTCTTTCACCGTTGGAAAGCTACACTATTCCCGGTGAACATAGGGTACTTTTGATCCCGGAAATGTGAGGGGAAGGGGGGATATTTGAAAAAAGAGATTACGTGAGGGTGAAACCGCTATTAACCGAATAATTTGAATTTGAATTTGAAACCGCGGGCGGAAGGCTAGTATTTAATAAAAATACGAAACATTCAGAAATGAGACTACATTATACACCAAAACTGTTATAAAAATGCACATTATAAATCCATTTATCGCAAACGACAAAACGAACGTAATACGTGAGTAGGTACTAAGTATGTGTATATTCTCGTAGAAAAGAATGGCGGGGGAAGACAGAGCATCCATCGCCCGGCGAGTTGGAGAGCCATTGAACAGTCTTGATAGATAGCGCTCGACACTCGAGATACAATCTCGGCTTCCCTCCCAATCGCAGCTACTTAGCTTTCCACGGGCGTCTGGACATAGTAGAAAGGTTTCACAGTACGTTACCTTCACTTCACTTCTTTCGTCTCCGAAAGAACATCGAACTCAAGGACCTGGTGAATGAGCCGAACATCGTTGGCGAAATAAAGGCCCACAGACTTCGCTGGCGCGGCCACCTAGAGCGAATGGACGAAGATCGTAGAGTGAAGTGAGCGTACGTGGGACGACCTAGTGGTTGGCGACCGGCAGGCCGCCCCAGGAAATGCTGGAAGAATGAGGTCCTAAAGAACTTGCGCAAGCTTCACGCGGACGACTGGCAGGAAGTGGCGCCGGACAGACCAAGATAGAGACGCTTATTCAGAGGCGAAGACTCACTTCAGTATAGTATGTAAGTTAGTACTTCTATCTCTTTGTTTGCACTGAGAAACGGGTAGAACCTTTGTTTGAGTGTGCAAGCGGCGATGCATAAATACCATGGCATACAAATACAAGTCGCGCGCGGTGCGATTGTATAAAGATAACGTATTCTCTGATTCAAATGCTATTAGGATACCTTTTGGAATTAAGTAAAAAAAGACGTCAACTGCGCTTGTCCGTAACGTTAGCAAACAATAGCAACGCATTATATTATCTCTTATCACTGTGTAAGTCATCACGTCGCGTAACGCAACTCCAAAAGGTCGTATCCTAATAGTATTTAAACCAGATAGTACTGTGTACTCTTTCAAGGGCGTCGCCAGGGGGGGGCAGGGGGGGCAGCTGCCCCCCCCTAGAGATCAAATGTAGCTAGCCGCAAAGCGACCAAAGTGCAAGTGCAATTGACTTCCTTACCTATTAATAAATTCCGCATTGCATGACAAAACGTAAATAAATTCACAAGGTTAAATGTATATTGTAGAAAATATTGAAATATTCAGAAGTTTTTAGAATCGCCGCCATTTTCATCACGGCTATATCAGATTTAAGAAGCAGCCCCAAAGGAAGTGGACGTGGCAGAGCCCCGACACTATGACGAAAAACGAGATCGACTTTCTCACATCGTGTCTTTTGATCTTGGCGGACAGGCGGCACATATTCAGAGATGTCTCCGTGATCAACAGATTTAATACCGGCAGCGATCACAGACTCGTCCGAGGCACTCTGAATATCGACTTTAGAGCTGAACGCGTCCGTTTAATGAAGTCCAGACTCCGGCCAACTCTGCTCCAAACCATGATAAGATCTGAAACGTTCCAGACGAACCCGGAGAACCAATTTGCTGCCTTGGAAACCACAATTGACGTTGACCGAAAGCTTGAAAATGTGGTTCGAATCCTCAGGGAGGAAGGCAGGAGATTTTGCAACGTGCGGTGCAAAGGCAGGAAGTCGAAACTTTCCGAAGAGATTTTAGGGCTAATGAGGCAACGACGTGAAGACCCACCCACCACTTCGTCCGGAAAAAGAGCTCTTAACCGGGTAAACCGGGAGATAAATAAACGTATGCGTCACGACCTCCAGTGCTTTAATACTCTTTCGATCAAAAGAGCTATAGAGCAAAATCGGGGGTCTAAGGTGTTCGTACAATCTCTCGGAAGAAGCCACCTGACGAAGCTGACCACAGCAACTGGAGAAGTTGTTGCCTCAAAGCCGGCAGTCCTTTCAGAGGTAGAGGACTTCTATGGCCGGTTATACGCTTCGCATGCATCTCGACCTGATCCCGAAAATGAAGACTCTAGAGCCACGTTAACTCGTCATTACACTGAAGACCTGCCAGAAGTCAGCGTTGGTGAAATCGAGATTGCTCTCGGGCAGCTCAAAAATGGAAAAGCCCCTGGAGAGGACGGCGTTACTACAGAGCTGCTAAAGGCTGGAGGTAAACCCGTACTGAGGGACCTCCAAACGCTTTTTAACGCTGTCATGTTTGAAAGGAGAACTCCAAAGGCGTGGAGTAGGAGTGTGGTCGTCCTGTTCTCCAAAAAGGGTGACAACAGCCTGTTGAAGAACTATCGACCCTTTTCCCTTCTAAGCCACGTCTATTAAGCTAATCTCAAGAGTGATCACGAACCGTCTTGCGCCAAGACTCGACGAGTTTCAACCACCGGAACAGACTGAGTTTCGGAGCGGATACGGCACCATAGACCACATCCACACTATGCGGCAGATTATACAGAAGACCGAAGAGTATAATCAGCCCCTGTGTCTAGCATTTGTGGACTATGAGTCTGGTCCGTTCTGGGGTCCAAGTGATAAGATGTCTGTACACTAAGCAGCCACCATGTCCGTCCAAGTATAAAATCAGCAGACAAATCCTATACCGTTGCATCGAGGAGTAAGACATGGGGACGTCATCTCCCCGAAATTGTTCAGGATATGTTTAAGATGCTGAACTGGAACGTGGCATCAACATAAAAGGCAAACACATCTCTCACTTGCGATTTGGAGATGACATCGTCATAATGGCGGAGACGCTGCAGGACCTACAACAGATGCTGAATGACCTGGCTGATTCTTCTTTACGCATCGGCCTACGGATGAACTTGGACAAAACCAAGGTCATGTTTAATGAACATGTTCTACAGGAACCGATTGCAATTCACGGCGCCTTCCTTTAAATTATGTGTACCTTGGGCAGTCGTTGCAGTTGGGTCGAAAAAACTTTGAGGACGAAGTGAATAGAAGAATTTCAGTTGGATTCGGCAGCGTTTGGGAAACTACGTCGAGTCTTCCATCGCCGATTCCACAATGCCTAAAGACGAAAGTCTTCAATCAGTGCGTCCTACCCGTCATGACATACGGAGCCGAAACGTGGACACTTACGGCACTCACACCGAAATGAGGTAATTCAGCAGAGAACCAAAGTCACCGACATAGCTCGCCGGATTAGCCAGCTGAAGTGGCAGTGGGCTGGCCATATCAGCCGTAGAACCGATAACGATAACCGTTGGGGTAAACGGGTTCTAGAGTAGAGACCGCGTCTCGGTAAACGGTAGTGTAGGACCCCTCAGGCCAGGTGGAGCGATGATCTGCGCAAGATGGCTGGCAGGAGCTGGATGCGAGTAGCCGATGATCGATTTGGAGAGGCCTATGTCTAGCAGTACATGCTGATGATGATGGATGATGGATATGGCCCCATTGCCCCCCCCTTAGCCATAAGCTGGCGACGCCCTTGTACTCTTTCTACTATGGTTTGAAGAAACGGTTTCTTCATTTGTTCTAAATTCAAGTTACAAGCGCCCCCGCACTTGCAAGCGCGACTATTTATCACAAATAGATAGCACCAACTAATAGTGCCTAACAAGAATAAACGCGATATTTATTATGAAGCAAAATTAAACTAGTTGAAATTCGATGGTGGCCGAAGAATTACAAGCTTTTCATGCAGACTACACCGCGCAACTCCGATTGTTATACCGTAGAGTCAAATTGTATTGCGGAAGTCGTATTGCATTGGAGTGGGCATAATTATGGGCTCAACTTGTAGTCACAAAACAAAAAATTATGACAGTCACTGACAAAAAGCGTCAGGTTATGTATGGAACACAGAACAAGAAAATTTTGTATAGAATATCTAATCTCGCAAACGAAGTAATTGTGACGAAAAAGCATTATAAGTAAAAAATCTTGTAATTGTTTGTTTGGGTGTAACATGATACGTAAAAAATCTTGTAATTAATTGTTTGTTTGGGTGTAAAAAAACCTTTAAGATCTCAAATATTATATTCTACATACATACAATCTGATATTTATCTGTTACACAAGAATACGAATTATAATTATCAAAACCTTCAACTTTCCGAAGTATATTTTATTTTACTTTGGTAAGTGACCGAATTTTCGTTGCGAGTGTCGGAAATAAAGGTATAAAACAAAAGTAGAACAAATGCAAATAAAGAAAAGAATTTTATTAGACACCCTCAGAAAGGAATGAGCATCTGGAGAGCTCGCAAGCAGAGTAAATGTATTTCCGATTGTGTAGCGACAAACAATACAAATCCGAGATCTGGCGCCGCGTCCACTGCATTCACGAGAGTTGCCAGGCATAAACACTTTTTTTCCCTAAAATTTTACAAAATGATCAAAAATATCATCACCATCATCATCATCATCAGCCTGTGATAGTCCAGAAGTTATGAACAATTTTGCCTCTTATATTAATCCTTTCGGCCGTTCTTTACACTTTAAAACAAAATTAAAATATTATTTAGGTATTCATGCAGGCTTCAAATCAAAGATACACGTATGAATCGTCAAATATACATCTAATAAGAATGTCTATTACCGGCTTCTGGATGTGTTATCTATCAATAAGATTCCAAGATTTTTTTACGTTTATGTACGTTACAAGTGAAGCTAATAAAAGCGTGTTAAAAAGAACACGCAAGAAACTCGATAGTTATTCTTTTACGCTCGCTAATATTTTAGCTCGCAAAGTTCTATGACAAGAGGGGAGTTTCATCTATGAAAATTAAATTACGGGATAATGTTATTAATACAGTTTTTACTATAAGTAGAACGAACTCAATAATAATAATTTATTATAAAACATTATATTGCATCAAGACGGCACTCTTTTTGGCGCTCTCGTAATGCAATAATATTTCGTGAAAAAAAAAAATACTAGTTGGCCATAATTATTTTATCTATACGATAGTTGCAAAATATTCTACGATTTTAAAAAATAACTTTGTGAAAGATAAAATAAAAAAATAATTTTAGAAATATTGTATCTAAGGCGACTTTAAGTGAAGCTGGGCACACCACTGCGGCGCCGGGAGTGCAACTGGGCTCGCGCGGACAGCTTGATAGATACTCCGCCGTTAAGCACTCATTCCGCCCTGAATCGAAAACGGAATGGAAACTTTATTGTGTCCGCCGGTTAAAAATATCCGAATCGATGTTAGCTGTAAGCCAATTAATGCTAGATGAGGTTCTTTCACTACAATGTTAGCGTAACTGCATCTATGCCATCGTATTAAAGTTTTAACTGGGAATTACTCGACCACTACGGCATAGTTATATATGGTCGTGATCTGGACATCTTAGGTTCAATTCTTTAGTCAGAAGATTATTGAATATAGCTTAATTTTGTAATCGCCAGTCCCCATTGGCAAACGTATTGATGTATCCAGTATGAATGGTAAAATAATATGGAAAGCAATTTCGGTAGAATCAACAGTTATTAACTGGTTTCGATTACATAATTTCAATTATTTTTCCTTGCAGTGGAAATTAAAGACTGAATATTTTACTAGTTTGTTGCAAATAAATCGTTATGTAGCTAGTCTGCCTATCCTATATTTTAAGTGCGATTGTTGCTTTTACTTATCATAATATTTTAAGTACATAAGTAAATTACCCATGAATCCGATCAATTTGTGTGATATTGTAAAGCAAAAATGTTATACCCCACATCGAGAAATAAATAGAAAATTTAATTTACCTTGTAATAACAATAGTTAATGTACCTTGTAGCGAACTGCAAAACAAATTGCAAATTGTTACAATACTACCACAAAACATTTGTACAGAGGCTAATAACGACCACTACAAGTTGTGCATCAACTCGCGCAACAAGAAGAGACCAAGTAAAATTAAAAGTGTCCAAGTTGTATTTCAAAGCACCGCTTGTTACGAGTTGCGAGGTCGTTGGAGGAGGTAGCTCTTGTTGTGAACTAAGGACAGGGTACTCGACTTTGCTAAGGCACTGCCCTGACATAGACACTTTTTGTAACCGACACGGCACACCATTGAACTATTGTAGATATGTAAGTGGATACAAAAATGTGAACTCCTATGCAGGAAGGGCTGATTTTATTTACTGATGGCTAGTATCAGACACAAACACAAGTGTCTAGTCTGCGTAGAGCCAAAGTGGTTCTGCCCCAGTCACAGAATATATACTAAAGTACCCCAGTCGAGCCGCCATATTTAGAGTGACAGACAGGAACTGTCTACAGCATGGCTTTATCACACATAGGTACTGAATGTTTATTTATATTAACATACGTACGTACATACATTATGCCAAAAACCCCAAAGAAAATTAAATAAAAAAGGACAATGCAAAAGAGTGGGCCAAAAAAAAATTTTGTGCAGATTTGCAAAGACTACGAAGTAGATCCAATAATTTAACTTTTATTAGGCGTCGACAAAATTGGTCCTTGGGAAAAAATATGTTTATTATGTAAATTATTTATGTTTATATAAAAATAATAAATTATTATGGACGATAACTTTTCCCCCTGGGACCGATTATGGTGTCATCATAATAAACGTTGATGGTGTGTGTGTGGTCTTTCATGTAGAATACATCTCATCTCTGCACATTAACTTAAATTTTTTGGGCCCAAGAACAATGGCAGGTTTTGCATTCTCCTTTGAATATAACTATACTTTTGTTTCAATTTTAAATTTTCTTACGAAATATTTATACGACAATAACGTCCACTTTACAAGTTGTACATCAGCTAAACTACCAACATAGATTCACACGAAGAGACGAAGTAAAACGAAATTGTCCAAGTTGTATTTCAAAGCACCACTTGTTCCGAGTTAGAGGACCGCGTCGCTGCAGCTCTTGTTGCGAACTATGGACTTGCTGTTGCTTAACATAAGGATAGAAAATTGTTGCTGCTTTAGTCTACTTTTATTAATTTAACTCCTTCTAATGATTTATGTTTTCATTTGTTTTGGCACAAACAGTCACTATTAAACTACCTAATATAACGACGAAACAGAGCCGAAACTTAATTTTATAGACAATGGTACTACATTTGAGCTCAATAAACAAAGGATTACTTAATGACAATTAAAACTAAAGGAAATATATTTACCGCATCAGGCCGGGGTAGGTACCCGTGGACGGGCTGGTCAATAGCCACAAGGCTGGCACCTCGTCCTCATCGGGTGAAAGGGTAATCCGGGGGAGTTTAGTGGGTAGTGGGACGAACGTCTCTAGTCCCGAGCCCCACGGCTAAGGCACGTAAAACTGTTCTCCTCCGCTAAAAATAAAAAAAGTCTTCACATCATGGATATCAGAATCAAAGAAGGGATCTCAGTGAAATGGAAATTATTATCCAGGCACAGGAAAATACAAGCTGTTCAAACGATAATGGTGGTATTTTTAAGCTTCTGACCTGACCTAATGACCTAAAATAAAACATGGTAAGTATGCTTAAGCCTAAAATGTCCTACTTTTATTATTTCAAAGTTAAAGCTGCAGAAAATTATAATTTCAAAGAAATCAATACGCCTCTACCCTTGCCAAATAAACTATCCGACCATACACTGAAAAAAATAAACGGCTATAAATAAACAAGTCGTTGCTATTTACAGCCGAGTAACTCGCTTCGGAGGGAGCCTGCAAAGTTTGTTGCTAAAATTACACAAGTCAACTTTGTTAACGTTGTTGGTAATATAAACCCAGTAAGTTGGTCAAAAAATAGATATCCAAGGTTGGTTGCTTCTAACCTATTCACTCAGTAAACTTAGCAAACCTATTATCTATAGTGAATCGAGTCACTCTGTTAACAATAGCAAATTCAATCGGTCACTGCAACAACTAACTTGGTTAAAGAATAAACACAACTGTCGTCACAGCCAACGTGCTTTGTTGTGTTTAGCAAAGTAATTCAGTAGAATCAATTATTTTGCTTCGTAAAACTAGCTAAGTAGCTTGAATATTTTTAATCATGTATATTGGGTAGGGACAGCCAACCTACTTTGTTATTTCTACTCAATTAAAGTTGGTATATATAGCAAAGTTACTTGGTATTATCAATCGTGTTCATTGGGTAACTACAATTAATATACTCGGCTATTTCTAGTCAATTAAAATTGGTATATTTAACCGAGTTACTTGGTATTATCAATCGTGTTTATTGGGTAACCGTAGCTAAAATACTTTGTTGCAAGTAAGTACCAATTTAAACGACACATATTAAGCTAGCGTGTTTTTTTATATCCCATAATCTATGGTTGATGAGACTGTAAAGCTGAACGTCTTTTACTATGGGACAAACTCTGAAATCGCGGAAAAAATCTGCTGTTTCATACAAAAATTAATAACAAAAAAATCACAATGTATGAAACAGCTGATTTTTTTCGCGATTTCAGAGTTGGTCCCATAGTAAAAGTTGTTCAGTTTCACCTAGAATTATGGGATACAAAAAAACAACTGACCTGTGACTGTACGTAAGGCTTAATATACCTACAATGTGAGGTCAGCTCATACTGAAAATGTGTAGTTCGATATGTTGTCGTTTATACCATTGTTACTCACTGTGCAGTAGGCAAAAATTTGGCATGTCGGGAAAAAACCAATGAAACGTTCTGCGTCTGTAGTAAAACAACAGATACATATTTTGCCGACAGACCAAACCGCAAAGGAACTGAAAGAAAATGATATACATTAATGTTTGTTTTATTCTTTCTTACACGATACATAGTATGTCTGTCGTCACAGATCAAAGGTAACATTTAACATTTCAGGTAACATTACTGGTTAGACTCGTATATTAGTCTTAAAAATATAGCTCAATATTTTTATCTTTGCTGCTTTTCTTGCGCGCCTTTGCCAGTTCAAATATTTTTGGCTTGATTGTAGGGAATTTTTCAGTTATTTTGGTAAATTATTGTCCTTTGTACAGGTTGACAAAATCATTTTCTAGCTGTGAACAAATAAATGAAACATAAGTAAGTATACAAATATTTAAACTAAATCAGTAAAAAAATCTAAAAACTGAACTCTCCAGAAGATATCCTTCCTACTTTTATTTAATTAAAAAAAGTTGTTGTGTATGTCTACTTACGTTTAATAACTTCAATATATTCTTCCAAATTCCATGCTGTGAGAAGATTTTTAACCTCTTCATCCATCTTTTAGATATATCTAAAATCCTGTTTTCACTTAACACACGCGCGGTAAAATATCTGCAAAAAAGTAGGTAATTGTTTATTTTTGTCACTTCACTGTTATAAAATAAAAATTTATCCTATAATACAATATTGTTCGCATTAAAAAACAAATAAATGTGGCGTACATAAAGTCACATCATCTATACACATAATAAAACAGGAATAATTAAAGTCTGTACATTGAAGATATTTATAAAAATAGGTTCATATATCATTTAAAGGGATAGTCAGATAAGTACCTGTAACAAGGGCCAAGGGGCAAGTCAAGGGGCTTCGCAACATAGCTGGAGTGTATGTATCCCAATTTTTGAGATTGTTATCCTTCCTAGGACGGTCGAATTCTTCCATTTGAAAACATCAACAAACGTCATTAGCCTAAAAATAAAAATAAAAATTAATATATTTAATGTAACAATCATTTTTACCTTTTTAATAATAGCTGGACTCTCAATATCTTCTTTGTACTGTAAATCTTGCAAAACAATGCAAATCAATTTATTAAAGTATATTGTAACACTTATCTAATATCAATCAATATAAATCAATATGCACCTTCAATGGGTCTGTACCACATACCAAAACCACATTTTGGCTTTCATTATCCTGTAAAAAGAAAAATTTGTTACTATTATGATTTTCATACTGTGTCACTTGTGGGATAGGCAGAGAAAACAGACTGCGAAACATACATAACTCCTATGGATATCATTGTAATTATTGCTATTTAACATGTTTATCGAATATAACTTCTACCCAAAAATTGAGTACTTTCATGTGAACATAATTTTAACCAGTTATGCTAATCACTGTGATATAAATGATAGGTGATAAATATATTTAACCTTTTCCACGCCAATGTCTGATATATCAGACAAACCATTTTCGTGCCCACCACGCCAATGTCTGATATATCAGACAAAAAAACATGATCAAGAAACGTTGTATTTTTACTTGCCTGAATGAGTTGAGTATAACCTAATAATTTTTTGGAATTTTTTTTTTAATGGTCGTGGCGTGTGGGGCACCATTTTCGGAAAAAAGCGTGGCGGGGAAAGGGTTAAATGACTATTCATGTTTCCTATGGCCAGCAACTTAATCTTTTACAGTTTTCTTCATATTTTCCCATTTCTTTTTTAATACTTTGCTGCACCTAGATTAATAATTAATAATACTCCATTAATACTAGATTAATACTCCATTGCTTAGCAAGAAATAAACATTTTATTAATGTTTGCCTATATTAGAAGTGCAAAATAACATTATAAATACCTGTTAGTTGTGTTCTGGGAATTGAATTCTAATGCAATCTTATCCCACTGCGCTTGTTTTGCCAGGATACCGCATCACTCTTTTTATTTTCAATAATTTTAAAATATGTGATACACATTTTTTGTAAAACCTCCAACATAATTGTGAAGTTAGGACTTCTTTTTTGGGTGTATCCATAGTATTCTGAAACAGAAAACGAACCTTTACGTTTTGTTTTAAAAATCAAAGCAAAGATCTTTATTAAAATACTTTAATTTACAACGATTCTATAAAATCTTTACGCTTGGAAATATTTTTAGGGAAGGTAACTCACACTCACACTATTAAGCTTAAAATATAATCCACATATAAAATAAACCGTGAAAATACTTACAAAGTAATTCTTTTTGGTAACCAATCCAAATACAGTAGATTCAGACTACGGCGGGATTGAAATACGCTTAGAATAATAACATATTCTAAGGAAATACGCCATTTTTAAATTAAGCTTCACTAAACATTTCCAATGTTAATTGCCGAGCTGTGCTTATTTACGAATAGATAACTAACTTGTATAATGTTCACTAATGCGTTTATTCAACCAAACATGTATACACTATCAGTTAATGGCAATATTAGTGAAAAATTATGATAGATTCACAGCTCGCGAACGCAGCACGAGAGTAGGAGCGACACATTGAGTAATTCGTGGCTGACTGGCTGGAGTGCATGGCGCGGCGGCCATTCTAGCCAACTATGATTGTTTTAAATTAAATAACTTACTTATCAATAAATAGACAAGTATGCTCGTCTATTTTTTACCGAACTTCATGTTTATTTTTAACCAAGTATGATTGTCTAAAATTAAATAACTTACTTATCAATAAATAGATAAGTATGCTCGTCTATTTTTACCGAACTTCATGTTTATTATTAACCAAGTATGATTGTCTAAAATCAAATAACTTACTTATCATGAAATAGCAATGTAATCTGTCTATTTTTACCCGAACTCGGTGTCAATTTCTAGCCAACTATGATTATGTCTAAAATTAAATAACTTACTTATTATGAAATAATAACGTTAGCTTGTCTATTTTTGCTAGTTTTTGTTAGGGGTAAAATTAAACGAGTCGGTTATTTAGAAATAAATGAGTACTTTGTAAATAACAACCAATCATTTTTAGCAATACTTGCTTCTATAATATTAGCAAAGCTCTATTGCCCATTTTAAATATGTCTTGGTTGAATGCAGCCGAGTAATTTTTAACAGAGCTAAATTGGTACTTTGCTAAAGCAAATTTTTTTCAGTGTAGTAACTAACTCCTTTTCAACGTTTAATGTTCTTCATTACTCTGCCAGGCAACGAGCCCTGGATGCGGTCGATAGCGAATCTTATAAATGACTAGTAGTTTGCGATTACTGCTGAAAAATTCTAACACTTCACCAGAGTCTTGACCTACTTACCGGCCGAAGAGTTCGTAACTTTATAATTTTAATAAGTGTTTAAAGATTTTAAAGTGTAAAACGCTATTGTTGCTATTAAAAAGTTCGTCTCGAGTTTAATGAAGCACAATTTAAACAAATTGTTCCTTGTATTGCACATGACATGATCTTATACTTAATTTTTAACACTAACATGATGTGACTTATAAGATTTGTATTGCAATCTAAAATAAAATATGAAGGAACTTTTATTAACTGCCTTGTTTAACAAAAGATATCATTATTCGTCAAGTAAAATACTGTGAAGTAATCAGAATTGGGTAAAGAGAGACGGATAAGCTAACAACGACAATAATTGGTGACTACAAATGCCTAAACGGAGTTAGAAAGCCAATTAAGTCTAACAACGAGACCAAATCACTTATCTTTAATTAGATACCTAATGCCCAAATGCGTGTTTCATTATGTGTTTTCTCAGGAATAAAATGTCTCCTTACAGCGATCCCGGTCGCCATTTTTCAATTCTAATTTAGGGACAAACACGTCGATACGCCCGAGAGGCTTAAAACAAAATGAAAATCATTTTTAATCACGGAGTTTAAAATTAGTTCTCTTTGAGCTGCGTGCCTTCGCGGAGGCGGTTCAAAGAGGCCGACAAAAAATCTGTAACAATTACCCGTAACAAAAAGGGAGGAAACAATATTTAAACGAAGGTTGGCTATACCTTTGAGGGGCAAAGCGACTAACAATAAAGCAGCGTTCCGAGTAATGCAGCTGCGGGAATACTTCATAAACTCGGCCATTTAGCAGGCGTCTATTTGCTTAAGCCAGCGGTTCAACGTGTACCTTCCTATGTCTGCTAGCGTCCTCCGATTTCATAATTTGGTGCACAGCATAAAGTGTGAGTTAGCTAGAACCAGCCAACGGGAATTATTTCTATTAATCAAACATACGGCAATGTTTCAACTCTTTCGTGGACTAGTGGTTAGGCCGCGCGTACAATCTAAAAGCTCGTTAGTTTTACAATGATAGTAATTGGCCTCGAGTAATACGCTGTCAATGAAGTCCCTAGCATATAGTTAATGGGAAAAATTTCGTGAAACACGTACAAAAATACATATCTTTTGACGTGAGGCACAACTTAAAGTTGTTTGTTTTTTTATAATTTTCAAGACATCCAATACTATTTGTTGAAAAATTGTTACCACACAATTATTCTTAGAAGTTGATTTATAAATGAAGAAGTTATATCTCTGTTATTTCTCATCTTTGGATTAATCTTTTAATAAATGATAACAAGTTGCTTCGTTGCTACTTACCTGTCTTAAACAATAGCGTAGTAGACTTAGAACTCCGCCATAAGCGAGCTCCGAACATTGTGAGAAGCAACATAAAATCCGATCTCTGCGTTACCTTTTATTGTTTTCACATCGAGATGAACTCGTGGCCCTAATCTTGCTTGCAGATCTGCGGAACATCCGCGCGGGAGGTTGGCAACTTTGGCACACGTTCAGAACGCTGACGTAACACCTTTTTTATTGTGAAATATGGAACCGAATTGTTATACGCAAACGTGATTTATTACCAGCATGCTTTTGAGAATTTAGTCTATGCCAAAATCGCACCAGTTTTAATTTTATCTTGGATATTCAGAGTTGCTTTTGTGAATTTGAAAATGGAGGTTGAATTTGCATTTGTTTAGTTGTGATCTTTGGGGCACCGGATGACAATTAAATATTTTAGATGAGAAGTTTGGGACAAGGTAACTTTCTATTTGATTACTGGCTGGATGATATTATATTTGGTGCAAATAAAACTTTCTTATAATACTCGTAATTGTTTCTGGACAACAATTATCAAAACAAGAATATTTGAAAAAATTAAAATTCGCCAAATAAATCACTACATATTACATTTTTGTATTCATCAGAATCTATCACTTTTGTACTCAGACAGCTTGATGAAAGGAAAACAAAAGTGACCGTAGACCGTCCTGAGAACAATCTAAATATAAATCGTCAGGGTTACCAACTCAAAAAACTTAATTTTTAAAGAAGGGCTTTTACTTTCAATTTATGAAACAATTCTAGGGAGCTAATAGTCATAAGGACTGTTGAAACATTTTGTTTATTTGTGAATACACTCGAGAGCAATTGAGGATTAGGGTTGTTACTTTTGAAAGGCTTTTTAAGTGCAGATTTGACGTTTTCACTACGATAACTTTTTATAGAATATAAATAATTACTACAGTTATTGACGTCGATAAAAACTAAAATGTAGTTCACTCAACTTGCTCTTTACGTTTTTACGTCTACAAAATTAATAAATAATAGTTAGTAAGGAATGATTTTTGATGCCACTGTCACATGTTAAGTACCTACATGCTATAATAGTTTAGGTTGTATTCCAACAATCATAATAAGTTAATCATAATAAACTTGTAATTAACAGCTTAAAGATTTAAAGCTGGTCATTTCAGTCCTTTGATATTTCTCCACAATGTAAGCACTGACTCTACGAGTAAGTCTCACACAGTTCTTTAAAGTATTTTCATTCGGAAAAGAAGAAAGAAAAGGCCTTAGACGTTTCACTGTTAACGTGATAACCCTGTAGTGGCTGAGTCTTTCGCCGAAGACAATGAGTGGATTACTGCCGAGCCATCTTAAGCCGCACTTGTCTGTTTACCTAATCATCATTAACGCTGGTTCTCAATTCAGTTACATCAGCACGAACACACGAATAACCAAAATTAAATATTAGGCGGAAACTAATAACGCACATCACGGAAGAAAGCGATTAACACAATATAACGTTAGTTTTTCCTTAATACCCATAAAAATGTGAAAGTAACATAATATAAATATTCTTTAAGGCACACAAAACAAATGAAAATAACAGTTTAAAAGATTTATAGTCGTTCAATATAAGTTATATCTTATTGCTAGAAGCGATCTTTTTGAGGAAACCTTCAAGTTAAGGACAACTGAAAGAATGTATGTATGTATATTAATTTGAGTGAAGATTTTATTTTTAAACATTGCTATAAAGAAATATGAAGGACAAAGTAAAGTTTTTTAAAGAAAATATCCCTTGGGATCGCGAAATGGCCCTTTTGTCGGGGACCGAAATCTTTGCGGGTTAGCGATAGTTTATTTATAAATAATAGATAGAAACATTCACACAGACAAGGTAACTGAGCTGTGTGAGCAAAGTGGTTTCAAATTAGTGCAGCATTGGTCCTTAATTTAACAAAGTTCAACGCCCATGATCTCGTGAAAATGTTGGAAACAATCACCATAAGCGCAGTCAATATATAAAATAGTACATTTCAACGTACCTTACTAAAATTACCTTAAAAAAATTACGCGCGGTTGTAACCGGGATCACAGATTACTAAATACCTAAGTAACTAGGTAACCGGGATGTATAGAGGAAAGTTTCTTTTCCTCGCAAAAACATTGAACGAATTTTACTAGTTATTATAGCTTAACATAGGAATAAAACAAGTAGACTACTTTTTAGCTATGTAGGTACCTAGAGCACGAGTACTAGTATATTGTTTTTCTATGCGTCTAAAGCCTTAAGAGCCCTATAAAATGCCTTCCACAGTTAAAAGCATTAATAAAAACAAAGGACAGTAAAATCTTTTCACCTGACGCCATTAACCCAAGATACAGGCATCCCAACAAAATTTTACATTCTGGCACTTAAGTCTGCGTGTGTAAGCTTTATATTGTGTACCCTTTCATGAGCGACTGTACTTTTATCTATTGATCTTCGCGAACTCATTTATGTTAAGTGAAGCGTATGTGCAAGAGGCAGTGAAGGCTAATTAATTTGTGCCCAACAAAGGAGAAAAGTACCTACATTAAAGAGGAAACACTCAACTGTGTATTTTGTCGTTAAAGTAAATATTCTAAAAGCGTGTTTAAAAGTAAGTATTTTGAGAGGACCTCTCTAGTCTTGTTGTTAAAATTCTTGGCTTCGATGTCAGATTCTGAATTTTCACTCAGGTTGGGCAACATTTTTCGAATACAGCTCGGATTTGTAATTAATTACCAATTCACACTTGGCAAGCGTAGATAATTTAATTAAAATTTATTTCAATGATGGAGGTCTTTATTTTACCCACGCTATAACCATAGCTGTCATATTTCGTTATTAGAGTCACGATAATAATACCTGCCTGCTTTGTTCGCACACGAGTAGAGGAAGAAAAACATGATACATTCCTGGTGACACAGTAATAATAAAACGTGCGACAGATTTTAAAAAGCCTACGTATCATCCAAACACTTTATAAATTAAACGGAACATACATATTGCAATGAACCGGCTTTTAAGGAACCGTCTATGTCATTTTGTGAACATTTTAATGAGTTATGAACAGTGAGGCGCGTGTTCGCGCCGTCGGCAATTTCACTCCATCACGGGTTGAGCTTGAAAGGAATGGAGCTGATATAATTGTATTTGAATATTAATTTGTCGCGTATAGACGTCGTTTAAAATTGCATAGAATAATATTTTAAGGTGTGATCTGAGCTTTGGTGAGATAGAATTAATGTCTACAACATCGTTAGTAGTACTTTTGGATAGTAAAGTAAAGAGAGCATTTTGTTTCTGAACAGTGACATAGAGAAGAAGAATGCCCTAGTACTTAATTAATTACTGTGAGATTAATAGCATGCTATTTTCCACCATACAATTAAAAGTAAAGGTACAGAATATCTAATATTTACCTAATTGTCATTATGTTCAAGTTAGGATTTTCAATTTCTGAGGGAGGTAAACGAACTTGTGGGTAACTTAATAGTACTGAAAAAGAAAACATATACATTTACATTTACAACAATGAATATTAAAGTATAGGGAGAATATTTGAAAAACAAATTTTACGTATAAATTTTCGATATACCTACCCTCAATCGTAAAATTGCAACCGCTTCGCCATTGCTTTTTAAAATTAACAATTTCGATTTTTTAAATCATATTAGTAAACCCGTGAGTTAAACCGTCGAGTTTTTGTAGTTGCAAGTCGCGCCTTACATCACAATGGCCGCAAACTTCTCTCATCGCATCGCCGAACACTTTCCGTCTTGCGGGCTCCGGCGGAACACTTTTTGCGTTACATTCGGTTCGACGTCGCAGCTTAACACCGCACCGCTTTGTTTCCAAATCGCGGCTCAGTTTTATGCCCATAATAATCTTTTATTCTAACTCTTTTCATTTCTTTAATTCCATAATCATGCCTATTTATCGTGCGAACTCATATTATTTGTTAATCTATACTAATATTAAAAAACGGAAAGATTTGTTTGTTTGTATTGAATAGGCTCCAAAACTACTGAACCGATTTGATAAATTCTTTCACTGTTGGGAGGTTACATTAGCCCCGGGTGACATAGGGCTCTTTTTATCCCGGAAATATGGGGGAAGGGGGATATTTGAAAAAAGGAATTACGCGCATGTGAAACTGCGGAGGCATTATTATTTAGAATGTTGTTTCCGTTGACTTAAATCACAAAATACCCAATTATAGCAAGGTATTTTTCTGATATTTTTACACACACAGTACACCAAGTAAATTAGGCTAGTTTTCCAACACTGATATGTGGGCAATAGCGTTAACGTTGAATCTTTTATTTACCTTCACGCAGCCTAGTCGTAAAAACTTTACAACGAGCCGAATCAGGAAAATGACGACCCCTGCCTGAGACAGGGAGCTTCAAAACTTTCCGAATGAGAATAAAGTGGGCTGTCAAATGGAAAAATGGCAACCATACGTCGGGGATTCTATAAAGGCCACAATGTTTGTTCACGTGTTGTTAAATTGGAAGAAGACGTATTTTATGATAACGTGGCGAGTTGTAAACATAAGTTTTTGCGAGGAAGTTCTCGCATTACGGAGTTCCGAGAACTTGCTTCGCCGCATCGTTGAACACTTGCGTCGCGGTCGGCTCCGGGCTTATAATGTCTCCTCGGAGAATACTTTTGTGTTATTTGGAGTTGACATAGTCAGGGATTCGTTTCCATTCTTCTTGTCTGAACTGGTAAGTATTGAGTTTTCTCTCCTTCATCATTTTTTTTCGTTTGCCGGGCGCTTTGTCTCGATCTTGATGGGGAATGTTTGAATCATAATGTCAAGTCCATTTATTACAATGAAAAAAATGTCGTGACACGGCCTTAAACCTTGATTATTATAATTTTTGGATATATTAATCAAAACAGTATATAAAATACATGAGAAAAATAGTGGAGAAAATTTCGCTTATCAGGAAAAGCCAGGAAAAGGTGGCCTTTGAAGAGGCTCGTAGTAATATAAGAGTATGAGGATCGAATATGGAACGGTCTGATAATAAAAAAAATGTTTATAGAATATGTTTTATATTAAACTGTACAGGGAAAATAAATCAATTCCTGGAATTACTAAGTTAAAAATACACAGCAAAGACATTTGAACATGAGATTCTGAGTTTGAGTTTTTAGTTACCATGGAGGAAAAAGGAATTTCCTAAGAAAATCTTCACATTTAGATAACACTGTGAAACCTTGATCCAATTCATATTCATAGCCAACGTGCTGTATACACAAGCTTTTACGGAAGCTTATTCAGTACTCCTATACTACATAAAGAAAGAAGCAAAAATATAATTAATTATTTATTGAACACAATAAGGTGGAATCTCTTATTTACCGTTATTCACTTTCAATCAGAGAGCACGTTAAAATAAAAGCATTCCACGAACATATCATACTCAGGAGCAGGGGTGTCGAAATGTACTTATTTGCTTAATCAAAAGGGTCTATGTTATATTTGTTTTTATTTTTACGTCTGATGTTTCTGAATTAGCTGTTACCTGGAAAAGAATATCATCGAAATACAAATTGAAAATGTTGTACTGTACTGTAATAATGTGTAAAATAATGTACTGTAATAATTGTACGAAACGCTGTAATAATTCATTAAATGTTGCGATAAATTGATTTAAAATATAAAGAATATGCTCAACAGAAGGATAATAGGCCATTATTGCTAAAAAATTAATACAAATTATTTTGATATACTCCCTGTTAACTAATTTGATGCTCACCTTAAACTATACTTTCCATAGAGTGTACAAAAATTCTAATGAACTTTCAAGTTAAATATTGTTTATGTGAATACCAGATTTCACTATGTGCAGTCGAAATGTAAAGCCTTATAAGATTAAAAGACTTTCATAGCAAGAAAAACAAAGTGATAAATACTAAAAGCGCTCTACATTAAATCTTCGCTTAATTTTTATGCGAATACGCCCTGCTTATTGCGGAACTTGTATTACAATAAGATGATTATGGAATGTTTGGCAGGCTCGCCCGCCCCGGGGAGCGGCGTGAGGGCGGTGCGGGGCGATGGGGTGTCTGCCTGCAATAAAACTTATGCGCCGTAGACTGGTGCCCCGCCGCCGGCCGTCTGCGGAGCGGATCAACTCTTGACGCGAAATACCCAAACGAATGTGATTACTGCTGGCGACAACACATGATATTTGTAATATTTTGATACTCATTTGCTACTTTTGTGCACATGGCTTAGTTTTCTCTGTCATATAGTGTACTGACTACCGAAATTCTCGAATAGATTGAATTGAATGGATGTCGTAAAAAATATCAGCCGTGCAAAATGATTTTCTATCTAAAATCAAATTGCTGTATGAATTAGTCATATTATTTAATTTCCCTTCGTGGCTATACTGGGAAAATCACAGTGGCTACGGGGAATACTCGTATTACCTATACGTAGGTAAACATATTTGTATAACGAAAGTAAATCCATGTGCGAAAGCTAGTAATTTGTTCTTTTTTGTTTAATATTAGTGTTTGGTTTGTCTTCATAGGCGGCAAAACTTTACATAAATATGAAAATAATACAAATGTCATAAATATACATCGTTATCGCGCGGGCAGTTTGGGGGCGACGCATAGATGACCGAAGGGCTGTCACACGTATATAACGAGTATTAGAATATTTGCATGTTTTTTTATTCTTTAAATTAAAGCCTTTTTTGTTATGTATATTCCTTATGAGGATAAATACCTTATGAGGATAAATAGAATATTATTTCTATTTTGATATTGAATTTAAAATTGGGACAAAGTAGTGTAGAAGCGTTGTTTAAGTTAGCAACACTTTCTCTGAGGGTTGATTCAGTCCAGTAAGTCAGAAATTGACATCATACAGCTATAAATGAGTAATTAGGATAAAAATAACATTTTCATAAAATTGGTTAAGTTATCGAAACCGAAAAAAATCGTAAGGTAACATTGTTGTGTCAGTGGTCGATTTAGGATTACAAATAGATTAAATGCATAATATCGATTTAAAAATCGATATTTTTATTGGTCAAATATAATTTTTAAAAAAAGATCCATGCGTGGCAACCCTATTCATCAGTATCCACGCGTCGCCCCGAAACTGCCCGCGCGATAACGATGTATAGTCATAAACTATGTCCTGAGTAGGATCCAATTTAGGAGCAGGACTAACAATGAAATCTGTATCTGTACATAGTAATTCTAATATTATTCTATAAATAAACTATTTGCGAAGGGTAAACATAAATTACAAAGCAAAGTCATAAAATGTTCTAATATTTTTACTCCGATAAAAAATCCATTGTCTCGAGACAGTAGGTAGAGTTAGAGAGAGAGAAAATAAAGCTTAAAAATCACAATTTCAGTTGAGACTTCACGAAGAGTCTGTGAATACACAGGACATCGCCTAATTTGTCTGTAACAGACGTAGCTAAGCAAATTGAAAAAGGCATTCATATTTTGAATATGGGTCGTAATGTGTGTAATACATACATACCTACACGCATGATATGGTTTAAGATCTTTATTAAAAATACTCAAATATTATTCACTTGCGTGAGAATACTTCACAAACATAATTCTGCCTATATTAAATATGCACGTGACGTTTTGTAAAACGAGGGTTAAACAAATTATATTTCAGACAAATATAATAAAATGCTCAAAGAACGAAGAATATCGCTTCCGAATTTTTATTCTCATTCAGAAGGTGAATGGGAATAAATGTAGTTTAAAAATACTCTCTAAATCATTCTTAATATACATTACACATGTTGGTAAAGTATTAACACATCGAAACCATTATCATAAATAAAATCCGTGCATCTAAATTATAACTTGTACTCCGTCATTTAGGTTAACAAGTCTAGTCCTTTGTTTTGCGTAAATGGGTCTGTTCCCAGCTAAAACCCTAGAGTTTCAAAAGAGGTCAGCCTCTTCGCTGGTACTAAATTATCCCGCGTAGCGTGTGTCAGCCGCTCCGACAATGGCCGACTTCACCGGGAGAAAAAACGCGGGAAATTTCTTCCTACCTTTGTAATTTTTTTTTTCTGTTAGACACGGGCCACGGCTCGTGTCAAGTTTTTAAACGATTCACGTATCCTCGAAAATGTTTGTGTATCGTGAATAAACTGCAACTGTGATATTTGATATTTTGATTCATCTACTTTCTTGCTAACGTACAGTTTGTTCTGTTTCAAAGTGGTTTCATATTTTTTAAGTCGCATAGTGCCAGTCATCTCAGTGATCGAGCAATCCAAAATAGATATATTTGAAGAAGTCACAAACACTAATCAAGTAATTATTATTATTAGGAGCCTGTACTGTCCCACTGCAGGGCAAAGGCCTCCTTACCCTCTTTCCATCTTTTGCGATCTTGAGCAATGGTGTGCCAGTTGGCGTCAAATGAGTCAAGCTCATCTCGCCATCGCCTTTTGGGTCCACCGAGTGGATACCTACCAACAAAGTAACTAATCAAGTAGGTGATATAAAACGTAGAGTGAATAACAAAGGTAAACATACTTACCCAAGTACTTCTAGATGTTTTCTGTAGTTTCCAGCAATTTCGCAAATCGCAATCTTCTCTTTGTAGGTCAACAACAGTTCTCTGAATTTTATAAACTTGCCGCAAAGCGCTTTACTTTTCCTACGTATACGGTAAAGGGTCTCTTAATCCATCTAGCCCCGGAAAACCAGACACAATAAAAAATCTATTGCTTACGCGACACCCGGCTTTCGGTCGGGTGTAGATGGGTTAATGCCCTATTGCCGGGGTAAGGTTTTCATTAATATAAATAAATCATTCTTACAGGCCCTGATTAAGAGTTCTGACCGCCCTAGGCTAATTATGAGGACGCGCCCCCTCCAGGTGTGTTACCGACGGGTCTAAAAGTAGGAACTGAGTAGAGTAGTATTATGATTAACATGGTTCATACTACCTATAAAAGTTTTCAAATCGATCTGCAACCTCACGCATTACCTAAAAGACCAAAACCATGACAAGTGACTGCAGGCTACCAAGTAGTAAACCAAATCCATCTCGTGTTTGGCAGCATGACTTGTATTGGCTTAGTTTCTATCATAGAGTAATAATATTATTACTCTATGGTTTCTATAGACCCCTTAGGCCGCGTGGTCCGATCGGCTTGTCCGATCGATCGGACCACCATGTTTTTTAATTCCTGTTGGTTCGATTGATCGAACTCTAAAAGTTCTCGTGGTCCGATTATCGAATTACTGGGACTATTCATTTCCGTAGAGACCGATTGATCGAACAATTAGGTCGTTTTTTTCCTGTTAAATCGATTGATCGGGCAACGATATTTGTCTTCGTTATTTTTTTAAAATTCATTTTAAGATCGTGAAATAACAGAAGATTGTAAAAACACAAGAAAGCAAGTAGTAAAAATTTGTTCTTTTATTTAAAATGAATATTTTAAAGACAAAAGAAAGTAAAAAGTATTTTTTTAGTCATGTATTTTTTTAAAACAAATGAATATTATAAAAACATAAGATAGAAAGTAGTGATGGTTTAAAGGATTTCTTTTGTTTTTTTTTTAAATTAAATTAATCCTACTAATAACAATTATAAATGCGTCTGGAAAATTCTTAAAATCTTTTTTATTTGGGTTTTTTTAATAACAAAGGAAGATCATAAAATCCATATGAAGTTGCGATTTTTTTTATATTTGAAAATCGTGTAAGTTTGTTAGTTACGTCTTGTTATTTATTTACGTAACATAAAAAATTGTGACACGAAAATGATTATTCAGAACCAAAATACGGTAGGGCCATTTTCACTACCTTCTGATAAGTGGCAAATAGCCGATCCGTCAGATATTGTAACAAGTTTTTCACAAAAATGTCATGTCAAAAATCTGTCAGTTATACTATCTGCTTATCAGAGGTGGTGAAACCGGTCCATATTGTCGTACTAATCCGGGGGCTTCGTCGTTTGACCCCGGTCCCGAATACACCGCGGTGTCAAACGCACAAGGACTCTTTTTGAATTGGCCGTTTGACACCGTTAATAATATCGCGGTGTCAAGCGGGGAATAACGTTTTTCGACTTCGTCATTTGACACCGCCAATAAAAATCTTAATTTTGTTTGTTGTACAGTTGAGTACACAAGTAAGTTGTAGATTGGAAGGATTCTTTAGTGAGTAGATACTTATCAATAAGGTAGCGCGAGTGATTTTTATGATGTCACGTCTATATGCTACAGTAATTCCTTACAATCTGGTAAAGCAAATTTATGTTCGCCAGCTTTCGTTATAAAATAAATCTGATGAAACAAACAGAATGTTAATAAAAATATTTATTTTGATAATAAAAAAAAACAAGATCATACTATTACAAATCGCAGATTGATAAGATTTATGAGTTGTACAAGCACAGTTTGATTTGGCTTGTTATTTTAAAACTTAGTTTGATCATAAGCATTAGTAAATTCCAAACAAGTATTACTCTTTATTATAAAACAAGAAGAAGATGTACTTAACATTTCTTTACAATCACAGTAAGAGTACACTATTCTACAGACTACTTAAAAAAAAAACTTTATAATTTAATCACAGATTGATTTGGTTTGTTATTTTAAATCGAGTTCCACGTCTTATAATAAATAATAATATTGTACTAAGTCATTTAAAATGGTTATTTGTCTTTTTATGGAATGCCATAATAATATTGAAACTAGTCCCAAGTCTGTTGGTGGGTGGGGATAGAGCCCAAATAATTTCATGCATTGTCCTTTATGTGTATAATAGTATGAACGAATTTAATGTTTCAATAAATGAATTACTTGTCGCTTTGTGTATTAACGAAAATTGCGCACTCACTTGTGCACTATAATATATCCTGCGTAGTTGGCTGATCGTAAAAGATTGGCCGCCATAGCCGAATCGGCTAGGAGGACATTATTTATTATTAACGAAAATTTAACTAGGTATCTATATTATGTATAAATAGCTTTTATACAATATAAAAGCATTAATTGGTGGTGTCAGCGGCCACACGCGAAGCGGCTGCCTTGAATGCAATGTGTTGGGCCGCACGCACAGTCGTATGGATATTTTTGCGCTCGCGTTGAACGTGTATAATGCCGCACTGGAGTTGCTATTTTAAAAACACAAGAGTGTGTGTTTGCCGCAGTCAACGTTTTAACAAGCTTAAATGAAGCTAGATGAACAATAAATGACCATATCCGCAAAGTGGCTGATAGTGGTTGGAACTTGGAAGTGAAGAGCTGAAATACGAGCGTGTTATTGGTGCGGCCTATGGGACAAAGTTGTCATGACATAAAACAGATACTGAAATTGGGATATTTATTTCGATGCAATTTTGTCTTTAACTGTACATAAATAATAACAGCGGTGTCAAGTGACGAAGTCGAAAAAAGTTGTTCACCGCTTGACACCGCGGTGTCAAACGGCCAATTCAAAAAGAGTCCTTGTGCGTTTGACACCGCGGTGTATTCGGGACCGGGGTCAAACGACGAAGCCCCCCTAATCCAGCGTACCTAATGAAAACAAAGCACAAACTCAACTCTTGTTTGCTTTATTGTTGTTGAAGTGGTTTGTACTCACAAATTCGCTATGGTCTCACAATTTGAAATCGATCGGACCAGTAGGAAAGATAGAAGAAGTGTGGTCGGACTAAGAGGATTTTTAAAAGTCTCGTGGTTCGAGCGATCGGACAAGATGAACTTTTAAAATGTCGTTAGTCTGATAGTAGGACTACAAGGATTAGAAAAATCCTGATGGTCCGATCAATCGAACCAGCAGGAAATAAAAAACATAGTGGTCCGATTGATCGGATAAGCCGGTCCGGCCACGCGGCCTAAGGGCTATAGACAACTTAGTTTCCTTTGCCATTGAATCGACTTGAGTTTTTTAAATATTTACTCTAGAGAAAACATTTGAAACAGTGAAACATTTTTATAACTGATTAATAATTTATTTGAAAATTATAGTAATTAAGTAATTATTATTAGATTATACAAAAGCCCTTTTCGTGCTTTTATGTTGTAGGGATAATAATTGTGTAATAATTATTTCATTAGAACCAAATAAAAGTGAAGGTTGTCAATAAAAATCAACTATTTATAAAAAGTACAAAAATACGTATAATTTATCGTCGATAAATCGATGGTTGCCACGATAATCGATTTTTTTGGTTCATTCACTTATCACAGCACTAATTATATTTTATGAAAAGCCATATAATTTTGAATCGTTTAATAATAATAAATAATATGGGTAAAATAAGTGACGTCGGATGTGTGTGTGCCGCGTCGCTCGGTCGCAAATTGAGCTGAATATACTTTACTCGCTTACACTCAGGCGTATTTCAGTACATATTGTCTCTTTCTCTGTTAAATTAGCCGGTCTCATTGCGCGCGGCAAGCTAAGGAGCTGGAGCTGTTGCTGCGCTGAGGAGTGCCTATTGTAGTGTGCGGTGCGATTTTTGTTGAATTCGCCCCTCACAGAAACGCGCGTTTACGTGAAGATTGAAGATTATTTTGTATGGGAATTTCAAAATTTAATGTTAAAATCAGGGACTCTCAAGCACACATTTAGTTTTAATGTTTTGTCTAGTTGAAATAAATAGGGTAGATGCAATGATGCTAGATTAGTGCATACGAAGACACGATTTCAGCGCCCCCTCGATCCTCGCGCCCTAGGCTGCAGCCTAATTAGCCTATGGGTAAATCAGGCCCTGCATTCTTACAATGATTTTCATGCTTAGGCTTAATTGCTAATCATCACTTGGGTTAAATTCGGCAAGAGTGATCCAATTTAATTCAATTTCAATATTATCTACACTAATATTATAAAGAGGGAAGATTTGATTGTTTGTTTGCATGTATGTTTGTTATGTTGAATAGGGTTTAAAAAAGTTAAGGGGCATTATGTCTTTGGTAGAAGCGAAGGTATGATTCTTGCTTAAAATAGACACGGAAATCGAATTAATAACAACTACCCACACACAGGATCTAATAATTACATTGAATATTTAATGGTTCCGATCATTCGGAATAATCGGAATATTTCCAGTCGGGTGTCTTTCAACGAAATGCTGTGTCTTTTACATTGAACTAGCACCTGTTACCGATTCAAAATGCTAGAAAAATGCGCCAGACATTTACAATTAGATATTAGGAAACTTGTTTTGGATAGTTAAACAAGCTGCCTTTCAAAGACTTATTAAATATGAAATAAAAAATTAATCACAATTTATTTCCCTACTTAATGGTTAGAAACTATGTACATTTACAAAAAAAGTCTTATTAACTATACAGAAATCCTGTCTGAAGTTTAATCGTATAGAAGAACATTGTGTGAAAAACTTGTCAGCAAAGTGTTTCGGTAGTGGATGACATTATCCCTTGTGGAATGTCTGGCGGACCCTACCAGTGACTGTCGAATGTCTTCAAACGATCTGCGAGGACGCGGCATCTACTAGGGTCCCGTATGTTTTAATATAATTCAAATGGAGATTGTATTTTTTTTATATACTAGGTCAGTTGGCAGACAGGCATGCAGCCCACCTTTAAGCGTGGTAAGCGGTCACTGCGGCCTATTCCATGAGGGACGTTTTACTGATCTTTGAGCCTAATTTCAACTATACAAGCTCCCACATTAAACTTGCCAGAACACGGTTAGAGTTATTATGGCGACAGAGAGAATGCTTTAAACGTACCCTTCATCATCAGCCTATATACGTTCCCACTGCTGGGACACAGGCTTTATCTCAATCGTGAGATGGTGTGGGCTATACTCTGGGCGAAACCACCTCCTCCGGTTTCACTTTCATACCCAAGGGGACGTGCTCGTTCCCGTCTTTTGCGATTACCAAACCCGCGAGGATGGTGGTACAAACTAGTAAGACTCTGAAGAAGCTCATTTGAATTGCGGAGACGCGTCGATGGTCTAGTGGTTTAAGTACCAGGCCGAGATAACGAGTACCCTGTGTTCAATTCTCGGGTAGAGCTATTTATTTGTTTTGATTTTTTCGGACACAGCTTAGATTTTTGATCACCAATCCACATTTGGCGAGCGTGGTGATCAAGCCAGTACCCATGATTGTAACGATAACTTAATTTCAAAGATGAAGGCCTTTGCCCTGCAATGGGACATAAGGCTGATACTTTATATCGCGGGGATGGAACCCACAGCCGGCCTCCTGATTTATTTATAGACCTGAGCATAGGTTTCTCGTATACTATGTGTAATATTTTTAACAAGTTCCTTAAATTTTGGTAAATAAGTAAATTACATTTTGAGTGCGAAATTAATCTCACCTTAATAATCCTACGCGTTTGAGTTTAAGCCCCAAGCTTATGTTTATGTTTATATGTATAAATATACTCTCAAACTCTTTATCAAAGCCTCGAAGAGTTTTATACATAAACAAGGGTGCCTTTTCTCATATACCTACTTGTGAACTCTTCTACTTTTATAAAGAATCCGTTTTAATTTTCATATTTAGATTTTGTTGAAAACTTCGATCAGTATTCATTTCTTGTCTAGCTCACTAACAACATGTCTAAGTCTAAGGCCCTTCGTACACAACGCTACGCAAGTCTCCGATACTAATGTTGTATACTACTTTAGTATCGAGTCGCGAGTATCGAGTAGCGCACGGTCCGTACACACGGCATTGAATCGCACGACGTGAATTGCCTATCTTTAAATATAAAAATGAATTGCTGTTCTTTAGTCTCGCTAAAACTCGAGAACGGCTGAACCGATTTGAGTAATTTTAGTCTTGAAATATTCGTGGAAGTCCAGGGAAGGTTTAAACGATGAGAAAATATGGAAAAAAGATAGGGTTTAAATTAATATGCTTTATATTAAGAGGTATGTGATACGAAGTTCACTGGGTAAGCTAGTTCAGTATAGTTATATAAACAAGGATATTTCTCCACCTCAGAAACAAAGATATTCAATAACTGCTCCGCCATCTTGAAAATCGCCGCGACTTAAGTAGCGACGACTTCGGCAGGCAGGTATCGCAGGAGTGGCGCGACGCGAGTCGCGCGACGAATGTCGGCGACGCGACTAGTGTACGAGCCTCAATGGATTTGTATCGGTAGTCGCTTGGAGACTAAAATCGCCGAGTATCGGAGACTTGCGTAGCGTTGTGTACGAAGGGCCTTAGAAATATTGATTATGTCTAGTACGAGTATATAAGGCATCTTTGTATCTGCACCAAAGAGAAGAGAAACAATAAAAAAAAATTAAACCGACTTCAAAAAAAAAAAACAAAAAAAAACTACCTAAAAACACTGAAAAGCAAAAAATAATTTTAATAAGACATTCATCAAATGCGCTTATTGTCTACAACGTGCTAGGTAGGTACCTACTAATCTGTTTGAAGTCGGTGCCAAGCCAAATAGTAGGTACCCAGACTACGTACCTACGTCCGCGGATTATTTGTAACCCTGTATAATACATAAATTATTAGGTATGTATCATTTTTCATTACCTTTGGCTTGGCACCGACTTCAAACAGATTAGTAGGTACCTACCTAGCACGTTGTAGACAATAAGCGCATTTGATGAATGTCTTATTAAAATTATTTTTTGCTTTTCAGTGTTTTTAGGTAGTTTTTTTTTGTTTTTTTTTTTTTGAAGTCGGTTTAATTTTTTTTTAAAAAGTTTGTTTATTTTTCTATTTTTAGTGTGAATAATACGTAGGAGTGAGTAAAACTCTCTCATAATATTGATAACGAAAATACGAGTAAAATAGTAGAATTGTATTATTTGACAATATTAGGTATTCATTAAGTGTTCAGCACCATTCAGTAGACCAACTAAAGATGCAGCCCGCAAGAAGGACATAAGAATTAAGAAGTCGTACCCTTTAGCTTCCATCATCATAGTTGTACCTTCCATCATCAGCTTAGCTGCAAAAGTACATGAAATACAACTAACGGTCCACATATTCCTACAACACTGAAATAATTATCCCCTAACTCCTAACCGTTAAGGAGTTATACCTTCCATCATCAGCTTAGCTGCAAAAGTACATGAAATACAAATAACGGTCCACATATTCTTACAATACTGAAAGAATTATCCCCTAACTCCTAACCGTTAAGGAGTTGTACCTTCCATCATCAGCTCATCAACATAAAGTGATGTCTATAGGACGCAAAAACTTAAATGGCTTCAGAAAAAACAAGTAACGCGTAGTGTGCGCCTATAAAATTTGAGGTTTGCCCTTGATTTTCCCGGGATCCCATCATCAGATCCTGACATGGTGACAATGGGACCACCTCGGAACTATGCACTTTCAAATAAAAAAAGAATTATTTAAATCGGTCCACAATTGACGGAGAAATCGACGGACATACATAAAAAAAAAAAAAAAAAAAAAAAAGTTCATACAGTCGAACATAGAACCTCCTCCTTTTTTGAAGTCGGTTAAAAATCATTATCATTTGTTTGCTTTAATGCATGTATTCTTTACAAGGGGCAAGAGTAGTAAAAAAATAGGCGAAAAATATTGAATAACTTAAAAATGAACCCACGTGCCTATATTAAAGTATCATTTTCCGTTTTGTCACGGAACCTTAACTGTCGCAAATTCTTCGCACCTAAATGTTTCCGTTAGGTACTACACAGGCTCGACAAATACGCTTTGTAGGTCAACGCGAGTGTTTTGCAATTTACTCGAAGCGAAACCAAGCTGGAAACTCTTCTCTTTGCCAAAAAAGTATTCATTCTGTTTTTCATTTTACTCCAAATTAAAAGTAACAAAAAATAATATTTATGGTTTTCATATTATTAAGTTTACTGTATTTCAGAATTTAAGTAGTTATAGTTTATTAATGTCAATTCCCTGCTTAAAAATCACCATCGTTCCGTGATTTTCAGCAGTTGATCGAATTAGTTTTTTGTTTCAGTAGCTTGCGTTTTGTTTCCATAACACAATACTTACTAAAACTTTATAATAACTTAATACTTCATTACAAATCTGCCAAACCTCAAAACAGTTGGTCGTCAGTAGTTCTTTTACAATCATGATAACATTTTTATTGATATAAGACAATTACGAACAAAACTCTATAAAATAATAAAAATAAAATGGAATGAAAATTAATTAGATTGATAAATCTAAAACAAAATATTCTTAATTCATAAATAATTGTCAATTATATTTATCAATTGAACGTAATCAAACGCCAATTTTTTAAGAATACTATTTATGGATTATGTATAGTAAAAAAAAGTCGTGGGCTCAATTTATACTCTTTACTAATATTATAAAGAGGAAAGATTTGATTGTTTGTTTGTGTGTATTGATTAGGCTCCGAAAGCACTGAACCGATTTGCAAAACTCTTTTACTGTTGGAAAGCTACACTATTCCCGGTGAACATAGGCTACTTTTGACCCCGGAAATGTGGGGGGAAGGGGGTGATAATTGACAAACGAAATGAGTCTATAAAAGTCTATAAATTTTCTTTTTTCGCTAAGCTAATTGGATTTGATCATCAGTACACGATTGTCAAACTCTGATTTGAAATCACAAAAAATGTTAGGTATCTTTTAAAAACTGGCTTTAAAGCTCTCCAGCCTATTAAACCAACCTCAAGATAACCTTTAGTTGCTCATATATCTAGACCAACGAGGCGTCCGTATAAAGTAATATAAAATAGAGACAAAGGCGAAAATAATTCACGCTGTGAATTTATTACACGGAGCATTTTACCTCGGAAAGGTCACCATGTTAACGAGCGGCGAAAATTTTCATTCCATTTTATTATTGTACAGTTTGCTACCGTAGCCGTTATAGATAAATATGATATGATTATCAAAAATTAAGGGACGCTTCATTAGAAATAATTGTCTATTTTTTGCTAAATTGGGTTTTCTGTTTAATATGAGCTCTCAACTGTGCCACGAGAGGAACTTAAGCGGGAATCTAATATCAAAAGCATGAATGTTATATTATTATTATATCCCTACTTGATTTTCGGCTCCTCGGCAAAAAAAATACGATTTTAACCAATTATACAGGAAATATTATAATAATAGGGAACCATGGCACGTAAGACTTTAAAAAGCGATTTCGAACACTAGCGACCTTAGCGCTAACATTGAACTTATTTTGACCTTTATGTGTCTTTTTACATTTAACTATACAAAAATAGAAAAATAACATCTCGTCATATATTATTCTAAAGAACAAAAAGTTTGAAAATACTCGTAAAATCTTTCACGATGAACATTTTGGCAACACTCTCCGTGCTAGGTGGTACGAGGGCAGGATACGAATGAGTTATGATGTGGTTTTCTGAATGTCTGCTCCGAGAATGCGCTGAAGACTTTAGTTATTAGTTCGTGTTCACGTTTTGAGATATAACGCGATTATTCATGTGCCAGATGTTGGCTAAGCCGCTGCCTTATAAATTGACGTGACCCCTATCGGATGGTGTTGCTTGTCACTTTAGAAGCATTTTCTTCACACAATATTCTGTTACTACATTTTTTGAGCGTATAAGAATAAAAAACATGTTGCAATAGTAAGTAATTGCTTAGTGTTTAAAGATTATATATTTTTTATTGAACATACATAAAGGATTTATATAATGCTGACGTTTTACTTCAAATTACAGCATCCCTGATTACGTAAATTAAAACAAAAACTATTACGGATATCGTGTACATACTTATTAAAAGTAAGTTGTTTGAATTTAAATTGTAAATAATAAAGTATTAGGACAAAGGCATCATCCTTCCTTGAAATCGAGTTATCGTTACAATGACGGGTACTGGCCACCAACTAATCTCCCTTAATATTTAAACTCGCTTTATGTTACTACGTGATAAAAAGGGCATAGTCTGTCTGTCTATGAGCTTATTTGATAAGGTGAACACTGAGGTAAATTAAAGGTGGTTTTAATTAATTAAGCAAGCGGTTTATATCCTTCTTATTATTCAACCCAAGTAAAAGCTATCAGACGAATAAAACGCGCACAACATAATTTAATTTTTTCTAGGAAACTTTTATTACGTTGCTAGTAAAATCAAAGGATCCAATTTCCAGTTACATTATTTAAACTAATTCGTTGCACTGTCTTAAAAATTGCTTGTGTTTAATAACATATATTTTGTGAATCTTTTTTGAGTACTTCCACAGATAGTACAATAAGTTTACATTTGGGTGCTAAAACTATATTTCTAAGAGAATGACAAAGCAGAAGTTCTCGTCGAAATTGACATCTAACATAATTATATTCTTGAAAGTGATTGCAGTTTCTAAACAGTTGATTAGCAGTACGATGTCATATTCTACAATCAACTAACTTCCTTAGATTAGTTCATTTAAGAATTGAATAAGTTCGCCTGACTAACTAATCAACGCGGCTCTGGGGAAACCGAAGCTAACACATGGACTAAACGCGTTTAAACTTCGCTCATAAAGTGGAATATTGCAGTTTCGTGATACAGAGAGCGCCGAATGCGCCAGGCCTTGCCGCGCTAAAATACCTATTCGTAGGATAACGTATCCAGGCCGGTATCTGAAAATCACCTGCCAGCAAAATTATATGAGATTTTGCCTTAGTTACTGCGGGATAAGGCAAGGTCACATCCCCAGAGGTTCGTTAGGTTTATTGTGAAATAAGAGTATCGGGCCGAGGGACACTATACCGAATCTTGGCTGAGTGGATTTAAAGAGCTATTGAATTTCAGAGCGTTATTCAAATAAATATGAAAGTACGAATTGGGAACGTTTCTCACGGTTTTATTTTTCAAACTAGCTTAACCTTTGCTGCGCGAGTGAGTATGTAAGCACTGAATATCTCAAATTCTTTTACGTTCTGTAAACTGAATAAAGTTCGTTATTTATAGTAAGTGAAGGTATCACATCATCATGACATACGGAGCCGAAACGTGGACACTTACGGCACGGCTAGTCCACAAGTTTAAAGTCGCTCAGCGAAATGAGGTGATTCGGCAGAGAACTAATGTCACCGACATAGTTTGCCGGATTAGCCAGCTGAAGTGGCAGTGGGCGGGCCATATCAGCCGTAGAACCGATAACCGTTGGGGTAAACGGGTTCTAGAATGGAGACCGCGTCTCGGTAAACGTAGTGTCGGACGCCCTCAGGCCAGGTGGAGCGATGATCTGCGCAAGATGGCTGGCAGGAGCTGGATGCGAGTAGCCGAGGATCGATCAGTGTGGCGAGCATTTGGGGAGGCCTATGTCCAGCAGTGAACTGTTACAGGCTGATGATGATGTGATGGTGATGATGAAGGTATCACAAAGGTTGCCTATTATTATTCTTCTGTGATGAAGTGGGCCGAACATCTTTAGTCCCGAGTCCCACACATGACAGCAGGTCCTTAGACTAAAGTTGTGATGCTTTCGCTTTAAAAATTCAATTTGCACGAAATTGAAGACTGCAATGAGAGTTGGTTTATCATATACATCTACTGATCTAATATAACAACTGATCTGATGATATACTGACCTAATATAACATATAACAACACCTTAAGTTCTCTATACGTTCTAGTCATAAAACTAATCAAGCGAAAAAATTGAAAAGCTATCGTTATCTGACATCTACACAGGATATACTAGAATGTTGGTGGTTTCTCCGGCATCGGTCGTTATGACCCCGTTTCCGGGCAATATTGCGAATACACTATCACACAAAGCTATTTCGAAGCACTACGAAGATTTGTGTTGCAGTAACTGATCTCGTAGATTGTACATTTGAATAAGAAATGTTCAATAATCTTAAAACATGCACTGCCTGACTCTGAATTTGAACTAAACCTTAATCAACGCGAAATTAAGAGATATATAATGACCTTTATGATGCAGATTTACAATGCCTCAGAAAATGCCCACAAATATTGCCGTGTGCAATATATGTGGTAGAGTTGTGCTACAGACAGTTTCACTCGCTCAACTCGACCGGGGAAGTATTACTCTCCTACAGAAGACCGATTTTTGTGTAGAAAGGTAATGAATCGCTTTTTAGGTATGTGCGTGATTCCATTTTGTTGCATTTGGGATTGTAAAGATTTTCCCATTTTTACACCAACTGCACTAACCGGCGCGGGCAACTAGCTAAAAATAAAATATTCACAGTCCTACATGCGTAACAAAGTTGAACAAACCAATTTCGTATCGTCGATTATATGTTCAAATCTAATATGGCAGCTTATGTTTAACCTCGCTTAGTTACATTTGGGCATTAATTATATCGAGTGAACCAGTGTGATAAGTAAATCAACATTTCAGCATGTTGGGAGTAAATTACAGGCTTCCAATCGTAGTATGAAAGGCACAGTTCCAGTAGAGGTCAAAAAATTCGATTAAATATAGGCACAAGATACAATTTTGCGCCTCTGATAATAATCTATTTGGGTTTAAGTGCTGGTAGACGAAAAAAAATATATCGCGCAAAAGAACTTAGCCTCAACAAAATGAATCGCCGTGGGTTATTAACGAATGTTCGATTCCATTATTCTAACCAATCACTACATTAACTCAACCATATTCAGTTCACCATAGACGTATTTAACTTTTATATGCCCCTATATTGCCTACTTTACATATAAATCCCAACATTTTCCCCAAACCAATCTTCCCATATTTACTCAAGAGCAAACACTTTGCTCGGGGCAGATGTAAACGGTTGAATTCATCTGTCGGCTTCAATTTAGTGAATATTCGCGTGTTCGGAACGTAACAAGTATCAGATTATTCAGATCTAATTGACGTCTCAATTTACCGTTTGTCGTCGACAAAGCGATGAAACCCCGCATTAATAAATGATGTGCGGAACCACCGGAACGCTTCCTGTATTCAATTCACCTGTACCAAGCCCTGGTGATCCAATTATAAAGTTAAAATTGCTTTTTGTAATACGTGCGTCTGAATCGCGCGTGCTTCTCTCCCAATCCTCTATGATGTGATGACGTAACATTTTTTAGTGATTTTATTATAGAAAAGTTTTGCTGTTACCACTTTCTAGTATACTATTTCACTATTTTTTAGATTTGGGTATGTTTACTTTATTTCGACTCTAATTTAAAGAAAATGTTGTGGGTTAGAAGCATGAGCGGATAAAATGTGTCTGACGTGTTATTATAATATTAATAAAATACATTACTGGAATAGAACTAATGCACAATTTAGTTTTTTTTTTAGTTGTGAATACAATTTTCCTAAGAAAATGACACCACAATAGTCCGAAGTTTGAATGTTGTTTTTAATGAAGCCTGGGTCGCTAATGTTAAATTAAAAGAAAATGTAGACAAAATAACAATACAATTAAACCGGGAACATCGTATCCGCAGTGTAAATGTAGTGACACGCTGTCTTGAAACAATTAGACCAGCCAGAGGTTCTATTTTCGCCGTTCTAATTGCTTGTGTAACAGGCGCGGGGCGCAGAACCCAATTACTGTATCTTCATGAACATCGACGACGGCTGTCGCTATAGCTACGGCTGAGTGTTTCCTAGCCCACTCAGATAAAGTGAGTGAAAACAAACGCCACGTAGTTACTAACCTAACGACGTAATGTGGTTAAGGCAGTTTGGCATTACAGTTCAACGAGTACTGGATTAAATTTTGTTCAAGCTTCTTTGAAGTGGGCAAGAGACCGAACCCGTGTACTCGTAGGCCAGCGAGACCTAGGGCCGTGTGTTGACCCCAGCGCAAGAGCGTCCCACTACGACCTATACTTCCCGGTTTCTTCTTCACACCCGAAAGGAGTCTGTGCCTGCCTTTCGGCAATTAACCCACTAAGGACTCAACTGTTTGCTGTATTTCCATGACATCGGTAATCGCGACGGCTGCCACTATGGTTAAGAGTGTTTCCTCGCCCACTCGAATAAAGTGTGTAATATTGTGAAAACACAACGTCACGTAGTATCCAATCGAGGTAATTTGATTAGATCAGTTTGGTATAAATTGAGAAACAGAAGAAGTACGTAAGTACTGGCTCTAATTTTGTAAGCCTTTTAAAAGTAGCAAGGGGCAGAACCTAATAAAGTGTATCTTGTCGTAATATATTCAACACCGTTTGAGTGTTACCTCTCCGGGTAAAGTAACACAAACGTAACGTGGTTATTGGCCAATCCAAGTAATTCGGTTAGGACAGTTTGGCTAGTATATTATTACAGTAAAGCGACGTATTTCTAACAGAGACATTTGGAGCTACCGTCTGAATGTTGTACAAGTTCGTTAGTTAGCTCCACCAATCTTAGGAGCTGCGAACTTTACCTAGAACTTGTGCAAGTCTAATCCTTTGCCTTTTCTCAATTATCTCGTTCTATTTCCACTTTATGTTTACAGGCTCTGTGTGGCGGGACTTAATGAGTACTTGTACACATATGTATGAATGAGACTGTTTTAGACAAGTTGTATCTCTTCATTATGTAAAAAATCATAAATGTACTTTATTTTAAAGAGCCACTGTGGCTGAATAATAAATTAAATTTTTGACAATCATTATATAACCAAATATATTTATTATTTTTTATAACTGCCACAGACTAGGGGTTATAGTGATTAGACCAAATGAAATAAGAAAATGTATTTTAATATTAGTCGTGTTTTTACCTCCATATTTATAAATGATAAAGATGATTTTACTCCAATCTCTAGTTTTTAATTTATTAGGAATAACGGGACTGGCAGGCATAGCCTCGGGCTATCAAAATTGCATGTTTTGTTTGACATGTTAACAATTTCACCGGACGTTAAACACGTGTTGCACAACATTGGTCAATTTTACATCGAGTGTTTTCATGTGAAAGCGCACCAATTTGAATCTCTATTTTACAAATTAATGTTATTTCAAGTCCGAATAAAAATATACATAATATTCAGTATAACAGTATGTCTTTGGGCGGCGGTAGTCACTTTCCATCAGATATGCCGCATGCTCGTCTGGCCGCTATAGCGGCCAGATATATATATATGTTATAACATAAAAAAAAAATCCCTGATCCTGTTTACTTATTCACAAAGAGATTTCTTATTTCTCACTCTTTGCCTTACAATGAGAAGTTAATCAACTACATTTGTCAATACATTATGTACATAAATAGATATACACTACATATCATGTTCTGACTGGAATTCAAACTACAAAGTGTATATCAGGGTCACTACCAAACGATACATGCAATAGTCTCGTGTAATGTTAACATCAGCAACTAGGAATTAACACTATAATAATGACTTAATTGAGATATTTGTGTTTGCCGGTCTTTAGTACTAACACGCAGATATAGTTAAAATAATTACAATTTCGAACATGGCTTCCATGTATTATGTATATTGATTTTAATCACAACACACGCTTGTGACGAAGTTAATTATATTTTGTCACGTGTAGTGGGGTGACGAAAACCTACAAGAGTGTGTATGACGAAGTCTTTGTCATTTTATTACCGCTCGGTTATTATTATTATAATGAGGAGTTTAGGCTGACAATATTAATTCGGTGCCGTGTTGAATTCAAATGTGTTGGAACGCAGCAACATTATATAAACATTCTAATTAAGTAATATTGTTGAGATCAAAGATGCTTGATTTAAAGCCTCTCTACATTTTCCATTACGTTGTTTTAAAAAAAAATGGGTATTACAGCGTGGGTTTCTGTTTCATTTGTACTGGTTTCAATTGTTAGGAGCCATATCATTGCATACTAAAGGGGGCTGAACTTTTTCTAATAAGAAGGGTAAACAAAGTGGTTTCTGATGTTTACACGGTTACTACTCATTAAATAACCCAAAAAAGGCACAGACCAAAGAGACTGTGGCAAAAACTATTTTATTAAAAAAATATTAATATGGGAGAGGTACTGTACTTGAAATCAAAGACTTGAAGGCAAGAGGAGCCTACAAGTGATGACGCTTCCTGTCCCTCAAATAAACCGCTTTGGCCGCTTAACATCAGGTGGGCTGCATGCTTATCGGCCAAATGAGATAGCATAAAAACATGAATACACCTAAGACCTAAGCCAACGGAAGCGAACGCTATCGCGGCACGCGACCTCACCGCAATGCAGCTCTTCCATTTGCTTCCACCTTCCACAGACGTAATAATTATCTTTGTTTATAGGGTTCCGTACTTCGAGAGGAAAAAACTGAACTTTTATAGGATCACTTTGTTGTCCGTCTGTCCGTCCGCCCGTCTGTTAAGCTTAAGACACTTTTTGTCACGAACGCAAGGAGGTATCAAGCTGAAATCTGTATCAAATACTCAAGTCTTCTGTCTTCTAAGCCAACTACTAAGCCAACGCAATCAAAAGATCAAAAGAATCAAGATCTGCAGAGTAGGTACTTCCCGTGAACTTAGAATCTTGAAATTTGGTACGAAGCAACGTTTTATAGCACAGATGAAGAAAAAATTGAGAAAACCGTAAATTTTTAATTGAAATGAAATAATGAAATGAAATAAATTTATTCTGCAAATAGATTTTTTTTAAAATACTTTTACACGTCAATCTTTTTTTTCCCTACCAATTGATCACATTAATCACATATTTTGTACAGGTTTGTACGGAACCCCTGGTGCGTGAGTCCGACTCGCACTTGGTCGACATTTTGAACCAAGCAAGGACTACCCACCGCTAACATCAATCAAAAACATTAGCATACGTTTTATTCAAGGAGCCCTGAAAGTAGAACAAGTTTTGCTGTTTCTTTTTTGCTAAGGGCCTTGTATAAAGCACCACGTTATTTTGAAAGTAAACCCAGCTAAGAAAAACATTTATAACTTCATTCGCGTAATTATATTCCTAAATAAAGTTTTCGAGTTTGAATTCTCTGAAATAGGTTCGAGTATTATATCTAAATCATGTATTTAAAAAAAAATCACTTTTAGCTAATGTAGTATTTTGGGCTTGGTTGGCTTCATAAAATCGACGATTGTTTGACTTGACTGTTTAGAACATCTTATTGTATAAAGTACTTAGTAAATTTTAATTATCTTCGTAATTGTCTATTCGTGTCATTTAAGAATCCGATTCCCAGTTGAACACGACTCGTTCTATTCCAGCTAATTCTGCCGAATGTTCGAAGAGGATCCTTTCATTAAACGTCAATCCACATACCGTATCCAATTTGCGAATACGTTAAACGGAAACTGCCTAAAATTTGGGACTCGAACGTATGATTGGGCTTAGCACAAGTTAGGCAACACGGGTCAAACACAGAAAAGTTTTGATCAAATTACCCCAAACCAATTACCCATTGAAGCCGACAAGAAGATTGACGATCGGATTGACTAACTGGCGGGTAAAAAGGCCTCCACCCTTGTATGAATGGGCTTTAAAAAGAGCTTCCAATAAACAAGAAATGTACAATTACGGTTAAAATAAGGTTCTTTAAATTATAAAATATATTTTACAAGTTTACATAAATATAACTTTGTGTGACAGGTTTGTATGTTGATAACCTTTAAAACTCCTGATTCTTAAAAGTTAAATTCTGAAGTTTTAGGAAAATACACAATGGTTTCTGTGAACACAAAGTAGGTATCCGACCGACGGTCTCGGGGTTTAAACAAGAACTGCCGAACCTCAAAAAATAACACAATACCTATAAAATTGATTTTACATAAATAACTTTTTAATCCTTCTCAAAGAAGATAAATGCCAGAAAAAAGCATTGAAATTGTTTCGATTTAGTAATAATAATAATAATAATGTTTATTTCTCTCTTTCACAATATTAATAAAAAAAACAGACAAGGTAGAAATAAAAGAACCCAAACGAGGCAACCTCGTGTGGGTTTTTCGCAGGCGGACAACGCTAAACTTAGACGATTTTTACTAAATCGAAACGATTTCAATGCTTTTTTCTGGCATTTATCGATGAATAAAATAAACTCTTTCATGTAATTCGATAAATGTAATATAAAAAGGGTCGAAGAGCCTAGCCTTGAAGAAATACAGAAATAAACTGTGGAAACCAATTTGGTGAAAGCACTCACTGAATAAAACACCTCAATATCTGTCGCTTTAGATAATAAATTGTGCTGTAACTTGATTACTTAAATTCAAACGTTTTCGTAATTGAACGGAGAAGTCTCTTACACAACGCCAGTTTAAGTTTTGAATAAATAACCAGAACGAAAAGGAGTTTCAATTGCGCTCAAACAAAACTGAATGCGATGTTAAAGAGTTTTGTTAACATTGTTACTTTATGGCTGGATTAGCTGAATAGAAGCTGAATGCCAGGAGCGCTTAGAGATTTTCTAAATTAAAGTATAAAAAAATTGGTTGATACAGTTGGGCATTTACAAATAAGCGAACAGGCAAATGTAAAAGTTATTTTGACAATCTGTCCAACTTTTACAAAAAGATGATATGCAAAAAATGTTTGGAAAAGTCTGGAAAACATACAATAGATTTACTGAGCGCTACCACCCGCACTTCCTTATGATACGCGGGCGGTAAAAAGACGCCCATGCGTCTACTATTGAGATATTGATACCTCTGCCATGGAAACCAACGATGATAAAATCCAGTGAATAAAATAAAATCGACAATAAACCTCCGCCTTTGAAGTTTATTCATTTAATATACTTAATTAGATATTCTATGAAATTCGTAACTCGCAGAGTATGATTACCTGCTTACCTAAGTTATCGAACTTAATAAGTATAATTCCTGTAAATAAAAATAACGAATTACCGATATAGCCGTACAATAAAGTAATAGTGGACAAATTAGCAACTTGATTGACTGTCCATGCGCTTTTTAATGAGTCAGTAAACTGTAGAAGTTGCTTTTGTCGGAAAACTGAAATAGTTTTAATCAGTTAGCACACTGAATAAGTAACGAGCCGAAAAGTAGTTTTAAATGGCTCTCAAACAATCGGAGCGTTGAGACGGAATGTTGTTGACAACATTCAGTGCCGGCAAGTGCCGCTGTTAAACTGCATTTTCCCGGCGCAAGATGCATCTCTAAGTACTTTGACGCTGGCCCCAACTTATGCTTCGCTGCCACGCTTCTTAATTTTATTTCTTGTCGGACAACAACGTGAAAGATTTATCCTTTATTATTGTACATTTTGAGTCATATATTACTTAAAAATAAACGCTGGTCAAAATTTATTAGAATTCTACAGTATGCAGCGTTTCCATATTATTTAGTGTCGTTGGGTGTACAATTTAAAATTTAATGTTTACTGTTTTGGAACAAACAAAAAGGTGTAATGACCCACTTAGGTGTGTACTGCATACATTTTTTAAAAGTAATAAAATAATAATTAAGTACGTTCGTAGACAACTTGATCACTAATCATAACTCAGTTATTATCTATACTACAAGTTCAAAGTCAAAGGGTTCAAATTACGTTCTCGTATATGAAGGAAATTCATCAGCTTGTGGAATCCAATGTAGCGCTGATATGAAATAAATTACAATATTTTTGCAATCACATATGGTTATTTGTACAGAAGGTAGGTACTAAATTTATTTACGAAATGGAAGTGTGGGGCAATTTATCGCTCTGATTACCTTTGATTGCTTATTGCCTTAGGGTACAGGGTCTCACAGGGGCGTGGCAAGAAATAGGGTAAACGGTCCAATAGCTAATGCGTATGCAAAAATGTGGCCAAATTGCTATCATCAGATTAAAGCACTAGGGTAAAATATTTACTATCCATATTTATTTAAATAAAATTGCACATCTAATCCCAAAGTAGATCTCAAAGTAGAAGCATTTATGTACGTAGCCTAAAGGAAGAAAGTAGGAAAAAAATTAACTAACCTAATAATCTTAAATTCCCTAAAACCGACTAAGAATATAGGTACTCGTTTTGGTTAAGTCTTATTTAAATTTTATTATAACATATTATGTAATTTTTCACAAAGCGCTCTAGTCTTACTTAGAAAAGTTAGTTGTGTTAGATCCTAATTTTTTTTTATTTAGAGACCATTTTATAATTATTTTATTTCGTACGCACTAAAATAATATCCTTTTCATTCGAAACGTTCAAGATCGTAATACTGAAAAGAGCAACGAAAATTTGCAGTAAATAAGAGGCCATAATTAAATATCAATGTGTTGTGCGCGTGCTTCATTGCCTACCTCAAAAAATAAAGTGCATCGGAAAATTTTCGTCGAAAAATCGTTTTTTATGCCAGCTGAAATTTAATTACTGGAGCATTGTAATGGTGTCGTGTTTGTCATGCCGGAGCCCGGAGCACGGAGCTCATGCACTTGTGTCACGTGACCCGAATGAAGTCGATCAAGGGAAATGAAACCAACTCAATTATCCGATTTTTCATTTTTCGGGATAAACTGAGAGTTTTAACTGCTTTTGATCCTAGCGACCTAGCTTTAAACTAAATAATTAATTGTTTGATTAGCCTTCACGACATAATATTTGAAATTGTAAATAAGGTTAGCGCTTAGCGGTTAGAGCAGTAAAGGTCACTGGATTATAGTAAACTTGGCTTTAAATTAACACGTCCTCCTTACTGCTTGTCCATAAGTTACACATAATTGTGTTTGGATTGCAATCTAGATCCAAATTGTCTTCTCTACATTTAGCTATTTTAATTATTGCAATTTGTTGTGTGTAGTTAATAAATAAATATAGTAAACCAAACCGTAAATTATTTTTCTATAGGAATTCTATATATTTTTCTTTTCTTAACAGAACAGTCTAGTTTTCTTCGAAATAAACTGGAACAAACAGACATACCAACAAACAAATGGAAGTTTTTTCGTTATAATTAAGCTTGGGATATCCGTTTGTAGCCCCATTTAGACAATTTGACTGAATTTTTGAAGATTTTAATTTTGACTATTTTTGCATTAAAAATAGCCACTTCTTTGTTTTTATCTGTTTATTCACGCAAGACGATAATTGAACTTGTAATCTCAGCAGAGTTATACAGGCAGTTAAAGTCATACATAACATGACATAAAATGCTCTATGTCCATTAAAACTCATATCATGGGGGAGATTGGAATATGGCGTGATCGAAATTTCCATTCCAACATTTCCACGACTTTATTTCCGATAGCAAAGTGGAATAACTCCGCCACGCGGAAATGGACATAAAAATTATTTTAAAGCCGTTCAAGTTTTCTTCGATAGGACAATTTTAAATAACCGTACACTTTTTTACACTGTTCTTTTTATTCAACCGTTTTTAACATTTCTAACTGACTAGCTCGATGGCGCCATTAATATACAATCCTGAGCTATACGTTGCGAGTCGTGAACTCGTGACTTCGAGTCCTACCCAGGACAAATATTGAACCAGGAATGAACATGAACATGGTTGGGGTTTGTTAAGTAATTGTTAATTTTGATACCCAAAACACAACTCCGATCCGATTAATGTCCGAGTATACTAATGTTTTCTGACATTTTTAATAATTTTTTTAAGATTAAGATGAAAATTTTAAAAGGTATTTTTGATTGGCTCGATGATGATTTGGTTTATGACATGGTTCAATACGCCAAGTGTAGCGGATTTGAATCCAGAACAAACATACAAAATATGATGAAAATCTCTGAATGTTTTAGCTCTGAATTATTAATAATTAATTAAGAACGACTGTGCCACTGGCTTGGATAACATCTCAAACAGCTTTTTAAAAAGATACAAAGATCTGCTGTCCCCGGTTATAACATATATTTGTAATTCATGTCTTACTCAAGGAAGGTTTCCTTTAGCGTTCAAAAGAGCCTTAATCCACCCTATCCATAAGAGTGGAGCCAGAGATCGTGTCAATAACTACCGCTCAATATCTATCCTTCCTGCCCTTTCCAAAATATTGGAAAAAATTGTTAACAAAAGATTGGTAAATTATTTAGAATCCAAGAAACTACTCTCAAGCTCCCAATTCGGTTTTCGTCGTAAAAAGTCTACCAATGACGCAGTTCATGAGTTGACTAACTTTGTTATTACCAATCTGGATGCTAAAAAGAAGGTTATAGCAATATTCTTGGACTTGGCGAAGGCATTTGACACGGTCTCTGTCCCGCGACTTCTTGGTAAACTTGAGAGGCTAGGTGTCAGGGGAACTCAACTTGATTTTTTCCGTAGTTATTTACAGGATCGGACTCAATGCGTAAAAATAGATGAAACATGTAGTGAAGAGCTTCCTATCTCTTACGGGGTTCCCCAAGGTAGCATATTAGGACCGACGCTATTTTTAACGTACATAAACGATCTCTGTGAGCTACAGTTGAGAGATGGAAAGATCATCGCCTTTGCAGATGACACCGTACTTCTTTTTAGTGGTGACACCTGGGATGAAGTTTATCAGAGTGCACAAGAGGGTTTTTCGCATGTTACCACATGGCTAGCTGATAACCTTCTTACCCTAAATACGGAGAAGACTAAGTACATCTCCTTTTCGTCATCTAATAGGAATAGTCCCCACAATCTACACCATCACATAAAGGCCCATTCACAAACCAACTGTACTCCAACTGGTTGCCCATGTCCATACCTTCAAAGTGTTGATAAAATCAAATATCTCGGTGTTATGATAGATAAAAACCTAAACTTTCAATCCCATATTGATCTGCTTGCCGCTAGGACTAGAAAATTAATATACATTTTTAAAAACTTAAGACATGCTGTTGATGATAAAATATTAAAAATTACCTATATGGCCCTCTGCCAATCAATACTCACATACTGCATCTCTTCATGGGGTGGCGCAGCCAAATCCCACATCATCAGAGTGGAACGTGCACAACGCGCAGTACTGAAAGTCTGCTACTCTCTTCCATTCTTTCACCCAACGGAGGAACTTTATAAAAAAGCTAATGTGCTAACGGTTCGTAAACTATTTATACTCCAAATTTTTACTAAACAACATTCCTTGGTAATATATGACCCAGCAAAATACAAAAACAAACGTCGTAAACATAAAGTTTGCTTGCCTAATGAGCATAAGACCCGATTGACAGAGAGGTTTTTCTACTTCCTCGGTCCCTACCTTTATAATAAAATAAATTCAATCCTGGCCATTTACTCTCTTCCCAGAGTTCAGTGTAAGAAAGTGGTTACAGGTTGGTTGCAGACCCTAACGTATGCAGAAACCGAAAATCTACTCACTGTACTATCTTAGCACATATTATACTTCTAACTCACAAGAACCCTTCCACACAATCGACACTTCATCACACATGACACATCAAACATTACACGACACACCACACGTCATGCATCACACACTAAACACCGCTTAACACACAACACACCACGCTCAAAATAGCATACACTACTGCCGTGTGAACACACCGTCCAGTTTTGCAGGATACAGTAAAAAGCCGGTCCTGCAAAACTGGATGCCGTGTGAAAGGGCTGTAACCTTTAAAACTTGCATCGGCCTTTAAATAACACGCTTATTTTTGTTAATATTTAAAATACACATATTAGTTATCACCCACCATACTCTATTTTTACAACCAGCTTTGTACAAAACCAAAGTCATATGAAAAAATATTCCACCTAATGACATCTAATTTGGATATTATGTTACATAAGTAACATACTTACGAAACAAACACATAAATCACAAACAGAGTGCCTCGTAAGTGATTTACTATTCGCTACTCCCCGAACTAACGTATGAAGAAAATTCCTGCTAAAAATAACAAGGTTGTAGGTACATACGTAGCCGCATGCAACTCGCATTAATCATTGTTCGGAACTGGCCCTAATCTGTTTTCGTTTTCTCACTCACAGCAGTAATTAGACAGGAATAAACGAGCCAACTTTAGATTAGAAAAATAAGCGTGTTGCTTACAGGCGGATGGAGCCGTTTCTACAGCAACGTTGCAAGTTTTAAAGGTTAACAAGTAGTAGTATTTGTAGTGGTAGAGCCATGCTGTTTTACAGTACAAATTGGCCGGCTCGTCCGGGGAAGTACCACCCTCTCACAAAACACCAGCGTGAAATAATAGTGACTACTATTGTGTTAATTTCGTCTGGTTTGTAAGAGTGCCGGAGGCCCACACCCCCCCTCAAAAGGCCGGCAACGCATCAGCGATCCCTCTGGTGTTGCAGATGTCCATCCATGGGCTGGGCAGGGGGGGGGGGGGGGTGTTATAATATTTGAAAAAATAAATTACGCGCGGGTGAAACCGCGGGCGAAAGTCTAGTCAAATATAAGTGTCTTCCACGTTTCCAACCCTCGCGGTTGGAAACTGGCGAAGGATTTTATAAGACTCAAGTTTGCCAAATATGCATAGTCAACTTTCGTGTTCAAACCTCTTATAGTATAATGGTCAAGTCTGACATCTTTTCAAAAATAACTTCCTAACCAATATTTTAAAGTAAACCACAACAATGTACAAGTACAGTAAGTAGTGTGTATGGTATAAGTGTACCCGAGTCTTCAAAAACATTAGTAAACCAACAGCTTGGAGCATTAAAACATTTTAACGCACTACGACCGACAGCGTCCAATATTAAAAAAAGGAAAAAACTCTTGGTATCTTTCAGTGGTACTTACGCGCTAAAGGCACTACCTGAAATGAGTTCGTACTTTGTAAGAGATGAGTGAAACAAACATTTTTCATTTGAAACGAAATCTTTTGCAACATAAACATGAGAGCGCAGGTGCGATCGGAGACTCCGAACCGTCCGCACCGCCAACATTGCTATCAACTCTACTAGAAGAAATATACTGCATAGCTATATTATACTAGTCTGCTGAGTTTATGAAGGCACTGTAATATCTAGGTGTATGCAGGCAGTTCAGACTGCATGGAATTTAGGATCACCGTCGAAGAGTAAAATCTCCTTGCATTAAAACTTTTTAGGTGTGTAATAGCGCGGAAATATGCTTTTCAATTTTAAACATCGCACGTCTTTTGTTTTCATCGTTCAAATCTCACCTAGAGCACCCAGTGTGATTTTCATCATTTAACATCAGTTCGCAAATATGAGTACGTAGCCCGCCTGTTAAGCGAATACACAAAACCAATTAAGTGACTTCTCAATATGCTACCATGCGTATTGTAAGGTGCTCTGATTTTCAAATCTTTCGTGATAACTATTATGAAGGCGTCAATACCAGCCTGACCATAATGGTCTCTGGACTTAAATTCGTGTGGCTAAATAATTGTTCCATAAGGGCAATAAATCATTATTTTAAAAAATCAAATTTAGCAGCAAAGAGTTAACTATAAGGTATGCTGAAAATAGTTATAACATTTTTATAGATTGAAAATATCTTTGTGAAGTGAATTGGACCGTGGAGGATTTATCACGTGCGATGGATTGGCTCGCTGGGATCTAATCGAACGTGATGGAAATTGATTAATAGCGCTCAGCGAGAAAACATTCCAACGCTTTCAGTGACACGCTGAAGTAAATAATGCGCACACCATCACAATGAGTTGACTATTGTCAAATAACAGTATCATATACAGCCATAACAGTAACTAGCTGAACTTATTGACGAATGTCTCAATGAAGTTTGATCAAAATTCTAAATAATATTATTTAACGAGCCATTTGGTGTACCTAATTGTTAAGAAGACGGCTATTACACCAAGAGGTCGCGGGTTCGATCCCCAAACGGTACTTGTGTGCATGAACATGTCTGTTAGCATCAGTCTGGTAAACCGGTAACATTTTCATTTTCATTATTCAACAACAACCTTAATACTATTATTACAATTTACAAGTACTAATATTAACAAGACAGCCACTTGACGTGGGTAAAGTGCCCTTACCTAATATTAAAGACTTGAATAATATGAGAGAAGCTGTAACGGCAGCATTAAAGGAATATTCCGTTGATACCGTTTCCTGTTAGGCCAACAAGTCTATGCGCTAGCTGAAATACTATGTAGTTTAACATTAAATACACCATGTAAAATTATGTGTCCAACATGTAAGGTAAACACCGTCAGCTGAAACATTGCTTACATTAGTAAAGAGCCCCACGAGTATATCGGTCAAATAAAAGCAAATTGGTGCTCCACTGAAGCCAAGCTATAACCGTAACTTACCTGAATAGGACAACTCGTTTTAAAGTTTCATCCAAATAGCTTCCAGCTTTCTTATTTACACTGCATGACCTCAGGCCAGTCGTTTCATCAATCCTCTATTCCTCTATAGAATGGGTAAGTAATAAACGGAGCCGGTATTAGTTTCCAGCTTCCGTAGAGCTCAAAGTGAATTGTTCGCGCTAATAAGAATGGTTAGGCGTTCGGTTTCCGGAGCCCGCCCGAGAGCAATCAAATTAAAGCTTAATCGCATTGAAGATACACAACTTAGCTTTGGTAATGCAAGTGCTGTTCACATCGATATAATGCAAATAGTATCAGCCTATTAATGTCACATTGAAGTTTACCAAAAGAGAGATCTTACTTTATGTAGGAGAGGCAGATGATTGATTTTATTACGAAGTCAATGCAACTTTATTTGAAATAATTTTTTTATTGTATCGTGTCAAATAATATGTTAAAAAATACTCTAATCGTTTAAACAATAAAAAATGAGATCCCGTTAAATTGCCGAGTTCTGCCGTGCTAGCAGATTGAAGATCACAACCCGGAGCCGTACGAAACATATTTTAAAGGGCATTTTCTTACGCTTACCTGGTATCTTCAGGCAATTTAGAAACAGGGACACAAGGTTAGACAAAAAAAAACCTCCTACACAATGAAATCACGTGGAATAAGAGCCCACGTGTAGAGGATTTCAAAAAATTGTCTTTGATATTTGAATACCATAATTGTTAATATTCTTGAATTCATTGACGCTTCCAGGTGAAGTGTCCCTCAATGGAATCGGCCGCAGTGACCGCTTACCATCAGGTGGGCTGAAAAACATAGGCCGGAAAAGTTGAGCACCGCTATACCTAGTACTTACAGATTCTATAGGCAGCAGATACATTTATAATCTCAGCGAGTGTTTAACAAAAAAATTGTGTACAATAAAAACACTGCCAAAGTCTTAACAAAATAAAAACGGAAATAGAAAATCGTGAGCTACTTGACATGCAAAATATTCGCACCGAAGCTGCCGGTTGACTTCGAACGTATTTTTAGCTGTATATACAAAGTAAAATTTCGTTGGTAAACGTTGTGAAAACTTATCGTTAATGCCTTTCAGTAAAATGATTTTTCATGTCAGTAAAAATTACGGGCTGAATAATGGTATCTTCATCTTAAGAACAAGTTAAGTACATTATGTAGATGTTGAAGACTGTAGAAGAGATTAATGTATTGTATGACGAATTTACTTGATGAATGAATACAAACCACCAGACATAAATAAAAAAAATACTGTACAGGGGCATTATGCACCAGGGGTGGGGCGATCGAATCGATGGTGTCTATCCTAGATACCGCGGCTGCACTCTCTATGATTTAGCGCTATGAATGTGACCGTAGTATCTCTGCTTGAAGGCAGTGAAAACCACTTATAATAATAGTAAACTCACAAAAACGAATTACTTATTTGATTCGTGCACGCACATACGCAGGACAGTTTAAGAGCTAAATAGTGACAGCAACTCATAAACACAGCAAATGGTCAGTTTCTTCAAGACAACGTCTTTTATTCCACGCGGGCGAAGCCTAGTGTCAATAAACGAGTATATGTCGCAGCAATTTCGCTAATACCACTATTTGATATTTATCAAACTTTACTATTCACGCTATAAATAACTTTACTTATTAAACTAGGCATTGACGCGTTCAAGTACGCTGAGCGTGTGAACAATTCGGTTCACCTCCACTCAACGGGTTAACAATTTGCTGCCAAAGTCGCCGACACAAGTTCCAAACCTAACTCAACGGGTCATACAAAGATTCTCCATCGATCATTCCACGTGAATACCTATGATATACCTATGTAATATTAACTTGGAAAGTGTAGGTATTGAAGTAAATTATCGTATGTATCATGACGGCTTGTCGTTTAATTTTTATTTTTATTTATCTCTCTAGGCCGCATTATCTCCAAACTACTTACCTTATTATACAGTTAACGCAATAACGCCGACAACTTAATCGATGCTCTAATCGAGTAACAAGTAAACCATCTCGAAGCCGGGTTTAATATGTGGATGCGTGAAGGAACGTCATCTTATCACATCAATCACACCGCGTGGTGCGCCAGCCCTCATGCGGTGCATCGCAGGGTTGCCAATAAATAAATTCACACAGCGCCATTTAGCCCCAAACTAAGCTTAAAGCTTGTGCTATGGGATGCTAGAATGATAACGGATAAACATTGCATATGTACTTTTTTGTAAATAATTTTATGCACACAAAATATTATGTTTGTACCGTGCGAGCATCGAACCCGCGACCTCTTGAAGTAAAACCCGACTTCTTAACCGCTACATCAAACCGCTGCCACAAATATTAGAACACATCACCTACATTTAGCCGGATGCGAGTAGCTGATGAGCTAACTTAGTGGCGACCATTGGGAAATACCTGTCCAGCAGTGGACTACGTCGGGCTGATGTCGATGAGATAACATCTCATACATGATCTGACCCAAAAGTAGCTCAAGCTTGTGTTATGGGAACCAGAAACAACGAAGGTACCACAAATATGTACTTGTATAATACTTATACAAATATACATCCAGACACATAACAAACACAAAATTTCACCTGGGTTGGATTCGAAATCACTGCCAAATGTGCCGTCGAGCCAGTGATGATTATAACATACAGTGAAAACACACACCAAAAAGATTCGAACTTACCACGCACAGGTGCACACGCACTTTACGGGCTATTTTCCATTTTATGCTTTTCATGCCAACCAAGCATCCTCACAAAGCGCTTTCTGTCTTGCTTCAAAACTTTGATCAAAAATGCACAATTATCGCTCCTTCATCTAAAAGAATGCAATTTAAACAAGCTTTGTAGTCATCTGTGAAATCGGAAAGTATAATTGAGAAAAACTAATAAAAGACTCGCCAAAACGTTTCTATTTGCGTGAAGCAATACTGGATTAAACGCCAAATACCATTCAAAGGTAAACAGCTTTTTTGATTTTCATTCGTTCGGTATTACGTTTCCTCGGTTCCTTTAAATAGTTTTTTAAGAGCTTTGTTGAAAAGCGCACACACTGAGTTTGGACATTTAAAAAGGACATATTATTTTCTGAATAAAACTCAGTTTACCCAATCAAAAAAAGTCGAAAAAAGAAAGAAGAGATTAATATCTTCTTCCTTCCTTAAGGAAGAGAACCATTTCAAAGCCGGAAAAACTTTAAAAATACATAAATAAAACATAATTTATGAATATAATATATGTATTCATCATCATCAGCCTGTCACAGTCCACTACTGGACATAGACCCTCCAAACGTTCGCCAGCATTAGGAGGATTTGCCTATAGGCTATAACCATCACGCTGCTGCGTCTTTCCATTCTATACAATGCCAGAACGCAGCCATAGGAAACTGCTCGAGTATATATTGTAAATAACTTTTTTACAAAGTTCTTCCAATCCATACAAGAGCAGTACGCAAATAATCGCGTATACTTCGTAGTAACGAACAAGTTTTTCTTGTTCCATAATCTACAGCACCAGTGCGCATACGGACTAATCGTGTATATGTCGCGCAGGCAATTTGTATTATTCCGCTGTTTACATACGGCGTACTGAGAGAAATTAAGTTAAAAAAACAAATCGGAGGCGGAAAGCGACTCGGATGGATATTATAGGTTAGAAGGCTAAGGCGGGAGCTCCGCTTCGCTTCGCTCCCGCCTTGGCCTTCGTGGTTATTTTTTTTTAAACCTGAAAAAAAAATTTGCTAAAAAAAATTGAATACTAGCAGGCCGACCTTCAACACCCATCGCGACAAAAAATGAAAAAAGAAAACACGACCTAGCATTTAACTTAATAATATTAATAATGCTCGTTGAAAAGCACTTTTTAATCAAAATAATTATGATTAAGTAATTGTTTTGTATTTATTTCTACCTAATAAAGTTAAAATAAAATTCCATATTTTACTAAAAAACTAGACTGAACACTTGTCAAGTGTAAGTAAGTTTGTAGTATAGTTTGGAACAAAGATTCGAGCATCCACGATACAAACTATACACTATCAGTACGCAAAATTCGTGTATGCATTGTAATAACAGAGTTAAAAACAGCATTATAATATTATATACTCGAGCAGTTTCCTATGGCTGCGTTCTGGCCTTGTATAGAATGGAAAGACGCCACGCTGCTGGGCAAGCGGGTTGGCGGTCGCAGGAAAATATTATACGTGTACAGTAACTTTCACTCCTTTGGTGTTGCGGGTATTTATGGGCGGCGGTGATTGCTTACCATCAGGTGACCCGCTTGCTCGTTGCCTCCCTCTTACATAAAAAAAAAACTTTCATAACGCTGCTATGACACTCCACATCAGCCAAGCAGAATAACGAAACCATAGGAGGTTCGTCTTTGTCACATTACAAAGTTGCTCTTTGTTATAACAGACAGACCACTGTTTGTCATAAACAACACTACTGTCACATCACATAAGTCAACATTAAATATTTTACTAATACATTTCACCTATTGTGACAACCCTGTTCCGTCGCTCCTTTATCAAATTAAATTAAACCACTCACATCAAAATGACTGACTGCGACTGAAGACCTAACAGGGAGAAGAGCAAAATAAACGTGAAAGCCATTACATACTTTGCAGCCGTCGCCAGTAATGAGACTACTTAACTTATTCATTCGCTCAAAGAACCCTACTTTTAGGAGGAAGATTTGGAACTAAGGCCTATTTATAACTGAACTTTACATGTTACGTTTTTGAACTGAGGGCACGGACAGGGCGTTTGTGATGTGTTAAATATAGACAACAGTCTACTATCCCCATAAACTTTGTATTTTGTCCAAAGTACATGAATAATTAATCAAAATAAAATTGATAACTTATCAATTAGCTGGTAAAAACAAGCCAAATATCTACCTATACCTAAGTAATAATTTTGTCAACACGTTTCGTTATTTTATTTGATTAGCTGACATTTGTCGTACCTAGTATTTTTATTTGCATGCATACCTCTGTGTTTGGAATTCTCACTACCATTTAAGTAATAATTAAATTGACATGATTCTGGCCGATGATGAAGCCGTAGCGAAACGTCAATTCAACTAAACCATAGTAAAATATAACCTATTTTAATATTATAATAATAATGTAATTAATCTTTATTTCTAACAAAAATGTAAACCATTTTATGCGACTGTGCACTTTATCGACATCGAGATCTAGCGACAGCAAAATATGCTTGTATCGCAGCAGCCAATATATTCAGCAATACGAGATTTTACAGTACAACATAAACAAAAGATGATTTACATATGCATATGATACGCGTTGAGAATTAATATTTAAAAGCCATTAGCGAACGCATAAAGTATTCTCGTCACACACCACCAAATAAATATCAAACAAGCCACGTACAACTGTATTAAAAAATCCGTCCTCGAAACGGATCCGAAGCGTCGAGGAGCGGTCGTTGGCAAACAAAACCCGGCACCCTTCAACTGAGACGGGGTATTAAAATAGTGATGTAATCATTAGCTTTTTCAGGTGGTGCGATTGTGGGTTCCCCGTGATAACAGACGATCGCGATCGCCTCCGTAAAAAATGCGATAACCAGTGTTCAATACGTAGTGCTTCTGCGGAGCTTCTCGTATTTCCTGCACTAATCTAGCGAAAAGGACTATTGGGAATTTAACATTATTCATTCATTAAACAGATGTTTAGTGTTTGCCTTCACGCTTTAAAACTCAGCTACAAACTAATAATTACAAAGTAAACAAAAGTAAGTTAAAATTAACTATTTACGTATTAAAACATTATTATTAATAACTTAATAAGGGATTGTCGATTTGATTGCACTTTTCCTTAGCCTTACAGAATTATACGGCTAATGAAAGCTCAGCGAAAAATTTGCTGAATTTTCAACAATGTTTTCATCGCAAAACTAATTTTGAAAGCTAAGCGCGTTCATTTGATATATCGCCGCCACAAGGGCAACCAGACGTTTCGAAATTGTGTTTATGATTTATATTAAAAACTATTTCTGTTTCTAATAACATTTCAAAATCGATTGTGGAATTAATGTTCGAATTGCCAAAAGTATGGCAGAATGGGACGTTAATACGTTATCATTAGATTTTACCTTAGTTAAAATGTCAAAACTCTTTTAAAAACGTTTGATCAAACATCCAAAAAGATTATGATTTCATAATCATACAAACATCATATAAACAAACATAGAAGATGGTCCTAATAATGAGATTAGGACCGTCTTCTATGTTTATAGGAATAAGACTGTTTAACAAGTTTTTTTGAGTTGTGTAATTATGCATATCGAAGTAATTTCCGTCCGTATGTTTCCGTATCGTCCTGTTGCCATTTAATTTTAAAAAACATACGCAACATACACATAACTGTTACCAATCACACTGCAATTAATAATCTTCAGCGAACGGAACTCCCACTGCTCCGATGTTGTTTGAAAGCCAACGAACCGTGGAATAGAGCTTATCTAAAAAAGCAAAGCGACAAATCCGCTCCCGCGTCCGCCCCATTGCGTCACCGTCACGTCACTAGTATTAACGACCCGAATATTTCGAATTCGCCTCGCAAACTGATCGCCGTTCTCGCTGATATATTGTGAACATTTCCGAATAGCTGGCCTTTTTTGTGATGGCCCTCGTTCCCTCATCACGTGTGACAGAAGAGGGATCCGAAACAATTCCGCCGCCCAAACTCGCTCATTACGATCGAGGCGATAACATTTATACTGCCCGCCCGATACGATACTCCGAGGCACATCGGACATTTTACTTTACGAGTAAAATACCCTTGTCACGGAATTTCAACTGGCGAGTGCTTGAGAAGTTGGAATTTGCACTTGTTTCATGTGTGGCTAACAAGTCTTTGGGCAATGGCACATATTTTATAAAAAAAAATCATTAAAATAATTTTTTTCAATGTTATCATACTTCAAAAAAAATGTCGAAAAATAAATATTAAATGAATAACACTTGTAACAAGCTTTGTATGTATGTATATCAAACTTGTTATAAATATAATAAAAGAACTCATGGGAAATTATTTGAGCATTCAACTAAAACTAATTCCCATAGGACAACTTTCACAAAATGGCGCCATCACCTATTTTCATCATAGACCTTTCTTTATCATACGTAATAACTTTTTACAGTAAATAATTTTGAATACGGTAATCCATAACGGCCGTGTCAGTGCAAACAAAGAGTAGCCGGGTGCAGAGCGGACGCAGTAATTGAAAGCAAACAGACGGTAATCCCGGCGACGCGGGTAAGTCAGCCGCGCCGGGTGCGCGCACGAACTCAAACACGACCTGATGATGACCGTCTTCCGAATAACCGATGCACTTTTAATAATTAATAAATACACTGGACAATATTCATATATCATCTAGATATCCCGGGACACTATTCACACAGTGCCATCCAGCCCCAAACTAAGAATAGCTTGTACTAATGGGTGTCAGACAAAAAATAAACATTACATAATATAAACATTTTTTTCTAGTAATACATAAATATTATAAAAAGAAACACCCAGACCGATACAAAAAGAAATGTCATGCACACCAATGTTTGCACCGTGCAGGTATCGCGCCAACAACCTCTGATGTTAACGCCAACTTCGCCATTATATTAATCGGTCGTCAAACGGAGATAAATAACTGCATGAACTTAAGAATACTTACTTCATTACCTTAGCGATGTAAAGCGGATCTTTGCCTCTGGCATTAATCCCTTAATGGCGGCTTACCATAAGGTGAGCTGTCTGCCGGTGAAGTAACATAAAATAAATCAATATCGGAAGTTTTTCGAGAAACAAGAACATCCATACCTATAACAAGGAAGTTACTTAATTACTTAGGTAACTTTCTTGTCCAAGTAAATCGATTGCGAAATATTTGATAAAAAAAAGTAAACAAAATGATTTAGGTCAAAAACAATTTCAAAATAATGGCAATGTCGAACAAACTTCCATAAAGTTTGAAATAATTACAAAGTGCGCAAACAACGAAAATAATTTTATTTCCGTAATTCCATAAGCGCGGTCGACAATGTTGAGGTTACCTAAACAAAGAAAAAGTTTAAAAATAAGTATTTGCTGTCTAAATTGTGTTTCCTCAGAATAACGATGACTTGAATTTTGCCGTCGGGGCCACCGCGAAACTTTCCTTCCTTCTTCCCCTAGCCGAAGCAAAAAATATTGCGAGCGAATTCCCCGGAACTCCGAAACGAGATATTGAAATATTTTTGTGTTTTTCGATACACGAATAACTTACAAGACTGTGAACATGGTGTAGGGACGTTTACAGTAAATAAGAACGTCCATTCATATGTTTGAACGTTCACGTTAATTTTTAAACATTCAATTCTAGGTTTAGCGTTAACAAGTTTCAAGTACATTTTTGAACAAAGAAAAAGTTTTTGAGAAGATTACCATATACGATTGAACCAAGATACAAATGATTAGTTTTGCTTCATAAAACATAATCATTATTTACCAAATGACGATCAATGGACATACCAAACAACCCAGCCAGACAAAAACTCAAATACTTTTATTCATTTATGCTACGAGTACAATAATGCAAAGACAAATAGCAATCGACGGTAATTTTTTTCAGAAAATATTAATGCAGGCTAAGTACAAGCGAGCGAAGCTGTAGTAGAAATAAATATATACACAGAACGAAAGGAGAAAATAAGCATCAGGTGACTTGCATAGTATTTCAACGCAACGAAAAACTCTAAGTTTTCACATTCATGCTTTTAGAAAAAAAGTACAAGAAAATCCAAGGCTGATGGAACTCCGTCATGTGATATTGAAATGTTTTTGCGTTCCGATAAATGTAAGAGGGGATGCGGGACCGCCGTCAGGAGTGATCGCCAGCTGTCAATCCTTCCGCAAACGTGTTTACGATTATTATAATACAAATTCTATCTTGTTTGAATAAAAATCCTTGTGAAAATGTATAAATATAGTATGTAAATCTACAGATTTTAGTTACGAGTATGATGTTTTGTTTTAGTAGCAAAAGTGAACTAAACAAAATCCACATAGCTATAAGAACGCGACAAAATTCAAATCAGCATCCGACGATGCTGTTTATGTGAATATGCGTTTATAACTATTCAACTGACTCACACAGTAAACAAGAATGGTCTGCCTGATATTCGTCTTTTCAATGCATAGAAGCCAGCCCGATCGCATATAACATTATCTTTGTTCGTTGCGACTTCTATTTTAGATGATTTTATAAGTCATAAATAAGTACATACCTACCTTCATCGTCAACTTCTTTTGCATATACCGTTTATGGCAATGACACAAGGTACTATTAATGAAAGGAGCCATATTGTGCTTACAAAAGGTATCTAAACAATATCGTTTCTAATAAGATCTTATCTTTAAAATCAATTCATCCACAATTCCAAAAAGCTCGAGCGCTAGCCGAATGCGTAGGTATTGACCACAAACGATCCCAATCAAATGTTAACACATTTTACACTTTGCTGAGACGAAATAAAATGAAATTGCCTTGCATCGGAACACTCTCAAGCAGAACTTCGCTGAAGTCGAAAATGTGTTTACCTTTTACACGACTCGTTGGATCAGTAATTTAAATTCTTCGTCGTGTTACAGGGGAACTGTATTCGATTTGCAAGTCGGATATAAGTAGGTTTTAAATCGAAGTCTACTGTCAGTAGCCCTTATTTGGTAAGGGTTTTGATTGCGCCCGTTTGATACTCTTAATTTCAAAACAACTTGATTTGATGAATGACTTAGAACTTCGCTAAGCAGTGGGATATTAAAAGGCTACTTAATAGGTAGCGAAAACTTATACTTACTGCAAGACAAAAGCTTCAAACATTGAAATCAAAGATAACAAGTAGGTAGAATACTTACAAGCTGAATCACGACGCTTAGGACCAAGCAATAAATAAAATTGCTTAGCATCCCAACTTCAAAGGTAAATGAGCTTCAAATGTTACTAGAGCCTAAATAATAACAGCTATTACCTAGTTGCAGAACCCGCCCTTTAGCAGCGGAAAGTTTCTTGTACCATCACCCGACATTATCTGAATTATGCAAAGCCATTCGGCTTTATTACCGGAGAAACTCCGACACACGAGCGCCGTCTGTCGTCAAATTAATGAGCTCCTCCCCTTGTGTTTATTACTTAAATGCGCTGAAGGACAAATTTATAAATTGTCATGAGATACGACGGGTATGAATGATGATGAGAAATTCCTTAATACAAGCGTAATGCTCTTAGGCCGTTACATCCGCGTGCGTGTGCTTTTATTAAGTAACTTCTTCCTGCATATAATTATGTGTCTTCAAGAGAATTGTACGAATTTTATTTGTAGCTTCACCTTGGTAAATTTTCTCCATAAAAAATATACAAAGAATTAGACGACCAATATGGCGTTATGTCTTCTTGGCTTGGGTGGTTCGTCCCCCATCAATACTTTTTTTTTTGGCAGATATACACGGCACGCATTATGTATTTATGTTGGTCAGCGACCATGCCACCCTTTCCTATTGATTTCGATAACCACAGGAACCTTCGCTCATCCTGCTGCCATACTGTAGGCTCCTCTGATATTTAAGGTTTAAAATTTAATTAAATTGGCGATTAAAAAGAGTAACTGTCGAGTTTCTTGCAGGTTCTTCTCGACAGATAACGACATTCCGAATCAAGTGGTAGAGTCACTCTGTGTAATTGCCGATTCATAAATACTTGATACAAGTTCACATTTCACACAGATTTCGATTTTAGTATCCATAGTATAAACTTTGTTTTTGCCTTGTACCTACTCACGGAAGCATAATTTGTTGTTTACCTTATTTTAATAAAATGGAAGAATTCAACCAACCGCGCGGCTTACTTGACTATAAGTAGCCAAAGGTAATATTTATTTTTCCTAAGAATTACACTATTTATATTCATATGGTTATATAAAATGTTATTTTTATCCTATATATATCATAAATGCGAAAGTTTGTGAGGATGGATGGTTTGTTACTCTTTCACGTAGAAACTACTGAAAGGATTTTATTAAAACTTAACAATAATATAGCATATACATCAGAATAACACATAGGCTATAATTTATAAAGATATTCCCGCGGGATAACGTCCTATAGGCCACGCGGGCAGAGCCGCGGGCGAAAGGCTAGTAACAAATACTTGGGACTACTGATCTTTTTTTTGTAGTATTTATAAGCATGACCACACCTCGAGTTTTTAACACCAACTCACAATATTTTACAACAACCTGCCTGATTGGACCTTTCGGGAAACAACCTGACTGAACAATTCTTTTGGGAAAACCTTATTTTGTCCAATCTTGATACTAAGAGAGACCTGTTTCAAGATTCCACGCAAAAGAAACCACAAGAGAATAAGTCTCATTATTTCCTGTCCGGTTTGTTGTGCTCTCATTGAGCTTAATTTAAAATGAATCATAAAAATATCGTGAAAGTGTACCTAAGCTAAGGAATTCTCTACGATGTCACTATCTGAATAGGTTCAGTTCAGAACGTTTCGAACCTATTTCTGTCCGTATTTCATTAAGGGGTACTTCAGCAAGGGATTCTGAATTTGTTGCGACGTGGCTGCGACACTGTAGGCTGCTCTGATTTTCGATGTTTTAATTAACCACCAATTGTACGAGTTAAATCAAAATGATTTGCTGCTTTCACATATGAGGGTGGTGGCATTCATTCCGACTTAAAAAACCCTACCACCAACGGGACCCAAGGTGGGAATTTAGCCCATGACCTCCAAAATGTGACCTCCAGGTTTTTTACCCGAGCGGCTAAACTACTGTTTCACGAAGATGGCCACAAATTAATCCTTATAATCATAATATAAGACTGTCTGTTCAAAATTATACTGCACTGATTTTATATTTTATAGGCACTCACAAAAAACGTTACGCCAAATCAAACGCAAACATTGAAAGCTTGGATAATTCCATTACCAGATTAACTAAACACGCCGAATAATAGTAGATAGCTGTGAAAATACCAAAAAAACTTGTACAGTTGAGCTATGAATATGAATATAACCAGAAATACGCAGACCGCGTCATATTGCGGGCGTTATCGAATTAACTTTTGCGGTGTTTTTACTCTATACAGACTGAAAATTGGAATAGTGTCCGGTTCCATCGGGCTCCGCAAACTAGGTTAGTAAAAAATGACAAAGAGAGATCGTCTAAAATTTTATCAAGTTACATAATTCGTATTGGACCAGCCAAATCGAGTGTGCACATTCAGCGATGCTTCCTAGTAAAATAGGAACGTAATTGAAGTTTTTTCAACGCCTATTTGCCCATCTGATAAACAGACAATGACGTTTTGGTATATCTGTGAAATTCATGTTAATTTTATTTATTTTCATTGATTATACATTTAGTCTAAATTATGAGAAAGTACTATTACACTACTTACGTTTGATCTTTTTTGTTACATCAAATACAGCAAAATTTCAGTCAGGTTGCCTTCATCAATATTTATCAAGTGTACCTATGACAGCTCTGTTACTTCACATGAGACCCCTCCCGCACCGCTTTGCTGCCGCAAGAAACTACTCAATAAACAATACGCATGTAGTGATTCTCACTTGTTCAAAACAGTCAATGTGTTTGCCTAAAACTTCTTTCATTAAAAAACCACTTAGGATCCAACACACGGGATATACTGAGTCTAACAAAAGAAAATGACGACAATATTTACACGTTTTTCTAGTTCATTCTTTTTTTAGTTCTTTATTTCAAAGTAGTGTATACAAACTGGCTTTTATCTAGGAAAGCTTTTTAAAATTGCTCTACTTTCACACAAAAACAAAAGTAAGGTAGCTTAAAAACAAAAAAATATTAATATACACGTACAAACATAAACGTATTTCAAGCCTCAAAACTTTGCAAACTAATTTCAATTACGTTCTATTTGGACAATGCGAGAAAAGAGTGAAAAACAAAAATTGAAATTACGCAAGTTGAACCTCCAACGCCGACGAACTAGGCACGTAGGAATACCAGCGTACTTCCGCTGCGGTGCAAGTTGTGCGCCGGCAATTCCGCTAAAAACCCGCCTATAGCGATTTTTCAAAATGGTGGTAACCCAGCAGGAGTGAGGAATACGAGTAGGGAAACGAATGTGAGCGGAAAAAGATATTTTTTTATGATATTTTTTTGTACAGAACCTAGTTATATGTGAATATTTTTAATAAAGTTTGATTTAATGATTATTGTTGTATATTTTTAGAATTTTTATTAAATATGCTAGATCAAAGTGAAGAGCTTCTTTTTCTTCAGCGAAAATTTTAAAATAACTAAAACAAAATTTATTTTATTCCACAATTTGTACACAAGTTGAACCAACAATTTAAAAATAAAGACGACGAAGTTGAAACGACAAGAAATTCAAATTTTTTATTTTGTTTTATAACTGACTAATTTAGTACTGTAAATATTATGTAATACTGTTTGGCAGTTTACCAATGGTAATATTATATTACTTGGATGCCTTGGGTTAAATTTGCAAATATATGATACTAGCCTTCCGCCCGCGGTTTCACCCGCGCGTAATCTCTTTTTTCAAATACCCCCCTTCCCCCCACATTTCCAGGATCAAAAGTACCCTATATTCACCGGGTATAGTGTAGCTTTCCAACAGTGAAAGAATTATTCAAATCGGTTCAGTAGTTTCAAAATTGATATTCCCGCGGGAATGAGACGTTTTCCGTAGGAATTTTATAGCCTATGTCCTATTCCGGGTTATAAACTATACGTGTGCCAAATTTCATCTAAATCCGTTCAGCCGTTTAGGCGTGATTGAGTAACAAACATCCAAACATCTAAACATCTGAACATCCAAACATCCAAACATCTAAACATCCATCCATTCGCATTTATAATATAAGTAGGAGTAGGATTACTTTTACTTTACAACACTGACGAACTAAGCACGTAGAAATACCATCGTCAAGTCCGCGCTGCAGTGCAAGTTATGCGCCAGCAATTCCGCAAAAAGCCCAACTTAGTAAGTGGAGGCGAACTAGCAGCGCTCGCTGAATCGTAAAATATGGAGGCACCGACCATGAGAGCAAACTCACTTTATATCTCGCTCGAGAACAGGTCACCTCACTCCAATAAATATATTGCAGGTTCTTTATTTAGAAAGATTTAGTTCGATCGTAATTTTAGCAAAATAAATAAATAAATTAGAAATTTTCACACGCTCAACGCTTTCTATTCGATACTAGGTTTGTAGACGCTTACAATAATAACTACACCAATCGGATAAACTTGTAAAAAATATTTTTGGAACAATTTTTTACAAAAAGAAATTATGTATAGTATAATGTGTGCTAAAGATAGTAAAGCGAGAAAGAAAATCTTCACAAAGAAAACTACCCAAACTCTCAAAAACAAACCCAAATCAAAAGTCACTTATTGTTTACGAGTATAATGCCATTTGAGGATTACTTCATCAAAGCATACGGAAGGTAATGAATACGAGCTCTAAATGATGTTTAGGTGAGCTGTAGAATATGTAAACCATGTAAACACGGTTTAACGGGTTCGCTCCCCAAAATCTACCGCGTATTCTCTCGTAGAAGTCTGGGAAACTGCTTTGTCCAAGCCATTAGACTTAGGGCTGGAACAGACCGTTTGTGTTGACTACAAATTAACTAGTTTACTCAATGTATTTTAAAGTATACGCAGGCCTAATAATAATAAAACCTTTTAAGAAAGAAAGTTTAATTAATCAACGGTCAATCAATTTTACGTGAACTTTTTGTTACTTGTATTTCCATATTTAACGTTCAAGTAACCAAAGACAATATCAAATTATTAAAACATAAATAAAAAACAAGTAGAGCCCAGCCAACTTAGAATAGGTAGTTCATGTCCAAAAAACGAACCGGTATCTCTCCTTCTCCCCCTTTTTGTAAAGATTTCTTCCACTACACCATTCGAATCGTCGAAATTGTGATTCATCATTCTGAGTCTTAGACCTGAAGCAATCGTCTTAACGTAATTGTATGACCACAACTTTAATTAATTTTATTCACTTCGCCGCTGGAAGTTCGCAATGAGCGCTTGCCTTTACATTGTTTTTAATTCAATCCTAATTGCAGGCAGGCAGTTCGAGTAAGTACAAAAGTTTGCAATGCGGTCGGGTTCGCAGCCCGCATTCAGCGTAAACTGTAAGGTCACCGCAGTTATTTATTACTTCCACGCCGCAGTACCTGGCAGTAGAGATGAAACCAAAATTAATTTGCAGATACTCCTTAATACCGCGTTATTTTTGTATCTCTACAGCACTAACAACACACCATAACACAAAAGTTATAAAGTGCTACTTCAAGAACACCACGTCCTGTAAGATTATGGTAGTTCCCAAGAGAAGCGTCTCATTCGACTAAAAGACTCTGCTTTACCTCTTATAATATCAATTCGCGACAGGCCACCCCATCACAACTCTTACCTTATTAAATTGACCGTCTTCATCAATCACTCAAATGCATCAACAGAGTACAATCTGGGCAACACTCACCAGAAACAATAAATTAATTTTTGATTTGTAAAGCACTCCGTAAAACCAGTAACTAGAACTCCAAAACCGAGATAGTTTTAGATGTTATCAAACCACAATTTATTCTTTACCTCGACATAGGAAACCAAGGCCTGTCGAAGTGCAGCGATGCCATAATTAACTTTAACCGCTCATGAAATCCCGAAAAGTACAAGCCAAAGCGGTCTGCGTCCAGACAAGCATTCGTACCGTAAAGCCTAGGATAGCCTAGGTTACAAATACTAGGAGATAACCATTTGTTGCCAACACCGCCAAGGTTTAAATCCCGAGAAGAAAAGAAAGTCTGTGATGGAATTTACTGTTCAAGAAATACTATACCTTTTTTACTAACGAAAAATCCATTAAAATCATTAGATTATTGCCACCCCAAACAATCTAAGAATCTATGAATATTATTAAAATATCAATATGATTATTTTGGTGAATGTCTATTTTAGTTGATCGTCTATCTCAAAAATAAGAACTGGAATATTCCAAAATGCGGCAATGCAGATAAATTATTACGAACATTTGCATTTCCCTAGTGCATATGTAGCCTTAGCAAGGCAAACCGATATCCTGATCTCTCCAGGTGTTCTGCCCAGCTATTAATCTGTCGACAAACAATGAGCCGGCCCAGCAGGCCGCTAGACGCATTCGGCAGACGTGAATCGAATTTGCAATTTAAATCCTACTCGAAGAGAAAGTTCGATGCGAAAATAATTAAGAAGTTTGATATTTCTACAGCAATTAATACTGCCGGCGATATTGATTTAAGGCCTCGTTATTCTAGTTATTTAACGATATCGTAAGACTGAATTTATAAAATTTTATTGAGTAAACGGTAACATATAACAATGTATTTATATTGAAAAACACACTTTTACATCATCGTTTGGAAAACTTCTGGTACCTATCCATAAAACAAAAACCAAACCCAATATGTTTTTGTGTGAAAAACTAGCTTCTTACTTTATGTACTACAATAAACTTCTAAATAATGTTGTAATCGCACTAACTTTTAGCGAACGTACAAACAAGATTAAGGTATCCTTAACGCTGTGTGGTGAACATCGTAACACAACTAACAACTCTCCCACCGCTAAAGCGGGGTCATCAAGTTGTCACCGCATAGTTGCTTACATTGCTGGAAAGTTACAAGCCCTAAGTTCGTCCCTGGGACCCAATGTCGCGCCGAACAACGGCCCTTGAAGGATCTAATGAAGTACACGTGTCTCTAGCACTACAGCTCCACGCAACCTTATGCCAAATATTTTGCACGCCCTTATTTATATCGAGATAAAGTTTAGTTTCGACTGACGAGAGTAGCCAGGGGCAACTTGGTAACGAGCCGACATATTATTAGCAGACATTAGCCGAAGATGTCATCTAAATTATGGGTCAATTGCAGAGTTGGCACCGGGCGGCAGCTGTTTGTGGCTCTTATTAAGTTTGACCCGGCTATATACCTACCCGACCGCTAAAGGGCCAATGTCGTGGAATACGAAGGTACAACATAAATTATTCATAAAGGATTCAAAAATATGTGGAAATAATCTTTTGTTTAATAGCAAACTTGTATTGTGCTACATATTTTTAGTTTCGGAAACCATAAAAAAATAGGACACATGTAATTGTCTATGTATTCGTTTGGACCTCCGCGCATAACTTTACTTACATAATATGTGATTAACCTAGTACATAACTTTACTTACATAATATGTGATTAATCTAGTACACCTTATAAAATACTTTTTTACGAATTTTTAACCTCCATTTCACCCACAAGGATAGAATTTAAAACAACAAAAAACATGAAACCACTTTTTCGTACGTCCTTCAATGCATACTACATTCCATTTAATTTGAAAATATATACATTTAAAGAGATAAATATATGTATAATATAAAATAAAACAAACAAAAGGCTCATGTTCCTACAATACCATCCGATACCGAGAATCGAACTCGGGTCTCCTGGTGGAACCAGGCGTCCTAGCCATTAGACCATACCGGACGATGTTAATTCAACGAAAGAAGCTACATTAATGATTTATATCCTACATCTAGGTTACAAATCCCCAGTTATAGGGAAAAGCATTGATATTAATGGGGAAAAACGTTTTAAATAAGGATAGAAACAATTTATTCGACAAATAGAATAGAATAGAAATAGGGGTCGGTGACCCAAACAATACATTTCTGGAACCTTAGCAGTCAATGGGTTAACCCATTTAAAATATTTTGCTGTTTTTGTTTTTATGTGCAGCTCTGTCCAAATATAAAAAGTACATAGAAATGGGATTTGCATCAAATTAATAAATAACGCAAGTCTCATATCCATAGGTTAAAGATTATGCGACATTATAAAAATTTAAAAACTTTGAACATACATACATAGATTTTATTAATTAAATATTATTTAACAATCAAGATATATTTTTAACAAAAGGTTAGATTATATTTATTCCAACAGCATCCGTTACCGAGAATCGAACTCGGGTCTCCTGGTGGAACCAGGCGTCCTAGCCACTAGACCATACCATACGGTGTGAATTCGACGAAAGGAGCTACATGAATGATTTGTAACCTAAGTCTAGGGCACAAATCCTCAACATAGAAAAAAAATGTAGGATTCAAAAAATGAAGATTTTAAGATCCCACTGCTCGATTCTGCAGGTATCTGTTTTTTTAATACAACTAATTTTAAATGAACGTTAAGGAAGTATGCAATGGATTAGGGATAGGTTGCCTATAGAAAATTAGTTGTGTCAAAAAAACAGATATCTGCAGAATCGAGCAGTGGGATCTCATACCAACTGCATTGATCACATTTTGCGACCATGAAAAAAGCAATAAAACACAATATCAAAGTAATAAACTCTACAAGTTCCCAATGTGAATAATGTCATTATTTATTTAGTTCTTCGTGAAAAGTTCCCTTCCGATGCAGGTGAGGTGAGTCGAGGGCGTCGCCTGCCGACAGACGGTTTGATAATCATTATCTCGCTTTAATAAATCTGTGGGGCGCACGTAGGTACCTACTGTAGGATTAACGCGCACTTGTGCCCTCCTGCTACTATTATGTAGGTAGTATAGGTATAAATATCAACTAAAGTGGTTACCTAGACGTGATCCCAGGGTCCGGGGTCCAATACCGGTGAATTAAAATTTTGTGTCGTTTTTTTCGGACTCAGCTCTGATTTGTGGTCCCGGATTGTGTGCCAAGCCAAGCGCTATGATTAAACCAGTACCTATCATTGCAGCGATGACTTGATTTAAACGATGGAAACTTTTGCCAAGCCGTGGGACATTAAATAGGCTTTTCCTTCATCCCTTCCTCCCGCTATATATTTATCTATACTAATATTGTAAAGAGGAAAGATTTGATTGTTTGTTTGTATTGAAAAGGCTCCGAAACTACATACTGAACCGATTTGAATAATTATTTCACTGTTGAAAAGCTACACTATCCCCAAGTTTTTATCCCGGAAATAAAGGGGAAAGGTGGGGATATTTGTAAAAATAAATTGCGCGCGGGTGAAACCGCGGAGGCGGCCGCTAGTTGTTTACTCGTATAAAGTGACGAATATTTTATTAAAAGAATTCTTTATAACTAAATTAATCAAATTATAATTTTATTTAAATAATTCTATTTTAGCGTGTCAGCAGTCGTACCTGATTCTGGTACACACGCCGAGATAAGGCGACGGAATTCAGACATTCCTGTTTATTCGAGCGATCGCCTGCCGAGAATTCGAGCTATTTATTAGATTTTCACTATCTGACTACTGGAAATCTAATAAATAACTCAAATACCATCGATCAGTAACTTGAAGTCTGCGCTTACTCTGTATTTAAATAATTGTGTTTTATTTTTACAATTTCATTAATTTCTAGCTCCCCGTTCGCCCAGAAGTAATCGACTGGAATCTGAAGATCTTAAAATAATACCATAATACCAATGATAAGGTATAAAGAAAGCTTTTTATTACAGTTAGTATATACTCGTATATTTTACCATTTAGATCTTTTACTTTTTTATAATGGAATGGCTATATTTCAGAAGTCATCCTCTGTAAATTATTGGTGGAGTTATACCACCCCACAAACATTTTAATGAGGATAGTAACTATCGAGTTACTTTTATCAAAGGCGGAGTAGAGTAATTCTCTAACGTTAATACTTTCGATTTGTAAGAGCAGCGTCTTCAAAGAATGAATTAATTATACTTTGATTTTGACTTTGTCATATAGTGCAGTCATTGAAGCATTATAGCTCCGAATTTTTTTACTGTGAACCGAATTGCATACAATTTTGGAATTAGGTTCATCTTATCCTTAACTTCAAAAGTGAAAATGATTTGAACTCCGCAACCACCATAGGGGGGGTTGCCACCCCTTCTCGGGGGTAAATTATTTTTTTATCAAAATAACCTCGGATATCGATAGAAGGCCTAATTTTAAGCAAAAAATCATCTATACAGTTTTTAAAAAAATTCAATACTTTTCAAGTTATTGGCAATTGAAAATTCGCAATTGTTTCACGTATTTCATCGGTTTTTGGCAAATATCTCCAAAAATATACGTTTTATCGAAAATTTTATAAAGACCAAAATTGTAGCAGGTAAAACAATGAACAATTTGAATTTTTATAAAGTATTCTAAGTGCAATATTAAGCTAGATATTAACCCACTTGTTCCTGAATAAACTTTTTTTCAGTAATTGATCTGAAACTGTGTATACCTTATATTTATGTGATAAATAATCACAGAAAAATATTGAAAAACTTCTTTGATTTCCAGAAAAGCTGGAAAATGCCGTGTCGTAAACGACACGGTAGGGGAATCCACTACTTTGATAACTTTGTATGTAGATTTCAATAGACGTCATTTTCAATTAGGAAACCCCAAAAAAATTACACACAATATCTCAAAAAAAAATTTATTGTACCTTTTTAAGAAAACCTGAGCGTATGATAAGATTAAAAAAAAATATACTAGATCAGTTGGCAGACAGACCCAGGCCACCTAATGGTAACCAGACACTGCGACCTATTCCATTGAGGGACACTACACCAGGAAGCGTCGCTCAATGTGTTGCCACACTGGATGTAGCATCCGATCTTCTAGCCTTTGATTCCAAGTCTCTTGGCCTCCACATGAATATTGGTGGAACACAGCCAGAGCTGTTTTGGCGGCAGATTTCACCTGTGGGGGTAGCTAACCATTCAGACTCTGAAAAAGTCCGACCACTAACCGGATTCAAGGCGGACCCACGACCTCCGGGTTTTATACCAGGGCTTAGCCATTGTTCCATGGATACGGTCATAGCATGTCTTGGAACGCTCCTTGAAGTAGACGGAATCGGCCCTTCGGCTTGTGGGCAGGAGTAGAAGAAATAGTTTCTGGGTCTGATGGTAAAGCTTTCAGGACCGGAGTCGATGCGCCGTCATTTGGAAAGCCGCACGGTAAGGCAAGGTATCATCTCCGCTATCATCAGAAGAATCTTGCTGAATTTGAGCAGGTGCCTTGAGTTGAGACGCCGGTAGAAATTGAAGGGACACAAAATCTGCAGAGTCCTTGTCCGTAATTTCGGTATTTCAATTTTCCTGAGGCATGATAGTTATGGAGTCGGGGATTTTAGCTCTAATTCCTCGACTATCTCATGCAAAGTCAGGGGTTTTTGTAATTTTCTGTAGCAAAATAATAAGTATTATATAGTAGCACATTTCCCTACCGTGTCTTTTACGACACGTACAAAGAAAACCTTAACTACTGCCTGAATATGTTATAAAATAACCAACTTTTTTACAGTTGCTAAGTCTATAGGAATCAAGCTATCATAATTATATCACATATAAATAAAAAAGTGTTTATAATAATATGTCATCTGACCTTGAATTACTCATCGTAAAAACCTGAAAATTTGTGGTTATCCAGCACCAAGGTAATAAGCTGCAGCACACTTAAAACACTTTGTAACTTCTAACCGAGTCCTCGATAGCCAAACGCGACGAAAAAAAATTACTTCAAGTACTCTCATATCTCTCCAGATTTTTTCAAAGTTGGTGTGTCGTTTACGACACGGTCGGGTTAAGTGGGTTAAAGATCAAAGCCGTTTTTATTCTGTCTGAAATTTAATCGATGTGGTCAATGCCATCTAGCGGCGAGCAGATGCATTTTATGCATTCTAATACAAAAGGGTTTTGTAGTGCTTGAAATAAGCTTTAAAATGAGCACTATTAAAAGTCTTTTGCGCGTAAAATAAGTGAGCTGTATTGCAAATAAGGGAAGCATCTAATGTTTTTTCTATAAAATCAATGGGTTTCATAAGTGCCATTTCCACCAAAATTAAAATTAATCGTATTCCGCCTAGAAATAACTTTATTATGAAGAGTTTGATAGATATTATCAGTTTGGCTGCTTCAGGACACATATTTTTCAAAAAAGTCACGATTAAATAAAAAATCAAAATTTCAAATTTTTAAAAAACCCACTTTCTTTTCATAATATCTCAAATATGACGACAGATACGTATAAAAGTGTATGAATTAAAAATTTAGGTATTTTTCTGACGAACAATTTGGTTTTTTTGTTTTTTCTGTCAAACAAAAATTTACGGAGATATGATTGTTTAAAGAGCGCGTGGCAGCGCAATCACAGCCTCTCTTAAGCCCTTTAACCCTTCACCGTTTTAGAAAAAAGTTTTTTACTATATATTGCATTATAGGATGTTGTAGCTCTCTTAATTACATTTACAATGGTTTTTTATGAATTGTGATAGCATGAAAATTGAAGTAGTTATGGTCCAAAAACTTATCATATTTTGTTCTACTTAGTAACTAAGGGGTAGTTTTAAGGGTAGAAAAGCTAAAGAATATGATAATCATTTTCGAGAGTGTGGAATAATATTGAAATCCTTTTCATTTTATAAAAAAAATTTTTTTTTTTTATCAAGGGGTATTTTTCAAGAGTTGAAAGGGGTTAACCCCCTAATATTTGATAATTATTATAGAGAATATAAAATATTACTTACTCTATACTTACATCTTTTTATGTCATACCAAAGTATTTTTTTGTGATTTTTTCAATTTAGGGGTTGTTTGCAAAGGATTTAAGATTTTCAAGGGGTTGAAAATTATTTTAATATGAGGTAATTATGTTAGAAAATACTTTACAATTTCACCACTTACGATTAGACATGTTTTCTAGCGATAAAATGGCTCAATGTAAATTTTTCCATTAAGGGGTTGTTTACACCCCTTAAAAATAATAGGCGGAGTTCAGATCATTTTCACTTTTGAAGTTAAGGGTAAGATGAGCCTAATTCCAAAATTTCATGCAAATCGGTTCACAGTAAAAAAAATCGGAGGTAAGACCGTATTTTTCGCTTCAATGACTGCACTAATAATTCCAAAACATTCAGAGAGATTAGACAACTTTGTGAGTGTTAGGTTAGATTCAATGCCGTATTTGGAAGGTAATTTGGCAGTCTAATATAAAATGATCTAATATTAAAAAAAACAACATTTATACTTATTGCGGGTCTTGGCAAATGCCTATGCCCGGCCAGTGGGCGTCGGTGATATGATGATAATGATGAAACTTGATACGGCAAAGTTAGTGTATGGATTGAGTTGAAAGGCAAAGTCGCCGTGTGGCACGACAATGAATCCGAAGTTTGCAAGCAACAACATTATGCAAGTTTTCGGGGCGCGCTGTCGCTATGCCCAAGTTTGCCTTGCATTTAGCGCTGCCCAAAGTATTGCCGAACACTGCCTCGTGGCACTTGCTCTTATTATGTATTTTCAAAAGGCTAACACAATCTATTTGATTTATTGCACTTAAAACAAACGGCTTGAAGTTTAGAGGAGCCTACAGTATGGCAGCATATTTTTTTAAACAATTGCCATCGGTCGATAAAACAGGTAGAGTAATATACATAACTTCTGGGTTATGTACAGTCAACAGCACATCACGGTATACACTTGCAGTTCGATAATAGCGCTTATGCCCCCGACATAAGAGCGGTACAAAGTCCAAAGTGTTACGTCTGACGTGCTTTTGACTGTAATATACTGAGAAACCTACTTGTTAAGACATACGACGGTTGAACTTCTAAAGTTTCCGACTCCACTCAGTGGCATATCAAAGTACATTTGATAGGTAACAATAAGCACGACACAATGTTACCGAACACTCGCATTCGCACAGCCCGACGTAATATACAGCCAAGCTTTGGAAATTGTATCGCGGTAATGAAACACAATGCGGTTTCAATACGTCCCGACCACGTTTAATAATTTGGAGTTTGACAAATGGTTGTTTCCAGGTCCCGGCGCACAATCGACGGCTCTCTGCCTCTCAGCGGCATTGTTCGCCTTTGAATAGTCTAGTAACGTTACAGAAGAGAAACGTTCATATTGCTTCAAATTAACGTCTTGTTTTTTAAGTGCGTAGGGATGTCATCATCTAAATGACGTTACAACAACAATATACTTTAGTAAATAAAAACTTTACGGAAGGCTTTACATAAGACTGAGAGAAGTTAATTTACACACTTTAAAAACTTAATAATGATTTATTTGGTTCAAAACATTATATTATTTTGATATTGATTATATTTTTGCTAATCTTTGTTTAATATTTTCACTGATTGGACTCAATTTTGTGTCTAATTACGCCTAAAAAATAAAGGTCACATTTTTTATCTACCATAAATAGTATTATAAGTATACCTAATCAGCTTAAAACAGTATGTTAATAATTAATACCAATGTAAATACCCGATTCTCTATTTATACATAAAATATCATTATAGAGCGGAGGAAATTAATATCAAATGACATGGCCACACATTGTTTTAATGAAAATAATAGTGTGGACATGTCACTGTCAGTAATACGGCATTATTATGATTATTAAATCGTTTTCACAGAAAGGTTATAAATGAATGGGTAGTAATAACCTAAACTTTTTTTTTCGGATGAGATTGTGTTTATGCACCATAACCGCAGGCTAGCTAGACCTGTGGCCGTGTGGGGGGCTCGAGACTAAAGCGTCTACTACCCACTAATCTCCCCCGGTTCCCCTTCACACCGATTGGGACGAGCCAGCGTTATGTCTATTGACCAGCCCATCCCCGGGTACCCCGACTTGAGAGGCCTCAAATCGGGGTGGCGCCTAGGGTAATCATATATAGTAATCACCTAAAGTAATAAATCATAAACACTAGGTATCTAAGTACTATTTACTACAAATATAATAAATCAGAACGATATTTCTATATTGTTTCAAAATAAAATTAACAAAAAGACATATAACTGACGTGAATACCGTAAAATAAAGTGTCCTTGAAACTCACTTAACTCGGCAAAGGAAATTTTAATAAATTGTAGGAAACGTAAGTGAACAATACAAAGTGTGGAGCGAAGTGACGAGCGGAGCGCCATCGCGCCACGTGCGTCATTTATATTTATGCTCCCCGTACTATACATATTTATTCTCGGTCTTCTCATTTATTTCGTCGGCAAGAGACCTTTTTGAATAGGCAATGTGCCGTATAAATTTGCCGCCCGAGCCGTAGGCTCCTGTTAAAAGGTGCTACGAATTAATTTTACCTGACGTGAAAGACGACAACGGAATACGTTACCTCATAATGAGATGACTTTGTAAACTTTGAACAAGGTACAAACTGTGCATTTTGTATTCCGCTTAACAAGCACTCGCGATACTGGAACTGGCGTGCCCTGTAGATAGATAGATAAGTGTATCGAACACCCTTGTTTTAACAAGGGATGGGTAGTGGGTAGGTAATAACGGTAACGTTACGTTGTCCAAAGTTCAAGATTGCCGTACATTTCTGGGACAGTGATTACGGTCTCCGTATTTAGGGTCCTTATAATTTATCCATCTCTCTCCCGGTGTCACAGCCGATTCAGACACTTTAATGACTTTGCAATAATTACTCCATCAAACCAATTTTAACTATTTTAAAATTAAAATTGTACTACATAAATTGTGGGTTCGATCCTCACCTAAATAAATTTTTAAACAGTATTTTTACACATACACAATTTTACACATACAATATGTTTGTTATTTATTTTCTTATTGCTGCCTTCTTATATGTGTAAAATTAATAAGTAGATTACGCTTTCTAAGATTATAACTCTTGATCATTCTAAATATCGCTACGATATTTTTACCACGAATTTGATTAGATGTAACAGGATTATTCCTAATTTGTAAGATAATCTATGGAGAGAACAAAAGCAGACATGTTCATGCATATCTGCCAAATCAGCTTAAAATAAAAGTAGGTAATTACTCGTTACCTTATATTAACTTTTTGATGAAATTGTCAACTGTACTGTAACTTAAACAATAAAATTCTATTCGAGACAAGCGTCTTGGAATAAAAGTTTTTCTATTAAATTGGATAAAGGAGAACTGCGGCAAAGTGAAGAAAAATGTCTCACGCTTTGAATTTTCACGGTATCTTTAAACAAAAAATCTGGCTTCGCGAGAAAGGTCGTACCCCGTAAAAGCACGGCAAATGGGGCTGCAATGTCGGTTGAAAAGCAGCAGGGATTGTCCCCGGGTTTTATTTAATTAGTCAAAGACATTAGCACCTGGAGAGGTGCGGGGCAAATTAATGACGCGACGAGATTAACTAACGCGACTTGGAACAGAAAAAGGCGCGTTCTTCAGGTGAGTATAGAATACAACATTTACTTGTATCAGAACATCGAGCATTGTCCATTTTGTTACAGCCTTTTTAAACGCGAGCATAATTGGTGTAACATTTCGTCGAGCCTTTGCACGAGCGCGGGCGATGCGCGGGTGCGGGGTGACGCGGAGGAAGAGGAACGAACATTTCAAAGAAGGATCAACGCAGGTACAACAAAATGTTACGGGTAAATGCACACTTGCTGTAAGCATTTACCCGTAACACAACGCCGAGCATTCGCAGGAATGTTACATTACACCGAAATGCTCGAGGAAATGTTGTAGTCCATACTTACCTTTAGACTTGCAAGCGGACAAGAGGAGGGGTTACACTGCCGAGGATCTTGACAGAGCGTTTTAGTTCTTGTAGGATAAGTATTTTGCAGTAGTTTGTAGCTCAGTATAGTTAAGGGTAGCTTATACCTTGTTCCCCTTGATTTTCCGTACATGTTCTTACACTCGAATTACGCTGCCAACGCATGTAACTGAAGTTGACGTTGGAAGGCAGCGGCTAGCCGTCGAAGTATTGGCAAATTTTGAAGCAGCTGTAAATCTTGTCAATATTTTGAATACAAAAGTAACATGTGTGCAGTGAAAATATTTTTAAAATGGTCGACAGTATAACGCGTTCTTTTTACCTAACTATAATCGCAAACTAAATCTCATAATTGTGATCACGTATAACTTACAAAATATACAAGTGTGTGCTACATGAATAGTAATTGTTTGTTCAATTATTTCACAAGAAAAAAATTATGGATTAAACAATAGTTATTATAGCATATATCTGAATATTTGCTACAGTCATCTTAATATTGTACAGTAACTGTAGTGAGATATTAAAATGGCACGTTGTATATTGTAGAAAGAACAGAAAGAATCCGACATTTAAGTTTATTACGTAGCATGCATCGCTGAACATATAAATAACAACGCATCCATACAGAGTTATAACCATAGAAAATTTTCTTGTTCTGTGGAGTTATACGATATACGTTTCAAGTAGTAATGACCAGTATAACACGAAAATATAAATTCTTCGAAAATCCCAGTGCTGCTCATTTTATTTTTTTACAACCGGTGAATACTGTGTTGTATTTGCATTCTCTATATTACGACCCGTTATACAAAAATACTTATAACACGTACCTATTTTATTATTTTTGCTGTCTAGAGGTCAAGACTACATAGATAATTCTATTAAAAGTGATTGATACTTGACATGTTACCTAATGTGTTATTTTCTTGTAAGCCAAGAAAAAAAATATCTTCTTTTACACCACGGCGTAATCCAATGAGGAATTCTTTTAATGTGCCGATATTCTGTAGGCTTCCCTGATTTTCGAGCCTTTAATTTCAGGTGTGGCTACTACATAGCTCGCATTCGCATATTAATTTAGCGGAGACACACCCAGAACTATAATTGTGATAAATTACGCCTGTAGTGGATGCTTGCAAAATCTGAAAAGCTTCTACATTTACCAATCGGATCTAAAAAAAAAAGAATAAGGTTTTTGAAGCGTGGCAAGAACTAACGGCAACGTTCTAATACCAATTCATTAATATATAAACGGATTAAACATTTTGTGCAACAATGGAGATGTAGATATTGGTTGACGATTGTGTCCATCTAATTAATTTATGATCCCTTAATTACTGATTGTGGTGCCAGTCTAGAACACTCGCATACCACAAATATTGAACAACATTCATTAGATGATAAATCAAGCTGCATTAATTTATTAACAAGACACAATTGAACGCAATCTAGTCTAGCGTTTACAATAAGGCAAAACGCCTACCGCAATAAATCTAGCTGACTAGAAGCTTAATTACAATTTAGTCAAAATCGCTGCACCGTATACGACTAAGTTGGAGAAGTTCGAGCAATATAGCTCGATACTTGTTTATCGATAGAATCGACCCGGCTTTCCGAAACTGTCGGTTCCATTATCGATATTGGTTGTCGTTTTCAATTTTGCCATAATTGCCATTTGGATGAAGGACGCCCTTTGAACAAGTTAAGTAGCGGCTATCATTCATTGTTTATAGCAGAAACGCGCTTTTCACATAGTGCTATAGAAGCTTTGAACATTTAGCTATAAATATGAGTCCATCAAGTAGCACTTTCATATCTTTTGACATTAGCCAATCGTAAATAATGATTGGTTCTTTAAATAGACAGATATTTTCATAGCAATTAGGCAAATTGATTTATCATTAGACTGTGTATCGGCATGATGGCATAATTTTAAATCTGTATATATAAAAAAAAAGTGTTGTTAGTTACAATAATCATAATAAACCGATTTGGCTGAAAATTGGTAGAGAGGTAGCTTAGAATCAGGAGACGGACAAAGGATACTTTTTATCCCGGAAATATGGGGGAAGGGGGGATAGTTAAAAAAAGAAATTACGCGCGGGTGAAACCGCGAGGGCGAAAGCTAGTCTATACTAATATTATAAAGAGGAAAGATTTGATCGTTTGTTTGTTTGTATTGAATAGGCTCCGAAAATACTGAACCGATTTAAATAATTCTTTTACTGTTCGAAAGCTACACTATCCCCGGTGAACACAGGGTACTTTGTATAAGAGAGGAAGAGGGGATATTTGAAAAAAAAAAAAAATTGATAATTATATAGACTGCGTGAATAGATAGTCAAAATTAATGAAGAAAAGTAATAGCAACGAACTTTTCAAAGAATACCTAGCCGGTACATAGTGTCACAGAAAACGCTAGGAAAAGACCTTCAGAAAAATTCGAAACGCTACATACATAACGTAAAAGAAACACAAAACTTTTAATTTACTTTTTATTACTGTCAAACTTTTGTGGCACTATTGCCAGTGCTACTATAAAATAACAAAATAACCACGAAGGTTACATCAAATTAATAACCAAGCAGGTTAATATAAGTTTTTATAAATTTAATTCTGGCTAAAATTATTCAGGAAAAATCTATACGCCATTAAAGAAAAATAATATTTAATTTACTTTTTATTGCTGTCAAATTTCAGAAGCATTGTTGCCAGTGCCTCTTTAAAATAAAGAACTCAACTCAAAACTTTTTGATATTCCTTTTAAACAAAAGATTAGCTTTTTATTGCTGTCAAATTAATCGTAACTTTGATGCCAGTTACATTGAAAAAACCAAGCAGGTTATTATGCAATTTTTTCATTTGATGCTGGCTAAATTCTTCAGAAAAAATCTAAACGCCTTTAAAGGAAAAAGAAACAATTATTTTCTTTTTATTACTTTCAAAATGGAAATTATGCTGCTAGCGTTTTTAATGATCCAAAGGTTGCATGTTATTTGAAAAGAATGATAATGAGATACAAAAAAATATAATCGACTACTAAAATATTAGTATTATAAATAGTCGAAACAGAATAAATATTTGGTCATCGAAACTACTGAACCGATTCGAAAAATTCTTTCATTGTTGGAAAGCTAAACTATTCTCGGGCGACATAGGGTTCTCTTTATCCCGGAAATGTGGGGGAAAGGGAAGGGACATATAAAAGAAATTACGCGCGGGTGAAACCGCGGAGGCGGCCGATAGTAAATAATAAACAATTCAGTACTGGGCACCATTCTGAGCCAATTGATTATATTATTAATCTTAAATGCGCCACTGATAGGGTACTTAAATTATCGCAAGAAAAAAATAATGTCTAAAATATATTCAGGTCTATGTGAAAATATCGATAATCTATCAACACAACCTTACCTCTGCGTTAGCATTAGACCAAAGTTGAAGTACACTAGGAGCAACATATAAACTCGCATAAGCTATTCCACAGCTAGTGAAACTAGCGTTAGGAACTAAGACAAGATTGCGACAGGTTTCAGAATGCCGAATGGAATTACTCAAATGCCAATGATAACGATATGTTTTCATAGCTTATTTTTCGGTTACAGCTTGCAATCTCATCGACAAATAAATCACGCAGGGTATGTTTAGTGCACAATTGTATACCTACTCGAGCGCAGGTACACTTCCTGTTTCCTTATTCACATGGCTAATATGTAAAGGTATTTCATACTGCTAACTTCCAGGCTCCGAACCGTAACAGAGTAGAACATAAGCTAGCGTGTCATGTAAAATATTATGGTTGCGATAGATATTTGTAAAAGGTGCTTCTCTCCACATCAGTGAATAGACAGCCTAAACCTTAGAGCACCCACCGTTTCAAAGTGAGATCTTTTAGCTTTTGTGCCACGGAGGCAGTCAATGTAAATGTTAAACTAAATATCTCTCTGAAATAAATATCTTTAGACACTATTAACACTGCGCTATTAGCTTGTGCTATGCAAGACAACAGATAACCTATTAGGTATTATTTGTTAATACATTCTAATAAACTATCGACAAAGTACCGCCACAGCACTACCGCGTAGCATCGCATAAGCGTGAAGTTGGGTTGCACACGTAAAACTGCTAAATTGGCTTGCATAAGCAATTCCGTGCGGCTACGTGTAAAATTCCGCATAAGAAACAATTTGGATGAAGAACGCAGGGTGTTCCTTAGTGCTAAAGAATTTTATCAAGCATCTTACGGTAACCATGATATACCGTAAAATTGTCAAGATTTTTGAAACACCGCATAGTCTGTCTGGCAGGGCAGAAAATCTTACACGTTTTTTAATCTTTTTTGAGACTTTATTATTTTGGATGTCAAGGTGAAGTCCAATATGTCATAACTATGGTTAAAGGACTCTGAAAGTAAGGAGTCGTCCACTATGTATTATCTATGGTTAAATCTGGACTCTAAAAGTAATCAGTAACGTCGTAAAGCATCCTAAAAGGAGTGGGAAATTCTGAAACACCCCATTTGAGTACTTGCCATTGTAGACACCTGCGAAAATGTTGAGGATTATTCTGATTAATTTATACTACTGGTTAACTTACAACATCATGAATATGAATTAACACAAGGTGCAACTCTCTGCTCTTTATGCGAAAGAGAAGAGCTGTTTATTAAATGTACATATCATCTGAGATTTATTTTACTCGACAAAATGTAACAACGTGTAACCCATTTACGAAATGAAGTATCGGAAAAATACATTTTGCAGAAACGTAATCAGCAAAAAGTATTTTAAAATTAAATTAAAGTGCAACTTTGCACTTCCGAGCAAATGAAAAATGTTGGATTTAAAGATAAAAAGGGAAAGGAGCTGCCACTGTTAGTGTTTTACTTAATAAATCATCACCAAGGAGAAGTATTTTACTAGTAATTGGCCAGGATTAATAGATCGAGGGCTAGTTTTGCCATTGATTGTTATGTTCGTGATAATTTGTGTCAGATAATTAAAATGATGCTGTTTTTTTTTTGATAAAATTGACAGATAAATTATTACAAACTTATTTGTCAGTAAATCTGGCTCTGAACTATTTACAGAGTAGCGGATTAACTCTATCAGTTGGTTAAGATCTAGGCCGTATTTTGTTATAAGTATCAGAATCAACCACCACAAAAAAATAAAAGAGAAAAAGAAGAGTAAATCTGTTTTATCTCATGTTTAAAAACTAATTGTAAACATATGATTATCACAATTTAGTTATCTGACTATGCGGCCATGAATTTTTAAAGCGCGCCCAAGTTTCTGCTAACTCAGTTTCAGTTAGTTTAGCGTCGCAATTTCCCGCGCCAGCCTCTAGCCGCACTTGAATTATTCAATAACCTCCTTATGTTATTTAAACCTCATCAAAACTTTCGCCAAATATCTTTGCTCATATCTAAGTTAGAGCATAAAATACTTTAGATTTTTAATACTTTAGCGACGTCAAATACAATCTGGACATCAGAAATAAACCTTACACATATAGCTCATTGCAGTTAGCTGTTGAATATGATTCCTGTTTAAGTACCATTATTTTGACAAGAATCTGATCGAAAAGTAGCATTCAGTGATTAAAAAAATAAATAAAGAGCCAGAAATATATGTTTAACGGAACTTTATCGAGTTATTATAATCTGTCGCTGGTGTTTCATTATCAACTATGAGATAAAAGTTATGTCATGCGCGTGATTTCAATTCATGATTATGCAAAGCAAAATGTTTTATATCATTCATGTTAAGGAACGATAAATATTTAAAATTGTAAGTCGTGTCCTGCCCCCCTAGACAAGTGGCATTTATGACGTTCGCTATAGCTCAATTTGCGATAGCGAATGTCAAATCGCATACTTTCAACACGTGACTTTTCTATGGCATCTGTCAAATCCATACAAATTGGACTTAGCGAAATTCGCCAGCTATGAAGCGATGTCATCTTGTCTAAGCCCCGGACCGATTGGATGCGGGTGGCGCGGGCCGATCAGTTTGGAAAAACAGGAAGTCCTGCGGACGTCTTTCGGCTGGGATGATAAAGATGATTTGAAAAAACCTTAATGTAATAGAAAGGTATATAGAAAGGTATATAGGTATAACCTTATTGTAATATAAAGTCAATATACATTATATTCGATAAGATTCAGTTCTAGATGAAACAAATTTTATCTTCGGATATTTGAACTGTAAATAATATTAGATAAGCGTAACATTTTATTGCAAAAAAGAACTCTTTATTAACGCTCATAAAAAATTCAGAAACAAAAAATACTTGTTATTAGAATTTCATAACATCAAGCATAATGTTTCCTAAACAAATTGTACAGAGAAGTCTTAATGTGAAGTATCACATTAAAAATAATCCATTTTTCATGTGATATTCATGAATTCAAAGGAAAAGAAAGGCACTTTAATTGAGACAATAATAAAACGAGTCTGAAAGTTGGCGGTACTCGTATACATACAAAGCGCCCCTGTGCACGGTGGTCCCGCCATATAGGCCAAAACCCCCTGAACCTCAAGTTCGAAAATCGCTAGTTAACCGACACATTATCAATGACTAATAAACAAGCTACCTGGGGGTATAAATATGTGACCCATTTACTTCAATTACCACTACCTGTTTGACCTCGAAAGTGAAAGCATCGCAATTGTTGCAATCGCTGTTAACGGTGACTCATCCGCACGGTATTTGTCATTAGTGATATCTCGGAAATTGTTTGTTTGTTAAACTGTTTGTGTGATGGATATCCAAGAAACTGGTAAGTTTTTTTATTTTCATTATAATTTTTGCATGTATTTATCGTAGTTTTTATATAATCGAGATGCTACGTTGACAGATTTAAAAAAATAATATTACTCGTAGTTTGACTTTAGCTAGTATTTTAAAAAATTGCACCCAATTGCACCTGTTCTTACTTATTTAAAAATGAAGGTATATCTGTCTTTTATCAAATACATGTTGAAATTTTGTCCAAGCTTACCCTATGCACCCCCTAGATATCTGCTACGCCTTCGTAGTCGCAATGGTAGCGATACTACGAACTGTTCTATTAAGTTTGTTTTTTTTCTTTTTAGGTACTTTTGTGAAATGTTCCTTTTCAAGAAGGCATTATTTTGAGATTTGGGTTTCTGAAAAGTCTTCAGACAGGAAGAAACGTGCCTTAGAAACCTTTACAGGCTATCTAAAGGACATTGAAAATATAGATATTACGCCTTTATCTCATCGACTGGTCAATTTGTGTAAGAGTCTTGATAAATTCTGGAAAAAGACAAAATGTACAAAATCTGTCTTTTTAAATAAGCACTCTGATTGGTTAGATATAATTGAATGTATAGAGTTAAAAAGAAGTGTTGCACAGTGCGTTCAGGTGACGGAAAATCTGCCGGGGCCATCTCACGATTGTCATCCGGTTATAATATTGATGCTGAAAAATTTAGAGTATACTCTTTAGAAACCGCACGGCAGTTAGTTCAGGAATATCCGTGGTACAATCTTCCCGCTTCCGTTCACAAGATACTTGTCCACGGGTCTGACATTTCAGAACACGCCTTATTATCTATCGGGGAGCTTTCCGAGGAGGCAGCGGAATCAAACAATAAAAATCTAAAAACTTTTAGGCGAGATCATACGCGAAAATTCACACGAGAAATCACTAATACCGACTTACTTAATAGACTCTTGTTATGTTCAGACCCCTTCATCACTGGTCTTCGGAAACTCCCCAGAAAGAAAAAAGGCTTATTAAGGAAAGAAGTCCTAGATTTATTAAAAGTATAGTTAGAGTAAAGGTAGTATTTAATATAAGAGTATAATAATGGTGTAGGATAATTTTAATGTTATTTGTTTTGTAAGCTATTTATTATACCTAAGGAAATTCAAAATGAAAAAACGTGAGAATTTTTGCATGTAAATATTGTACATAATTATCATGTTTACTTTTTTTAAATACAATCACGACTGTGAAATTCATTTTCACAATCTAGAGTATACATCCCAATATGAAAAGCTTACACAATAATAGTAAAAAGCATTTCAAAACGGGGGACAATTTTATTACATTTTTATTTAATATTTTAGACGATTCTGGGCTGTATTTTGTAAAAACAACTTCGTATTTTCATTAAATAAATACTTTTCTAATTGTAAAACAACTTTTATTAAAGCTCTGCACCATTTCCAATAAGATATAATAGCCCAATAAGAATCTAGGGGATTATGACCGCTCCGCCTAGAACGCGGGACCGCCGTGCTGTGCCCCAAAAAGCAAATATAGCCGTTGGTCCTACTCTCCTGTCATCGATTCTTCTGTTCCACCGGCCCATGAGAGTGAGGAAATGTGAGTTCATTTGCGCTTATGCGCTCACTTGTGCACTATTTATTAATCTATCTTGTGTAGTTGATAGATCGTATAGTTGCTCTGTAACCGAAATTAGGTTACAAGGACATCACTTATTATTTATTATTATGTAGATAAATTGTAAGATCGCGGATCCATGGAGTTCCAATATTAATGACTATAAACTATATTAAATTATCTTCTTATATAAACAACAAAGTCTATTAGTTTGAAGCTCACTAAACATCACAACAAGCGTCAAAATCAGGGACACATACATCAATGATTCACCTTTGCACCGTCAGTCACTGGCGCAAACATGCTGAAATTTTGATGTAGGCACTGTATAGTACATTGGCAATATGTAGGCCAACCTTTACTAGTTCATACATTTTATATTTTCCGGGTATCAGTCCTGGACGTTGATATTTCTTACTATCACTTGACCGAAGTCAGAAAGAATATTTTATAATGTGGGCGAGTAAATTACGGGCAAAGAGTGACGGCGCCTTTAATTTTGTCATTCAATGATATTTAAAAACCAAATATCATTGCATATAATATTATCATTTAATTTATTATGAGGTAACGTTTATAGCAAAAGTTGCTTGTTCGATATTGCGGTAATAAATTGCATAATAAATCACTCGTCCGCCACTATTTCATAACAAAATACTTAGGTACCCTTATTGCTGTAATATTATTATATCTAGTTTACTTACAACTAGGTTTTTACGTACACTTTTCAATAAAGCTTACTGTCTTTGAAATTGTGATTCCGAAAAAATGAAGGAGCGAACCAATATTATATTCAATATTAATATTGGAGAGACGTAAAACCTTGATCGGTTTTTTACAGCCAAAGTAATTACACTTTACTAAGGCTTATATTAAAAAGAAAATCAAAAAATATAGACCACTGAGCAACGTGGAAAAAGCAAATAAGCTAAGCAAATAAGTTATACATATTTAACGAGCCGTTTGGTGCAATGGTTATGAACTTGGCTACTACACCAAGAGGTCGCGGGTACGATCCTCGCACGGTACAAACATTTGTGTGCATAAACAGTATGTTTGTATCGGTCTTAGTGTCTCTATGTTTTATATATATTACATATATATATATATATATATTTACAAAAAAGTATGCATGTAATTTTAATCCGTTGTCTGGCACTCATAATACAAGCTCTAATCTTAGTTTAAGGCAAACGGCGCTGTGTCCCGCAATATTATTTATTTATTTATAATTAAGGTAACACTTACTTAATTCATTCATGAAGCTATCAAAAATAAACTATTCTTAATTTTGTACACGTGTTTACACCCAGGCTAATAAGCCATTAACCAGTACATTAATTGCTTGTTATACTGAGAAACAAATGAATGTAAGCTAGCCGTATCTCCGCAGAAGGCAGGAGTCAATAGCTCTGAGGCAGATGGTAACCGGATTACTGCAGCAATCAACAACCTGCATTGACTCGGAGCGAGACGAACGCCGCAAACCGATGCGCCAGTGAGCTTACGATTATTAAGGCGATTAGTGTCGTCAAAGTGGCGATGTAGTCCGTTTAGTTCTACCGCTCAGTCCTACTAGGTGGCGCCCTCATTGAATAAAAATCATATCATTTACAAAGATTAAGGAATCCTATGTCGCATTTGTAAAAAAAGAATATAAGGTATTTTTACGTGATCACAATAACATTTAAAATTCCTGCCTGTTTTAATAACGTAAAAAATCTTTATCCTCTTTTATACAAACGCAACATAGGATTCCTTAATCTTTGTATTAATATAAATGATATGATTTTTTATTCAATGACGCCACCTTTGACGATTCTATTCGCCTTAATACTGTATGCTATTCGCTATAACTATGCTGAATGCGAGTAGCCAAAAATCTAACAAATTGTATAACATTGGTAGAGAGAGGCCTTTATCCAACAGTGGACTGCAACTGGCTGATGATAACTATGATCACGAACTCTGAAATAATCGAAAAAGTCAAAACCAAAGAACTTAATATATTAGGGGAAGATATTTAATGGTAGAGTCATACTATAGATGGTAGTCTGTCAGTCAAAATAATTTCAAAAGCATATAAGTATCTATGTTTATTCATGGTCTAGTTCAAGTTCGAACCGTGATATTAAGTTGGGTTGGGTAAAGATTAGTTAAGGACCGCAACTCTGTTTGGGGAGGACCTTGTAGGGCACGTTTACGCGCTTGCCGGTGGTATCATGGATTCAAAGGGTCTCCCGTCTGACTTGACACCACCATCAAGCAAGGACGAGCTCCCCGGGGTTGAGGCAGTAAGCTCCGCTTTTTCTGGGTTAAGTCAGTCCCAGACACCTCTTCCGCCCCTGGCGAAGGATGATAGAATGTAACGTATTCCTAGGCCCGATACTATGTAATGATTTACCCTCACAGATGAATAAGTCTGGTGTTTTATTAGTCATCGAAACCACAGAGCTAATATACTCACGGAAGCACACACACCATTTCATCGGAATATAATAAGACGTAACTGATGTCCCCCGTAGAAGGCAGGAGTCAATAACACGAGGCAGCTGGTAACTGAATTACGGCGGCAATCAGCTGCATTGATTTGCAACGTACGGCTTCAATTATTATGCTCGCAGATGAAGACTCCCGACATAATAATAGAAACCAGACCTAATACTCCCGAAAGCACACACACTATTTCATCGGAATATAAACAGACGTATCTGAGGTCCCCCGCAGAAGGCAGGAGTCAATAACGCGAGGCAGCTGGTAACCGGATTACGGCGGCAATCAGCTGCATTGATTTGCAGCGAACGTCGCGAACCGGTTTAGGGATGCGCCCGTGTGCTATCTATATTTAGCAATACAGAATATGCACGAATTTTCTTTCGGTAGAACCAATATTGTTAATGTTATCATTCATCTGTATGCAGCTACTACTTGCTCCCCCTCAATTGATGGCCTGCCTTCTAAAGGCAGCGCCATGATGGTCGACGTTTGATGGGCTGCCTTTAGAAGGCAATTCCTTATCGCCCGTATTTAAAGTCTGTTTTCGTTTGTTTGACGATTCGTTGTGTTTTATTAGTTTGTTAGGTTGGTAGAACAAACCAGCGACTAGCAAATGACAGCGCCCGGCGCGCGAACATTTGAAACCGATTGGGAGTTTTGTCAATCTTTTTAAAATGTTCGCGCGCCGGGCGCTGTGACTGTATGCAGAAATTGTTGATTTACTTGATATTTTATTATGTAAAGGTGTGAATGTTATTTAATGTGTTTATTGCTTAATAGTAACAGGTTAATTTAAAGTGGACAACTAAAGCAACAAGTTGTTTATTTTTTTTTATTTGATTTTTTAGTTTTAATTACCCAATTTCATTCCACTTGTATTTTCCCTCGCATACAGTTCGAACACAGTAGAATATAATTTAAATTATATATTTTTAACTTGTAGACCATTTAATAATGACTTTATTGATACCAAATGACTGGTATTTGCATACAGGAAGGATTTAAAATAATTTTTAAAAAAAATTAAAAATCAAAAAATAATCAAAATGGCGGCCATTTTGTTTTTCCTAATCAAAATTAAGGAAAATGGTCGCCATGATGTCATCAATTGAGGGGTTATTCTTACAGGGTCAGAATCTAATACTCTTTCAGGTTTTGGATATGCTCAACGTATTGTGTAAGCAACTAAATACATCAGAATAAGAACTCATTTTAAAAGTAACAGATACATACGTAGAGTTATTTTATACATAACTCTTATTTTTAACCGACTTCAAAAAAGGAGGAGGTTCTATGTTCGACTGTATGTATTTTTTTTTTTTTTTTTTTTATGTATGTCCGTCGATTTCTCCGTCAATTGTGGACCGATTTAAATAATTCTTTTTTTATTTGAAAGTGCATAGTTCCGAGGTGGTCCCATTGTCACCATGTCAGGATCTGATGATGGGATCCCGGGAAAATCAAGGGCAAACCTCAAATTTTATAGGCGCACACTACGCGTTACTTGTTTTTTCTGAAGCCATTTAAGTTTTTGCGTCCTATAGACATCACTTTATGTTGATGAGCTGATGATGGAAGGTACAACTCCTTAACGGTTAGGAGTTAGGGGATAATTCTTTCAGTATTGTAAGAATATGTGGACCGTTATTTGTATTTCATGTACTTTTGCAGCTAAGCTGATGATGGAAGGTACAACTCCTTAACGGTTAGGAGTTAGGGGATAATTATTTCAGTGCTGTAGAAATATGTGGACCGTTAGTTGTATTTCATGTACTTTTGCAGCTAAGCTGATGATGGAAGGTACAACTCCTTAACGGTTAGGAGTTAGGGGATAATTATTTCAGTGTTGTAGGAATATGTGGACCGTTAGTTGTATTTCATGTACTTTTGGAGCTAAGCTGATGATGGAAGGTACAACTATGATGATGGAAGCTAAAGGGTACGACTTCTTAATTCTTATGTCCCTCTTGCGGGCTGCATCTTTAGTTGGTCTACTGAATGGTGCTGAACACTTAATGAATACCTAATATTGTCAAATAATACAATTCTACTATTTTACTCGTATTTTCGTTATCAATATTATGAGAGAGTTTTACTCACTCCTACGTATTATTCACACTAAAAATAGAAAAAAAAAAAAACTTTTTAAAAAAAAAATAAACCGACTTCAAAAAAAAAAACAAAAAAAAAAACAAAAAAAAAACTACCTAAAAACACTGAAAAGCAAAAAATAATTTTAATAAGACATTCATCAAATGCGCTTATTGTCTAAGCCTATTAATAACATTAAATTGTATTTACGTGCTAGGTAGGTACCTACTAATCTGTTTGAAGTCGGTGCCAAGCCAAAAGTAATGAAAAATGATACATACCTAATAATTTATGTATTATACAGGGTTACAAATAATCCGCGGACGTAGGTACGTAGTCTGGGTACCTACTATTTGGCTTGGCACCGACTTCAAACAGATTAGTAGGTACCTACCTAGCACGTAAATACAATTTAATGTTATTAATAGGCTTAGACAATAAGCGCATTTGATGAATGTCTTATTAAAATTACTTTTTGCTTTTCAGTGTTTTTAGGTAGTTTTTTTTTTTTGTTTTTTTTTTGTTTTTTTTTTTGTTTTTTTTTTTGAAGTCGGTTTAATTTTTTTTTTATTAAATACTTACACGAGTATTAATACAATGGTTAAATAACATCACTACCGCGGTGCGTCGCCGCACCCCACTAATCTGCTTACTTAGCAAAGGGGTGCGGGGTGTGTAGTAGCTCTTCCTTAGCCATAAGTGCTTAATATTGCTACCAATCCCCTGCAACACTCACAATCACTTGCTATTGTAGAAGTACCAGTAAAGATCCTTTTTCCATTAAAAACACGCAAGACTTTCCATACATATGTGAATGTTTTCACATAAAAGGTACTACAACAAGTTATGTTTATCCGTAATCTGGTGCGCATAGTACAGCAGGCTATGATAGGCGTATGTAAATAACGTCGAGCATATTAAATTAATATTCTACGACCATCATACATACATTACCCCAAAAAAAGTACAAAACTAGCTCAACTAGCACACAATATAAACCACGTATAGTAATCATAACTTCGTACTGTTATACGGGATCTGGTAAGAGTCTTTTTAAAAAAAAGATTTAATTGAACTGGAACGAATTTATTAGAATTGGGATGAGTTCCGACCCCAAAGACTGATTATATGGAACTGAAGCGCGGCCCTAATGCAATGGTATTTATATGCATTTCATAATGCTTACCCTTAATAAATGGGCTTACAGATCTAGGGTATAACAACCCCCCGCGGAAGACTGAACTTCTGGGTTAAAAACCCGGAGTTCAGGGAATCACACGATCCTACGGATTCGCGGTTCAGGTGAAGGCTGAACGGACTCTATTTGATTTAAACTAATGTTATCATTATTTGAGGTCGGATTGATATTTGACGAAATTACAGTTTTCTTATGTTTACGACAGTATTTACAAAATACTGGAAATAACTTATATAAAATAAACACTAAAAGTACAAAAGAAATAAATGAAGTAAAACTAAAGTAATGGATCCCGTATTTCTGGAGGACTGGTTCCTCATCAATAATTTTATTTAAATCAGTAAATATATTTGCATTTTGCTTATTTGAATTTAAATTATCTAAATCTATATTTTGGAGTAAAATTGGGGATATATTACTTTGTTTGAAGTTAGGTTTACTTAAATCTAATTTACAGCAGGAATCGTTAATTATATTAAAATCTAAGCTGGGTATAGGAATACTTATGTTAATTACATTGTTGGACGAAATAAGTCTTATGTTTTTAGTGTACACAGTACACTGGACAGGTGTGTGTAACAGACCCGTTCCGGATACGATGATTTCACGAAATCCAGAGTTCAAACACTCAATTGATAGTTTATTTGGACGAGACTGTACAAAAATCCACTTATTGTCAATTAGTGGTTTCCAAATATCGAGTGTTCCCACTATAGTCTTAGTACTACACTGCTCCGGCACGACACTTATTGTTTTTGTCAAAAGTTCACTTTCGCAGGTAGGGCTGCCACTTGTTAGCAATACGGAGGGCACACGACATAGGAAGAACTCAGAGCTTACCGTCTTACAATTATCTATACTATCTAAATTACAAAAATTGATCTTATCATTAGAAATGGCAATATAAGAAGTAGAAGGTAAAATTAAACTAAATACATTTGGATTATCCGCCATGTGCGGTATAGGAATAGGTAAGACATGGTATAGGTTAAATTCATCGATTGTAGTTAACGGGATATGTAGAACGAATACTAATTTATTCCTAAAATAATAACAACTAACATCAGAAATACTTAATATTAAATGTATATTATCTAAACTTAACGCTAGGGGGACCCTAGTGTCTCTTGGGAGGTGTCTTTCGTTATCAACGAGTTCCCGGTATAGCTGCGCCGGAGTTAGAATGCGTGGGTGCAGTATGTTTTGACTACTGAGTATCACGGCGTTGATAAGGTCTTCTAATTGAAATGATAGAGTCAGAAGTGAACTCTCGAGGTTCGTAAAAATAGTATGGACCTTCCCTTCAATTAATAAATTATTTATTAATTTTGTTATATTTTCTGTTTTATTTATTAATTTATTTAATTCAATGTTAAGCGACTCTTCATTTATATTTAATTTATTTATTGTTTGTTTATACGTATCTAACGTAGATGTAGTAACTAAAATATTTTCTTTAACTAACTGTGCCAACTTCTTTTCATTATTCTGAACAGCCTCTATGGCGGAATCGTATTTTAATGCATCATCCTCGTCGAGGGTTCCGATAATTTGCTTGAAAGCAGTGCCTATTCCTCCAAACCACGCTGAGCGTTTAGTACGCCTTGAGATTAAATGAGATATGGAATCTTGATAACGTTTGATATCGTTATATCGAACAGTTAACGGAGATAGAATATTAATGCACTGGGAGTCCTGGGACTGTTGACAAATAAATCTAATTGTACCTAATATCGAATTAAGATTTAATAAATGTTTATCTATAAAACTAATATCCACATGAGTTATAATATTAAATTGACCCTTAACTATTTTGAGTTTTCCTACTCTATCAAAATAGATTCCGGAATTAGAAGGAAGTGGCTGGACAAAGTCCGGATGCGCATAGGTTGAGGCGCTGAAAATAACAAAATAAAATGAATTAAAATTAATCTTATTATTTATATATATTAAACCTATTTATAATAAACTAAGCAATATTTTATGTTTTAATTTTATATAAATAGTCTAACTAATTGTATAATAAACCTATCTAGTCTTATATTTATTTATTTACATTATAATAGGGATTTAATATTTGTACCCTAATTGGCATTATATTTGCCGGCTTAAACTCATCAAAATGTGTCACATGGCGCCTGTTAATGAGAAGGGTAGCCGTGTGATTATTATGGACCCTTATAATTTTATAAGGTCCCTTCCACACTGGGGATAAGGCTTTCCTTAGCCTCAGATGATTTTTGAGGTATACGAAATCACCGGCCTTATAGTGTGGAGGAGTCTTAGCACGAGTATCATAGTACGTTTTAGAAGACTCCTTGGATTTGATAATGTTTTCTAAGGCCTTGTCGCGAGTATACCTTAGTTTATGTTGTAGCATCCTGGTATAGTCTGAGTAAGTGGTGCCAGAACTTGACTCATAGACTGAGTTGGGAATGAAGGGCTTATGCCCGAATACTAGCTCGTAAGGAGTAAACTTTGTTGTCGAATGAACTGTTGTATTATACGTGAGCATAGCAGTATAAACATATGTGGGCCAATTGTCCTGATTTTCATTAATGAAGGACTTTAAATATTCCTTCAAGGTTGAATGAGAGCGCTCGAGGGCACCTTGAGTCTGAGGATGGTAAGGAGCAGACCATAACTGCTTGATTTTAAGGAATTGGCAAGTGGTTTTGAAAAGATCAGAAGTGAAGTTTGTACCCTGGTCTGTCAAGATGGACTTAGGAATTCCAAAAAGGGATATGAAGTGGATGAGACAATCACTTGTCTCTTCAGCAGTAGTACTGCGTATGGGATAAGCGACAGAGTACTTCGTGAGATCGTCTTGTAGGGTAAGTATATATTTGAGTTTAGCAGAACCGGACTCTGGGAGAGGACCTACGATATCTAAGGCCACTCGTTGGAATGGAGAAGTGGACGTGGTAGTGATTTCCATAGGGGCCTTATTTATTTTCCTTAATGCTTTATTTTCCTGACAGGTTTTGCAGTTCCTCACATAATCTTCTATATCGCTTCTCATACCTTTCCAATAGAACTGTTCTAGGATTCTACTATACATACGTGAAGAGCCTAAATGTCCGGCTATTGGAATGTCATGATTTTCTCGCAGGATTTTTGGTCTTTCACTTAAGGTGGGAAAAATTATTTTATTTAAGTATATATGAATGGAAATCTTAGTATTGTGGAATAAGTGAGTTAGAATATTATAGATTTTAGTATAGGAATGTCGATCAAAAGGATTTTTAAAATCTGATATAGCAACGTCGGTTATGTCCTTTTGTTGTACAATTTTATTTCGTATTTGTTTCAGGGTATTGTATATAGAAGGATAAGGAGTTTCATCAAAGTGATGAACTTTTGTAAATATGAAATAGATAGTTTTGTCATTATAATTTACTTCTAGGAATGAGTTAAGTTCCTTTTCAGCGTTTAATATGGTATCTTTATTTGCAGAGTTAGCGAGGATTTCAGAAACATAGGGATTAGATTCATCCAGGTCTATGGATGTGGGAATAATGATAATTTTATATGGGGTTTTAAGAAGGTTTTCTGAGTGTTCCCTTAGTATGGTATTGTTTGTTTGTTTACTGGACATTTCTTTCAGGAATTGGGAATAGTCGTCGTTGATTGGATTAGGCTGTGGACTTGACTCTTCTGGAGGGATTTCCAAGGATTCGAAATCTAAATTTAAGTCTTCACTTCCTGGACTTAGATCTATGGGACCTAAATCTGGTAAGTCTGGTTCATATATAGGATTCTGTCTTTCGGGAGAAGTGTTTGGATTAGGAATAGGATCTGGAATCGGAGCTGGAGTATTGACTGGTTCTTGATTTATAATGTCGTCATTATCAAACGCGAATGGAATAGGAGAAGGTAGGTCTAGAAGAGGATCTTCTAGAGGATTGATGTCATCATCTATGTTAGGAAATAAGGATTTAGGTGATGTTATAGGGTTGACCGGGAATCTGGAAAGGGCATCGGCATTTGTGTTAATTTTCCCTTTTTTATGTATGATGTTGTACTCAAACTCTTCCAGTTTGAGTCTCCAACGAACCAATCGCGACCCGGGATCTTTGCAGTTAAATAACCACTGCAAAGGTTTGTGATCTGTAACAATTGTGAACTTGTGTCCATATAGATATGGACGAAAAGCTTTTGTGCCGAATACGATGGCTAGACATTCCTTCTCCGTAACACTGTAGTTGCACTCTGCTTTATTCAGTGTACGGGAAGAGAATGCAATAGGACGGTCTTTACCTATTGGGCCTTGAGATAGGATCGCGGATACGGCATAGTTGGATGCGTCGCATGTTAGCACAAATGGTTTAGTGAAATCGGGATATGCTAACACGGGAGCTGTGGTAAGTTTGTTTTGTAATCGCTCAAAAGCGAGCTTCTGTTCGTGTTTCCATTCGAATGGAGTGTCCTTTTTAAGGAGAGAAGTTAAGGGCTTTGCAAGCTTTGAAAAATCAGGGATAAAACGCCTATAATAAGATACAAGTCCTAGGAAGGATTTTATATCTTTGGCGCATTTGGGAATAGGAAATTCGGTAATTGCTTTTATCTTTTCAGGATTTGGTTTGACGCCGTCGGCGTTGATAATGTGACCCAGGTAAGCTACTTCTTTACAAAGAAACTCGCATTTGTCGGGTTGGAGTTTAAGGTTATAGTTTCGTAACCTTTCGAATACAGAAGACAAGTTTTGGATGTGAGAAGAGAGATCAGGTGAGTAGACGACTATGTCATCGAGATAAACGAAGCAGCGAGAGCCTTGAAGGCCAGAGAGACAAGTATTCATTAATTTTTGAAACGTTGAAGGAGCATTCTTCAACCCAAATGGCATTCTTGTAAATTGGAAGTGACCCTGAGGTACAGAAAAGGCAGTTTTGGGTGCGTCCTCTGCGGCGACAGGGATTTGATGAAAACCGGAAGCTAAATCGAGGGTTGTGAAATATTGACTTTTTCCTAATTGATCTAATATTTCAGTTATCTGAGGTATAGGATATGTTTCACCTATGGTGATATCGTTAAGTTTTCTGTAATCTATTACTACTCTCCATTTGCGTTCTCCTGATGCATCTAACTTTTTAGGGACGACCCATATGGGTGAGGACCAGGGAGAGTCAGAAGGGATTATGATGTTCTGTTCTAACATTTTGTTCATCTGCTTCTCTACCTCCTTTTTGTGACATTCAGGGAATCTATATGATTTAGTATGAATAGGAACGTCTGTAGAAGTTTTTATTTTATGTTCCATAGCTGTAGTGGATGTCAGCTGGTCGGTAGGGAGATAGAATATGTCGGAGTACTGGGAACAGATATCTAAGAGGATTTCCTCTTCTTCGTGATTGAGATAGGAAGTTCTTAATTGCTTGAGAACCTCGTCGGTTCTTTTAGAGGCGTTGAGGGAATTGGGATTGGAAATAGACATGCAAAACCCGGTGTCTATAGGATCTAGTTTTAGTTTTAAGTCAGGGTCAACTACAATAGGAGTTTCGGATACGTTTACGACTGTGATATTTACACGATTATTTTCCTTCACCTTGACAATACAATTGGCTACTAACAAGGACTTGGAGATATGTTGGTCTAAGATGATACCCTCTTGAATGTCGGGGTTCATGACTGAGCATTCGATTATGGCTTCCGTTCGAGCTGCAATTATGTACACTGGCTCAGAGAATTGTAAAGGGATTTTATGATTTTTAATGCTTAGAATCTTTTCAGAGTAGTCAATTTGACAACCGATTTTATTCATAAGGTCGTTGCCTATTATTCCATCATGACGAGGGTTTAGATCTTCTAGAACGTGGAATTCGTGACAAAAAGAGACGTTTTGTCTTAGGAAAATCTGCATTTGAAAACTACCTAGCGTTGGAGTTGTTTCAGTTCCCGGATCTATACCTTTGATTGAAACTTTGTGATTACTAAGGTGAGGTAACCTAGACATCGAGCCTAGTTTTAAAAGGCTAATGGAAGAACCAGTATCTACGAGGAATGACAAGGGTTTGTCTGCAACTGAAGTTTGGATTGTGACATGAGGTAAGTACCTTTTCTTTTCATTATTATTTATTTCATAGATTCTAATGTCTTCTTTTTCTGATTTCAGGTTTTGTGAAAGTACTGCCGGAGTTTGGAGTGTTGGAGATTGGTAAGTTAATGACTCAGTACTTGGATTTGGTAAGCTAATTGATTTCTTTATAGGATTTGATGATATAGAAGATTTGGGATTTGTGTGACGCAGTGGATTTAGTAGATTTAGGAATTGGATTCAGTGATGTAGGATATTTATTGTGTGACGTAGTGGATTTGGAAGATTGGGTCAATGACCCTTTTAGTATTGCGCTATAAAGTTGGGGCTGGTTACCCTGGTTATTAGCGACTGATATAGTAGATTTAGAAGTTCGGGTTGATGACCCTTTCGATATTGCGCTATGAAGTTGGGGCTGGTTACCCTGGTTGTTAGCGACTGATTTAGTAGGTTTTGCGCTATAAAGTTGGGGCTGGTTACCCTGGTTGTTAGCGACTGATTTAGTAGATTTAGAATGAATCAGGGTATCGGCTTTAACATTATTGCGATAATTTCCCGTGCGATACCTCCCGGGAAATTTATTTAGTTTAAATTATTGTCGACTACATCTTCCCCTTGATCTATCACAGGATCGGCGAACAATACCCTGCGTGATGTGGAAGGAGTGAAAACTGGTGGGGAATTGTACGGCCGATTATTCGAGGACGATGCATTTAGTTGAGGCCTATTGTTATTATACTGCCGTTTACGACAGTTCTCTATTGTGTGGCCTGGGATCTTGCAGTAGCGGCAGACCACATCGCTGAAATTGGTCTGCCTGAAGCCGTCCTTGCCCTGCTGGGGCAGACTTGGTCGTGCGTTTTGGCGTTGAGCGTTTCGCCGTTCGGTGTTCCCAGAGAATGGAAGAGGCTGCGACCTTTTGAGCATACTGGCTTGTATGCGTTCCTCTGATATCGCTATGTTAATAGCTTCATTTAGGTTTTTAGGAGAACGACCCCTAACCAAATTTGAGAGCCTTGGGAAAAGCCCTACTAGAAAGTGATGGAGAGCTAGATCCTCCATCATTGCGATGCGCCCGGGGATCTCTTTTACCTTTGTATTAGACAGAGTTATTTCTGTCAGTATTTGCGATAAATAGGTTTCAACACGAAGTGAATAGGCGCTGACGCTCTCGGTCGGAGATTGCCTGCTCTCCTGGAGATCGGTAATTAAATGTGAGAAATGTTTCCTCTCACTGAATTGGTTTTTCAGGAAGCTCTTTAGCTGCTCCCAGTTTTGAAACTCTTTTATAGAGCACGCAGTCTCCGCCTTGCCCTGGAGTTGCGAGAGTATGTATTTGAACAGAGCCGGCTTTTGGGCATCTGATGCCAGCTCATGTGCGTTATTACAATTTAATACGAAAGAATTTAGGGATTCGCGGCTCCCATCAAAGGGTTTTATAAATTTGAAAATTATATTAAGGTCCATAGTGATGGACGATTCGGTGCTCATTACCTTGGGGCTTTTAGGGATATCTAATTTTAGACTTTTGTCCTCCTTCGAGCCACTAGGTGTCTCCTCTTTAGGAGTACCAACAGGTTTAGTTGACATTTTATTATCAATTAAATGAAAAACAATAATTATTATAGGTCATGTCCATGTAAATCTATCCGCTCGGAATACAAAGGCGCGCGTGGGCGCAGGCTTATCGGTGCGAGACACAGGGACAGTGCAAAGATCCGAGCTTTAACACTGTTGTAATTTTACTTATAATTAAGGCTCTGAGTTCTTTAATTATTTATTTATTTCCGCACTTTGAACACGATCACTTTGGGATGTACGCACTTGCACTGATGAATAGTTTAGTCACTTACAGGATCGTCGACAGGAACAGTATGATGTTGATGAAGGCCATTGATGGTGAATCGACCGGGAGTCCTCCCCGGGATATCGAACTGGAAACCGCTTGTTCTTCAAGCGTGATGTCACGTTATAAAGTTCTGTCCGCACACAGCACAGCACTCACTGATTTTACGCGAACAGAGAACTTTTCACAGGTTTCGGAGACGTAATTGGGTAGGTAGGGATTTTCGTATCCCACCGCTGCCACCAAATGTTATACGGGATCTGGTAAGAGTCTTTTTAAAAAAAAGATTTAATTGAACTGGAACGAATTTATTAGAATTGGGATGAGTTCCGACCCCAAAGACTGATTATATGGAACTGAAGCGCGGCCCTAATGCAATGGTATTTATATGCATTTCATAATGCTTACCCTTAATAAATGGGCTTACAGATCTAGGGTATAACAGTACGCACTATACTGCAGTCCCTTGCGCTATGTGTGAAGGGGCGAAGCTTACGGCTCTAATTTTCCCTTTATGCACAGCAATTACTCTTCTAACGCAACAGAGGCACGTCCCCTCTGTGTTTTTACATCTTTATGTACTCTATGAAGTCATTTATATTAACATCTAGCCACTTGAGCCACTGCAAGCCCCAGGCTGCTACATTTTTGTGCATTGTTTATGCTATTTTGGTGTAAGAATGGAATTACTGTTGCAAATCATAAGAAATGCATTGCCGTTCTTTTACTGTGTCGTATATAGCTGTAATATAAATGCAGGTTCTGTTTTATAATTTGTTGTTGTTTGTATGATTTAGTTTTTATCTACGACGCTGATGGACTTGGATTTCTTTCCTGCACATGAAATATTTCTGTTTGTACAAATGTACACCCATAAGTTGGTCAAGCATTTATATGTTAGATATTATAGTATTAGAATCTACTATAGCATACAAATATGTACTTAAATACATCATGACATACATATGTACAGAAAAAAGACAACCAAATGCGCCATCGAATCATCCTATGTATTAAAGAACAAGCAAAATCAAAATTAATAAAGGCGGAAATTGCACCCTTATATTTCAAGTAAAATCTTTCTATTTGCACTGCAACCGGATGTGTTCGTGCAGCAGCACAAAAAAAACAGGACACGTTTTAATCCTTCCTGCGCGAAGTGATGTCAATAAAAATATCAATTTGAAACAGTATCCGGCAGTAAAAAGTAAACATTTGTACGAGAGCGACGTACGCCACATAAATATACTCGTAAAACGGTTATTATTGGCGATCGGCAGTGAGCACTTAGCGCCGGACCCGACACTCGTACTAATTCAGACTTACATGAGAATTTGGTGCCTCGCTTATTACATAGATAAAATCGATATATTATTTATTATTGTAGGCGCAAAAGATGCGACTTTACCGCCGGCTTCGGAATCTGTAAACAAGAACCGACAAGAAACATAATAGTCGCTCTTTTCAATCGCCAACATTTTTAGATTTAATAATACAATCTGCATTTGAATAGTATTACTTATCATACAGTATTCTGTGTTAAGGTAGAATTTTAATCGTTTCACTTGCACGATCACTTTGGGATGTACGCACTTGCACTGATGAATAGTTTAGTCACTTACAGGATCGTCGACAGGAACAGTATGATGTTGATGAAGGCCATTGATGGTGAATCGACCGGGAGTCCTCCCCGGGATATCGAACTGGAAACCGCTTGTTCTTCAAGCGTGATGTCACGTTATAAAGTTCTGTCCGCACACAGCACAGCACTCACTGATTTTACGCTTTTTACTCATCAAAGAGAGGGAATGTTGCGATCTCACATTAATCCATCATGAAACAGCAGTTTGGGATCTTTAAGGCAGAGGCTTCTTTCTTTTGATTTTTCAAAAGTAAAGTAGACTTCTGTATTAGTTTTTTATTTTTTTTTCTATTAAATTAATTTTTAAAATGATAAGATAGTAGACTATTGTGAACGCTGTGCATACCTTTAATTTGGGTGCATATAAGTACAACTTATAATAATGATTTTTATGTATGTGGTGTATGTACTCAGTTGGTAAGCCAATTCTAATAAAATAAAAAAGAAATAAAAAAATGAAACTAAAGATTCATCAGAATAATACATCCGCTACAATTTATAGCAGGGCTAATTAGGTAATATGAAATTACACAATGAATTACAAGATATTTCGTTGCAAGAATTTGAATAACACATCCTTTAAAACTTTTAAGAAGCCTCTTGACTCTACCACAATGTAAAGAATGAAATTATAAAACTAATAATGGGCAAGGAACAGCTTTGTTGACAGCGTGAATAGCATATACAATATAGAACTTGTAATTATAAATTTCCTTGTAGTGGATTTCAACAATGTGCCGCGGAATCGCGAGTGGGCAAGGTTCGCTGTCGGTCTCGCGACCGTGTTGGCGTTCAGCCAACTCTCATAACGACATCTCGGCGATACCGCAACAGAATCGAACTCCTAATTGGTTACTCCGAACTTAACGCAAGCAATTGTCAAGAGTTGACGGCCTGACTGAGTAGAGAGTAAGTCTGCAACTTTAACTCCGGAATCGATCCACCGACCAGTAGGCAAATACAAGGAGTCTAGCCTTCGGCACTCTAAAGTCACCAGAGGCAGCGCAATAGCAAAACTACTACAGAAACGTTAGTACACGTATTTTGTGAAAGGGTGGTACTTACCGGTCGAGCCGTTTCATTTCGAATGACAGAGATGAACTCTCTGCAGTATGGTTTTACCACACAATAACCGTGTTGAGTTTCTGTCCCAACGGCCTCAAATTGGGAACGCCCCCGTATTTCTGGCACCTGTACACTATAATATGTCCTGTGTATCGACCATTGAGGTTAGCCAAAACGGTTGAATTCGGCTAGGAAACATTTTAAACACAAGAGTATGGGATAGAACTGAGAATAGTTACGACTCGTCACTGGTCAGTGGAACTTAATTAAACTTTTAACTCTGGCTCGCAGCCAGCACTCATGACAGCGCTTAAGCTATACCGAAACAGAGTCGAACTTCTAATTAACATTGTTAACGTTGCACCACACAACGGTAGTAAAAAGACATGTTCATGACGCAGAGGCAGGAGCTCCATATTGGGGGAGGCCCCACAAGTGTTTTTGTGCTCGATACGTCCTCGTCGTCTCCCCTGGCACTCCCAGTCCTGACCCCGGTAACGCAGGTGGCAGGCTGGTGACCAAATTCGAGCACTTAAGTCTTTGGGGCGTTAAGCTGTAATCTCTGTTTCTCGCTGCTTCCTCCACTTTTCTAGTGTTCCCCAGCTCCCTGTTCGTCAGGTCGAGCGGGTGCCTAGACCAGTGTTGAGGTGTCGAAATAGCGTTTGTCGTGATGCAGGATTCACAAGATGGCGTACCGCGCGCACTTTTCAGTGCGGCGGTCCGTGGCAGTGGTGGCTCTTCGAGCGAGAAGGTTACTGCAGATTGCGTAGATGGTTCCGTGTTTAAGGAGCCGGTAGTCTGTCGGAGCCGGTGCTCGACCCCTCGGGTCACCGACCGGATATATGGCATTGACGGTACGCAGGGGGCGTCGTCGCTCGCTTCTAGTCAGGCGTCTTCATCTGGGAGTCTCTTCTTCCGTCCGGAAGATGCCTCTGACACCGACGAGGGTACCTTGACTGACACATCGGTCATGAGTGACGCGCGCTCGAGGTATCTTCGACAGCCGCGTAAGCGTTCTCGAGTTTCGGAGGGAGAATCGGGGGGATCAGTTTCAGATACCCCGTCGATTGCAAAGTCGGCTAGGAAGGGCACCCGCGGCAGAAAATCTACCACAGGTGTGGATGTTGGCCTGGCGCAAGCTCAGCGAGAGCTAAATAAATTGAAACGCGAGGAGGAACAATCAAACCTCGCCGCAAAGATTGAAGAGAGGGAGCGCCGTTCGCGTGCAAAGCACGATTTCAGCCGGTCCCTCCTAGAATATGACGGGAAGACAGTGTCGGAGCTCGAGGCAATACTTGACTCTGACACTGAAGAGATCTGCGAGATTGCTGCAAAAAGCAGCAATCTTAAAGGGACCTTTCAAAAGTCCCTTAAAATGCGAACCGCGAGCATTAAGGCTATAATGGCTTCAATGTTCAAGCGGACCTCGAACGAGGAAACGAAGAGGTTACAGGAGACGATAAATCGTCTATCAGCCAGAGTAGCTGAGTTGGAAAAGATGGAGGAGGATCGCCTGTTGCCTCTCACCCAGTCCCCAAAGAAAAGAAATAAAAATTCTTCTTCGGCTTCTTTGTCACTGTCGGAAATGGCCGTAGACGTAGCCGCATCAGAGGCAGCGCAACCTGCTTCCCCTCAAGCAGAACTTCTCGCATCAATGCGCGAAACCATGCGTGAGATGCTATTGAAAGAGCGAGAACACCAGCGAAACTTCATGCGTGCCGCCCTCGCCGGTATAAACGATAGGCTCTTGCCGGAAAAACAGATTCGGCCTCCACTGGCGGCCGACCGTAAGAGGGCAATGGAGGAAAATCAGGGTGCAAAGTCCAGCCCTCCTCCTTTACCAAAGGGCAAGGGAAAAGGCAAAGGCAAGTCTGGTGCCACCGCCGCTGCAAAAACGCCTGCTTCGGTGACAAAAGCTTCGTTTTCTGAGCCACAGCCTGGTCCATCTGGAGTACAATCCGTGAAGAAGGCTCCATCTAAGAGCTCTTCAACGCAGAGTCGCTCTATTGCCACAAAGTCTGCTGCTCCTGACACGGCACCCTCTCGAGCACGACAATCGGCTTCCAAGCCAAATTCGTCGGTCGAGGTCTCCCAAACACGATCTGGAGAAGACGCGATGCTTCCTTCCACTACGGCGACTAACGAGGGATGGTCGACTGTGGTACGTAAAGGAAGAAGAAAGAGGGTCAAGGCGGCTCCTAGCCTGCCTTTAAATCAAAAGGCATCGTCCTCGAAAAAAGGTGGAAGTAGCAAAAAAGTCACAACCCCAACTGAAAGGGCCAACAAGTTGTCTCCCCCAAAATCGGCGGCAGTGGTCATGACAATTCTACCGGAGTCTGCCGATAAAGGGGAGACTTACATAACATTATTGGCGAAGGCCAGGCTGGTCATTACACCGGCGGTGTTGGGCCTAGCTGGAGTGGGCATGACTTGTCGTGAGACTCAAACCGGGGCACGAATCTTCGAATTCCCTGGGGCAGACCGCGACAAGCATGCCGACTTGTTTGCAACCAAGTTGCAGGAGGTGTTGGCCGGTTTCGTCAAAATAACGAGGCCGACCAAATTAACGTCATTGGTGGTGTCGGAGCTTGACGACTCCGTCACCAAGGATGATATTGTATCTGTCATCGCAGAGACCGGGGGTTGCAGTGCGGCCGAGGTCAAGACGGACAATATCCTTCGAGGTGTCCGGGGTGTGGCCTCGATTAGGTTACAATGTCCAGTGGCCGCCGCCAAAAAGGTGATATCCATAGGAAAGATTTCGGTAGGATTCAGCACGGGCGTAATTCGAGCTTTGGAAGAGCAGCCGTTCCGCTACTTCCGGTGCCTTGGCGTCGGACACACTCGGGCGCGTTGTCCATCTACGGTTGACCGATCTGAATTATGCTTCAGATGCGGTGAAGCTGGACACAAATCTGCCGAATGCAAGGGCAAGGCTCATTGTGCCGTTTGCGCGGCGTCAGGGCAGCCGTCTGGCCACGTAATGGGAGGTTTAAAATGTAACCCCCCTGCCAAGAAGGGTAGCAAGCAGCCGCAGGTATTGACTTCATCTGCGGTGAAAGTTTCAGATGCACCCGGGACTCGCCCGGGCAATGAGGACGGTGCGATGTCCGAGTGATGCCTTTGTTCGGACATAGGACACTTTTACAAACCAACGCCAACCATTGCCGAGCGGCCCAAGACTTAGTGTCACAGACTATGGCAGAATGGATGGCGGAGGTTGCTGTGGTGGCGGAGCCATATACTGTTCCCAACAGCTGGCTGGGCGATCGAGACAGCGACGTGGCTATCGCGTCACGTCCTGCTGCAAATGCGACCCCCCTTTCGCTCATTGAGAGGGGGCATGGCTATGTGGCTGTGGGATGGGGGGAAGTAACCCTAGTAGGTGTATATTTTTCCCCCAATCGTCCGCTCGACGAATTTAAGCATTTTCTCGACGAGCTGACTGCAGTTGTGGCACGTGCGTCAGGCGAAGTCGCCGTATTAGGGGACTTCAATGCGAAATCGGTGGCCTGGGGAAACCGTGCCACCAACACCAAAGGAAGGAACCTGGAGCTCTGGGCGGTGTCGGCTGGCCTGACTCTCCTTAATAGAGGGACGACCTACACGTGTGTGCGACAGCAGGGAGGGTCAGTGGTGGATATCACATTCGCCACCCCTGCTTTAGCCGCACAGGTGTCAAAATGGCAAGTCGACCTGGGGGAGACTCTGTCGGACCACCGTCATATCCGCATAGAGTTCTCCTCGCACAACCGCCCAGACACGCTCCGCTCGGGGCAGTCGTCATTCCCCCGGTGGTCTTTAACACGCCTAGACCGGGGTTTGGCCGTAGAGGCAGCTTTTGTGCAGGACTGGTTTAGCTCTGAAACCAACACTGACGACGTCGATGCCGCCGCGCTGGATTTGCGCCAATCATTGACCGAGGTGTGCAATACTAGCATGCCACGATCTCGCCGACCGCCGCCCCGACGCGCCGTATACTGGTGGTCGGTGGAGCTCGCGGAGCTGAAGGCGGCCTGTATTGCAGCGCTGAGAGCATTACAGCGGTGCAGGCGACGTCGTAGAAGACAACCCGGAGAGGAGGAGGAACTAAACTCCATCTACAAGATAAAACGAGAGGATTTTAAAGCGGCAATAGCTGCCGCTAAAGACGAGGCCCGAGCTGAAATGCTGGAGAGCCTCAACAGCGATCCGTGGGGGAGGCCATATAAGATGGTGCGTAAGAAATTGCGCCCCAATGGCCCTCCACTAACCGAGGTTCTCCAGCCCAGCTTATTAGACGGGGTCGTGAGAGCACTTTTTCCTCCTAAGGATCCAACATTCACTCCTCCAGACATGGTCCCTCCATGGGAAAGGGTCCGTTCAGAAAATGAGCTCAATCCCATTTCGGAGAACGAACTTGCTGACGCAGCATCATGCCTGCGCGCAAAAAAGACGGCACCGGGACCAGATGGGGTCCCGGCTAGAATAGTCGCAATTGCTCTTTCCCAAATGGAGGGAAAATTTAGGGGTCTCTTCAACCGTTGCTTGGCAGTTGGAAGCTTCCCTCGCATTTGGAAGGAGGGCCAGCTTTGCTTGATTCGCAAGGATGGCCGCCCAGCCGACTCTCCTTCAGGGTACCGACCCATCGTTCTCCTCGATGAGGTCGGAAAGCTCTTTGAACGGGTCATTGCCGCTCGGCTAAAGGAGCACCTGGGGGAGCTAGGGCCGAACCTGTCCGACTTCCAGTATGGATTTAGAGAGGGCAGGTCGACCATTGACGCCCTCGGTCGACTTAAGAGTGTGGTGTCGGAGGCGGTGGGAAACGGGGAGGGGGTTTTTGCGGTATCCTTCGATATTGCCAACGCATTCAACGTCCTGCCCCACTCCACCATTATGGAGGCGCTGGCCTTCCATCAGGTGCCACAATATCTGCTGGTTCTAATAGAGGACTATCTCCGGAATAGGGAAATTGTCTTCTATAATAAAGAGGGTCACCTTCAGAGGTATGTTGCGGAGTCGGGCGTTCCACAGGGGTCAATAATGGGGCCAATCCTGTGGAACATAGGCTATGACTGGCTGCTCCGCGGAGTCCTTCTGGCTGGTATGGGTGTCATCTGCTACGCAGACGACACCCTTGTAACAGCAAAGGGGGGGACATATAGAGAAGCAGCTAGTCTAGCAGCAGTAGGGGGGACTTTAGTGGCTAAGCGTATCCAATTGCTTGGCCTAAAAGTCTCCTTGGAGAAGACCGAAGCCCTGTTCTTTCCAGGGCCTCGTATGCGTGTTCCTCCTGGAGCAAGCATCCAAATCGACGGCGTTGAAGTTAGAGTTAAGACCCAGATAAAGTATCTGGGCCTTGTCCTCGACCCGAAATGGACCTTCACCCCTCATTTCAAGGGGTTGTCGGAACGACTTCTAAAGGCTGCTAATGCCTTTTCATGGCTCCTCCCTAATTTAAGAGGACCAAATTCCAAATGCCGTGAACTATATGCCGGCGTTTTAAAGTCCATGGCATTATACGGGGCGCCTATTTGGGTTGACTCCCTCAAAAAGAGGGAAAATTCAGCTCTGTTGCGCCGGCCCCAGAGGGCAATCGCACAGAGGGTGTCCCGTGCTTACCGGACCGTGGCGGGAGCGGCGGCATGCGCAATTGCCGGAACTCCCCCCTGGGAGCTTGAAGCCCAAGTGCTGGCTGCCGTCTTTGAGTGGACGGCGGACATGAGAGCACATGATGTACGCCCGGCACCTGCTGAGCGCGCTGACATGAGGCGCAGCGCCCGAGATGTCATGTTCCTGCAGTGGAAGGAGGACATGACCCTCGCTCCTTTCGGGCGCCGCGCGCTAGACGCGATTGGTCCCGTAGTGGACGAATGGGTGGAACGACCGCACGGTTTCCTCTCGTACCATTTGGTGCAGCTGTTGACCGGGCATGGGTGCTTCGGGTCATACCTGTACCGCATTGGACGAGAGGAATCGCCATCATGCCACCATTGTGGCGCGGTGGAGGACACGGCGCAGCACACTTTGGCGGTGTGTCCCAGCTGGGACGAGCAGCGCCGTGAACTCTGTGCGGTCGTTGGCCAGGACCTGTCGCTTCCGGAGTTAGTCACCTCCATGCTCGGAAGCGAGAGGGCCTGGAAGGCGGTCGTCTTTTTCTGTGAGGACGTGATGACACAGAAAGAGGCGGCGGAGCGGGAGCGAGAAAATGACCCTCTCGCTCCCTTGCTCCGAAGAAGTCGGAGAGGGAGGAGAAGACGAGTCTACGACCAATCGACTTTCCTCCCTAGCAATGGCCTGCAGGACGGGGGTGTGGGGACACCTCCTCCTGCATTGCACAGGCCACCGCTCCCGACGGGCGGCAACGACCAGGCGCTCCCGGCCGTTGCTGTCCAGCCTTCTCCCTCCGCCGGGGGGAGGCAAGCGGGGCCCGCTTTGTAAGAGGTGGGCAGGTCGCCCGCAGTGTCCCTGGTAGTAGGCTGATGCAAGGCCCAGGGACGCTGCCGATGGCGATGCAGGAGCGCGGGGGGGTTTAGTGGGTATTCTCGTGAGTCCCACACACGGCTCGTCTTCCCCAGGCGAGTTATGGTGCGTAAATGCATTCCCCTCCACAAAAAAAAAAAAAAAAAAAAGGAGCTCCATATATTAATTCGCATTGAAGAAGTAAGGAAATCTACACTGTATTTTCCCACCCTTTGCAGAAAACAAAATCGAGTTCGTCACCGACGGTGACTCACCGTTATCAACCTCCAATATAGTGTCGCTTCAAAATTGGCAACCATAACACTCAAAACTTCATAATCCAAGAAACAGCGGAAACAATGTCTGGAGCACATAACATGTAACATAAATAGCAACTAATCTATGGCACTTTTAAGCTTTTTCCTGTAAGATTTACACAACTAACTTTTTTTCGGATTACCATACATAAGTGCAAAAAGTGATTCTATTTTGTGATAACATTGTCATAGTTAATCCAGCTCAATTTAACTTTTAGATTTGTCTCTCTAGCATCAGTATCATGGACGAAGTGCTAAAAGTGGCAGATTTTAAGTTATAAATGTTCGAAGTGCGATAACATCGCGGTGGTCGCGATTTCCGCCACTGGCGCGGCGCCAGCCATCTCTCATAACAACTTATCAGCGACACGGATACCAACTGAGACCAACTTTTGATTCAATCATGCTTACAGAAGCTGCTGTTGCATGGAAATATGATAAAATCATTCAAATCCTGGCTGCTATATTAAAGCTACAACTATATAAACAAGTATATCTTAGTGTCTTCAGTTGGCAGACAGACATATACAAACATATACCTACACATTATAGTTAACCTGATGTTACGCCATATCCAGAACCTATTTCCTTCAGAGACTGTCAGAGTAGCGGAAATCCTACTCAGTGTACTCTGCCCAAAAGGGTAAGGCTGCCCACCCACGTCAGACTTTTTGTAGGACCGATTATCGGGCCGATTTTTTATTCTTTTCTTTCGTTATGGTATTTTTGACCGACTTTTTGTAGGACGTGTGCGTTGCTCCATTGCTCAGTACGTTCTATTTTTCTCCTACACAAAATCGGTCACCGATTATTATCAGACAAAATAGTGAACATTCTCCCAACTCTTTTGATACGTAATATCATAAGATTTGCTTCGTAACAGTTATAATACATATTTATAACTCGCATCGTCATAGCAACACAATTCAAATGTATTAATGTAAGAGATTTCCACGTAATATTATGTTCAATAAGGAAGTGAAATCTCATCATCTTCTAAATCGTTCTACCCGAATGAATATTATCATACAAAGAATATTATTATCCTTTTCGTTATTTTTATTACCTCCTCCTTGTTGATAATTCTTTTTATCTTTCCGTAAAATCCCAAGCTAAAACCAGAACCTACTGACACCTACTACAGGTGATTTGCGAGCGGTGTATCAGTAAAATAATATTTTACTCATAAAATCAATAGGAGCACTTTTTAGTATGACCCTTAAACAATAATAAATGTTATTCTTCTATTCTTCTTAAATCTCATTAAAAACAGTTACTTTTTGCCTTCACTAATATATAAAAGGGAAAGATTTAATTGTTTGTTTGTATTAAATAGGCTCCGAAACTACTGAACCGATTTGGAAAATTCTTTCACTGTTGGAAAGCTACATTATCCCCGGGTGACAAAAGAAATTACACGCGGATGAAACCACAGAGGCGGCAGCTAGTAATATAATAAAAGCTAAGCTATGTAAATAGTGTGTAAATTGGACAAAATAATAATAATTTGTTATAAAACCAAAATAAAACTTTCTTATTTAAATAGATTTCAACCATCACTTTTAAATTGTCAAGAATGCTATGGATCTTAATAAAGCAGGTTACTTGTCAAAGATAAAATAACATGCTTCATCGCCGGCTTCAAAACAATCCATCTACCAAAAGATACCGACAAGGAACACAGATAAAAAAGTAAAACAAGCCTGAACTATCATCTAAGATGCATCATGTATAGCACCACCGTGTGTGGAAACACTGCAAGCGCAAACAACTCATGAACAAGTAACAAGCACGCTACAGCTACCTACCGGCCACTGCCGGACAAAAACACTTTAAACTCAACTTTGCACATTATACACGCGTTATCTCATCATATGCTTAAAAATGTAAAACACCATGCGGTTTTTCTCGTGTTCATTTACATCTTTTCACAAGGCTTTCATAATATAAGTAACATGCCTTTTTTGTCAAGGGAAACCGCATGCGTAGTCTCGAGGGAGCTACAAGAATGACTGACTTTAGCATTGTCTATGCGATTTTAACTAAGGCGAAACTATGGATAAATAAAATTTTAATAAATCTTTTAGAAATTTGCCGTTTCCTATTGAGTTTATTAATTAGTAAACACTGACTTGGTGCAGAATAGAGTTAATTTTCATTTTCAATGACAAATCCAATGATTTGGATTTGTGATTTTTCGCTCACATTGCCACTCTTACATTATATATCCTCTAACAGACTGCTTATCGGCCAAAGCTATGACAGTGACGTTTGCCAAAAGTTTTTTTAGGAAGCCTATGCTAATAATATAATTGTTACATTACGCTTATCTATAACCTCACTTCCATGTTATGAAACTACTAATATTTCACATTCCACTAACCAGACATTGGATTCAACGAACTTCAGAGACGTTAACTTCGTACAAGTTTATCGTATCTACTGAGCAAGATGGCATTCCCTGCAAGAAACTCATATCAGACTAAGCAACTTATTAAGACTTAGAGGTATCCAAACATTGTGTCAGCAGGAATATTAAATGTTAAATACAAGATAAAGTGTCAAAAGTTCGGTGTAACGAGTTGACAACATCGACGGGAGTTGGGAGAATGATGGCGAAAAGTTTTAAGTGAGCTCGCTTAAGTTCGCTGGTTAATTTCATCGGGGATTAATTTCCGCACTCGTTAAAGTTAGAATGTAATGCAGCGGTGCCCTAGATAAAATGCTTTCGAATACATGCACGTGTACTCGGGTACAAATTCCCCCGTATACTTATAGGTATACGTGGGATATTTAAACTTAAATGGCATACTTTAGACATCGCACAATTATTACCAAATTGTTTCAATAATAGGTTTGGTAAGCGGAAGAGAATAATAAACAATAATCGTCCTTTTTTTGAATTTGGAACGCTTTGCATTTTTCGCGATGTTCTTTATTCAAAAAAGTTTAACCGTGAAGAGGTTTTACTCCTCGAAAACCTTAGCGTGTCGCTTCTAATAATATCTTTAAAATGAGGATTTTATTTAAAAAATTACGAGTTCAGTATTGTCTCGGTGGCGCTACAGTTATCAAAAAATATATTTACTAACAACATGTCAACCGCGCACAATTATTAGATTAATTGTGTCATTTCATTTCACCAAGTCATCCAGTTTACAGTAGTTTAAAGTGTTCGTTCTATGTTTAGACAGTATTTCATAAAGTGATGTGCTGTCATTGGAACTCAACCTCAATACGTCAAAGCTACACAGTACTAGCGATATCGCCTAAGTCATCACATTATCTTATGACGGCCGATCTTGTTAGGTCTTGTCAGAACTGTCTAACACCTGGAAATGTACAGAAAGCAACTGGTCAACCTGCTCTAATCTGTCTAAAACCCTCAATTGCAAAATAAGTCTATGCGATGGTGTTTAAGCTGAAATTCGGTTGTTAGAATTTGATAGATAGGGGTAGTTTGTAGTGCTCACTGTACAGGTACCGTAACATTTGATCAACAAGCCCGTGAATGGCCTAACCTTGTGAGTGACGGGTATTGAAAAGTTAAATTGTGAGACCTGAATTACACCGTCCTCAAAAGTAAATGTACCGTTTTGACTGGACATTTGAAGTTATTAAAAGTTTTAATGAAACATTCACAGACATTTCAGTTTCAGGTTATTTTTTTGTATGTAAGGAATTGAAGATATAACAGAAAATCGGATTCTGATTATACTCAGTTGCAATACTTGCAATGGCATAAAGGAAAAAGAAGTTTTTCACGTCGTAACGGATCAACGAATCGACGAAAATTATTAAATTTTTGGGGATAGCGTCGAATAGACAGGCTAGCTAGACTTAACAAATTATTGTTTTTTTGTTACTATAGTTTTATTTCACCTCATTACTTGTTCACTCTTATAAACAAAAAAACAATTGCAAGTAAACAAAACAAGTCATGATCGAGTTAAAAAAACGAATTTAATTAAATTCATAAAGGGAATTCTGATTCCACACAGGAGCGCAACAATCAAACTTTGATATTACCATGTATTGCGGTCGTAGGCTATTGTGCATACCAAGTACAAACGCGGGCAAATTGCCATTTCGCCATTATGTGTATTGATGGAAATGGGATTTAATACATGCCCCGAGCTGTTGATGGGTCGCCCCGAAGCGGTTCTATTTGTACAGCGGATGCTGGGGCCAAATTTAATCAACATTCACTCACTGTACAAATGATATGGATTTGCTCTCTGTAATATTGATGGAGTGAGGTAAACAAAACGTGACTACGTGCGATTAGTTAACGTAAACACAATTTTATTGTGAACGTAAAACAGATTAAAATAGTTATTATAACGTTCGTTTTTTTTCGTCCCGATGAATGCATTATGCCCTGCCCCCCTAGACAAGCGGCATTTATGACGTTCGTTATAGCTCAATTTGCGATAGCGAATGTCAAATCCCATACTTTCAACACGTGACTTTTCTATGGCAACTGTCAAATCCATACAAATTGGACTTAGCGAAATTCGCCAGCTATGAAGCGATGTCATCTTGTCTAAGCCCCCTGTTTGGTTATGAAGGGAGACTAGGAATTCTTGCAAATCTTCTTTGAAAAGCGCTACATTGCGGTAAACAGTATACACACTCCCCATACAAGTGACCACCGGCGACCACAACGTTAACAAATATTAGGTAATTCTTACTAGCCACATTTTCATTTTTTGGCACATCATTACATAGTGTGTGCGTATTAGCATATTAAACGACACATAAATATTATGGTACATTGGACCTAGAGGATTCGATCCCGGTCGATTTTTCTAGTCCCGGGATTTCGGGATTATCAACAGTAAATACCGGGATCCCGGGATAGTCCCGGGATTGTAATAGTAATAGAAAGTGGTAGCAAAAAGAAAGAAAAACATAACAAAATCAACCTTTTATTTTAAATCTTCACTTAAATCTTAAAAAACAAAACAAAATTATAATTTCTTCTAATAAAATCAATAAACTAGGCCCTTATAAAATAGTTTAATAAATTATTGCTTAGTTTGTTACACAATAAACATAAAAAAATCAACTTCTTAAAATTTGACAAAAGAGATCAATGTTAATAGGACTCATATTTTAAATCAAATAGACCAGAAACTATAATTTACTTATTTAGGCCACGAAAATAAAATCTAAGAAATAACAACGTATCCAACGTCTCATCCGAAAGCATACTTCTTAATTTGTTGCACAAATATGAAGCAGCGGAAAACGCGCGTTCAGGCTCGATGGAAGTTGGAGAAATCGTCAATAAATTTTTATAAGCCTTCTCCAAATTATAACCTCGTGTGGAACTAGCCTCATAAAGATTCATTTCTTGTTTAATGATCTTAGAAAGATCAGTTTCTATAAATGCTTCAGGATTTATAGTTTTCATACTGTTTTCTATTTCGTTCTGAAGCTTTTCTTTTACTGTTAAATCAGTTTTACTAGTTGTCTGCGTGGGTTCAATGTTCATGTCATTTTCTTTGTTATCACTATTTTCAATTTTCCCAGTTAACAAAATAATCTGTTTTTTTATAGTCATCTTACTTGGACTTGAAAATAACTCCTTTACATCACAATCAGTCTCCAACTCAGTCTTCTCAGTATGAGGATTTAGTAGATAGTTTAATATTCCACTTAACTCACTTCGTCGACGATCTTTCAAGCGGTTCAATAAATGTGTTTTCAATTTAGAAGCCAAAATTGAGTGATTGTCACGCAATTCTTGAAAAAGAAACTTGAGTGTCGCATCCGCCGTGCACAAATTGGCATCAGAACGACAAAGTGCTTCTACGCACATTTTTATTGACTTATATAAAAAACGACGGGTTGCACTCCGGGAGTGCCGGCAGAAGTGAAAACCTGAATATTAACGTTGTGCATTTTTGATATGTATTTTGGAATGGTTAGGGATTTAATTGATTGGTAGAGGTATAAAAGTACTATCATTTATGTGGTAAAATACAATATTTATTTGTTGCGCTATCGTACACAAACATGACAATTTATATTACATTAAAAAGTTTATCTCTCAGAATTAATGTAATCAGAAACTTTTTCAGACTTATCAGAAACTCCTTGCTGTGATACTGAAACGCCATGTAATAAAAAATGATAAAATGATTGACAACCGTCAATGTCATACTTTTTTGATTGACAACTATTTTTCTAAACAACGAAAACAAAGTTTGGAATTTACAACTAATTGCATACTGGAATCTGCGGATAAACTTTTGAATTTGGAGCAATCGGTCAAGAAATGATTCCCTTTACAGAATCCGCAGACTCCCGAATCGTTAATAACACGAGTGGTGTTACAGTAATCAACATGTCGCTTTCGAGGATGTTCACTGGGAATTTGGGGTAACAAGTCAAACTGTGTGTGAGAACGAGCCTCTTGTCGCAGGAAATCGGACAGCATTTCCAACTTCATACGACCTGATGCATGCTCCGCAGCATAGCGGATCCAAAGACTGCGGAGAAGTGGTGTTAATTTCCACAAAATACTGTTATATAATTCTGGCGAATAAAGATATTCCAAACTTTTTAAATGTTTTATTACGGCAATTAAATTTTGAATTTTGCAGGGTATCAAATTAAGGTCTTTTTCGTGGTCACTTTGTAGCATAGGAAGCATATTAGGAAGCGACCGCACTGCGGCTATAATAGTAGAAGAGGTCACACTTGACAGTTCATTTATGCAAAGAAAAATATACCTTACGCTAAAGGAATAAAACTCAATAAAACAACATCAGTTCTTATTAATACAATTATTTACTCTACTCCTGATGTACATAAGAAGCACTTTTCTTTGCATAAATGAGCTGTCAAATTGAACAAAAAACCATTATTGTCTATAGACCGACAAACTATCTGTTCCGGTGGCGGCGTCGCTACTGTCTATTTAAAACTGTCATTAAATATCGTTTTTGCATTGCATTTCACGTAGTTCCAATTTTGGCCACCGGAACAGATAAGTTTGTAGAAAACACGTGTCCGGACTTCAAATTTTATATGGATTTTCGATCAGGTCACGTGACACATAAATCCTGACGCGAGTTTAACATTTTTTCCCCATACAAAAAAAGTGCACAACGCCGCTAAAGAAGTTTTCACTTCAAAAATATATTAGTCCCGAAAATCCCGGGATTCATTGAATTTAATCCCGAAAATTTCGGGACTAAAGTATGATCGGGATCCCGGGATCCCGGTTTTCGGGATCCCGGGATCGAATCCTCTAATTGGACCACGGTGATAACTAAACTCCATTTCCATTTTGACATTAGTTCGTACCTATACAATACATTGGTTTGTTACAAAACCATAAGACTCAAATAGGTTTATTTAATAATAATAAAGATATGCAATTAATTTGCGCGATTGAGATTTGAAATCTAGCCTGGAAATTGAGTGCTATTTTCTTCGTACCTAAACGGACTAAATACCAGAGATAGAAATAGCTTATTTAGAGATAAAACGATCGGGTTATAAATTCTTGATTCAGGTCAGTTCGTTCATAGAATATCTTTAGTTACTAGAAGCAATATAAATCTTTTTAACACCAATGAACTTTGCAAAAGTAAAAAAAAAAAAAAAAAAAAAAGGCGATGCCAATGCCATAGATAAATTAACTTTAGAATTTCAGTTGGCAAACATGCATGCGCACACAGCAAATACTAAAAAGTTCTTTCTTTAGGGAATTATGTGAAGCCAGTAAAGAGAAAAAAGGGAAGCGTTACGTTCATGTCTTTTTAGTTTAATGATTATACAATATATATTTCAACAACTACACCCATAACTTACGATATCTCACATTTGTATACCCGAGACTTTAACTAATGTGGCCTAAATTCCACATAGTTAAAGTCTCGGGTAGAAGCAGTGGATATCTACAGAAAAATATGAGGCAACTTCATTTTTGGAGGGACAAACATTTCCTCGGATATTTATCACCCCTGTATACAAATAAGATAATATTGTTTATTTCCCTCGGAGTGTTTTGTTCGGGTGCGTAGCGTGACGGCTGACAGGTGCCACTCCATCGAGCCACTGAATTAGAAAGATAACTGCATGGCACTGGGACAAACAAGCTGTTTAGATTGCCTATTTGGAAACAAAATGAGCATGGTTCATTTGGCTCGTCGAAATTGGTTTTGGTATGATGGAGAGTATATTGTTTTAAATTATTATGCTTTTTTCACCGGAAATATCGTTTGTTTATGAAATATCTGACTATTATTTATCGTCTCAAAAAAAACGATGCTAATAAATACCATTATAGTACTGAGTTGTTCGTAAGGTGTACGTTGTCATTATAAAAAATATATTTTTTTACATTCGATCTATGTTTATTTTCTCAACGATATTTCTTAAAAGATAAACATTTGAGCCTTGTACTTCAAGTGATTCTATACACCACGACAGTTAACCGAGGGTGCACCTTGGAAGCAGCAAAGAAGAAATCAATATACAAATCTTAAAAAGGGTCTTTTGTTACAGTCTTATACTTTCTCGGTACGATTGCACAGTGTAGAAATAGAAAACTTTGACAAGATTTCCTTAAGTATTTACGAGTATAGTACCGAGAAATGTGCTCGAAAATAAAGGAAATAAAATCATGTCTCACGAATGCATGCGAAATTCGTAGAACTGCTATGTGTATTCCAAATTTTCAACAAACTTTTTTATTTATTTCTTTCGTACGCCTTTCCAAGAGCAATTAACATTGAAAAACCAGGAAATATGAGTGAAAATCGAACTCTGAGGATTTTATAATTTAGGAAATTAATTTATCGACTAAGATGTAGGGGCAGGACTCAGGGTACGCGGTCCTGCTGACCTCGTTGTGTTAAATTTCTGCCCCTTTCATGCGACCCAGTCACCCATGCTCCGGTGACTCAAGAAAAATAACAATAAACTCACCTTCCTTCAAACATCTCAACGCAATTTTCGCTCCGCTTTTTATAACGTCGAAGTTCATAACTTTTTTGTGTGATCTTTTCATTTACCTTTATTTTAAATTGAAAAGTCTTTGAGAAAAATCTGGAGATTATTTTATTTTTTTGACACAATTAGAATTGTTGGTTTTGCATGAATATTTTGGCAAGAAATATTTTCTTACAAGATTTAGTTCGCTTGTGAATAGACGGCGATAAAGAATTTTTTCCAAGAGTGGGCATGAGGTATACAAAATTTTAGAAAATAATATGACAGCAAAACCTGCATATTTTAACATTTTGGCAATTTCAAATATTCAGCAGTTTTATTGCCCACTTTAGTCTTATTTGCTACGAGAAACTGGCTTTCTTGACCTAAGTTCTTGACACATGACATGACACATATTGATGTGAAATGTGCGTAAATAATATGTTTGAATGATGCCAAAAAAGCAGTACCTATACGAGCTAAAAAAACAACCAAATTTGTTATGGACAAGTAAAAACATTGCCTTATTACCTACTCATACCCGTTGTTATTTTTCTACATTATTCTGGAAGTCAGAATCCATTATCAAAATAACACTTTCGCGACCACTCAATAGGCATACTCGTAGCTACATATAAGTTTAGAACGAAACAAAGGCAGAGTTTATTCTAGAGTTGGCTCGTCTCAAAGTTTGTCTTTATTGTGGAGAAATTTTATCTCAAAAGTTATAGGTAGTTTAAACTAAATGTATTTTAATTATAAAGCCGTATTTTTTTAGTTAGGTTTATATTAAAGTCATAATAGAAGAAACATATAGAGCCGTGGGTGGTTTTTAGTTTAAAGCGACAAGTGGTAGGTAACCTGCACAGTCGATTATCTGAGTAGCCGTGATACAATGGGTCTATTTCCCCTGTTAAGGGTTACGGAGGCCAGATGGCAGTCGCTCTAATGTAATGACTGGACTTGGCAATTCCTAGATTATGGTGAAAGAAAGTACAAAAGAAGCATACAAAATAACTAATAGACCAACGGTGATCCCACACAAAGCGATCGAACGAAGTGATCTCATACAAAAGAAGCTTACAAAATAACTAAAAGACCAACGGTGATCCCAAACGATAAATGCTAATTATGGATTACTTTTCCGCTCGTGGCTTCGCTTTAATTGCGCGCTTTAGCCATAATCCTACCACTTATTCTTGCTAGCAGAACCACAGATGATTTCGTTTTTTAATGTAGGTAATATGCATATAGCTATCACACTACTATTACTTACTTAGAACAAGGAAAAAATATTATTGATGCATAGAACAGAGTTGCTATCAAATGCGCCATCGGGGCAGTCAAGTTTTAAAATAATAAATAACTTTGAATAATTATTTCCTTTGCTCTAAAATATTGACTAATAATCTCTTCCCGCATGCATTCGTGTAAGCTCCTACAAGATAATATAAATCAATACGAACCGCGAACACTACGGACATACTACAACTGGAAGTAGCTGAATGTAGGTCAGTCTATAATGTTTTATTTGTGAGTCTTATGCGTCACAAAGAATCGCGGGCAAAGAGCGCATCCGCTGCTGGCTCCGGAGTGCATGAGAAGTATGAGCACAGGACGCCGGACGTCCGAGTGCCCGCTCCGCGCACAGTGCAATCACTGCAGTGAACGAACACCGTTTAGACACACCGAACTGTGGACACTCAGCATTATATGGGATAATAAACAGACAAAATGCTGTACCATTGATAAATAATTGACGATTCTTTGTGAGTCTTAAGCGCGTCACGAAGAATCGCGGGCAAAGAGCGTGTCCGCCGCTGGATCCGGAGTGCATGAGAAGTATAAGCACAGGACGCCGGACGTCCGAGTGCCCGCTCCCGCACAGTGCAATCACTGCAGTGAACGAACAACGTTCAGACACACCGAACTCTGAACACTCAGCATTATACGGTGATGGAGTGAAAACTACACTGGCTACACCGCTACCGTTTTCTGGGCCTACCTCGCAATCGTGGCCAATCCACTGGCTGCTATTTGGAAATTTTCCTTATTAACTATTTTGTGGCATACAAAAGGAGATTATTTTTACACTGTGGCTCTAAATCATTAAATTATTCAGGATTTAGTACGTTCACTGTACTGTTGTCCTCTTCCTGTCATGTGGGATGCTAGTCTAGTTTTACTGAAATAGCACTGCACGCAAGTCATTTCAATTACTACACCGTAAAACGACACCCGGAACTTGTATGTATAGCACTAATATGCGAGTACTACTCGTACTGGTAATTATGAATAAAAAATAAATAAACATGTAATTTCTTTTTACCTACTGATCCTACATTAACGTTCAGGATGTTGCAATAACGTTAGTTCTTGGTATACCCATTTCATAACCTGGGCATCATCTACGATATTATCATTAAAGGTAATCGGTTACGGTTATAATTAACTTTATTCTTTCGAGAAAGTGTGAGAGTCCTTTTTAGTTTTTTTTTGTGATATATATTTTAAAAATCAAGTACCCTATTGTTTTACCCATACCAATTTTATTGAAATAGACAGCTCCTATACTGTCATAGTTTATGCACTGAGTACCATACGACCTTGTCAGTCGACTGCGAGAGGACACTCGCCATTTGTACCAGACGAGGACCAGTGCAAACGACTCAAGAGAGCTCGAGCCACTCCTAACGGTAATTGTTTGTTTGTTCCTCCCCAGTTGAGTTTTGTCGGTTAGCTATACAGCTAAATATCACGTTTTTGATCAAAGTTTAGTTTCTGAAACGTGATACGTCGAGTAAAAATATAGTTTTAAAAACGTAATAACTATTTAGTAGTCTGTGGTTAAACTTTAGATCTCAAGAGTATTACGCCGAGACATCAATTTTATAGGAAAATATGATTAAAACTTCAGTATCCTTAGTACTTAGTACTCGTCTGTACTAAAATTAGCAAAATTAATGTAATAGAACAAGATTGATCTACTCGAAAATTCATCGAACAACTAACTTTTTAGAAACCGCTTTATCAAAGCTAATGACGCCTGCCAATCAGAGCATTAATGCCAGTCAGTTAAACACTGACTCTCTTTGTAGATTAGCCCATATTTTAATCTGATCCATAGTAATATAATTGTGAAAGTTAACTTTTTTTGCCTGTAACGCTTTCACGCCTAAGGTACTGAAGCGGTCCAGTTTTTTTCTTCCTTCTTTTTCGTCGCAAGTTAACAATAGTAGATTATAATTAGGGTACCTAGATCAAAAAAGATCTAGGTACCCTAATTATAAAATTTTTATCTATTCATAATTTAATCTATCTATTCATTGTTACCAAGTCTGATACTTTTGTATTAGATAGCTTTAGATTTAGAAAATCTGAATAAATTATTTACTTAGTTATCTATTCAATCATTTCTGATTAAATTGTTATTATTTTAACTCAGTCAATTTTACTATGTCCAGTACCAATCTGAAAATATTTGCTTCGCATGTGAAATAAGAGTGAACGCTGTGATGTTCGGAACCACGCTTTTATGCCGTGTGCAGGCCGCATAACCTATACCTATTTATGAATTCCTTGTTAACTTCAATTATGTACAAAGGTATTAATGAAATAAAACTCACTATGTAGTTTTATCAGAACCAATTTATTAAAGTAGTACTTATCAATAATTGTATAAATTCAAAATACATATATTTTAGGTAGAAACACGGAAGTATTCAATTATATTAATATATTAATACCTCAGCTACATTTTATCCTTGCTCTATACTGTCATGGATTTTAGCAATAATATTTTTGGTGCCTGTGTAAATACTGTCCAGAAAAATATTATCCACCACGTATTGTGTACAAACTTTAGCATTGCAAGTGCACATTAAACTTCTGTTTGTGAGTTGATTTGCATCGTATATTTCAATCCGTATTACTTTCGAAACTCTGCCTGTATGGGGTTTCTTAATGTATGATTGAGGCAGATGACTTTTTTTCAACTTTTTGTTTGATGAAGCTGCTTGACCTTGATTAGAATACTCTACGGCACCAAGCGTCCGATTCGCAGGAATGAAATTGAATAGATCATTTGAATCCTGAAAATAAATAATAAATTAAGTACACAAAAATAAATAAATATATTATTTTCACACAAGTAAATTATTTTAATGTTAACATAATTACCTCCATTGCTTGCGACTTATTCCTGGGTCCCTCTAATTAATTCTGGTATTTTTCGTTAATTTCTTAGCATTCATATAGAGGAAAAAAATGTTATTAAGGTTCATTATGTAAAAAAAAAATAGAAGCGACAATGTTATGACAAAGCAAAAATCCATCATCAAACCCAGAATCCATAATGTGTTACTTATATGTACGGACGGCAGTAGATCAATCTACCCCAACATGTCGAAATTTCTCAATTGAAAAAGAACTCTATGTGAAGTACATAAAGCTGAAAATTGGTTGTACAAATTTGACAGATTAGGGTAGTCTGATGTGCTGTTGACTGTACATAGCATAGTATATATTTTTATTAATTCACTATAAGCTTTCTGCCCCGGTTTTACCTACGCGTAATTTCTTTTTTCAAATATCCCGCGGGAATGAGACGTTTCCCGTAGGATTTTTTTAGCCTATGTCCTAATCCGGGTTATAAACTATACGTGTACCAAATTTCATCTAAATCAGTTAAGCAGTTTAGGCGTGATTGAGTAACAAAAATCAAAACATTCAAATATTCATACTGACATTTATAATATTAGTAGGATTTGATGACGAAGACGACGTCAAGACTAAGTGACGTAGGCATTGATTTTCAAGTGTCGCTATCTTGGAGGTCCCGGGGTTTCGATTCCTGGGTCGAGCAAATGTGGAAAACAAACTTTTCTATATTTTCTCATGTCTGGGTGTATGTGTATGTGGTTTATTATTGGTATCCCATACTAGATAATCTATTTGAATGCATAATTAAAACAAGTTTGTTTGTTTGTTTGTCTGTTACATTTTCACATTCGATCATCATAAATTCGCATACACTTGAGACAGAAAACGGATTATGGTACCTACCTACCATTCACCCGAAAAATTAATGTTCTGAGGGAAAGTAAAAATTACGTACAGAATATAGGTAGATAAAGTCAGAGGTGCCCGCTACGTATAAATATACTTAAATATTGTAAGCTAACTTTTACTAAAAATGTATGTCAATCATCTAACATTACATTAAAAAATATCAGCAGGAATCGAACCTGTTTCATTCTTCTGATCGAGTGACTATACGTAGGTACTTGACCACCAAGCTATTACGGTCTTTGTTAAAATCATAATAAAATTCGATGCATTTCATCAACAGACGGGTCGTAAAAGGTACTGATTCGATATCCGTCTAGAAAATATGTTTTTTTTTAAATTATTAAATTAATTTTCAAGATTATTTTATTAGTACATACTAGCATTATTTATGATAAAAATACCGAATCGATGCATTCGTGACAAACATTGAACACACATGCAAACGTAGGCGCAGTACTATCAAATAGACTAACAGATAAACATTAAACTTAATGCCTCAGCATTTTCACATATTCGGCAATCACTTTAATACACGCGCTTTACTAATAAGGCTTGGAGTCCACGTGGACTTGTATTATTTAAGCCCATCAATTATCTAGTGGCAGTACAGAACAGTTCCTGCCTCCTGAGGGACAAAGCCTCCAGTGCTCAGTGCTCTAACAGTTGGAATCTGCAGTGAAGAAATCTACTATTAAAAATGTAAGTACCAACTATTTTTATTGTCCTCGTCAAAGTTCGTGGATAGACGGACCCATTGACACAGTGGTACTGATCATATCTCCTGAGCCAGAGGTCGTGGGTTCGATCCCGACCCGGAACAGACACTCATATGATGGACATTCATTTGAGTTTGCTCCGTGTCTGGGTGTATCAATATATGTATAGAATTAGTGATCTCTGAATCTAACAGTCCTGGGTTCGATTCCCGAAAGAGGCAATTAAGTTTATGTTGAACATGAGCATAAATTAACTGTGTTTATAAATATAGCATTCATGTTCTCATCATGTTCCAGCAACTAATTTACCTATTTTTTCTACTTAATGTGTTACATATAGACATTGGACAAATTAAAAAATGTTATTTTTTGTTTACAGGTCTGATATTCTTGCCAAAGATCTTTTCCTTTCGAGTGACTCTGAAGGAGAGTCACAGCCACCTCCGCCTCCAGTAGAAGAGAAGTCGAAGCCGAAGCGTAAACCCAGCAAGCCGCACGAGGGAGCATCCACTGCTAAGAGGCAGAAGACAAAAATCAACCCAATCACCCCGCCAGCTCGACTCACCTCGCAGGAGCTATTCGGTAGTGATGATGACGACATCCCTTCACCCAGCTGCAGCAGAACGGGTAAACTACCACCGTTATATTCATATCTCACTAAGAGGCAAGCAAAAGGGTACACGAGGCAGATCAATGAAATGTCACAAGGAAAATTTTATATAGAGTTAAAAATTTATGACGCGGACGAGATAAGAAAAGTACCGCCAATCAATAGATGGCGCTACGCCATAACCACAGTTAAGACTCGTATTAATGATGATAAGGAGCCGTGGCGATTTATTAAAGGCTTCGTGAGAGAGGCTGAAAAGGATTTTAAAAATTGCCCTACCACTCTGATGGGCATGTATGAGAGTTAATTATTGTTTTAAATTTTATTGCGTACCTAAAATTAAGTACCTATTAACTAGCATATTTTTAATTTGTCATGTTTTTATAACTTTAATGAAGACTATTATAATATGTATCTGTAGATATTTATACTTAATAAACATTAATGTAACTTACATTTGAATTTTATTTTTTCACAGCTGTATCAAACAACAAATTATCAAGACCCCGAAAGTTAAAAGACTGTTATGAATGTAAAATTTTAATACCAGAAAATCAGTATCAATATCATATGAGAACTAATATGCATAAAGCAAATTGTTTATTAAAAACCCAATTCAACAATATTAATATTATTGCAACTGCATTTAAAAACAGACTGTTAACATATCGCCTGAACGTCGCTGAGAAAGAAGAGTACCTCTATCCAGAGACTTTTCTTAGCGATAAACAGGAAGACATTATAAAGTTAATTAATATGTCATTGAATGCACACGACTCTATAAAATTGAATTTTGAGTTGTTTGCAAACTTTATGCTACCAACCTTAGATGAAACTTGTTTAAAGTCTTTTAACATAAAATATTTCATTGTTTTTAAGAACACTGATTTATATGAGTTATTAATAGACGTATCAAATCAAATGAAAGCAAAATTAACTGAGTTTGAACACAGCCAATCTGGTTGGATGTATGTTTCTATGAGTCATCTTGAAATGAACATTAATAAATATTCACCTATGAGAGGTGGGACTTATGTAAGCCTACCGCCATCCATTAAAAATACTAAAAGTTGTATTAACATTCAGAATCAAGATAATTATTGTTTTTTATGGAGTATAGTTGCAGCAATATATCCAGCAACAAGTAATGTATGCAGAACTAATTCTTATCCGCATTACTCTACCGTTTTAAATACTGAGGGAATGAGCTTTCCTCCAACAATAAACGATATAAAACGATTTGAAACAAATAATCCTAACATAAGTGTTAATATTTATGGATTGGAAAAAAAGGGTACAGTTACTGGACCTATTTACTATACGAAAAATAAAAAAGAATGTCATATTAATTTACTGTATATCGAGCAAAACAATAAAGGTCACTATTGTCTTATTAAAGATCTATTACGTCTAGTTAAGCGTCAAGTAACTCGCTATAAAGGCAAAGTTTACCTATGTGAAATGTGCTTACAATTTTTTAGTAATGAAATAAAATATAAATCTCATAATTGTGCGAAAATTTTATCAATTTTACCTGAAAAAAATACTGTTTTAAAATTTAAACATTATGAAAGACAGCAAAAAATCAATTTTGTTATTTATGCTGATTTTGAGTGTTTATTGGTTAAATGCAATGAAAATACACCATCGAACACTCAGAAAATGAAAATACATCAACCTTCATGCTTTGCTTATTATATATGCTGTTCTCACGATAAAAAATTGAACAAGTATGTTTCATATAGAGGTGAAAACTGTTCAGAAAATTTTGTGAAATGTTTAATAAAGGATGTAGAGCGATTACATAAAATTTTGATAAATAAAAAATCCATGACCCCTTTAACTAGTGAGCAAGAGACACAATTTCAAAACTCTACAGTTTGTCATATATGTAAACAATTATTATTGAATGATAAGGTTCGAGATCATGATCATGTTACATCTGAGTACAGAGGAGCAGCACACTCTCATTGTAACTTGATGTACAGAGTTTGTTCATTCATTCCTGTTGTGTTCCATAATTTATCTGGATATGACTCACATCTGTTTATTGAAGAGTTGGCAAAGTATGAAGGCTCTATAAAAATAATACCTAAAACTAAAGAAAAGTATCTCTCTATAACGAAAATAATAAAAACAGAAGAATTTAACAAACCGATTCAAATAAAATTCATTGATTCTTTCCAATTTCTGAGTTCTAGTTTAGATACATTAAGCAAAAGTTTATCTGAAAATGATTTTGTTAATTTATCTTTACAGTTTAATGAGAAAAGAAAATTTGAGTTATTGAGGAAAAAAGGGATTTATCCATATGATTATGTAGATTCTTGGTGTAAATTTAATGAAACACAACTTCCATCCAAAAATAATTTTTACAACAGTTTACGTAATCAAGATATAAGTGATGATGAATATCAACACGCTCAAACTGTTTGGAAGACATTCAATATTAAGTCCTTAGGTGAATACACTGATTTGTATTTAAAATGTGATGTTCTATTGCTATGTGATATATTTGAAAAATTTAGAAAAACAAGTTTAAGTTACTATAATTTAGATCCTGCTCATTACATTACATCACCAAGTTTGAGTTGGGATGCAATGCTTCTTTATACTGGTGTTGAACTCGAGTTAATTAATGATTTACAGATGTATGAATTATTAGAGAGAGGAATACGAGGCGGTCTAGCACAGTGTACGCTTCGTCATGCAAAGGCGAATAATAAATATTTACCATATTTCAATGATTTGGAACCCAGTAGTTATTTGATATATCTTGATTGTAATAACCTTTATGGTTATGCCATGACTAAAAAACTTCCTGTTGCAGACTTCAGATTCTTATCTCAAGATGAAATAAATGACCTTAATATAATGGATGTATCAGATGATGATAATTATGGTTATATTTTGGAAGTAGACTTGACTTACCCGAATTATTTACATGACAAACATAAAGATTTACCCTTTGCTGTTGAAAAAATTGTACCACCATATGGAAAAATGCCGAAATTGATTGCAAATCTTTACGATAAATACAATTATGTGATTCACTATACTCATCTTAAAGAATGCTTGAAAAATGGTTTGATTTTAAAAAAAATTCATTGTATACTCAGTTTTCGTCAAGAAAATTTTCTAAAAAAATATATTGATCTCAATACAACTCTTCGTCAAAATTCTAAAACAACATTTGAAAAAGACTTTTTCAAACTATTAAATAATTCAATCTTTGGAAAAACTATTGAAAACAAACGTAAACAATCTGATGTTAAATTAGTAACAAAATGGAAAGATACTACTAACAAAACAAACAAACATCTAGATGCTGAGAAACTGATTACAAAACCAAACTTAAAAAGTATTTCAATATTTTCTGAAAACTTCATAGCCGTGGAGTTGAGTCGTGATAAAATTTTCTTAGACAGACCCATATATATTGGGTTTACAGTTTTAGAATATTCGAAGCTGCATATGTATCAGTTCCATTACGACTTTATAAAAAACAAATATGAAAATGATGCGATATTATGTTACACAGATACCGATAGCTTATTGTATTTAATATATACTGAAGACTTTTATGGAGATATGAAAAATGAAATCTCAAAATTTGATACTAGTAATTTTAATTCTAATAATCCGTATTACATTCCACAAGTTAATGCTAAAATTCCTGGATTATTTAAGGATGAGATGGGTGGTGATATTATTACTGAATTTACAGGTCTGAGACCTAAATTATATTGTATAAATAGCGTGAAAACTCAAATTAAAAAAGCTAAGGGTATATCTAAAGCAGCTATGAAAGATTTGAAACAGAAAGATTATAATGAGGCGTTGAGAACCAACAAAATGCTCAGATGTAAAATGAATATGATAAAATCAATAAAACATGTATTATTCTCTCAGCAACTAGATAAAAAAGTTTTAGATAGAAATGATGATAAAGTACAAGTGCTTAACGATCAAACTCATACTTTGCCATGGGGTCATTGTGATTCTATGTTCCTAGATTATTCTAGTGATACTTATTGAAAATTATTGTTGATTAGTATATTACAAAATATTAACAAATAAGTTGATTTCAGTATATTTTGAAACAATTCGTAATACATTATATTATAAAATATTGATTTATAATGTATGTAGTAATATGTAGTAATGTATGTAAAACTAAGATTGTTATAATAGTGGTGTATATAAAGAATAAAATTTTAATATTTAAAAATTACTTTTATTTCTCCCCGGAACTAATATTATTATCAAGGAATTCAAAATGTTTATATAATTCAGCACAACTACTTGAAGTCATTTTACTGAAAGCTATGAAACACTGCGGTCGAGTTCAAATAACAGATGAAATTTCTCAAACAAAAACAGTCGTTAAAATTGGAGTGTATCTGTCCTCCACAGCCCAATGAATCAAAACGACATAGTGACTTATTACCGAACAGTATCCGTTGTATTGTTTGTGGCCCCTCGAATTGTGGAAAGACGAATGTTATGATAAATCTTTTGTTACATGAAAATGGTCTTAAATTTAAACATGTTTACATATACTCAAAAACAGCCTTTCAACCAAAGTATTGCTTTTTAAGACAAGTTATGGAGCGGATACCTTGCTCTAAATTAATGATATTTCATGAAAACAAAGATGTGATTTCACCTGAAGATGCTCTAAAAAATTCTATTATAATTTTTGATGACGTTGCGTGCGAAAATCAGAAAAATATTCGCAATTACTTTTCCATGGGCAGGCATAAGCAGATTGACTGTTTTTATTTGTCACAGACTTATTCAAAAATACCTAAACAGTTAATACGTGATAACGTTAATTTTCTTATTATCTTTAAACAAGACGATATTAATTTAAAACACATTTATAATGAACATGTAACTACAGATATGAGCTGGTTGGAATTTAAAAAACTGTGTAAAACAATATGGTTAGATTTATTTAGCTTTTTAACAATAAACAAGGACTCGCCTCTTAATAATGGACGATATAGAAAAGCATTTGATACATTTATATTTTTATGAATAAAAAATTTTAGGTATATAATAAAGTTACCGCTCAAGGGAAAATTAATTGATTTCGAATATCAACTAAGAGCGGTTGTATAATCAATCTTAATGGATACAGATATTAAAAAACAACTGATAAAATCAGTTGAGAATATAAAAAATAAAATAAAAATGATTAAAAGTGAAGAAGATAAAGCTAATTTACAATATAAAAAAGTATTTAAACCTATTACAGATAATTTGAACTCAATTATTAAAGCTGATGACGGGGATAAACCGACATTTAATGTTTCCATCGATATGGGTAATCATAACGATCATAAAGATCAATTTTCGTCTTCAGATTATGATAACTTTATCAAAGGTGTGCAAAAAGATTCAAATGAAAGCTCAGAATATTACGACTATACTGACGAAGATAACAGTCCTTCAAAGAAAAATAATGATACGCTAACGTCACTGGAAAAAGAAGAATTAATGACTAAAAACATAAATGTACCATTTGGAATACGAGGGCGAGTTAAAAACTTAATGATGGGAAACACTAAAGTATCGTTTTCTTCTACAAGTGATGTCGCTCAGTCAAATAAAAACTATATAGTGAGCATCGGTAATAGAAGCTATGAATTAACTCCAGGCTTAAAAGAACTACTCTTGCGTAAAGAACCTAATCTTAAAGCTGTTACCGAAAAGGATAAAATTACTTATAAAGATATACTACATCATACAAATGCTCATAAAAGAAATTTCAGCCAAAACGGTCAAATTAAGGGTGACAAAGGTTTGAAATATCGTCGTATTATTAAACCATTATTTTCTCAAGAAATTAATGCTAAAAATGAAGATTTAAGCGATAAACTAAACATAAAAAGTGGGGGCCACATACCACAGTATAAAACATATAAGAATAATACAGATTACGTATTTTGGGATGACCCTAATGAATTGATAGAAAGGTTAAAACTACTAATCGCTTCAAAATGTGCTGGTAATACTAATCATAACAATGAAATTTTATCAATAATCGAGGAACTTAAAGAAGCTGGCATTATAAAAGAATAAAAAGGCTAGTCTTTATAAATAAATATTAGTTACAAAAATAATTTAGATCATGAGTGTTGCCAAAATTGTAAATCAGTTTAATGATAATCTCAATAAAAAACCGTTAATAAAAGTGTCATCACCATCAAAAGAACTTATATCGAGTTCCACCTTTGATAATAAATATATTGATCAATTTAAATTAGAAATTTTAAATGAAATCGAGAATTTGAAGAAGTTAAATAAAATATTATCTGATAAAATAAAAAAACTTGAAAGAGATATACATATCAGTGATATAGCAGGAAAATTTAACAAACATTATGAGCAAAGCAGATGTTGTAAACGAAATCTGTAAAGATGCTAGAGTCAATTATCCTCGAAGAAATGTATTTCTTAAAGATATAGACGATCTTTGGCAAGCGGATTTAATAGACATGCAAAAAATGTCACGAGTAAATGGTGGTAATAAATACATATTGGTAGTTATTGATTGTTTTAGTAAATTCGCATGGGCAGTTGCAATACAGCAAAAAAATAAACAAAATGTATCCAAAGCATTTAATAAAGTAATACAAGATGGACGTATTCCCAAAAACTTACAAACTGATCATGGAAAAGAATTTTATAATGACCAGTTCCAAAACATCATGAACATGTATAATATTAATCATTACTCTACTTACTCTACTAAAAAAGCTTCTATAGTTGAAAGATTTATTAAAACATTGAAGGGTAAATTATATAAAGAATTTTATTTGAATGGAAATTATAAATGGAATAATGGAGTACTCGATAGAATGATTTCTGAATACAATAACTCTAATCACAGAACCATTGGCCAGTCTCCAGCTTCAGTTTGCCATGAAGACAAAGCAAAAATAATGCAAAGGTATATAAAGTTGGCTCAATTAAGAAAATATGTAAAATGTACGAAGTTTGAAGTCGGTGATTATGTGAGAATAAGCAAGCACAAGGCATGTTTTGATAAAAGTTATACACCTAACTGGTCGACGGAAATATTTAAGATATATAAAGTACAAAAAACGAATCCCACTACTTACTTAATAGAAGATTCCAAGCAGCGACCGATACTTGGAGCCTTTTATTCTCAAGAACTACAGAAAACTAAACATTATGATGTATATTTAGTTGAAAGAGTAATAAGAAAAAAAGGAAATTTTGTTTACGTTAAGTGGCTAGGGCTACCAAAAAGCGAGAATAGCTGGATTCATAAAACAAATGTATTGTAAATACCTTTTTAGGAAACTATTGAACTTACTTATAAAAAGCTATTACCCTGTAATTTCTTCTCATTCGATGCCAGTTTACGAAACGGTATAGACTTTTAAATTAAAAACGATAATTTTAAATTTTCATAAAATGAAAAGGAAGCGAAATGCTGAAACTTTAACTAACACCAAACTGTCAAAAAATAAAGAAAATTATGATAGTAAAGATGAGATATCTCATAAGAAAAGTTTGAAGTTTAGAAACATTGTTTCACATACTAAAAAACACATAAAGAATCTTAAACCTACATGCAAGAAAGTACTGATGAAATTGGCACATGCTACAGCGCAAGAATTAGCATCGGGCTCTCCTATTAATATACCAAGAATCATACCCTTACCTAAAACTGGCGGATTTCTTCCCTTAGTTCCGATATTTGCTGGCTTATCTGCTGTTGGTAGTTTAGCGGGAGGTGCTGCTGGAATTGCTAAAGCTATAAACGAATATAAGGCAGCCAAAAAACAATTAGTTGAATCAGAGAGACATAATAAGCAACTTGAGGCAGTTTATTTTGGGAAAGGATTACATCTAAAACCCTACAAAGATGGATTAGGCATTTACGTTACCAAGAAAAAAAACTGATTTCTAGGCTACCCAGAAGAGCTTTGACTAATATCGACATCAAAAGACATTCAAATCATATTCCTTTTTTCCGGGGTGTATTTATGAGAGATGAATTGCCATACCAGCCATATCGAATAGAATGTGGTGTTGTCAATCTTGATTCTTCTGAAAAGTCTGGAACTCATTGGGTAGCCTATGCAAAATTTAATAACTACATTGAGTATTTTGATAGTTATGGTAATTTAAGACCGCCGAAAGAGTTAATAAAATATTTAGGACCTAATATTCATTATAACTACGCTAATTTACAGAAAAATAATGTATATAATTGTGGACATTTATGTTTAAATTTTTTAAAGTCGTTCTGGCAAAATATAAAGTAGTTTTATATTAAAATAACTTAATTATATGTGTACCTTTTAACCGTATTAATATAAGAGAGTAAAAAAGTTTGATGTACATTAGTCTTTGTCTGTCTGCGATAGCAGCTGGGTGACATCTATTAAACTCATCATATTATATAAGGCGATACCTGCATAAAACCATGATAGTATATAATAAAATTCAGAAACCAGTAGGCCGATGTAATACTCCACATTCTGTTCTGAAAGGAGTAAGACGTGTCAGCAAAGTGACAACAAAAAAGATATCTAAAGAAAATAAAATATTTTTGAAACATCTTGGATTTAAAATATAAAATGTTGCAAATTACAGATCTACCGTGTCATGATAATTCGATAGAGAGTTATGAAATTCATAGTTATAATCCTTATAGTAACAGTTTTAAAGATAATGATGAAATAAGAATTCCTATTCATCAGCAAGATACGTATGTACTTCCGTCAGCCAGCTCCGTTTACATAGAAGGTTATGCACGCATAACTTCCAAAGATCCAAATGTGAAAAAAGATGTTAATTTTATTAATAATCCACTGTTATATTTGTTTCAAGACATAAGATATGAATTAAATGGTATTGAAATTGATCGCATTAAAAATGCTGGGATTACTACAACAATAAAATCTTATATTTCTATGACTGGAGGAGAGGATAAAGCAGCAGCAGTTTGGGGATGGAACATAAAAGGTACACAGCTGAAAGACGGTCATTTTAGTGCAATTATACCCTTGAACAAATTATTAGGGTTTGCTGAAGATTACAACAAAATAATAATTAACTGTAGACATGAATTAATATTACATAGAAGTAGTACGAATGAAAGCTGTGCAATTTTGGAAAAAGATGACAATATAGAAATCGAAATTCAAAAAGTTCAGTGGCGCGTTCCTCATATAAAAGTGGCTGATCGTAACAAATTGTTATTACTTAAGCGTTTAGAAAAGGATCAACCTATACAGCTAGCGTTTAGAAATTGGGATTTGTATGAATACCCGCTACTACCGAAAACTACTAAACATTCATGGTCAATTAAAACTGCATCTCAGTTGGAAAAACCAAGATATGTTATTTTTGGTTTACAGAGTGATAGAAAATTTAATAAAACTAAAAGTTCGGCTATGTTTGATCATTGTAAAGTAACTAACGTCAAATTATTTCTGAATTCACAATATTTTCCATATGACTCACTTAATTTGAAATTTGATGAAGGCAAATACGGTATATTATATGAAATGTATGCTAATTTCCGTCAGTCTTACTACAATACTGGTGTTGATCCGTTGCTTCATTTAGCTCAATTTAAAGAAAAGGCACCGTTGTTTGTCATCGACTGCTCAAGACAAAACGATTCAGTTAAAACTGGACCTGTTGATGTGCGGATAGAAATTGAATGTTCAGAACATATACCTGATAATACAACAGCTTATTGTCTGATAATAAATGATCGACTATTTGAATACAGACCTCTTAGCAACATCGTAAGAAAATTATCATGAATTCGATAATAATAGATGTACAAGGATTCAAGAACGAACAAAACCAGTTTATCGTCAAAGAAATAGCAATTCTCCGGAACAGACAAATAATGACAATGCTGATAAAACCTCCATATCCGTTTTATGAATTATCGAAAAAGGAACGTTTGCAAGTAGCCTGGATAGAAAGAAATAGAGGAATTTATTGGGGTGAGGGAGTAGTACCATATCATAATTATAAAAATCATATAGACAAACTTTTAAGTAAAAACTGTAGTGTATTTACTAAAGGATGTGAAAAAGTTTCTTGGGTAAAAGAAATATTAAATATCGATAACGTCTATAATTTAGAAGATAGAAATTGTCCTAGTTTGTCAACACTGTACGAAAAGTACTCAACCTCGTCTAATATTGTAAGCTGTATTAATCATAAAAAAATATGTGCTCTCAAAAATGTGATCTGTTTAGATAATTGGTGTAAAGAACAAGATCTAAAAATTTAATTAGGTAATAATAGAGTTATACTAAAGTATTATAACTTATATCTGTAAAAACCTAGTTGTTACAGTACAACTTGCGTTTCGGTTTCATCATTATTTAGGATATTTAATAGAGCAGTTAGTTGTTTCTAGAGTTATGTAAGTTAAAATGTATCATATTTTTAAGTAATAAAATATTTTTAAAGTGATAAATAAACTGTTTTAATCAATATCTCTACCTACCATTGACTTTCTCAAGTAATTAAGTATCTACATACCCAGTACCTAAAATCTACAGTAAAAATAACGTTATTTTTTTATTATGAGTGTTTATTCTAAGCAAGTACAAGTTAAGTACTTGCTAAGAATAGTAACTTCGCATTATCAGGCTAGGAAATTATAATATACAGTGAATAGATAAAAAAAAAATATGAATAGATAAAATAAATTTATGAATAGATAAAAATATTAATATTACATATGTACCCATATGAATAGATAAAAAAGTTATAATTAGGGTACCTAGATCTTTTTTGATCTAGGTACCCTAATTATAATCTACTAACAATAAATCGACGTGATTGCTACGGGAAAAGTTTTGTAGTTGGAAAGTGACAGGCTTCATGTTTTTAAATTATAGCCTTCCGCACGCAGTTTCACCCGCGTATAATATTTTTTTCAAATACCCACCCCTTCCCCCCACATCAGTAGCTTTCCAACAATGAAAGAATTATTCAATTCGGTTTTAGTAGTTTCGGAGCCTATTCAATAAAACTTTCCTCTTTTTAATATTAAGTATAGATATCAGATATCACTAATAAAGTCACTATCGAGCAAGCTATAAGAGATACTAAAACGAATAATGTAACACCAACTTTAGCTGTAAAGAGCGAGTCAAGTTTCTCCCATATAAAACCAGAAATGACGTAAGTAACCACCCGCACATCTTCGGATGATCGAGTTGAATGATAAAGGACGCACCGAATTCAAGATGACAAAAAGCGATATCATGTATTAGCACAAAGGCTCACTCCCGAATCCAATTCCAACGGTCTTTGTGACCTAAGATACGAACGATCCTAAAAACCGCATTATATATGCTTCTGCTTTATCATGTTATCTGCTCGTACTGATGCGTGTTACCTTCATTAATGCAAAAGGTCTTTAGACCTTCACTTCACGTTTTTAAACGTTCATTCACTGCGTCAGTGAATACACGTTCATATACAGTAAAATACAACTTGGAAGTTACTTTGCAGGACGGATTACGCGTCTCTCATCTAATAATTCTGTTAGTTCAAAGTTCGCAAGCTACTTTGGTGTCTGATCGATGTGCAGTGCAGCACAACTTTGGATTTGAATCACTGCTATTTGTAACCCCAGGTAGTTGGGGTTAAAACTACGTCCCCAGTAGGCAAACTGAGTTTGCGACTTATCGATTTAGTACGCCTTTCCATATATTGGAAATGGAGTGCCCACAGTTTGCTAGTTTTGCGCTCACTGTAAGCAGTTTGCAGCGTTACGCGCGCCGAACTATCTCAGTGAGCGGCTGACTCCCAGCAAAACCGGTTCCAGTACTAAAGTTGATCTTAGTTTGCAGCTAACTTAAATTTCAGTTCGCTACAAATTTGCGGCTCACTCAGTCGGCCGCTAACAGTTTGCCTACTAAAGACGCAGCCTTAAAGTCATTATTCGTTGATGGCAAAAACTGTCTTGATCTGAGACCTCAGTAAATAACGCCCCGATTCCGGTCTCCAAAGACTCAGTCTTTATCAAGTCATATTGGATATGACATACACCGAGCCCCGTGTCCGTTCCGGTCGCGATCGCAGCGACCTCACGTGCCGAGTTGTGGTACTGATTTTAGCCCTCTCTGTTATGTTAAATTAACCTAGCAGCGTGGGTAACGGAATGGGTAGCCATTCTTGTTTTTGTTTTTGGTCAAAAGTTAGATTAATTAACATACTTATTTGATTGACCACGGCAGGCAACACAGTTAAGGCAAGTCAGATCAAACGCCCAACCGGGTTGAAACCAAGAGGCAGAACAGAAGTGAACTATATAATTTATTTACTTCAATCTTATTATCTCTGGGTTGATAAGTTTCTCTTATTTTCACTTTTAACTCTGCCGTGGGACACTCCTTGTAGTAGGAGGGAGAAAAGTAAAAATAACAAAATAAATAATAACAACTCTGTTTTCCTTTGAAAAATATATTAATTCATCCAATTAGTGGTTCATGTTTTCCGTATATTGTTACCAAAAATCACCTTAATTTTTGGTAAACAGTCGCTAAAATAGATCGCGCGTAACCGCAACAAACGAAACATTCCAAAACCGGAGAATGTCTTTAATTATTCACAAACATTCTGAAAATAAGCAAAAGGTCGTCACACAACCCGAAAACAAAGAAAATGTATAATTGTGCTAATAAAAAGTTGGAGCCTAAAGGACACAGATGTATTTAAATAGAATGTGATGGCCAGAGCCTATCTTTTTATAGACTGCGAGGTCGGGCCGGCACGCATTGGGAATCTAATTACTGGATCGCAGAACTGACGAGATTGAAAGGCCACGTGCCTCTATGCAGCAGAAACCTACAATAATATTGAAATCAAATTATTCATTTGTCAGAATTCATGCGTTGAAAGATTTTCTCGATTTACTTCGAACAGACCCTTGAAAAGGCCACTGGCTAATAAGAAGCTCCATCTATTTTCATGGTACATTTTGTCATTTGAAATGACAATTTTATTATTATTTGGATTTTTTATCCTACTTTCAAAGTTCACAGTTGGGAGACCGGCGCATAAGTCGCTTGATGTTAAGACATAAGCTTTTTTTGCAGGATTCTTCTCTGCAGAAACAGCATTCAGAAGCCAGCGGTAGAATCATAATATTATTTAACGTTTTTGAAGTGCTTTTAGTAGCCTATATAAATAAAGAAATATTCACTTTGACCTTGACTTTGCTTATTCCATAGTGGGACTCCATCACCAAGTAGGGTCAAATGTTCTAGTTCCCATATTAATATTGTAGATAAAATAAAATAATGTGTTTTAATTTACGTAAATTAATTATAATTACACGACAATTCTGTGTATAAGAACAGGTACGAGTCGAGGCTAAAGAACGTGCAATAATTATGGACAAGTATTTTTCTCTGTAATACCTAAGTATTCTATGAAAAATTCTGAGAAATGAAAGATTTATAACTTGAAGAGCGTACAAATTCTCCCAAGGGAAGTAAGAACACTCGATAACGTGAGCCATACATTAAAAATTAATGACCACGACATCTTAAACCTTCGACGAAAATAACGAGGAAAACTCTTAATTTAATACGTTCCAAATTATTGTACTTACATTTAAAAAGCCTTAATATGTAAGGCTGGTTTGTGTCCTTTTGACCAATTTAAGTATCTATCAGTCTATCCATTACGAGTTTTCATTCGAAGACGACCCTCCTCGATCTTTATTGGACAAATGATAGCCTAAAAATATCTTTTACTTTCCTCGCCACTGTCGAATGTGAAAACTTAGTGAACTAATAGTTGTCTGGTACGTTGGCGCAATCAGATAGAATAAAATTAAAAAGAAATCTATTGACTGACCAGTGGCCACAATAAAATAACAATAGTTGTTTCTACAAGAGCGTTGGTTAGCTTCCCACACATCATAAATATTTATTTGATGGCACACTATCCATTCTTGACAGGCGTGGCAGTAACCATTCATTAAAATCGTATCCATCTTTTATTTTCTCTTACGCGATTTATCGTATCGTATCTTTAGCGCTACTCATCAATGAAACTTGCCAATAAACATACGTCAGTTTTTTAGCTCGGCTCAGATTTTTACAGAAATTACTACAGACGTACTAATTTCTATAAAAAACGACTTTTCTGTAAAATATCCTTTAAATGCCATCGAAATGAACAAACAAAACCACGCCATTTTTAATATAGTGACATAATCGGTTAAATTCCATGGGCCAAATTATTTTATTTTACTTCTCGTTAAAATGTTCCAAGAACATGTTTTTAATTTACACCGTATCCCAATCGAACAAAATATGGCACTATTAATAAGGCTTTGCGGACACGGCGGAGTAACGTGTAATGAGAGGCAGAAACAGATGTATTTTATAGATCAAAATATATGGAGTTTCCGATAAATGTCAGAGATACTCACGAGTGTTTAATCAATAAGGCAATCCATTTTTTACTATCCTTCTGCGCACAAATAGAATGTTGATTAATTGAAATTCCGACAGCAGCTATAGGCGACGCTTATGGTATTGGGAATTTAAAAGCATTCACTTACGAAAAAAATTTATTCATAGAACAGTAAATTGCAACTTTTAAAAATATGTGCAATATACTTCAATTAACTAATTTTAAATAAATAAACTTCTTAATCATCTTATTATAAAAAATAAAGTCGTATTAGTAAATGAATTTAAAGAAAGTCGTATTATTATTTAAATTAGTTTCGTTTCGTTTCCCATTTCGGTACCCGTTGGGATGCCAAATGAGGGAAGTGCGAAAATGGGAAACCGTTTTTTAAGACAATAATTGTAGTATTATTAATCAAGTAAGTAGACCAACGTCCAACGCGTGGAAGCAATATGTCCCGCGTGAGATTAATTCAGCGGGTCGCAGGCGGCGTCTGTCTTCATTTGCCGCACCTCGGACCGGACAAATGACACTATTTGTATAGATTTGCGGAACGCACGCGCGCTCAGCGTGCGATCTCGTGTAATCTCTCTTTAATGGCCGGCCATACACTCGGTTTTAACAGACATGCACACACATTTATTGAGTATTTTTATTGCATCATTTTTACCAGTAATCATAATATAAGTTAGGTACATAACTCAATTGAAAGTATCAAGAGGTAAAATAGTGAATTATGATTTGAAGTATGACCAAACCTTTAGTCAACACTCAAAATAAAAAAAAAAAGATTTTGTAGAGTTAAGAAAACTCGGAAGGACAAAGAAGAACTTCTGTCCCGGAAAACGCGGTAAACATTTTCTGTGACAAAACCAATTCCACGTGGCTACAGATAATTTTATTTGCCCCCGGCTAGAAGGTATATAGAAAATACATCATAATTAAGTGAGTAAGAAAAAAATTCTCGTTCAAAATAAACATAAACCTCAATCACAGGGAATTTATCAAGCGTGAAGAGTGGGCGGTGGTTCACGTTAAAGATAAATCAAATAACTGCGAGGGATTTTCCATATAATTAATCTTTAGTAAAAGGAAACAACCATTCGATGATTTAATCTGCTTTCGCCACCCCTATATTATTAATTTTATATTTATGGATGGGTCTTTTGTGCACTTTGTTGCTGTTAAAAATATTTTATTTGTACATGGAAGGAAACACAATTTAAGAAAATTAAAATATATAATATAGAGAAAAACAATTTTTTTTTTCGTGTTTGATGGAATGTGATTCGCGATAACTCGTTCTGCAAAAGCCAAGAAAATCTTCAATTCAAAACAACCAGTCTTGTTACAAACAAAAGTCCATAAAATTAGATCTGCGACAGAATTTCGGAAATCACAGATACTTGCTCTACCTACATGCTCTCATGAACAAAAGCAATAATCAGTTTATGCGAGAATTTATAGAGCTCTGAGGATCCTTCGACACACTCACGTCCTCGCCTCGTGTACACTCAGTGCTAAAAATATTACTGTCGTAGACTAAAATATGAATAAAAGACGAAAATACCCAGAAAGTTCCATTCCCTCAATGGAATAGGCCGCAGTGGCCGTTTACCATCAGTAGAGCTGCGTGCCTGTCTGCAAACTGATCTAGTATTTAAAAAATGGGGCTAATAAAGGTATAAGGGCTAGTGTTAATTTCTAAGCGTTGGGAAATGAAAGGGTGGAGAAAGACGGTTTATTGTGCTATTGATGAAGACGGTGGAATCAAAGTACGAAGCTCCGCTTAGAAATCTTATGATAAGGGAAGAACATTCGCAATCAACTTTATAAAATTCACTTGTCTATGTCTATTGGGATATGTCACTGTATTTTGTAATCAAGGTGGTTGCTAGTTGGCCACCAAATGAATATGGTGTCTGGGATATTATTAACATAAGAAATAGTACCAAAGCAATATATTTAAAAAAATCATAATTAAATAAATAAATAATTATAAAACTAGAAATAATGGAACTAAATGCGACAATAAACGAAATTTATTACACTGTGCTCGTCTTCTTACATGATTTTCGGTCACATCTATTGATATTACTTACAGAAAGCATGTATTTAACGACATGAGCACGTAACAGTTTCAGTCGTAAACAACTTTATGACCGCAACTGTACAGTGTTGTATAGAAACTTCATTTTATATTTATACAACGTGTATAAAAGTAAAACAAAGGCACGTTTACTTTAGTGCTCATGAATAAGGATGCTCGCTTCCGTTCTTTATGAAAGTAATAAGAAACCTGCAACTTGAACTTACGGATTTCCACAACTTACCGTAAACCACAGTTTGATGCATTTTCCGGTAGCGAGCGTCGCCTAAAGTATCACCAGGCTAGTGGTCGTTTGAAAATATGGCCCACGCTTCAATGTAATTCGGAACTAACTTTCATGTACCTTATCCATCGACCGCTCACGATTGATGATGATTCATCACGCTATAATCTATACTAATCTTATCTTACTAATATTATAAATACGAAAGTTTCTGAGTTAAGGAAAAATAATTATCATATAGAATTGAGTTCCGTTTGTATTTACAAACTGGGCTGTATGTTCTGAGAAATTAAATTGGTATTCACGATTTTACCGATGGGACTTCTGAGTTCTAATCTATTTTGTCACATAGAACCTACTTACCTAGACCAATATGGATATATCGCCCCACTTCCAGCTACCACCAAGCTATAACATAAGAAGAAAACTATAACACGAAACCATTATTTATTAGAATAGAGAGGTAGATTTTGCAACGATTCATTCAATTAACCTAATAAAAGCTCGAAGATTAGACGAGATCACAGAATAGTACATTAAATAAGCTTCTCCCTTAAAAGCTTCTAACTTTCCTCAATAAAATAAATAGGCCGTTATGGTGGCCGCTTAACATCAGGTGGCCTATTTCAAAGCAAAACTGTATAAAAAGTTTAAGCTAGCTATTTATTTTGTTTCAAAAAAGATTAAAGTATAAAAGCAAAGCGGGTGAGTTGGGGCAAACCGGTCGCGTGTTATTGCCACGGAATTGAAAACGTTCGATACAGTTTTTACTGCTGTTATGAACTAACGAATTTCAAATACAACACATGTTTCGGGGAGTTATACGAGTAGTTTTACACATATAAAAGGACAAAAAGCGAGTCGTGAACATTATTTAACACAAGACACACACATTTTTATCAACTTTAATATACGTGTAACTCGATAGACCGAGTTATATAACTTAAAATAAAATAATATTGACTTAGAACCGATATTACGCGGTACCGATATTAAAACCTGCCCCAATAATTAGTCTTGCAAAAAAATGTATATCTACATCACTTTAAATAAATGTACAAATTCTAATTTTTGTATATATTTTTAATGTTGTAAAAAGTGAATATTAATTATAAATAAAGAAATTCTAAGTGCCTATTAAAATTAAGGCTTCGGCAAACATAAGTAAAGCGATGTGGTCGATTATAAAAGAAAAAACTAATAAAATACCCCCCCGCAAAGTAAAAAATATATCATTACGTGTAAATAAAACTACTATAAAGGAACCGCAAGAGATAGCTGACGAATTTAATAAACATTTTGTGTCAGTGGGAAAACAGGATGAGACAGAGGCGACACCGACGGGCCGACCCGTCTCCTCCCCTATTGAAAATTCTTTTTATTTGAGACCAGTTGATCTAAAAGAAATACTACGTATCATAAGAAAATTAAAAAACAAAACAAGTTGTGGCCACGATGAAATACCTCCTACACTCGTAAAAAAATGCGCCCAAGAACTAGCGCCGCCCCTTACCTATCTCATTAACCAATCATTTAACGAAGGTGTAGTTCCCGATGATCTTAAAATATCTATAGTTAGACCTATATTTAAATCTGGAGATGCAACTTCAACAAGTAATTACCGACCTATAGCTCTGTTACCATCTTTCTCCAAAATTTTTGAATCAGCAATGACAAGCCGTTTATACTCATTTTGTGAAAAATTTAATATAATTGATAATAGTCAGAACGGTTTTAGGCTTAACCTATCAACTACATTAGCCGTCTTCAAATACTCACAAAAAATATTAGATATCATTAATAATAAAAAATATGCTATGGGAATTTTATTAGATTTAAGAAAGGCATATGAACGAGTGTTACCAAATATCCTACTAAATCAATTATACAGCATAGGCATCAGAGGGGTAGCCCATAATTGGCTCAGATCATATTTCGAAAATCGATTTCAATATGTTGAAATACAACATACTTCCCATGAAACTAATTACATTAGAAAAGTTAGATCAAGAAAAGTTCCTATACAACAATCCATACCCCAGGGAAGTGTAATAGGATGTTTCCTATTTTTAGTTTACATTAATGAATTACCTAAAGTTATAAAAGAAAAAAGTATTTTATTTGCAGACGACATGTCAGTAGTACTACCTGTGATAGATGAAGAAGATATAAATGGAAAAATAGGCAGCATCCTTAACGAAATTGTTTCTTGGCTAAAAGACCACAATCTTGAATTAAATTTAAATAAAACTAAATTAATGATTTTTAAACCCTACCAAAAAGCACCATTAAATATAAATTTTTCCATTTGTAATACTAAACTAGAGTGTGTAGAAAATTTTACTTTGTTAGGAATAAAAATAGATAGTAGTTTAAATTGGAAAAGCCATGTAGAATATGTATTAAATAAACTATCCAGATTTATATATGCACTTAATGAGCTGAAGAGGTCCACAAATACAGATACCGCTAAAATGGCATACAATGCGTATGCGCATGCATGGTTGCGCTATGGCATACCCTTGTGGGGTAACTGTACCGACATACAAAGACTCCTTGTAGCACAAAAAAAATGTATCAGGATATTAGCAAACATTAGCCCTAGGCAAAGCTGTAGACCTTACTTCATAAAATATAAAATACTTACAGTCACATCACTATACATATTAGAGTCCTGTAAACTTGTTAAAAAACACATAGATATGTTACAAAAAATAGATGATATATATATTAATAGCAATATACAGCTTAGAAAAAGAAATAAATTAGCACTACCTAAAACTACCCTATCATTGTATAGTTCTGGGCCATACTCCATGGCAGTTAAACTATATAACACTTTACCTACAAACATAAGAGCGATAGACGATTATAAAAAATTTGTTACTTCATTAAATTCATTTTTAATAAACAAATGTTACTATAAATTAAATGAATATTATATACAATTAAGTTAAACATAAATGTAAGCATAGTATATATTTTAATAGTTATTATTAGTAGTAGTTAGTATATTAGTAGTAAGATTTAATAATATTGTTATGCCCTTACAGGGTGCATGTGTTGCTATGTTTATTTTTAAATATTGTAACCATGTAAATACAATAAAGAATAAATAAATAAATAAATACAGAGTGGAGCTTTCTAGGTATTTCAGTATCTAAAAATCATGTTAGTGGCTGAAATTAAACGACTAACCAATACAAGGAACTACAAAGAATCGACACAAATCTATAGTTTATTAAAGACAAGCAGTGGTTTTAATAAATTCTAATAAAAATTACGATACATAATGATACATTTGAATATTTCGTCCAAATCCCTAAGGCCAACACCAACATGTGATTCCCGCATTTGGTCTGGTTGGTGGTAGGGCTTTTTCAGAGTCCGACTGGCTAGCTACCACCGCAGGTAAAATCTGCCGCCATAACAGCTCTGGCTGTGCAATGCTGCGGCTATACGGCTAATGCGGCTGGGCCGGCAATATTAATGTGGGAGCCAGTAAACCTGAAATAAGAGGCTCGAAGATCAGATGAGCAGATGAGTCTGGCAGCACATTAAGCGACGCTTCCAGGCAAAGTGTCCCTCAGTGGAATATGCTGCAGTGTCCACTTACCATCAGGTGGGCTGCGTGTCTGTCTCCCAACTGACCTAGTATAAAAAAAATGTAAAGAAATATATTTATATATTAGCATTTTATTAATATACATAAATTATACAAGTATTGTTAAAATTTAGTTCACAACCAATAATAATATCAGAGCTTTTTAAATTACCAATGTATCTTCCCCATATAAGATAAAACAACTTAAAATGTCCGCCTGCTTACATAATTGGTATCGATTTATTGTTAGCCGGCGATTAATTATGTATCCTTCAATATAATTTACGACAGGTATCTTGCGCTGTTGTCGATACAATTTAATTCCGTGGTTCAAGGGAGCCATTTGTTTAATGAATGTACGAGTCGCATTGACAGCAGGGTCGCAGGGGGACAACTGGGTCGGTGCATAAATAACGCGATGCGGTACGCACCGCAAAGTTCACGGCCGGACCAATTTGCCAATTTGTTTTTAGGCCTCGGTCTCTAACTTCGCGGGAGCGAGAGCGGGAGCGCACGGTCCCAGCTTGACAGGACCGCACCGCTCGTGACAGCTCGAGACGGCCCACGTCAAGCGTTGCGCTCCTGCTCCCGCTCCCGTTTTCGCTTCCGCGGAATCCGAGGTAGAGGCCTCAACCTCAACTTCTTTGCCACAGAGTAAGAGAACTCTTTTACAGCAGTATTATCTCCTCAATCGAGCAGTTGTTCAAAGCGATTGTGACTTTTGCTGTCTAAGAAGGTAATTTTTTTAAATGTAACATTTCTGCTGCTGTAATATTATAATGGTACCGTATGACGACGGCTTAATGAGATAAAAACGAGAGAGTATTTTGAAAAATATGAACTAAATTTTCCATATTTTTCATCTGTTGTCTAGTTCCCATTGTAATAATCTGAGATTGTTTATTGGTTCTATAAAAAAAACTTCTTTACCTACAAATAATGTATATCCTATCTACAAGTTTATTCTACTTTGTGCACCTGTGTGAATTCACCTGGATGCACAAAATGGAAAAGTTAGTTGGAATTTGTTTACCTTAAAATCAAATCACCTGGGTGAATTAACTCTAGCGTACAACGATTTCGTACTAAGAGCTCAGAATATGAGTATTATATTACAGAGTTCTAATAATATATAATCCACAATATGTGAACTGTAATCCTATTATTCTCCTAATCTCATCTTGTTACGTGCTCTTGAACAAGCCCGATATTGGACATGCATTGCTTACGCCCAGCGGTCTCTTGTGCTACTTGTGCTACAACCTGCAACCACTATTTTCTGTGCTACAATATATAACACTATGTTTCATGCAACGGCATATGTAGTTATCTATGTCACATTCATAAGCCATGTTGTGACGCAAAGAAAGACTTACAGCATTTAAAAATATTCAATTTACTGTTTTTTTTATTGTCACTGGTTTGTAATGTATGAGGTTCTCTGATCTCTAAGCCCTTAGTTTCAATCATTTCAATTTCAGAAACATAGCCAGAGGTTACACTGTGAAAGATAATAAGACTTTCCAATTTGGAACGTGAGAAAAAAGAAGATAGGCGGGACTCTGACTTCTGGCGCTAAGACGTAGTGGGATCCAACAAAGACACGATCTAAATAAGTTGCAGTATAGAAACGTATTCGTATCACAATAGGTGCATAAATAAAGACGGCGCGGCACGCACCCTATGTAAGTTCAAGGCTGGATTCATTTTTCCACGCTGTTACGCTCGGCAACTGGCAACTACACCCATCCTCTTAAATCCTGCGTGTATCTAACAATTTATTTGTACGTCCAGTGACTAAACATACAAGTTTTTAACTTTAGTAAGTAAATTCTGTGGAACATACTCAGATGACTCACAGAAGGAAAAATGCCTTATTATTCATTCATCATTAAAATCATCATAAAAAAGCAATATTCAAAACCATACAATGTACTTTTTTTAAACCCAGAACATTTTAACATATACGTACACGACCTCAAAACTTAAATTTTTCAGCAAAGGATATTCCAAATACATAATTTCTTCCGGTGAATAGCCTTGAGTGCAGCAGACACGTGAACCTGCACACGAAACAAATAAAAAGACTAAAACTTACGTTAGTAACTATTTAATAATCTGTTCTAAAACTAACTACAAAAGGCAATTAAAATGTAGGAATCTATCATACATTATTCATTTTGGTGTACGCGTCTATTCATAGTATTACCCAACGTGCTGCCGTTTTAGTTTCATTCCTCCTCCTTAGGCCATTAATTTCAGGTCTTCTAGGCCGCACCTTTAATAATTAATGTGTGCGAAGTTAATCATGAATACAGTATGTATGTTATTTGTTACATTCTGGGGCCGGTAACACTACGGGGAATGTGTCGCATTGACGACAGCAGGTTCCCGAGGGAGATATCTGGGTCGGTGCATAAATAAACGCAATACGCACCGCACGTAAGTTCACGGCCGAACTAATCTGCTCACGGCGACCGCATCCACTATCGGATACCTTTGTTTTATAGCCGACAGGAGACTGAGATTCCAGATCACTTGGACGTGAGATTATGTAGGATTTGGGCCCAATAAGCCTATCGGGTCGTCTGACACATTAAGACGTTCCAATTGATAAAGGTCTCGTTGAAAACACAAGGGTACTAAGGCTAGAATTTTAATTTAATACAATAATAAAAGTTACTCTTCCAGCTAGAAAAAATAAAAAGGTCATTAGTACACATACCACACGTGACATTATTTTTTTTTCACTCCTTAAGTTGGTAAACTCTTGTTAGTAAGTAAGTATCAGCACTATCAGCCTATGCAATGTCCCATTGCAGGGCAAAGGCCTCCATCATTGAAATCAAGTAACGCTACATTGTCACAGTGACTATAGAATGTAAATCTAAAATGTTTAATAAAATATAAACTCAATACTACATGTGTGTAAATCTTACAATATATTTTGCCACGTCCAATGTTATAAAATATAAGTCATTCGGTTAGTATACAAAATCTTCAACAAAGCCAGTACAATCAAACTAAATGCACCGGACGCAGTAAACAGGCAGCGCATAGCCGCGCGCAACACGTGTTCGTCAGCGATTCCCGGCCGTCAGTTAATCCACGCAGCATTCTGCGACGAGCCGCCGACACACGACTGCTGACTGACAATGGACTATGTTCACAAATTGTGCCCTATCATGTTCATAGTACAGGTAGAGGCGGACTTAATTAACTCTTAGTAAAAAAATAGCAGGTATTTTCTGAATAGAATATAGACCATACATTTCAAAAACAACAGTCATTTTGTTACAAAAGTGACTAAACTTAAAAATTCAGGGACTTTACAACAAGCATACCTTTTGATTTATATTAAATATTATTAGTGAAACTTAAAATGCAAAAAATAAACGTAGGATGCAGTAAACGGCAGCAGTCTAGCCTGCACCGTCGCACGCAACACGTGTTCGTCAGCCATTCCCAGCCGTCAGTTAATCCACGCAGCATTAGCGGCCGCAATGCAGCTGCGTCGAGCCACCGACACACGGCTGCTGACAATGGACTATGTTCAAAAATTACGTATTATCTACATGGTAAAAATAGACTCAAACTAAATTAGCTCTTGATTAAAAACATGCAGTGATTTATAGCACACAATCTTGTCACCTTTTAACAAAAATACTCAGAGATGTCAATAAACAATAATATCACTCAATTGACAAAACTAGAAAATTCAGGGCCATAGTATAAGTAAAACTAAAAATTAGAGAAAAATGTAGGATACAGTAAAATAGGCAGCGTTCAAGCCTGCACAGCCGCACGTTACATGTATTAATTAGCCAATCCCAGCCGTCAGATAATGCACGCACATACATTAAGACCTTTGCCACACTTGACGGAAATTTTATATAAAACCGTCCACGACGGAGCGACCGATCTTCCGCGTAGTGTGCCCGCTGTTTGTAATTTATAAGCAATAACATGTGTTGGCGTTCCGTCGCGGAAGATCCGCAACGGAGTTTCCGTCAAGTGTAGCGCTAGACTAACGGCCGCACTGCAGCTGCGGCGAGCCGCTGACCTACATCTGCTGATAGTCTAAGAGATAAGAGCATTCGGTTACCTGGTAAAATATAAACAGCGAAAATGAGAATGCATTAAAACAGGCCATGCTCCGATCTGCACCGCCGCACGCAACTGTCAGTCGTCAGTCATTCCCGGCCGTCAGTTAACCCGCGCATGGATTAGCGGCCGCTGCATCTGTCGATAATGTACTACAATTTAAAAATTGCAACCTTTCCATTACAGGAATAGATGAGCTTATTTAAAACTATAATGTTTAGTTGCCAGATTCTGGAGCTCACAAGTTCTCTAATTCCTATGGCTCAGCGATCCAAAGCAGGACTTTGTCTCCGAAATGATAACGTAAAAACACAATGCATGCATGCAAATGCATTACATGCAGGGAAAATAGACATCATCCCAGCTTACGGTGCCGCACGCAACATGCACTCGTCAGCTATTCCCGGCCGTCAGTTAACACACACATGCATTAGCGGTCACAATGCAGCTACGCCGAGTTAATGGGTTAGTAGTCGATTCGCACGAAAAAAATTCGCACGAAAGTGCGAATCGTCCACTTTCAAAAATAACATTATTTTTAGTAGTCGATTCGCCTCAACGAATTTTAATCGCGTGCGAATTGACCCCTCTAACAATTACTAGTAGGAGATTCGCAGAAAGAAGAAGAGAAGTCGGTAGGAGTGAAAGTTTTAATAAGTTTGATAACTTATTATGCTTTTACCAGGCGTCACTATTTACTTCAAAGTGACTAAACTTACTCAAGATTAAATAAAATCGGTCGAACAATTTCCGACCAATAGACAGTCAGATTTACGCCATGCCGCTGCAGCCGGCGCATACTAAACGAACTGAAGTGCCCCATCGGCCTCGCTGACCCACTTCTGCAATAATGCATTGAAACCTGCCCCGTACGACTGAGATTCTATTATCATCCAACATATGCCCAATCAACGCATTTGATAGAGGTCCTGAGTTATGCGTGAGGCGTTGTGTGATGTGTGTAGGTTTAATTCTTACCCTTATTTTTGCCGATGAGAATGTGTTTATGCACCAGAAGCGCAGGCTAGCGAGACCTTTTCGCGAGATATGTTCGGGATTCCCCTTCACACACTGACTGGTGAGAGGGACGACTCAGTGCTAGCCTCGTAGCGATTGACCGGCCCACACCCTTCTTACCCTGGACAAACATTAACATGTAATGAACACCTATAGTTAATTTATTATGAATGAAAAAAAAGTAATTTTAATAGTAGAGACAAATTCAGTAAAAACATTTTTTTTTCAGTTCCACTATCCTAAGCTCTACCAAATAATGCCTTAAAAATTTCTAAATACAATTGATAACGACTACGTTTGTCAAATCGTCATTTCTTTTAAGCCTTCCTTTTTGGGTATTATTACACTGTATCGAAACATACATTTTGCTATCATTGTTTTTTTAGTAGACGATACTTAGTTACCAACTAAATATCTAAATAGGCGGTTAAATAAAAATAACAAATCGTATTTCGAGCCCATAGGTCCATCGGCTAAGCGCCAGCCTGTCGGCCGACAGCGCATGCATTAGCGCCGCAATGCAGCTGCAACGCTGACCTACATCTGTGAGCCCATCACGCCGAGATTGTGCTCACCTAGCGCCACGGAATATCATTCATATCGAGATTTCTGCCACGATCATTTTCGTAAAAGTCATGCATCCAGGTATGGCGCGTAAAGTCCGCTTCGACTATGGTCCTAGATTCAACAAGCCTGGTCATTACAATGGAGCGATTGCCATCTGACCTCTGTAACGCTTACAAGGGAAACCACTTGAAAAATATAGTCGGGATCGACGGCTTAACGTGCCTTTCGAAGCACGGAATCATCAATATTTTCTTATCTTTAGTAAAATATTATTACACTTAGGCCAATACAAACAAATACATGCTTACAAACGTTTTTACTGTGCGAGAATGGTCGTGTATAAGATGTAGCACTAGAGCTAAGAATCGAAGACACGAATTCTATTAGGTATTTACCCTTAACGTATTTAGCATTAATCGAAAGGAAGTCAACGTTTTCCCCCTTTCCCGAAAAAATAATTACTAAGGGCGCACGACTAGCAGACGAGAACGAACTTACCGTTTGATTTTAATAGCACAAGTTGTTCCCGCAATACATCAAAACAACTTCTCCCATCGCTCGAATCGATTCCCGGATAAAAACAACGAGGAGAGAGCCAGTGCCGGCGATAATCTATTTCCCGGACTGTTTATTCATGCTTCAATTTATTGTCCCTGCACGATCGTATTTTCTAAAGAGCGACCTTATTTCTAAGAAGCTGTTTTATGTGCCCGGGAAAACAACGAGAAAATGGCTTCGCCACGCGATAATAAATGGGATTCATATTTATATAAAGTACGCATTACTATTTATTTATAACGCGTGAATGTAATAATGCGCTTTATATCGTGTCGTGGCTTGTAAAATATTTGAAAACACTTTGGAGAGTTTAGTATCAGCCTTTTCTTAGTAAAAAATAGAGCTCTTGACAATGAAACAAAACAATAAATAACGGTGGTGAGTAGCTGCCTGACACATTCCAAATGGAAATTAATTATCATAGATCATCTAAAATTATTTGGGGTTTGTGCTACCTCGTAATATTCACCTGTGGAAATCTCTAATTAACTATAAATCTAAGTAAATAAGTATAAAACTATGTATCCGTACTCTCGACGTTGATTCCCTAATTAAATAAATAAAAACTGTGAGAATTGAATTCCTACTTAGGATAGTTTTTGAGGGGTTAGTAGGTGTCCTAACTAACTGTTAAAGTTTTTAACAAGACCTAGATTTGACGCGAAGATAAACATTATAGCCGCCGCAAACGGTTCGATTATTTTACCTGAAGTAGGGCACGAAAACATGAAAAGCCGATATTGGGGGAACATAATTGCCCGAACACAACATGATTGATTGTGTCACCAACCCACTTTGGAACACAAATTGATAAAAAGTGTTCGCAATAAATACGTAAAGATCCGAATCGTACTCGAGGCTTGACTTCCATATTTACGTCTTTGTCTACACAAACTTTCATTCAAGTACTTACATAGGTAGAATATTTATTGAAGTAGGTAATCCCAAATGTTTAATCGAACTTTAAAGTTCTTCATACAAATGTTGATCCCCTATTTTAACTTCTGAAAAATTGGCCAAAACATCTCTGACCCCTGAGAAAATGTTCATATAGAGCTGACCAACCCTGACCACCCAAAACGAGTCGAATTTTTGCTTCCAAGTTCGCCTTGGATAGTCTACCTACAAAGAGTCAAAACACTGCCAGAGCGATTTCACCTATGCAGCGATGCTAGCCAGTTTGACTCTGAAAAAATCGCCTACCAACAAATTGCAACGCGAAAATCGAATCGAACCAACGACGTTTAGACTGTAATCCTAATGACGAAACCGTGGTTTTTACACAAGCGGTCTGTTCTACATTCACAATAACATTGAACCCACAATTTGCTACTTAGTTGCAGGCTAGACTTATAACGACTATGTAGTGGGAATGCCATGTCAGAACTATTTGAATAGGTTTTTCGCTTTGTTTGAAACTGTGTCAATTTAACAATAAAGTAACATACTCGTACACTGGCAGGTTCATATTTGGAGCCAAAAACCGAATCCACATCAGTTTTACTGGCCCATAACTGTAAAAGATTTTTACACTGGGCTCTTTTTGATATAAAAATAAAATATTTACGGACGTTGTCGATAATGTCTAGATTATAAATGAAATCTGTCTGTAGTATTTTTTAATATATTGACAGTCGATTTGGTCTGATAGTTTAAGAAGTTGACTAATACACCAGATGTCGCGGGTTCGATCCCTGCACGGTACAAACATTTGTGTAGATGATCGTTTCTGTTTTAATGAGTCTGGGTGTTTCATGTATAATAATCATTTAATTTATAAAAAGTATACCTATTCATTCGTAATGTTCGTCCGATATTTGTTCATAATAAGTCATGCTCTGTTCTTTGCTAGACGAAATGCGTAACTAATATTAATTTACGGTATTTAGCTCAACAACTTGATTTGGATGTCCACGATTTGGAATATTTTGGTGATGTAAATCTTTTTTTCGTTTAAACTACGACTATTTATGGAAGAGGTCTAAAATTATATTTCAGCGATAAACTTAAAACCCACGCGTTACATTTCCCAGATCCGCTTCAACTACATATTTCCCTCTTAAAATTTCCAAGAATAACACAATTCAGACCGCCTGTGACAAGCGCCGTACATTAATAAATAAAAGTATGTACTAATTCCAATGGAGCTTCTGTTTACTCGGTAGGGTTAATTGCTCAGATTAACCTCTATAATTAAGGCAACATCGTTTTATAAAATAACCACTCGCGTTAGTTGTGAGGAAAATGAAGGGGTTGTGACTCTGGAAAAATACTGCGGTTTGTCTGTCTGGCGGAAACCCCAGGGATACGCCCGGGCCGCTGAACTTAAATAATGCTACCTACACTTACTCCTACATGGTGTATTTTTGTTTTTGGATTCAGTGGTTGTAATGTTCTGAGTAGAAATATGAATAGCCGCGTGGTTTCAAGTGTGGCTATACACGTAGGTGTCATTGATGCGATGGTTTAAAATTCGACGCGGTTCAATATTTCTATGACAGCCAAATGGTTTAGAAGCCATGATGCATTTGGTCTATTTCACCTGTCAAAGGCTACCGAAGTTCATGATCCTTGACAAATACGATGATGTAACTTCAGTTGGAGGACCAACATCTCTAAATGGCGTAGTGACTACCAAAAAACAAAGTTGCAATGCTGATTCGGAAGTCTAAAAAAATTGTGACTAAAGTCAAGCAAAAAAACTTATTTTGTAAATACTTTTCACATATTTAGGACATTTCTTCTGGTACATTTACGTAAGTATACCGTCCACCTTAATTGAGAACAGTTTATTTGTGCCAAGGTTTTCGCTGAAACATACAAACAACGAGTTCGTAAACGCTTGACACACTTATGAATTAATTACCTAACATGTTTATTGGCGGGCCTTAGCCGAGCTCTTTAATAGGTACTTGGTCTAAATAAGGTTTTTTTAATAGGGAGGCAAACGAGCATATGGTAACTGATCCCTACCGGTTCTAAGGTCTTAGATGATACGTGCCTTTAAGATAAGCATGAGATATAAGAGGAGGGGGGTTACTCTCACCAAACGGAACGCAAAAGCGTTAAAAATAAAAACAAATGAACCTACATACGTCAGGCAGGTGATAATGCTAGGCCGAGAGTGATACAATAACCAAATCATGCTTCTGTCATACTATTATGTTACCAATGACTGCATTTCCAATTGTAAATAAGAAACAATAGTAGGTATATGGTTCCTCCTAACTACTTCAAAAACCTTTGCATTTAATCATTGTGTTATTAAAATTAAAATTAAACAGAGGGGTGGGGTAGGTTAGCTGGATTTTATGGTTGTTTACCTAGAAGGGTCGAACGAAACATTGTCTTATGACATAAATGGAAGACGCTCTACTGCTACGGCTAGTATAACTTTGACGGAACTTTCACTGGCCAATTGAAGTTACATTAAATTAAAAAAAAAAGACTTCATCCTAGACACCACGTGTAAAGCCACAACCTACTACTTGCATATAACCTTCAAATGGCGATATGTGTATTTTTAACCCTGGTAGCATGTGCGGAACCGGCACTCGTGACCGTAATTCAATAGAGCACGTCACGTCTACGTAGCCGCTACGACGTCATCGCTACGAGTCTACGAGCGCTAGTCGGGCCGACGACGTCGTACGCGCCGACCACTTACGAATAATTCAGCAAAAGGTATTTCAAATACATTTACGTGTGGGTATTTTTGTGACTGTGCCGCGGAAGGGTTAACTCGATATTCACTGTTGAAATTTTCTTTCAACATTACAAAGGTATAATTGTAAATTACAAAATACTTATTTGTATTAATTTAAATATAACAGTACTGTAGAGAACGATTGGGTTGTTTGAGACTGTATTTGGAATTTTTATTTTTCTATCAACATTTCTATAGTATCTTTATACATGCGAATATTAATATATTAATATTATTGTACAACCTGTAAAAAAAACTCAAAATAATTTAAAAAATCTTCCGCCAAGATATTACTTTTTGTAGTTAATATCAACAAAAAATATTTTGTGTAAATTTTGTGCTGTGTGAAATTTTAATAAGTAAGTGTTTTGAGTGTTCGTAAGTAATTTTTATTTGTATGCTACATGTGTAAGTGACTTTACGCGCCAAACGTGTGAACGAGATTTTGTATCTCGTAATTTCAACCTTGTTTGTAATGCCTCGACAGTTAAAGCAACGGTCTGACAGACTGTTCCAAAAGTTCCAGGTTGGATTCCCAGCAAACTGGAAGCAGCTAGTCCCAATCGGGGAAACCGGGGGAGTTCAGTGGGTAGTGGGACGCTTTAATCTTGAGTCCCTCATATGGCTGCATGTCTAGCTAGCCTGCGGTTATGGTGAATAAACGCATTCTCCTATCGAAGATATGTATTTGCTTATAGAAATTCATTTACATGCCATAATATGAAAGTAGGTAAACCATGTTTTGAGAGCGTGTGTGGAATGGGGTCATTTTGGCCCCTACTTCCGATGTTTCGTTGCAAACACGCACCTTTACGAAAATTATATTAGGTAGGTACCTACTTAGAGTACTAAATATTGGTATACGTTTGACATTTTTGAATGATGCGCAATTTTTCTTGTAATAGTGAATTAATACAATGTAGATATATTGTGTTTCTTAAATTTTGTCAAACTCATTAGTCATTCAGTACGTACCGTACTGTGTTCTTCTTATTAAATTGAAAAATGTGTACTAATTTTTCGTCTTTAAATAATGTCAAACTTTAATAGTCGCAATTTATCTATAATATAAAAATGAATCGCAAAATGTGTTGGTAAGCGCATAACTCAACAACGCCTGGACCAATTCGGCCAAAATTTTTTTTAAATGTTCGTTGGAGTTCAAGGATGGTTTTTACGGCGAGAAAAATTGAATTGATTGATTGATCAATTCCCACTGGAACGGGAACCACGCGGATGAAACCGCGAGCGCCCGCTAGTGTCAAATAAAATTAAATAATTTCAAAATAATAAAATGTTTGCTCAACTTTTTTGACTTTGCTATAACCCAATATATCTGTCATTATCGTCATATTAGTAGCTATGTTAGTTTACATAGGTAATTAACTCATTGATTAATTAATGTGGGAACTGAAACAATATGTCATGTTAGCGACCCGTCTCCGGTTCGCGATTGATCTTAGTGCAATTTCGAACTGTCGAAAACTATACTATATCATAATAGCATAGCATGTGCTATGCTATTATGATATAGTAGTAGTAGTAGTAGTAGTAGCAAGTTAAATAAATTACATAAATAAATAAATAAATAAGTCGGAAAGATTAGTTCAAATTTGAAAATATACATATAGCTGATTCTTCCTTTTAAAAATAAGTACCCATCTTATTAATTTTAGGTAGGTACGTACGAGTAGGTTGTCTTAAAGTTAATATGAACCAGGGGTTGAAGGTTCACACCCCACCCCAAAATTTGTTTTAGTTCCACGGAGGCTGTTTTAGTTTTAGTGTTACGAGATAAATATTTAATTTATACTTTTTTTGTGTATCCCACACACAGTACAATCCATAATATTCTAGTTTTATAATATTTTCTGTGAACATTGTGTCCTAGTTATCTAACCTAGGCCTCTTCTTAAACAGATGGTATCCCAGAGTGTGTTGCCAGCCACCAAGCTGCTAAGGCAGGCGGCCGCGATTTTCATCACACTAAGTGGTAAGTACGTTCGGAATTATCTCCTACTCCCAAGCAAGAAGTTCGGTGATAAATGTTTCCGTTGTTCAAGTTGCCTGATGCTTGTTATGATTTATGTCGGACAGACGTAAGGAGGATATTTTATTGCTGTTAGTAACATAATATATTCGTGTTAGTTTCGCGTTGGTATGCGAGTTATCTAGATGTGCGGAGTAGATATTTAGTGTAGATTTTGTGGTTAACGCACAGAACGTGGGTATTCTAACGTATTTTTATAATATAAGTATGTATTTATTATAACTATTAAAGTGTCTTGTTAACATAACAGCATATTTGACGTGAGAGGAAGGGCAGAGTTTTAAGAGAGGTAGAACAATTCTTCCTTTCAAGCTGCCCATCTGAATACCTTACCTTACAGATAGTGAAGTAGTACAGACGCTAAAGTAGCTGCTTATTTTCTACTATATACGACCTTATTACTATGAAAATAAGGCATTTTGGTAACGTCAAATGTTCATCTACTTTTGCGGCTGACTGTACTTCATAACTGTTGTGCTAAGTTACCGTCGGGTATAAAGGTCTCCAGAGGTCAATGGATCTCCCCTACCACCAACCAAAAAAAAGGTTACTCTATCTCACGGTGTAAAATGGAAATAACTTTTTTTTTGCCGCCAACGTTTTGTTTTCCCTTTAAAATTCAGGGTCGGTGACCTGCGAGTGATGCCAATGGAGTTACAAGCGTCCACAGTAGGCTGAAATAACCGCTTACCATACCAGAAAGGCGGTGGCCAAGCGCCACCCCTGTGGTATAAAAAGAAACGCATCAATATAGTATAATTCCCGACTTAAAAAAGGATTGATTTATAAATGACGGTGCCGTAGTATCTATTTGATATTTAGTACAACAATACATAGTCTGGTCACTAACATCCAATGATTATTATCTATTAATCCATTATGTGCCTACGAATATGACATAATGCGTTGATACAGATCCGAAATGACACAAAACTATAAGCATTAGGCGGTAAAAGCTGTTATTAGTGTAATTTGTAATAATAACCATTAGTCGAAAACAACACACAAATGTTATATTCAATTCATTTTTGTTTGTGACATGTCTCATTTATATGAAACAGGCTATTGTTATAATACGGTAGTTAGTAGTTTAGTATAAATAAAGTAGGTACTTAATACAAATGAAGAGTTACTCAATGTAATTTAATATGTAGGTATTTTTTATTAACTGCTGAAAGCATACTTACCAAGTTCTGTTTTGATCCAAAATATAATTTTTATTTTCTCGTTATCAATAACAACTTTCATCCAAACATCCAAATAATAAGTCCCAATCTCTCTTCAGTTTCATAACTGGATTGAGTAAATAAAATGAAATAATTTATGCAGCAAATAGATGTTTAAAAAAAATCCTTTGTACGTCAATCTTTTTTTTTCTCTACCAGCACTTCGACGTCAATGGCCTGTTGAGAAATGGAGTGCCGAAAGAACCTCAACGTTTTTTTTTAAATAATAAATTACATACATATCACAAACATTTTAACATCACAATAGTAATGTCCAGAGATATTAAAAAAATATTTTAATTAAAAAAAATTAAAAATATCGAAATAATAAATTATGATGTAAATAAATCGAAGTCTGACGCAAAATACTGGGTTTTACAATACTTGTTACGTACGGTAAATCGGAGGTTAGTAGGCATTGGAACAAGTCTCGCTAGCATGCATTCTATTCCGCAAAAAAAAATAGTACACAATGTAAGACCAATTGAATTAACGTTTAAATAAGAGTCAAAGTTTTCTCGGAAGCTCATTCATTTTTAAAGTGGACGTGATTATTTTTAGTAATATTTTTATTTGTTTTTGAAAAATAAAGCCCTAATAAATTTACTTTTCCTTATTTGCAACACAAGCAAAAGAGTCGTACATTTCTTTGTAATAACTCAAACTATACTTTAGCATTTACGTCAGAAAACATAGTTCGCTCGTAAAACTAGCGTAAAATATGTAGCTATTCATAGCATTATAGGTATCGTTTTTATCGATGTCAGTGGTCTGTCTTATTGGAACACCTTTAAAAAGCCACGGTTTGAATCATCACTTTACAGAACTCAACATAAAACAACATATCATAAAAAATTCACTCCTACGTTCGTCCTTCAAAACACACGATCGCTCCCATCCACTGTGTAGCTATCTTTCAGTATCGTACTAACTATACAAACAAGTAATAAAACGTGGAATACCTGTATCAAATATCAATAATAGAAAAATGAAGTATTAGCCTAGCTATAACCCATTACAGAACCAACGCCTCCATCAATAAATTCAAATCATCGTTGAAATATGGCCACGCTTGTCAGATACGGGTTGGGGATCACAAATCTGCTATATACCTGCAAGTCATAAACGATTCGGACCCACCTAGTAATAGAACAGAAGAAACTTCGGTTTTAAATCGCTCTATAACCGCAATTTACTAACTAGGCACAAAATCGGCTAAATGATAATATGAATAAATATCACAGCGAAATGATGTCAAAATAAAAGCTTATGCGGAGGAAGTATAAAAAGACTAGGTAGTTACGTTATATTATATCGACTAAAGCCTTAATTTACTTATATGCCGGTGCCTGGGACAGTGCCATTAAGACGCATAAGGAATTTAGTGAGTGAGCCCTCGGAAAGTCTGTTGGTGATCACGTACGCAGCACCACTTGGCTGCGTGTATGCGTAATACATTCCCCACTATATAAAAAAGGCAAAATTTTATATTGTACCAAATAAATTATTTACTACGCCTTCACATATTCCATTCAGGCGTAGCTACACGGATAGTTTACGAATAAAAAGAACTTTAACACGTTCCAAGGGAGATAACATTTTACAATACACTTTTCGTTGTATGCGCAGGTTGTATTTCATTTGCATGGGAGCCGTGTAGAGCTGCAGATAAATGCATTCTGCCGTCCTGCTAACCAAAATATTATACTTGCAAAATGGCGGAATATTTTTTACATTCATATGAAATTTAATTCACCGACTGCGTTAAATGAAGCTTTAGGGTTTATGCAACGATGTATTATAAATTCATGACGATTTTACTCTTGCAGTCCTTAATTTGGAAAATTTGAAACCTTTTTAAATTTTCCAAATTGAGGAGCATCAGTATAATCTGTATGATCGACCTTTACAAAATTTAATAGCGATCAACAAATTATGTTTAAGACCTGTTTTACTGTAACTAGTTTGACTTTTACAAATAATTTTGTATCGACCTAAAGTAAAAGTATCAGCCTATTAATGTTACATCTGCAGTGCAAAGGACTCCATCCTTGAAATCAAGTTATCGTTACAATTATGGGTACTTGCTCAATCAGCACATTTAACAAATGCGGATTGGTGATCACAAACCCGAGCGGTGTTCGGAAAATTCCGACACAAATGCATGATAGACGAGATCATAATCCCGGCCCAGTATCTTAACCACTACAGCCATGAAGAGTAAATAAATAGCCTTTATTCAGATTTTTTAATCTGTTTGCCCCTTGGCAAAGGCCTCTCCCAACTGCCTCCAAAGGCATCTGTTCCCCGCTGCTCGGGTCCATGCGGTGCCTGCTGTGGCCCTAATTTCATCCGCCCAGCGTTTAGATGGTCTTCCCCGTTTCCTCGCCCTCCCAACAGGGTACCAGTAGTTAATTAACCTGCTCCATTTATCCACCCCTCTCATTTTGTGACCTGTCCACTTCCATTTAAGCTTCCTGATTGTTGGTGCAATATCTTTGAGGTTAGTTTGTTCCTTTATTGTAGTTGTTCTTATTCTGTCTCTTCTATTCTTGCTTAATATGCTTCTTCCTATTGCGTTTTCAAACACCTCTAGTTTTCTTATATGAGCTTTAGTTAGGGCCCAGGTCTGACAGCCATATGTGACAACTGGCAATATGTTGCCAGCCATGAAGAGTAGTAGGTAATTAATGGTAAATAATAATTTTCAACTGGTCGAAGCCTCGGGTACGCCTTTGACAGGTATAATCTACCTTTACAAAATATAAAAGCGATCACGACATTATCTAATGCCCTATATTACAATAACTAACTTAACTTATTCAAATAGTTTCGTATCGACCTGCTCAATCTAATTGCATTATAACTACACCATAAATGCAGGTGCCAATTTCATGTCGTGGTGTAATGACATAGCTTCCATGCATATGACCTTCGTAGCATACGGTCGCTCCCAGCCCGTGTAACTAAGACTCCTGCCTTATTGCGATTCCAAGGCGACGTAGCCAGAAAGCAGTTATTACTAAAATGTAGAGTAGAGTAGAATCCGACTGGCTAGCTACCACCCCACAGGTGAAATCTGCCGCCATAACAGCTCTGGCTGTGTTCCGGCAAAATTAATGTAGGAGCCAGTACACTTGAAATCAGAGGCTCGAAGATCAGATAGATGTGCCTACAGTCTGGCAGCACATTGAGCGACGCTTCCAGGTGAAGCGTCCCTCAATGGAATAGGCCGTAGTGGCCGCTTACCATCAGGTGGGTTGCATGCCTTACTGCCAACTGAACTAGTATAAAAAAAATGTTTTGAACCTAACTCACTTGACGACAATTTGGCAACGTCGCCAATTTTGACATTACCATACTTTCTGGTTGGATACGTAGCAGACGTCGCCATGGCGTCCTTATGAAGCTGAGCTCTAATTGTTAGCGCAATACTGTTTACGAATAAAAAGACGTTCCGCTCGTTCCGAGGCAGATAACATTTTACAATACACTTTTCGTTGTATTCGCAGGTTGTATTTTATTTGCATAGAAGCCGTGTAGAGCTGCGTGTCCCCGTTTGCAGAAAGCAAGATGCATTGCTGCCTATCTGTAAACCAACATATTATTTGTTGTGTATAATTCTATTTAATGATTTTACTGTTTTTACATTAATTTGAAAAACGCGCCTTGTTGCTCGAGTCCTATAAATGTCTGGTCGTGATCTTAATGGAGTCCTGGGTTCAACTCCCAGGTCGAGCAAGACTTGGTTTTTCGGACATAGAAGTTAAGTATTTATCTAGTACCTATCATTGTAGCGATTACTTTATTCATTCGGGCTCTATTTTTATTAGGCAGAATCGACTTAATTCAAACGCTCATTCTTAAAAAAGATTAATTATTGTGTCCAATTGGTGAACTGGAACATTTCTGCATAACTATGTATGTAATACTTACTTACATGCATTTCAAAATCATCCACTTGAATCGCACTTAACGATTTCTTAGGTAGGTATGACTGTTATCTGAGCTTTAAGTACGCTAAAATCACTCCATTATTATTTATGCTATTTGAGTTTACAAAAAGGCCCAAAAAATAACAATTGATATCATCCATGAAAGTTAAATTGATGATCTAATGTAATATGACATCGGACAGAAAACAATGATAGGTAGGTAGGTACGGTATTTATTAAAAACCCTAAATGATTACGTCTTGCCATCCATAGTACAAAAATACGCACATCTACTGAAGAAAGAATATCGTAAAAGTAAAAATGTTAAAATAAGTAGGTAATTTAACCACCTTAATTTATTTATCTCACTTATTTATTTAAACATACTTCTTCTAGTTACAACTGGTTACAACATTTAGCATCCGCAATCATGGAAGCCACACGGTACAAGGAAGAGAAACGAAAAGTGTTACCAATATAATGTACAAATAATACCTACCTACCAACAAAAATAATACTCACCGCAATGATAACAGTTTGGGCGCAGTTCAGCACCGTTGTGGATCATAACTTTTAAAAATCGATCGATCGAATCGGTTTGTTCCGTGCTTTGATAGGCACGCTTAGTTGTTATGGAGCTTTTTTACTAAAAAAAGGCAAAAAATGACGACCGAATTTATTTATTAATCGACAAAATTATTTATTAATCGCATAAGACATATAAGCCGTAAATATAAAGTAGGTAAGCTATTTAATATTTAGTAGCGCATTGCTACGATGTAGCTACTACGTACATACATATACTACGATCTCGTAGTCGTGTATAACGTTTTTCACGCGAATTCTTAAATCAAGTTTATTGTATTGTATGCATCATCACTATCTCACAACTGAGATAAAGCCTGTGTCCCAGCAGTGGAAACGTATATAGGCTGATGATGATGATGATGATGTATTCTATTGTATGCATCGTGCATAAAAGGGGTTTGGAACTTTAGAGGTGTGAACTTGGGTGCTTGATACCTGGTGTATTTTGCTTTACATACGTAATTGAATCAATGTTTATGAAGTTTTAGACTTAAACCAGATTTTGACACAAATAACGAATAACATAAATCTATTGTTTAAATTTTTTTTCATGTATGCATAATGAATTTATAATTACACTTCCAAGGTAACTCCGGAAAGTAGGTTATAAATCTACAAAAGACTATCAGTTTTTATACGAACAGTGCAATTGAAATCCGTTGTCGGCGGCCAATGTTTGCCCCAGCGTCTGCACGTGGCACATAGGTAGATTTGACCGATTTAGGCGGCCAAAATTATTTTAGCGTCTAATTTTTTTTAAATTGGAGTTTATAATAAAAATACGTCGGATTTTATTGAAAATAATTATTATTTTCAAAAAAACACAAAAAAGAAAAAAAAGAGGAAAACATAAAAAAATGTAACTTAAAAAAATAACACAATGATTTTACTACAATAATAATTATATAAATAACATAATATGGTCATTTCACAAAAAAAAATAACTAAAACTGACAAATACCTAATTATTAGTACTCAATAAGATAATTTTCTAAATAATTACATTTGACATTTATATTTGGTAAATTCTGTCTCATCATCTTCTGAAATAAATATTTGCGAGTCACTACTGTAACACCAGAGGCATTGGCAGACTCTGTAACAAAAAGAAAAGGAATTACTAATAAGAAATATAATTAAATAAACGGTTTTTAGAGTTTTTACCCTGACAACTTCGATTTACTCTTATTTAGCGATAGGCGCTATTAGGCAGAAACTGTTATTGTTATTTTAATTTTGAATATATGCCAAAATTATTGTGATATAAAGAATACCGGGGAAGACCGGGGAAGTATTTCAAAATGTCTTTTGAACAATAAAATTTACAAAAAATTGCTAAGAAAAAAGGTGTTACGTTGAAATGCTTGTTAGATACAGTAAACTGACTAAATTTTTCATATTTTTTTAATTAATCAATAGATTCTTACCTGAATTATAGGAATCCATTGCATTCACTACACAAAAGTACGCCGAATTTTTTTTGTTGCAATTTATAACACCACTTAAACTGAAGGCACCGAGAACCGATACGTACACTGCATGCGACGACCTAATTTCGATTACCTGTAGATTTGCACAGTCGTTAGCTAAAAGTTTAAAATTATCAGGGTAGGTGCCCTGGAATGTTAGGTACATAATGGTGTCAATTGTTTATTTGTATGGTGATTTTCAATATTTCGACTTTTGGCCGCCTAAATCGGTCAAATCTACCTATGTGCGTGGGTGCAATCAGCGCGAAGCGGTGGCCGGCTGCATTAAACATCGTTCCCATCCTAGTCTTGTGTAGTTCGCGAACGACCTAGTTCGGAAGACCGCTCTTTCGTACGAACTACGCGAACTAGGTCGCAGAGAGACCGCTCCTTAGTTTACTAGTTCCGAGTACGCGGCGCGCGGAGCGCGGATTTGTTGTGAGCGAGAGCGGGCACTGACTGACTCACCGTTTGCCGCGCATGCATTCCTCATCGTTCGTTCATTTTCGCTCTTTAGCTCAGTCAGTCAGCGGTGCGCGCGTGGCGAATGTTTTGTTATGGTAAATACAACAATAACTGATAACAGGTAACTACCTTGTATTTGTAATGTTAAATGGTTATTGTTACTATTAAAATACTTTATACATTGAAAAATTATGTAGGTACCTATTACTTTTAATATGTTTAATGTGAAGTAGTGTTCTTTTCTGCAATCAACTAATAAACGAATCCATTTGCAATATTCATCCACTATATTTTATTAAAATACTGAAATAGTAAGTAATTTACTACTGCAAGCTGATTGATGAACATTATAATAATAAACAAAACAGCGCGACGAAGCGAACGCCGAACGACTGATCTATTTAACCGGAATTTGTGAAAGGAGCGGACGAACTAAAAGAACGACCTAGTTCGCCAAAGACCGGCGAACTAAATTGATCGCTCCCGGTCGCGAACTAAAATGCGCAAGACTATCCCATCCCTACTTCATTGCTCGCTGAATTAGTACGGTTTGCGGGGACGCGATGAAATTCACCAGCGGAGATAATTTCACGTTTTGCTCGATCGGATGAGCGCAAGTTTTGTCTGAGTTAATCCATACGATTGTCTATCGACGAATTCATCGAACTCGTTCGGTTGTCCAAGGTAATATAAATGCAAAAGAAAGCATTCTAGGATTAAAAAAAAAGGTACAAAACGTACACTTTAAAGTGAAAGCCTTAAAAAATCAAAGGAACCTACAGTATGACAGCTAATTGGACACTTCCTATTCCTAGTTTAGTGTCCTTGAATAGCGGCAGAGGCTGCTAACCATTAGGTGGGCTGCGTTCTGTCTACCAACTTTAATACCTTAAATAAATCTTCCAAAGCAATACGCGACTTTTAGATACCGCTCGCCCTTCATTGTTCGCTGCATTAGTTATATTATGTACGTTCGTCCGGCGAAGCGGTGAAACGAAACTGCTAAGAAATTGCCTACTTTGGTGCTTTTGTGGGAGATTCAATTTTACGTAAATGAAGCACGGTCAGAGTTAACAAAATCCTCGACGTTTAAGAAGATTACCTACCACTTTTATAAAAAAAAAACATTCTGACTGGACAGGTGATTGTTAGACACCGCTGTATTGCGCTCGCTCGCTGCATAAGTAATCGCTCCCTCTCTCCGTTATTCGCTAAATTAGTTATTACGTTCGTCCGGCAAAGTGGTGAAACGAAACTGCCGAGCAATAGATAGCCTACTTTGGTACTTTTGTGGAAGATTCAATTCAACATTAATGAAATCATGAACACAAATAATAAAATACAAACGGATACTATGATTTACGTAGACTTTGTTTCTTTGATCTACATAATAATAGTAGGTACATCGTACCTGCAAAACTCGATGGCACGTCGCACGGTCCGTACCTGCGACTGTAAACAAAATGCGACAATTGAAGTCCGCCGGGGAGCTCCGTCAATATTAGCACGCGACTGTTAGACACCGCTCGCGCCAGAGTGATCATGCTGCATTGAGCTCGCTCGCTGCATAAGTGATCGCTCGCCCTTTATTGTTCGCTGAATTAGTTATTACGTTTGTTCGTTGATGCGGTGAAACGAAACAACTGATCAAGCGTTGGTAGGTAAACTATAGCCTTGTTGGTAGGTACACTATTGTGTGCCCATCCCAGCTGGATGGTGTGTATCCTGATGAGAAAATACCACAACAAAAAGGAATAGCCAAATTTAGAACATACTTACATTGGAACTGACCCCAAAGACTCACAAATAAATATTTTACAAACATCCAGACACCGAACACACATAAATATTCATTCATAACATGAATGCCTGCATGTACTGGCTGGTCCACGATTCCACGGCTCCATTTTCCTTTGCAGATGAGAAAGCGTTCAAGTTCTGTAACTGGGACTTAAGGCGTTCGTTCCACTACCTAAAACTGGGATGAGCTGTCGCCCGTCTGGCGATTCACCAGCTCAAATCGACCCAGCGGTTGGACAAAGTCACTTCCAAATGCGCTATCGAGCCAGTCTTTATGACATACTTAAATGGAATTAACATATCTTCCTCAGTGTCGGGCGAGTGCCTCCAGTGCTACTGGTGCGGCCCGTTGGCGGAGCAGGTGCACCGAAGCACGCGCGCGCCCGCTTGCGAGGAGAGCGCGACCAACGTCACCGCCTGCGAGCCCGGCTACACGCACTGCGCCGTGGTGGCCTCGTCACCTCGTAAGAATAGCATGATTTGTTTTATTTTTGCAAGTTTCATTACGATACTAAGGCTTTAAACATGGTGTATATCTTAATCCCTTCAATTTTAAGGCAAATAAATGCATGCCTTTCATACAAGGCATTTAATTGCCTTAAAATGTGCTCTATTAAAACTACGATATTTTATGTAGTCAGTCATTTATGGAAAAAATAAGTACATGAAAAGAACAAACGCAAAATACTTAGGTAGTCAGGATTTATAACAAGTACTCACATAGCAACAAAGGAGGCAAATAGGTTCTCTACATCCCAGCCCCGAGGTCAATTTTGTTTTTTACGCATAAATTCAAAATTCTGTTTATGGCGAGCGTTTATATCATAATACGAAGACGTTGTAGAATAAATTCAAGCCTTCTACCCTTAGTAAATGCTAAGTCAGTAGTTTTCAAATTTACCTCTATAGATCTTTTTGATATATTTTCCGGACCCGGATATTAAATCCATTATTAGGCATTCAATGGTATGATAGTTATATTATTATGATAAGACCGCGTAATATATTTCTAACTAGCCTTCCGCCCGCGGCTTCGCCCGCGTGAACTATAGGACGTTATCCCGCGGGAATATCTTTATAAAATGTAGCCTATGTGTTATTCTGATGTATAAGCTATAATATTGTAAAGTTTCATTAAAATCCATCCAGTAGTTTTTGTGTGAAAGAGTAACAAACATACAAACTTTCGCCTTTATACTTAATATTAGTAAGATAAGACATACGTCAGAAATATTATGAGGGGTTTTATTATGCTATTTTAGACATACAGGCAGCCCACGAGATAATAGTTTAACCATGATGCTGCTACACAGTAGACTCCTCTGATTTAAAGCGTCTTGAATTTCAAGCGTACTGGTGGCACTCCCACATTAATATTAACATTAAATTAATCCTTTTTTAACCGATACCTATCATAGCTGTTGTCTTTGTTTCCACAGCTTTTGCCGAATCCCGTTACTGTGTCAAGTTTTACCAAGATGAGTGTTACACCTTGTACTGCAGCACCACGAAAACCTATAGAACGACGTGCCCCTGCCGCGGGGAGCTCTGCAATGGACCCAACACTCAGCGAGAGATCGATGCCTTCGCAGCACTAGCCCACACCGTCAAAACAAATAACAACCGGATAAAGAAAAGGAACGCTATATCTAACGGTTTCATCATTTCTGGCAAATACAAGAAAAGCATGATCCAACCCGACCAAGAAGAAATCTCTAATATTATTATCGATAATAACACTGAGACAAGAAACGACAATACAAATCACGCAATGCAATCTGAGCAAACGTCTATAACAGAAATTGAAATTTTTAATAACCACAATAATGCAAGCGAATCACAGAACGCAGAAAGCATCAAAAGTGAATCACAAAATAGTGACTCTAATATAAATGATGTTCAAGGTGATGAACCTGCGACACTTATAGAAGAAACTGAAACTGGAATGACTGACAGTGGTCCAGATGCAAACGAAGAGATGAAAACCATTATTGAAATCAAGACAACAACAAAAGCTGCAGATATTACCGATGTCACTAACGCATCACCAAAGGAAGTTACTATGAAGCCTACAGAATCTCCGAAAACGGAAGAAAATGTCTTCATAAGCAATGAGATCAAACCCAGCGTTCAAATGCCGACGGCAGAAGCTCTTCAGCATGGCGAGAGTCCAGTGACAACAGAGAAACCTATGGAAGCAACAGTTACACTAGTCACCCAAGCCACAATGCAAATGACCACAAAGGAAAACAATATGAATATGATGACGAAACCAACAAACTCCACAAAAAATAATTCAGAAATGGTACCTATAAGTATTTTCAGTTTAATGACAAGTTTAATGTTCAATATCATGTTATAAACGCTCAGATGAATGGACATGATGTAGTAAGAAGACTGATAGTCTTGAGTCCTTCATAATCACGGAACAGAGTTTCTCTGTTCCGTGTTCATAATTCACATCGTTATAAAGTAGATCGTAGGTAAATGATATAATATGTAAAGATGTTTTATGTTTATTCTCTATTATTTCGGGACTTTCTATTATTTTGTGGTAAAATAAACATTAGTATTTAGTCTTTAAATAAAAAATGATCTCTATCTACTAGCTTTAATTATTATCTGTCAGTATTTTTTCACAACTATAAATAAGTAGTCACTAAATATGTATTATAACTATTATAAGATAAGCTCATTTAATAAAATAAGAAAATAGGGAACTTGTAAACATACTACAAACCATATCTACGTACCAGATTTCGTTTCATATAATTAACACTTACACCACTAGTATTCATAATTGTGATATTAGTTATTAAATAAATACAACTTATCTCAAAATAGTTTTATTTACTACATATTTACACTTTTCATTAATCAAATGTAAAATCATATTGCTTAGACAGTTGCCTGTCATGAGGTTTAGCTTCCAAACTTTTAGTACCTTGAGCAAATGCTTCTCTGAGGTCAGATTGAAAAGGCTTCTGAGATCTGGATTGTTTCGGCGTAGGGCCATAGTACTCGTATGTTGGTGGAGGAGCGATCTCCGTATTATCATTATGCTTGCGCTTTTCTATAACACGCTCTTTGTCTGAAGACTCATCATCACTTAACTCATTTTCAATTGGAGTAGGTTCTTGTGTTTTAACAAAATTTTTATAGTTTATATCCTTTTTAGATGAGAAATATAGGCCTTTCAGTTCTTCCGGACTTATATCGCTGATAATCGGAGGAGGTGGTGTTTTTACTTTAGGCCTAACATCAGACCAAGTCTTTTGAGTAGAAGTAGTGGATTCAGGCTCGTTGCTTCTTCCGCTTTCGTCAAAAGTTCGTTGTTTATTTGTTTTAGATGTGGATTGAGGCGGTGCAAATTCTTCTATGCGTTTACTTCTTTGTTGTTCCACGTATTCTTCTTGAGTCATCTCCTTAAACTTCTTGACTTTTTCCTCTACGCCCTCCTTCCCAACGTCCCACTCTCTTACATATGCTTCGCGTAACTTTTGACGCTCCTTCTCTTTCTCCTCTCGGGCTTTTCTTTCTTCTTCTTTCGCCTTAGCATCTGCTTCATTCTTTTGCTGAGTTAAGAATTCTAACAAGCAAGTTGTGAAGTCCTTCTCGTTTTCTGAAATTATAAAAAAAATGGAATTTTAAACAAATCTATTAAAGTATAGCCTTGGTATGTTAATTTTAGGTCACAGTCTGTGCACACTACATAAACACTTTCTTATACAAGTATCAACATTACAAGCTTCGAACTAGCCCAAAAATTATTTGTAACAGTAGTAACACTTGTAAAACTTCACTGATTGCTTCTTACTTTGGCGAAATCATTAGAGGCAATGCGTCTCCCCACTACAGAAGATAGAATTCACTCAAGAGTATTTACAATATAAATTAGTACTTAGGTAAGAATCTATGTGGGCATGATTATGATTCCATCCCCCTTTGATTTTCGGAACACAACACGAGGGCGAGGTTTTATCCTAATGTCGGAGGAATACCAACAAAGCGGTTTGTATTCACAGCTAGCCAGTCGAACTCTGAAAAATTCCTACCACCAACCAGACCCAAGGCGGAAACCCACGCCTCCGGGTTTAATACCCGGCTTAGCCACTGTTCCACGGAGGCGATTCAAGGGCCTCAAAGCATTCAACTCCGAAAAAAAAAAGAAAAAGAGGTTGAATAATAAGGAAACAGTAAGTTACCTTTAGCGGGTGGTTCGGGCGGGAGACCAGCGCGCGCCCTCGCCCTTGCCCGGGCAGCGGCCACGCGCGCCGCCATGAGCTCGTCCCGCTGCTTCCGCGCCGCCTCCGCCGCCTGCTGCGCCGCCAGCGTCTCCTGCCGCCGCCGCACCAGCTCGTCCATCTGCCGCCGCCGCTCCGCCTCGTCCGTGCTGAACGAGTAGTACCCCACGCCGTGGATACGCGCCTCTGTAAAATTTAATTCCAATAATAACAATGGCAACCAGTCCTGTAATATGGAATATACTATCTGATTCAAATGCTATTAGTATTAGGATATTACCTTTTGGAATTTTTTTGTGCTAATCTGCAATCAGTAGCTTTACTATGAGCAGATGTCTTCTGTGTAGCTGTCGGGGTTGAGTACTAGCTCCAGTAAGCATAGTCTCTCATGTTAATTAAATTAAGATTACAGAGCTTCTCCTCATGTCCGCACATGCCTTAAAGTATGTCCTTTCTTTTTACCTTTTGGAATTGAGCGAAAAATTACGTCAACTGCGTGATGACTTACACAAACACAGATATTATTTTGCGTTGCTACCTGCTTCATTCCAAAATGTATTATCCTAATAGCATCTGAACCGGATAGTACATAAATTTTAAAGGGCAATGAAGATTTTTGTTTTCCTAACTGATCCGCCATTTAGATTTTTTCAAATTAGTGTTTGAAAAAAAAACGAAATGGCAGAACAGTAGATAAGCCAGCCACAATACAATCTTCATAGCCCTTTGACCAAATTTTTTTTCAAACTTATTTATCTTCTGATTGAAAAATCCAGGGAGGATGTTATTCACAAAGACCAATCTAGCCTTATTAAATCATAAATAGAAAACTATAAGATCTACCATAATAAAGAAAGTAGCAGTATATTCCTTCTGATATACAAATACTTATTTATACAGACTTTTATCTAGTTCCAAAAATTCTAATTAATTCTGGGTTAAATCTAAATTATGCATTTCTAATACAAACCATCAAAAAGCAGGTCTTGGTAATGAATATCATTGTCTTTTTTTAAAAGCTCCTGTTCTTTTTGTTCCCATTTCTCACGTAAAGTCTGAAGATAGTCATTCGTTTTTTGGACCAAATATGGTTTTTCTGTTTTGCTTGTTGTTTCCTGTAAAAAAATTATAAAAGTTGAACATCCAAAAATATACATTTTGTCTATGCATTGAAACAAGATTTTTATTTCATATTGAATGAATAATCAAGTGATCACCTCCTTCTCTTCAATTAAGTTATCTTCATCTTTTCTCGTAGCTTTTTTCAGGTCCTGATCTTTCTTTTGATAGTACTCCAAATCTGATTTGTGGCATTTTCGTGTACGACCCAGACAATCTGTGAACTCAACCCTGAAAATAAAGAAGCCAACATTGAGACAATTATTATTTACAAAGTGTACATCCAAAGATTAACAAAATGTAGAAGAAATAAATCAATTTGTAAATGAAAGTTTTTAATCTCTGTCTACCCTTGCAAGAAATAAGTGTGTGTTGTATGTAAATAATATATGTATGACAAAAAAAAACATATAATTACCATTCACTGTCATCATCTTGTGCAATATAATCCGTTTCATTTTCCAGGGCCTGCGCATTTTCTTGTTCATGCTGCTTTTTGGTATTAAAATCTACCAAAAACCTAGCAGATAGCTGTGAATTCCCAGCACTATCTTGTAAATGTTCATACAACTCTGCTTTTTTCTCCAACGCTGACCTGTAAAAATTTAAAATTTCTAATGTAGCCTGGAATGGGTGTGCTGCTGGGCTCGGCCTATGTTTTATTTATATATTTAATAGATAATTCAATATTATAATCTAAATAGCCTCTTTTGATGCATTTTAACCCTTTTAACGCCAATGTCTGATATACCAGACAAACCATTTTCGTGCCCACCACCCCAATGACTGATCAGAAAAAAAACAGGATCAAAAAACGTTGTATTTTTACTTGCCTGAATGAGTTGAGTATAACTTAATAATTTTTTTGATTTTTTTTTTTTAATGGTTTTGGCGTTAGGGGCACTATTTTAGGAAAAAAACGTGGCTGGGAAAGGGTTAATCAACCATCCTTATTAACATTTATTATTTAAACAAAACTAGTGGTCTAGACTAGCCGTTTTGATCCCACTGCTAAGCAAAGGCCTCCCCTTTTGTCTGCCACTTTTTACATTGTGCTACTTGCTGCCACTCAGGCATAAAGAGGTTTAAGTCATCCCGCCATCTTCGCCTTGGCCTGCCACATTTTCCGTGTCCGTCCATGGTACCCAATCAGTGGCTATTTTCGCCCATCTGTTTGGATCTATGCAGCAGATGTGGCCAGCCCAGGTCCATTTTTTCAGTTTCAACTTAAGTACTATATGATGTAAAAACATACTACCTCACTTTTCTATTTGCCTCTAATTCCTCAACATCCACTGCTCTTAAACTGTCTTTAAAGCTCTTTTTAGAAACTTTATCCTTCTTTGTTTCATCATCATTAGCAGGTTTTGAAGGAGCTGGTTTGAAATTTTCTACTTTAAGCTGAGGCAACCGTTTCTTCTCATGGACTTCTACTTGTTTTTTTAGCAATTCAGCCTTTAAACTTAACAACTGAAATATAATTGTTTTATAGTGTTAAATAGAAGAAAAAATAATTATCTTGTATAATATGCAACTGTGGAATATGATCTGAAAATCACTATATTTTTAATACACAATAGTTTCCTAATGTACATGAATACAACTCTTACAACGCAAGGATCAAATATTTATTAAACTATCAGTTCCAGCAGCAACTGTTGTTTAAATATAGATTTAAATGTACTTTTAGAGCCCCCATAAATCATTTAACTTATCTTGAGAATTTTTCACCTATAATTTAGTAGAAACCATCAGAGAAGTGTACTTACGGACGATTTATTAAAAAGTATCTTTTTCGATGATTGTTCATTCATATTTTCAGACAAGGTTCAGACATAAATAAATATATGAATAATGATTAATGTGTGTGTGAATAATGTCCAGAGATATGTATCTATTATGAATATAATTTAAACAAGTAACACATAAAATGGATTGAACTATCACTTATGTGTAGCAACAAATTTATTATTGTACGTAAATTAAATTAAAAACCCAAGACAGGTCCAATTTATGGTTATGTTTTTGACATTATTTTGACAGTTGACAGGGAAGGAGGGTGTGTATTTTTTTTAAAATAAGTGAATGCTATAAGACTAGTTTGATACTGCCTTTTTAATAGTATTATTTTTATAAATACTGTTATTGACGTTGATTTGACGCGTTGTTAAATGCACAAGGCATGACTTTTGTAATGTAACTTTTTGTAATCATCCCATAATAGAAAGTTACACAAACAATATTATTTATTCGCTTTTAAAAAAGGATTTACTTTCAAGATTTTGTAGCATTACTGTACATTACATTATTTTATTATCTTTGAGTACTACACTACATCAGTTCAGCCAACGTTACGGTAAAAATATATCAGCTCTCAAGGTTGGTCAGACTGATTTCAAGAGCTAAAAAAATGCTAATTTCATTTCATGGTCATCTGACAACCATCTCGCAGTCGTGACGACAAAAATTTTACAACGACAAAAGGGCAATCTTTTGTGTACCAGAAACTTATGATATTAATAAATCGATCCTATGAAAAGCTTCACTAGTGCAGAAACTGTAACAAGAAAACATTAATCCACAATCAGTGTTAAGTGCGTGAAATCAAAATGTCAACTCCTGCCAGAAGACGCCTGATGAGAGATTTCAAACGGTTCGTACCTAAATAATCATTGGATTTTGCTACATATTCATTCACCGTTTTTCATTTTCGATGATGAAGTTAATGGCGACGTGTTGTGAGAACAAAAACATTGTGCTGATTCATCAAATTACATCACTGTCATTCTCATCGATTTCTATTCTGTTCTACATTTCCATTTTTACCTACTAAGTACCATCCTGTGGAGTACAACATTCTAGTTGGCAGAGAATGTCGACATGCTATAAGTACCTGTACATAAGTATGTCACTTTGTTTATTGGTACACTAACTAGGTTATCCAAATAGATTCCATTTTTTATGATCTCTTGGTTGTCCCAGTTTTATTGCTGGGGAGGAAATATATCCTACTAGCTCTATTTTCATTGTACTTGTATAATGTTATTGAAATAATATTCCTTAAAAATATTGGTGACCTTGATTTGTAAATGATTTGAAACAAAGTGTTGTGAAATAAATCTTTTATATTGTTATTAATTATTATAGTTCAATATTTGAAAAATATAACACTCCAGAAACATGCTTAAGTTAGTTGAGAAATAATTGAATAATGACCATTGCGTTTGTCTAATTTTCAGTTTACAAGAGGATCCACCAACAGGAGTCTCAGGTGCTCCCACCGATAACAACATCATGATCTGGAATGCTGTGATATTTGGGCCCCATGATACTCCATTTGAAGATGGCACATTTAAATTAACCATAGAATTTACAGAAGAATATCCCAATAAACCTCCAACGGTGCGATTTGTATCAAAAATGTTTCATCCAAATGTGTATGCAGATGGTGGTATTTGTTTAGACATCCTGCAAAATAGATGGAGCCCTACTTATGATGTTTCTGCAATTTTAACTTCTATACAGGTAAATATCTGTGCTTTATTATATTTCAATTATTGCATCTGTTTTCAAAGAAGAATATTAGGTTTAAATAAATTAACATTGTGTGAAATGGCAGCAAGCCATGTTACTGTTTTTTCAAAATTTAAAGGTTTTGGTTTCTGTAATACATTTATACTGCATTCATTTTACAATTATGTACATATTATGTCCCTCTTCATAAACAATAATGCATTTTCTGACAATTATACTATGAGTAAAATTATTCCACAAAAAAACTATTTATACAGTTTCTAAAGTCAGTTTCAGTTAAGATAAAGGGAAACTCCACTAAAATTTACACAATGAAATCCAATAAGACATCCTGAATTTTTTTTTTTATTGTATTTTGATATTGTACAATGAAAAAAGCTGCAAAAAAACACCTATACAAATATTTTTTTTATTTTAGAGATATTATGAATGAATGACTATTTACAATTGACTATTTAATATATTGTTTCAGTCATTACTAAGTGACCCAAATCCCAACTCACCAGCAAACTCAATGGCAGCACAACTATACAAGGAGAACAGGAGGGAGTATGAAAAACGGGTGAAAGCATGTGTAGAACAGTCGTTTATTGATTAGCAGGGGCCAGGCAGGATCTCAGACGTCAGTGACACACACAGCATCTGGGCTGTTGGTACTGCCCAATACCTCCATGTAAATTCATTGGGACAAATGTGTAAATTTACTCTCATACCGAGTTAACACTACGTTTTGGACTGTGAGCAGTTCCAATAAATATCTATGTAATCATAATAACTCATTCTTTTTTGTTTTTTGAATAAAACAATGTCCTTTTCAAATTAAGATATTTCAAATTTAATGCATTGTGTTATACTATTACATAAAACCTAGATTTGCTTGTCTTTGACAATATACTAGTAATACTATTTACCATTAACCACACCACTAATATTAAGAATAGTAACAAGTAAATATACCTAATTAGACATTATTAGACTTGAAATACGATGCTAAAGTATAGCTTTGATCAAGGATATGTGAATAACTTATTTTTGTAATTAGATTCCCATTTTTTAATACATACAATAGGTTACACTCCAATAATAAAACAGTTAACATTTTATAATGAGCAATTGATTGTGAAATAATTAAGTCATGTGCTAGTTTTGCTATTCGCTAGTTGTCAAAGCATGTAAATTGTCTGGCATCATGTTATTATAATAGATGTTGCATTGATTCTTTGAGCTTTGTATTTTTATTATTGTTAAAGATATTTATTTACCCATCATAATTAATAAAATTGCCAAAATGCCCATTGTCAAATTTTTATAATCTAACAATTTAAGTTTTTCTTATTGCCAATTACTACTTAAACTATGGGATAAAGGGAGGTATTAAAACGATTAGCTTAACATGCTCCAACAGTGTTTACCTATAATAGTACAAGTGTTTATTTTTGTGGCTGGAAAATAGAAATATTTATCTTATCTGTACATGTAAAAATTCTGCTGCACAAAAATTAAGCAAGTATCACTAACACACACAAGAAATGTCCCAATGGATGTTTTGTGAAACACTGTGTAGCAGTTTTCTTGTTTTCTTATAAAGCTATAAGTTTGAATGTCTCACGTGTTGCGAGGACATTTTTACGTATGTGTAATATTTTGTCTTCTAGTAAAATATTATTTTCGGTTTTAACAATGTGTTTTTTTTTCTATCTGTTGATAATGACCAACACCATAAGACGTAAGCACTCAATTCTATTCAGGAAGAAGTCATCTTCTGAACGTAGTTCTCACAATATAAATCAGTATCAGTAGATTAATGTCATACTACAGGGAAAAGGATTCCATTGCTCCATCATAACAATCAAGTCATCGTTAGAAAAATGGGCACTGGCTTTCTATCACCATGCTTGCCAAATGTGGATGATCACAAGCCTGAGCAGTGTTCATATATAAAACGGAGGTAAAGTTAGCCCCACTTGGAATAATTGAAGCCATGCCCTGAGAACTCAGCCCGGTACTTAAACTACTAGACTATCAAGTCAGTAACAATATACCTACCTAAACTTAGTAGTTAATATAGAAATAGAAAACAAACTTTTTTTTTAATTTTAACGTATCCCAAATATACTTATTACGACAGAATACGCGCAACAATAATAATAATTAGTTGTTTAGATCGATTGGGTTATAGACTAATGTCCTTAGTCTAATTATAAAGTTACTAATCCTACATCTAAAACCCTACACATTACGGAGGTCGTTATAACTACAAACCACTAGATGTACGCATACCTAATATAGTCCACAACGTTTGTTTGTTGTACCCTATCAAAAGTGGAAGCTGTTTCTAACAAAATTAAATTTCCGCTCGACATTTTTTTGTCGAGGCCGTAAATAGATTTTGAGGTCTGAGATGCGGTCTAAAGAGAACGACGCAACGATCACCATGCTTGTTACTAAACATTAAAGAAAATGTTGAGCTTCGTGGTAGGACCAATGGAGATCAATGGCGCGTTTTGTTCGAAGTTCTAACCGACTCGGGACAATAAAAAATCAGATGAACATTTTCGTTTGTTTTATAAATGCCTATATCGCATTACTTTAGTATTTTAAATTAGTATATTTCTATTTTATACCGTTGCGGGTACTGGTTTCAATTCTCGGGTGGAGCTTATAATTCGTGGCTTGGGATTGTGACCAGCGGATTGGTGGTTACTTTTATTTTGTGATCACACACCCGAACCACAATTGCGCAAGTGTGGTGATTGAGATTAGTTTAGATCAAAGATACGATATTTTGTCTAATTTTTATTATTCATAGGTACCTATTTTCAACATTAGGTAACAATTTAGAGAAATTTTATCTCCAATAATTGACGATATCTTTACATTACTGGAGATAATATTTTGAAGTAACAGGCCATTTCAAATTTTAATAAATAAAATGTAGGTACCCGTACTAAGTACTTAATAGATGCACCAGCCTTATTAGTTCCATGGGTAGCCAGCCTTTTAGCTCCACAGGACATGGAGTCGCGGAATCGACCGGCACCACAGAAACATTTCAACCTGTAGTAGTTATAAGTAGATACCGGTAGCCCTCTTGGGGAGGATTGCGGACAACTACCCAGAAGAGTTATTATCCTTCTGTTACCCTGATCAGTTCGCAGGTTCTGTCCTATCATGGGTGTTTCGGACACTACATGTGACGCATCCGACTACACGGCCGAGCACCATAGAGTAACTTGTATATACGGGTACCGAGCACACTCTCCTTGAGTGCTCGGCCTGGTGGCGACACGAGTGCCGCGAAGTAATCGCGGCGCTAGGCGGAGGACGCCTCTTGTTGGCGACCATGGTTCGTGCCATGGCCACCAACAGGAGTTCGTGGGAGGCAGTCACGTCGCAGAAGGAGGACGGAGCGGGAACGCGAGGAGGACCCCCTCGCTGCTCCCCTCTGGCGTAGACGGCCGGACCGGAGAGCTTAGCACAACTCCTCCGGCTTGAAGGTTAACCTGCGGGCGGGGGTAACTCCCCAACGCCCATTGCACTAGGTCGCCCGAGCTAAGTCTAAGGGTCACCTAGTTTCTCGGGTGGCCTTCCCTATCCCAAGCCCCACACACGGCCGCATGCGTCTTTTGCCTGCATTGTATGTACCTACTGGCTGCTACTACCATTGCTAGCGATGGTGTGGCACCATGATGATACCAGTACCTCTGGTACTAGTCGACAATGACGAGCCATTTGGTGTTATGGTCGAAAAGTCGGCTATTACACCAGAGGTCGCGGGTTCGATCCCCGCACGGTACAAACATTTGTGTGCATGAACATAATTATGTCTGTTTGTATCGATCTGGGTGTGTTTCTATATTGTATATGTATGTATTTTCAAAAAAAAGAATACTGTACTGTACGTGTAATGTTTATCCGTTGTCTGGCACCCATAGCACGAGCCAATGCTTAGTTTGGGGCTGCTTAGATGGCGCTGTGTGAATATTGTCCAGAGATATTTTATTATTATTATAAAGGCACAGGCAACAGGTAAAAGTACCGTAAGTATACAAAATGGGCCTCCGTCCACTTGGCTCCCATGCTTGGATCCCATGGGATCCAAAAATAATTTTTTTCGCCTCTTGGATCCTGTCATTATGACATTCAATGAAAATACTATATTTCGCTCCCATGGGATCCAAAAATAATTTTTTCCGCCTCTTGAATCCCATAGGATCCTCAGATAATATAAATTCCTTTTGGATCCCATGCTTGGATCCCATGGGATCCACAGATAATTTTTTTCGCCTCTTGAATCCCATAGGAGCCTCAGATAATATAAATTTCCTTTGGATCCCATGCTTGGATCCCATGGGATCCACAGATAATTTTTGTCGCCTCTGGGCTCCCATGGGATTCAAAGAAATATATTGCAAGAGTCCACAACCCCCATGGTTGTTTAATTAGATTTTAATAATTCTTACTGCCTCCGTGGTACAGTAGTTAGAGCGTTGGCTCTAATACCCGGAGGTCGTCGGTTCGAATCCCTCGGGGAACATCACCTTGTGTAAATGGTTAGAGGGTTGATTTTAAGAATTTTATTTATTTTATTGTAGAGGGGACCACTTGTGAAATCAAACTAATATTTATCTATATATCTATCTAATGTCGGAAAAACAAATGAATGTAGGGAAAACAAGTGAATGTCGTTAAAACATTGTTTATTGATCTGAAGTTTAAAAAACAGGTGCAAGCGATTTTCGACCTTATCGACAGTTACCAAAATAACGCATTTTAATAAACCAGCAAAGAAAGTCAACAAGCGTTTGCGAAAAAGCAACAAATTTTTGAATGTCAATAAGGTTGAAAATCGCTTGCACCTGTTTTTTTACATGAAATCAATAAAAAATGTTTTAACGACATTCATTTGTTTTTCCGACATTCATTTGTTTTTCCGACATTCATTTGTTTTTCCGACATTCATTTGTTTTCCCTACATTCATTTGTTTTCCCGACATTCATTTGTTTTTCTGTCATTCATACATTTTCTAAATAAGTGGACTCGATAACGCTTATTACCCTCCGTCCTCTTGGATCCCATGAGTTAGTATACCCAGGAGCCAAAAGACGAAAAAATTTAGTTGTGGATCCCATGGGAGCGAAATATAATATTCTCGTTTAATGTTTTATTATAGGAGCCAAAAGGCGAAAAAAACTCCTTTTAGATCCCATGGGAGCGAAATATAGTATTTTCATTGAATGTCATAATGATAGGATCCAAGAGGCGAAAAAAATTATTTTTGGATCCCATGGGATCCAAGCATGGGATCCAAAAGGAATTTATATTATCTGAGGATCCTATGGGATTCAAGAGGCGGAAAAAATTATTTTTGGATCCCATGGGAGCGAAGCATGGGAGCCAAGTGGACGGAGGCCAAAATGGGTGGACAAACCGGATAAAAGGGTTCAAAATGAAAGGAAGTTTATAAAAAATATATTTTTATAGAAAAGATAATCATTGAAATATTAGAAACAGACTTACAAACTAACATTTATTGCTATTCATAAAACTATTAGGTATATAAATATTGTCTTTACAAAATTTTATAAAGAGAAGGTATACCATATTTTGTGGTACCTATTAGGTGGTATAGTTTGCTACTACAATGAAGTAGTTACAGCAAAATTATGAAATTAGATAATATACAAATTGATGAATTTATCCATACATTTAAATGAATGACAAAACAAGCATTAGGTACATTCTATATCCAACAATCTAATAGACGATTGTGACAAATCTTTATTTTTATTTCAATCACTAACCAGCAGTACGCTTCGTCAGCGTGGTAAATACGCTAACTACCCAGCACTGTACCAATCATACATTTCAATGGTGATGCCTCTGCCCTGCAATGGGACCATACCTACTTAATAAAGTCTGATACAATATAAAAATAAAATCTTGTTATATTAATTGTCTAAATATATCACCTAGTTTTTAAATCTTCCTTTAATTTAAAGTGTATTAGTTCCATACAAACAGTAGCATCTTCTGCACTGTCGTGACCTTCTACTGAATTTTGAATTATTTTTTTCAAATGTTCTGAAGATAAATTTCTTAATGCTCGTTTATAGGGTGGACCCATTTTATGTGGAAATAAAACACTCGTGTCAATTACTGTGTCGTGGATTAGTTTGAGAGCTTTAAAATCCGATTCTAAGCTGTGTCCTATTAGGATTGTTTTACTATTGAACATAGCAAGCAATGTAGCTTGAACTTCTAATAATGTAGTTCTGACTTCTGCCATTTGTTCTTCGGTTATACCAGAATACCTAGTGTTGTAATCAACAATAGGGTGCAATGGTTTTATTAATGTCTCATATACTACCTTACACTTAGAATCTATCACTGTTACTCGGGTTAAGTCGAGGCCATGAGTTGTATAACACATTTCACAATCTAGTGAATAAACACCGTAATCTTCCATTTCCCTTTCTGGTGGCATTGTTTTAACATATCCCTTCAAGTTTTCGAAATCCACATATTCATAAACGTGGCTGGGAGCAACACAACACCCGTCAGACGAGCCATCTTGACTGCAGCACTGATATCTCACATCTCCTCGGACCCTATATTTTCGATTAGGATGGTAAATACATTCTTCTTTTATGGACGGGAATCCTTTTTTATCAACAGTATAATCTTTTTTACATCTACAACATGTTCTTATATAACCCTTTGGAGGAGTTTGTTTGTTCTGTCCATATATTATTGCTCTCCCCTTATCTCCACTTGGATGTGGTCTAGGATAACCATTTTCCTGCAATTGTTCTTCAGTCAAAACCCATTTTTGAATGTTACTATAAAGTTTAGCTCCACTATATTCTTGAGGATTATCAAATGCTCTTCTATTTTTACTTTCTATACTCCAGGTACCAGTGTTATTTGAACTCCCAGATGAATTTTGAGGAAGTTTCTGTAAAGTAGAGCAATCAGATCCTGATTTCTTAACACCATTACATTCTTGTGCCTCTTTTTTTAGTCTACTTATTGCTAAAACTGCCGAGTTTTTGTAAATTGGAATAGTAGAACACTTTTTACTAGTTGTCAATTCTTCATGTTGAGCTCTAGCGTAAGCATCTGTAGCAGTAAGGTATATTTTCAAACATTGATCAATCATCATATTCAGATATGTGGATCTAATATTTGCTGCAATTTTTGACCCAAGTGGTTCTAAAACCCCAGGTCTATCAATAAACTTTTCATTAGGAACATGAGAAACCCTTTGTGCACCTTTCTTCAGTGTTTGAGCTATTGTTGAACTTGTAGATGGCTCAACTTTAGGAGCAATAGAATTTGATGAAATATTTTTTTTAGCATTCATTAATGTAGATGCATAAGGCACATGTGCAATTCGAATTTTAGCACCAGCACTGTTTGGTATACTAGGGACACTCTTGCGAACATCAAGTTTATTTTCATCAGACTGAACTTCTGTTTTTACTTTTGATGCATGATATTCCTTCACTTTTGCTAATCTTTCTGCCATTGCTTGTGCTGCACTAACTTTATAATCTGGCTTTACAGGAGGCTTAGGAACAATTTTTATGTTTTTTTCAGCTGTCCTCGATATTCTTTTTTTACTAGGCACATATTCATCTTCATTTACATCTTCTGCCTTATGTTGTTCAACTAACTGGGGTTTTTCAGTAGGAACATATTCCTCAAATATTCTCTTACATTCTAGTGTCCGACTTTCCTCATCTGATTCTGAGAGTTCAAATAATACTTCATTGTCTATGTCAACACTTCCATTATCTTCATGATCAGAATCAGCTGCACCATTTACTTTAGAATCATCTTTCACTTTAGTTTTTTTATCTTTACTCCTCTCTTTTGATGACTTGGAGCTCTTATGGTTCTTGTGGTTGTCTCTTTTTTCTTTGTGTTTTAAGTCACTCTTAGATGAGCTAGAATGTTTTGAATGTTTGTCTGAACTTTTTGATGAAATATGTTTAGATGTTTTTGAACTTCCACTTGAACTTTTTGAGCTTGAATGTTTTTTATTATCACTACTATGCCTGTCTTTCTTTTCATCGTGTGATTTGGAATCTTTTGATTTATGATCCCTTGAGCTTTTAGAGCTTTCTCTACTAGAACTAGACTTTTTGTCGTTTTTTGACTTATGCCTATCTCTGTCATGTTTTGTAGAGTCTTTTTTCTTGTCTACATCTGTTTTGTCAGATTTGCTGTCTTCTTTATTCGATTTTTCCTTCTTACTCTCACTACTATGACTATCTTTAATAATTTTATTATTATTAGGCAACTTTGTTTTATTTATAACCTCTGGTTCAGACCTTTCTTCATCTAAAATTTGATCCAATATATCAAACTCTGGCCCCAAGTCATCTAAACCATTAATATCACTGGACAGCTTTCTTTTCTTATTATCGGGTTGCTCCTCATCACTTGAAAAGCATGGTGCCAAAGATCTGGGTGTGGGCTGATAAGTTACAGTGGATGTTTCTTTTTTTGATGATACTTTGGTAGGTTTGTACTCTAAAATCTTCTTTTTACTAACATTTTTATCTGATGGTACATAATTGTGTTTAGTTGATGCTTGCTGGGCAGTATTATCAGGTTTATATTCTTGAAGTTCAACTTCAGAACCAGGTAAATACTTTTCTGTAGATTCAACTGTCCCCTTTGGAGTATATGGATCCAGTTGCACTGATTCTGTACAGCCTGGAGTATACTTAACTGGAGGTGGTATGTATATGAATGGCTTTGATGCTCCATTTGTTTCTACTGGCCTTTTGATTGGAATACTAGTGGGTTTTCTAGGTGTATATGGCACAGGAATATGCCTTTTTCTTTGTTCGTTGACATTATCTTTATTTTCAGAATCAACATTGTTTATCTTTTTTAATTCGGAGATCGGTGTAGGATTGTAAGTAACTTTAGATATTGAATGTGTACCAGTAGCATTTACATCGGCGGCAGTGTCAACAGTTGGTGTTTCCGGGATTGAGGCTGATGATTCGGTTTGTTGTAGGACTTTTTGTACGGCTGCTGACACAAGTTTCTGTAGAATTGCTCCACTTTCAATCCCATCGTTAGATATGTTTTGAGAGTCCTTTTTTACGTGACGAAAATGACAATAGGGGCGTTCGCAGAGACCGCTATCATAAAAAGGACAGTTGATACCTTTAAAGTATCCAGTCGAAGGTAACATTATTTAGTTAATCGTTGAGACAAAGCTACAAAACTAAAAATCAACGCTGAGTGCTGACTAAATTACGAACCCGATTTGACATGAAAAAAAACTGACAGTTGTTTTTTTAAACGGAAGCGAAGATAACGCATACAGAATAAATAATTCCAATATTAAAACTATAGTAATACATACCTTTACGGAAAATAAATATAAAATTGATAAAATGATACAGTTTTTGTAAATTTTTACGATTTTAACGATCTCTTTTCTGTAATTCAAAACAAAAATTTCGAAATACAGACCTACAAACTTATCTGTTTCGGCGGCCAAAATTGGAACTACGTGAAATGCAATACAAAAACGATATTTAATGACAGTTCTAAATAGACAGTAGCGACGCCGCCACCGGAACAGATAAGTTTGTCGGTCTATAATCCTCTTTGAATGCGTGTCTTTTTTTTTAATATGGAAAATGCGCTTGGGGAAAGCCAGCATACAGCACAATGATCAATGATGAATGTCTTTTAACAAGGATTATGTATTGAATTTAATAATTTACTCGTAACAAGGAGCTTTATGTTCTTTAGCGATTACATATTCCTAAGTAGATTGTATTAAAAGTCCCTTTTACTAATAAAAATATATGAGCGTACTTATGCAAAGTACTTATCGCCAACAAATAGTGGGGGGATGTCCTTGTTGAAGGAACATTAATTTGCAATAATAATGTCATGGCTTCTAAATTTCACAATAGAAATAAAGGTACCATGACCATTTTTAGCGAGTTTCTTGCGACTAAACAATTAGTAGTTTATTGAAAAGAAAGTGACATGGAAATCTTGATAAAACTTATTCGATTTTTACCATCATCTGTGAGACAGTTGTCAAAATTTGTGACAGATGTTTTTGATAAAATTGTGAGCCTTTTTGAATACCTATATCCTGATTTTGGTGTTTAAATTATAACTTGCAAAGGTCTACAATGTTGGAGGAGGTGATAAAAGACTATGCAGCTTATTTGAAATTGGACGTGACGAACGGATTCCAAACAGTGCAAGATGTTATCGATAACATGCTGACTAGACTTGAAGAGTTGACTAGTGTTTTGCAAATGATTAAAATCAAAAACAGAGACTGTAATTCTGCTGTATCCGACGATATTATTAATTATCGCAACGAAATAAATATACTTTCGAAGAAAATTATAACCCTAAATGAAGTCATATTGAGGTTACACGCAAACGTCGAAATACTAGAAAAACAAGTGGATAAAGCTGAAATGGATTTTGGTGTCAATAATGATAACAAATTGAAGAGTCTTATACTTCCATTTTTAAAGAGAAACAAAGAAGCCACAACGGTCAACAGTGTAATAGTAGCACCTGGTAAATTAACTTTGCCCAGTGTCTTAAACAATTTTGAGGAAAGTCAATCGTGACAGCATCTTAAACATATTATGTTATAAGCTTCGATCACTAATAAGAACTAGATACACAATCAGCGGCCAAAAGTGTCCTCACCGAAAGAGCTCCTAAAATCAACATTTAGGTGGACTTTTATCTTAGTAGCATTCGCTCCGACAATAAACATGCCTAAATGCTCCTTTTAAAAGTGCAAAAATCACCCATCCAAGACGAAAAAAAAGGATGGACCTTCATATTTTCGGGAAGTATTAATATTATCATTAATTATTATTATCACTTTTATTAAAAAATCTTCGTAATATCATTTTTAAAAATTAAATTGAAATAAATACCAGTAGTTATAACGCAACTCAATTGTAAAGACCTCAAGCCCACTTAAATTGTTTGGGTTATGTTCGTTTACTCGGTTCCATTAATCCGTGGAGACGCTATTGTTTGTAAATTTTTTTTATTATTAAAATACAACTGTATTGTTTTTTTGTTTAATAAGACTTTGGTACTTTTTTAAAAGTAAATATTATACAAACATATTATAATAAATTAAATTTTTAGTGGATGTAATAAATTTAACATGTGAGATTTTATTGGAGTTTATCCCATATGAGTCGATATAAGAGGCCCTCCTTATAGAAATTTTAATGAGGAGGGGAAATACAAAGGATTATGTTACAAATGTTCATCATTGTATTAATGTATGTTGTGGTGCTTAAAGTTCTGAAATAAATTTATTATAATATAATTTATATAAAGGTGTGAAAATAGTATAAGTGTGACCTGTGAGCGTGACTCACTTAATGTTATTTTTTTTTTCAATTTTTAATATAAATACATAATTAATGATATCTGTGTATATTTATTTCATTAATAAATAAATGTTGTGAGAGTGTAACTAAAACTAAAATAAACCCATTCCAAAAATCCCATACCAATATTTACAATAAAAACAAAAAAAATACTTTTGAACAATTCGACTCCACCCCGTTCCCTGTCCTTGCGGCGAGCCTAGGTCGTAAAATTTTTATGGTATTTGGCGCACTGTGATTCGTCGAGCGCGAGCACTTGTAATAGCTTTGCGAAATACAACTTCACGCATTGCACGTAAGGTTGAGTTTACATTATTCCATCTAGAATTTTGCGAGAAAGAGAGAGAACTAGATTTTCGACCGTTTTGAGGCGACTTTTGCATGGCATTGTGTATCTAGTTCTTTATTAGTGATCGATGGTTATAAGTGGCCTTGCATTACTATAATCATACCTCTGCATACAACAGAAGTAACTAAGGTATTCAGACATATTTTTAAACAGACTATGTAAGGGTACCTATATTTTTATTACACATCTAGATAATATCATGTAAATTTGCAAATAAATAAAACTGTTATATATTTTAAGATGTTTATTTTTATTAAATCAATCACATAAAGAGCTCTGACAGCTCTGCACAGTGAACATTCAAATGAAATAATTAAATCTGCCAACAGATGCTGCTAATATTGTTCACATTTTAACAGATCTACACCAACTGGTTTGTTTTGCATTTGCTCTACAAGTGACTCTTGCAAATCTATTTTAAAAACTTATCAAATAATAGTAATATCTAATAACAAGTCTTATTTTATAATATTAATGGAATTTTTATATTTTAATCAACAAAAGGTTTGGCAAATTCATGTAATGCTAAAAAGAAAATTAAAGTGTTTTATGAATTAAAGAATATAATTTGCCATACAAGAAATTAATAAACAAATTGTACTGATGGAAGGAACACTCTGAATTAATGTATTTGTTTTAATAACAGTAGGTACCAGAAAAGTCACAATGCTTTAATTGCAATATAACATCATTCTGAAGAAATGAAACAAACATTTGTACCAAGTTATAACTACACCAATTATCACAACATTTTACACCTGCGAAACTTAACACTAAATAATCTTAAACTTTATTGTTATTGTTTGTTACCTGTGATTGTTACAATTAAATTTTTCAAATAATTATTGTGTGCCTGTTGACCCAAAACCACCATCAGCCCTTTTTGTTTCAGTCAAATTTGAAACTTCTTCTAATTCAGAGTAATAAATCCTTTCACAAATGAGCTGTGCAATTCTGTCTCCTTTAGATACAACAAATTCTTGGTCAGAGTGGTTGAAGAGTACTACACCAACATTGCCACGATAATCTTCATCAATGACACCAGCTGAAATATGCAACAAAATATTAGTACACACAACAAGACTTTTACTCAGGTCCTAAAGAAAAGTTAAAGGGCCATAAATAATAGGTAATACTGTGTTTGGTCAACATCATTGCCATTCTTTTCTATACATGCTATCCTATTTCTTAGGACGAAGACAATTTTGACATAGGATAAGAATAATTATGTACCTAATAATATATTTTTATGGATTTAAAAGTTTAGGCTGGTTTTAGAATGAAATTAAGATGTGAAATAAATTTTTCAATTTAGTAAATTAGAGCTCTATAATACCATGATAATATTAGACTTACCACCAACATCAATGAAGTTCTTCAATGCTAACCCTGAACGAGGTGCTACTCTACCATAACAGCCAGATGGTAGCTCAATTTGTAAATCAGTTTTAATCAACAGTTTTCCACGAGCTGGTACCACATAATCATATGCACTGAAATAAACATAATTGAGTATGTACAGAAAATCATGATGATAAGAATGACAAGAAAATATACATACTAAAGCTATTAAAATTACACAATATTTAGCTTATGTTTTGCTATTCTTTCTATAATTTTGTTAATTTTTCGCATGTAGAATTTTCATTTTTAATATTGTTTTATGGCCAAAAAAGACATAAAATTGGAAATCTATTTGTATGAACAAATACCTTTTACATAAATATCAATAAATAGTATTTCATATAATATAAGGCTAATGAATTAAGCCAGATTTTTTATCTACTAAAACAATTGAGAAACTTGAGTAAATTTTATGAGGAATGACCTAAAAATATGATTTGTTATAATTTTTCTTGAATCAATCAATATTTAGGAGATAATGAGAAGTGGGATAATGGTAAGAATATTGTTATGAATGAATTCCATTAACACTTAGTGAAGTTTCCTAGGCAAATACTTCATTATGCCGTTATTGTTAGAATATTATATACAATTTATACAAATATAAGACTTTTATAATTTATTGAGTACCTATTACTTTCTGATGGATCTGGTGTAAGTACATTCGAATGAAAATTTCAGGGTTAGTTGACCCAAGTTATAGGAAAGACAAATGTTCTTTAATCACAATTGTGACTAATATAAGAAACAGTTTCCGTGTCAGCCAATAAATAATAATAGGTGATATTAACATTGTGCCTCTTCTGTTTGCATTAAGATGGCGAGTACTTACTCGAAAAGTACTAAGGAAATACTGCAGTTATTAGTCATTAAAATGGTTAATGAAGAGAGAAATTTTAAAATTACCTTTTCAAATCAAATCCAGCTGCTTTTTCAGAGCCCTTAACCGGAGGGAAGGCATGCTCACTTAAGCGTGTGAATTTCAGGACGGGGCGAACAGCTTCGACTGGCATTTTTCCTAAATTTTTGATAATACCAATAGCTTTCCGAAACAGCGTTACTGACGTAGTCACTAAGTGCAATAAAAATTTAATTTGGACGAGTAGATGACTTAATAATTAACAGCCAAACCAAACGCGTGCAAACTGCAAATTATGGCAGAAGAAATTGGCGCCAAATAAAATGTCAAAACTGTCAACTATTATAAACGTCAATTTGTTTTTTTTAACTCTTTGACTATAAAGGGCAGGCATAGACCTCAGTTCATACAGCCACATCAATTTGAAATTTCAATCATGTGCGTTACTCTAGCGGAAAGTTCAAAATATTAGCACGTCTAGAGATGAAACAATATAGAATAATTTGTGCATTATATGCTGTAAATGTGCACCAAATATAAAATTTGTGCCTAGTGGGGTTTCTGAGATATTAATGAAAATACGATTCCGCCAGCGTAACGCTTGAAAACGTTATCCTGGCGGAACGATTTTTACCTATTGGTCCTAGGACAATTTTAAGTAGCATAAAAGATAGCTTAAATTTGTGCCTTAAAGTAGCCAAGCACTGCCGTTTGACTCAAAGTAATAAAATTGGTGCGTTTGTTTTATCTGTGGTACAGGGAGCCAACCTCAGATGACATTTCGTAATCTGTGGTCGTAACCCCTCTCCCCCGCCAGCTCGCTTATGGGTCTGCTGACATGCTTTGACAGAGTGAGATAGTCTTATTGAGATTCCTATAAGAGGAAATAGAATAAAGAAGAGTTCAAACTTCAAATCAAACTGAATCAAACTAAGCAATAAAATCAATAAAGTGCCAAAGAAATTAAAGGTTTTGTGGATTACTACCTAAATTATTATGATTTAATCGAATGTGGAACGTTTGTGTCTAGCATACAAAATGGTAGAGTGTTCAATATTTGGCTTCAAAAGCAACAATCAATGAGAAAAAGCGGGTGTTACATTTCATACGTAAGTACACTGTTTTATAAATTTTGATCACGTATTTCTTTCTCAAATCTCACAGGAACCAAGTTTCTGAGCTAAATCATTAGTTATATCATCAAAAAGTCTTAATAAATGGGAAATATCTAAAAATTATTTCTAAATATAACCTCTGAAACATCTGACATGCAAACCGGTAAAATAATTGCTTAATATTACAAATTTACATCAGAAGCCAGCATAATAATTATCATAGATGTCTATGTACTGAAATTTTATTAATAATTAGTAGATAGATTCATAATTCGATTTCCGGATGCCTAATGAAAGGAAAAATTTCCCCAAAATTACCCCATATTTCAGGGAATTTCAATCGATTTGTTGTTTCCAGATTTCCGACTGATGATAAAACTCGTAAGAAATGGATTTATGCAACAGGAATACTATTAATAACATTTTGAAAGGGACTGACGTGTTTACAAAGGAGAAAATTACCAAATAATATGCAACAGAAGGATTAATTATTACAAAAAGAAATTGAAAAATAAATCAATTAATAAGTAATTAACTTGTTTTATTTTGTTTTTCACCTAAATAGTCTTCTTAAAATGATCTTTTTTGGCTCAAATTTGAAATAAAAGGGAATTCATGTATGAATTATGAATTCCCTTTTATTTCAAATCAAAGGGTATAATATTATATCCTGCAAATAATACACCAAAATAAATAAAGTGGCTGTTCGAATGGAATGCCTTTGCATTTGACACAGCCACAATTTAAAAAAAAAAGCTGTCATATATCACTGGCCCCCTTTTCCGTAAAGCCCATTTCGTGATGTGCGTTACTCTAGCGGAAAGTTCAAAATATTAGCACGTCTAGAGATGAAACAATATAGAATAATTTGTGCATTATATGCTGTAAATGTGCACCAAATATAAAATTTGTGCCTAGTGGGGTTTCTGAGATATTAATGAAAATACGATTCCGCCAGCGTAACGCTTGAAAACGTTATCCTGGCGGAACGATTTTTACCTATTGGTCCTAGGACAATGTTAAGTAGCATAAAAGATAGCTTAAATTTGTGCCTTAAAGTAGCCAAGCAGCGGCATTTGTGCCCCCCGTAGTTTTTAAGTAATTGCAAATGCCGCTGCAGTAACGTTTGGCTTATTTTCCATATCTTCAGAACAGCTGAACGTACAGAAATGACTTTTTGTGAGAAGATGCCTTGTAATTTGTGCAAATTTGTGCCTTCATAGTTATTCCAAAGAAATACATGGTTAATGATTTAAAAAAGATTTTCTAAAAAACGAAAACAGCCTCTGCCTTTTGAACTACTTACGATAGGCGCTGAATGTATCACGTAGCAGATGCCTTTATGATACAAGGATCTTGTGACAAAATTTTATAACCCTACGTCTGATATTGACGAAATAAATCAACTTTTTGAACTGAAAACTGTTTACTCATTTCGAGCCGCAAATAAGGGAGTTTGAATAACGTAACGATTCCCATTTTTTGTCAAAAATCTGTGCCTTTATTCAAATAGACACACACTAAATTTCAACTCTCTACGTTCTGTAATTAACCGTAATTTAAATAAAATAACCAAGTAAGAACATATAGATTATTACCCGACCAAGTATGAAAGGTCATAAAAAAGCGGCCTTTAAGAACATTTACCGTACCTTCTTAATTTATATACCTAACTTTTCTCTTGTTTGTACAGTGATGTAGAAAAGCGGTTAATTAAGTTAATTATTGTCGTTTCGAAAAAGTGAAAACAAATTACGAATAAGAGCCTACGTTGCTTTTAATTTAATGTTCTTAGTATTAATCTTTTCGTATTAATACAAAAAAATATTATAACTATGTAAGACTAAGACGAACAAAGAACAAAATAAATATTTTTTATTAAACTATAAGCGGCAGCGCAGACGACAGACTATCCGTGACAGACTTTTTAGTCTGCGAAAATAGAACGTATGCAACTGTATGGAGTAACGCAGACGACGCGCAAAAAAGTCCGGCGCGCACAAAATCCGTGTGATTCCGGCAGACCGTGCCACGCCGCGCCACACCGCTCCGCACAAAAAGTGTGCGAAAAAAATGGAACGTATGCAACTGTATGGAGTAACGCAGACGGCGCACATTGGCGTACATTTTAGTCTGCAATCTAGTGGTGGGACGTAACTACGTATGCGATCTATTATGGCGCCAGACATCGATGTAACGATGCTAATTAATGAAATACAAAATAGACCAATAATTATTGGTATTATTAATATATAATAATTATAATTTATGATACTTCTATGGCAGAATATAGATATTAATAGATATATTATGTAAAATCATTAAAACTCGGTCCGCACTTGTTTCTTGGTAATACCTATTCTGTATAAGAAAATTTTTGTAAACAAATTGTAACTAGTGATTGCTCTGTGTAATTGGTAGTATTATTATTATTATTTTTTTTTTTTTTGGCCGAATAATTTGTTTTATTATAAATTTTAATGTTCTCATGTAAGTGTTTATGTAATTTCTTTTTAAGAATAAAGTTTCTTTAACCGAAATACTAATTTGACGAGCCATTAGGTGTAATGGTTGAGAAGTCGGCTATTACACCACAGGTCGCGGGTTCGATCCCCGCACGGTACAAACATTTGTGTGCATGAACATGTCTGTTTGTATCGGTTTGGGTGTTTCTATGTATATTATGTATGTATTTACAAAAAAAAGTATATAAGTAATGTTTATCCGTTGTCTAGCACCCATAGCACAAGCTAATGCTTAGTTTGGGGCTAGATGGCGCTGTGTGAATAATGTCCAGAGATATTTATTATTAACTTCCTCATTGTTGTGTCTGAATGAGTCAAAGCAGGTCTTAAAATAAATAGCAACTCATCATATTATGTAATAACAGACATTTTATAAAACTTAAAAAAAAAATCCGGTGTTGTTCAGAATTGAATGTTAATATAGAACTCTCCCTTCAGTAATCTTTCCGAAAGTATAGGATGTACCCAAAATTTTCTTCGTCTTTTTCTGTCTGTTACATCAAGTACAAAATAATACTTCGCGATCTCTAATCTCTGCACGATTTTCATAGCGTCTACGTCCCTACAGTTCCGCCGACAAAATGATCGAAGATGTGCGTCGTGTGCGTTGAGTCTGTGAGAAATCCGCGACAGACTTTTTGTGCGTTGAGTCTGTGAAAAATCCGCGGCAGACTCTTTCGCACAAAAAGTGTGCCGTCTGCGCTGCCCCTTAGGCGGAAGAGTAGTTTTTTATTTCATATTATCACCCCTCGACAACCACCTCTCTGATAGATAATCAAATTAAGATCACCCAATTTTTTCACCACTTGGAGTAGGTATATTTTTCTTGTTAGTTTAATTGATAATTGGGGCAGAACGGAAAGTGGACCCTCCCAAACAAAAAAGAATTTTCAAAATAGGTTAATAAATGATCGAGTTATTAGAAATGAAGCATTGAAAAAAAATCACCTCGATTTCACACTAAAACTTGTTTACACGAGTGTACCGACAGTTATCCTATAAATTTAAAGATGTTGGCTTGAAGTACTGCACGGTCGGTTTTTTATGACCTTTCATACTTGGTCGGGTAATAATCTAAATGTTCTTACTTGTTAATTTTATTTAATTTACGGGTAATTACAGAACGTAGAGAGTTGAAATTTAGTGTGTGTCTATTTGAATAAAGGCACAGATTTTTGACAAAAAAATGGGAATCGTTACGTTATTCAAACTCCCTTATTTGCGGCTCGAAATGAGTAAACAGTTTTCAGTTCAAAAAGTTGATTTATTTCGTCAATATCAGACGTAGGGTTATAAAATTTTGTCAGAAGATCCTTGTATCATAAAGGCATCAGCTACTTGAGACATTCAGCGCCTATCGTAAGTAGTTCAAAAGGCAGAGGCTGTTTTCGTTTTTTAGAAAATCTTTTTTAAATCATTAACCATGTATTTCTTTGGAATAACTATGAAAGCACAAATTTGCACAAATTACAAGGCATCTTCTCACAAAAAATCATTTCTTTACGTTCAGCTGTTCTGAAGATATGGAAAATAAGCCAAACGTTACTGCAGCGGCATTTGCAATTACTCAAAAACTACGGGGGGCACAAATGCCGCTGCTTGGCTACTTTAAGGCACAAATTTAAGCTATCTTTTATGCTACTTAAAATTGTCCTAGGACCAATAGGTAAAAATCGTTCCGCCAGGATAACGTTTTCAAGCGTTACGCTGGCGGAATCGTATTTTCATTAATATCTCAGAAACCCCACTAGGCACAAATTTTATATTTGGTGCACATTTACAGCATATAATGCACAAATTATTCTATATTGTTTCATCTCTAGGCGTGCTAATATTTTGAACTTTCCGCTAGAGTAACGCACATCATTTCGTGAGTCGGTTGTCTGATTTATCTTCTAACTATGTAGTCTGTGTAGCCAAGCAGCGGCATTTGTGCCCCCCGTAGTTTTTGAGTAATTGCAAATGCCGCTGCAGTAACGTTTGGCTTATTTTCCATATCTTCAGAACAGCTGAACGTACAGAAATGATTTTTTGTGAGAAGATGCCTTGTAATTTGTGCAAATTTGTGCTTTCATAGTTATTCCAAAGAAATACATGGTTAATGATTTAAAAAAGATTTTCTAAAAAACGAAAACAGCCTCTGCCTTTTGAACTACTTACGATAGGCGCTGAATGTATCACGTAGCAGATGCCTTTATGATACAAGGATCTTGTGACAAAATTTTATAACCCTACGTCTGATATTGACGAAATAAATCAACTTTTTGAACTGAAAACTTTACTCATTTCGAGCCGCAAATAAGGGAGTTTGAATAACGTAACGATTCCCATTTTTTGTCAAAAATCTGTGCCTTTATTCAAATAGACACACACTAAATTTCATCTCTCTACGTTCTGTAATTAACCGTAAATTAAATAAAATAACCAAGTAAGAACATATAGATTATTACCCGACCAAGTATGAAAGGTCATAAAAAAGCGGCCTTTAAGAACATTTACCGTACCTTCGTAATTTATATACCTAACTTTTCTCTTGTTTGTACAGTGATGTAGAAAAGCGGTTAATTAAGTTAATTATTGTCGTTTCGAAAAAGTGAAAACAAATTACGAATAAGAGCCTACGTTGCTTTTTATTTAATGTTCTTAGTATTAATCTTTTCGTATTAATACTAAAAAATATTATTACTATGTAAGACTAGACGAACAAAGAACAAAATAAATATTTTTTATTAAACTATAAGGCGGAAGAGTAGTTTTTTATTTCATATTATCACCCCTCGACAACCACCTCTCTGATAGATAATCATTAAGATCACCCAATTTTTTCACCACTTGGAGTAGGTATATTTTTCTTGTTAGTTTAATTGATAATTGGGGCATAACGGAAAGTGGACCCTCCCAAACAAAAAAGAATTTTCAAAATAGGTTATTAAATGATCGAGTTATTAGAAATGAAGCATTGAAAAAAAAATCACCTCGATTTCATACTAAAACTTGTTTACACGAGTGTACCGACAGTTATCCTACAAATTTAAGGATGTTGGCTTGAATTACTGCACGGTCGGTTTTTTATGACCTTTCATACTTGGTCGGGTAATAATCTAAATGTTCTTTCTAGTTAATTTTATTTAATTTACGGGTAATTACAGAACGTAGAGAGTTGAAATTTAGTGTGTGTCTATTTGAATAAAGGCACAGATTTTTGACAAAAAATGGGAATCGTTACGTTATTCAAACTCCCTTATTTGCGGCTCGAAATGAGTAAACAGTTTTCAGTTCAAAAAGTTGATTTATTTCGTCAATATCAGACGTAGGGTTATAAAATTTTGTCACAAGATCCTTGTATCATAAAGGCATCTGCTACGTGATACATTCAGCGCCTATCGTAAGTAGTTCAAAAGGCAGAGGCTGTTTTCGTTTTTTAGAAAATCTTTTTTAAATCATTAACCATGTATTTCTTTGGAATAACTATGAAAGCACAAATTTGCACAAATTACAAGGCATCTTCTCACAAAAAATCATTTCTGTACGTTCAGCTGTTCTGAAGATATGGAAAATAAGCCAAACGTTACTGCAGCGGCATTTGCAATTACTCAAAAACTACGGAAGGCACAAATGCCGCTGCTTGGCTACTTTAAGGCACAAATTTAAGCTATCTTTTATGCTACTTAAAATTGTCCTAGGACCAATAGGTAAAAATCGTTCCGCCAGGATAACGTTTTCAAGCGTTACGCTGGCGGAATCGTATTTTCATTAATATCTCAGAAACCCCACTAGGCACAAATTTTATATTTGGTGCACATTTACAGCATATAATGCACAAATTATTCTATATTGTTTCATCTCTAGACGTGCTAATATTTTGAACTTTCCGCTAGAGTAACGCACATATTTCAATCTTCTACATTTATGTGGGAGTGCTTTACGTATTTCCCGATATTTTTGAATGCGTCAACTTGCAACGTGGGTTGTAATGTGTGTGAGATGGTGTGAGACGTCTTTTTACTTGCTCAGACTGGTGAGACGTTTTAAAAACACTTGTCGTCAAAATATACATGAACTAGCTGCCGCCCGCGGTTTCACCCGCGTCGTTCCCGTTCCCGTGGGAATTGATCAAAATCCTTTCTTAGTGGATGCCTACGTCATAACATCTACCTGCATGCCAAATTTCAGCCCGATCCGTCCAGTCCCAGTGGTTTGTTTGGGCTGTGCGTTGATAGATATACAAATAACCAACAGAATAAAAAACATTCATAAAATGTTTGTCCTGGGTCACCTGGGTGGGATTTGCACCCACGACCCCTACCTAGGGCATTAGAGCAGGGTCATAATAAATGCGCAATAAGACTAGTCACACACATACATTTCGTCGATAATTTAAGAAAACCCGTGGCACGTCGGACGGTCTTATAGACTTTTTAAAAAAAATCCATAATCATTTTACGAATAAGTGTACAATCGAAAATAATTCACTAAGTATACAAGCTTTTCGCCCGCGGCTTCTACGCAAAGAATTTAGACTTAAAATGTGATATTTTTTTGAGATAAAAAGTCTATGTCTCCAGCTCCCGAATTATCCTGCGCTACAGTAAAAAAGTTCCATAAAAAGCACATCAGACGTACGTACCACTTTGGACTTTGTCGCGTTTCAGTGTATAACACAGAAAAACAAAATAAAACTTTTTTTTTGTTGCATGAAGTTTTTCTACTGTTGTTTACTAATTTGGGTGCGCTGATTTTAAATCTACCACCAGATTTTTTTAGCAGCTCTAATTAGTGAGATTTAGGTACCGTCTTGAATTTACATAAGTAGTCGATAGTTTCTATCAATAGCGGTGTAATTTAACTATAAATTTCACTATATTTTCCTCTAGAAGGACGTGTTTAAATAATCCTGATTGTTTTCAAAGATTAAATCTTTGATTGTTTTAGTGTTATTTTTGGAGAATTTATGTTCAAAAATTTTGATTATATGTGTCGGACTTTGTGAAAAAGGCATACTTCGACTACTTTGAGTTTCCGTTGCCGTCAAACGCTAAACCTTGGATACCAAGTTTGGTATGTAAAAGTTGTGTTGAATCTTTGCGACTGTAGGCAAACAAAAAAAGAACCACTTTTAAGTACAAAGCTCCTATGATTTGGCGTGAACCATCATGACGACTGTTATTTCTGTGTAACGAAAATCATAGGAATAAACCATAAAATGGCTCTAAGTTGATATATCCAAACTTAAAATCTGCCATATGACTAGTCTTGAGTATTAGTGACACATCAACATCACAGCAGCCATTTACATCTTCGGAAAATCCAGACCAGTGCAGCGGACAAACCAAAAACGACGACAGTGGTAGCGACAGTGATTTTGATTGCTACGGTAGTCCCCGATCACTAAATCAAGATGATCTAAAAGACTTGATGAGGGACCTTAGACTGTCTAAAACGACTGTCGAGAAATGTGCATGGGAAGAGTTTATTTGGGTAGTGAGAAATTTTTTGGGCAATAGGAAATCTGACGGCTACATTCAGCACGTTGAACAATTGCTGATACACTTCCAGCGGCTTGGATGCAACCATGAGTATTAAGCTTCACTACCTTCACAGCCACCTAGACTATTTTCCTGAAAATCTCGGTGACCTAAGCGAGGAACAAGGAGAGCGCCTTCACCAGGATATTTGCACTATGGAGGAGAGGTAGCAGGGGTACTGGAATGAACATATGATGGCTGATTATAGTTGGAGCATTCGAAATAGTACTCATAATACATCTCACTCTAGAAATTCCAAAAAAAACTATACAAATTTTATTCGGAATAAATATATATAATAATTTTTAAAACTTAAACTATGCGCATTTTCAATGAAAAATCGTGTCACTTCATAACTCCAAAACTAGAGCTGCTACATAAAAACGGCATAATTATATTTTTGAAATCAGCGTGGAAAAACTATTTAGATTCATGTAAAAAATCTCATGCAACAGACATGCTGTTTTCCAGTGTAATAAATAACCAGCAAATAAGCTATCGAAGTTAACATTGGTCCTTCGAGCCGGATCTGAACCAGCGACCTATCCGGCTCGAACGCTGCGCCCGGCGCTCAGCCATGCGCCTGGCCCGGCTGTTCTCGGGCCCCCGAGAGTGTTAGCGATGGTTCTAGTCTATTATTGATTGTCATTTTGCCTTGAACTGTCTATCATGAATATATGTTTTGACGTGATAACGTCTTATAAATTGGTTTGCCGGGTGACACTTCAAGAAACTGCGTTACGCTCCGCTCACGTTATGCGCTCACAATGAGAGCGAGTGAGAGGCACGCGTCCCTTCCACTCGGGCATGGTTAGCCCGCCTAAGAGCGAGAGAGACAGACATAAAAAGTCGTTGTCACGTAAAACTTTCGCCCGTATACCGACTTTACAGGCAACCAATTTTTTATCATGAACTTTCTAGGTTCATGGTTTTTATTGATCTTAATTTCGCGTTTCAGTTAATAAATAACCAGCAAATAAGCTATCGAAGTTAACAACAATGTTAGGTCATTTTAAGTGTAAAATGCGGTAACTGCATTTTCTGGCGTCATGATTTTTTATAAACCGCGTGTTTTTTTAGTCGTTGTTTTCCCGCAGCAGAACGCTTCACCTTTAGTAGTAAGCTATGGATCTACTGCAAGTAATTTTCTTCTTTGTTTTTTTTTTATTTATTTTTTAGGTTTCAAACTTAAAATGAAAATCAAATGTTAGTGTATAGTAAATTATCATCTTTTTGATAGGTGCGAAGGGCAAGATACCGGCAAGTGATGGTCCGCGACGAAGCTAGTATGTACTATTAATAATTCGAGTTTCGTCTATCACAATCGTAAACTTTTGATTTGACTAAAATAAACTTCATTAATCGATTGTTATGTACTTACTACTTAGATAGAATCATTTTACTGCGGGAAAACAACGACTAAAATGTCACGTAGCATACGGAAATATTGGAAGTATGTACATAGAAAAACCCAGATCGACACAAACATTGAAGACATCAAAGATATGTTCATGCACCCAAATGTATGTACCGTGCGGGGATCGAACCCGCGACCTCTTGTTGTAATAGCAGTGTTCTCAACCATTATATCATATTATGCCTGGTCACGATTATAATAATATATTATTTAATGGTAGGTACTATAGAATTAGTTCTTCAACTTTAAAGCCAAATCAGGTGTAAAGGCCATATGTAGTTTAAAGGCGACAGAATCAAATAAAATATTTTATAACAATAAAAAACCAAAGCCACTTGATTGTACTAATCGCATCGTAAACTTAAGGGTCAGCACAAAAAAGCTCTTTTTCGTTTTGCTACATCCGAAATAGTTTTGCAACATTTTATTTCAATACTCTGCTAAGTGCCAATACAATAAAACGACATTTTAAAGTGGAATGACCGTTCTTCGAATTAATAAAGGTATGTTTATAGTATGTACTAAAATTGAGTTAAGTTGTTTTGTTCCAATAAACTTAGTAGTTAATGAACTTAAATAAATAATTTTAAGTTCCGTTCTCACGGCTAGAGATGCTATAATTTTGTTCTTCTTTATTAAATTTAAGATTGATAATATACCTACTTAATGTTTTTCCTTCCTATCTTTTAATAAAAGATAGTTTAAATTAAGGATAATATTTTGCCCAAAGAACTTTATTGGCATTAGATATAGCATTAAATTGATCATCAACAACATCATCAGCCCACATTGGTAATATTGATGTAATATTGATGATCGCCAATATTTAATTAGCGCGTTTAATGATCCAAGTTCAATATTTAAAATATGTAGTACCTATTGGTATTTGCACATATCTATTCTAGTCAGATAAAATATCGATCTCTTAACTTGACTAATTCACGAAGTATGAATCATTTTTTACCTACCGTATCCGCTGGCATCGACCCAAACAATACAAAAAATATCTACCTGCTTCGTGGGAGGGGGTTTCAGATTTGGACACAATAAGGATAGTAAGCGGTTGATCTACAGTGATTATCCTTTTTCGAAAAGAAGTCTCAGTCAAAAATGTCCACAGACGGCGAGAGTCGCGTCGATCAATATTTTGTTAAGTGCTACACGGAAGTTTACATCAAAATTCTATACCGCTCAAATTTGAACCGTAAGACCGCAGAATCGCTCATTACCAACGAAACGCGCGCGGCTTTCGACAAACCCTATACAAAAAAATCAACCAAAGAACAAGAGTGGTGCGTGGATTACAGTGATTCATATGGGTGAGCCCCCAGAAGGGGAGTTTGTCCATTTTTATATTTACATCGTGTCCCTCGCGGCATGCGCGGCGTCTCTCCGCCAGTCTCGCTACTACAGTTTCACGCACGAACACCAGTGCAAGGAAAGTGATGTAAATAATACTACTACCATAATATTTACACGCAGTTTGTTATTTTCAAAACATCCAAAGTGAGTTTAAGTGAAGTGAATGCGAATTTACGAAAAAATCGTGGTTTTTAAGTGAAAACAAGTTAAAAATTGTTTACTGTGAATGTGAATTGTCTTGCTTCGATCCAAGTCAAGGAAATGCCGCCCGTCCTTAATGTACCTATTTCAGGAAGCGTTTCAGCAAGGAACTTTTGGTTCTCATAACTCACGCTAGAGGTCAGTACTTATTGACTAAACGATTATTAGTAAGAAGACAAAATACTTTTGATCGTAATGTGTTCCTATTGTAGCTATGATTGTGTATGTAAGGGTTCAATCACCGACGGCTCGTCCCTTTTAGCATCCCTTCTCCGCCCTTTACGCATGATCGACCGAGAGTTTTGGGGTTCTCCCTGTTGTGTAGGGTGCGGGTAGGTACTATACATGTGTAGCTATAGGCAGGCATACGTTATGAATTTTACCTTGCTTGCCTCCTCACGTGCTTGTTCTGAATACGCAGACTTCTTATTAAACAGATGTGCTCTTTATAAGTGGACCAATGAAAGTAAAATACCTTACAAGAATTGTAAAAATATTAACGCAACTAAAAATAAACTTTTACATGTTTAATAAAAGGTATTATTTGATTTACGAAATACTTCTTACCATTAATGGAAAATAAAAGGTAGATAAAAAAGGTAAATACGTAATTATATTTTACGTCAGTAGGACCCACTGTGTAGGTATAGTATAGGTAGGTACTATAATATTTATAGAAAGTATGTATTATTGTTACACAGATTGACTATCGTACAGATTTACTCTTATTCTTTTATTATTAATAAATTATTTTATTTAAAAGAGGAATTAGGGTTTTTCTAATTATGTAGGTAGGTATTCGGCTTTTGTTAAATATTGCATGCCACTATAACAAAAGTGATCTAATTCGGTTCAGCAGGAACTATTCATTAAAATAGTAAAGGGACACGGGGAATAATAAACAGGTACTTAGGTACCTACAATACAAACTGTTATACCAAAAAAATGGGTTTCATTAATCGCTAAATACAATGAGCCTTATTAAAATTAAAAGGCACTGGTTCAAAATATGACACTTTCACTATTAAATAAAGTTAAAACTCTAAATAGATACGTAATTAAAAACGATTTTTTATAAGATCAATTAGGCAGATCCTATAACTAATCCCAACAATCCAATCAGTAAGGACAGTAAGTTATGTACACGGACGGAGTAGACAGTTGTTCATCCAACAGTAAAAAATTATGTCGTTCGTTTTGTGCGCAGATTAAAATCCCGATCATAAAATTTTTATTGATAGAGAACAAACCGAGCGATACGTCTATAGATAGATTAGGAACGAGTATGTACTTAAACGCTTATGCGAAGCAAGAAGTAGCTAGCGAGCGACATGTTTGTTTTCATACCGGTCCGAATTAACGTCGCGATTGGTTCAAAATCCATAACTGGCCTCCGAGAGCCAGGTGTCGTTCACACCGCGGCCTCGCGCCTCGTCTCGTTAATCACTCTTGCTTGCTATTGTTAACGCGCGGTGTACAGCCATCTTTGTCAAATTACGGGCGATTCAATTACATTATTTCGGTTTGTTTGTGATAATCAAATGGAACAAAACGCGGTTAAAGTGCAAACAACGTGTCGTACGGTAGAATCGTGTACATTTACTACATTCTCTTTTGTTTCAATACTAGCATGACGCTTCGTTGAATGGAAGCGTTACGACTTACGGCGTTAACAACCAGTCGACCATTAAAATGATGGATGATGTTGTCTTTTGCAAAAAGAGTGCGAAGTGATCGTTTTAGTAAATAATGTGAAGGGTGCAGTTAATGTTTGTGTCAGGGCGTACATGTGATGAAAACTGCGTCGTAATTTCGTTGTATACATTGCATAAATGAGTGAAATGGCGTTGCGGAGCGCGCGGGCCGGAGCATGCGCGCCAGTTTCCTCGCGTTCGCTGGGAACGCACTGAGTGTCCTTCGTTTACGTGCACATCAAAATGGGAAGGTCGAGATTTCCTGGGAAACCATTAAAATTTCAAAATAGAAAGCGTATAAGTGTTCTATCGGGCGCTGTTTACCATGAGACTGCTCCAGACAGCCACCCGCCCGCCCGTGGCGGGTCGACCAATGATTTTGCTGGGGAGAAAGAGGTAAAGCGTATTTTCCTTGATATACTTACACCTAGCAGTTTGCTACAAAATAAATAATACTTACTTTACGGAAATGTTGTGTTTACGTAATAACTACAAAGAGTATGAAGCGCCAGTTGTTTGGAAGCGTCAAATATGTTCCATACACTTTGACATTTTAAACATTATTTTGTTGTCAACAAATGCTTAGTAATCTGAGGAAAATGTTTGTATTAGCTATAATAACAACTGACAACAAAGCCTACTGATTGTATTTTAACAATTTTCCCTTATTATATATTACAAACATTCAGCTACACATAACCTACCAACTTACAATAGAACTATAGGAGACTATAGGTCAATCAGTGACAAAGAATGTCACATGAAAGTTAAGATGGTATCATCCTAATTTCTACATTCATAATTTATTATGACCATTGAGGTAATGTTTAGGAGTATAAAACATGTTAAATTGTGTTGGATAAGAAGTCCTCCTATGTCCTTGAATAATATGTTTTGTATTTATTTTTGCTTTAACAAAATTACAAATCCAATCAAAAATAACTTGGAATTTTTTATTGCAGACTTTTTATTCACTTTTATCCATTTTTTACCTGTGATTAAGATAAAAAGAAAGTATTGGAGAATTGGATCTTATACATAACCTCAACAGAGTGTTGTGGTGGCATTCTGCATTGTGTGTAAAACATATGATCCCGTTGTCCCTGAATCAATGATATTATAATAAAATATCATTGCCTCGAATAAGTTGGATTCATTTCACATTACATATTTTAAACTTTAAAAATGTGTTGTATGTGTCTAATTCTAATTTATTCATATTATAATGATGCCAAATATTTTACTATTTGTGGAAGAGATCAGGGTAAATAATAAATCAGTGTTGAAATAAATATCTATTAAACCCGTCCCCACGGGTTTTATACTACCGCACCCACCCGGGTCCACCTGGTCCACTACTGTACCCCCATACAGGTTAGAGCTCTATATTGTGGCAGTACATTGAGTGATGCTTTCTGGCCAAGTGTCCCTTAATGGCATAGGCTACAGTGGCCGCTTGCTTTCAGATGTGCTTTTCGACTAACTGAACTGATATAAACAAGCAATAATGCTATTGTATTTTATTTTTTTTTGTTTTATCTGCAATCGGCTATTTAGCCATAATCAGATGTTTTCTTTCTTTCTGGGATTACATACATGTGTTAGGTGTAGTTCAGACATAATGTATAATTAATATTGAATAATTATTTTAGATATTGTGTAGTAATTATCATTTTTTGAATTGAATTTGTTCTACGATTGATTTTGCATGCCTGCGAGCAGGCTGAACACATTGGACTTAAATATTTGTAAGAACTGTAATATTACTGTGTTTCTAGCAAATAAAAGGATTATTATTATTATTATTATTATTATTATTATTCCAATAAACTACACCATATATTTAGTAGAGACTAATTGTTGCTATTGTATTGACGTAATTATTATCAAATAAATAATTTTGGTGATTATAAATGGAGTATAGGCAGCAATGCAATAGGGACCCCAATATACAAGTCTCCTTTTTGCACAACACTCTTTATTTGATGAGTTTTTTATAATTATTTGATGAATCATTTATAATTATGTCTTTCTTGTATTTATTTTCATTAAAATTAAAATATTGAATAGGTCAAAATCTTATTATCTTTTCAGTCCAATTCAAGTAGGATGACATGTGTAACTAAATAAGTTTACAAGTATAATTTTAAAATTAGTAGGTTACATTTAAATTATTTTGTAAACTCATAACAGCATAATAATCAATCTTCAACACATTTTACAGGAAGAAGAAAAGAAAGAAAATAATAATGAAAATGAAGCAAATCCAACCAGTGAAAACATAGTGACAGAAAGCAATACAGCTATTGCAGAACAAGAAAACCAAGACAAAAACAACAGTGATTCATCAAAATCCCCAGTTCGTACAAGATCACAAAATAAAATGGATCCACCGAAAGGTGAAAAACCAAAACCAGTTAAGAAAACAGTTACTTTTGGTACAGTAGAGAGTTGTGAAGATATTTTCTTACCTCTGAAAAAGATTCCCAAACACCACGCACCTCTTATACCAATAATTAAGAAGAAATCTGCACTGAAGCCATCGGAATATTCAAGTATTCTTAAACCAGCAAAGCTTACCGACTTAAGTTCCAAATCATCTTCAGAACATCATGAAGGATATCTGAGGAAAAATTTAAATCCACTATCAAAGCCTATGAACAAATTTTCACAAATTACTGAAACTCGATGTGTTTCACCACCACCTAGAAACACATCACCTTTAGAGAAGGATAATGTTAGTACTGCTAAATTTGTATTGCCTGTGAGAAGTGCTCATTCATCACGGGTAATCAAACCCAACAAAAGATTCATTGATGGTGAAGAACCAACTACTATCACTAGCACTATATCCTCAGGAAAAGTCCTCAAAAAACCAAAACTGAAGAGGCTAGTATTTAATAATTTACCAGATGATGATACACCAGAAGATGAATCTGTGAAAGTAAATGAAAATGATAATGGTAAAGTCAGTGATAAAGGTCCACTTAAACCATCAAGTTTGTTTAAAGATAAAACAAGCAATTCATTTTCTGGTCTTGGTACTACCACTAGAAAATCATTACATGACCTTTTCTCTTATGAAAAAGATCCAGAGTACCTGCAAGACGAGAATTCAAATTTAGAAGGAGTAGAAAAATTAAAAACATCAGAATCAACAACTAAAGAAGAAAGATCTGGTCATGCTATGAGAAAGCTCATGGATATATCAGATGCAAGTAGTTCAAGCAGTACAAGTAGTGGTTCAGAATCTGAAGATAGTTTTGACAGTGAAAGTCTTGAAGGAAGTGGTGATGAGGAGGAAAGGCAAGGTCCACCAAGTCCAGAAAAAGAAAAATCACCAGCTTCCCAGCTGCTTAGAGGCAAGGTTATTATCCGGGAGGCGAGGTTGCAGCTAAGTTCTCCAGCACAATCTACTACTGGATTAGATGGACATGGGCCATTTTCAACCTTATCATCAATGTCATGTAAGTTTTTTTATAGTTTTTATAAAACATTTTGATTGGTATCACAGAGCTCTAAAATATAACTTCTAGTCAAATGGAATTATTTGATTGATTAATTGATAAAATATCTTACTATAATAAATTCATTAAAATATAGTTTGTTTTAAAGAATTTATAATCTCCAAGATTAGAACCCTAAAAAGACAACGCAAGAAGTTGTATGGGCTCTGTCCCCACCCACCAACAGACTTGGCACTAGTTTCAATATAATGATGACAATCCATTTAAAGACAAATAACCATTTTTAATCCAAAACATGACGGGGTATTCAAAAACAATAAAACCGTGCTTATGCCGTACGCCTAAGATTCAGAATTGCACTGTAAGTGTCTAGCTTCATGTAGACTCGGCTGTAAAATATTTTTTAAGATTATATTTTGATTGAACACTTTTATTTAGGCCAAGGGGGTTACTCTTGATCGCCTGCACATTATTTTCACAATTAACTGTGTCAAAAAAATACTTGAAAAATACAACATTCAAATTCGATTTGCATGAAATCCCCATTCCTACGGCGGATGTCGTCATACAAAAAAAAGATCAGTATGGCAAGAGGTATAAAAAGAGATACGTTTGAAATCTGTTGGTGGGTGGGGACGCTCCTTTGCATAGTCCTTTGTGCATATTTTGTATAGGATTTCATCTGGTATTAATTCTTTGTGCTTTTATTGATAGCTTTTGCAAGGAGAAAGTTTTATCTCTATATTGAGTCCATTGTTTTAACTAGTAGCAATAATATCAACATCAATAATAACTTTATAGTACAGACAAATCTAAAAATCCAAAATCTGTTTTCTATTACAATATTGTTTGTCAATTGAATGTCATTTTTAAATAAAATGTTTTATTCGTTTTTTATTTTATTAAAATTCTTTTCAGCACCCAATCCTCCAACTACAGTAACGTGTGGTGTCTGTGGAGCAGTACGATTCTATAGGTTTGTCAAGCAAGCCAGGAAGTTTGGAATATATTCTTGCGAGTCTTGTAGAAAATTCATATCAAAAATGCTGAAGAAGGAGAAAATCTCGCACAGATCAGGTCCCATTGTTATGCAGTGCTTGAAAGGCGAAGGTTTGTTATATTTAATTATCTGAATAAATTGTTTTTGTGTAAAATAGATTTTTTTTACATTTTAATTAATTCTATAATTTCAGGTAACTGTCATGTTCCACCAATAGTGAGATCACAACAGTGGAAGTTATTGCGATGTACAAATCGCACACGATGTCCAGCATGCTGGCTCAAACTGTGCTTGAAGGCTTTCCAGGTTCCAGCAAATATTAGAGCTGGGCTTACAGCATTGTTGCCACCCTATATGCGAAGTGGCACAATTCCGTCAGGGCCCTTAGCACAAACCAGTCCACTGAGGATAAGCTCAAGTACCACTCCTGCTGAGAAACCAGTATTTTCACTTCCTGAGAGTGAAAATAAAATCTTCGGAACCATCAAACCTGCGAAAAAATCTGCTGAGGAAATAGTAGAAAAAGTGGTAGAGGTATGTTATCAAATATTATACTGTTACAACTAAAATGTCAACTTTTAATTCTGAATCTTATTAAAAATAATACATTTTCAGGAGAAAAGTTCCAAGGAAGAACCTGAAGAAGAAGTTACTGATGACTTCAGTGCAAATAGAAAGCGTCGTTTAACATCTAGAGTTAAAGTTAGAAAGAAAGATAAGGGTGAATCTCAACAAACAGAGGATCCAAAACGACAAAAAGTAGAACTAAAGGGCCCAAGAGTAAAGCACGTGTGTCGAAGCGCGTCTATTGTTTTAGGCCAACCTATAGCAACATTCCCTACACAAGAAGAGAAAGAGAAGCAAGAAAAAGTTGTGCCTGTTGAAGAGGATACAGTACCTGCATTACCAGTCATTGACAAGGAAAATGCAACCCCTGAAATTCCTAACTATGAATCAGAAGCTGAATCTGAAAAAGCTCCTCAACTTGATCTCCAAGTTCTACCTGAGGTACCTGTTTCAAAAGACTCCGATGTCGAAATGCCAGTGGAGTCTAAGAAGAGGAAGATAGAACCTGCTGTGCCTTTGAAGGCTCAGCCCAAGGCAGAGTCCAGTGAAGACGAAACCGTTATGGACCTTGTCCCAAGAAAAATGACATTGAAGCCTCTTACCAATATAACAAATGTAAGGATAAAGATAAGAATTGATATTTTTCTTTGACTACTGACAAACCTAAGTTCTTTTTGCATAACAATTGTTTATTATGTTTCAGGTACGTGGCCGGTCCCAGAAGTGCGGGCTTAAACGCCCGGAGCTCATTTGCGTCGACTTTTGGGAGAGCTACGATCCTGATGAAGTGTGCAGCTCAGGCTTCGGCCTGATAGGAACTGCCTCTTTCACCGTCGCCAGGCTGTGCTTCCTGTGCGGAAGTGCCGGCAGAGAACAGGTATTATTTACTGTTCTAAGCTATGTTTTTCGAATAACAGAGTTGTTGTATGTTATATTACTGAGAATTGAAGTTTCAATCTCAAAGCAAGGGGGGGATATAAGCAAGATGCAAATATATGAAACTGTTTTATCCCGCATAAGTATCAGTTCACGTCAAATACGTCAAATGGCAATCGCTCCATTGTAATAACCAGGCTTGTCAAATCTAGGATCATAGTCGAAGCGGACCCTGAGCTCCACAATGGATGTAATCGGGAATACGCTGAGATGATGATGATGATCCCTGGATATTGTTCAAACAGCTCAAACTAAACATCTCAAAGCCGTAACAATATGAATGATGTGTTGGCAGATGGTGGTATGCAGCTCGTGCTGCGAGTGGTACCACAGCTGGTGCGCGGAGGACGCGCTGGGCGCGCGCGGCTGGACGTGCGCGCGCTGCGCGTCGTGCGCCGCGTGCGGCCGCTCCGCCGCGCGCCGCCGCTGCCGCGCCTGCGCCGCCGTCTACCACGCCGCCTGCCTGCCCGCGCCGCCGCCCGACCATCGGAGCGACTGGCCACAGGTACGAACCGTGAACAAATAAGCAGACAGCGGGGCGGGCCCGGGCCGGTCAGTTTCACCGCGAACGATAGCGCAAAGGGAATCCTATACTACCAATCCAACGCACATGAAAGGCAAAAAGACCGCGTCGCAGGTGCCCGCGGACACTGGCGGCGTGGCATTTCCGTAGGTGAGGGCAGTCGCGGGCATTGACGGGCAGACGCAGTCTTTAGTAATTCGCGGTCAAAAAGACCGGCCCACCCCGCGTCGTCTACATAACGCCTGAATCTCTATTACTCTCAAGTCTCATATCTCACTATTTATTTCTGCTTGGCCTAAAGGTCGATTGGTAGAGAATGCCATGAGGCACTAAGTCCTCCTTTTGTATCCGATATTGTGCAATGAAGTTTATAAAAAAAATAGCGACCAAGATGACGCCAGTTACGGCGGGAATATTTTATGTACTTACAACGTTTTATAGAAACTTAATTTTTATTGATAAATAAGTCAATGCATGTTAAAAAAAATATTTAGAATCGATTAAACGATTTAACAGAGGCTATTACGATATTTGTAATCTAGATTGAAACTTATAACATTTTGTTTAGTTCTAAAAAACTTATCAATTTCAGGATTTTAGAATTTGTTATTCTATTTAATATTAATTGGTATAAAAATGTAATCTAACAATAATTATATTTCCTCTTCAGATATGCAGCGCGTGCCTAAAATGCAAGAGCTGCGACAGCAGCAAAGTGAGCAAGTTTGTGGGAAGCTTGCCATTCTGCGGACCCTGCTTCAAGCTGCGTCAGAAGGGCAACTACTGCCCGCTGTGCCAAGCGTGTTACAGAGACAATGACTTTGACAGCAAGGTAATTTACTTCATACCTAATTATTTATGCAATATTTTATCAAATACTTAGCTTAATATTAGTTATTGCGGCCTAAAAAAAAAACAGTTGTTGCTGACTGTGTCTATAAACAAGATGGTTTCAAATGCGGTTTTGTAAAAACCAAACTTTTACACTATTTGATGGTCATATATTTACTTGAAGGTTTCAGAGTGACGTAATATTAAAATTAAAAGTTGCTAACCTTAGGAAATTTGATTTGCAGATGATGGAGTGTGGCTGGTGCGGCAGATGGGTTCATGCAAGCTGTGAAGGTTTGTCTGGCGAAGGGTACCAGCTCCTATCGGCTTTACCTCCATCTATTGAATATATTTGCTGTAAGTGTATGCCTCATGATCCACCATGGAGAAAGATGCTCACAGAGCATCTAAAAGGTCGACTTCTACATTTACTCAAGCTCCTTGCCAAGAACAAAAAAGCTTGCGCCTTATTGAAGCTTACACCTCATAAGAATACTCCTGTACCTAACAAACCTTATAGGATACTATCGCCACAAGCAATACGCAAGTTGCACTTTGATGGTACAGATGATTCCATGAAAAATACGTCAGAAACGAAAGTTTACAGAAATACAGCAAGGGGAAGGCGAAATAACAACTTTGGCCAGAACAAATTTGAGGATTCCAGTTCTGTACAAAACATATGGCAATGTTCCTCCTTACTAAATGATGTTGAGATGAAGAAAGAGGAAATTCCACATACGTCACACAAAGTTGTGAATTTGCAGGAGCCCCTGATGCAGAACAAAGAGATATGTTTTTCCACTGGCCTATATGACACAAAAACAGAATTTGATACTCCATGTATTGAAGTCCATGAAAATTACCCGCCTCAAAACAAAGTAGACAAAGCTACAGCAATGTTGCCGACTACCATTCATGATGATAAATATGAAGCAATATCAGATGACGATGAACCAATGAAAACCTTCCCTCAAGCTCGAAGTGAACAAGATTTAAGTCCTGCTATAGTAAGACCACCCGGCAACCTAGACGGTGCTGATATCAACAGGTTAGTTTCTCCATCACTATTGGATATAAAGAAAAGAGTAAATAGTGATGAGTATGTTTCCCTAAAAGATTTTAATCATGACATGAAAGCCGTCATTGAAAGAACACTAAGTGGAGACTTAAAAATGATTTACAAAGATCTATTTTCTGAAACATTTCCTTGGTTTGACTGTGAGAATAACTGCCTTCAACCTAACTTGGAAGTAGAAGGCGAGCAAGATGATACAGAATCTCTTAAAGAACATGAAATGGCTGACAGCAAAGGCATCAAAGTTGATGTATCATCTGTAGAAAGACCACTGGACCAAATAGTTCCTAAACTTGAATCAGATGGCCATAAATTAGAAGAGGAGCTATTAGAATTCTATCCAGTTGTAGACTCTAGAATCTGTGTACTTTGTAAAGCTGTTGGAGATGGCTCCCCAGCCATGGAAGGAAGGTTACTATATTGTGGACAGAATGATTGGATTCACGCCAATTGTGCTCTTTGGTCAGCAGAAGTGTTTGAGGAAATTGATGGATCTCTACAAAACGTGCATTCTGCAATATCTAGAGGGAAAATGATAAAGTGTGCTGACTGTGAATTAAAAGGAGCCAGTGTGGGATGCTGTGCAAAGAACTGCAGTGAAACATACCATTATGCGTGTGCAAGAAAACAAAGCTGCGCATTTATGGATGACAAAAGAGTCTTTTGCCCAGCTCATGGCAAAGATGTTCCAGTAAAAAGTTTACAAAAAGATTCCGATTTTGAACTTACAAGACCAGTGTATGTTGAACTTGATAAAAAAAAGAAAAGATATAGTGAAATAAGTAAAGTACAGTTCATCATAGGATCCTTGACTGTAAATAGCCTTGGAAAAATAGTGCCATCAGTTTCTGACTATGAAGAGTTTTTGATGCCAGTTGATTTTTCATGTACCAGATTATTTTGGTCATGCAAGAAACCTTCAAAAATTGTGAGATACACAATAAAAACAAAGCTAATATTAGCAGAACCATTACCCGGATTTGACTTTGGAGTCAATATAACTGTAGATCACTCCAAAGAAGTTCACGTTGTCGAGAGGGTTATGGCGGAAATTGGAGCTTGGCATGAAAGTATTGAAAGCGTATCAAGCAAAACAGTTCTAATGCTGAAGAGTGATAAGTCTCCAATGAAGTTTGGAAATACCGTAACCCTAGAAGACCTTGCGGTGAAGCAAGTTGTAGAATACCTTCTTGATAATGTTTGCAAACAAGAACAGCAGGATGAGGAAGAACCTCAAAATACAGCTGATCTATTTCCTCCCGAAGTTAAAGATGCCATATTTGAAGATCTCAATCATGACCTACTTGATGGGATATCTATGCAAGATATTTTCCAAGATTTGAAAAACGAGTTCTATTGTGCCATGGGTCAGTCTGACGATAAGAGTAATGACAAGTCTGAATTTATAGATGAACTACTCAATGCGAGACTAGAATCAGGAAGCAAGGAACTGAAGAGAAGTAAATCTGAAATGCTTTTGCAAAACCACGGACTTAAAACATTAACTACAGGTCGAGGACAACAAAGATCTAGTAGTCTTGCTTGGAATAATAAATTCGACACAAGTTTACTATCATCAACTATCAAAAGATGTAAAATGGGCAAATCGTCTACCGTCACTGGAAAACTAAGTCCAGTTCAACGTGTCGCACTAATAGAAAACACATTAGATACCATTAAAGAAACCGAGAATATTCTAGAGAAAAAGTTGAAGCCTGAACCTAGCGCCACTGCCGCTCCTACTATTTGTGAAGAACCACATACTTCTGGTATTAATTATCGTACAACATCGCCTAAGCAAAAGGATGAGACAAGTACTGAAAAAACCGATAAAACAGAAGGATATTACACAGACGTGATCGATTTTTACACTAAAATTCAATGTAGCCCCATATCACAACTGGATGGTGCAGCAGATTGGTCTAGTTCAGAAAGCACATGTAGTTCACGGCCAAATAGCCCGCGGGAAGATAATTTCACACCAATATCTCAACTCGATGGTGCCGATGAGAGTCATCCAGGTGACAATGGAGGAAGAAGCCAACAGAATCAACAATTCTTATACAGAGCAACTGGATCAGAGAGTACCTACACTGTCACTATTGCTGGTAACTCTCTAAGTGGCCAGCCTGAGTTAGTAATGAGACCATTAGACGATGGCACAGGAACTCCTGGTCAAATTGAACAACCTGTCCGATGCGACAGATGTCAGTGTACTTACAGAAATAAGGAATCGTATGATAGACATGTGCCAACTTGCGATATGATGTCGACTAGTGAGAGCGAGAGCGAAAACCCTAAATCTCCTGAAAACAGAACACTGACGACCTTGCAAAATGCTTTCCAAGGAGCGTTTGCTCAACCTATGATTATACACGCTGGTGTCGTTAGTGGAAGTGAGAATACAGTAAAAGCCGAAAGCATATCCGCGAGACGAACGTCAATCAACACAAGACAAATTACAATCAATGGTACCATAGTGGAAACGTCATCTCCAGGACCGGCAAATGAAATGACTATGACTGTTACAGAGCAAATGAAATCTGGTACAGTAATTTTTGATCAGAGTAAAACTACTAACATCCAAGTTTCAGCAAGTCAACAAGTCCTTTCATCGCCACAAATTGTTGTCACGCCACAGATGATATTACCTCCAAAGACGAGCTCTGCAAATGGACATAAAATTATGGGTCCGCAAATTATTACGCAGCCAGGTCTACTTCCTTACAATATTTGCGTAAAACCAGGGAACGGTAATCCGAATATACAGCAAATACAAGGCAGTGCAGAAATGGCACATCTGCTTTCAGGATCAGGAGGCATTCAAGTCATATCTTCCAATGCAAACCAAGTTTTGGCCATACCTTCAAACCAAGCTGGAAATATTGGATCTATGATTCAAGGAAAAAATCAAGTGACTAACTTCCCTAACATGGCTAGTGCTTCATCAATAGCTTTACCAGTGAACTCGATGCCAAATACTTCAATAATACAAAATATTCAACCTATGATTCGGCCTCAATTGCAAGGCAACCCAACAATCGTAGTGCCCGCAATGACTGCCCAAAGATTAACATCACCTAGTACGCAAAATAAACAGCAAATATTGCTACCAAGTACACCTCAGAAATCTCCTAAAAAGCAACCGGCTCCAGTACAACCAAAACCAATATTCCAAGCTGCGAATAGAGGACGAGGGCGACCAATGCCAAAGCCGACCTTGAAGAGACAGACCAAATTAGAGAAGACCTTTACGACAATAAACCAGTCACCTATTGGACCTGGCAACACAGTTATCCAATTACAAACAAACAATCAAACTGGTCAGCCATCCATTATAGTCCAACCTGTTGCTAATCAAAACATTATGTCTGCTTACGTAGAGGCATTATCTCAACAGCAAAATCAGAACATGCAGTACATTGCTACAATTGCACCCCAAGGAGACTTTAAAACGGGTCCTACCCAGTTCATTTCCCAGAGCGGACTTGTTCCTCAAACATTCCAAATTCAGCAAACAGAATCAGGAGGATTAGTTGCTGTACCAAGTGGTGGCATTCCAGTCTTATTACCACAAGGAAATGTTGGTATTTTGCCCCAAGCAATTCAACAAGGTGCCACTATATTACCCCAAGGAACAATTCAAGCGCAAGGCATAATTTCACAAGGCCCTAACGGACCAACCATCTTGCCACAGGCAATTCATACACAAAACGGTACTACTATAATACCGCAAGGGGCTATACAGAGTCTAGGACCTGGAAATATTACATCTCAAACTGCCACACTCTTACCAAATAGTACACTTCAAACTGCGGGAGCTACAGTCGTGCCTCAAAGTGGCATAGGCAATGGACAAACAACGATTATACCAAACGCATTACAATCGCAAGGCAATACATTGATTTCATCAGCTCCAGGGACTACTATTTTGCCCCAAGGAACTTTGCTGCCCCAGTTCTGTAATGATCAAGTACTACTCGGATCAGCACCAACATTGGAGATGGTGACCGATCCTTCAGGATGCATGTATTTGACAACGACGCAACCAGTTTATTATGGCTTGGAAACTATAGTGCAAAATACCGTGATGTCTTCACAGCAGTTTGTGTCAACTGCAATGCAAGGTGTTCTTGCGCAAAATAGCAGTTTTTCGGCAACAACCACTCAAGTTTTCCAGGCTAGTAAAATTGAGCCAATTGTGGAAGTTCCTACAGGGTATGTGGTTGTAAACAATGTTGGCGATGGCGTGACACAAGTTGTTTCTTCAGCGCCAAATGTGGTTACAGCACAATCTATACAATCGTCGCCAGCTATAAAGAACGTTAAGACGACAGTTCCTAATTTGACATTGCAACCATTACCGGATAAATCGTCAAACAATAATAGACAAACACCGAAAGTTGTTCAGATGAGCCCAACTCCGATATCCATTTGTTCGCAGTCTGGCGCTGGAACTATAATAACAGGAAGGCAGAATATAAATCCTATTACGTCTCAAATACATACTATGACTCTATCGAGTACTTCGCAAAACCTGCAACGAACCAATATATCGAAGCCCAATAATGTATCAATGTCACCAAATGTGACATTGGTCTCCTCAACTGGACAACCTGTAATGGCCATATCTCAATCTATACCAAATTCGACTGCGTTTTCGATGCAATCTATACCATTGTCACAACCAATAGTGTCAAGCTCAATTGCGCCATCAATGAATAAAAATAACATAAAAATTGAAAATTCACATGTTATCGAAATAAGTGGCAATCTGCATGAAAGTTCTAACTCTACAAGTATGCCTACAATAAGTGTAACACAAAGCATCAAGTCTCCAACTCCCTGGAGACAAATCACTTCAAGTAGCAACATACCGAATAATGAAAATAAGCTAGAAATTCAGAATATGACAGTCAAAACAAGTAGCATGAATAATTCCTCGATGAATATTCAGACTAATGTTGGACAAGGCAGAGCTCACCCACACAATGAAGCTGAAAGGACGAATCAAAGCTGTTTGATGTCCTTGTCCAATAATAACAGCAGCATGTCTGGTATGAATTTACATTCTCACCAGTTCGACTCAAACTTAAATGCAAATCACCATTCAGCAAGCCACACATCAAATAACGTAATTCAGATTACAGCTGGTAATATTTATCCGCCATCATCCATGATGAATAGCAATTTTGATGCAGATACAACCCTTAAATTGAGCAAAATAAACGCTCTTTCTAAAGCTGAAGGTGGTCATTTGAATTTCTCTCAGGAAATAATGGCATCACATTCCCAGCAAAATGCACAAAACGACAAAAGTTTCCAAAATATGGGAAATAATGACAACAAACATGGAAACGACAATTTGCCAAGCCAGATGAGCATACACAAACTCAATAGTTGTCAAGTGGCAGGCAACATGAATAACACTCCTTCTATTAGCATTATTCCTCACAATGTTATGCGACCCCAGATGCAAAATAACCAGAACTCTGTCTCAATCACAAGTAATCAAAACCAAATGTGTTCTATTTCAAATAGTAGTACACATAACCAAATGCAAATTATGAGTTCTGGAAATAATTCTATGCAAAATATGAATTTGTCTTGTCAAGAGGCAACAAATCAGAGAATTAATATCTCGGCATCTAGTGATAATAACATACAACAGAGTAACCAACAACATGATTTATCAAACTCTTCCATGAATGCGTCGAGTTTACCGCACGGAAACATGCAAATAATACCACACGATAACCAGCTATCGGGATCTAATTCCATCCACATAATGAATGGACAAATTCAACACAACCGACCTGTCGACAGCAATAATCAACTACAACAACTGGGTCAAGGGTCAACCAGCAGATCCTTCCATGATAATATGCTGAGTGGACAGCAAAGCCATAACACGACAAATATGCTATCAAACAGGAGCACTCCTGACAATAATAATCTTATGAATCAATCAATGAATATGCATGGTATGGGCAATAATCATAGTTTAAATAGAAATGATATGAATGATTTGAATCATATACATATGCAACCTCCAATGACTAATATGAATAATATGCAGAATAACAGAATGATGATGGAAAACATGCAATCTCATACCATTAACAATATGGGACACCAGATGCACCCCAACAGATCAGTAGACAACATGCATAACCAACAAATGCATAACATTCAACAGATCAATCATCACATGAATAGTAGTGGAAGGCAACAGATAGATATGCATGTGAGTCAGCAAATGGGATTGCAACAAAATAGGCAGATGGATAATGTAAATCATCATCATCAGCAGCACCAAATGCCTGGTGTTATGCAGATGCAAAACAATCGCTCACATATTGACAATAACATGATGGGTATGCATTCACATGTTTCGAATCAAATGCACAATAGACAACAAATGGACAACACCATGCACATGCATCACATGACTGGGAATACCTCGATGAATTTGGGAAACCAAATCGACAATACCGGCCCTATGCCGAACATGCATGGAAATAGACATGACACTACTTCTATGTCGATGCAAAATATGAATGCCATGAATCAGATCCAAAATAATAGAGGATCTGTAGAACATACCTCAATGATGCAACATCAAATGAATAATATGACGACTATGAACAACATGAACATGCATAATAATATGAATAATGCAATGCAAATGAACAGCGCTGCCAGCCATCAATCTATTAACAACACCTTGATGCATGTTCCTAATATTCCAGACATCAAGAACGATATAAATTCATGCAGCGGGAGTTGCTCTAATAACAGCTCACAATTTTCAAACAATCAGAATTCATTTGATATGCAATGCGGAAGTTTGAATTCAAATAATAATATTGGCATGAGTGCTGGAAATATGATGCACAGTATGGGTGTAAGCAACACAACCTTATCCAGTAATATGATGATGAATACTGTAAACAACAATGCTATGTTTGGCTCTGGCGCTCAAAACAATATACCTGGACATGATATGCTAATGAGTTGTAACAACTCCAATGATCACAATGTTAGCAATCTTATGCCCACTAATTCAAGTCACAACATGATGATGAATAGTTCTCAGACCCATGCTAACAACAATCATAATCAAATACTGAACAACCAAGTACCAAATAATCCTCAAATTAATATCAATAGTTGTAACATGGCACCAAATCCATCACAAAATCAAATGAGTGCTATTGATAATCAAATCAACCGGAACAATATACCAGTTAATGATCCACCGAAGTTTAATCAAGAACCCATGAGAGGGAAAAATATAATGGGCCCACCATCAAATACTCCTATTCCTATGTCAGGAATGCCCAATAGTGACTGCGCTAAAGTGAATATCGTTAGCAATGAAAAAGCTAATCACAATATATCGGTGAATGATCAAATTGGATATATGCAGATGAACTCTCAAAATAATAGGATTATTAACCTTCCTGAACGAAACAGAATAAGTAACGCTAATATGGAAAGTATCAATCAACACGTTCCTCAACAGCATAATATACGCGTAGTAACCAACAATAACAACAGTAATGTAACAGGCATTTCTACAGAGCCTCTTACTTTCCAACAAAAAAGCGAAAATAGTAGCACCATGATTAACGTACCATTCCAAGCCATACCCAATAGTGCTCCAATGAATATAAATGTGAACTCTAGTAACAACACTGTCAACATTACTGTTCAAAATAATCTTGTTGATCCTAAGATCGCTTCAAAAGCTGCTACAGATATCAACTTTCCTATTCAAGCGAGCTCAAGCATAATGCAAAACCAAAGTAATAATAACAATATGATTTGTATACCTGTTCAAAATAATCCAATAAACTTACCCACACAAAATAGTACAAGCATCACATTGCCAAAGGCTCCGCCTACGCAACAATCCGGTATCCCTACAAATGTTGTGAATCCTATGTCAATGAGACCTATGAATAGAGTGTTACCCTTGCACAGAGATGGTCAAAGTAAATCGAAGAACACTACAAAATCATCACCTACTGCGACAACTACTGCAACTGCTGTTGCTGTACCTAAGCAAAGACCTGTGAGTCATGACATGCCAGACTTGAATATAAAAGATGAAAATATTGACTCTGACTTAGAAAAAGCGATTGAGGAGTCTAAACGAATGATGGAATTAGAACAGGCTAAACGAGAAAAAGAGGAACGAGTTGTCAATCGTGCCCTTCAGATATCAGCCGAGATGTATCAAGCCAACAGTAGCGCAACTCCAACTGCTGCAGAGAACATTCAAGTTAGTGCACCCACAGAAAACGCCAAAGGTAATTCTTTACCTAACTTGGACGTAGAGATGACTGTGGAACCACCAAAAGTATTAACAGAAAAGGACACAAATAGAAACCAAATACAACCAAAACTATCCAATCTACCAACCAAAGTAATGAAAAGACCTTTCAATGACAAAAAATCCGAAGGTACTGAATCAGTTGTAACAAAGAAGCAAACTAAAGTTTCAAAAGGTCAAGAAAATAAGGCATCACAACCGCCCAAACAAACGCCTGATCCTTCAAAGGATGATGGACCAAAACTGATTTATGAAGTTACTTCCGAAGACGGCTTCAATTATACATCATCTTCGCTTACTGATCTCTGGGCGAAAGTGGTAGAAGCTGTTCAAAACGCAAGAAAGCAGGCAGGCTTACCGCTAATTAATTACAATTTACCATCGAGTTTATCCGGAGCACACTTATTGGGACTAAACAATAATGGCTTACGTTACCTCATTGAACAATTGCCAGGGGTAAGTTATTCTTTTTTTATTACGTTGTTGATAAAATGATGTTATTACGGAATTGTATATTCATTATAATTATGTATTTGTAGGCGAGCCGTTGCACTAAATACAAGATTCGTCAAAACCGACAACTGAACAGTTGGGATAATGATTTGGACTTAAGTGAAGGGTTTAAGGAGAGCCCTTGGGGCAGCGCTCGCACTGGACCAGTTGCGAGGAAGCAAAACCACGATATGTTCAGTTGGATGGCGTCGCCTTTCCGAGAGGAACCACCGCCGTTAAGTGGACAAGAAGTGGAGAGCTCCATATCAAGGTATTTATACTCTTCCTGAATTTATGAAAATCTTCTATACTTTCAGCAAGTTAGATTTATAATTATTGTCTTTTTTGTAGGCGTTTGGCGACATTACCACCTGCTATGAGATTTAGACAGCTGAAGGAAACTTCCAAAGTCTCTGTGGGCGTTTATAGATCCCACATTCACGGACGTGGCTTGTTCTGCAAACGAGATATTGAAGAAGGTAAGTGCGAATACCTATACGTGCGATACGAATACGTCGGTTCATTCCCATTCGTCCCACCAGGCTTCGTCCCACCTCTTCATTTCCTGCCCCATTTGCCCTGTCATCTGATTCTAAAGTGAGCTGATTATTATAATTTGCCATCGACACGAAAAGAATAAAAATAATTAGTTTTACCCACAATTTTAACCCACAAATCGCTTCTTCCAGGCGATATGGTCATAGAGTACGCCGGTGAAGTGATTCGCGCGGTACTGGCCGACCAGCGCGAGAAGAAGTATGAAGCGATGAGCGGTCGCCGCGGCGTCGGCGGCTGCTACATGTTCCGCATCGACGACAACTTGGTCGTTGATGCCACGCTGAAGGGTAACGCTGCAAGATTCATCAACCATTCTTGTGACGTGAGTATGAATATTTTGTAATTTTTTTTGACATCTTAAGTTTTTCTTCTTCTAATTGACTTAGTTTTTGGCTGCCACATTCTCAGTTAACTTTATGTAATAATACCGTTCCAAATATATTTTATTGATGTAGGGACTGTTATTTGTAAGGACTCTTACACACGAACGGCATTGTGCCGTCGTCGATGTTTGTCACTGCAGTAGACGTTAAGAGGCGCGGCGGTTAGTCGTCGAAAAGTTTGCGGCAAATTCAAATTAAACTAAGTTCGTTTTTTTCCAGCCTAATTGTTATTCACGAGTTGTGGACATTCATGGCCACAAACACATCTTGATCTTCGCTCTTCGACGCATCACCATCGGCGAGGAGCTCACGTATGACTACAAGTTCCCCTTCGAGGATGTTAAGATACCGTGCACTTGCGGCGCCAAGAAATGCCGAAAATACCTGAATTAAGACGCTTGTGAGAATTTAAAGTGTCAATTACGTGTACGCGTTGCCAAGAATGGAATAGAAACTGTGAATCAAACTGTGGTAAATACCATCAATGTCATTTTATTACTAGGACTTGTAAAATAATTCTAACATCTTAAGGTTTCCGAGAAGAATTTTCTTATTCTATACTCGTGGTAGTGGATTGATTTTTATCAAATAATTGCTTTATTAAGTAGCATAATAAATCTTTGAAGTACACAATTTATTGAATGATTAGAAATTATTTAGAAAGGTAAACATCTTAATACTTTTTAATGGAATGGAAAGGAACTAAATGCGAAACTAGACAGAAAAGAAACTGATGGATCTCCTGAGATTTGTGAGGATTTGGAATGTAATGTCTGGAATGCTTGCGTGAGGTGGAAATACTGGGTTGAGGACAATTTGTTAAGTGTACATATTTATATATGTAAGACAATAAGTCAAATTCACATATCGCGTTATTCCCACCTTGTAACTTGACATGTTTTATCACCACTGCACTGGTGTGAATTGGACAATTGAAGTTAAATGAATCTTGTTATGATCTCTTTCTCGAATCTACCCAGTGTTTTTATTAAATTGTTGGATTGTATAGTTTGTTCTAAGTTTTATGTAAAATATTCTTATTTTGTGATAAGTTTTGAATTTTGTAAATATATTTGAGTTGTGTTGTTTACGTAGATGCAATGGTTCGCGAACGGCTTAAGCGTCACGCACGGCGCTTGCGATCATGTGATATGTGTAGCCCCGGTTTTTGGGTACGAGAACGGTTAGTGCGTAGGTAGTGTACATTTGTTCCTCATTTCGTTCTTATTCTTTTTACTTGTGATCATTTAAGTCTCGACTAACATTATATGTGTACATATTATTTTAATTAATGAAATTTAGGAGTTAATTACAATGAAATTAGTACATTCGAAAAAGGGTAGCAAAGTTACAAGTACAATGTTACTTTTTAGTAATTTTAATGACTATTGTATAGTGAATGTGTAAATAAGAGAAAATATCTGTCATAATAATGAGGTTAAGCGACAAATCGTTTTATGGTAGTCATAATGGTAGGTTGTATTTTATAGAGCATATTAAAATGTTGTAAATAGTAAGGTATTCGTACGAGGAATGGGGAGTGCGGAGGATAGTCGGCGCCATGGCCAACGACTACAGGCGCGATTTGTTATCCACACCCAGTAACAATGCACGGTTTAAAGAAATGCACATTTGTTAGCTTTAATGTTGTACCAGCACAGCCTGAATTTCAAAAGAATCGTTTTAAAACAAAATTGGGATATTGACTATTAATGTTTTAGCATTTCTTTATGAGCATTTATGGACTGGAAATTGATATAAAACATCACAATAAACATCACAGAATCAGTAATCAGTTAAATGCTGTTGAGCTGGAAATTGTGCTTTAAATAATTCACAATCATAGATTAAACTATTAGATGCAGAGACAATACAACGTCTAGGCGGCGTGACAAGCCAGATGCGATAGGCTAAACTTGCTAAATTGTTACTGCATCTAACAATAGCAGTATTAAGGTAAAATAATATTTGTCCCCAAGTATTTTATAGTTAAACCCATTAGAGCAGAATAAAAGTATGTAGTATGAAATGTCTAGTATTAGCCTAGTACTTTTCAAAATTTGTACGTGAGAATGATGTGCACCAAAAACTTAATTACTTTTTGTTTGTAATGTGAGCTTCATTTTCAAAGCCCTAGTTCGAATTTGTGAAAGGTTTAGTTCCATAATTTTGTCAAATACTTAAAATTAATAGTTTCTGCTATGTCTAATAGAGGATTTACTCTCCCTGTTTACCGGATCGGAGCGAGGCAGCGGAGCAGAGGAACGGAGAAACATTAACCAATAGGATTGCAACGCCCTGTCTGAGCGGAGATATTATGCAATCCTATTGGTTAATATTTCTCCGTTTCACCGCCCCGCTGCATCGCTCCGCACCGGTGGACAGGCAGTCTAAACCGAGAATTTATGAAAATGAATACCGCATTGCCTGCAAGGTTTGGCATTCACCGAAAGCATTTGCTTATTAGCTAGCAAGCATTTGAGCAGCTTAGATCGATTGCTCGATAAGGAAAATATTTGCGATGAATACTATATTTCCTGACGCATGCTCATCACAGTTATTTCACGGAACTAGTCTATAAAAACCATACTGTGCCGAGTAAATTTGTAAACAAATAACTATGATGTCCATGCAATTACAAATTATTTGGATAATTGATATGGTCGTTTGTTCATGTCGTAGTAAATTCATGAAATTATACCTAATTTACATCGAGTTGCGATAATAATTACATACAAAGTACAGATAAATATTGTCATTATAAATTATATTAACACCTATGTTTTAAATTAGTTTTGTACACATAATATTAACATGGTTTTTCTACTTCATATTTCCTGTGTATTGTATTTTAAATCTGTGACATCAATTTATACATAAAATATTTTTATTGAAGTTGTTTTGAGAATCGGTTCGATTATTGGATAGACATTGTGACGTTAAAAAAGAATGTGCTTTAAAATTTATGTGCGCGTGTGCATTTTGTTAGTCATATGTACATCTTATAAAAAGACCAAATCACCAAGTGATGAATCAATTTGCGTTAATTATTATAAGTAAACAACTGCTCTTGATATTAATTTCTATTTTAAAAGTAATGCTTTTATTTTTAATTTACACAATGCCATTTGCTTAATGTTATTATAAATTATATTTAAATTGCTTTAAAAGCACCAATTTTACAATGCATAGTTCTATGACCTGTCTATACATTTTATTACTTTATTTATTTCTATCATTATTTTGTATTGTGGTAAATTTTACCAAAAATAAAAAATACTAAAATGTGCTTTACATGTTGTTTTATTTTGTTTTGTATTTGTAAAGGGTTGTATTTAACTTTACATTAAAAAAAAATACTGATTGTGCATCAAAAAATATAATTAACAAAGTTTTACCACTTGCACGCGCTGTTCAGTCGTGTAACTTGCCATGGTTGATTTGGCATGGGTGGCTGAATGATGGACGGAAGATTTGACAAATGTCACCGGGACAGGATGGCCGCCACAGGCCGCCAAAATCTACCCGTCCTTAATGAAAAACCCTTTATATAAAAAGGGTTTCCGCCAAATCCCATAGAAAAAAACCCCAGTCCCGGCGCAAAAGAATTGTATCCCAGATTTTAGATAATTATTAGTAGAAACAATATCAAGTGTCACTATTTCCGGATTCGGTGGCTAACATGGTTATTTTGCCCAGAGAAGTTTCATAGGCGCTACATACAAACATGACACTTTTTAGGAAAAACTTCATGTTACTGTACTAATTGACATTGAATTGGCAAAAAAAGAATAAAACACACACATATACCCTAGTACATAATGTTGTTATCGAGTTTATTGTTGCTATGTTGTGTTTCTGTGTTGTTTGAGGGACATGTTTATATCGAATGAAATGTATATAAAAATACAAAAAATAATAATTCCTGCTATAGAGAAAGGTTAGGTAAACACCGGTTACTAAAGGCGGCAGGTATGCGCATAATCTTTTCCTTATAAAACAAAGATAACTACAAAATGTTTATAATTATGATGTTATACATATCAGTGTGTACGCATATGTACCTATTATATTCATTTTTTGCAATTACCTACACGTTTGTGTTGTTTATGAGTTAATTAAAACAGTAAAATTAAGTTTTTCAAAAAATGGCCTTTGTATAGGAACATTATATTACATATGTAATAATGTATTATACCATGTTTTTATTCATTTTTGGCCAATTCAATGTCAATTACTACAGTAAAATGAAGTTTTTTCTAAAAAAGTGTCATGTTTGCATGTAGCGCCTATGAAACTTCTCGGGGCAAAAAAAACATGTTAGCCACCGAATCGGGAAATAGCGACACCTGATATTGTTTCTACTAATGATTATCTAAAATCTGAGATACAATTCTTTTGCGCCGGGACTGGGGCAATTTTGGCGGATACCCTTTATTATAATATCATTGCATAATAATTAATATAATTGGTAGAACTTTCAGTTGAAACACCTGTCCCGTATCATGCGGGGCGAGTGAAACACTCTTGAGCATAGTAGGTACTTATCGCCCTACGCTACGTTTGTCTTTTATCTTGGGGTATAGGGTATAGTGTACAAAAATAAAAACCAGTATTGTAATATACCAGACTTTATTATTATCTAAATTTGTAAGGCAAGACCCCAAATGTTAACAATACAATACATGAACTTGTTCTCCCATCGAACCGTGCAGGTACCGTCGGTGGCTGTGTCCCAAAAGTAGGCAGCTGCAGTGTGCAGCCCAGTACCATTCTTCTGCGTTATAGTAATCCGCACTGTTAAACAAAGAACTATGTATTAGGTATTTTTAAGAAAATTTAATTAAGGTCGCGGGTTCGATCCGTCTATTCCCATTCATCACCACTGGCTTTGTCACCACTGGGGACAAATGGGAAAAATATTCCCGATTGTTGCCAGTGGTGACGTATAACACTTACTTTCCCAGTTGTAGCCACTGGTTTATCACCACTGGTAACAAATGAGAAAAACGGTACAAACATTTGTGTGCATGAACATGTCTGTTTGTATCGGTCTGGGTGTTTCTATGTATAATATGTATGTATTTACAAAAAAAAAAGTATATAAGTAACGTTTATCCGTTGTCTGGCACCCATAGCACAAGCTAATGCTTAGTTTGGGGCTAGATGGCGCTGTGTGAATAATGTCCCAAGATATTTATTTATTTATTTATTATTTTAAGAAAATTAAGCTGAACTAAGTATTACAGATCATTAGTAGTGGTTACTTAGACCAAATAATTTATTTTGGCCTGAGAGTGGTTATTACAGTACGAATGGGCTAGCTCGTCTCGTCTGGGGAAGTACCACCAGAGTGCCGGAGGCCCACACCCCCTCCTAAAAGCCGGCAACGCACCAGCGATTCTATGGTGTTGCAGATGTCCATGGGCGGCGGTGATAGCTTACTGCCAGGCGACCCGCTGTCTTGTTTGTCGCCTCTGACATAAAAAAAAGATCTACAAAAGCAAAAGATTTTTTAATTATGGTAAGGAATGGTAAGCATCTACAAGTCCTAAAATCTACAGATTTGTTATAAATTGTATGAGATACATACTAATATACTTGAAAGGCTTGTTCAATTTGTTGAGCCTAGCTAGCGTCTTCTCCGTGATCACAGTGATCCACTGCGGCGATCTTGAGTGGCTATACGCATTTCCTCCGAGGCAAAGCTCAATGTTGTCTCTCACTATTTTTTGGACTTCTTCAACGTTAAAAACTAAATCCTAAACATATTTTTACATAAACATCAAGGAGCGGATTAAATAAATTAATATTTACATCAAATGTTGCAGAGAACAGAGTTGCAGACATACCTCTTCGTCGTCTTCTTGTGCCATTTCTATGTGGTATACAGAGAAGTTGGAAGCAGAAAAGGCGCTCTAAATATATTAAATAGTTAATTAAAAATCACAATCTCGTGTTCATGAAAATGTCATTCATAAACACATCAACCTTCAAACTAAAGCGGAAACTGGCGAAAACCAAAAAGCGCTGTTCGAAATTACCTACTTAGCATTTCAATTCAAATTTTCGCGGTAAGTAAACGTTATGTTTTTAAGTCTGGTGACCATCAAAGATCTATTGATTCCTGCGACAGGTGTCACAGTGACATTTCTGGCACGTCATCGTATTATAAACAAATGTCAAAAGAGCGCTCTACACTTAGCCCGCGAATCACGGCGCGAATTCGCGCCGCGAACTTGCCGCGAATTCAACAATGACTCCACACTCGCAATGGTTCGCGGTATTTTCACAGTTAAGTTCGCAACTTTGAATGAAATGGACGTCGAAGTAGCTGTTGCTGCGTCCCTAACAATAAGAAAAATATAATTTCTTCCGGTTTCACGTGATGGCGCTGATCGGCGATAAAGCTGATGACTCTATTCCCCCTTAATAAGTAAATCTTTATGAACAACTAGCCTTCCGCCCGCGGTTTCACCCGCGCGTAATTTCTTTTTTCAAATATCCCCCCCCCTTCCCCCCACATTTCCGGGATCAAAAGTACCCTATGTTTACCGGGGATAGTGTAGCTATCCAACAGTGAAAGAATTATTCAAATCGGTTCAGTAGTCTCGGAGCCTATTCAATTCAAACAAACAAACAAACATTCAAATCTTTCCTCTTTATAATATTAGTATAGATACTGACCGTCGCGGACTGCGAGTGTGGAGTCATGCACGTTCGCGTCGCGTTCGCGCTTCGCGCTCCCTTTGACGCGGACCAAAAAACCGACAAAAATTGGGGAACAAAGCGCGAAACCGCGAAGAATATGCGAAACGGCTCCACACTTAGCGTTCGCGCCCTTTCGCGGCGTTCGCGCGCGATTCGCGGGCTAAGTGTGGAGCGGGCTTAATATCTTTGAACTTTGACACGTACATTTCTCTGTTCCGTGCGTACATACATGATACACTACACTACACACTTTTATTTCAATCGATTATTACGTGGTGTGTAAGCCAAAGTGGCGTCATCTGGTTGTTTTTAAACCGACAGACAGTGACTGACTAATCCAATGTCCTGTCAAACAAACTGTCAGTTTGTGCATGGTTTGTGCAATGTTTCAGAACGAAAATTTCACATAACCCACTTCGGTGATTATTTTCTTTTGTGTTTTTGGTATGTTTGTGTTGTATTTAAATACGTTTTCTGTGAGAAAAAAGTCACAGGCAGGTTGAGTAACCTCGGCAATAATGTCGTAGTTATAAATACGTATTGTGTGTTGCGAGAATTGTATAAAATTAATGGAGTTGAAGGTCTGGGTCGAGGGGATACAAAGGATTGTTTGTGGGGTCACAGAGACCACAACTTGTCAGGTCAGTGTAGAATTTCACTTAATTAGTCGATTTACGTGATACGTGTGTTTTGAGAGCCAAGTTTCACTTGGGTTGGTGTTGATTGCGAGTTTTGTTCCAGGATGTAGTTTTTGCATTAGCTCATGCCACTGGGAAGGTAGGCAGGTTCACCTTAATCGAGAGATGGAGGAATAATGAACGACTGTTGGCTCCACAGGAATATCCTTTAAAGGTTAGTTATATAAAAAGTCTTATTAAACTTAAAATTGCTACTATAATGCCAGCTATAATCATTTCTCATTTATAATTAAATTTTGGTCTGTCTTTTAATCCAAGTGTGTGTATTTATTTTTAGATCCTCATGAAATGGGGTGAATATTCAAATGATATACAGTTTATTCTAAGGCGTTCAGATTCTAGTAATAACAATCAGAAGCCACAATCATCAAATAATTCAAGATCACCAGTTGGAAATGGGTGAGTTGACTACACTCAATTCTACATTCTTCGATTTCTATAAAACAGTTGATCTTCCATGGTATCAAGCATGCACTTTATCATCATCAGCCTGTTGCTGTCTACTGCTGGACATGGGCCTCTAAATCGATGCCTCTAATGAACACTATGCTAACTTCAAACTTGCTATTTTGGAGTTAGCGTAGTGTTCATTGGAGGCATTGAAATGGTTGTCTTTGTGCTTGATCTTTAAGCTTGCACATAATACATTTTATCATTCATAACATCACTATTGATTATCTGTATTAGAGATAAAGTAGGGTGCTGTATTATTATGCAACTAGATTTATCTAATTCTCACCATTGTGATTATTTACAGTCAAGATAACAAACAGCTCAAATGTTTAAATCATAAAGAACCTTATTTACTTGTATTAAGGCATTATGTGTAGTTAAAATTCTCAGTGTTGTCGACTGCACCTTACAATTTTATTGTTCAAATATACTTACTTATATTTTGATTGCTTTGGGATAGATAACCATTGTTTCACTCTGTCTATCACAAGACTTATTTTGTGAAACTGTTCTACAATTAAAATGTATTATTTGGCAACTTTCACACCATTTCACTTTCAACTTGACCCATTGGTCATTCATTAGTTTTATAACTGATATTGTGAAAGTTTTTATTTATGTTTTAACATACTCTGCAAAAATTATTATAAAGAGGTGTTGAGAATATTATAAAATTAAAAATGTATTTCAGTAACATTTGTACATTTTTTTCATAGAGAAAATATTGGTTGCAAGTTGTCATTTAATTAATTAAATAATTTTAGTTAAGCTAGGCCAAAACAAATCATGCATATTGGTGCCTGACAAGGGATACAGTCATAACTTATTTGCTTTCCTCAAATTACCTTTTTTGTAATTAACTTTCTGACTTCTGTTCCATTGCACTAAATTGGTTGTTAATCCATCAAGCCCCGGAAAACCAGACACAATAGAAAATCTATTGTTTACGCGACACCCGGCTTTCGGTCGGGTGTTTAAGAGTTAATAAATATTTTTAGTACCAATTATTATTAGTAAATTATTATTTTTTCTTCAGCAGCCATAATGTTTCTAATCCTAATATATTGGAGAGCCAGAATTCGCCTAACAGATTGAACGCAACACCTACTTATAGCAATAGTACTGTAAATAATGTGTCGCCTGGTAACCCTGTTGGTGTGGTGAAAGGTGTGCAGCAAGGGAAGGCGCCAGATTCTGATAGTCCTGGTCTCAAAGATGTGCCACCCTATAGGTGAGTTAAGTGATAAAATGTTGTGAATATTATTTTTTTTTTTGACAGAATCTGTGCCTTGTGTGTGTTATTTAAGGTTTCAACTACATAACATATTATTACTTATGAATTTGATTTTAGTCAGAATACGAATTTATTTTTGTTCAGTTAAAAAAAAAAACATAATATTTTTTCAAATTTGTTTTTATTAAAAGACTTGCCTTAAGTTCTGCTTCGCCCTCCGACTATACAACCTTATCCTGCTGGGATGTGATATTTAGCCTAGGTCACTCCCCAGCCAGAAATGTCCCTTAACTCATTATTACAAAACCTAGCTCCTATTTCTATTAACCCAGCACCTGAGCTGAGCATCATCCCAGAATAATAAGTAGCCTATGTCCATTCTTGACTCTACCAGCAGCAGGTAGGCTGCATGCCAGACTGCCAACTGAAGTTACTTCTTAAAACATCTTTTTTTTTGTTTATAAACTAATTAAAATATTTTGACCATGTTTGCTTTATCTATGTTGCAGAGAACCACCGCCACCATACCGGTCCCCACCCCCTCCATCACAGGCCGTACGCAAATCCCCCACCCGCAACCGCGGAAACCGTTCCGCTCACATGTCCCCCGTCAATCTGCCTGAGGAGAACAGCGATGTGCGAAGCCCTGAGGCCGTGAGTTATAACAGCCAGTACAGGGAGCTGGTCTCGTTAGTTAACTATCAGAGGGAGAAGCTGTCCAGTCAGCAGGTTGACCTGATAAAGGTAAGATGTGATGAAAATTATACTATGACACATATTATACTGTATAATGTGTGTCATAAAAGTATAATCTTCAACAAGTCTTGTTAACATCCTTCTTCTTTTCGAATGGAAGAGTCACTCTTATAAAACCAACATGAATGAATGTGACTTCAATCTGGGCCCTTGAAAAACTTAAAGTAAAGAAATGCTTGCATATTTAAACTAAGTCCTAAATTGATTTTATTCATTTAAATTGGCCAACAAAAAAAAAAACAGCTCCCTATTACTGAACTTTTGGTCCTTTGAGACATATTTTGCCAAAGTACCTTTATTAAATTGTTCTTGCGTATTTGGTCTACATGTGGTCAATTATTATGTTGTCTTCAGTATGACGCGGAAATTGGCTACTGGGAGAACAAGGGTCGCGAACAAGAGCGGCAGGTTGAACTATTGCAACAACAGATCAGCTCAGCGGATAACCAACTACGCATTAGTACTGAACAGGTAACCACAATGTTTGATTAGATCAAAGGTGTTTTTCAATCTAATTTATTCGTTTTAGTAAACATCGTTGAAAATAAATACACAATTTTCAATTTTTTATGTATATCTTTGTCATGTCTAACGAGAGATCATTTTCAATGTCAAGTGACAAATATCTGGCTGGGGAGAATGTTTGTCAAGTATGTATATGATATTGATACTACCCCAGTTGATCCTCAAGCGACTGGGATATCACAAAAAGAAGTCGCTGTTATAGAAAGAAATAGATACTTACTAGGCGACAAGTTCTATTCGAAGTTTGTATTTTGTATTAAAAGTGATAGTGGTTAAAAATCTACTTCAAAGTTTTGTCGTATTGGAGTAAAAATTTCGAATTATTATTATTGTGTATATTATTGAGGGTCAATAATGTCGTGTTCAGGTTCAAGCATTGACGTATGTAGAAGAAGAAAGTGAAATAGTAAAACAGAATGAAAAGACGATAAAGTCGGAAATAGTGCTGGTACGGTCAAAGCTGGCCAACTGCGAGACGGAACTACTTCAATGCAAAAATAAGATAAGAAAGCTGATGGAAGACATCCACAATGAACAGAGGATAATTAACTGTCGCCAGCAAGAGAATAGGTGAGTCGTGAACATCAACTCAATTAGTAATAAAAATTAAATGATGGTTTTGGTGTAATAGTTGAGGGCAAGGGTCGCCGGTTCGATAAAAACGTTGCATTGGGTGTTCCTATGTAGGTAAAACATAAAATTAACTAGACAAATCTATTGTAAAATGAATGATTAGATAGTTATTCATGAACTTAATACTTACCTTATACTTTTTTTTTGTTCCAAGAAATCTTAACAAAATTCAGCATAATTAATTTTAGTAATATTTTTTTGTATAAGTACTGAAAATGAGAGTTAAAATTGTATGTGATATTTTTTAAAGACAAGCATTAGAGAGGTCTATGCTCGCGGAAATGGAAAGTCTACAGAATCAGATACAACAAGCGAAGCATGCCACCGAAATAAACCACCTGACTGCCGAAAATCTCAAGCGAGAGGTAAGTTTGTAGTTTTTGAAAAATAATATGATTTGAACAATATCAGGATATTTCGATAGATTTGAGTTTCACTATTCCTAGTTAGGGTCTGTTTACCACATTTATGGAATCTGTTTAGTTCTTTTTATATCACGAGATGGCGCTTAAGCTTACGGCCCGTCTGATGGTAAGCGGGTACAGTTGCCTTGGACATAAAATGTACATTATTTAACACAACAGGGTATGTGAGTGGCAATATTTGTTTTTTAATTTGTAGGTTGGTGTATTAGAAGATGCTATAATGGAGAAAAAGAGGCAAGTTGAACGGCTCGTGCAAGAGATGAAGGAGGCTAATCTCCAGAGTTTGACGGGAAGCGTCGATGAGCTACGTCATCCGCTAGACGGTAAGATTGTCGATTTTTTCACATAATCTGCCATATTTAGTTTATTTTTAGAATAAATTGAAGAAAAAAAGTTGTAATTAAATTATAGAAGAAACAGATAATTATTTATGTTATTTGTCAATGAGCTTAATGTGAAGACTCGAAAAATTTCCACTTGATCACTTTGCTATGTAATTCTATACTCAAAATGAAGATAAATTATAAAATTGTAGCTTTTATCTTTATCTGGGTGTTAATTTGTATTTAAGTATAGATTAGCGTTACTTTCTTTGCTTTTGATACCCATAACACCAGTGCTTATGCTACTTACGTTGGGATGAGATCAATGTACGATGCCCGATATTTATTATTTATTTATTGTTTTCGGTTGTTTCAGGGTTATGCAAAGCGGGCAGTGCTCGACGTATAATAGGATCGCCGAGGCAGCTGGAGAATGCCGCTCCCACCAATAAGAACCCCCATGGAGTGTGGGTTTAGACCGCAATGATCACCAAACCTGGAATGAGTGAGCAATTGCATTCTGTGAATGTTTTTTATTCACCCAAATTTGAAACCGCTATAGTCTATGCGAAATAAATCTGGACAAAAGTGCGTTGACGCCCGCGCGGCCCTCCTACCAATAAACGCCGGGGGATGAGCGCGTGACCTTTCTTTCTAGTGCGATACGCAGAGTACGGCGAATTAGCGACAACTTTCGATGAGATTGCATCGTATCGTTTACAAAATGGCGTTCATTGGAAGGAGAGCCACGCGGGCGTCAACGCACTTTTGTCTAGATTTATTCCGCACAGACTAAAGATCTAGATCGCCAGGATGGTCAGGAGTTATCCGAGTGACATTTCAAATAAAAATAATTAAGTATAGTTTTATCACACTCCTAACACGAAATTGATGTAACTTAAAATATTGTTCAATTTTAGGCTGGTTTTAGTGTTATGCGGACCGTCAGTACGCGCGGAGTGACCCGTACTGACGGTCCGCATAACACTAAAACCAGCCTTAATGACATCATTATGTAGTCGAGTCTTGTGGAGTTGTGTTGTGACCATAGATAATATAATCTATGTGCTAAAATATTCTATTTTATTACATAGCACATAAAATATTTTCAGTTATATTAGTGTTGTGGTAGTAGTGTGATTTTGTCAACGTGTATTAAGAACTAAAGCAAGAATAAAAATAAAGAAATAAAGCTAGTTGAACACTCATTAATTTTCCAGGTGTGATAATTCAGGTCTTTAATAGTAAGTGATTCGGTGTGTGGCTTTTGTCCTGTTACTTTTAGTAGGTACCTATTACAGAATGGTCTAGTGGTTTAAGTACCGGGCCAAGATCTCCGGGTCCTGGGTTCAATTCCCGGGTCGAGCTAACTTTGTGTCGGTTTTTTCGGTCACAGCTCGGGTTTGTGATCACCAATCCGCATTTGGCAAGCGTGGTGATTAAGCCAATACCCATCATTGTAGCGATAACTTGATTTCAAGGATGGAGGCCTTTACCCTGCAGTGGGACATTAATAGGCTGATACTACAGAATGGTATAAGGAGGGAATGTGTTTGAACGTCAGTATTGAAAATGAAAGCCACTCATCATATTTGCGCCAGGGGCCATCTAACTTAATACTTATTATATCTCATGGTTTTCCCCCTATTTACCGACATCGAAGATCTGATTTTATTGTAATGCATTTTATACAAGTTTTTATGGAAATAAATATAATGAAACTTTTCAAATTGGGACTAAATATGATATCCATTAAATTTCATAATATTGTTAGTGGTAATTAGTACTGTACACTTTATTGAAAGGTTTATCATACTAACCAAGTCTGGCAGCACATTGAGCGATGTTTCCTGGTGAAGCATAATTAAATTTAATAATATTCGGTTCAATTGAATATTTGGTAATTATAAGTAATACGACCTGTATTCGGTTTGCTACCAAGTTCATGCCAAAAGTAACTTCTAATAAAATATACAAAAATGTATATAAAAAAGTAACTTATAAATATCGTGTTTGGTCCCGCTTTAAGTTTTTATTTGTTAAAACGAAAGCTTATTGTAATGACTTAAATTATGCAGTTATTTTTAAATAATAAGCCCAATCCAAAACACTATATTACCTACTTATATTTTTAGTCGTTAATTTAGTATTTGTGTTCAAATTAGTGTCATATTGAAAGTTATTGTCACAAATAAATGTGTGCAACAATTAGATTATTGTAGCTAGGATAGATATCAATTGATATTTTTGCCTAATAGTGAAAGTATTATTATTATCTTGCCTTAAATTTTCTGATTTGAAAATATTAGATAAGTTGGTTTGAATTTTGAAATTTAAATTAATTTGCACTATTCTTTTTTACTATAATAAGCGTTTAAAAACTTAAATAATTGTTTGTGAAAAAAACGGCCTATTTTAATTCCGCCATTGTCAACCGTTTATGGAGATATTATAAAGAATTGTATAATTAATGTCTTATTAATTTTATTTATTTAATCGCAAATAATTTCAATCCATTAAAAAAAATGAAAATCTTATTTACGCAATGCAATATGAATAATTATGTAATACGAATAAGAAATATGAATCACGTTCACATTAACTTAAAGTAGATTTTTAACACCTTACCAATTGATATCGTAAGAATATTTTAATAGAAAAAAATAGCATCAACTCTATAGTGGTTATTTCCTCTGAACACTGTCACATTTTATTAGAGTTGTAAACTAAGACTTGCTGTAATGAACTATTGCAATATAGAAATAATTATATTGATAATAATAATCTAGTCGAAAATATAAGCCATTGCAATATATTATAAAAACAAACAGTAACGTTCTAACAATGAACATGGCATTTATGAGGTATCTTATGGTATTCAGAATTAGACAAATGTAATCTACATAATAGAGTTAAATGTATTAGTTGTTTATTGGACTCGAAATATAGATATTTATAAATTTTAGGTACATTATTATACTATGCATGGTTACTAATAGTAAGACTAAGTAGAAAATTGTAATTCATGTATTGAATAAAGTGTATTGAATGGATGGTGTGTTTTAATTATAACTTTGTATATAAAAAAAAACTCGGCGAGGTACAGTCAACGATACTTAAAAATACCATTTTACTAACTGATTCAAGTTATGTCTTATTGGTTTAAGATTATTTTGCAGATTTTGCTGTAACATGCCTAAATATTTTTGGTGCCTATAATGTACTTTTTTAGTATTGCGTTACGGGGCAAGTTTATTTGCTGGAAATATTTAACAATAAAACTCAAAGTTATTCTTAAACCTTTCATATTTATTTAAAATATACGAAATCCAACCTCTTGGCAACAACTATCATAAGACAATAATTTCTATACAATAGCTGTCGAAAACAGATTGCGCTCAAACGCTCACGTCGCTACTCAGTGCGACGAAATACAATTATAAATCAATATTCACTCATTCAAGAATCATACTGAAGAATATATTATAATAAAATTAGTCCTTTTAGTAGAAAACCAATCTGACCGGAAATATATGGAACTCTGTCTTATTGCAGATACTGTCCCATCTTTAGGACTGTAAGAGATATGTGTTTAGAAATTACAGACTGTTATTTATATCGATCGGCTTTGTGAGTCATCTAATGGACGAACACGTTACGAGGACCAAGGACTGTCTTACGACTATTCAAGACGTAGTCTACCGCTGAATAATATGCCACTGGGATTAGGCACAAAAGTCCCTATAAAGAGCCATATTGGACATACTAAATGTAATGCTATGGACAAATCTGTTTCTTACTGTAACATATTGCCACGCTCCCATCAGTATTGGTTCCATTCCATATTTTTCTGATCAGCCTTTATTTTTAACCCTTTCAGTGCGATGGGTATGCTATTATATAAAACGTCCGCCACGTTCGATGTAAAAAAAGAAATGTCTGTATTTCTATACAGTCGTCGAGATATTACGCTCTTTCGCTGGAAAAAATCTTTGTGAAGGAGGTACTGCAAATATTATGATACCGCAATATTATAATATAGTAAATTGTAGCCATGCGGCCATGGTCAAGTAATAAAAATTACAACATTGATGTTGTCAAATTATTATGTACCCACTGAGGGTGCGGTGCATAAATGAAAGATTATTCTATTACATTAGGATGAAAATTACATTTCAGCCTATACTTGATATGTTTTACGTTACAAGTAAACGTTTAACTTTTTAAAATGACAATTTTTTTATTTTATAAAATATGTATATGATTTTATTTTATTTTCTGCGGCTATGAAATGACATAGTGAAAAGAAAATGAATACAGTACATTTCCGGAACGTGATAACTCGACTTGAGCATTGAAAGGATTAATTGATCGAGAGCATTCGATAGTTTTCGTAATTAATTTTTTTTTGTCAAAACTTGTTAAATGCGAGGCGTCTTTTCCAGACAATATAATTTAAAGATGTACTAATATCTAATATGTACTTGAGTATATGACTAATACACACTGATTTTAGGACATTGTTAGGAGGACAGTATATTTTATTTACTTCTATGGCTTTTTACATTTGATCCTATCGAATCCTATCGAGATACAAAATAAATTTAAACTCTTTCACTTCGTATTTATTTAAACTTAGAGATTCTTCTAAACAATCAAGCAATTATTACAATCATGACTTCTATTTATCATACATTTAAAACCGGAATAATCATTTACATAAAATCGAAATCACATTTCAAATATTCTTTATAAGTGTTTTAGGCGGACCACCCGTCTAAAGTTGATGGACCAAAAATGAGTTGAATGTACCTTTGGGGCGAGTTATTATCTATTGGAGGTATGAAACATTAACAGTATTACAACAGCAATTAGCTTAATCTGTAAATTCAGTCTAGGTTATTGCTTGTGTGTGGTTGCTTATAAATCAAACTTTGTTGGGTAAAATTAACCTGTCAACTAAAGAGCAAGCCACATTATTCTTGTTTCAGACACATTATACCTTATAATTTCCTTAAACATAGCTTATTTTCACATGGAAAATAACTTTTAAATTAATATCACAAAGCAATTTCAAATTAATAGCTAAGATGTGCGATGTCATTTGATGTATGAGATAAGAAATACAAAAAGATATCTTGGCCGCAAACAATAATAATAATTTCATACTTTCTAAAATTATAAATAAATCAATGCTTGATAATTACTTGTCGATCATAAACCAGCGACAGTATTGTGTTGAAATGAACACTGACATCAAATACGCCCTAGTGAAGACGAGCCGTAAGGCACATTACTCTCATTTTATCGATCCATGGACGCCTTAAAACTACTTTTTCAGTAACAGCTATGCTTTCTCCTCCTTTTCCCTGTTATACCGTTCTAGTTCCTTTAGGAATTGTCCTTTAGGTTTCATCACATTGGGGCGGTCGCCACGGCACTTGGGGCAGAACCATTTCCCCTTGGGTTTGGTGGTGAGTGAGACGCAGGAGAAATGGAACCACTCTATAGGGCAGAGGTCGTTGTCGCAGAGGATCATCTCGCCGAAGGAGATCTGGTCGCAGAGGCAGTAGCGCGGCTCGTCCGGGTCGATGGGGTCCGTGTCGCCCGGCGGCGTCTCAGAACGCACCGCCGCTTGGCGGGCTTTGCGTTTTTTCTTCTTGCCGATACCTGAGGAATGGATAATGTCTCCAGTTTAAAGGTTCATTCAAATGCTATTACATATTATTTAAATACTGTAACTTAAATACATGTTATAATTTATAAGTCACTGATTGGTTAGATGGCGCATTTGGTAGTGTCTGGGAGCTAAGGGTTCGAATTGTACAAGGGATTTTTTTGTTTATTACTTTTATATAAAACTTTGTCAGCTGTTGTAGCACCATGTATGAGAGTACAATAAGTTCTAATTTGTAGTAATTTTATTATACATATATATTTTTAATAGAGAATTAAAATTTACACACAATTCTTAATAAGTTTTACATAAGTAATTGTAAAAATATATTGTAACAAGTTTACCTTTCTTATGTGTGGTGTTGTGCGTGTGCCTTTCGCTGTCGCGTTCGCTGGAGTCGGCGCCGTCGGTGGCCGCGCCGGCGGTGGTCCGGGACCGCCTGGCTCGCTTCGAACATCTCTCCCCTGCGAAATAATCATAAATGTAACTTACCAACAACACCACAAATACAGTTACACTTCAGATAAGTTTTTAATAATTGATCTGGCAGATAATAATGCCATCTTCTTTTTTTAAAAGTGGTGACACTTGTCTCAAGTATTTTTTTGAAATTAAAACTCATAGAATCAACTTTTTTATTTCTAGGCAAAGTAGAACTATAAAGAAAGCTGTATTTATTCTAATTATGGAAAGAATTGAAAATGATTAATGTCTTTATTTCTCCCATCAATCTTGTCACTTGTGACTCTGAATGTTAGTGAAGAAACCCTATTACATAAAAAAAAAAAAAAAAAAAAAAAAATGCGATGTTAAGTTTTTTTTTTATATTCTTAGTAAATTATTATAGTGAACTTAAGTGAAATGTTAGCTATGGAAGAGTGGCTTTCTCTGACGCAGGTGCTACCTGCACTTACTAGAAGGAGTCAACCCTTAATTGTAAGCCTACTTTGATACTTAAATAAACTTTTTTCATTTTCCTCTTCAATTTATGTTGAGAATTGTTGTATTTACCTGCAGCTTTATCTTTCTCTGCTTTGTCTTTGTCCTTGTCCTGAGCCCGCTCTGGCGGCGGCGGGGGCGGCGCGTGCGTCTGCTGCGCTTGCGACGAGCTGGTGTCCTTATCTCCACCCCGAACTGATTCCGACGGAGGTGTTGTCTCTTCTTTCACTGTGCCATTTGTATTTACGTCGAGGCAAGAGACTGTAGGAAAAAAAAGAAAATGTTTTAGTAAGATATTTTGAAATCAAAAAAAAAAAAAAAACAATAAATAGGTAAACTTAGAGGTATTTAAAACATTAAAATTAATCCTACCACCACATTTAGACACAAGCACAAGTATCTGAAAATGTTAAAAGCAATATATCTTCTGAGGTTTTTGTTACAAAGAAAGTGTATTATAGGCCCTTCAAATTGAAGCCAGTACCCTTAGATTTTACATGAATTGCAGGATACAGATAAATTAAGACCTTTGGCTTAGATTTTACCTAGAAGTCAAGGTTAATAAAATATAAACAAGTGGAACTTACTAAGTTTCTTATGGTCTGCGTCAAGAGATCTCTGTTTATTGTCAATGAGGTCTTGTGTCAACTGCACAACTTGAAGCTTCTCATCACCGATCTCCTGTGCAGCCACCAGAGCGGCCTGTAGACGCAACGCAGCTCTCCCTCGGCGGCGCTCCTCTGTGTTTGCCCCAATGCAAACTGCGAGATGTGTTTCAGCATCGCGTATACATTCTGTATAAGGTAATAATAATTTTCTTTAATGTTGAGAAATGTTCCAGATACAATAGAAAACATATTGTTTGGGGACCCCCACCACTGATGTGACAGATATTATAATGCCAAATTATAAAAAATCAAAACGGACAATTTTCTTTAGTTTTACTGGTACATTTGTCTACTCTATAAGATTGGACAGCTGTGTTAAACAAACTTTATAGACACATTGCCCATTTTTTGCAGTTAAAGCATAAAATCACACAACAAAATATGATTAAATAATTACGACATATTGTATTTAATTATGAAAAGGACTAGAAGAAAGCCATTGAGAAAACAACCTCTAATATTTTTACACATTTCAAGGTTAGGTTTTAAAAATGTAACTTTTTATACAGTATGAAGCCATAGTTCACTTAATTGGTTAAAGAAACTATGGAATATGGAAACGTTTAAGTTAGCTGCTAAGGTTTACTTACAGTGGTATTAAATGGCCATTGTTATTAAAATCAATGGTCAATGAAAATTGTTAGCTGTCATCCAAAACTACGAAGTAACCAATGAATTATTGCAAAAAACATTCCTATTTGCTTACACTCTCTAGTAAAAGGTTTTTTCTGACAAAATAATGCCACATAACGATGCGATCTAGTCGTATTAAACGTCACTTCGCTCAATATGTCCAAAAATGTTTTCTATTCATTAAGTTTTTCCGGAAGATTACGACGGAACTTATGTTTAGATGCAGATTAGAAGAATACGAAGTAATTAAGGAAACAAATGTTATTTTGGTACCGCGAATGCAAAGCTATACAATCTATAGACATATCTTATAGCGAGTGACAAACGTCAACACAGATTTTTCAAAACCGTTGGATGAATTACATGCAAGTTCCATTGCAATGAGATCAGTTTATAACGAAAGATAACATAAAGAACTATGGAAATATTGAGAATTACCTCTGTATGTCACGTCGAGTTCTCGCAGACGAGATAAATGTCGCTGTAGGTCGTTTGGAAGATTTTCCACACAGTCCAAGTAATTTTCTACGTAAGTTGCTGATAGCAACGCTTCAGTAGAAGTTTGGTTCAACATTGTTGAAATTATAGCATAGTTTTCATTATCAGTATGCAATAAAATGTGAATTAATTTACTTTCCAAGCCAATAACAAGTTCACTGCTCAACAGCCGTCAAGCATCATGACCGTTCGGAAATTGCCAACGCAATTTGACATTTTGACAAGCGAATGGAAATGTTTTTAGATGCGTTCAGAAACACATTGAATTAAAAAAAAAAAAAGAAATTGCATGCATTCTACGACTTTTGTTGACTTCGCAAACAAATAGAGACTTGCAAGTAAATATAGAATAATAATAATCTTATTTTAGCTAAGGTTTTTGCTCGTCTCGGATTTAATAAAATATGAGTAAGTAATGTTCGATTAATGTTATCTGACAAATTCTGAGTTTCAAAATTTTACAAATTTTGAGGTAAGTAATCTCAAGTTAACTTACTTACCTCATAATTATATCTCAATGAGATTTAATAACGAAACGGGTTAGACTTTCACAAAAGTATTTTTTAAATGTAGTAGAAAACTTGCTCTCCTTCATCTCCTTAAAAAAACCGTTGATCTCACTTCGTCATTCAAAATCAAAATATGCTTTTCCGTGGCTTTATTCATAAATAAAGGCCTCAAAGATTTACTATAATGAATCGTCACGCGTCAGACATGTATTATAGAGTATTAACTATAAAGTGGCTCCTGTGGCTCACATTATTGTGGTTGCAATGACAAAAGCCTTTAGTTTCACTATCTCTGTAACTTTTGGCTATGCCCTTATTGTCCATCCGACAAAGGTGACGTGAGAACTTGTGATGACTGGACCGGTGCATTGAAGGTGTTCCTGTGCCCGTCCCGCTTGCCACCAACGCCATGTTTTGTACCAGCATCCAAGTTTGGCCAGAACCTGTCTTGATTGACAGTGAAACCCGCTTTAAATCGAATTATGGTATCATAACATTTCAGTATTTGTATGTTTGCTCATGATGTTATTCCTCTTTACTGAGCGTAGTGAGTAAGTAGTATGTGCCTACTTGTAATTAGGTAGGTACCAATAAGTGCATGCCGCATTTTGATCCAAGGTTCTCACATGTAACGCAGCTTTTAAAACTCGGCAAATATAGCTAAGTCAAGGGTATCATTATGTTTTGCTTTTTCGCTTCCAATTGTTTTGGTTATACTTGGACCCTTCTAGTTTTCGAGTCAGACTTATGATTACTCAGCTTCAGCTTTCAGAGAAACTGGTTTGTGTCATTTGTGCCACTTTATGTCACCATTCTGGGCTTGGTAGGAAATGATAAATCCACATTATTTATTCCAATTGCAACCGGGCCCACTTGAACACCTACTAAACTCACCCACGCGTTCTTTGTCATAAACAGAAATTGTAAACGGCAGTTCGCCATAACCACCCGTAGTACTGGCACGCAAATCAAAATACACCATTTGAAGTACTAATCAGTTTGACATACATCAAAACGGAAAAGTATTGAAAGAGCCGTTTTTTTGAACGGCTTTTTTTCGTGGACCCGCGGACAAAATTTGCAGTAAAATTAGCATCGTGTTGTGAAGTGTACACCAATGTCATCCACGCTAATCTTCGTGGGGCTGCCAGAGGATTCGAAGAGTTCCATTACAAAGTATGTCTATATCTTTTTTTTACCATTACACTAATATTATTATGATGCACTTGATAATATTATACATTTAAGCTACCTACTGTGCTATCTATGCTATGTATGTAAGTATGTGTGCTATGTGTATTGTGTTGTGATCTTCACAATTCGAAACCCTATACATTTATGAAATTCTTTAATAAACTCGTAAAGACATGATAATATTATTCAAATCAATAGAGAATTACGTTTATACTTGACCTATAAAACGTACAAGGAATTGTATCGGAATACCTAGGTATCAACTATCAAGCTTTTCCAGAGTGCGAAACGCCTGATTGTTATGACAACGATCCTGCTTAATGCACCATAAGGTAGAATAAGGTTTAAGGGGCTCAGTAATAATATTGTCTACTTTTACGACTCGTATGGTGATAATCTTTACCACTGCATAACATGCACATGTTTATTGTACCTGATACAATCTGATAACAAAAGTTCCTTCTTCAATCATTAAGTTTTAACAAACTTAACAGTTTTCTAGGACATTTTATAAACTTAATCACAGAAACGAATTGGAGTTAGTTTACAAGAAGGGATGATGTTTTTTCACTATTATAGTCAATCCCATGGTCCACCATGGTTCTTAGTTCACCCAGGTGTACCAAGGGCAATTATTTCTTCCCTTAGTTCACCCCAAGATAACTGGGTGTACCAGGGTCTTTTCTTTTTTCCCGTGGCTCACCCTAGTTCATCTGGCTGTACCAGGGGTAAATCAGTAAATAATTATTTTCTTTTCTAAGCATTGATGCATATAATTGTTAAAATATTACCCAATCTCTTCATTTACCATTGCAAAGCGTGGAAACAATTTTCTCCTATTTACTTCTCTAAGCAAATCTGCACATCCTACCGTTCGGGCGTCAGAAAATGGCCACCATACCCATTAAAATAACCTTCATCAAGAAGAAAGTGTTTAGTAGAGAGAGAAAATATGGCACGGATGGCCCTTCAATGTAACGATGTGGATGTGGACGGGGCTCAAGGGGAATATCCTGGGGTAGACACCACCACGGGCAAAAAAGCGGTTGCCCCGGTAATCTAGAGGGTTTGAGACTTTTAGAAAGGACATGAAAAAGTGATATTACAATAAAGACTTTCTGTGACAAACCCAATTTCACCTTAAGGGGGGGTGGGAGTACATAAAAGAGGTTATAGACCGACAAACTTATCTGTTCCGGTGGCGGCGTCGCTACTGTCTATTTAGAACTGTCATTAAATATCGTTTTTGCATTGTATTTCACGTAGTTCCAATTTTGGCCACCGGAACAGATAAGTTTGTAGGTCTGTATTATGCGACGTCCAAATATGGCGCCGCGCTCGCACATTTCGTAGTTTTTTAAACATAGTAAACGAGACACTGATTTTATCAAGTCAAACTCTGCGAATTTATCTGTAAATATTTAGTGGCTATAATTGAGTGAAAATTCAAATGTTAATTGGCAGGAGCTTAGACATAAAATACGAAAATCGTTAAAAAAAGGGGTTACTTTGGGATTTTTTTCTATCGAGTGAAGTTTTTAAAAACATGTAATTGAATGCGATTTTAACTAGATCAGATCCTTAACTGATACATATATTTTTTTTAGAATTGAAAACACTGATTTGTATGTCTCAGGTGGCTTTTAAAAACCATACGCGCGGCATCTGCGGAACTACACAGCCTTAACGCTAAATAATAAGTACAGTCAAAAGCACGTCAGACGTAACACTTTGGACTTTGTACTGCTCTTATTTTGGGGGCATAACAATGACGTTCAATATACAACTAGACACCCAATCTCTAAGAAAAACTCCTCAAAAAACGTCCGACTGGCTTTGACACTGATGACATTAACACATTCGTTCAAATTAACGTCTTATCTCGTGGCATTTAGTGTTTAATGTCAATTGTATACAACTAAACGAAAACTCTGCCCAATAGTCGGGTGGGCAGACTTTTGCTTCGGACAATATTTGAGCGTGATTGTGAGTCTAGTTTTAGCTATTAGCGAACTGCAAGTGTTACCCGTGATGTGCTGTTGACCGTACTTAGGTGCAAAGATATTATAATAACAGTTATTAAGTTTTATAACTATATAAGCTCAGTAGAATCCCGGTTCATTTTACGTGGGCACATGCGATAATATTTTAGTAACAAAAGACGGAAATAACTTCTTTTATGGATATTATTTCTAGCGAAGATTCTCCGAGTTATGATGTCCTCATAAAAGTTACGAAGCGTAGGTACCACGCGTAAATATATTTTAACGGGAATTTATATCCTTATAAAATATATTAAAATGACCATATTTGTTATATAAAAAGATTTATTCCTGGATATCTATCTACTAACATAATCTCTTATGTGCGAGCGAAATTAAAATGTATTAAAAATTTGCAGCTTGAAAAACAGTGATCTGAAACTTGGGCTTAAATACGGAGGTCGGAGAATCAGGTGTTCGTTTCCAAATAAATATATGGTGATAAATAAATAAATTGGGAACAGATGATTATTATTATAACAAAAGAATTTAAAATTATAGAAAAAATCAGAATCACGTCGCCAACATGTAAACTTTACAAGATGTAAATCTCTAAAACCTCATTATTGAACTTTCCTATAAATCACCCTATGCAAATGGCTCCTGGCTTGTGACGTACAGCTGGTTAACAGCTGGTAAAATGTATCTACGCAAAAATCTTTGTTCGGCAGCCACATTAATAATATACCATAATATATAGGTACTTGGCTTACGCTATTACGTGGGGTGCAACCAAGGTATAGTTCTATCTTAATTTAGGTAGGCACTGGATTGTGTTCAACATTGCAATTAATATTCAAACAGCTCGTTGTGAGGCGCCAGCTTCTGCGTCATTACCTATGCGGTAAGTAGGCATTGCAGCCTAGGTCACAACTTCTCAAACTAAAGACTTACTTCCTATGCACATTTTCAATGACACAATTATTGCCTTTGGATTCTTTTCAAGGTTAGCACACGTAATTTTAGCCTTATTTGTACTTTAAAAGAACTTTTCTATTTAGTAACTTAATAGTAATAAAAAATTGCCTGGTATTCTTCATCAGTGTTTTATCACAAAACCAAAGAAAATCATATTTATTTAAATGTTCATTTTGAGTATACAGTGATTTTTGCCTAGAGATGAGTCAATCATGGGATTCTTTGACTTACTTAGACAATTTTCAATTTTTCCGTAATTATTTACTGCCCCTTACCCTCCTTTGGGTAGTACGGAAATCATTGTAAGAAGACGGGCGTTATAGCCTGTGTTGAGAAACACTGCCGATAAAATTGAAGGTGTAGGCTGGTCCAGATTTATACGGATTGGGTCGTAGGCGGCGCTCGCGCACTCGCCTTGAGCTCTCCCCAATTAAGGTAAACGACAGACTTGTTATGTTTTAGTGCTTCATTTGCTCAAATTAGGCTTATTGGGCAATGCTTCGTAACAACAAGTGTACCTGTGCGTGGTCAACTTTTAGTGTTCTAGTTTAGCAAAGATTTTTGCCGAGAATCGCTTGCAGGATTCGTGCGCGATACAGTGGATTTGCTTCTGCGATACTCCGATGCGTTCAAGCGAATTTCGACAAAAATGTTCGCCGGTCTTGTGCTTGCCACAAAAGGACAGATTGCGGGCTAAGTGGACATTGTTTTCGAGACCTTTCCGGGCACTAGGTGTTTCGGTCTGTTATTACGATTACGACACAGCTTTGTCCCGCAACAGTCGGACAATTTTCTTTGATAATTCGCTTCGCTAATTCGCTTGCAATTGCAAGGAACAACGGTATCGAACAATAGAATTGTATCCTTTCATTTGTCGACGGCTGAACCTACCCACGATTCGATTCGTTCACTTATTAGGCAAGTTGGTCCTTTCTCCTCAATTTTATTTTATCTTCTATTTTAGTTAATGCAACAGGTTCTGCGCAAGCGCAGGGTCTCCTGCTAAGGTTTAGGCGCGGCAGGAGAGGGGAGGCAAGCAGCCGGAAAACCACCGTCAACCCGTCGTTAACCGCTGCGATAAAAAAATAGTCACGCCTGGTCTCGTTCATAGGTATTTGAAGTATAATTTAATTTAACAATGTAACACATTTTTTCAGCTTACATAGGTAAACGATCTTTGTAGATCCGCGATCTTAGGCTCGACAGTCACAATCAAATTCAACATAGGTACATAGGCTCATAAGTAAACTATCAGCATGGAAAAGTCGCAATGCAAGACATATTTTATTTTTATATACGGTAAATAGTAAATACGTTATTTAATCAAAGACATTTAATTTTGTCGATATTATGTTCTTATAATTTTTATTCTCGAAATTGAATAGCATCCTTCCTGAGGTATTTTAAGTACATATTAAGTAACCATTATCTAGAAATACTATTCATTGTTTATAAATCATATAAAACCCTGTTCTTTAACCTCAAGCCAAAGAGCTGTTAATCCACAACAAAAACACAGGTAACAGACAATCTTTCCCGTCCGACAATCCGTATTATCGTCCAGCTAATAATTTACTTAAAGTTCGCAACCTATTCGTTATCCGACCCCAGCTCGAAGATGGTTGGTAATTGTGAATATTACAGCGCATTCCCGCCGCCCTAATAGGATTAGCGGGGCTCAGACTTGGCGGGAGTAGGGTTACGGAGTTCAGTTCGTATGCAAGTTAATATATTTTTTCCTGACACAGAGTCATCTAGCCCCCAAACTAAGCATAGCTTGTACTATGGGTTTCTGACAATAGACATACATTATTATACAGAAACATCCAGACTGATGCAAACAGTCATATTTATATACACAATTGTTTGTACCCGTGCAGCGATCGAACCCGCGACCTCTGGTGTAGCCGATTTCCCAATCATTTTACCTACAAGGCAAAATTTTAAAAATTCGTCGTCAATAAAATGGATCGAGAGCGATTTTATAACTAATCCACCATGTTGATTAGCAGAAATAAACCAACAGAATCATAAAAGTCGGAGACTAATGTCAAACTTGGTCTCCAAAACATAATTAAAAATGGCGTGTCGTTTTAACCTTTACTTCCGGGATCCCAGCGCGTTTTGCTTGTACAACAGATTATGCCATCATTAATAATCATACTGAATTTAAATTATTATTTATAAAAATACTGTTTCACTGTCTAACTTTGGAAGCACCCAGATGAAATTTCCCCTTCTCCAATATAGACGCCATCAAACTGAATGTAAAGAAACTTCTTGCCGGCCAGTATGGGATGCCAACCTTCGCTTTGGTATCGCAGAGATTTACTTTCCTTACCAAAACGCCTCGTTTTTTTAGTGGTAACTTTGTGCCGGTTTTTTTGGACACAGCTCGAGTTTGTGATAACCAATCCGTATTTGGCAAAGCGTGGTGATATAGCCAGACCGATAATTGTAACGATAACTTGATTTTTAACATAGAAGCGTTTGCCCTGCAGTGGGACATAATACTGAGTGGAGCCGTTGTATTGAGCCAGTTTTAAAAAGTTAGGCAGTGGGACGGGTCTTCTGTTAGACAGATGGGCAGCCCTACCTAGTAACAGGATCGCCGCGGTTCCCGGATCACGTTCCAGGAAGCCGTAGGCTTAGTGCAACTGCAACACGACCCAAATGCTTTGTCTTGCGGGGTTTTAACCCTTTCATGTGAAGTCATTACTTTTTGATGATAGGAGCTTTCTTTTTGGCAGTCAGGGTTCTGTGTTGTCTTCAGAAATTAGGTCTAAGGTGCATTTCTGCCTTGCGGAAAACTGAAAACTCCTGTTCCTGGCAGCTTCTACTTATCTTATACTAGCCTTCCGCCCGCGGTTTCACCCGAGCGTCATTTCTTTTTTCAAATATCCCCTTAATATCCCCTTCCCCCCACATTTCCGGAATTTAAAGTACCCTTTGTTCACCAGCGATGGTGTAGCTTTCCAACAGTGAAAGAATCATTAAAATCGGCTCAGTAGCTTCGGAGCCTATTCAATACAAACAAACAAACAATCTTCCTCTTTATAGTATTAGTACCTACCTATAGATTTATTTCATGACTTTCTTAAAGTGGCATAGGTCGCACCAGGGGTTAACCTAAGATCCCGGGTCGGACTGTAAACTTATGATTGGGTTTTTCTGTTCGAGAAAAATATTCAACGGTGTTTTTTTGTAAGATTACAATACAAAAAACAAACACCAAAAAGAATTATCTAATTTGGTGCGTTGTTAAAGTTACGCGCCTACATATATTTTGGCAGTTCATTTTTATTAAACAGATAGTAATGACGTAGCCCTTATAACGCGGCTTATTTAACAGACGACTAACCCCATCCAACACTAACAGAATATCCGGGCTCAAGTTTCGAGAAACCAGAAGGGGCCTTGTCTACGGAATTAGGATCAAATGCGCACGCGCAATAAAAACTTCATCTATTATTTTTATAAACATTAAATAAAAACTCACAATAATGTATTTTTTGAAACATGTTACTCTACTGAAGCTACTGCTCGCGAAGCAAGAAAAATACTTTTGTGTCTTTTAATTTCTAAGCAATATACCTACCAACGAAATCTTCGATTGATGAGACGCTCAATCTTTGTTGTGTTCCGGCTATTCCCGGCTAGCCTACAGTAGTTGTAAATACATATGTAAAAGATATAGAACATTAGTACACAAGAAATGTACTGAATATAGGCGATTTTCTTTTTAGTAAAAATTTTGGAATTGTGCCAGACGGAGTCGCGAAATAACTCCAGATGTAACTGATATAATACCTTATTGAAGTCTTTGGAGTAATCGTGTAACCCTTATTTATTTATGCATAAAAAATAAAAATGAAATGCTAATCCGTTGTCATGTAATAGGCTATAGTTTAGAGCTAGATGACATTGTAACACTGTCTTGTACACATATCAATTAAGAAAGCAAATTGGTAATGAATACAGTCTTAATAATATCATTATGGATGAACTCCGAAAAAGTGAACGGCATTGAGTGACGTGGTAACGAGTACGACATGGTCAAAATCGAAAGTGTATGTGATTATATGCCTGATTGCATAAAGGCAGTCGTGGCCGAGCGGTTAAGGCGTCTGACTAGAAATCAGATTCCCTCTGGGAGCGTAGGTTCGAATCCTACCGACTGCGAGTGTGCAATTTATTTGTTTTTTATTTCTATTAAGATCGGTTTTTACTCGATGGAAGGATAAGATCAAGACGTATTTCTATACGATACATTTATCAAAAAATAAAGCTAGCTCTATTACTATTGCAGATCGTATATTTTCATAACAAGACTTTGGAAACGCTAATTAACTATATTTAAGACGAAAAAGACGTTTAATGGCTAGAGAATTTCCTTGTTATTATAGTATTAAGCCTATTAATGTCGAATTGCGGTGCAAAGGCCACCATAATTGCAATTAAGTCGTAGTAACTGTAAATGGAAACTTGCTGAATCGACATGCATAATCGTATTTGGGTTAGTATGATTAGGTAAAAGCTTAATGTTCGTATGGATAATTCAAAATTATATGGCCCATTTTATCATTGTAACAACGGGGGTTATTATTTGCCCAAATATTTTAATCTATATCAAAAATCTTTATTTATGAAGGCATATAAAAATCACTTGAATCATCAAAAATTAGATTATGAAAAATAAATATAACTATTTATTATATACCATCATACAAAATGTACGAGATAATATTAAATGTCATAAGACTCTATCACCGTGGTTCAGAGTGGTGCTCCTGCCGAAAAGGCACTGGCAAGAAACTCAACTAAAAAATCTTTTCCATCGCCAAGTTTGTTTACAAAGTCTTTGATACCAAATCATACAGTTCGCAGGAATATTACGTTGTGGTACCCGCGACTACAAATCCTGCAGTCTTTATTGTGAATATGTGGGATTATTATTTTCGGAATATTATCAGGCATCAAGTCACTATTTCCATTAAGAAAATTCATTTAAAAAGGCGTGTTCGATAGATAATTTTTTCAGTACCTGTACCTGCCCATTTTTTTTGCCTTTACATACGAACTTTTTCAAACACTAATATTCGAAAGCTTCTTGCCTTAATAAACGTGATGTTATAAGGAAGTATGTATTTATACGCTATTTGTAGAGTGTCTAGCTCACAGAGATCCATTGGTCTAGCTAGAGTATGTAGCTGTCTGTGGTAGCCCGGCTTTTTCCTCTGCGTGGATTTAATTGCGTTTTAGTTCAAACTTTTGTAAGAGACAAACACCCCTTCGCAGGCTTCTTGCGTTAACAAATGTGTCAGTAGGAAGTAGGTACGTATTAGCTTTTGTAAGGTGTCTAGAACTACAGAGCATGTAGCTGTCTGTGGTAGCGGTGCCGGTGGGTAGCGGTGGGCAGCGACAGTCACGCACGAGGCGCGCGCCGCGCCCTCGCGGAAACCGCCGCGCTACATGCTCCGTTGCGCCTGCGCACAGCCCGCCCGCCTCTGCGCGGGAGTAGGGAATCGAACGTATTGAAAATGTCGATTGTACTTTTTTTGTCTTCTGAGTCTTCGCGAATCTCTAAAGTTAAATAAAATAAATAAATAAAAATATATTTATTTTCTTCCACAGAATTCTTTACATTTTTGGCTGTTAACACATAATGTTAATAACACTTTTTTGTTAAATACAAAATGTTGATCAAGATCTGTGGGAGACTGGCGCCTAAAACTAAGCCTATTTAAAATAGGTTTGATTTCATTAGGTCAACTCACCAGGCCTGCCCTCGGAAAAAAAAAAGTGATCAAGGATTGTATAGTAAGTCGTCCTGCCTAGCATTACCTCTTATTATATTGTTCATCCATGGTGGGTTCTGGGCTCAATTCTCCAGTCCAGCTAACTTTGTGTCGGTTCTTTTTGAACACAGGTCGGGTCGGGATTACCAATCCTCACTTGGCAAACTTGGTGATTTAGCCAGTGCCCATCAATGGAGCGATGACTTGATTTCAATGATGGATTTTATTACCCTGTAGTGGGAAAACCATGCTGCAGACAGCTCCTGTTTTAAGTGGGCCATCTCTACCGTGGAAGTAGGAAGGTCTTATTGTTAAATAACTCGTAAACGGTCATGCACCAGACTTCATTACGGTGTGTCTCTAGGGCTTTTTCCATTGAAACATCATTCAATATCCGTTAAATCTTTTCTGATTTTTGAGCATGAAAATTTTATACTATACTGGCTCCCAGAACAATGCAAATGTTATCGTGATTGATTTAGGAGCAAAGCTGAGTACGAGATAATGCTATATTAATTACTGATATCTTTAATTTAATCTGTTGCATCGTAGCTTATCTCGTTATTTTTTTTATATTAATCGAATTAATTTTGGAATAACACGACAGTAAAGGAGATGTCCAAAAATGTATGGAACAAAAACCCAGAATCGACAGGAATGAAATGTAAATCAATGGATTGACATTGAAATATAATATAATGTTACCAAGGGGGCAACCCTGAAATCGTTATAGTATAGGAGCTAAAAGCAAAACAAAATATGTAAAAAATTCGTATAAAACAGTAATAAAAATTAGTTTGTCGTTGTTTTAATGTTGTATCACTTTTGTTGTACATGATAATTATCATCAACACATTTCACAAGCAACAGCAACATAATAACAACATCATATTAAATCACAACATAGCAAAGACTCTGTTTTTGGCCCATACACACTACAATTGTTTGAATCGTTATAGTACTGTGTGTATTATTGGTAATTCTGGCAAATATAAAAAAATTGGTATAGTATAGGAGCTAAGAGCCATGTTGTGGGTAAGAATAATGTTGTTAAACATTTATTTCTATAATGTAAGTCTTATTTTGATAAGTTTTAATGATATGCATAATTATAATAACAATGATATTCACACCCACAACATAACGAATTTTTATTATTTTTAAACGATTTTTAACTTAGTTTTTTTGGCTTTTAGCTCCTCTACTATACCAATTATTATTTTATTTGCAATCTTTAGCCACAAAATTACGATTGTAGTATCCATGGGCCAAAAGAAAAAATATATACAAGAAACAGTCTTTTTTATGTTGTGATATAAATGCTGTTGTTATTATGTTGCTGTTGCTTGTGAAATGTGTTAATGATAACTATCATGTATAACACACGTGATACAACATTAAAACAACGTTATATTAAGCAACAACTTGATGTAAACTTATTTTAATTATTGTTTTATACGAATTTCTTACTTATTTTATTTTGCTCCTAGCTCCTATACTATAACGATTTCAGGGTTGCCGCTTTGGCAACATTGTATTATATTTTAATGCCAATCCATTGGTACACATTTCATTCCTGTCGATTCTGGGTTATTTTTTGGACATCACCTTTGTAATGACCTACACTTTTATTTGAAAACTCGATCGCACATTTGGAAATGACTCCAGCGAAGCTACACGTTACGCTGACTCTACTAGTAGACACGTCTGCACCTGGATAAGATAGAGAACATGGAGTAGTCCCTATCAAATCTCGATAGGACAGCATTTTGATGCGATCGAAGAGAGATCAGGTGCAAGAACAAGATCTTTACGTGATTTCCTAGGTATGGCGGATTTGATTAAGCAAGTACTTCCCTAACAGATATACAATATCCGTCCGACCCCGGGGATTACATTTCATAATAATCTACTACTGCGTCTAATATCATCTGTTGTTAGTTTTTACGTCTTAAGCCTCTGCCTCCAATTTCGCGGAAGCGGGAGCGGGCCAGCACGCACGTTGACCAGGGCTCGGGGCGGTTACGAGCTGTCACGAGCGCGAGCGGTGCGATCCTGTCAAGCGGTGACCACCCGCACTCGCTCCCGCTTCCGCGCAATTCGAGGCCTTATACTGTAGTTGTAAATGGACGGCGCGTCTTCCGGAGCGTTCCTTTGATCGGTCGGACTTGCCCCCTTTACGATATCTGTTAATTAGAGTCCACACAATGCTCATAGACCGATAGTGTCAATTAGTGCCCGCTGTCCGATCGGCCTTTGTTTATACCCGACTGGAACGTACAAATTGGTTGGATGATTTTATTATGGTTAAAGAATTAGTTCGTGTAATTGGTAGAGTGTGCATATGCGTGTGTACACTTCTTATTTATTTAATTTCATATTAGAAAGATGGAAGAATCTTGAATGTGAATGTTGGTAAAATATTACTTGGTGGTATACTATTGTGTTGGTGAGAATTTGACAATTTGACGATTTGCGAATTTGACTGTTTGCGACCGCTTGACAATATGCGCCTAAACGCAAATTGTCAAATTAGCATTTTGTCAAGCTATATTAAAAAAGTTAGCAGTACTTTAGATTTTTGAACAAAGCGGAGATACGTGAAGGTCGACCCCTATAATATGGCAAGTGAGTGACCTAGTTACCAACCATTGTTGCAATGACCTGATTCAATTGATCAGAGGCCTTTTCATTATAGCCTTATTGTTATACAAAATATTTACTAAATACTGCTATAAATACACTAAAATGTTCTAATAAAACACCTTATTTGGGGCACTGTGAAAATCTCGGAATAAGACTAATAAATATTAAGAACGTAATAAAGCAATAATTTTCGAATATTATAACTTAATATTTATTAACTGTAACGTTAATGAGTCTCCGTCGCATTTTTGCTGTCACCTCGTAAAGTTGTGGCTTCAAATTGGCGGTCGCGAATTTATTGCGCCGGTGATTAATACCGATTCGGGTTAAAAGATCGATATCATAGTAAATGGATAAATAATGGCTGCAACAAAAAACAACTGTCACTTTCACGAGCGAAATAAGATCGCAAACTGTTGGTCACCGTGACGTGGCGCTGGGATAATTGGTCCTATTATATTTGATGACCACTGTTATTACCATCGACCGGTTTAGCTTGGCACGTTAAGTGAGATGTGATTGTTTTCTGTCGGAGGTCTTGAGAGACTGGTGGTCGGCGTGGCCAGGGAAATGACTAAGTTTCACCTGCACTAATGAGGCGTAATGGAGATGCGGTTTCATGCTACCGTGGCGTCGCCCGGGGGCGGCTGTCTTACCCGGCATTACCACTACCTAATCATTTGCTAATGGTCGCAGATGATTGATTTTTATGTACTCAAGCGGCTCCAACTATCGGGTAAAACGTTATATTTGACAGGAAACATTGCGGGAAAACTTAGCTCAGAGATTGTATTTTAAGTAACAGTTACAGAAAATACAAATTGATTTTACAGTCAATGATTATGGTTTAGACAAAGTTTTGCCGCTTTACTCGGGGAAATTGCCTTGTCATATCAGACCGAGGATTAGAAGCAGTTAAATTTCACTCCAATAGCATTCTTATAAGCTCAGAAATGTTTTATTGGATTTTGAAGAGTTACAGTTTACTTAATAGTGTTAATCCGATTCTGAATATTTTCTTTCTCTTAGCCTGACTGGCAGATTTGGGAGCGAGCAGAAACCTTAGAGAAAATATACAAAAGCCACAAACCCACAAGAAACACTGAATTTCGCCGTACGAATGAGATACCACTAAATGAATGAGTTACAAGTTTTCAACACACTTATTACTGCATCTTGCGTTCGCGGTAACCTCTAAAGAGCATGATAAAAATGATCGTCTATTTTTTGGTAAGAAATTACTCCGCACAAAATAAGGCACGACGTCGCTACTCTTACCTTGTCTTGATATCCGATTCCTTTCCGTCATAGTCCATTCTTTTTATAACCGCAGGCTAGCTAAACCTGTATGCGGGACTCGAGACTACAGCATCAATAGTTACTAAACTCCCCCGGTTTCTCCTTTCCATCCGATTAGGAGCCATTCCTAGTCCTTCCTACTCCTAACCTAACCGTTTCTTCCCTAGGACCCTGTCTGCGTCGGAGTGCCAAAGCGTGGACGAGTTCGAGCATACAAGCATCACGAGCGCTGAGCCGAAACGCGGGTAAGAGATACATTTTATAAGAGACTAAGAATGTTTAGTTATGCTACCTCCGCCGGGCGCCAGCAGAAGAGCTAGACCCAAAAAGTGATGGCCGCTTGGCGCCGTGGCGGATGACATGGTCTCATCACAGGGGATGCACCAGACCGTCCGAAGTGAAGGCGTAAACGTAGGAAATCGGGCCCCGTAAGAACGCAACTGGGACAACCCGAGGGCCGAGGGTAATAATGACTGGCTATGTGGAAATGGACCAGAATAAAAACTTATATGAATTTAAGAATTTATCCCTGATTCCTATAACACACGGGCTTGTCGTAAAGTGCTTACGCGAATCAAGTACGTACGGATTCTATCACGTAAGTAATGGAAACATCTTTCTGTATTCACAGACTTTGAGTCATTGTATTCTAATGCGACTTTTCTAATTACTTTTGCGGAATTACTATGGAATTAGCATGATTATACTAGCAGCAGGATGATTAACGATTTGAAAAAAAGATATTACAGCGCATAGATTTTTCCAAATAACCTTCAGACATAAATGACGCTGTCTGGATTATTTTACTATCAACCTCCTTACGTAAAGTCGTCAAAGCATGTGACATTGTTAGTTTCGGCGAAGCACCGCGCTCTCCCGGAGTGGTACCGTCCTGTTCTCGACCAATTTCTATGCGATCGATAAAACAAATAATGTTCGCGTGATTGATGAGCTTCGATGAAAATGCGAGAATGCGCGATTGTTGTTGCAGGACCGATTGTGCTCTGACCTGGATCGGAAACCTACATAACGAATTGGGGGTTCTTTAGTTGTTAATTTTGCGGATTTTAACTATCTAGGTTAGACTAACGGCTTATTAGTTTGGCTTTAACAGACAGATCGGATGAATAAAATCGGTTAATAGGCAAACGGTTTCGAGTTGGTTAAAGTAATTCTGAATTTCATCGAGTTTTTTCATTAAAGTAATGATTCTCAAGTCACAGTTAACAAGAATTATATAATAAATGTTTGAAGAGAGTCTGTGTACAAGACAAAAAACTCATGCGTTCATATTTCAAGACAAAAAACTCAGCGTTATTCTTACTTATTACACCATTCGTGTCTTAGAATCAGATAAAAGGTCAGAGGAGCTAGATAGATGTAATAAATGACGAAAGGGCTGAATGAATTGACGTAATTAGTTAAATGCACTGAGAACTCCTGGTCTGAAGCACTGGTCGTTATCAGGCTGCCCACACCAGTAATTGAATGATCCCTTCCTGCACAATTAAAAAGTCGTTGTTAATCGAGGAGAGAGTAAAAGTCAATTGGTTGTCCACCATTAGTACTGAGGGCTAGCGGTAATAGCTCATTATTGGAGTCGGATGTCTTTGATAACATGTTTGTTCGGAATGTGCAGATATTACAGGGCCCTGCTATTTTAATTTCAATTAACTGGGTGCACTTACGAGGTGGTTATTGCATTAGTGCTGGGATTTTCAAGTTCCTTCTGCTACTATGTTGCCGGATCTTTAATAGAGGCTGTGGATGGACTTTCACTAGCTGCATTTCAGACGATTATAACATATTATGTCGTATTTTTATTCTAAAGAAAGTGCAATTATATTCCTCATGGTTATATAATTTTGAAAAACCACTTCGTGGGAAAAAAATAAGATGTATACATAAGCAAAACAACAAGGCAATAATTGATATATTTGGATTTATTTGATACAGCAACATCTAGCTCGGAACCTGATAAAGCTAGAGTATAAGAAGAACACAGGACCGATACAAACTGACATGTTTATGCTCCATATAGTAGCAGATTTCTAACCATTAGTAATTACCAAATCGGTTATTCGATCATATCAACATTGACGGTTTCCTCGAACCACCGTTTTTGAGTTTTAGTAAGAGATGAATTTGCTCCGTCCAGAAGAGTAAAATACCTTATACGTAGATAACGTATTTGGAAAATTAAATGAGTTCTTCCTAAACCTTCTCACAGAAGGGTCAGGAAGTAAACGAAATTATTGTCACTATAAACATTAAAGAGTCATAACATGAGAAAGAGTTATGCGTAACTAAATCTGCGACAAAATAGGATAAGTCATTATCACCTTCATTGGCTTCATTATACATTTATTGGTTGATGGCAATGATGTTTTCGCTTATAACATATCTGCTTTTGTTTTTATATAATATCATTGGTTGATGGCCATTAAAATTTACGGATTGCTAATTTTTAACACTCGTCACATAGAAAAATAAAGTAATTATTATTCGTTAGTATAACATAAATAATTAGTTTTGTCGCTAATTTGTAGATTTAAGTTTCTAAACAGCAAAAATTACACTTTTTAACAAAATATTCGTCAAAGTAACAAATCCAATACCTTCATTTCGGACGAATACCTCTTCAAAGATAGACTTCGACTTCCTTCAAATTACGTATGCAGATTTATAGCAATGCAATAGTTTGTAAGGCAGTAATAGCTTGTAGTTACTATCGCCGCTCGTGACCGGCCCAGCACGTGTCCGTCGAAACAAAACGCAGAACCGAGCGGAGTCGCTTCGGAACGATCTGTCAGTAATGTAATCATTGGCCCGTGAGGTTTGAGAGAATGCTTTACATCACAGAACACTACTTTACATTGACAGCTGACGTTGCGGTTTTGGTAAGAGCTGATTTATATGTATTGGCTATTTAGGGAAGTCTAGGGACTGCAATCAATTCTCGACAAATCTCCACGCGATTTAGACCCCTTTCTGAAGAAGACACAGAAGTAAGTCTAGGGACCGCAAGCAAGTAGATCTTGCTGGGGAAGGCGCCGCGCTGTCTAAGTGTGGATAATGATGACTGATTTTAAGATTAAATTCGCTATTTACTTGTTATCAGCAATAAAGTACAGTCAGTAGCTACCGATAGTACCGATTAGCTAACCACCTTCCTAAATCTGCCAAACCAAATTCAAAAGACAAAAGTCAAAATATTTAAATAAAAATTTACTAGCCTTATCTAACTTTGCAGTTTTTTTTAAACTCAGTTTTCAGTTATTACGGAAAGTACCAGTGGATGTTTATGTTTATTTTTTATGAATTGAAACTAATATCTAAGGTCGTTCAAATTATGAAGTAATACTGAAAACTCAATGACGTTCTAAACGTCATTGTGAAAACTGAAAAATTGGCGTCACAACTCTCAAGGCAAACTGTTGAGATCTTATTTCTGTTTAGTCTTTTGTTTAAAAGCCTGCATTGTATTTCATTCACTGCAAATGGTCGGTGCAGGGCTCTTAAATATTTATGGGCCCGAAGGTACGTTTTGCGGACAGCGCCCGCGCACTTGACGCCGCTTGCGTGACGTCACGACCGCATTGACTTGCGCAGGAGTTATGAGGAATTGATGAATAGCTGACACTGGCTCCATTTGTATCTGGCCGAGTGGTTTCTACTTTGTGATCGTTAGAACTTGACAGAGCTCGGGATTCGTAGACGCGGGCAGGTGAAACTGTTTGTTTAAAAATATGTGGTACAGTCAATGAGAGGTGAACGTTGCGTTTTATCTTAAGTAGGGCTCTCACCCGGCTATTAAATCCAATTTTGAGCTTCTGGAGATCCATGAAATGTGGTAATCGTCGTGAGTTCGTATAAGAAAGAGAATCACATTTCAGTGGGATATGGGATATGTTAGGAGACGCGAGCGAAAGCGGAATAGTAGTTAATTGAAATACATAGTTGAGTTTTTGTGTCATTTTACAAAGTTTCTATTTGTGTTCTGAATAAATCGTACGCACTAAAGAGTCAAGACCAGAGGTCGTAATAATATTTATAGTAAAGTAATATTAATAGTCCTGGCTCGCGGGCGCAATTAAGTCATAATTAAGATCTCACCGCGTATGTGCGAAGATATATCGCGGCTTCTCATTGAAGTTTCCGTACTTATAATCCATATCTAATAAAATATATATGCAATTAGTGTTACTTGTATATTAATCAATATCCTCTTGCCCTGGTTTTTTATCGCGGTCGGTGTAATTTATTTTTGGTAGAAACTAGTAATATCTCTTATGAGCTGATTTTATGGGGTTTGATACTAAGATTAATAAAAGTTAATGTTTTGTTTTTAAGAAGAGAGCTGTTCGTGTTTTGGTCTCAAAATTAATTGCTATAAACATTCATTAGTAAAGGAGAAGACCGGCTCCCATACAATCTTGGGCCTGGCGATACAAGGCTGTAACTTGGCCTATATTTTGTTCATTTAAAGACTTCCTACGAGGCCTATTTTCATTGCGAATTTCTATGGCCAAGTCGGTAAAATATTCTACTGAAAATATTTGAGTTTATGTAACCCATGATCATTTTAAGTAAGAAAAGTGCTAGTTTTTTTTAACTTTTATTAACTCCCGACACAAAAAGAGGTATGATAGTGCCCGTGTATGTTTGCCTGTGGCAACGACCTAGCTCCTAAGCGGATGAACCGATTTTCATGCGTTTTGATTTATTACATTCTTAGTTCTTTTGTTAGGTAAAAAGGCAGTCTGCAGAACAACCAACATTAAACTATGACTATGAATTGACAACATACCTATTATTATGCATATCTAACTACCACACATGTTAATAATGCAAAGGATCTTAATATTATACTTAAATAAATAGGTATAAAAAATATAACGTTTTAATTATATTTTATTCTAAATCATCAGTTCAAAATATTAATATAGTATCCAAAAACTGGGCAGGGATGTTGTATTATAGTTCTTGGTGTCGGGCCCATCACTCTTCTTCCAACAGGCGTCTTCGTATTGTGTTGTGCTGCAACGACCCGTTGCTATTCCACGATACAATTCCACAGCACAAGCCCATGTATATACCCGTAAATCACGCTCGTCAATAGGCAAGATCAGGTTATCCGATGTTCACTCAAACGTATTCATGGGTTGCAGAAAACGATGTCCAAGGTTTATGCAGGGTCAGTTAGAGAGCGATCGGTTTCTGAGTCCGTGAGTAAGCAGGGGTCTTTCAAAAATCAGGAGCAATACAAAGGAACACATTTACTAACACATGAGTACGGAAAACGAAATAAAATCAAAATCCAAAATAACTGATTAAATATAGCTGACACTGACATTACTGACATTGACAATACAGACAATAAAATAGTGCCGTATAGATCCGATTAAAAACACAACTGAAATAAATCGATTTTCGACTCGCTTTTTTGTAATCAACGTTTTAAGGGGGGGTGGGAGTACATAAAAGAGGTATAGACCGACAAACTTATCTGTTCCGGTGGCGGCGTCGCTACTGTCTATTTAGAACTGTCATTAAATATCGTTTTTGCATTGTATTTCACGTAGTTCCAATTTTGGCCACCGGAACAGATAAGTTTGTAGGTCTGTATTATGCGACGTCCAAATATGGCGCCGCGCTCGCACATTTCGTAGTTTTTTAAACATAGTAAACGAGACACTAATTTTATCAAGTCAAACTCTGCGAATTTATCTGTAAATATTTAGTGGCTATAATTGAGTGAAAATTCAAATGTTAATTGGCAGGAGCTTAGACATAAAATACGAAAATCGTTAAAAAAAGGGGTAACTTTGGGATTTTTTTCTATCGAGTGAAGTTTATAAAAACATGTAATTGAATGCGATTTTAACTAGATCAGATCCTTAACTGATACATATATTTTTTTTAGAATTGAAAACACTGATTTGTATGTCTCAGGTGGCTTTTAAAAACCATACGCGCGGCATCTGCGGAACTACACAGCCTTAAGAAGTAAAACTCATTTGCAAATCTAATCAATAGTCTAATTAAGAATCAAACGAACTTACCTAGTGTAGTTTGATTCCAATTATGCGAGGGTCTCAACCGAAGACGATTATTATATTACTAGCAGCAGAACATGAGATGGTGCTATCCTTGTCACACGTTTAGATTTATAACACTTAAAAAGATCTTCTGTCTCCCTCCCCCAACACTCCCACAACCGGGCAACCCGCGGCGCCTGACCTCATTATTTCAAAGTAAATTTTTTGTGTGTCGGTAAATGGATTAGCTTTTATTTTTATAAATTGTTTGTCGGGTTGGGCGGGATGGGACGACATAATCGTCTTCGGTTGAGACCCTCGCATAATTGGAATCAAACTACACTAGGTAAGTTCGTTTGATTCTTAATTATACTTCGGGTCTCAACCGAAGACGATTATTATATTACTAGCAGATGTTTAGAGCATCATTGTAATATTAAGATAAACAATGGAAAATAAAAGATAAGTTAATTTTGTAAACCTAGGGCATATTCAAATAATATGTCTTTTAAATGAATCATATTATACCGAATATGGCTTTAGCGAAATCACTATTATTTATGTACATGACATACTAGGACATTTTTATTATAAAGAAGAAGAAGACAATCGAGGGATCGCTCCAACCAACACCGGTAAGATACCGGTAAGATAAGAAGAAGTAAAGGTGGATGCAGAAGCTGACAGAGGACTGTGAGATACGAATACGCATTATGTATATTTCAATTGATGGCAATATCATGTATATAAAATAACTTTTTTTTTTTTTTTTTTTTTTTTTTTTTTTTTTTTTTTACTAACCCAATATAAAAGTGTCCTTTAATGTACCACAGGTTCTGTATACGTAGTTTTTAATATTCAGCAATTGATATAAATATAATATTATTGCCGCGAATATACGGCACTATAAGTAATGATGAATGGAAGGCCTCATGTTACGAGGTCTCCATCAAATCAAATAATCTATTGTAATTATTAAATGTCTCATTATGATAATGGTCTGTATTGTTTGATCAAAGGCAATGACTTATCAAGTACACTTTTATAGATATATTAGATATATTATATTTTATATAATATAATATTATTATATTTTTCAAAATAAACCACTGGGTGGTGATTTGGTGAAGCCAGTCTATATGTTTATATGCCTTTAATAGCTAGGCGATTTATACAATCATTAGACAAGGAATGATGGTACCTACGTTACATTTTATTGTATATTTTAGTGTATGTATTGTATCACAATATTAAGCAAAACAAATTGGGACAAATTTTATGATTTGCATTCACCAGTAAAGATTATCTATCTAATATGTATATAGCTTGATCTGATGTTAAATGCGTACATATACATAGATTCATTGTAATGTTTGAGGAGTCGACCACTACATCAGAGATCGCGGGATCAAAATCCGCACGGTACAGCTTTTATCGGCCTGAGTGTTTTATTATGTATAATAAAAGTATACATTTTAAAAATAATAATACAAAAATAACAAATTATGTAAGGAACTTTCATCCGATATTTGGCAAGTTTGGCAACCATAGCACAAGCCATGCCCAGTTTAAGGCTATCTGTCTGCTATGAGGTCATTGTCCAAGGGATAGCCAATTTTTTTTTTTTTTTTTTTTTTTTTTTTTTTTTTTTTTTTTTTTTTTTTTTTTTTTTTTTTATGTTTACTTGCCAATTTCATCATTTTCATTTTTGAAAAATGTTAGACTAAGAATTTTAACGTTATATGTAATTAACGAATAAACGACTGGAAATGCAAAATGCAGAGGACAAAAAGCCAATACATTCAGCAAAATACCTAAGTGTATATTTAACGTATTTCTTCTGTTAATTACAGATTTTGTAAACCTGTAGTTATTTTTAAATGAACGTTTTTGCGGTATTATCTATTTTCACAACACTGTTTAGTTCTAGTTCAAGTATACATAGTAACAGTATCATTTCTTATTTTAATTTTTCTTCACAAGCTTATGTTATCGATTATTCGATTTTAGTAGTAAATAATATAGAAAAATAAATCCATGAATAGAATAGAAATATTTATTTAAATGTTTAATGTCTTATTATATTTCTAAAAATATAATAATAATAATAATTATATTGTAGTTAGACATAACCATAAATGTGGTTCACATAACTGTCTAAGAAAAAGGATCATTTGTTAAATTCATTATAGTGATGATTGCAAGACACAAATTTTTGCCGCATTAAAGCATTTCGATTTTCGTTTTCCCCAAACGTTAACTAGTAGAGAATGCTTCTACTGTCAAGTCAGAATTTGTACCCTGATTTTTTGATCAATAAAGTTTTTATAAATAAATAAATTAACTGCCAGTAGTCCTGAGTTCAGTAGATGTTCCAAACTATACACTAAATTACAAAGAAGGTTTTTGTAATTTAGAATAGACGATTTATTATAAATAAGTAATTCGTATCAGAGCGTTAGAGATGCGAGTAACATATTAAATTTTTAGTAAATTATGAAAATTTGCCATAAAATTAATAATCAGCGTATGGACTGTGCCATAAGCTTCCATTTTGTAAAGAATTGTGAAATGTGCCACTTTAATTTTAATATTATTGTACATAATTAAATTTGTCCTTTATTGTGACATAAGTTTCCGCGTAACAGTAATTGTCTTGAACTTAAGATACTTCTACAGATTCTTCTTTATATGTATGCATCTAATCATAAGACTGCACAGTCGTCAGACAAGTCAGTGATCACATAATTATGACAGTTAATTGTGATGTCGCGCAGGTGGAGTGGTGGCCTCTCGGCGTCACTAGCCGCACCCTTGGTGGCTTAACCACTGATGCTCCGCGCTGCGGCACCCCCCTGAAGTTTAAAGCGCCTCGAGTTTGCGTTCCAAACGGGGCTCTATCGTATCTTATCGTTCTGATGATAAAATCAGAACTTTTCTTTCCGACATTAATTTCGAAAACGATAGATTTCGACGAATCTCGGAAATAACAGATCTGAAGATGTGCGAACACATGATCTGTTTGTTGTTTTTAACCGTATCTACATATATCTTAATAATAATATTAATTGTTAAAGATACTTTATTTTTCTCATAAGAATACAATTCACTTATTGAGAAACTTAAAAATACAATTTAACATAAATTGTATGAGCGACATAGGTTCCACTAGAATTATTAACAAAAAGTCGGTAGTCTAATAACTAAACACAGTCACAACGCGGACTATTCACTTATTATTAATATTTTATTAACCCTTTCAACGCCAATGTCTGATATATCAGACAAACCATTTTTGTGCCCACCACGCCAATGTCTGATATATCAGACAAAAAAAACATGATCAAGAAACGTTGTATTTTTACTTGCCTGAATGAGTTGAGTATAACCAAATTTTTTTTTTTTTTTTTTTTTTTTTTTTTTTTTAATGGTCGTGGCGTGTGGGGCACCATTTTCGGAAAAAAGCGTGGCGGGGAAAGGGTTAATATCTTTATTTTCTTATAATTGAATATCAATCATAATTATTATGCATAATTTTGCGATTATTATGTCTATCTGAAAATGATTATCTTTGTACAGAAACTTCTGTTATTATTACTAGACATACGAGTATGTTATGTCTCAGTTTTTACACTAGTAATGATTTCAGTTCCGGGCATTTAGCCGAGCAATGAAAGCAATCTAGGTCCATGGGGACCCGATCCTTTGAAGCGTGCGTTATTATTATTATTTTTATATCCTGGATCTTTCTGAGTAATTGTAATAATTCCGGATCTAAATAAAATAAGTTTTTCTTGGATATCCGATAAAATCGTACAAGCTAGGCCGGTGCGGTTAAACGTGCCTGCGACTGGTTCTGTTTTGTCAAGGAGTAGTGGCAGATATAATCATAATTATATACTTTACTTATCCTTCAATTATATTTATATGATTTATGTACTAGATTTACGTGAAGTAAACAATGTTTTGGATCAACACGCTGTGCTTGAAGGTAGAAAAAACTTCTTGCCCTCCTCATGATTCCTTAATGATCCATACCTGGATAGAGGCAGGCCTCTTCTCTTCTTTTCCACTTGCGACGATCCCGGCAGTGCCCGATTCATCCAGTCCCAGCCTGCGTGTAGTCGTAAGTCGTCCACCACAGGCAGTGGTCTGCCTGTGGTGTCCACTCTGGGTCTCCATTCTAGCTCGACACTTCTAGAGTGGAGCAATGTCCTCTACACGACTAGCGTGGAGTTAATCTCAACACTTTTACAGTGGAGAAAATATATCCTCTACACGACTTGCGTGGAGTTGAAAAACCACTTCACGACTAGCGTGGGGTTAACCTCGACACTTTTACAGTGGAGAAATATCCTCTACACGACTTGCGTGGAGTTAAAAAACCACTTCACGACTAGCGTGGGGTTAGCCTCAACACTTTTACAGTGGAGAAATATCCTCTACACGACTTGCGTGGAGTTAAAAAACCACTTCACGACTAGCGTGGGGTTAGCCTCGACACTTTTACAGTGGAGAAATATCCTCTACACGACTTGCGTGGAGTTCAAAAACCACTTCACGACTAGCGTGGGGTTAGCCTCGACACTTTTACAGTGGAGAAATATCCTCTACACGACTTGCGTGGAGTTAAAAAACCACTTCACTACTAGCGTGGGGTTAACCTCGACACTTTTACAGTGGAGAAATATCCTCTACACGACTTGCGTGGAGTTAAAAAACCACTTCACGACTAGCGTGGGGTTAACCTCGACACTTTTACAGTGGAGAAATATCCTCTACACGACTTGCGTGGAGCTAAAAAACCACTTCACGACTAGCGTGGGGTTAGCCTCGACACTTTTACAGTGGAGAAATATCCTCTACACGACTTGCATGGAGTCTAAGAACCTCTCACGACTTGAGTGGTGCAATTATTGTAATCACGCTTTGCGTGGATTAAGTAGGTAGTTTTAAATAGAACTTCAATACTTGAGTCCAAGAGTACCCTACCATTATAAGAATAAAGTAGGTCCTCACAAATTTTGTGGTATCAAAATCCCTAAACACTTTTAGTGCTGTAACTTGTAGCGCTTTTATAGCTGAATGGTAACTGATTTAGCCATGTAGGCTATAGATTATTATTTACATCACGGGCTGATCTCGCCCAGACCTCATTTATAAATGTTACTGAATATATTACTCATAGGAATAACATTTTGTCATGTAACAATTAACGATAAATAACCTATGTAATATGTTTAATAATATTGTTTTTGTTTCCAATTTATGTAAGTAGATTTGCACACCTGCATGCAGGTTGAATACACGCACATTATAATCTTGACAAGACCTTTGTTTACTGTATTTTAGCAAAACAGTTTAATTTAATTTGATTTGAAATGTGAATATACATGAACTACATTATGTTGGTAAGTATGTACTCACATAATAAAGTTACAAAATGTTATTATACGTTCCCACTGCTGGGACACAGGCCTTATCTCGATTGTGTAAATTGTTACAAAATGTAATTGCAAAAAATAAATAAAAGTAGGGTACCTGAAAATTTCCATTGGTCATGTTGATTCCTGTATTGAAATCATATTCACTGGTTAATACTTTTGGATTTTCCGTAGGAAAAGTAACAGTTTCACTATTTTTGGCCTTTGAGTAGAAAACTATCACTATTACTATCTGAAGATTCCGACCGTTAGCGTTTTCCTTTTTTAAATTTTTAGAAAGGAAAACGCACGTGTGACTCGGACGGCACAAAAACACGTAATGAGGTCAGGCGCCGCGGGTTGCCCGGTTGTGGGAGTGTTGGGGGAGGGAGACAGAAGATCTTTTTAAGTGTTATAAATCTAAACGTGTGACAAGGATAGCACCATCTCATGTTCTGCTGCTAGTAATATAATAATCGTCTTCGGTTGAGACCCGAAGTATAATCATATTTATCAGCTTACTGTTTTAACTCATAAGAAAAAAAAAAATTCATTATTATGCCAAAAAAAGACATCGTATAAAATATATTTAAGTATCGATTTAGATTAAATCGATTAAAACTGATTCACTCGGTTTTTTTTTATTGTTATCAGAGCATTTAGAAAGATAGTCGAAAATAAGTCTAATGAAATTCGCGTTTATAAAGCAAGTTGAATATAATGAAATCATAAAAATCCTTTTTTTTTGCTGTTGGCCATTGAAATTGTGGGTAAAACGCAAATAGGGTGATCTAAGAAAAAATATAGAATTTTTTAGTATATGTTTCATGTCTGTATCGTTGGGCCCAAAATCGGTCTTCTCCTTTACAACAAAACTCAAAGTGAAAAGCAAGAGTCGATTGTTAGTTGTGAGTTATACTATTATTATAATATATCTTGTCTTGGGACATTATCTTGGGACATTATATAATGTCCCAAGATATATTATTATAATAAATACTTGTTTCAGTTATTTATCACGATTCATAATCTTTAGCTGAATCATTTGTATGGGATCTCTCCCACTTGCTACCCACACGGTTTTCATATTGTAACTCCGATTGATTGACGAGTTTAGGGATCGCTATTAATTAAATGGACTCGGTTAATTATACTCGTAATGTACCTATATAAGTTATAAGTGAATAATAATTGAGGTGTTTAAAGTGGGCTTAATAGTTCTAATAGGAGTTGTATTGTTTGCCAGGTTAGAATGTTTAGGATTTATCATAAATAAACAAAACAATTCCAATTTTATTATTGTTAAAATTGACTTTTGTTTTATAAATGTTACATACTTGATTGCATTGATTGCTCCTGGGTAAGCTTACGAATACATTAATTGCACCGATATTTTTGTAAGCTCTTATCAATACAATTAAGAAAAAAATATGACGTATATTATTATACTGTAAATGAAAAAAAATGTGTCTGACAATGCGAAGCTAAAATTGAGATCATGGTGTAATAATATGACTGATGTTCGTTTTTAACTTTTTATATTTATGATTGAATAAAATCATAACAATATTACCTACAGGTTGACTTATCTCAGTATTTAAGTTTACTCGATTTGAAAAAGCATATAGAAGTATAGTTACTATTCTTAAACAAATACCTCCGCCTTTCTTTCCTCTATTTTTCTATCTGAAATATAGTCCAGTCAAATTAGGTCTTAAAATGGAAGTAAGGTTACAAAAATTCCCAGAGTGCTAAAAATTGGTATGAATGTTCAGAAGACTATTGTAAATGAATTGTGAAAAGTCCTTATCAATCCTCCTTGTGCAATTTTTTTTATTGATGTTGAAAGTTTGCAAAAATAGGTTTTTCGCGTTTTTCAGCTAAACGGTGAGTTTTATAGCAAAAATAATTAAGACAAAATTGTAGGTCGTCCAATTCTCTACAAAAAATGTATTTGCACTTTTTTTATAGGTATTGCCATTTTCGTGATATAGCGGTTGAAAGAATTGAAAAAAATATTTTATTTGTAACTAGCGGTCGTCCTCGCGGTTTCACCCGCGCGTAATTTTCCTTTTTTAACTATCCCCTCTTCCCCCCACTTTTCCGGGATAAAAAGTATCCTATGTTCTAATCCCGGTTATAAACTATACGTGTGCCAAATTTCATCTAAATCCGTTCATCCGTTCTCGAGTTATAAGTGTTGTAACAAACACGACTTTCTTTTATATATATAGATATGTACGTTAATGTACTTTTATAACCGTTATACGAGAAAAAATTTGACAACCTTTGTTAAAAAAATGAAAATAGGGGCTGAGTTTTTGACGTTCATTTATATTCTTAGAATTTTATAATTTGTATGTATAAGACATAGGGACTCATATTTTTACTCGTTTATGGGTTCAAAAATGTATATAAAAGTACATCAACGTGCCTATTACGAATAAAATATTTTTTACAATTCTTCAATCGCTATATCACGGAAATGGCAATACTTATGAATAAAAGTGTTGATACATTTTTTGTAGGGAATCGGATGGTCTACAATTTTGTCTAAACTATTTTTGCTGTAAAACTCACCGTTTAGCTGAAAAACGCGAAAAACCAATTTTTGCAAACTTTCAACGTCAATAAAAAAAAATGCACAAGGAGGATTGATGAGGACTTTTCACAATTCATTTATAATAGTATTCTGAACATTCATACCAATTTTTAGCTCTCTGGGAATTTTTGTAACCTTCAAAGTCTTATTTGACTGGACTAATATGTGAGTGATTAAAAAATATGCCAACAGTAATGCTAAGATATCTATGTGGCGTGTATGGGTCGCTGGCACTTTCTACAATTATCCCAATTAAATGAGATTAAGAGCTTCCCCCGTAAGTAGAGGTTTATTCTCTCTTCTTGTCTCAACTGGTAGTCACTACGCTTGCTAAGTGTGGATTGGTCACCGAACAAATACAAGGTAGAGTTGCCGTAAGTCGGCTATTAACCAAGAGGTTGCGGGTTCCATCCCCGCACTGTGAACTGTTTGTGTCGGTCTGGGTGTTTCTATGTATAATTTGTATGTATTTACAAAAAAAATATAATGTTTATCAGTTATCTGGCACCCATAATAGTAGTATCAAATAAATAGGATCTTGAAACTGAATCGTTAGTATGATAAATGGCTATTATCCGATTTCCTATGATAATTTCCCTATTACCAGATTGGCATTAGCCTTAAGCAGGAACTGCTCATCGAACCTGCGACCTTTAGCTCCTCCATTTCGCTCATTACGGCGCACGTGGTGGGCATAAGTCACCTCGCCGCTGCTTATCATCCCCTGCCAACCATTAATTCAGTGATTCCATTGCTATTGACGTCCATGCATGCATTACATGGGACCGCAATAGTAAGGATAGTTGTCCAGCGGGCGACACACAGAGTAAATATAGAGTTGCCGTATGTTGTATTCTATCGAGAATTGTATATGTGAAGCCAGTGAGAGGGTAGCGGGGAGAGGGGTCATCCGTGGAGTACTCTTACATAACACCAGCGTGAAATAATAGTGACTACTATTGAGTTTCGTCTGGTTTGTGAGAGTGCCGGAGGCCCACACCCTCCCTTAAAGGCCGGCAACGCATCAGCGATCCCTTTGGTGTTGCAGCTGTCCATGGGCGGCGGTGATTGCTTAGATACCATTGAATCAGGCGACCCGCTGGCTCGTTTGCCGCCTCTGACATAAAAAAGGGGGTCTAATCATTAAAAATACTTACTGAGTACGGCTTTGTAGCTTTTCAAGACTTGCCAAATCCCAGGATCGTGGTGCAAGCGACGACTAGTGCGAGGCAAAACGTTTGGAGAAAAAAATAACTGTAACTAACAAAATTGTTTCTGGCACTGCGAAGGTACAATGTGGCTCTAGCTTCAATAACGTTGGCTCGTCGTTTAAAAGTTTTTAATCAAAATATTATTATTTCTTTGTTAAAGAAATGGCATCGCAAATTAGCGATAAAATGAAAGTAAACCTATAAAAGTTAATCGCTTCACTTGCATTGGACTACTATACTTAAATGAGTGTCACAGAACCGATAAAAGTGTTCAATAAATTAACGTTACGACTGCACAAACAAGGGTCATAGTTTAACTTGATTTGATGGTTTATGCGAAAGCCGGTTTATGGGTTTACCTGAGACTTAATTCATTTCGTACGCCTTGCCGTCGCCGTGGGAAAATGCACCTTATGATTAGATGTAATAGTTTCTATATTGTTTTATACTAGGTTATGTAGGATTATAAGCTAGCGACTGCCTAGGTGGCGCAATTAGTGTGTCGAACTTTACCGCGATGTTTGGTTCAACCTCAGACGCACGAAGCTGGTTTCAGCTTCGACCAAAATATTTGCTAGGGCTTTCTATTAGGATTTTACTATATGTCCCATACATAAAAAGAATATTCTAAACTAAAGTTTTGAGTGTAGAAGTTGCCAATGTAATTTCTTAGAAATAAGATTCCGATTCCGAAAATCGCTTTAGATTGTTGTCTTCAGATATTATAAGAAATACCGGTATATAGATACCGAATACTGTATAGACAAAAAAAGCTTTTTTGTGTCATTATGCGCTAATTTCGGTAGTAATGTTGGCGATCATCTATGTACGGCCTTATACTATTGCGAGCCTATTCAATAGGAAGCGTCGTTGTTAGTGCTCTACTGTTGGTTTCTTTTATCTGCAAACTTTTTATTATAGTGTGACTATCACATGAACACTCCCGAAACGAAACACAGCCTAAGCTATTATGAAGCAGGTTTCACTTGCAGGGATGCCGATGCATCCATTGCATTAAGATGGAGTTCATAACGCCCCAACTATTAATCGTACCAATGCTAAATGTATCGCTATATTTAGTTTTAAATATTAGGTAATATTTTACCTAATATTTAACACTAGCCTTCCGCCCGCGGTTTCACCCGCGCGTAATCTCTTTTTTTAAATTTCCCCCCTTCCCCCCACATTTCAGGGATCAAAAGTACCTTATGTTCACCGGGGATAGTGTAGCTTTCCAACAGTGAAAGAATTATTCAAATCGGTTCAGTAGTTTCAAAAATGTTATTTCCGCGGGAATGAGACGTTTGCCGTAGGAATTTTATAGCCTATGTCCTAATCCGGGTTATAAACTATACGTGTGCCAAATTTCATCTAGATCCGTTCAGCCGTTTAGGCGTGATTGAGGAACAAACAAACATCCAAACATCCAGACTTTCGCATTTATAATATTATAGTACTAGTCCTACTATAATATTATAAATGGATATTAGTAAGAAGTAGGATAGGATAACGTTTTGAATGTTGAATGAATGGTTCAATGAAAGTTCTGCGACCTTATGTTTCTAAGCAATTGACTCTGCGCGATTTCTGATAGCATTGATAGTGCTGACATGATCCCCCTTACTAATTAGAGAGCTAATTGCTGAGTAAACTAGGTATTTATTGATAAGTATCACGAGCACGACTAGATTAGTATCATACTGAGTCTGCTTCTCCTCCTAACAACATATTATGATCATAGATAAATAGAAATACTTTATGCACAGGCTAAACGCTTCTCATTGATTGTTTTGAAAAGCTGACAACTGATTTTATGTAGTGGCTCAAAACTAGCTTACTATTATTAGAGATTTTAATCCTGTTTTCTGCTGAAAAAGCAAATACAAAGAAAAAAGATCGTCATTTATCCAGATGGTGGCGAAATTTTAATTCTTGGCGAACAGTTCTTCAGGTTAAATATAAGAAAAACTAATGATGGCGCATGAAAAAGATGAGGCTACATTTCTTATCAGTGACTTTGTCATGAAAAATGCATTACGCGTCAGGTCATTTCTGATACAGACAGGTAGATAGGCAAATAAATTATGAGAACGCGAAACAGTAGTTTGACTGCACGACTCTCGAAGAACAAGCATTTATATCAGTGGCTTAAGATTGATATCTAATAATGTAAAATAATAAATACCAAGAGATAAACGATAATAGTGATCGGATTCCCGACACACAAGTTGAAAAAACGTCCGCATTATTCAAATGTTTGTGTTTGAAAGCTTCGTCTGTCACAGCGTTCGTGGGGAATGCTATAGGAATCTGACTCTCTAATGTTCCGATGGGCTGTTATATTTTATGCATCTATTCAAAGTTCTAATTAGGCTGAAGAGAATTGGTTTTAATGTCAACGTGGGTTTGTGAGAGTGGAATAAATGTGTACTCAAAAGTTCGAAGATTTCTAAATAGTGTTACTTTTATATGCCAGACGGTGATTTTAGAAAGCGTTTCAGACCTATTTAAACCTAGATCATATTTTTTTTATAAGAAAGTACCTTAACCGCAGGCTATCGAGACCAGCATACCCTGTGCGAGACTCGGGACTAAAGATTTAAATCCCCCGGATTTCCCTTCACACCCAAAATAGAAGGTCGAATAAGTTTCTGATGATTTATATATCAGATATTATTTTAGATGACGTATAACCTTCCTTTGCTACATCAGGAAATATTTAAAAAGAATATTACAAACATATTTCAGACATGTGAAATTGTTATGAAGGTAACATAAAATTATTGTTTCAGCGCTTTACGGAAACACTAGAAAATATTGTAAACGCAACAGTTGAAATACCATTTAGGTCGTTCGTCTACCGACAAATCGTTTAACGTTTTTCCGTATTTCACGCAATCCGTCTTAATATTATAATACACTCACCGGCAATAAAACTTGGCCACTCGGCTTTTTTCATACAAACATGGTCACTTTAGTGTCTCATAGATAGAAAACTATTTGCAGCTGTGCAATGATTATTACGTCAATGGAGAGGCCAAAAGCCCGATTAACAAATCACAGTTTCAAGAATTTACACTAACCGCTCAATTTTCTCAAAAAGGAAAACAATAAACCGAACTCAACGCTCCATATATGGATATATGGAGCGTAAACGATTTGACTGCCATACTCTGGTCAGCAATAGCCCGAGCTCAAAAAAAAAACCTAATAAAGAAAAAAAGACGACACATGCAAAATCAAATTTAATTATTTTTCTCGTTTCTTTTTTTGAGTTATAAACGTGTTGCTGTTCTGAAGCATGTTACTATCAACTTTAGCTGTCAAACTTTCGAATCTTCTAATTGTTTTAGATATTTAATATCCTACTCTGTAACATTGCCGTGTCATCTTATCTTTAAAAGTTTGTGTTTGTTCAACTTCTACGAAAGTGGAGTGGATGAAATGTCAACACTTTCCTTTCACTCGGACATGAAATCATTCATTTGTATAGTGAGTAGTTGGAACGACAGGTCAGATCAAATTAATCGAGAGAACTTTGTTGTTTGCTTGTCATTTAAATCATCTATTCACTATTACTTTTGATAGGTAGATATTAACATGTTACAGCCCTTTCACACGGCATCCAGTTTTGCAGGACCGGCTTTTTACTGTATCCTGCAAAACTGGACGGTGTGTTCACATGGCAGTACAGTTTTGCGGGATCCTGTAAAAAGCCGGTCCTGCAAAACTGGACTGCCGTGTGAACACGGGCCACGTTTTTGCTTAAATTAGGCAAACTCAATTAATCCATTACACAATCTTTTTTTACTTTTTATTGTATTCGGTTTGCATTATTTGTATTTACTATGTACTAAAGGGCTTAGTTTTAAAATTAATAACGAAAAGACAAATTAGAACTCTTTAGGCCTTATAGTGCAGTCATTGAAGCGAAAAATACGGTCTTACCTCCGATTTTTTTTACTGTGAACCGATTTGCATGAAATTTTGGAATTAGGCTCTTCTTACCCTTAACTTCAAAAGTGAAAATGATCTGAACTCCGCCTATTATTTTTAAGGGGTGTAAACAACCCCTTAATGGAAAAATTTACATTGAGCCATTTTATCGCTAGAAAACATGTCTAATCGTAAGTGGTGAAATTGTAAAATATTTTCTAACATAATTACCTCATATTAAAATAATTTTCAACCCCTTGAAAATCTTACATCCTTTGCAAACAACCCCTAAATTGAAAAAATCACAAAAAAATACTTTGGTATGACTTAAAAAGATGTAAGTATAGAGTAAGTAATATTTTATATTCTCTATAATAATTATCAAATATAAAGGGGTTAACCCCTTTCAACCCTTGAAAAATACCCCTTGATAAAAAAAAAAAAATTTTTTTTTATAAAATGAAAAGGATTTCAATATTATTCCACACTCTCGAAAATGATTATCATATTCTTTAGCTTTTCTACCCTTAAAACTACCCCTTAGTTACTAAGTAGAACAAAATATGATAAGTTTTTGGACCATAACTACTTCAATTTTCATGCTATCACAATTCATAAAAAACCATTGTAAAGGTAATTAAGAGAGCTACAACATCATATAATGCATTAAATAGTAAAGAACCTTTTTCTAAAACGGTGAAGGGTTAAAGGGCTTAAGAGAGGCTGTGATTGCGCTGCCACGCGCTCTTTAAACAATCATATCTCCGTCAATTTTTGTTTGACAGAAAAAATAAAAAAACCAAATTGTTCGTCAGAAAAATACCTAATATTTTAATCCGTACACTTTTATACGTATCTGTCGTCATTTTTGAGATATTATGCAAAGAAAGTGGGTTTTTTAAAAATTTGAAATTTTGATTTTTTATTTAATCGTGACTTTTTTGAAAAATATGTGTCCTGAAGCAGCCAAACTGATAATATCTATCAAACTCTTCATAATAAAGTTATTTCTAGGCGGAATACGATTAATTTTAATTTTGGTGGAAATGGCACTTATGAAACCCATTGATTTTATAGAAAAAACATTAGATGCTTCCCTTATTTGCAATACAGCTCACTTATTTTACGCGCAAAAGACTTTTAATAGTGCTCATTTTAAAGCTTATTTCAAGCACTACAAAACCCTTTTGTATTAGAATGCATAAAATGCATCTGCTCGCCGCTAGATGGCATTGACCACATCGATTAAATTTCAGACAGAATAAAAACGGCTTTGATCTTTAATATCTAGCTTAATATTGCACTTAGAATACTTTATAAAAATTCAAATTGTTCATTGTTTTACCTGCTACAATTTTGGTCTTTATAAAATTTTCGATAAAACGTACATTTTTGGAGATATTTGCAAAAAACCGATGAAATACGTGAAAAAATTGCGAATTTTCAATTGCCAATAACTTCAAAAGTATTGAATTTTTTGAAAAACTGTATAGATGATTTTTTGCTTAAAATTAGGCCTTCTATCGATATCCGAGGTTATTTTGATAAAAAAATAATTCACCCCCGAGAAGGTGTGGCAACCACCCCCATGGTGGTTGCGGAGTTCAAATCATTTTCACTTTTGAAGTTAAGGGTAAGATGAACCTAATTCCAAAATTGTATGCAATTCGGTTCACAGTAAAAAAATTCGGAGCTATAATGCTTCAATGACTGCACTATTAGGTTGTTTTTAGAATGATTATGCTAACGTACATAGACACAGCATTAATGCTCGCAAATATAATTTAACTACGACTTAAGGATATAATATTAAACCGATGATTTATTTAACTTCTGCACTAATGCGAATTCCCGTGATATGCCCGGCTTGGTATCAACAGGCTTCAAAGACAGTAATACTCCGACGATGTGACATAATCCCGTCTTGTATTAAGGGGAAGAGAGGTTAAGGTATCGAATTGCTATTGGATCCTCTTTTGTTACGAGAATAACAATAAAAAAGTAGATTTATAAACGGACTATCCATGCATCTTTCTCTCATCGTCTCTTGATGACGAAAGAAAATAGGTAATCTCTGAAAGAACGAGAAAAAATCGTATACAGGGAAGAAAGATAGAAAAACCATTACAAAAAGTGTGAACATTTCATATTGATAATAACGCGCTGAAAAAAATGCCTGAAGATGTTTATTTATTCTTCGACTATTATTTTAAATAAATGTTTTTGTTTTCTGCAAAAAACACGAGTAGGTTCGTTATAATTTGATACTTTTGAACACGTTATTGTTTATAGTGGTTATTTACGTAGTTTTACACAAATGTAGAGTGATGCAGTTTACCAGTTAATCTTTTCCTCGTAGTCGCCTGCCAATTAACCAGTAACTAATAAAGTAAAGCATAATGTATTCCGCTGGATGGGAGATCAGATAATAAATTGACAGATTACGAACTTGGAGTAATTCCCTGAATTATTTCCTGCTGGCGCTCAGGGTTTATACAGTAAGCAGCACATCAACCTATCCGTATCGGACTAAATGTCTAAATTGAAATAGAAATCTATGCGAATGACTTTTAGGCTGAAAATTGGCTGTGGGAATTTGACATAAGTTGATGTGTGGTTTACTGTACTCTCCTTTAGATTTAAACTGCACCTTTGTCAATTTAAAATGCCGTTATTATTAATGGAAGTTTAAAGTATTCCAAGAGATGATATAATACTATAATAGATATCACTGTATTAAAATGAAAATCCTATAAAAATAAAAACAGAAATGAAATTTACGACAGCAGATTTCACTGACTGAGAATGTTGAGAATTCGGCGTAAATTTATGCACTTTGCTTCCTAAAGTTACCCTATTTACATGGTTAAATAAAATTAAAGTGTCAGTATATTAAAGTAACTCTATTCTAAAACTGAACGCGCATGAAGTACCTATGACATAAAATCTATAATATAAGGTTCATGTCTCGACCAATTTTGACTGATGTTTTTCAGACATAATTGGAGTTAAAAGACAGCCAACCATGGCGTTACTAAGTTTCTAGCACTTATTGTCACTGGTCAAATTCATGCAGGCTAATTCACGGGCAAAGCTAATTAAAGACACTAAACTTTAACAGCTCTAGCTGTGTTCCGGTAATATTATTGTGGGAGCCATTACACTTAAAATAAAAGGCTCAAAGATCAAGACAGATTAAAAAATTCCTTAATTCAAGTTGCAGAATAAGTTTTTCTCAGGTCTTTGGTGGTCTTACAATGTTTTCTTGTCATTAAAATCTTGTATGAAAATCACGTTACAGGGGAGCTGCATTCCTGCCATTATTTAAGATAGCGATCTCCATGACTGACTAGAATGTTTGATTTCACTTAATTTTTTTTTTTTTTTTTTTTTTTTATGTAAGAGTGAGGCAACGAGCAAGCGGATGTCGCTTAAGATAACAATTAATATTGTTTAATGATATGCGTTCTTTATTCGAGAAAGAAACGCTTCGTGAAAAAGTTCTGCATATTGGAAAATTACTTCTCTTTACAGTTTTTATTATAGTTCTTCTGATCTTGCTGAAGTGTGACACTTGGTAGTTTTTTTTATTGCAATGTGTAACAAGACGAGCAGATCGTACACCTGATGGTAAGCGCCATGTCTGCCTTAAACAGTTCAGTGCCAAACAGTAACTAAGCAGTTACTGTCTGGCACCGCCCTGCGCCCGCTACACCGAGACGACAGTTATAAGGTCTCATTATACCCAGTAATTTCACTAGCTTCAGTGCCCTTTCCCCGAAACACAGAAGTGCTTGACACACTTATATTTCATGGGAAAATATCTAGTAGTAAGTGATCGAGACACATAGACACTTTCGACTAGGTTTAAAATGGGTTTGAAAAATATGGCAAAAAGGTAAAGGTGAAGGGCTATGTGAAATGGGGATAAGGAGGAGGGAAGAGATGAGGGGGTATTTGGGCCTGTAGCAGTAATTATGTATTTATGCAATGATATAATATCATTGTATTTATGACCTCCCTCCGTTGCATGAGAGTGGTTTAAAAGTGTACCCCGACAAATTTAATGACGACTACCAGTTTAATCGTTCCTTAAATTCTTGTAAATATCATTCTATTACAATTACCATATAGCCGAGAGCGAGTCGTGTCTACCTAAATCGAAGTCCTCCCACTGAAAACGGATGTTATAAAATAAAACAACATATTTTAACTTTCACTATTTCGGATTCGTACATCTTATGTTAATCACTGCGTTGTTTAAATATATTAATATCAGATGTCAGTAAATACTTTCAACAGTAGTATCATTATCGTAATTAATTGTTCGTCGATTCAATTCATCAGAAGTGATTGATAGAAATGATGTTTTGGCGATAATTAAGTGATGGAATGCTTGGCTGGTGATATTTTTTTGATAATTATTTAAAAGCGCATTTAAATTAAATCTCACCAGGTGATGAGTGATAGAAGCAGAAGATGGCTATCCACGCGTAGCTTATAAAATATTATTGCTTGCTCGAGCGGTGTGGTGAAAAATCGGCTTTGGAACGCTATGTGTGGGTTTGACCTTTGTTTATTTGTTTGTGCCTTTGTTTATTATGATGATTTGATGGAGATCATTAGACTTCAGCGAAACATTGACAAGCCGATACTTTCAAATTGAAAGTTTCAAATATACATCCCTTTAAGTAGCATTTGTATGCAGTCTGATGGACAGAGGTTAACAGCGTTCAATTCAATTAGTATTAGTCTTCCTAGTAATAGTAACAAATTGCTATCTCCTCAATCATGTCGTATAAACTCATTAGAAATATTGAAGATGTCTTCCTTGTGACAGGAGATCGAGTGGCGTTTGAGTATTTTACGACTGCTGGTTCTGAAGATCACTTGTCTGAGTCAGTAATTTATATAGTTAATTAACCGATGGTACTTGGTAATGTAGAAAGTACAATACTTATTCAATCTGATAGGCTGAGGTGTAGCTTCTAATCTCATCCTAGACAAACGTAGTGGGCTGGTCAATAGCCACAAGGCTGGCACCGGCTCGTCCCAATTTGGGTGTGAAGGGAAAACCGGGGGAGTTTAGCGGGTAGTGGACGCTTTAGTCTCGAGTCCAAAACACGGCCGCAGGTCTAGCTAGCCTACGGTGATGGTGCATAAATGCATTCTCCTCCGAAAAAAGGCAAAGGTTCTGTGTGACATATGTTTATTTGTGTTATATTATTATCTACCTTGATTATGCAACTTCAATAAGACTAAGTGCTGCGGACTAAATTATGAACGTAAAGGAGGAGTGCACCTGCGCTTGCGCAAAGACTTGTTTCTATTAACTCTGCGTAGTTGATCAATGGTTAACATTAGCTGCTGTAGCCGATAAATAGATTTGGTTTAAAGATTTCAGGCTTTAAATTTTGCTAACTTTTGTAACTATTTCACATCATTATGTAGGTACGATTAATCGTACCCAGGTGTAGTATCATCACTTACAAACAAGGGGCATCCAAATTAACGAAAGATACGAGGGTAAATAGATGTGAATATTCCTTCCATAGATGAAATGTCTAATCGCATACACAAAAAAGTCTGCAAATGAATCGTAAGAATTCTTTACACCTTGTCAATTAACAACAAAATATTGGTATCGTATTAAAAAAAGTGAAGTTAGTGTTCTAAGAATGATATCTAATAAATAGATCGACACATCGTTATTGGTGAGTTATTATTTTATGTACAAAATTGAGGAAGTACGCGTTTAGTAGCATGTACAATCAGTTTTCGTTTCCGTGGGAAAAGATGGTATTCGAACTGACTTTTTCTATTAAATTTAATCTAATATGTACTATGATGAATAATTTGAATGATATATGATGAAGAATGAATTTGTAAGTATCACACTATGCCCTTTTTGTTAATTATAATATATATAAGCTTTCCATTTGTAACTACTTCATTTACAGTTTGATTGTTACATCTTGCAAACTTGATTTGGTTTCTAGCCTTCTCTTAGATTTAATACTATGAAATTCTTTGGGTGATCTTGGGGTATTTGTGCTGGCTGTCCTAAAGAGCTGCCATATTGAAATCGCAGTGGCGTCTTTGATGGTTCTTATAGATCATTATAAAACTTTACTTACTTTTAAGATAAGATTCAGATAATCTGAAATATAACATATTGGAAATCACGACAATCGGAAACTTAAATAGTTAGTTATTTTAATTATTTTAAGAATGGGAGCATAGAATCAAAGTTCCCACGATCACAATGTAAACAACAGCACTCACGAAAATACATTGTGCTTTGTGCATATGATACATTTACAATTGCATTCACACATTAACATAGTTACTGTTGCCGATATCACTAAAGAGATTATTATCGACTTCCCCATACATTTATGGTGCAATTACTGAAATAAATACCTCGTGCGGCAAGAATGCGTCGTGATTATAGCCTATGGTGTGTAATCACGGTAGAGCGAAGAAGGGCCGGAGGAAGTGCTTTTACCAACAAAAACCGTGGCCAATTACTAAATGTGTTTGTTGCTCACACCGTCAATGTTGGTACATAAATTGTTTGAACACGCTAACAGGTATAGCCATGAGAAGAGATAGGTACACAAATGGCATTCGTATAAGACATCATACGCATGCGACTCTTGTCCCACTGTTGAGATTCGTAAAGCCGATCACTGCCTAAATGAAAGTGTCATCTTAGAGAAGCCAACCAAGCTTTTGTTGTTGTTTGAAATGGTTAAGGTTTGTCATTAACACTGGCTTGGAATCACAGTTTATTATACAGAATTTGAACTAGAGCGACTAATTTTAACCAGGACAAACGAAATTGGTAATTCGCCTAGTTTGGAAGTAAGTGCACAATTCGCAGGAACAGAAGCACTCCTTATTCAGTATTCCGTTTCAGTTCAGTTTTAAGGTCATAGTATACAGTGCAATAAATAAAGTAAAAAAAAAACGTTTATTGGCCGAAGACAAACTATTACATAAAGGAAAATACAGTGATACAGAAAGATAAATTCAAGGACCCGTTCCTTGAATTTAATTTTTTGCCTCAGTACCTATAAGCTGCTAGACACTCAGAAGATGCACTCACTGTAGACTTAATTGTATCAATTCTACGTCGCCATCTGTAAAAGCAGCCATTCGTAAGTAAGTGGCATTACATTCCGACGACACAAACGTCGCGATCGGTTCAATGGGCGCGCGGCGGCGCGTGGCGGTGTATGCTCCATTCTTCAGCGTTATTAGCCGATAACTCATTGGCATTTGATCTGAATACTTGGCTGGTTAGGACATCCATATCTTCAAGGTTTTGAAGACAGTCATATTATGCTTTCTTTCTAAAGAGATGTTCAATTCATGATTGATCAATTCAACTGAGTCTTTAGATATCTTGCCAATGTGGTCATACTTTTAATGTTTATAATAACTATTATTAAAATTATTGCAATGTTATTCACAAAGCGCCATTTAGCGATGATAAAAATTACTTATATTCTTTACATAAATTAATCATAGAAAATTCCAGACCAATACAAACAGACATATTCTTCATACACACAAATGTTTGTACCGTATGTCAATCGAACTTGCGACCTCTGGTGTAATATTCAATTTTTCAAACAATTTAGTCGTCAAATGTTTGAATAACGTACCTACCCAATATCTCAGAATAACAGGACCTTTGAATATTGCATTTCTTTGGTTTCTCCGTTTTCCAATCGAAAGCATAGGCAACCCAACCGCACTCGAATACAGTTGAGGAGTGTCGAAACCACATCTGATTGATTGCTACCAAGAAGTTATTATTTAGACAAAAGTGGAGCTCCAAATCTAATCGGGAATTAAAGTGCGCTGTAATCAATGTGATTAATTTCTGAAGATGCAGTTTCGTAACGGTAACGGGAAATAAATCTTATTAAGACATTAAAATATCTTTTGTTGCTTCACCCACAGTAAAAATCAAGGAAGTAGGTCGCTCCTCTGCCGTTTTACCAAACATCCAGACTTTATCCAAACATCCAGGCTTTCGAAATAAAAGGAACTATAATAGACCCAGCGTTCATTTTATTATACTAATTTAGTCATAGGTTCACATTTTAGCGTAGTCCAGTAGAGGGCCATAATTTATGGAGTCCATGCAGAATAAGTTCCGAGAAAAAGTTGGAATCAGTTAAGTAAATTGCGACGACTTCAAAATGTTTATTTAATAGGGCACACAGTTTTACGCCAAAGATAAAATAGATTGGGTTCCAGCCGACCAGTCCTCAAAGGTGGCACATGATCACAAGTATGACATAATCAATATTATGAGTATTTGTAACAGTAAGTAAAAATAAAAGAGTAATTCTTCGTTAAATGCAAAATCAAATACTTCTAATAGTAAATTAGCTTCCAATTGCGTGTTTAAATTGCACCTCAATTACAAGAGTGTCACTATGCGAAACACTGAATAAATTAAATGCGCCTGGGCAGCTGCGTAAATCATAATAATCTATATTTCTCTAGACCGCAGACGGGGGTTGGTCGAGGCCTAATGTCCTAGCATAACGAACCTCATTGATTTATTAGGCAGTATGTAAGGTCTAGAGATGAGCGAGGAATATCACTGCGACATGTAGCAGTTACAAGTCTCTGTGTATTATTTTATCTACACATTCAAATAAAGCTTTAACTGTCTGATTGCAATGTTAGAATGAATTACAAAATATTATGTACACGCAAAAAAGAAAATAAATCTCAATCTATTTGTTTCGGATAATTTATGAAACGACTTAGTTTATTTTATGAGGTCTATTAAAATCGTTGATGTTGATATTATAGACAGTAATTAAATATTATACCTACATGACAAATTGTTGAAATAAGTACGCTTAAGTACAATATTTTGATTATGATCGTGATCACTATTTATGGTGGTGATATAATTTCTTGGGCAGCCCGTGCATTTTATACAGCCAAGAAAAACTCTTGCTGCCCTATAAAAAATACTAAATAACTGTGATTTGATATCACGTGAGACCTATATATGAGCCAGTACTGGCTCAACAGAAATTACAGAATTAACTAACGACAGTCTGTATTAGTTTATCGAATTGAATAAATTACAGCAATTACGCGGAGAGCCGTATTAGTCGCAATGTCATATTAGAAAGCATTACGGTATTAATACCTGTCTATAACATCAAGTTGTTAGGTTAGGATTTAAAATTTCCCTCGAAACTTGTGACGTAGGTACAAATCACGATAGTTTTGTCTATGGGTAAACATTTCAGCAAAGTAACTTACGTCTTGGAATTTCAAATTATAAATTCACAAGTTATTGCTACAGATTAGGTCAATGAGTATACTCACTAGGTTTTTATTTCTATTTTTATTGTTTCTGGTGAGTTTTGCCCACATTGTACTCTGTTAATTGTATACTATCACTAGTTTAGCTATGTCTCTTGTCTATGTATCGCACATCGCTAGCGAGCCCTGTGGCCGTGTTTAGGCTCGGTAGTCGGTACTATAGGCGTTTCCCCCGATTTCCCCTTTTCCGGTGCCCGCCTTGTAGTGATCTACCAACCTTTCCACCGATCAAAGTAATACCTATTCACCGACTTTACCTTCACTGTTATTTAAATTTAACAGAATGCCATCTGTGATCTGTTTATTAGTTATAGCTTTGAATTGTCTATCGAATGTCTTTCTTTTCGTTCATTATTTATCCTTTTTTGTAAGCTTAACAAATGAAGATTGGGTTCGGAATAAATAAACGCCATCTCTACTATCTATCAAGTGTATTGCCGTCATCACTCCAAATGTTTGTTTTTAAATCAGAAACCGTAACATGCATTAATCTGGACGTGATTGCAGAGATGTTTTGGTTACTGCTTGACAGACGAAATCTTGTGTGATATTAACTCTCTTAGGCCTATTTTAAACCTTCCTGGAGAGAACTCCGAGCTACTTAATATCTGTGTATATGGGGCAGTCTGCTCATCTATTCTTTTGTTACATACAAGTTTCAAATGACTATATAGAGAGGGCGTACCAGGGCGTACCAATCATAACTCGTAAGTAGAAAAAAAATGCAATATGTGTTCCTTAATGGAACTTCCATTACAGATAAAAAAGTAAGGCAATGAAGTTCTTTATTTCTTAGCACAAAACTGCGATTTTAAAATTAAACAAAAATTGCTATTTTTAATTAATGTTTTACCGACATTCTAATGTTTTTGTTTTGTTTCGAATGGATTCCTTAACATAATACATAATATTAGACGTAGTGTTCGCTACCCACCGATCTCTGCCTTTCTGGCAACTAAACTTTAATATGTAGTAAAACTATATCAAATCTATTTATAATAAAACAATTGTTACGAATATAAACCTACAAGGTAATGATAACACCGTAACAATATTTTCGACCCTACGACCGCTTTTGATTTGGTAGAGTTAAGGTTGAAGGGCTATGAAAGAATATATTAGGTTCTGTTAAACCGTTTTCACTCAACATCATAATAAAGTTAGTGCGTGTGGGCGTATGTTATGATAAGTTGGCATTATGTGGTTATGGTAGCCGGTGCAAAGAAAACGTCTCTATTTATGTAAATCGCAGGCTATTTATAGCAGCTTGGCTTTAATGTTCGTTCAATAAAATTAGAAACATCTATTTTTATGTTCTCGTTGTAAACTAAAATGGAGTTTAGTTTTCTTGAATACATGCAATTTTGATCGCAACAGTCTGTTACATTTAGGGATGTCACTGCAAAGATAGAAAATAAGTTTTATCTTTGAAATTAAAAAGCATTGTTTATTTTCTTCTTACAATACAAGTTTTGACGATTTATATAAATTGTATTGCCATTGCCATCAGGATCTTTTCTTTTCTTCGCACCGATAGACGCGTATAGAAAGATACATGAAGTGTTATGGTGGCACGTTTTCCCTTCGAGCATGAGTTATTGAGTTGACAAGTCTAATTGTCAATCAAATCAGAAGTAGTTTCCAAGGCCTGGATATTTCAGTTGATAGTTGTATCTGCTGGTTGGGTCCTCATATGGCTTGTATGATGAATGATTAGTCACAGTACCATTAGCAAACATTAACAATAAATCTGACCAAGTGTGTATTAGCCACAAAATTCGTGGTTCTTTAAAAAAAATTAATAGGAAAATGCATCGTCAATATCGTCACGAATATCAATGTTATTTATTTTATTTTTGTTTGCATCGTCAACCCTGTGCATTACGTATCTACGATTGTCAATACGAATTCTTACCGGCAATCTCTGAATATTCAAATGCACCCGTTGCGTGCAGTTATATCTGGTGCAATTACAATTTCAAATGCGCTCTCGAGATCGGTTTTATTAGTTTTTATTGCGATCGGCCAACATCTATCGAATCCGGATGCGGCTCGCTGCTTTTTGAATTATTTTTTGGGGTTCTACGGTCTGATAAATTCTTGATTAAGTCATTAAGTTCTCAACTGTTACTGCGTGAATAGTTTCTTTTTCTTTCTCTCAAATAATATTCAATAAAGATTATTACCATTTAATAAAAATAAAATTTAAGATGTGGTTTCAACTTTCAAGATTGTAATTATTGTTCTTACCCAAATAAACTTGTGATCGTTTTACTTTACCCTGTATTTTGATACTTAATACGTTTTAATATTAAGTATTTGTTTCAATGAATGTCATTTTTTACATATAAATTACTACCGTTACAGGAATCAATTTCCACGAATAGTGTTTAATAATATCTATGTGTATTGTTTATTTAGTGATTGGTTATTAGTTACTAATAATGCAGAAGATGTTGTACCCAGGAGATATAAATTTTAAATAAACGATGTATTATTTATTAAAATCTTACCGCATACGTACTTTAAATAACATACGGAATCCATAACTGCCTACACGACCACGTCTGATTGATTTTTGATCTTAACCGGGTCAAGAGTTGCTACCTCGTTTTGCGCTGCGTGATTAATGCATTGCCATCCGAAACGAATGCGCACTGTAGTCTTGTAATGCGAACACGCCTCCATATATCATCCTCTGTCCGACGTTTAGAAACTTCCTGCGCGCTCCTGCGTTCCTAGTACTTTGGACCATTGTAATGGCAACGCTTGACCTAATTACTTTCATGATTTATGTACTAAGTGTTCATTAATCGATTTCATGGGAAAGCCTTTTCAATAAATGGACATTTGCTAATATTGCATTCCAATTTCGTATAAATCGTCGGTTGAATTTATGCTTACTTATTTATCTATCTTGCATAAATGAACGCTCGGTCGTCTTGTTACGAATATCTTTTCATATTTATCATCGTATCCTCGTCACGTTTTGAGAAACTTCTGGACCGTTTCTGCATGCCTAGTAGTGGCTTTCGTATTTATTTATTAAATGGGTTTGGTTAAATTTTTAATTAATTATTTTCCTTTTTTCAGGTAAGTACAGAATTTGCATAATTGCAGGAGCAGTGTGGTAAGTGTTGTCATGTTTTCTATTTTAATTCGAAATTTTATTTGGTATTTAGTAATTTGGTTTTAAAACTAAATATGATGTGGATTGTCTTCAAATTTTTTCGGTATCTGAAAGGGGCGAAGAAGCAGTATCAAAAAGATATCTTAAGTATAGTACATATATTATATTTATATTTTTGGTAACGATATTGTTTCTATTGTCACAAGATTACTCAAACGTGCTCCCATTTCAAATAGATCAGTCGATTTTTCCCGAGCACTTTATCTCGAGATATCAAGTCCCCCATATACATTGTCCGATATGGTTAATAAATAATTGAAGTCGGCAAGACTTTGCCAAACCATATACTCGGTCGCAGCTGCTAAGATTAGCCGCCTCACACGGGGAGATTTGCGCCCGTCAAATGCACAGCGGACTTCCGCGAACAGCGATGCACACCAATTTACGGTTTTATGTTACTATCTCGCCTCCCTTGTTTTTAAATATCTGCTCTCATATTTCTAATTATTTAAGCACATGGTTATTAAAAACTATTTCCGTTATAATTTATAATATTTCGTTCTAGTAAATTAATGTTACATAATAATATGATCTCATATAAAATATACTGAGATGGCATGGTGATTTAAGATTGCTATTAATAAAAGAAGTATGTGATTGTAAGAAGTTTGTTTATTCAAGTTTAAAAAAAAAGGTTATTGTTACAGTATCAGTATGGCCGATCGTGTAATTTGAAGGTAAAATATAACTTTGGCAGCAAAAACCTTACTCTCCGACAGAGCCGCATGTTCCTTATACATATATGTATTATATCCGACACCAACATTTATAAAAATCTAATGGAGGAATTTATTATTAAAATCGAAATATCACCAACCAGAAATAGAGTCCCTAAAATAAAACAATTCAATTAGCCTCATAATAGTCAAGAGGCACATAAAACTTCCACAGCGCTTCCCAGTCCTAAGATTAGCCGTCGAACGGGGAGATTTGCGTCCGTCGCCTGCGCCTGCGCCGCTTCCGCGAACGGTGCGTTTCGCAACCGATTCTATTTACTACCGCGGAGAATGATCAAAACGTTTCCGAACACACACGACGTCTGTGATCCCCGCCCTATTAATAAAGTGAATTATGCACCGTTGGACCCGTAAGGGCATTGCGGTTGCCCAATGTTTGTTTTCTTTATGGGAGTGCCTCAAGGTTCAATTTTGGGACCGATAATTTCAATTACGAATTTATGCAGGTCTAAGCATTCTCTAGCTTTGAATAACTGTGGCAGATTTCTATCTCACACAAACACACAATATAGTCGTACATTTAGTAATTGTCCCTTATAAGTTGTGTCCTGCTAACTCATAGCTACAATATTGTGCGTTCCGTGACTTACTCATAATGGAGCTAAAGGTCACGATTTGCAAGAATGGAACTAAGCAGGAGTGCGTCGTGATAAGGGTGATTCAATTTCAATAAACATTTCATTTTTAAAATAATAAACATAATCCTTAATATACTTACAAAAAAATTTACTATAATATTAATGAGACTTGCAGTTACAGTTGGAGAATATGGCTTTTGAAGCTATTATTGCTTACCATGTACCAAGGCCTAACTAACTTCAACTCAAGGGTTGTCACAATAAGTTACAAAATTTGTTACATCTCTTACAGATGGAATGTCAAATAATTATGTTGACCTAATTCTAACTTACGTTCGGTCGTTAATTACGCAAATGAGTCATTTTAGTTTCGCATTCCCGTGTCAGTTTCCGCGTTTCGCCACAGCGGCCCAAAGAGTTGGTTGAACCGTCCCATTTCAGCCGGCCCTTTGTTGCTTCGGTTTATTTCTGCTTACGTCTCGTTTCGTAACTTTACGAGCGATGCGCGCGCGCACGCCTTGCCTGTGACGCAACGAGTAGGGTTGTCGTGTGTTTCTTATTGAAGATTGATTTATCGTTTTTAAGTTTATAACGACTGATTTATCGTATCGATTGAAAAGTCAGCTACTGTTTCACAGCACATTATAAATATTTTTATGTCTTAGCATACAATTTATATTGGGTAGTGTTTTGTATAAAAGTTCAAAGAATTTAAATGATTTACGATTTTTTATATTACTTTTTGGCGTAATGGAATTAAACAATCGTTATACCTCTGGACGCAGCCTCGTTCTCATAATATTATAAACTTTCCCAATAAGTGGTGCTCTGTAAATTTGTAAAAATCAGGTGCTTCATTTCTTTCACGGCATCGATTTGTAAATATTTGATTATTCATTATTTATGGTGTTTTTTTTTACTCTTTTTACAAAAGAATCCTTTCGGAACTAAAATTTGTTTAGCAATAACTCATAAGCTTAGGGATTTCAGTTCCAAAACGACCAGCTTAAATCTAATCTTGCAATATAATGAGTCATTTCAAATAAGCTGACGTATATTATAAAATATACCTACATAATTTTAACGACATGACCATATTCAAATGCGCCACCGCCAGTTAGGTAATTACTTAAACGACGAATTGCTTTACGATTTTAATTTCATATTTATCATATTATTATTTACTTATTAACTGGTTTTGCCTCCCCTTTACAATCCTTGATAACTTTATTGACTCTATTATGTAGGTACTGTAGTTAATTGCTTAATAAAGTGGTGGAATATTATTTACGATTCTGTTGCAATTGCAACTTTATACATAGGTGCTTCCTATCTTTAAGCCATATTACTTGAAACTTGACGGATATCTTACTAAAGTTACTCATTGGTAGTAACGACAATTTCAGTTCCTTAAAATACATTTATGAAGTATCTTTGAGTTATCTTACGGAAAATCACCCATTATCCTTTGTTGCAAGGTATTCTATAGGTAATTGAGGCTAGATTGTGTTGACATAAAAATAGGTTAGCAATGAAAAAAATACTTGCATAAGATTTTCAGTTCAATTTGAGGTTGAGTAATAAGTACTGTCAATGTCGATCTTCTTTGAACTTGCCATGGATCTTTTTACATTAGAGTTTTGCGCCAACCCTAGCCGGGGTTATTAACGGCCGCCCGGGGCGATACAAATAAGAAAAGCCGTTTGCCACAATGATATAATCGTTTTCTCGTTAACACTTTTTTCTGGTTACTTGCTGTTACGGGAATGTTTGGGATTTAGCCGCGTTTGTGGATAAAGTACCTAGTCGTTTGAACATTTGATCTGAAAATTTATTTTTATCATTTATTTTATTCAGAGTCCGATTGGCTAATAGCTACCACCCCACAGGTGAAATCTGCCGCCGTAACAGCTTTGGCTGTGTAACGGCAGTATTAATGTGGGAGTGGAAGACAGTACACTTGAAATCAAAGGCTCGAAGATGAAAGATCAGATGAGCATACAGTCTGGCAGCATATTGAGCGACGCTTTCTGTAAGTGTCCCTCAAAGAAATAGGCTGCAGTGACCGCTCTCCATCAGGTGGGCTGCGTGCCTGCCTGCCAACTGATGTTGAACCTATATAAAAAAGGCAAAATTTGGTTAAAAATTATAATAATAATTAGTTTATATTACTACAAAAGTGGATTTAATGCCTTATAGAATTCCATACCAGTCGTCAATTGGGCGATGCAGATAACAATCATGAACAATGCAAAGAGCCATCATGGGTATTATAGAGCTTAATGTACAATATATGTACATATTTCCAACATTTTTAATAAGGTCGATAATCCATTTATGTATCCATCCATTTGTATTCGTTGTCTCCATTTGCAGAGGCGTCGGAACAGTCAACGTGGACTGGTGTACAGGAGCGAATTACCGACCTTTGCACCTTTTCCCACTGAATCCGGCGTATCGAGGCCTCTGAGAAAGCTCTTATCGGTGCATCCTAGAGTTATTGCCACAGTAATGCGATTCATCGGCGTTTATTGTTCTCAAGAGTCAAGTGAACAATTTGTTTTGAAGATTTGGATCGGAAGTCTTATCTGTTGTATTTGTAAATTGGTCATAGTTTACTGTTGTTTAGGTTTCTTGTAAATAAATAAGCTGTATCGATTGACATGATGCCTACATCCACATTTCACCATCGCACTGCTCGCCATCGGCGGGAAATTCATCCACACACACTAGAACCAAAATGGTCGCGTACTGTGCGTTTTGGGAGAAACTTTCTGCCGCATACGCTAAGGTTGTGGAATGAGCTCCCCGGCGAGGTGTTCCAACGAGACAATTTTTATCAGGTCGGCAATGCGCACGTGATACCCCTGGTGTTGCAGGCGTTCATAGGCTACGGTAACCATCAGGTGGGCCGTAGCTTGATTGCCGACTGTATGGCATAAAAAAAAATCGGTATAATACGTACGACGTAGGACTCTGCCCTGCATTATATTATAATAAATAGGCTGATACTTTATGTTTGTTTGCGTTCTGTGGCACTCGATCCTCAGCCAGGTGCTATCGTGCGCCCGCGCAGCCTAACGCTTGTTCTAAATGAAGTGTCGTGATTTTTATCGATAGTGTCTGGTGTTTGATTAATTGACTCCGTGCCCACTCCGTTCGTGCTGAAGTCTCGATTCTGCACAACTCCTGATTTATTTGACGCGATCTCGTAAGAGATAAATTAATGTTTTGTCATTATTTTATAGCGTGAACTTCAGTCGTGTGGAATTTGCCTGTAGAAACATATTTTTTATTGAGTAAAAAAATTTAACTGTACTATGTCAGTAGAATCCGGAATGGATTCTTTTTTTACGAAGAACTGCTAGTTTATTTGTAGAAACCATTTTTTCATAAGGAAGCATAAGCTTTTATTCAAGTTGCATTATTAATTCGTGAGTAACCTAAAAGATTTATAAAATGTCTAGACTCTACATCACTGTAGCCATAAAATGATTAAATAATACAGTATTATTAATTTTTTAATAGCGTTATAAATTTAGAAAAATCTTCTTTCAACTTATTTATACCTACTCATTTGTTTTTTGAATTTGGTCCTGGCTCTTATATGAATGTTGCCGGTATACCTAACCTACTGCCAAAGCTGTTCTGGTGATAGATTTCACATGTGACAGGTGACAGTAGCTAGCCTGTAGCTTCTACCTGTTTTGACCGGAAATAAAAATATTAACGTTACATATTACTAAATCGATAATGTAGATTTGCAAATACATTAATAAACTTGAGTACGATTAGAAAAAGTGAAATTCGTGTTGTGATTGGAATGAAATTTGTAGTCACGTATTGAACATTAATCGTTAATGTGCTTCATTATATTACATTAACTGTAATTAGTACAAGTAAATCAGTTTCGGCGTAACACTGCGGATGTATCAATTTTGTATCATGTGCTGATGTCTGATGAGTTTTAGATTAAAATTATTGTGATCCATTCTATAATGTTGTAAATTAGAAATTATGTAACTCTGTCTATGTGTTATGCTTTCACGCCCAAACCACCTGGACCGATTTTGATGCAAAAGTGCTGACAAAGAGAAGACCACTACTTTTTAATTATTTTATTTGTTCTTATGGCGGCGAACCAACGGATCGATATAATTTTGCTAAAATTTGGGATAGTTTGGATGCGAAGTAAAACTTCGAATGTAACTACAATAAAAAAAACAGCCATTCTGTAAGTAAAAGTAATTTGTTTTTGGCGAACTACTAATATTCATAGATGAAGACGTAATGTCGGCAGACAATGTCTATTATAGTTTTGAGATCGGATTTGATTGCCTTTCTACCGCGGCGTCAAACAAAATGAAAGGTAAATAATTTTGTTGAAATAATGAAAGTAAACCCAAACACGATGAGACTTAGGTCAGATTGTTTTAAAATTTTAAATAATAGCATTTACACGGATAGATTGCGTGAGTAGGTCAAAACAAATATTAAGTTAAGTTGGTCTATGTAATGCAGTCTACCTTGATGCCGATGTCATTTTTTTTTTTTTTTCTATTAAATCGTAAGTATATTCTTCCACAGACTGCATTTGTTGATTTCGCATGATACTCTATAAAAATTATGCAAGTGTAAGGTGTGTAAAGCAAACAGGTAGGTTTTCTGAAACCAGGTAGGTACTTTTAATTTTATTTAAAAAAAAATCTCTGTAGTTATTGTTTATATCTATGTTTCAGACAGTACTAGAAGCATAGTTTTTGGCTAAATGGTGCTGTTTGAATATTCTTAATATCCAATAAAATCCTCATTTTATTATTATGAAGACCACAAAGTTGCCTGATGTTAAACAACTATTTCTTAGATTAAGTCCGTTAATTCTGGTCGTGAAGAGCTCCAAGTTAAAATGGTAAGAAAAGACGGATCCATGCAAAGAGTTGCACTCCCGCGCAGTCCATATCAAAAAAGAGAAAGCAAATCCGTATTCGTAGATAAAATTATATTCCTGTTATAGAGTTTTCAAAGTCTGTCCGTGTAAAGGCCACTAATCAAGCGGAGTACTAGCACTATACGTGTAGGTAATTTACCTCGGCCGTTACGGACACGATGTCTGACACTGTTCGTTACACGTTGCGTAATAAAATTAAATTTATAATCGCCATTGCCGATAAATAATGCAATTTTATGAAGGAGAGTTCAACCGGGTCTTATCAGATCACGATGTTTATATCCGTTGTAATGGATGGCCCTAGATTACATCTTACTTTTCTAGATAGTTTAGATTTACCTAGATATAATGCCTAGACTTCGTGGGCGCACTAAGTGCATTAAGATTTCACTACAGCTTTCTTATTATAAAATTTCTATCAACACATCAACACCTTTTTAATGAACATTTTATCACTGTTGTTTTAGAGCAGATTTAAGATTTAATTTTTTACCTTAATTTTTATTTTTTAATATCTTTTGAGCAAGTTAGGTCAAGCTAGATAATTGCTAGAACGCGGACAACGGCTCATTTTTGCTGATAGTTTTTGTCTTATCAATATATAAAATTAGGCATAATTTCCTTTCCCATCTTCTTGTACTGTATACAGAACTATATACAGTTCAGTAGTTACTTGACTGAGCTTTTAGAATCAGAAAAATACAATATAGGTACTTCACTTGAATCAGGATTCGAATTCAAACTCGGTTATTAAAACCATTAAACAAACGATGAACTTAATTTGATAATACTTCCGAGTAATAACATAATAATTGTAGTTCAATGAACATAATCATAATATTTCGGATAACGTAATGTTTATCCGGAAACGATCACAGGGGAAAATTCTCATGTGAGTGGTTGGTGCGAACTGTTAGATGTACAGTTAAGCGAAAATGGCAATCATGGCTAGTGGTGGATTGAGAAATCCATTTTGTTTAAGTCTAAGAACATGTTGCATAAGAAAAGCGGCATAGAAGTTTTCGAGACTGCCGTTTAATTCATCATTTCAGTGTTCCTCAATGGGACGCACTGGCCGCTTGCTTGTTTTTTTGCGGAAGAGAATGCGGTGAGACACCATATCCTCAAGCTAGTCAGATCTGGGCCGTGTGTGGGACCTAGGACTAATGAAGTCTGTCCCATTGCCCACTAAACTACCTTAGGTTCGCCTTTATATAAAACTCGTGGTCGCGGGTTCTGGGTTCAGATTCGGGTCGGGAAAAATAATAAATCGTATCTTGGAACACAGCTCATTTTGGGACCAATCCGGACTTGGCTATATAGCGTAATGTGCCAGTGCTTGTTAATATGATAATGGCTAGATTTCATTGATGGAGGCCTAACCTTGCCTTGTTTACTTTTTTATCAATTGTGATACAAAAAGAACAAAGATGACACGCTTCGCACCGATCTATTTTCTATCGGGAGAATGATTCCCGCTGCATCTCCCACACAGTGAATGCACCTCGATGCAACTGAATACGGCCGTCTGATTGAAGCGACACAATGGCATTCCAATGACATAACTGTGTCACATCGCGTTCCACTCCGTTATTTTATCTCATAATGTATTTGATCGTTTGGCAGATATGCCGTGTATATAGGTACATATTATGTAGTATACAGTACTACAGGCTGGAATGCGTGTTTGATCGCTTACATTGGAACAAATGTTTAACCACACGGGTCTAAATGCCCGGAGGTCGCGGGTTCAATTCTGGATTTTGGGGATTTTGGTGGAAGGACATTTACAGTTATCCGAGCTAGTTACCATTTCTGGGGACCACCAATTCCGGCCTAAAACAGGCCTGTGTTACCGGATCGGCCGTGGCCGAGATCGGTCGAGAAGTCGGCTATTACACCAGAGGTCGCGGGTTCGATCCTCGCACTGTACAAACATTTGTGTGCATAAAAAAAGTATATAAGTAATGTTTATCCGTTGTCTAGCACCCATAGCACAAGCAAATAATTCCAGAGGTATTTATTTATTTATATAAAGCACCGGCTCGTTCCTCTTCGAGTGTGAAAGGGAAATCAGAGGAGTTTATTGGGTAGTGGGATTCTTTAGTCCTGAATCCCAATACGCGGCCGTAGGTAACTAGGTATCGCTAACCTGAGGCTACGGTGCTTAAATGCATTCTCCATAGAAAAACAGGCTAGCTATCAAACATATACTCGTAGATGAAATCTGTCGCAATGATATCTTTGCCAAGACAAAATCATATGGCACCCAGTACACTTGAAATCAAAGCTTCGAAGATCAGATAGATAAATAAATTGGTACAACACTATAACATCATTGCAACAACAAACAAATAAAAAATAAACAACGTAACCTTCCTACAGAGATAAAAATTCATAGCGGTGTTTAGGTAAAATCCGTTCACTATTAACCCACCGTGTATTTCTAAGAATTAACCGTTTAATAACTTTCGCTCTGCGATGATACTCCTATTACCTTATCGGTGATCTGAACTACAAGAGTAAAAAGTTTAATAAATCATTGCCGTCTAATTTCACTTTTGATGTTGCTCGCTTTCCTATAAAAATATTTACAAATTGTGCTCGCTGCGATATCTAAGACTTAGCTTATCGGATCTTAGGCCATTATATCAAAGCAGGGATTGTTAACATTTCAGAGTTGAGAGATATTTACCGCGTTTTATGTTCGGGGTGTTACTGTTCATGTTTAATTTTGTAATATCTATAGAAATCTACTTCTTAATCTTTTTAACTCTCAAAATGGAACGAAAAGAGCTACGAGTACAACTACATTGCCCATTTTTTCCTGCTCTATACTATATCTTTCAAAGTAGATGCAGAGCCAGTTTTGTGGGCATGTTTTAGCTTTGCGTTTCATTGACAGAGAATTGAAAAGCCATTTAGATTTTAGCATCAGTTGTGATTATTTAGCGTTTTATATTTTTTGTCAGTGACTTTAGGGTTGGAAATTATAGCTATGTTATAGTATGCTAATGCCATCAAAATAGGTTTATACATTTTTCTAACAAAGCTCAAGGTTACGAACCTCTGATGTTTTTTGACGCGGGCACTACCGCCCATGGGAGCGTCTGTCTGCGGGTTACTTTCATCTAAAAGTGTTGTTATAAAACCATTTTTGTCTTTACGAACTGCGAATCAGCAGTTAATATAGTAATAACACTTCGTACGTTTCCGGGCCCCTGGGGAAATATTTGAATACACCGTGGGAAATCGGTGTGTGGTTTATGATTTTTATGAATGTAGGATTATAAATTGTTGGTATTTTAATGGGTGATTCGGTTTCTTTAAGGCGGAAAGGTGTAGAGAGATAATATTGTAAATTTGTAAATATGTGTTTTGCGATGTTTTATGGGCGATGTCGGCAAATTGTTAAAGCTATCATTTGGGTTACTGTTATGTAGTATGTAATGAATTTAATGTGGGTAAGGTTTTGATAGTGAAGTAATCCTTAGTATGTATGTACGTGAAAGTAAATGGATCTAAGTTTTTAAATAATTGTAGCTGGCAGTTTTATATTATTACGTCGCTTTAGCATCATGTATAACAAAAATGACTAATGAAATAGGTGACACGAAAAATCATTCGGCTTGACGAGCCAATGTCGTTCCCAGAAAGATAAGATAACCATAAAACTTCTGTAAAACTTATCTACATAAATGTTTGAAACATCCCTTGTTACGAGTGAGTAAAAGACGCAAATTGTGTTTTTTATGATGTTTACTGATAGAATTGGTCACATTATATCCGATCAGTCTGTTTTGCCGGAAGGTTTTGCATTTTGCACGAGCACTGACGGCGACTAGCGACGCGAGAAAGGGCGGGGCGGTGGTGGTCTCGTCTTCAGTCTAGAGTCTTGAGGGAACGTTCGTTCACACTCATCCGATCCGGCCGTTTCGACTGATCGTCGCAGTGGCAAAACGTCCGTCAAATAACTCGGATCAGTCTTTTTTCCCGGATCAGTCATAGTGTGAACAGCTCCATACAAATTGTACTGCCACTGTCACATCTTTCTATTTAGACTGACCGAGAAAAAAGACTGATCGGATAAGTGGGAACAGGCTCTAATGGATCATTTCTCTAGTCTTGGGTCTGGTGAGATGGATTTTTGCAGTGTGATTTGACTTGGTGGGGCAAAGGGAAAAGATTCCAATCTGCTGCAGCTATAACGATAGCTGCTTTGGGTGTGAACTGGCAATATTTTTTCCCTGGCTAGATGTTTATAGAGTTTACTCTTATGATATGATAGGATAATAATTATTTAAAATGCAAGAGTTTTGCCAGTCGCTATGGGATACGACGTAGCATAGAAGATGGTAGGAATGGAATAATTGAGAATTATAGAGAACAAGAAATTGAATGAGTAGGTAGGATGATGAGTATATACAGATGTTATGAAGTGTAAGACAGTTAAGTATTGTTTCCCGTGAACGTAAGAGTAGAAACCAGAAAAATTGAGATTAAAGGACCAAGGACCAAAGAAACCGGAAGTGTCTCTTGGTGGAATTTACCAGGGTAGTATTTATTATTTGGGCCATGTTGCTCTGCGCCAAATGATGTTAAATTAACGAATAAAAAATTCTCTCAAACCTAATATAAAAATAGAAAAACATGTTCAGATCTAAAAAAAAATGAAGTCTGTAGGTGTTGCAATCTGATCAAAACAAACTCTAGACGCGTAATCATTGACACGCATGTATTTTTTAATCGTTTTCGTTCCACACTTTCGAAAGGTGTCGTTGGGCGGCCAAGCTTTGGTCCTGTGTTGCCATCAAAATCTCAGGTTTTACCAGTAAAAATAATGTTTTTAAGGGTAACAGGATTAAAGCAACAAATATGCAAAGTTAATAATACGTAGACTTTGGTAATTTGGTGTGTGTTCGTTTTTAGCAATCTAAAAGTTGCCTTTAAATCCGTTCATGCCACTCTATAAGACACTAGCTTTTCGTCCCCGGCTTTACCCGCATGAAGGATATTATAAGCTATGTTATTGTAAAGTTTCATTAAAATCCATTCAGTAGTTTTTACGAGAAAGAGTACAAACATCCATCCATACATCCTCACAAACTTTCGCGTTTATAATATTAGTAAATAATAATAAAAATAACACATTCATGCTAAAAATACATTTTAGCATGAATGTGTTTTCAGCGCTATATCTATTATAGGTAAATGTTTTATCTCTACATATTTGGAATAGTCACCTGTGCCTTAGGGAGATGGCAATTAACCTGGTAACACCTGACCAGTTGCGCGGCGTGAAATGCGGCACAATAGTGTTGGGTCGTGAGCAACGCGCCGCGTCCAAATGTTTACGCGATCAGATTTATATCTCGATGCGATTGTGCGATTGAATCGAATAGATTAATTTGATTTATTCGGGTCATGTCGCCTGTGAGGAGATGTTGAAGTTAAGTGAAATATTGACTTGCCCTCGCGCTCGCACGCGGCGCATTGTAAATCTCTTGTTCCCTTATCTGTCGACTCTCTAAATTTTGTTCGATGCGCTGATCATATCTTTGTATGTAGCTGCCGGTGTAACATAAGTTATAGTCGTGCATATGCCTGTCTGACTACTGTTTCAACACGTTTTCACTTGTCTTTAAGGTGTGCAATTAGTCAGTTATCAACGTCTTTCATCATGAATGTGTTTTGTTTTGAACCCAAAAATCTTGGTAACTACAAACCTATTTATCCTGGTCTAAATTCTTATTTATAACACCTGCGACCGAATCTAAATTGCAATTCTTTTAAAGCAGTTTTTTATTAGTTGCGTTTTCAAGTCTGTTTAAAATTGATAAGGAAGGATCGTGACCCAAGCCCACGATAACCTTCGCATTAGCGCCAAATAGTCGTAAAGGAATGAGACACGAGCTAACTAGACACCTTTTTTCAGACACTGACTAGGTACGTAATTATCAGTTTCAATAGTAGAAGCGCATTGAGTACGAGTTAGCGTTGCTATTACGATACGCGTACCAGTTTTGATACTTGATCTCGACTGGTGTTTGTTAAGAAATAGGGGGGTGAACGAGCAAATGTGACAACGAATGGAAAGTGATCACTATCGCTCATTTGCTCCTGCGACTAATAGTCTTACATGCTCCTGACCGTCTAGGAGCCATCCTTTCTTATTCTTGGCCTTTCCTGGATTTCTGGCCGGTTGGTATACTTGTTATCATTATTATTTTGAGTAAGACCCAGGTCCTGCCTTGACTCCTGTGTTTAATTCTCGGGTTGAGCTAAATTTGTTAGGGAATTTTCAAAAAACAGCTCGACTTTGCGATTATTAATCCGCATTTGGCAACCTGGATGATCAAGGGCCGGTATTTCAATATATACTTATCTTGATCCTAATCCGGGATTGATAATAAGTATGACTTAAGTGTATTTCATTATAGGATTAAAGTTAAGCGGCACTAAAGTCATACACTTTTACTTGTCAAAAGTAATACTTATCTTAAATGTTATACTTAACTTAAGCAATAAGATAAGGTTACATTGAAATACCGGCCCTTTGTCAGTATCCATTATTATGGCGATGATTTGATTCCAATTCTGGAGGCTTTTGTACTGCAGTAGGATATAAAATAAGCTGGTGTATTTTTCTTACTATTAATTTCTTGGACCAGATCGTGCTATAACAGTCTATCGTTTTGAAAATTGTACTCCTCAGCAGTCATTACTTCACAGGGTGAATTGTGAAGTGTATTTAGGTGGTGTACCGCTGCCCATCAGCGTCTATCACGCGCTGCGCCGGCGCAGTCACGCGGCGTTAAGGTGGCGATTCTGGCCTTTTTAACATTTAAGTGCAAAATACTTTTTACATCGAATTAGTTTTGTGAAACAATTTCACTGCAGCAGTATTTCCTGACGGTTACAACTTAAAGACCTTCAAGAAAACAGCATACTCGCTCTTAAAAGGCCAGCAAGAACGCATCATCGATCCCTCTGGTGTTGCAGATGTCCATGGGCGGAGGTCATTGCTTACCATCAGGCGACACGCAATTCTCACCATCCACTGAATTGCTTCAGATTCCTCTGTACATCCGAGGAGAGACGACAAAAGTTCCAATGCTTTACCCATGGCATGCTATGGGCACTAACATTTTCGGCACACCTCTGCCCTGCAACCGGTTGTGAGCTAAAAAATCGTAAATATCGTAAAAAATTTTAATATAATAAATGCTGTTTCGTTATAATTTTAAAATTAAATAATCATTGTATCATATCAAAATATAAATGTTTATTTTTAGAACTTCAACTAAGTTTCCATTTTGATTAATTGTTACATTCATCATTTTGTTCACTACCAACGGGGGTTCGAGTCCCACCCAGGACAGACATACATGTTTGTTTTTTCACTCGATGTTTAATTATGTTTAGTGAGTTTTTATTCGTGATTTGTTGGTGAGTGAGAGCGCCGGAGGTCCGAAATTCCCATTCAAATGTTCAAGATCGGCACCAGACCACCGTCAGAGCCTTAAGCTCTTTTGTTCCCATTTAGCCTGCTATCAGTCCGGCGCCTTCAACGTCTAATGGCAGATATTATTTCAACTGCTACCCTTTTAAGATACGAACTATCAGTTGAGTTTCGTTGTGTTTTATCTAATACGCGATACGGTGTAGCTTTTTGTTCGGTTCACTGTTAAGATTCCATTTGATGATTAAACAGAAAGACTTGAGGATCTTGTAAGTTGTCCATAGATTAACTAAAGTCATTTTGAAGGTATGCAAGAAATGTATTTATATCTTAGAAGATATTTTCAATATGAATCAGTATCAGTTTTTGAAGAGCAAAGTTAGTTTTACTTTAAATTAGCATTGTTGAAATTGATAAACATTGATCGCATTTGAGTCACATACGCTTCTATTCAAGCGTTAATCTTATGTGGCACCAAAGCTTGAATAGAAGTACTATCGCGGTCAATATCAAATTAAAATCTTTTTTATTCACATGAAGCATGCATTGTCAATTTTATATTACAGACACTAAGTACCATCAAATTCGGAATTTTGCTGTCTATCAACAAGAACCAGTAAGAAAGTTACTCTATTCAATATTCCTGATAAAAATAACATTAAAAAAGGAACATAATATTATATTTAAGGTCATTGGTTGCAGCCAGAATGCTTGTATTTCTAGAACCGTTATTATCAATAACTATTAACAAGTTATTCCCAAAATGCGCAATGAACGCGGAAGTAGAAGTAATGAAGAGTTGCATAAGTCGTTTACTGTGCCAAAGGTTCGATGCAAACGAGCCTCGGACGTAACGTGATCAATCATGGCGGCGGCTGCTTGGTACTGAGGCTGGGCGTTGCGTTTACATACTTTGACACGTGTACGTATTGTTTTGTTTTGACGAGCCATTTGGTGTAATGGTTGAGAAGTCATTTATTTATTACACCAAGAGGGTGTTCGATCCCCGCACGGTAAATACACTTGTGTGTGCATGAGCTTGTCTGTTTGTATCGGTCTGGGTGTTTCTATGTATAATATGAATGTATTTAGAAAAAAAGTATGTAAGTAATGTTTATCCGTTGTCTGACACCCATAGTACAAGCTATGTTTAGCTTGGGGCTTTGTAATATGATATTAGTTACGTATTACGTTTCAGAGAAGTCAACAGTCTAAGATTTAAGAGACCTATGACATCTCGACTGTGATTTTTGCATAAAATGGCCAACTTTGGCGTTATCGATCTCAGAAACAAAAATACATTAACAATAATGACTTATTAAATAGTGTAGAGTATCTATTGGAATAGTTTGTAGCGGCCTTGCTTTTTCGAAATTTTGCTTAACTTTTTAATTGAACCCAAAATTGCAGAGAAAGATTTTCATAAAATGCGCGAAGGCACATTTTTAAGCTCCTGGATTGAACTACTGTTCTGAGCAAATTAAATAAAAAAAATAGAATGTTATCTCTTATATAGTCGTATAGTTCTTAGCGGCCTGGGATTTTTAAATATCTTTGGTTTTATATATAAAAAAACATCTAGTCCTAAAGCAAAAATCTTCGAAAATCGCTTTAAGTTAACTGTGAATTTCTCCTTTCTACGACAACACAATTAGGCAAAATATATACCAAAATAATTGTTACATCATGAGGAATGAAGATTTTATAATTTTAAACCATTCATTTATTATCCTATTTTGATAATAACATTAATATAACTGCAAAATTACTACAAAATGCGATGCGCTGGCCGTCCGAACTCAGTACTGCGCGGAGCGCTCTCGGCGTTGGACCTATGTCGAATTTTTTCGCGCCAGTACGATCGAGCGAGCGTCAGTGTATAGTGCGGCTACCAAGTTTTCATCACGTAAGTATAATTATTTTTAGTGTTTGTTTTATATTGAATCTCCTACTCAAAACAAAATAAGGGCCTCCATAAAGTTTTTCTCAAATGTTGATTTATAAACAACTCGTAAGTTGATCACTGACAAAATAAAGTACCCACTATCACTTAGTAGGGATTATTCCGGACTGCCTCTACTAAGTCTGCCACCAGTAGGGGCAGTCGAAACTTTTTAGTTCCGTCTGCCCCTAGTAGGGGCAAAGTTTCGACTGCCCCTACTGGTTATTTAGATAGGTAGGAAGGGCTACCCCAGTAGATGCCTATATTATGTACCGTACGAATGCGGACTTGTTTTTGAGAGTATTTTTTTGCGCGACAAGACGCGACGACGCGACGATTTGAAGAGTAGCTGTCCAATTATATTATCATTATTATTTCAAAAATTTCGGAAAACAAATGCATGTCGGGAAAACAAATGAATGTCGGGAAAACATTGTTTATTGATCTGAAGTAAGAAAAACAGGTGCAAGCGATTTTCGACCTTATCGACATTTACCAAAATAACCACTCAATCCCGAACCGGCACTCGGGTGCCGCGTAACAATAGATTTTCTATTGTGTCTGGTAATCCGGGGCTCGAAAGAATAATGGATTTTAATGAACCAGCAAAGGTAGTCAACAAGCGGTTGCGAAAAAGCAACAAAATTTTAAATGTCAATAAGGTTGAAAATCGCTTGCATCTGTTTTTCTTGTTTGTCTATTTATTTGAAGTAAAAAAAACAGGTGCAAGCGATTTTCAACCTTATTGACATTTAAAATTTTGTTGCTTTTTCGCAACCGCTTGTTGACTATCTTTGCTGGTTCATTAAAATCCGTTATTTTGGTAAATGACGATAAGGTCGAAAATGAATGAACCCAAGAATTTTGAAGCTGTTATTCTATTTTCATATTTTATTAATAAATATGATTGTTTCAGGTGACAGATTACGTAGTTCTGCCTTTTTGCAGTTTGGACTGGTCCGGACTATTAATGAAAGTAGTTAGAGTTCCACGGAACGATAACTTTTGTAACATCGAGATGTTACCCAAATTGACACGCTTTTACTACGAGTGTCTGCTCCCAGAAATAGTCAACTCTCGAAAATCGATGCCATTTAGGCATATAGTATTCTAATCTAAACAAATGTTTGGCCTCGTTTGACTCTGTAATAAAAACACTGTCTTTCTAATGCTTTTTCACACCAAAATACCTAGTTACTTTATGGTGTTTTATACTAACCATGTAAATTGTCATAAGTTTTATTCTAATCTAAGCTATAACTTTTATCTAAAACGAAAAACGTCCTTTGCTAGATAAATGACAAGGTAATAAAATAAATTTAATTTTTAACAAATATTATCTGTCTCATTTATGATATCATCTTCATATTATAATCTGTTTCTTCACCTACTAGATCCATGGCACAAATGTGCGGGTATAGCGATAACGATTATTCCATAGAAACAAAACAACAAAACTTGGGAAAAGTATCATAATGGTTTGGTCGTTATTTCAACACAGTATTGTGGTCACGTGACCAATGAGTTGTCAAAACATGTCAAATGCCTATTCTCGCAGAGTGGAAATTTGTAATAGGCCTCTTAAACGATAAAAATATCTAAAGACCTACTTATATGTTAAACAGCAGTCTTTGAATTCTAAGTTAAGTTTGTAAACATATGTTTTACTGTACCAAGCTTATGGCAATAATCATATTATTATTTCCATTGATTTAGAAAAAAATCTAATCAATCCTTTAATTCCTAGATATTATAATGACGCCCATAGTTAGTTGACTGCACATTTTGCATTTGGCGAGAGGCATTAATTTATACTTGGTCGTATCTAGGATTTTATTGGCTCCAGTCTCGATGGGCATGTTTTCACTTAATCCATTTAGATAAAATCTTTATTACAGTCCGATCAAAGGTATTTGAAATTTCGATTAATAACTACAGCTAAAGTAATTTAAATAAGTATTATAAATAATCATTAATCGTTTTGTGATCAAATAAGAGAAAATTAATGTGCGATTCGTGTTTCTATCGGTTTGTTTAATAAGCATTTTATAAAGAAATGAGAACAAATAATAACTTTAATAAAATGCTTTCGCTAGCGTTTTCGAGACTGTGGGCGGAATTATTTGAAATGTGCATGTCTGTGCGTTTTTCGGTTATTAAAAATGTTAATTTAATTTCAAACTCATTTGATCTTACGATCACGAACACTTTCGTTTGAAAAATTAATTAAAAAGGAATGCCTGTCACTCAGTAGTCAGTACTTTATAGCTTTTTTTTTCTTTTATAGTTACGAACCCGATACGGGAATTGACTACATATTGTATTCTATTTCATAACTCAATGCTTAAACCACCAGACCATCGAGACGTTTTTTGTCTGTACCTACAAAATGTAAATCTGTCAGTTCAATCGAAATGAAAGTTCATTAACGTTCTATTAAGTTGGGTATACACAAGAGCATTTCTATGTAATGTAACGTTCACGTTCTTACGGTACAATGCAGTTAAAATTTCAGTTTCCAAAGCATTTTTCTCACAGGTAGTCACATTTCCCCGCAACATTTCGTTGTATGTACCTTGCGTCCACTTTTATTATGCAAAAAATAGATGAGATATAAAAACGATCGCGTTCGTTCGTCTCTCTTCCTCCATGTCACCGGCGAATCGCGCTTGTGCAAAACGAAATGTTTCATGAATATGCCCGCGTTAGTTCGTTTGTTCAAATAGGTTGTAACAAAATGACGAGCATGCTCCTCATTTGGTTTATGACAGAGCGGGCGATACATTTAATATTATAGAATGGCTTGTTCTGTTGTAACTACTCAAGTGTACACACACCTTTAGATACACTCTGTTAGGATTATGAGTATTAACTACCCATTGAACTAAATTATAATAGATAAGGTTACGTCACGCACTCTGTAATTTCATCTTGAATCGAAATGTTAGTTAAATAGGCCACGCAGTTCGCACAATAGTTCGTTTTCTATTGCGTTACGTCTAGGATGGGAGTGTTTTTGATAAGACAAGCGGGCGGAACTGCAAACGATTCGGTTGTTACTCAGATTCTAGTGAAGAAAAGGTCAACTGACCACATGCTGCGTGTCTGATCTTAAATTTGTTATAAAAAGATTATTTGTACACGCCTTCTTGCTTTTGGTAAAAGGATTTACTTTTTGTTTTGTTAAGTTGATGTTTTAGTTGGCAGACAAACGTTGCCGTTGTGAACGCTGTTAGGTTACCATCAATCGAAACCTTACATTGCTTGACATCATCACAATTGTGCAACTCATAACTTCCGTAAAGTATTTTGCTCTTCGAGCCATTAATTCCTTTATTAATTATTCATTGTGGGCCAAACCATCCATTCCACAGACAAACCATCACTTTACAATATTTCGTGATCTATTTAAATAAAATTTAAAAGCACGGCATGCAAATTTCAAATGTATGTGCTATGTACTGGCTTTCACATAAGTGTTTTCGAAATACAGCTAGAGTAGTTATGGCAAAAAAAATTAGTAGTGGCATTCGTATTCTGAAATAGCTCACTTATTTATCATGACCTAAATGGTGTGAGCCAAAGCTGGATAGCCACTGTTCCACAGACTAGAGGTGGTCATACCTATATTTCAGATTTGCTGTTTGAAGTCTCATAAAAATGCAAATGCAGGTATTTCTCCGCGATTATTGGCATCAGTTGACAAATAGCGACTGCAACTTGCTGGTCAAAGCTGGCGATACCTTAAAATGTTTATAATTTAATATGCGAACATAAGTAACTTTAAGTGGTCAATTAGTTTTATTAGCATTGTAAAATGTTTAGCATCAGTTTAAAATGTATTGCCATCTGATTGCCATACTTAGAAATTTCTCTTTTTATTACATTACAGATTATTAACAGTTTTAATGTCAAGGATACTAAATGGCATAGCGGAATCATGAATAAGGTAATAAATAATATTCTTGACCGTAAATATTTCTTTGCCATTCAGGAAAAACCACATTGACAAGTATTTTTTGTCGTCTATAATTATTTTACCCTAGATGTCTTAATGGTTGTTGACCTACCCCAAAAAACACTTTTCATGAGATCTAAATCATCTAATAAAGTTATGAAAATTCTTTCTAGTAAAAAAAAAAACTTAAGTTCTTTTTGACAGTTAACTGTTCTTTTCAACAGATAATTAACCACTTTGTACGAGAACAAAAAGTCGTTAATTACTTACACAATGGAAAAAAGATGCCTCGTTCAGGTGCCAGTATTCAATATCTTCAGCGGCTCAAGCGCAATCAATATCCGGCCTTGATGGTTGTGAGATAAAAGAATATTATGTTCGGACGGTCGCGTGAGAATGTTCGCACAAATCAATAACGTGTCCATAATTTATATTAAAAATCAGATAAAGCAGGTCGTTCAACATTCGGCGGGTTCGCACGGGCCGCTGTTCGTCGGTTGTTTTGTTACGTAAGGAGTTATGCCGACTATTCTGTTGCAGGGAAATAGTTTTTTAGCGTTCCGTTACCCCGAATCGGACGCGTGAAATGTCGCGTTTATTGACCTAAATGAAGTCATAAAAATAAAATGAAAAATGGGCAAAAAAGGTTGAAGTTTGGTTGTTGGTGGAAGTTGAAGTCCTATTCGTTTGGACAAATCGTGTATTAGATTTAAAACGATGCAAATTTATGATTTGTGAAAGATTTTTACTAGAACTATAGCGACTTTGGTAGTGATTCTGCCATATGCACCAGAGATAACGTAAATATAGGTATTCAGATCTTGCAATTATCCATTCATCCATGATTATTAAAATTGATAAAGTTTTTTTTAAGCTCTAACAGATTTGTCGGCAGTAAATACTAGATAGCAGGTTTGCGAAAGTATGGGCAATCCTATGAATACTGCTCTTCCCGTCCAGGTGTGAAGGTGAAGGCTGGTTGGGGCAGTGGGAGAGACGGAGAGTCCACAATATATATCCTCACCCCAACCACCAACGAGGTGGGTAGCAATGTGTGTGTGAATGCATTCTCCCAGTCAGTATAAAAAAAAAGGTGTGACGGGGAAACTGTGTATATAGCTTAGTGGGAAGTGGGACCTTAGTCACCTGTTCCGCACATACGGCAGGTCTTGCTAGCCAGCGCGCGGTTACAGAGTATCAATGCATCTGCTCTGAAAAAAGGTCATTTCTACACATTTCTTAGGCACATTGACCATAATACGGAATCCATCATATCGGAAGTCTTTCACGTCCGACTATTCCCCTTTACCGATTGTAAAAAAGTAATGCATAGGCATTAACTCGGCTGCATGTAGCCGTTCACTTTGAATGCTATCTCTTTGTGGATCGGATGAATAGAAAATTATATAAATTGCTTCTCGTAGTACGCGCCCGCGCCGCTATGGCTCGATCGTGAACAATTATAGCGGCCAATAGCAAATTGTGCTTTTTACCCGTAAGTAATTGACTCGCGGTAGAGGTGTTGGACACTATTTGTTTACACTTTATGGTTTGACTGCGTCGGCTGATAGGTCGCACTTTAAGGTTAAATGCCCAGGTTGGACATATCGTGATTAGGTTTCTATGTTCGGAAAATGTTCAGTTAAATTTCTAGTGTCTCGGAAAGCACGTTAAACCGTTATTACTGCGTTTGATATCTCTTAGGACGAGTCAGACTACTATCCCACCATGCTATGAGGGTGAGAAAATAGGGAGTGCACGTGATTGCGCGCTCTTTCTTTTGTGCACTATTATACACAAGAGTATATTGCGGTTTAAGCGCATGATCATGATAAGTCGTTCATCAAGTATACAATGTATTTTGTGTTTAGTTAATTTTGTAATAAGATATCACAAGTTTTAAAATTTAATAGAACCTAAACTATTTTATTGGCATTTTCGCCAAAAGTAAAATTTAAGACATTGGCATTATAAAATCTAGATTGCGAACCGGTGAAATCGTTATAGCCGGCATGCCAATTAATTGCTTTGTTGCGTTTTTCCTTTTTTTTTAAGTGTTACTCAGCACATTTTTAGGGTTCCGTAGCCAAATGGCAAAAACGGAACCCTTATGGATTCGTCATGTCTGTCTGTCTGTCTGTCTGTCCGTCCGTATGTCACAGCCACTTTTTACCGAAACTATAAGAGCTATACTGTTGAAAATTAGTAAGTAGATGTATTCTGTGAACCGCATTAAGATTTTCATACAAAAATAGAAAAATAATAATAAATTTTGGGGGCTCTCCATACTTAGAACTGAAACTTAAAAAAAAAAAATTCATCCAATCCTTACGTGTGGGGTATCTATGGATAGGTCTTTTAAAATGATAATAAGGTTTCTTATATCATTTTTTTCTAAACTGAATAGTTTGCGCAAGAGACACTTCCAAAGTGGTAAAATGTTGGTCCCCCCCCCTGTAACTTCTAAAATAAGAGAACGATAAATCTAAAAAAAATATATGATGTACATTATTATGCAAACTTCCATTGAAAATTGGTTTGAACGAGATCAAGTAATTAGTTTATAAATTTTTGGGGCTTCCCATACTTAGAACTGAAACACAAAAAATTTTTTTTCTTCAAACCCTTACGTGTGGGGTATCTACAGGGTGGAATTTTGTAATGCCACCTGAAGGGGGACTCTTAATACTGTAGACAGAACATTTTACTCAAAGGAAACATTCCTTTATTTTTGAAAAGAAAGGAAACTGCATTCAAAGATTTAAAAAAAATTCTTGCCGCACCCGGTAATCGAACTGACGAAAATCTGTAAAAGTTGCACCCTGTACTTTTATTGCATCGATCGTTAGGGTCAATTATAAGGATGAAATCTCTCTTACAAACTTCATAAATTAAATGAAAGAAAAACAACGAAATCTTAAATTATTTTAATTGTTTCCAAAAAATGGTAAACTTACTTATTAAAAATTCGAAATGGGCTCCATTTTCTTGGATACACAAATTTATTCATAATCTAACGAATTCATTTCTAGTAACCTTTAATAACGTGTCATTTTAATGGATGAACGACGTCAATGATAATTATTAATTAATAACATAAGTTATCAGATGGATCTTTGAGTAAAAGTCCTTTAACTTGACCCATTGAATTAATAAATTGAAGATTTCATTGCTTTCATTTCATTTAATTTATGAAATTTGTTAGAGAGATTTCATTCTTATAATTGACCCTAACGATCGATGCAATAAAAGTACAGGGTGCAACTTTTACAGATTTTAGTCAGTTCGATTACCGGGTACGGCAAGAATTTTTTTAAAATCTTTGAATGCAGATTTCTTTCTTTTCAAAAATAAAGGAATGTTTCCTTTGAGTAAAATTTTCTATCTACAGTATTAAGACTACTTCCCCTTCAGGTGGCATTACAAAATTCCAACCTGTATAGATAGGTCTTTAAAAATGATAATAAGGTTTCTTATATAATTTTTTTCTAAACGGAATAGTTTGCGCGTGAGACACTTCCAAAGTGGTAAAATGTTGGTCACCCCCCCTCTAACTTCTAAAATAAGAGAACGATAAAACTAAAAAATATATATGATGTACATTACCATGCAAACTTCCATTGAAAATTGGTTTGAACGAGATCAAGTGATTAGTTTTTTTTTAAAACGTCATAAATCGTAAAACGCAATTTTCCTCTCATTCAATCAACTCAAATATAAAAACGTCGATCAAACTTACAAAGAACTACAAGAACTTTTATATTATGATGATACTTGCTGCTACGGAACCCTTCATGGGCGAGTCCGACTCGCACTTGGCCGGTTTTTTAAATAAACAAATACAAAGTTTCTATCGATTTTTACGTAGAATTTAATTTGAATATTTAATTCTGCTAATGTTAGTTATCAGAATTGTACAAATATTTGAATAATATTATAAAAAATAATGATAAATTAGACATTGACTAAGGTGATTGACGCGGTGACAGTGCGGTTTTAGTAACTATCGCAAGAATTAACTTTCTGCCCAGCTGCTATCCGGAACGACGACTGGAAATAAGTGTCTTAATGGAGACATTTAATTTGAAGAGGCTTTCAAAAACGTAACTGACAGAGACTTACTCTCTTTATCTCCATAACTAGCTAGACCTGCATCTGTGTGTGTGTGTGTGTGTGTGCGGGACTCGGGACTAGAGAAATTCATCCCGCTATTTCACACCTAGCCTTATAGCGATTAACCGGTCCAGGAGATTTACTCTCTGTATCAGCAAAACAGTTTTTATTATGTTTAAGGAATGCAACCGTAGTAACTCAGTTTTCTTAAGTGTAATTTTGAGACGAGTTTTGTAATTTGATTTTCCTAAGTTGCGAGCTTCCGAGTGGAAATTGAGTTAGTTAATGCCGCCGCCAACATGCTACAACTAATAATGCCATTAGCGGCTGCGCTTGCGCAAATGCGTGCGTGTTGGATGAGCGTTAGGCGCCCCGGCGCGCCGGGCTAGATAGATTAGCCTGAAACTTGTTAGCGCATGATTATTACGTCGGTTTGAGTTGCTATGACGTAATGGACACGTAGTGCCTTTGGCTGAAGCAAAAGATCCAACTCTTGAGTTCATACTTAATTTGTTTGACGCAGCAGTAACCTATCAATGTCCCACTGCAGGGTAAAGGCCTCCATCAATGAAATCAAGTGATCGCTATAAATGATAGGCTTGATCACCACGCTTGCCAAATGCGGATTGCTGACCACTATCCCGAGATGTGTCCGATAAAAATCGACACAAATTTTGCTCGACCGGTAATTGAACCCAAGATATCACGGCCCGCTACTTAAACCACTAAACCATCGGCGCATTAGGTAGACAAACAGACGAAACACAATAGTAGTAATTATTATTTCACGCTAGTGTTGTGTGAGAGGGTGGTGCTTCCCCGAACTAGCCGGCCCATTCGTACTGTAAAACAGCATGGCTCTACCACCACTTTTAGTGGGTACCCCTATCCTCCGGGCGGGGTAGTCCAAATTAACCCTCCGATTCCCCTAGCCGAGGGGATGCGTAAAGCAGTTCCCACAAAAAAAGATTTCCCATACTAAGGTTACGTTATGCGTAGTGAATTCTTTGCGGCGCTTCCAGCCGCTAACTCGTGATAAATCTGCGTGCCTGTTTTCTCGATTAGTGTTGCTAATAAGCAGAGATAGCAGATTGACATTAAGATCATCTTCAATAATTTATAAGCGAATAACACTGAAATTAATGAACATTGCAGTCGGTGAAGGTTTTGCCGTGGGCTACGGTGGCGTTAAGCAGGATGTAGGGGCAGAGCTGATAGAAAATAATAGTCACTAACATTGATAACAGATACTATAGTTGAATACGTCGTACAATAGAAGGCTCAAGAATCAGCATAGGCTACAATATAGAAGCACATTCATGGTAAATGGAACCTTATATAAGCTTTGGCGGATGCTTAGATTGCTTAGTAGTTACCATGTCTATCCACCAACTTGATCAATCACATTTTTTTTTATTAGGATTAGCTGATATTCACTTTCTGTTTTATCAATAAATCAATGCTTGCAAACATTCTCTATAAGTTTCATTTAGCAATTTTCTGCAAACATCTATTCTTATGACACATCTGACAAAAGTTGTTTTAAAGTACTATGGTGATATTCCATCCATTATGCAAACTTTGCATCTCCTATGTGATGGTGTCGCGAATGGTCGGTAATCACGTCCTTCAGGCGTTAGGCAACGCAGAATTTGCGATTAGATGCGGTTAGATAGGTTAGGTAGTAGTCAGTGCAATGCCTTAGTGCCCCAGATGCAGGGAAGATAGTAGATAACGTAGAGAGGCGGAACTTTGCTACCGTTTTCAGTTCAACGCACACGAGATTCGTAAATCAAAAGCTAAGATGATGATAAATTGAGAGATTTGAATTTACGTAAGCGATTGGGAGGTTGACATAAGGATGCATGTAGAAATCAATAAAGAATGAGAATTACAATGCCACCTATACGTGTTGCTCAAAGGTACGGTCAACAGCACATCACGGTATACACTTGCAGTTCGATAATAGCGCTTATGCCCCTGACATAAGAGCAGTACAAAGTCCAAAGTGTTACGTCTGACGTGCTTTCGACTGTACAACGTAATAATAACAACTTGCGGAAAAAAGTATTCAGTTTCGACCCCATAATACCTTTATGGGTTCGAAAATAAATACTTTAAACTCAGCTAAATAACTAAAGGTTCCTTTGACCTTTGCAAGGCGACTGATTTCGAGCTGATTAGGTCACATGCTGTCTAGTTTCTATGTTTCTTCTATAAACATAATAATATTATAATTATGTATGAATTTAAGAAAGAAAGTAAGTTATGTTAATTCGATGTCTGGTACTCATAGTACAGTCAGCGTCAATCTGAGCGTTCAAAATCAACAAAAATATCTTAATAATTGACAAAAAACAACCTTACCTTAAGACGTAAAGGTGCATTTTACGCACGTAAAGCAACGTAAAGGACAACAAACGATATTTACACCTAAAACTATTGTGCTAAGAGTGATTTTTGTCAAATGTTCAGATATTTTTGGTAGGTTCGAACGCTCAGCTCAGATCATTTTGGCGGTGACTGTACAAGCTTGTCTGAGTTTTGGGATGGGTGAATAATGTTCAATAAAATAATCATTTATTTATATGTCAGCCTAAACTCAGTTATACCAGGGGTCCCTGGGGTTTTTGTTTTTGTTAGAGAAGACTTTAGCCATAATTTGGCTACAGTGATAATACCTTACATTCTATGAGCCTTTACTGGCGTTAAAAATAACTATTTGATTGATCGAAAACAAAATCTAGAATGCAAATAAAAATACATCAAAAAGCGATTCGTTTATTTATGTAGCCGAGGCGCCGCTACGATTATTTGATTAAAATGTTAATTACTGCAGCTATTAATAATCTTGATTAGAGTTCCGTGTTGCGGCTCTATTAAATTGAGAATGGGCTCACTTCTTAGATTTATTTGTCTACTTCTGAACTACGCGTGGTTGGTGAGGTAGGGCATGGTTGTTTAATAAGTTTTCGTTTATTCATCGTTGTATATACAATATAATATGTATAATTTTATTATTACCTTTACCTACCTTTTTGTACCCTTTTCTTGTAATTAAATCTGTTTGTTGAAATACACATTTTTGTATTTTTTATATTTTTGTAATACCACGTCGGTCTAGTAGGTCTACCTGACCGTGATCCAGTGTCGTAGGTTCGATTCTTGAGTAGAGCAAAATTTGCATCGTTTATTCGATTACACCTCAAGTTTGAGATCACCAATCCACACTTGTCATGCGTAGTGAGGCTTATACTTGTCAATATTCCGATGGCTTTATTGTCAAAGTCAAAGTCAAAGCATTTATTTTGCAAAGAATAGGTTACAAAATAATGATCTTATATTTAACTCTCGTGCCAGTTGCAGAGAGATACAGTGCTTACTATTCTGCTTACAATGTTAGCATGCAAAATGTGTGTTATTAAGAAATTCGTCAATAGAGTATATACAGCAGTCTATTAAAAATTAATAGACTGAAACTAAAACATTACAATCCCGATTAGTAATAAGCAGAAAAGGGCCTAAGTAGTATATTTTCAGACTTTATGTAGCAATCGTTGTAGTCATAATTCTACGAAACGTTACCTTTAGTATTCTACTAACCAAATACTATTTAATTTATGTGGTTCACATGTCTGACTCCGTCACAAGACGTAATCCGATTACTGCGAAGCATAATTTAATATCCATATACAGCAATCAACCACCATTCATACGTGGATTAGAATCTTAATGAACAGGAGCGGAGTTAGGACAGCTCTGTACTTAGATACTGCTTAGTTTTGTTGTATATAAGACACTCAAACAATAGAAGCCTGCCAGTCTTATCTGGCATGATAAAATAAAAAAATGTCGCAGTGTCGGGTCATACGATTCCCTCTGATATGGTTGAGTGAAATTATGACTAACGTATACGTTTCCTTTGTGCTTAGTAAGTTTAAATAAATTAGCTTCGTACAGCAAGACAGATTGGTAAAAAAACGAATAACTAGGTCCTCTAATATTGAGTGATTAATCACTTTGCAAGGGCAATAGAAGGAGAATATTCAATCATAATTATATTACTCGCATTATATCATTAATTTCGACAACACTACATTTTTAAACGCGCTGTCTTTACTTCTCTTTAAACTTGAGAATGTATTAAATACTTTTTACACCATCGCTAATGAAGGTACTACATTCAGAAGCTTTTAATATGTTTATCATCAAGATATATGTAGGTATATATCAAAAAGCATAGTTACCAGATAATTCGAAATATCAATCACAATATGAATGTACATTGTACAAGCAATCTCCAGACTACACTTATCCAGATCACGGCTAAAAGTAATTTCCATTTCAATTGTTATCACAATCCGTAACACTTCAATCACAGATAATAGAAATCAAAAATTCAGATCCGTACCTGTCTCGATTAATTCGCCATGATTAATGAGAAGCGCTTTCTCCGCTTCGCTCCACTGCTCAGCGCTTTGTTTCGCCAGTAATTTCGGGATTAGAACACTTTCGGTTCGCGATTTTGTGATTGCTCTGAGACAGTTATGTAACGCTACAGTGGTTCTGTTATTGTGTTTCCGATGTGAAATTTTAATAATAGGGAATCTAAATATGTATTATAATAATAGCATGTGCATGTTGGCTTCGGCCCCACGCATGTTTTAAAGGACCAGGCCCTAGAAAAAGTAAAAACAAAATTACCAACATACCTAATAGTAAATATTTTCATCAGACAATTTCACATCTTTAATAAATTTTGACCCAAAACCGGCTTTTTTTGTAAGAGTCAGAATCAATCTGTAAATAGCGTCATACAGACAGTGTTATGTGTTTCGGGTCTCATTACAATAATTAAGCACTTTTGTTGAAAATTAAAGTTGACTTCTGAATTTTATATAATACCGTATACAATACCACGCCGTACTAAAGAAATAAGACATGGAACTCACAATATGGCGTAAAAAATCCGCAAATTTATTTTATTTACTCCCACAATTTAAACTAATCTTACAAAGCTTCATACTTAAAATATACTAAACAATAAACCCCCTGTAAACCTTCACCATCCCCCTCTACTCAAAGGTGTCCATAGGCGGTAGTGTTCACTTACTATTTGGTATCATACTTGCACGTTATAGGTACAGTCAAAAGCACGTCAGACTATACACTTTGGACTTTGTACCACTTTTATGTCGGGGGCATAAGTGCTATTATCGAACTGCAAGTGTTTACCGTGATATGCCGTTGACCGTACTTGGTCTTTCAAAAAAAAGTCGTGTAACAATACATGCATGATCTCAATTCTGGGATTACAGTTCGTGATTTTGTGATACTCGTAGCTCTCAGACAGTTATGCAACGCTACCGAGACCTCTATCATTGTGTTTCCGATGTGAAATTTTAATAATTATGAAAGTGGGCGTTCTACCTCTCTAGGCGTCTCTAGGCTGTCGCACGTCGGTTTTAGGAAAACATGATTGCTTAAATTGATCTACGAATTTGTACGCTTCCTTTTATTTATTTCCTTTGATTGTGGGGTTCTAAAGTGGTAATTGGCGATGACCGCGCGATAAAACCCGTCTGAATTGTATAGTTACGTGTCTAGAGTTTCTACAAATGTTTTGTGTGATGTTGATGTGATTTATCAACTGACTATCTCTTGGATTTTTTAGCCTTTTCACTGTTGATTTCACTCGAAACTTAAATCGAAAGATATTTCTAACGTGTTTTATTATTTTATTTCACACAAATTTCTTTTTGAATCGTTTGTTGTCACAGGCCGTGCTCATTTATTTCTTAATTTCAAACCTTTATCATTAATAGAATGAAATTAAATCCTACAAAATCATTTCCATGTGACATAGAGCCAAGTTTCGAGCTCTACACGCCTTATCTCTACAAGCTCCAACTTCACAAACTCTACACCTTAGTTAAAATACTTGGCGTATAATAATATCTTCTATTTAGGCGTTCAGGTAAGCTGCAGGTTCCATTTTATTTAATTAAGTTATTTACCTAATTAGTATTACATGATTAAATAATTGGAATGAAATATATGCAAAATAAGCAGGCAATATAATCGCACTTAAGCGTAAGAGATTAACATGATCTGACATTTGCTAACGTTTGCAATTCCAGGTTTATTATAAACCTTTAAGGAGGTGACAAGAACGCAATAAGTTACCTACGTCGAAGTCGAGAGGAGCGCTTGATTTGTTTGCACCGTCGTCCCCCTGACATTTGCAAGACACTCGTCTGGCGAAAGATCGGACGCTGATAGCTTCCATTGTGACACCGTACATAGTACATATGCGCTGGCCTAATGTTCGAACAAATGTCTAACAATGTTGCTATAGACTGAGAGCTAAGGGACACACGTTGGTTCTTATTTAAAAATCAGTGTAAATGCCAAGTGTACACGAGCATATACATCCATATGTAATAATCATGCTTGCAAGCAAATACGTGCGTGATGTGTGTATGTGGGGAGAATGATGTTGTTGGTTGAGTGGAAAGATTATGTTAACTTACAAGTTTACAATCAAGGTTTATCGTCGGAACTGCCATATGATAGGAGCAGGGCTCTTTCCATACAGTCCCTGGAGGAAGACGACATCCTTTGATGAGTCGAGGTTACCGTGTGACCTTATGAAAATATGTCATGAACCACCCACACAGTAGAAAAATGATTATCTCTTGATAACGAAACTTTACACGAACGAAGCTGCGTGTAGAACACTAATTCTTTACGAAGTCTTCTCTACATCTTAATTTAACTTGATGACTGTTGCAATTAGCATGTTTGATGTCTCCAGGCGAAGCTGCGAAGCTCGCTTTGCGTAAGAATCAATGCATAACTCATCACGCGTCCCGCGCCGTGTAATTATAGTAAGCGCGAGCATTGTTCCGACTCGCTCTTATGTTAATGGCCGATTATGTAAGGTAAAGAAATAATTATGGAAACTGCATCGAGAGGCTGTTGGTTTCGAGCTTATTTATGATGCTAGTGTTTGTGGTTTTGTCTGTCTTGAATTTAAGGGTCGAGAGAATGTCTATTTGGGTATTTGATATTTATTTGTCAGTATAAAATCCGTTAGTCAATCGGTCTTAGAATAACGAAGAATAATCAGAAGCAGACAGACTATTTTTAATTAGACCTGCTTGTGTTTTCATATGCGTTTAGTAAAATACTTTTACTTTAAAACTACAAACAGAAATTTTTATTTTGTGTATTTATTAGGTAACAAACAAAATAATACAAATATGGAATGGACAAGCAATTTTGCTTTTAATGCAAGCGCACGATTCTTGATTATTTTTATTTTTGGTTAATGAGTCTGAGTTGACGATTAAAATTTAAAAATAAAATTGTGTACTATTTAATGATGGTTGAATCTTGTTATATTTGTTCTCTTTGACTAAGTAGTAGACAGGCGTCAACTCTACGCCGAATTAATTGAGGTGAAAATAAATACAAAATTATGCAGGAACTTGAAATGCGTAATTATTAGGGAAGTGAAGTTTGCTATTGGTATTGAAACTCAACTTTTTGTGTAGTAGTGGATGACTGACACTTTTGATACCAAGTGTTGTCTCGATTTGAACAGTTTGTGGCTAGAAGACACGCAAGATGATTATTATAGCAAACAAGTGAGCGTACAAAAACAGGTGGACTCTCATGACCTGACGGAAATCTGATACGATCGGAGGGGAATCAAGTGTAGAATTTATGGTTTTACACGCTTTTCGTGGCATTGGCCTATCGACTTCTTGACTGTGGACTATAATCCAAGTCTTAGAGCATATATTTTCCATCCGTCTTGGGAATCAAACCCAAGACCCCGTTAATGAGCCTACCATCGAAGCAATGAGATCGTTTTGTTCTAGTCACAGATAAAAAATAAAGTAAGAAGGTCCTGCCGTCACACGGTAGGCTCCTCTGGTATTTGAGCTTTTTATATCAAACTAGCTTTTGGACTACAGAATGTTATTCCCGCGGGAATGAGACGTTTCCCGTAGGAATTTTATAGCCTATGTTCTAATCCTGGCTATAAACTATATGTGTGCCAAATTTCATCTAAATCCGTTCTTGAGTTATAATTAGTGTAACTAACACCAACTTTCTATATAGATGTACCTATTAGCAACCAACCAACAACATTGCCGGAATCCTACATCCGATGTTGTTAAGGGTCGCAGCTAGCCAGTGGACTCTAGCTATGACCGACTGAAAAAGTCCTACCATCAACCAGACCCAAAGCGGGAATCGAACCCAAGACCATGCTATTCCACGGAGGCGGTCAAGACGATTCCTATTTTTATAAACAATTCACGCAATACAGATATTTCCTATCAACAGATCTCGGTTCTAATTACAATTAGCACGTAGTATCGAGGACGGCGCAGACGAGTGGGCTCGGGGCCCGTTCTTCTCGATAGCAGTAAAGATTCCCCGGCCGATAGCCGGAGACGGCTGTGATGTACACAGCCGATACAAATTAACAACAATAATCGGCTGCAGCGGTTAGAGAACACGTTGGGACTGTGGTACATAAATTTCGGAAAGTGTTGGTCGGTGTTATAAATATAATCAAAATTATCAGTGTCTACTTAAATTTCTTTTTTCTCCGAGTGTTTTGTCTCAATCTTGTCAGGGTACGTTTTAACCATGATCTTGGATTTGGCAAGTTCAATTATTACATTGGAAGAGTGGGTACTGGCTTAATAAACAAAGCCAAATGCAGGTTGGTTATCTATCACAAACCTGAGTTGTATTCGAAAAACCTGAAATAGTTTTGCCCGAATTGGGAGTTGAACTCAGGACCCCGAGATTATGGCCTTGTTCCTAACCATTATACCATCGGGGCGTTCAAATTACAATATTTTATTATATTAAAGACCATAACAGACGCTGTGACATTGTTAAGCACAAAATGTCGGTAAAAAAGTGAATTTCTTTTAAGATTTCATCACATTTTTGCAGGTGCAATATTTCTGAAAAATGTCTAAAATGCATTTTCAAATAATTAAAAGCGCAATTAAAAAAACTAATTGCAATTAAGCGGCCGTCAAACGCGTTGGCCGCGAAAGTGAAAGCCTTAGAAAAATATGCAACTGTATTTTTTTATTTTATATCGAAATAATTTAACGCATTCTCTGCATCGGGCACAAGCGTAAAATAGAAAGACTCATAAAATGCATTGCAAAGATAGAGAAAAATCATTACATAGACAAATACATAAAAGTGTGTGTTGGTTGTGTCAATATAACAGTTTATGAAATTATGTTCAGTACATAAAATAAAAAAGCTAGTTGTAGTGAATTCTGAAATTGATTGCCTAGATGATGTCGTAATACTTTAGCCACTTCTATTTTAGAAAATGAATTTATCTAAAGGTTTAAATTAATTCCATACCTTCTATTGGTGATCCAAATTTCGACCAGCTAATTGGAGAATAATATGATATTATGTAAGCCAGCAAGAGTACTCGTATATCATTCGGAGGTTGTGGGTCGCGGTTCTTGGGTCTGGTTGGAAGAATGATTTATATCAGAGTCCGTTTAGCTAGCTAGCTAGCTACCCTGTCCCAGATGATACATCCGCTACAACAGCTCTGGGTGTGTTCCGGCAATATTAATGTGGGAGCCAGTGCACTTGTAACCAAGGAGGGCTCATGATTGTTTCCTTCAATGGCTTAAGCCGCAGTAGCTGCTTACTACCAGGTGGGCTGCGTGGTCATCTACCAGCTAATAAAGCATAAAAAATAATGATGTATACGACAATTTGAATCTGCTACAGTAACACTTATTCAAATCAAACCTTATCGCAATCGCACAAGACTTAATGTGTGTATATTTAATTGCTGTATTCTTCGCTATTGCGTATTGCGTTATGAGCGCGGCGGTACTGGCTAAGAGCGGCGGTGAGATAGCGCAGCGCGACGACGAATGGAGGCACTGCACGCGACCGCGACCGCCGCACATTGCGTTATCATCAGTGCCTTTGCCTTTGCCAGTCGCGTTTGTCATTACTTTCGGTATGGTGATTTTTACAGTCGACTAGTCGACATGATCTATCTATAAGAATTGTTGTAAGTAACATTATGAAAAAACCAGGAGAGTCAGACAGTCCTTATAAGAGTCCTTATAAGTGGCAACTCCGTCTTTGTAAACAGTCATAATAAGTCTGGAAGAGGCATGCTGCAGAAAGTTTCTGCTTGACAATCAAAATGGCCCGAATCTAACGGGGTAGTAGCCCTCTCACAGATGACCGACGTATGAGAAGAAACGTGTAACGTAAAGCGTTGCTTTTGCGCATCCACCATAGCTTCCGTCCCCTTCTTCCTCCCTCCATATTTTTTACAATGCTCACTTAGGTACCACCGTTTGCCTGTTTGCGACCCTTTTTCATAAAAAAGAAATTGTAAGAATTGTCAATAAACATAAAAGTGACGAGTCTTTTTTGTACGTAGTGCTTGAAAAATTCCTATTTTTTTATTATATTTTTATTTTATTTCGACATCAAATTCAACGCAAAAATTCACAACAATAATCTGTGCCATTACATATGAAAATTGTTTAAGACAAGAATTATTAATCTCACTGTAGGCTTGCTATTACATCCTATTGAATACAGTGGCACCGATAGGAAATTGGTTCACACGGTAGCCATTATAGCTACACGATTAGAGATTATACATAAACAACATTCGATGTTTGTAGACCATGATTATGTTTCACTCGAGTACTAAATAGGCTTACACACAAATAATGTTTAACTATTTATTTTGGTGCATATGATAAAATATATCAAGAACAATTAACATTAAATAAGCGATCTTGTTGAACTCAGTCAAGTGGTCAGACTCAAAAGATCTAGGAAGTAAAACCCTCACCATAACGATTATAAAGTAATGTTAAGGATTTCTGGATGCGCTGATTTCTTAAAATTATATCCCTCACTCATACACATAAAATAAAGGTGTCGGGACGAGAATTGGACTATACATCTTATACATGTAAAGCTGTCTTGATAACGAGTATCTTTTATAAGATAAAAACATAAACAAGAGATTAAGTTCAAGCAGGCTCGCTAGGTATTCTCGGCCACTTGGTTCCCATGCGATGTTATCTACTTCTACCACGACGGAAGCCTGTAATCCTGACAATTACATAATTGGGCTGAACATGTTCGATACTACATTTACATACTAACATGCTGGCCTAGGATGGGTGGTAATACACTTCGCTAGTTTAGAAGAGACTTGTTTAGCCAGAAGGATGCGGCTTCACTTTTGAATATAACAAATCGTTCAGCTAATTCCTAAATCAACCTTTGAATTGGAATATTAAAGGACTATGCAAAGGAGCGTCCCCACCCACCAACAGATTTCAAACGTATCTCTATTTATACATCTTGCCATACTGATCTTTTTTTTGTATGACGACATCCGCCGTAGGAATGGGGATTTCACGCAAATCGAATTTGAATGTTGTATTTTTCAAGTATTTTTTTGACACAGTTAATTGTGAAAATAATGTGCAGGCGATCAAGAATAACCCCCCTGGCCTAAATAAAGTGTTTAATCAAAATGTAATCTTAAAAAATATTTTACAGTCGAGTCTACTTGAAGCTAGACACTTACAGCGCAATTCTGAATCTTAGGCGTACGGCATAAGCACGGTTTTATTGTTTTTGAATACCCCGTCATTTTTTGGATAAAAAATGGTTATTTGTCTTTATATGGAATGTCATAATAATATTGAAACTAGTGCCAAGTCTGTTGGTGGGTGGGGACAGGGCCCATACAACTTCTTGCGTTGTCCTTTGTTTTGAGAACCGATTTTTTTTTATAAGAAAAGGTTTATAAGAAAAGATGTGCGACCGATTTGGTGTAATGATTGAGAAGTCAGTTATTTACACCAGAGGTCGCAGGTTCGATCCGCGCGCGGTACAAACATTTGTGTGCATGAACATGTCTTTTTGCATTGGTCTGGGTGGTTCTATATAAGTTATGTATGTAATTCACAAAAAAGAGGTGTATGTGTAATGTTTATCGGTGGTCAGAGCATGAATACACCTTTGATGAATTTACTTAGCTCTAAAAAAGATTAAAAGCTCGAATCGCATCGTTCAAATCTTTTTATTTGTTGTGAGAAACTTATAAAGTCGCGTATTATTTTGAAATGCAACAAGACAACACAAAAAGCCTCATAGACGGCACGCTAGTGTTGCCCAGTCATCGCTGTCATCGCTGTCATTTTGCATAAATCAGAGCGCAGGAATCAATGCGCGTCGAACAAATCGTCTGCGTTTTCAATCGCGTACATTCGCTGACAGAAACAACGTTTTCAATAGTGATATTGGTTACTACAAATATAATTTACTTAGGTTACGGATTCTAATCTCAGCTACACAGTGGGGAGTACGCTTTAAGTCTATATATCTCATATGTTTTTCCCGTCTGGTGAGTTTAGTACAGATTTATTCAGTGAATGCTAATGTGAGGTAATCTAAAGGGAAAAGATTTAATGATGAATTCGAATCTGCCCGTCGCGACTTGATATGACTAAATAAAGGAAAGGTGGTGGAAAAACAGTTTGACATTATAGTAAAGAGACACCAATCGCAGGACCAATGCTTTACGCGTTTTTCCACCACGAGAACATAATTTTACAATCATAAAATTTCCTTCGTGTCTGATAAATCAAATGCATTGTATGGAAGAAACGTTGTCCCTACATCGCCCAAGTAAAAGATATAATAGGAAAACATTGTAAATCTTACATAATATTTTCAATTCGTCCATCAAATATCTTCGAAATCTTCGGTGCATTCGGCGACGGCACATCGTAATCCGGAGATGAATGCATCGACCCGGTTCGTAGCACTTTCGTCGCGGAGTGTACGATGACTCAAACGCCGAGGGGCTCATTAGCCGATGAAAGTAACGCGAAAATCTTCATATTCATGCGTCTATTTCAAAAGCAACATCGAATCATTAGGGTCGTATTCCGTCGTGAGCGAAAAACAGATAAAATGTATTGTAGCACATAGCTACGACTAAACTTGCAGGTTTCTTTAGCGGATGCTCATGCAACGAAATAGGCTTCTACTACTGCACAAAAGCAAATATTAATATATTATTATTAAGGAACAAAAACTTTGGCACATAAGTTCTCAATAGCACCAAATGAAATAATAATGACATTATGTTTTAGCCTACCAAATGCAATAATAACAATATTATGTTTTAGCTTTTATCGATAAATATCTCTTCCACCCTTATACGAGTGTAATTATGGACTAAGAAAGTCAGGGTAGAGTCTGGTTAAGAGTCATATGACATCTCGACTGTGATTTTTGCATAAAATGGCCAACTTTGGCGTTATCGATCTCAGAAACAAAAATACATTAACAATAATGACTTATTAAATAGTGTAGAGTATCTATTGGAATAGTTTGTAGCGGCCTTGCTTTTTCGAAATTTTGCTTAACTTTTTAATTGAACCCAAAATTGCAGAGAAAGATTTTCATAAAATGCGCGAAGGCACATTTTTAAGCTCCTGGATTGAACTACTGTTCTGAGCAAATTAAATAAAAAAAATAGAATGTTATCTCTTATATAGTCGTATAGTTCTTAGCGGCCTGGGATTTTTAAATATCTTTGGTTTTATATATAAAAAAACATCTAGTCCTAAAGCAAAAATCTTCGAAAATCGCTTTAAGTTAACTGTGAATTTCTCCTTTCTACGACAACACAATTAGGCAAAATATATACCAAAATAATTGTTACATCATGAGGAATGAAGATTTTATAATTTTAAACCATTCATTTATTATCCTATTTTGATAATAACATTCATATAACTGCAAAATTACTACAAAATGCGATGCGCTGGCCGTCCGAACTCAGTACTGCGCGGAGCGCTCTCGGCGTTGGACCTATGTCGAATTTTTTCGCGCCAGTACGATCGAGCGAGCGTCAGTGTATACTGCGACTACCAAGTTTTCATCACGTAAGTATAATTATTTTTAGTGTTTGTTTTATATTGAATCTCCTACTCAAAACAAAATAAGGGCCTCCATAAAGTTTTTCTCAAATGTTGATTTATAAACAACTCGTAAGTTGATCACTGACAAAATAAAGTACCCACTATCACTTAGTAGGGATTATTCCGGACTGCCTCTACTAAGTCTGCCACCAGTAGGGGCAGTCGAAACTTTTTAGTTCCGTCTGCCCCTAGTAGGGGCAAAGTTTCGACTGCCCCTACTGGTTATTTAGATAGGTAGGAAGGGCTACCCCAGTAGATGCCTATATTATGTACCGTACGAATGCGGACTTGTTTTTGAGAGTATTTTTTTGCGCGATAAGACGCGACGACGCGACGATTTGAAGAGTAGCTGTCCAATTATATTATCATTATTATTTCAAAAATTTCGGAAAACAAATGCATGTCGGGAAAACAAATGAATGTCGGGAAAACATTGTTTATTGATCTGAAGTAAGAAAAACAGGTGCAAGCGATTTTCGACCTTATCGACATTTACCAAAATAATGGATTTTAATGAACCAGCAAAGGTAGTCAACAAGCGGTTGCGAAAAAGCAACAAAATTTTAAATGTCAATAAGGTTGAAAATCGCTTGCATCTGTTTTTCTTGTTTGTCTATTTATTTGAAGTAGAAAAGAAAGAAAAAACAGGTGCAAGCGATTTTCAACCTTATTGACATTTAAAATTTTGTAGCTTTTTCGCAACCGCTTGTTGACTATCTTTGCTGGTTCATTAAAATCCGTTATTTTGGTAATAACGATAAGGTCGAAAATCGCTTGCACCTGTTTTTTCTTTCTTCAGATCAATAAACAACGTTTTCCCGACATTCATTTGTTTTCCGAAATTTTCACACATTGTATTAAATGGATTGCTCTTTTTTGAAATAATAATAAGAAAGAGTTGATCTCTGAAAATAATAATAATTGGACAGCTACTCTTCAAATCGTCACGTCGCGTCGTCGCGTCTGGTCGCGTCTGTTGTTACCTCAGAACTCTGTAATTATAAACCGTTTTCTTTTTTTTTTTCATTTAGAAACATTTAAGTCCATATTGGTCCCGTTGTCATTACAATCCAGTTATGATGACGGGATCCCCGAGGAACTAAGGGAACTTCTCAAACATTATAGGGGCACATACCTACAAAGATTTTAATATTTTTAGCTACAAATCAAGCATTTGCATTCAGAAAGTATCATTTGGTGTGGTAGAACTAAATAAGAAGACCGCAGATGGCCATCCGAACATATTCGGCAATATAGGCAGATATTATTTGATGACTGATTTGGAAAAACAAATACCGCTTTCGGTAATTTTAATAACTATTCAAGCATTTACCAGTTAATATTATTATTGTAGTGGAAGTCCAAAAGTTTTTTTTTTTTTGTGCCAGATGTGCAATTTGAGGTCGGTTGTTTTGTCAAAATTATTTTGAGTTTACAAAGCTTTTTATGTTGTTAAATTATTCTTAATATTCATTTCGTTATTTTCAGCATGGGTCGAAAAACACAAAACACAAAAAAAATTCAATTAATATAGACGAACCGCCAATAGCAGAACTTGAGGAGATAAATGCTAGGACGATAGAAACAGAATCTGAGAATGTAAGTATGAATGAACCCAAGAATTTTGAAGCTGTTATTCTATTTTCATATTTTATTAATAAATATAATTGTTTCAGGTGACAGATTACGTAGTTCTGCCTTTTTGCAGTTTGGACTGGTCCGGACTATTAATGAAAGTAGTTAGAGTTCCACGGAACGATAACTTTTGTAACATCGAGATGTTACCCAAATTGACACGCTTTTACTACGAGAGTGTCTGCTCCCAGAAATAGTCAACTCTCGAAAATCGATGCCATTTAGGCATATAGTATTCTAATCTAAACAAATGTTTGGCCTCGTTTGACTCTGTAATAAAAACACTGTCTTTTTAATGCTTTTTCACACCAAAATACCTAGTTACTTTATGGTGTTTTATACTAACCATGTAAATTGTCATAAGTTTTATTCTAATCTAAGCTTTAACTTTTATCTAAAACGAAATACGTCCTTTGCTAGATAAATGACAAGGTAATAAAATAAATTTAATTTTTAACAAATATTATCTGTCTCATTTATGATATCATCTTCATATTATAATCTGTTTCTTCACCTACTAGATCCATGGCACAAATGTGCGGGTATAGCGATAACGATTATTCCATAGAACTTGGGAAAAGTATCATAATGGTTTGGTCGTTATTTCAACACAGAATTGTGGTCACGTGACCAATGAGTTGTCAAAACATGTCAAATGCCTATTCTCGCAGAGTGAAAATTTGTAATAGCCCTCTTAAAGAACTACTCACGCGTTCATTATCGCAGGCTGTCTTGGTTTTTAATTTTAATTTAGCTTTATTATGTAGCAACTGTGCTCGCACTTTTACTGCAAAGATAGGCTATATAAGTCATGTGAGGACACATTATGCCACATAGACCCCAAGAAGAAAATAGCAGATATCGCAGACGCTGCACTGTAGCCGAAATCGGCTAGGAAGTTATTATTATTATTAATTTAGCAAATATTATTCTTTTTCTTAAGGCTCTTGTGATTCATTCTAACTCGCTTTATATTCGCGTTTGCCATGATGGTGAACTGCCCTTACAACCTCAGCCTTAGAACTAAAGGCTAACTTTGCAGATAGGCGAAAGGCGAAGATCTGCGCCGGAGCAGCTAAATAGCCCTTGATTAGGTGAAATGTGATTCGTAATATCATCGCTATTTATTGCCACTCATTCCCACTTTCGACGGAAGAGTACTGAGGATTTGTTATTACTATCTTGTGATCAAAGCTTGCGCGCTTTTAAGCATTGATATTTCTACTGATGAGCTATAGATGAACACCTCAAATCTCGCCTTGATTTGAGTTCCCTTAAAGTATTATATTCCCTCCTTTTATTTAAAGAGCAGATTTTGAGATTGGAGCTATTCTTTTCCTAATCTTACTCGTAGTCGTAGATAGTGGTTTCATCAAAGTTTGACAATGAAATCGCTAAAACATTGAATATCACATTAACAATCATAATTTGTAAGGAAAATTATGCATCTACAGCATCGATCACTAATTAGTGATCGAAGATCTACAGGTACCATAAAATTGATAAAACTGCCAAATGATATTTTGCATTCTTTTGAATTAAAAAAAAAACAATCAAGACCTGAGACTAATTAAAAACAAAAGACGGTTCCTACCTTACTCACAACAAAAAATAAACAAATCTGTTCATAAAAGTCACAATGTTTACAGTCTATTTTAACCTCTTGCCCGGCGCTCGCGAAAAAGAAAGTTACATGCTGCGTTAAACACGGGAAATTCGCCTAAATTACAGTTTACCAGCGTTTTACTCTAATTGGTCAGCGTCATCAAAACGCGTGCAAACACCGCTTTACTGCCACAGGTGGCGGTACTGTCTACGTAAATTTTACAACAAAGTATGAAGAATATTTAGTTCGCCATTTTTGCCACCGCATTGTTAAAGTTGTCGTCGTATATCATTGAGGGCGCTTCGGCCGTGACACTGCTTGACAATGACAGCGATTTCGGCGGGAAAAGTGAAAAGAGAGTATAGCAAATACGGTCAACTGTAGTGCAATCTTCTTTCAATAGTTATAGTGTTATTCAGAAATAACTTATTTTTTTTAGATATTTTGTAAGGGTATTGTTACTAATTGGCATTTACGAATATCCCATCACAGCAAATCGGCGAAAACCACCTTGCCTTTACTTCATTTGCCGAGGTTCGAGACACGAAAGTAAATGTAGTATGTAAATGACTGATAGTGATATAATCGTATACTTGGATCAAAATTTATGAAAAGAATATAATAAAAAAGTCTAAGCGGTCTGATATTAACCTGATGTCAAGTATCGACCTAGGTCACGACCTCATACATCAGGCTTATTAACGTCGTCGTTGAGTCGTTCGTTTTATATCCTCGTATATTTTGAAAGTACTCAATTTTTTAGATATACCTACAAAGTAGTAAAACTTTGAAAACTCTAGTGCCTTAATCATCTAGTTGTATTGCCGACATTATTTTGGCGTATTCGTTAAACGTTTGTAAAAAGATCATTACCTAAATGTGACCAGAAAATTCGCACCTCTCTCAGTCGAATGAATAATAGGTGAAAATGTAACGGTTCGTGAAATAGCGGATAATGACGGTGCTGGTAAAAATTGACAAAATTGCCGTCGGCATTTCTAATGACCGTACTGTGATCTATTGTCAGGCGCAAATATCGGCAACGCTTTTTTATTTTTTAGAGATCGCTTACGTCTAGACGGAATGGTCAATTTGAAACGAAGGCATCCAACTTTTGTTTCGAATGAGCTTGTTTGTTACTTTATCCGACAAATGCGATTGTACAGAATCGTAAAAATATCGGTAATCGTAGACATGTTCGTGAATAGATCACCAGAAAAAATTTTAGGCAAAAGAAAAAATGCTGTATTAAGGCGACTACGAAGTGAAACGGCAAAGTTTGATGTTTTTGGTTCAATTATACCTTGACCTGAAATACTTACATGTACTAAATCTACCTTTAAAAGTAAGCTTGTTTCTTGTAGAAGATGCTGGTCTTTTTAGAATTTCAAATAACTCAATTTACAATAAATAAACATAACTTTATAAAATGATCTGTCACAAAATATGTAGAATTTTCTGCTCCCAAAACGCGGTGAATATTACTAGAGAAAAAGTTATTCTTATATATAAAAATATTTGCATTGTGATTCCGAAGATGCTCGCTTGCTTCATTTTGGAGCAGACTGTTTATTATTTATTTAATTAATGTTTAATAAAACCGCCTAAATACTTTTACATAACACACAGAAAGAAAAGTTTGATATTTTAAATTATCAGGCACTATGATGACTTATGTATAGACTGACAAACTTATCTGTTCCGGTGGCCAAAATTGGAACTACGTGAAATGTACTCTAAAACGATATTTTATGGAAGTACTAAACCGACCGTAGTGAACAGATAAGTTTGTCGGTCTATAAGGTGACAGTAATTGTTGCTTGTCAAATCCTAAATGCGGTCAAAGATTTTATTTAAAATATCGTTGCGTGCATTTATGTGATTTTAGAATGTAACATGGGAGGAAAACCCAAAAAATATTAAGTATCTAAGAGGTAAAGTAATAAACTCTAAAAAAATAAATATTGCAACCGAACCAAATAATGCACAGAGTAGTAATAGTACAGAGGTGGCAAATGACTATTCACCACGTGGTCCTCGCATAACAGAATACCATGAAGGTCTTTTACACAGCGGCGTTTGGTAGTGTCCTGTGTGGTTGGGCCCTAGAATTTGCTACATTCTAGGGTAAATAAACTTCCGCCCCTCAGATGATTTCAGCTTATCATTTTGTGGTTGCAATTGGCGTTCCTGATCCGTAGTACACCTAGCAAGTTCACCTGGGTGGACTACGGGGGCACTTGTTCTGACCCATAGTACACCTCTTAGGTATTGCCTACCTCTAGCTACAGCTTTCTTAGCAGCTCTGTAAGAATCGCAGTCTAAAAGAGATTGGGACACTTTCCACTTTTTGAAGAGTTCTTTCTTACCCCGAATCTCCACGGGTTCTAAGTCGTTTCACCAACAAGTCTCCTTGTCAAGCTTACGTCCACTCTTTTTGCCGCTTCGGTCATGGCAGCTTGAATCCTATCCTAGTGGCTCTGGACTGGTTCACTGTCTACTCCGGTGCACAGTGGGTCCTGTTATGACCTTGAAATTGGCCAGTTTTCCGATGTGGTGACGTCTGATAAGATTAGTTATATAGCCATATCAAAGATAGTTTTATGTTTTCCAGCACTTTCAGCAATCATTAAATATATGAAAATAGCGAATCTTTGAACTTGTATAAGTTGGTTTCGACTTTGGAGCAGTGTTGGGCGTAATTAATTACTTTTGTAATTTAATTAATAATTGAACCAAAAGTAATTCAATTACTTTAATTGCAATTACATGTAATTGAAATTACTGTAATTGAATTACATAAGTAATTGGTAATTATAATTACATTAATTTGTAATTGTAATTACTCAATTACTTTAACAAATCTTTGTTTTTTTTGACCGGGTAACCTCTATAACCCGACCAAAACAAATGTTATTTCCCAACTATAGTTGTAAGGTCGGTTTAAAACGAATCAAACCATGCCATATAAAACCAAAATTTTGGTTTAAAACCGTTTAAAACGGTGTTTTACGGTTTCTATGGTTAGAAACAGTGTTTTTTTAATATTCAAACTCAGAATGCATTAGATTATCGAATTCGCCATGCAACGGAGTACCAAACTGTGTATTTTCATGTTCGTCAGATTTTTTACTATGATACTATTACTGATATTTAGAGATGGACAAAGTGTTTCTGCCCGGCAGGTAAGATTGGGAAGACCCTTTGATGATACTTCCTGGAGAACACCCATGATGTTATTACCCTGAAAACACCCCCTGGTAATACTACCCGGAGAACACCCCCTGATGTGATTACCCTGAAAACAACCCCGATGCAACAACCCGGTGAACACCCCTTTGATGATACTTCCTGGAGAACACCCATTATGTTAATACCCTTAAAACACCCCCTGGTAATACTACCCGGAAAACATACCCTGATAAATACCCAAGAAACACCCCCTTATGTTGGTACCCTGAACACCACCTAAGGCTACTACCTACCCAATAATCACCTGTTGACAATATAAAATCACCTATTACCTATTATGTACCTATTGGATAATGTATTTTGCACGTTATTTTATGCCTTTACAATTCTAAATACATTAACTCTTTTTTGATCTGTTTTCCGTAAATATACTTTTGATGAATCATTACCTAATTATTTTATTTATATACTACCTAAACTTAAAAAGTACCGAAAAAGTAATTGAGTAATTGCAATTACCAATTACAATTACAAATTTGTAATTGTTAATTGAATTACTTTTAACAATTACCAGTAATTTGTAATTGAAGTTTTCTATTACATTTTGTAATTGTAATTTGTAATTAGTAATTAATTACATTTTGCCCAACACTGCTTTGGAGCGATCCCATAACTTCCGTGCCATAATAAGTATTGCTTGAAATGGCTAGTTCTAACGATATGTACCATTATTTTTTGTTGGCCGGCATTTTGAAAAAAGGGCTAAAATGTATGGAGAGCCTGAATGATTTCCTTTTCCCATATGGACTTACCTTACCTTAAAAAATCAACACTCGAAAGAAAAATTTGCGGTACGCAAATAAGACCTAATATCGGTTAAAAACTCTAGCTGTTGCTATGACGTCGTAGCTAAAATATAATAATTTAATTATTCTAAGCGACGATAATGTAAAATTTACAGAATTTATAATAAATAATTATATGATATACTGCGTGTTTTTTTAGTCGTTGTTTTCCCGCAGCATAACATAACGCTTCACCTTCAGTAGTACTATCGATTTTTGCAATTTTTTTTTTTAATTTTTTTTTTTACTTTTTTTTGAATTTTTTTTTAGAGTTTGATGGGAAAATGGAAACTAAATGTTAGTAAATAGTAATTTATCATTTTTTTGATAAACGCGAAGTGCAATGACCCCTGCCGGTGACCCTCCGCAACGCAGCTAGTACTATTGGTTCGAGTTTCGTCTATCGTAATAGTAAAACTTTTGATTTAACTAAAAAAAACTTTATTAATCTATTTAACAACGACTAAAATTCCACGCTGCATAGTACGATCGCGGTATTCGCGGTCACCCGCGCGTGATCACCCTTATGGCTAAAATCCTGTGCAGTATTATTATATTATCGCAGTATTATACAGTAACACATTAAATGTTATAATTCAGTAAAAATTAAATTTATTTTTCATTCAAAGAATCCTGAAGAGTTTGTAACCTTGGCGGTCATGCTCGCTAAAATGTGCTTGGGGTGGTGGCGCTATGTGTCCGGTGGTTACATTCCCTCTAATATGGTTGAGTGAAACTACGGCTGGCACATACGTCATACTTGTGCTGCAGGTGCCACCTTTGGGCACTGGTCTTCCAGGGCTCACGGATGTTTCTCGATTATAGTCTCATTCTTTATACTGTATGGCTTGGTATTCTAAAACTAATCAGTAATTGTAACAAACAAATTGTAAACAAACATGGCGATGAAAAAGAGTAACTAGCGAGTTTCTTGCCGGTGACTTCTCGACTAGATGACAGCATTCCGAACCGGTGGTAGAATCTATTACATCTATGTATATTTATTAGTATATTGTATGTATCGAAATATATTATATGTATTTTTATGTAAACTACTTTTATACTTGAATATTTTAGTTTTTGACGATTCGTAAGTGCTTCTAAGAATGCCTATATGAATAAAGATATTTTTTGACTTTTGACTATCACGTTTACAAGCGCCGCTCCTAAGAAGTCACGATGCGCGTGCATGGTATATTTTTTCAAAAGTGATCACGCGGGAAAGTCCTTGATCTTACCTAGCACGCCTACATACATCATGCATAGTATAATTTATTTTTGTATAAAAAATTAAATTGGAAAAGCAATAATGCCCTCTCTATTAATATTGTACTCTGTGTTACGCTTGTTCCCGTGACGTATGCAAAGGTACGTACATGACAATAGATGGCGCGCGACTTGCAGCAAAATGAGCAAATGTCAATGGCGTCGTATTAGGCCTTAAAATAATGCTTCTTATCCGACTTTCGTCTACAAAGGCGGTAGAAGTCGGTACAATCGGGAATAGGACCAATAACTTTCTGGATTTTCTGAAGTAAGTACGTGTAAACACCGCTAGTTAAAAGCCCATTTTTTTTTCTTGTAACAATACCCGTAATATTTTTAGTAAAAATTTGTATGCGATCTTAGAGAAAATAGCGAGTGAGCACAAGCGCGCGGTAGCTAATGCTACGGAATCTCAATTGTGCCATCGAAACCCGCACTTAAACTGTTGTTTTCATTAAAATTGATACTTTTCATAAACGGCATCATAATATGCGGTACACTGACACACATGCCACAAATCGGCGGCACTTTCCAATGGTAATGGGCCAATTATTATAGTAGACATTTTATTATAGTATTCCACATTATACATTAGCATTGTTGACATTTGGGAGAAAGGATTGGAAGATATTTAAATACAATGCTTCATACATGTTACAGTTTTGGCATATAATATTCTACTTATTAAAAGTAATAAGACTACGTGAAACGGTTCCTCATGAGTACTCATGACAAACACGAGCTATATTCAGCAAGCTTAATTCAGAAAAATATCACTAGAATCTTATACCTACTATGTATGTTCAAAATTCAAATATTGCATCGATATTTTGACGTCTTATAATTCGATTGAGCTGGCTGCACGCATGAAAAAACATGACTCATGCGGCGTTACCTCGCTCTAAGGCGTTCCATTTAAGATGGCCGCCAAATAAGTCGTTTGTCGTTGCGTTGAAAAAATTGACATAATTGTATTTATGCGTACAAATAAATGTAACTTGATCAATTCAATTGTGATTTCCATTTACCTCCTTCTCTATATCCATACAAAACATCTATCAAACAAATAAAATTAAAATTTTCTTTTAAAAAATGCAACCATTCCATCAGTATTTTCTTATGACGTTGTCACGTCGTTAGTAAACCGACTCTACAGACAACCGATTTTTTTAGGTAAAACAAAATTGCCTTGGACTTGGTCAAAGAAATCTGGACCTGGTTAACTTTAAGGATGAGCTTTACTTTGGGTCCACTTGAGGAAAATCTAAATCGTCCAAAATAGTTCCGACCAGGATCTTGCTTCTCTCGCGTGATCGTCCGACAAACACGATGATAGCGTGCTAATGTCTGATGTTGCTGCTTTGCATTCATCGCTTTCTATTACCTTAATCATTGCTTTAATAATTGCCCTCAGTTCTCGCGTAAGTAACTCATACAAGTGTGCTGAGGTACGTGATAACAGATAAACATTATTGCGGTACTAATATTAAGAACAATTTAAACGCACCCTAGCGCTGCCAGTGAAAAAAATCAAAATCAAAATTTTATAATTATAATACATATAATAATAATACATCGTCACAACTTGAAATGTCCTTAAAAATAGCTTAAGTTTAATTGTTGGCAAATCATAATATATTAATACTTTCTGTGTTGCAAATGTCGTTTATTTTGAATGTATAGTCCATGGGCGACGTGATCATTTACCACCAGATGATCAGTTTTCTCGTTTGCCTCAATTTTGTTAACAAACAAAAATTTATCTTTAGCTTTTAAAATACTGTCACTTTTTTGAACGCACTGTTTGTTGTAAATAACAGTTGAAATATTGACAGCGTATAAAATTACTACTCGTAGTAAAGATTGACTTTTAATACTAATTCGATTCAATGCAGCGCTTTTGTAAATGCTTATATGAATAAAGATATTATTGATTTTGAATTGACGGTGCTAGTGTGCTGTGAAACGTATCTTGACGCTGGGCTTTGTAATTTTCAGCCTTGTTCGAGATTAGTAGGTACGTGTAGTGAGACTGAGAACATTCGCTGCAGATAAGAACTACTTACAACTCCTCACTATCACTGTATTACACGTAACTCCGTAATTCCCGAGGTACGGTCTAAGCGGGCACAATGTAATTACGCGCACTAAAGAAAGGCGTAAGGCAGGGATCGCCAACCTTTTGAGCAGAACGAATGAAATATAACAATTCACTATATTTCAAAATTGTTTAAAGAGTCACAAAAGTTGTTCATGCTAATAAAATAGTATCATAATATTTGCGTATGGGACCAAAGGGCTGTAGCTTTACGTCAAAAGAGCCGCATGTGGCTCGCGAGCTGCAGGTTGCCGACCCCTGGCGTAAGACTATGCGCACGCGCCGCATTTTCGCGTTACGCCCTTGTAATTGCGTAGATAATTATCATCTCAACGATTTATGGACATTATTATATTGTTAACTATTGACTGGTTTTTAGCGGTGCATTCACTAACGACGCCTTGTTAGGTGGCTGTAGGTTTGAGATTTATAAGTGCTTTGTTGCTTAGTCAGCTTTAGAGGAAAATGGGTTATTTTAAACAAACTATGTTACCTGAGTTTTTTTGGCAGTAATTTATATTAATAAAAAAATTCAACCGTCGCCGATGACCTTAATTCAAAAATTGAGGTATTTTTCTCCCCAGAGAAAGTTTTTTAAGAGCCCTATTACAAATTTCCACTTCGATATGACAACTCATTAGTCACGTGACCACAATACCATTTTGTAGTAATTTTGCAGTTACATTTATTGTTATTATCGAAAAAGGATAATAAATGAATGGTTTAAAATTATTAAATCTTCATTCCTCATGATGTAACAATTATTGTGGTATACATTTTGTTTAATTGTATTATCGTGGATAGGGGAAATTCACTGTTAACTTAAAGCGATTTTCGAAGATTTTTGCTTTAGAACTAGATTTTTTTTCTTATATAAAACCAAAGATATTTAATAATCCCAGGCCGCTACGAACTTTACGACTATATAAGAGATAACATTCTATTTTTTTTATTTCATTTGCTTAGATAAGTAGTTTAATCTAGGAGCTTAAAAATGTGCCTTCGCGCATTTTATGAAAATCTTTCTCTGCAATTATGGGTTCAATTAAAAAGTTAAGCAAAATTTACAAAAAGCAAAGCCGCTACGAACTATTCCAATAGATATTCTACACTATTTAATAAGTCATAATTGTAAATGTATTTTTGTTTCTGAGATCAAGAACGCCAAAGTTGGCCATTTTATGCAAAAATCACAGTCAATTTGTGATAGGGCTCTTAAGAACCTGAAATCTACAAACTTTTTTCTTACAGATGATTATTTTGGAGTGTTGTGGTAAAAAATATAATTGGTATTGTGGCAGTTAAAGTGTTTATTTATATATATTTAAAACCATTTCAGTCATTGCCGTAAATTCAAGAAGAACATTTCGTTCAGAACGCATTAATCATCATAACAAAAACATAAATAATAAATTTATTATATCATTAGTGGCTACTTTGTCTTAACAATGTGATAAAAACTATGTATAATGACTTAAGAAATTATTTGGAAATCATCGTCATGAGGGTCATTACAGGGCTAGGTTAGGCTTGAAATTACCCATAATCAATCCGTTTGTTCAAAACAGACGGTAATGGCGTTCATACATACATACATAACACACGCGGATCTGATAGTTGAGGAGAAACTTGGCATTTGATTGAACGGAACTTTGACAACAACATGTGGTTCTAAGCAAATGTAAACATATAAACTGATAAAGTTATTTTAAATATTGTCACGATGCTGTCAATAAATGGCATTGTCGGTATTTTATTTCGCAGTTGTTGTATGATTTTCGTTCACAAGTATTGAAATTTTAATAAAATTTCTTAATTTTGGTAAAAATCTTAATAAATCTTTCATAAAACATCATAATAAATCAGAGCTGCTTTAGCAGACACATTAGCAAATATGGGTCGGTGATCACGACCCCGAGTTTAGTTCTATAACTTTAAACAATTTTTAACTTTAACTACAATCCAGCAAGCAATGTAGTGATTCTCAAAACTAAATTTTAAGTGCCTTTATTTAAAAATTATAATTCCTACCTCAATAACACAATTCAGTTGATATACAACCGGCTGTGTTCTGCGATGCTGTATTTAAATTGTAATTAGGAGTCTGTACGGTAAGTAGCCAATTCTGATGTCAACACAGGCAAGATATCGCCGAGCACCAATTATAGACGCCCACTTCCAAGCCCTTGTTATGTACGACTATTACCTATTTACTGATTAAAGATAATTTTCTCACGTACAAGCGTGTCTTTAAAGTCAACTGGAATATATTGGAGCTTAGCAGAAGGATTTATAAATTGATTCCATTTATGATAGTAAGAATCCGTAGAAATGGAAATTTTCGATCAAAAGAAATTTCGATTTTTTAAACAAATTTTTTTTTGATAAGAGTTAAAACTCATGTTTAAACCTTCATCCTTTAATTTTAGATTTTATTTAAAGATATTAAGGTCATGAGCATGACTAATGGTATTTAACGACTTAGCATCAGTATTGTTTGCCAAAAGAAAAAGTTTGGGAGTTTTTCTCTTTCGGCGATAATTTTTCCGTGCGAAAATGAGTGATTGCTATTGGTTGATCGATTACTTACAATAAGAGTTATATAACACGAACTTCTCTAATAAGAACCACATCGTTATCGTGATATGACCTATTAATTTTATTGCGTGTGAATTCTAATTACATGGATGTTGCTTTTGAAAAGAAATTTGAATGAGCTCAAGGGCGCCTTTTGTTTTGGAAACGAAAGTTGTCGTTGTATCGTTGAGCCAAAAAGAATTAACTAATCTCAGATCTAAACATTGCACAGATGTGCGATAGCTAAGTATTTCATGCAATAATCAATGAAACTATCGTTGCTTTAGTGCTAATAAATTTTAATAAATAGTCACTTATAAGTGTCTAGAGATAAGTGTGAAAAAGCGGGTCGGTGGAGGCGATAGAATTTTATGGTCGATGAGGTAGCAATTAAGACTTACTGAATTATCAGTTAATGGCATGTTAGAATTGATACTAATACAATTTAGCTGTAATGTACCGACTTTCTGTTATTGTACTTGTCCCTTTCTGTTGTGTTGGCAAAGAAAAGGAGATAAATGTTTAATTGTTGTTTACGAGTCATGATTCGAGGGAGCTGAAACAGTAATATTACAATCGAACTTAAGCTTCACTGCAACTTTGCTGGGTTGCTTAATGTTTTAAAATACAGTGTGTGTGAATTCAGCAGATAGACTCCTACGTCATATGATTTTATTTAAATTAATCACATATGATCTGAATGCGCCATCGTGCTAGTCAAAATTGTAAGTGATCGGCAGTCTGATCTTCGTACCTTCCATTTAAATTGCATCCATATTTCCCAAATATACATACAGCTAATGGCATCACATGCTTAATGTTTTATGCTTATGCGATAAGGTTCATAATAAAATGAGTCTGTGTTCACCTTATTGCATTTGACTTGACTGTATTAATAACTGAAAGGTTGTTGGGTAAATGTTGTTTACAAGTTGTTAATGTTGACGGAAAAAAGGCACGTTGCATAATGTATAATTTAATCCACTTAGCCGCGTTACACAATTATTAACAATCGCCGGTGATTACACGCTCTTATTACTAGCTTTCGTTTGTCGTCGCATTTTCTAGTTTACATGCTATTTGATCGATTAGTTTATGATTTTTTAAGGTCAATATTATTGGGTATTCGTTTAGAGGCTAAAGAGTCTGAGCGTGATCGTGAAGTTGTGAATTTGTGGTATACTATTAGGATACCACAAATTTGTACCAAGTTTTATTTTTAGTAGAGCCGGCTTTAACCACTCAATCCCGAACCGGCACTCGGGTGCCGCGTAACAATAGATTTTCTATTGTGTCTGGTAATCCGGGGCTTGAAAGATTAAGAGGCTGTGTTAATTAAATGAAATACTTTCCTGATCTTTAGAATTACAAGATAGACAAGCAATTTTGTTTAAAATGAAAATCTAGCAATTTCATAATCTTACTGACATAAAAAGCTGTTTTCTGTTATGGGTATAAGAATATAAAAAGCTATATAAAGTTAAAATTAAATAAGCATCCAAACAGAAGACAAGCAAAATTAATTGCATAACGTACTGCCACACTGTGAAAGCTTCTATGATCTTCGAGCCTTTGATTTCAAGTTAACTGTACAAAGCAGTAAAATTATGGCAGCAGATTTCACCTGTGGTAACTAGCCAGTCTGACTCCGAAAAAGTCGTATACGAAACAAAACTAAAATGCCAGTTTCGTGTGCAAGTGCAGCAATGCAATAGTGCAAGCTTGGAAGTTAATGAGGTCATTATCACTTAGTTTTTACCGAAGCGAAGTACTGACGTTGTGGTTTCGCGGTCCGCCGCACGGACGCCGTGCCAACTCTGCTCTTTGGTAGGGCTACATGATTGTATTAATAAACTTTACTAATGTTATAAAAAATTGAGTCCATCACACTTTAACCCCTAAACCACTGACCCGATATGTGCAGACATAGGTTAGACTTGGAGATGGGCTGGTCAAAAGCCGCACCGGCTGGCACCGGCTCGTCCCAATCGGGTGTGAAGGGGAACCGGGGAAGTTTAGCGGGTTGTGGACGCTTTAGTCTCGAGTCCCACCATGGCCGCAGGTCTAGCTAGCCTTTATTTTTTCTTTTTTTCGAAGAAAACTCCCCGGTTTCCCCTTCACACCCGTTTGGGACGAGCCGGTGCCAGCCTTGTGGCTATTGATCAGCCCAGTTCCAGCTAGCCTGCGGTAATGGTGCAAACGCATTCTCCTCCGAAAAAAAAGGCTAGACTTGGAGAATGATATGGGCAACTCCTGCCGGATAACGTCGTGTAGTTCATATTTTGTGCCTATTCATTTTCAACTGCCCATTGAACTAAGCGACAACTTATTATTTATTAATAATGACGTATTGTAAATTGTTATGAACGTTATTCATAGGTAATTATGTATTTATATAAACAAGGAAGTTTGTACGAAAACTGTTGATCCACATTTATTTATAATAATATATCCTTTTAAAATAAAAATTATTACATAAACGATTTAAGAGGCCTATTACAAATTTCCACTCTGCGAGAATAGACATTTGACATGTTTTGACAACTCATTGGTCACGTGACCACAATACTGTGTTGAAATAACGACCAAACCATTATGATACTTTTCCCAAGTTTTGTTGTTTTGTTTCTATGGAATAATCGTTATCGCTATACCCGCACATTTGTGCCATGGATCTAGTAGGTGAAGAAACAGATTATAATAAGAAGATGATATCATAAATGAGACAGATAATATTTGTTAAAAATTAAATTTATTTTATTACCTTTTCATTTATCTAGCATAGGACGTTTTTCGTTTTAGATAAAAGTTATAGCTTAGATTAGAATAAAACTTATGACAATTTACATGGTTAGTATAAAACACCATAAAGTAACTAGGTAGGTATTTTGGTGTGAAAAAGCATTAAAAAGACAGTGTTTTTATTACAGAGTCAAACGAGGCCAAACATTTGTTTAGATTAGAATACTATATGCTTAATGGCATCGATTTTCGAGAGTTGACTATTTCTGGGAGCAGACACTCGTAGTAAAAGCGTGTCAATTTGGGTAACATCTCGATGTTACAAAAGTTATCGTTCCGTGGAACTCTAACTACTTTCATTAATAGTCCGGACCAGTCCAAACTGCAAAAAGGCAGAACTACGTAATCTGTCACCTGAAACAATTATATTTATTAATAAAATATGAAAATAGAATAACAGCTTCAAAATTGTTGGGTTCATTCATACTTACATTCTCAGATTCTGTTTCTATCGTCCTAGCATTAATTATCTCCTCAAGTTCTGCTATTGGCGGTTCGTCTACATTAATTGATTTTTTTTTGTGTTTTGTGTTTTTCGACCCATGCTGAAAATAACGAAATGAATATAAAGAATAATTTAACAACATAAAAAGCTTTGTAAACTCAAATAATTTTGACAAAACAACCGACCTCAAATTGCACATCTGGCACAAAAAAAAAACTTTTGGACTTCCACTACAATAATAATATTAACTGGTATGTAAATGCTTGAATAGTTATTAAAATTACCGAAAGCGGTATTTGTTTTTCCAAATCAGTCATCAAAATAATTATAATATCTGCCTATATTGCCGAATATGTTCGGATGGCCATCTGCGGTCTTCTTATTTAGTTCTACCACACCAAATGATACTTTCTGAATGCAAATGATTGATTTGTAGCTAAAAATATTAAAATCTTTGTAGGTATGTGCCCCTATAATGTTTGAGAAGTTCCCTTAGTTCCTCGGGGATCCCGTCATCATAACTGGATTGTAATGACAACGGGACCAATATGGACTTAAATGTTTCTAAATGAAAAAAAAAAGAAAACGGTTTATAATTACAGAGTTCTGAGGTAACAACAGACGCGACCAGACGCGACGACGCGACGTGACGATTTGAAGAAAGAGTAGCTGTCCAATTATTATTATTTTCAGAGATCAACTCTTTCTTATTATTATTTCAAAAAAGAGCAATCCATCTAATACAATGTGTGAAAATTTCGGAAAACAAATGAATGTCGGGAAAACATTGTTTATTGATCTGAAGTAAGAAAAAACAGGTGCAAGCGATTTTCGACCTTATCGTCATTTACCAAAATAACGGATTTTAATGAACCAGCAAAGATAGTCAACAAGCGGTTGCGAAAAAGCAACAAAATTTTAAATGTCAATAAGGTTGAAAATCGCTTGCACCTGTTTTTTTTACTTCAAATAAATAGACAAACAAGAAAAACAGATGCAAGCGATTTTCAACCTTATTGACATTTAAAATTTTGTTGCTTTTTCGCAACCGCTTGTTGACTACCTTTGCTGGTTCATTAAAATCCATTATTTTGGTAAATGTCGATAAGGTCGAAAATCGCTTGCACCTGTTTTTCTTACTTCAGATCAATAAACAATGTTTTCCCGACATTCATTTGTTTTCTCGACATGCATTTGTTTTCCGAAAATTTTGAAATAATAATGATAATATAATTGGACAGCTACTCTTCAAATCGTCGCGTCGTCGCGTCTTGTCGCGCAAAAAAATACTCTCAAAAACAAGTCCGCATTCGTACGGTACATAATATAGGCATCTACTGGGGTAGCCCTTCCTACCTATCTAAATAACCAGTAGGGGCAGTCGAAACTTTGCCCCTACTAGGGGCAGACGGAACTAAAAAGTTTCGACTGCCCCTACTGGTGGCAGACTTAGTAGAGGCAGTCAGGAATAATCCCTACTAAGTGATAGTGGGTACTTTATTTTGTCAGTGATCAACTTACGAGTTGTTTATAAATCAACATTTGAGAAAAACTTTATGGAGGCCCTTATTTTGTTTTGAGTAGGAGATTCAATATAAAACAAACACTAAAAATAATTATACTTACGTGATGAAAACTTGGTGGTCGCACTATACACTGACGCTCGCTCGATCGTACTGGCGCGAAAAAATTCGACATAGGTCCAACGCCGAGAGCGCTCCGCGCAGTACTGAGTTCTGACGGCCAGCGCATCGCATTTTGTAGTAATTTTGCAGTTATATTAATGTTATTATCAAAATAGGATAATAAATGAATGGTTTAAAATTATAAAATCTTCATTCCTCATGATGTAACAATTATTTTGGTATATATTTTGCCTAATTGTGTTGTCGTAGAAAGGAGAAATTCACAGTTAACTTAAAGCGATTTTCGAAGATTTTTGCTTTAGGACTAGATGTTTTTTTATATATAAAACCAAAGATATTTAAAAATCCGAGGCCGCTAAGAACTATACGACTATATAAGAGATAACATTCTATTTTTTTTATTTAATTTGCTCAGAACAGTAGTTCAATCCAGGAGCTTAAAAATGTGCCTTCGCGCATTTTATGAAAATCTTTCTCTGCAATTTTGGTTTCAATTAAAAAGTTAAGCAAAATTTCGAAAAAGCAAGGCCGCTACAAACTATTCCAATAGATACTCTACACTATTTAATAAGTCATTATTGTTAATGTATTTTTGTTTCTGAGATCGATAACGCCAAAGTTGGCCATTTTATGCAAAAATCACAGTCGAGATGTGATAGGTCTCTTAACAATAAGTGAATATAGCCATTAGTTCATTATTTAGAGAGGTTCGGCTTGATCCAGTTGACTTTTGCCCGAGCGAGCATATTACAGTTTTCCGTCTTCCCAGGGCTAATCATCATCATCCCAGCGTATTCCCGATTGCATCCAGTATGGAGCTCAGGGTCCGCTTCGACTATGATCCTAGATTTGACAAGCCTGGTTATTACAATGGAGCGATTGTCATCTGACCTCCGTAACCCTTACAAGGGAAACCAGACCTACTTGGAACATAGTCGGGACCAACTGCTTAACGTGCCTTCCGAAGCACGGAATCATCATTATTTTCAGACATTCAGGTGATTCAAGCCTGCAATGTCCTAACCAAACTGGAAACAATCACACAAAGTGATGTTCCCCGTGGGATTCGAACCCACGACCTCCGGGTATTAGAGCCAGGGCTAATATTAGTGCTTAGTTTTGTGGTGTTACGAGTATGTTCATTTACTTAATTAACAAGAAATGCGTAAGATCAAAACACAGCCGACGGTAAGAGTTCAGTCTTTTGCATTTTGAGCAACATAAAAACAGGAAGTTACACTTAATGTGGCGTAATAATTAAACCGCAATTGTAGGTTCCTCTTTTCCTCTTTGAAGTGTAGGTATTTGATCTATTTCGGTGGTCTAAATTGGGTTTGTGATCTCCAATCCGTATTCACTAACTAACCATTAACTATGAATTGAACCCAATAGTGCAGACTTATGGTATGCATTTCGGATATAAATAGTGTGATACAGAAGTATAACTAGGTCTTCTAATCTCGTTCCTGATAGTTAGCTCATGCTCAGCCCAGGGACACTGCCACTCTAATGCAGGAGCGCGGGGGGTTTAGTGGGCCCCATGCACCAGTCTTATAAATACTGGGGAATTGCACAAGTCCCACACACGCTTCGCCCACCCCAGGCGAGTTAAGGTGGGTAACTGCATTCCCCTCCATAAAAAAAAGGTCTTCTAATCTCAGCAAAGCCACAGCTTTTTGCTCAGCTTTTTGCTGCTTTTTGCTCGTTTTGTGATGTTAAAGGATAAATATATTTAACTTCTTTCTCCGAGCGTTCTCTCCCAATCTGGTCAGGGTACAGGGTACAGGGTACAGGGTACCGTGACTAGATCAGAACAAAATGATCTTGGATTTGGCATGTCCAGTTTTTTTATTGGAGCCACTGCTCTCTGACTTTTGTAACTCTTGACAAGGGAACCAATATGTCATGGCCTCTTCACCCTCTTTGACCTCGGTGATCTTGATATCAGGGGCGTTTTCGGCGAAGAGGTACTTGAGAGAGGTCATGGTTTTCCTCATAGTAGTGGTAAAGAGGCAAATTTATACCACAGGTAATTCGAAACATCAACGTCATACATAACGGTTTTCACAATTTTAAGGACTTGAAGCATAAACATAATGTTTATTCTAGCAAAATTACGAACATGGCAATATGCCGCCGTACGTAAGTTGTCAGCTGGTAGCCCTGCATAACCGATAGAAAACATCGCTACGAAGGTAACAAGGAGTTTCACTCGATCGCAAATTGAATATGAACTCTCGATTGTGGTCGAATGATCCGAGCTCTCGGATGGAAAGCGTGCATTGTCACTGGCGATTTTATTCGCGATGCAGGAATTACCTACATAGATGTCACGTAATACACAGAGACAAGTATTTGGTTCCATTTCTTTTCCCCATTTTATGCAGAATGCTCTCTTGGGAATAATTCTCGCTATTTTGTTTAGTCCTAGCAGGTTAGTGGAGCAGATGGGTAATGCTATTACATAGATAACAGAAACTAAGCTATTGTTTAGATCTCTATGTGCTATCATCAAAGTTCATCAGTTCTACAAACTGATGACAGAATACGATGAGATGCTACCTAAGATTACGAATTAGTATGGGAATCCTACATCGCGCAAGCAAAATAAGTGTCGACACACCAAAGATGATTGGACCATGGTCTCCGATCGGCTTATTCCACAAATCCCCTTAGATGATCCCCTTCGCAGGGGATTTGTGGACTTTTTGTCCAGAAATCCCCTTCGTATTTGTTTAAGGGGATTTCTAGACTAAAAGTCTACAAATCCCCTTAATATTTAAACTTAGTTTTTTAAATTAAATACAGTTTCTTTCATAATCACATTCTTTTTTATTTTGGAACATAAAGTACGAGTGATAAACCAAAACAGAATAAACCTTCAATATTTTCATAATTATTATGAAGTTTAATATAGTTAACTTTCTCTTATAATAATACTTGCAATAATTAAAGCATCACGGATTATTAAATTTTCACATTAATCACAGAATGTTTGCAATAATGATAACTAGCTTCTTAATAATTGCAATAATAAAAACAATACAGATAATCATATTTTCGCTCCCGACCCGTGGTACAACTGCGATGTTCAACTGGTTGTACCACGGGGAAGTAAAGTTACCCATGGTTCAACTGTTTGTTCTATGATTGTTGTGGTTGTCCCCGGTGGTACAACTTGGGTCCCTAAGTCCACTTAAATCCATTGCAAATATTTTTGCACTTTCATGTCCACTTTTATCCTTGATTCAGAATTCATAGCAAAGTGGATTTTTTTGAACTAATGCATGTCTGAAAATCCATTAAGGAATGGCTGACACATGCAATCTTCTTTCATCAAACATAACTGTTCTGGTTTCACATTATTCACAGATTGTTTGTACAATAATAATATACCTTCTTATTACTTACAATAATAATTAGCCTTCCGCCCGCGGTTTCACCCGCGCGTAATTTCTTTTTTCAGATATCCCCTCTTTCCCTCCACATTTCCGGAATCAAAATTACCCTATGTCACCCGGGGATTACTCTATGTTCACCGGAAATTATTGAAGGTGTTTATTCTGTTTTGGTTTATCACTCGTACTTATGTTCCAAAATAAAAAAGAATGTGATTATGAAAGAAACTGTATTTAATTTAAAAAACTAAGTTTAAATATTAAGGGGATTTGTAGACTTTTAGTCTAGAAATCCCCTTAAACAAATACGAAGGGGATTTCTGGACAAAAAGTCCACAAATCCCCTGCGCAGGGGATCATCTAAGGGGATTTGTGAAATAAGCCCTCCGATCACAGCCACTAGCTTGATCGATTCGCATTCGATCTTATCACTCTCATCATCACGCTCTCTCGGTTGAAGTATTTGTTGAAACATTGAAACCACTAGCAAATAAAATGTTCCAAGTATTTGTTAAAACATTACCACTAGCAAATAGAATGTTCCTAGCCCCATCCTTGCATATAAATCTTTGGCGGATGCTTGTTATGGATGTTCGCGAGTGACAGACGATTAGATCCGGTGCCGGGCGAGGAAACGTGAGGCTCTAATGATAATGTACGGCCAGTTGGATTCGTGGACGGCCGTGACACTGGTATGCGATACATTGTCGATTTAAATTGGCAAGTTGTCAAAGGTTACAGGCACTTTCTCATTCGTTGGACCAGTTCTGTTCATAGAAAAAGATATTACAATTTGCTGAAGTGAAGGAGATTGCTGTTTCGCATATTTTTACTAGCTCAACGCATACAGCATGATGATATGCCAAAAACGGAGCTTCTTTTGTCGACCGATTTGTGTAATGTTTGAAAAGTCGGTTATTACAACACTGAAGCTCGTGGAATGCATGAACAATAGCATATCTTTTTTTATCATTCAAAAAAGTATAAAAGAAGTGTTTATTTATTGTTTGGCATCCATAGTATGCTTAGTTTGTGTATAATGCCCAAGGTTACTTATATTTTACTATCTGCCCGTTCCGGTTTTACAGAGTCACATAATGGTGGTCATATTAGCTATTAAGGTTTTTAAATCTTTGATTTACTACATTATAAATATTTCCTTTTTTTCCATTAGGGGATATTCTTTAACAGTAATGTAATGGATATACGAGTAAGATTATTTCCACTGAGACGCTAGAATAGGTCATGATTAGTTCCACTAGATTGTTCTAACTCTGATCCTATACATATAGCTGAGTTACAGTTGAAAGTAAAAATATTTTATATTTATGTTCCCATTGTTTATACCTAATATAATTTGACACGCAAATTAATAACCGGATGTCGTATTTGGTCGTTTCACCCCGCGGTCATTCTGCTTTCTTTGATGTGCTATTCGTGCCAAATAAATTAAAATTAATTACAAGTTGCATATCTCATGCACATTTTGAAACCATTAAGGCAATCTTAAATCACAATAAAACCTTAAGCGGTACTATAATTGAGTGTTTTGTAAGTGAATTATTGTGGAACATAAAATGGTTTAGTGCTTGTTTACTATACAAGTTTTCTTGGCATTATGCGCTGCCAATCGAATGTTTTTTTTTATGTCACTTCAGTTGGAAGACTGTCACGTAATCAACGTGATGGTTAGCGGCCACTGCGGCCTACAGATACAAGACTTGGAAGCATCGCTTAACGATCCTCTGATTTCCAAGCCTTTCTTATATTTCTTAAAAGAGTCTTCACTGGCAAACATTGTTCAAATTTAAGACTTTACACTAATGTGAGAGTTACTAATAGATAACTGGTGATTAAAATGGTAGCAAGACTTGATTTACTATTTTGATTGCCTAATTTACTCTATCTTAAATTCTATAACTTCATTACCGGAAGTAAGTTGTTAATTTAGTTAAGTCTTTTTTTTTTTTCAAAATTATGTTGGTCAAGATAAAGATGAAGTTTGACATTCAATAAACTTATATAATTTGGTCTGGCATTTACCTAACAAAAGTACGAGTCTTCAAATGATGAGCCAAATTGTCCATAATTTTGGGTTGTACGTTGTGTTTTACTTGAAATATTGCGAGCAATAATGACCTTTACATTATTCAAAAATATAATTACTTTTACGTTCTCTCGAGTGTCCGTCAATACTAAACGCCGAACATCGTGACGGGAAGAGAAAGAGGATTGAGATTTTTAATAATATTACAGATAGATTACAACCGTCCAGATGAAATCCTGTAATTTATTTCATTTTATTTTTATAATTTTATATAAAAAAGCCTTTGTGTTAAAACCTGTCAACTAGATAATTATTATGACATGTTTATAGGAGCAATGGATTAAGTTTATATAAAATCATTGTGACCGTTCTTTTGTTAGCTTTTTACTCAATACAAGGACCGTATCATAATCAGTCGAAAGACTTCCACTGCTAGACAAAGGCCTACCCCAAGGATCTCCGAAGCGTAAGGTTCTGCGCCACCCGTATCCAGTGGATTCACGCGATCTTTACAACCACGTCCGTGTCTCTTAGTATAACAGGCCGAATTGATAATAAATAACACACACACACACACACACACACACACAATTATTAAATAATGAAGTTTGTGCAAAGTCAAACTAAATGTAATTTATGTTTTGTAATAGCAACATGCTACAAAGTCTATTTATTGATAGGCTGGCTCAATATTTAAATCCATTGAAGTGAGGTGTTCATTAAGAAGTTGGTTCATTGGTGGCATCAATGGGTTGTCATAAGGTAAGCTTCTTTGATCTTTGGGCCGATAATTCGAAGTGCTCTAACTGTCATATAAATATTGCCGAAACTGCAAATGTTATGAGTGCGGTTAATTGTTTTGCAGATAAAATAATATTTTCTTTCGATTTCTATGTCAGTAAATTGAAGTAGGTTGAATTAGACAAAATAATAATCAAATAAACAACGTTTTCTTGTGTCAAATACGTAACTAAAATGTTTTTGTGTCGTTCGAGAGTATTTTTAATTATTATCTTTCACTTCATTGTAAATCGGTTTCGTTTTATTACTTTATAAATAGTGCTTACCGTATTTTAGTAACTTTTAATCGATTAGTCTCGAGTTTATTTGCTTGAAACTTTCATTTTGCTGGAGAAATAATATCGGATGTATGCGTTTCTCTTGTAATTAATGTATTCTGTGCATGTAAAGGTATTACCTACAGATATTTTTATATTTTAACCAGTTACCAATCAAGATTTAAACCGCTTAATATATTTTTAACTTTAATATTTTTTTTATCTCTTCCTTGATTCAGTGGTTCAGGCACTAGGTTTCATCCTTAAAGATAGTAGGGTCGATTCTTTCTTAAGTATGTCTGGTGTAAAGTATGACAGGCTAACTACTACACCTTTTTGTCGGAGATAGCGTATTAAAATCATATCCCGAAGCTACCGAAACCTGGTGGTGGCCTGGTGTGGGACTTGGAATTAAACACATTTGTTCCAATATCCACTTAACACTCTCGGATTCTCTTTCACACCCTTAGGTCGCACAGTAGGTCGAGTTGGGCTCTGAAGAGGAGGGAGGGTGCTTAGGTTATCCGGTACACTCACTCAATAAACTGAGCCCAATAGAAAAGCTACACATCAGTTTTTTAAAAAGCGTATTTTCTCGGTTTGAGCTGACCCATGGAACTTGAATATGGTGCCTAGTCAGTATTCGATTGCTTTTCTGCATCACTTTAGTTCGCATTTAGCCTTCAACACCCTGTGTTTGCATTGTGTTTTCTACACTGGTTCCTATGACCTTCGAGCCTACAATATAAGTGCACTAGCTGCCTTCTTCTTCTTTTTCTTCTTAGCTTTTTTCTACCATCTTTCTGGTGTAGGCCTCCTTTCTTTCATGCCAGTCTCTTCTTTCTTGAGCCACCTGTATCAACATCAATCCGGCTTCTCTCTTGATGTCATCACTCCATCGCATTTGGGATATGCCTAAATGTTTTTAATTTTGAAGATAGGTGCTTTCTGTGTAAATAGTTATCGATCTACCCATTTCACCGTAGGTACTTGATGGATTTGACAGCGAGGAATAATGCGTATCAACATCTCCGCAGGACGTTTGAATGGTGTAGCGGGCCATTCAACACGGCCGCCCATTATTCAGTCTTCGCCGGCTTGAACCCCCGAAATATGGCGGCGGTTCTCACTACGGAATAATGCTTTTAATAGTACGTTTCTACGCCTAGGGATAAGGTTCTGTTATTATTTGTAACGGGTAAGTAAATTGATTGTTGAAAGAACAATGCGAGCTTTATTTAGTATTGACGGCTGACTTGGTGATTGATAAAATTGACGAATTTGATCCTCGGACATTATAAAATGTTTGATTAGACCAACATAGTTGTTTTGTAATGCATATTTTTTAAATATTTTTGTGTAAACAGTTCATGTTTCCGTGTTGGATTTGCATCGCGTCACTGTAGAGTTTACTTAACTTGAGCTGTTTCCAAGTATATTATTTGTATAACATTCGTAGATTTTTCATTAATTTTATGTATTTAATATTAGTTTTTATTACTTATTATTTTGGTATACAATTTGGAATACTATTATTACAGCAAAAAATTTAAAATTATTAATAGTAGAGCTAAAGATTTAATTAATTAAATGTAAAATGTGTATAATATTCTTTTTTTTGTTAATTTATAAAGTAACCAATGACGTCAATGTTTAAAATTGTGATCAAAGGAAATGATGGTCAGACAGGTGAGACCGTATCTCTCGGACTATTTCCACTACAAAGCGAGGTGAGGCGTTGTTGATTAAATCCGAGTGAGAGTCCCATTCAAATCCAGCCATTGTTTCACTCCGTGTTTAAATATGGGGCTTCTTTTGACTCGTCGATTGGAGCTCCACATGGGAACTGCGGGCTCCGCCATACCGGGACGCACAGCTTGACGCCCGAGTGAATGAGGGGGTGTTTTTGAATAAAAAAATCGCTAAGTAGGTGGAATAATATTTCCATATTAACATGGTCTATTTTTTGTTTTTTTATTTATATAAAACTGTATCGACCACAGAATTTGAACGCAAATTCTGTGGTCAATAAATCTAAAAGCATTCTCTTCCAGTCAACCTTTTGGACAAGAAAATGCTTTAATTTTTATGCTTTTATTTTTTTAACACAGCCGTGTTGAAATTAACACCCACTTTCGCCCTATCTTCAGCGATACTTTACGCGGTCTTCAAAAGCAGGTGGGCGTCTCAGTGGAGTATACCCCTAAGCGGAACGTCAAACTGTCAACATGACAGCAGCCGACCGCGGTTTGACAGTCGACTCGTTGGGGCCGCGAACTCTATTTGGAGAGAGATTAATAATGACCCATTGTTCCGAGAGCAGAAGTCTTTAGTCATTTATCTTATCTCACAATGTAACGAGGTATGCGACGCGATGATGATTTTATCTGCGCTGATGGTTAATGATAATGAAAATGAAATTAATTGTACAATATGGTTCAATGCGGTACTTACAAGATTGTATTTTTTATGGCTTCAGATTTGTCTTGGTTGAGATTTGAAGTTTTGAACAATGCTTCAATACAGGACAAATGTGTATGCAGTTCCATTTGAAATCCAATTTTAAATTAATACCGTAATAAATTATTCATCGCATTTAATAGTGTGCTATTTTAATTATTTTTCCTGTTAAAAGCGTTATTTTATTACGTAATTATTACATATTAATATAACATAATTAAGAGATGATCTTTGCAGCATTTGTTCAAAATCATAGATCTTCATTCACACCAATAAAATATGTAGATTTTGATAGATCGCTAAATATTTGTTTTATTTTAATATTTAGGTGTTATAAATATTGTGATTATTCATTACAAGATAGTATTCACTATGATTGATGAATATTAAGTGTTAAGGATGTGTAAAGACAGTGATGTATTAAGCGATTTAGAAGGCACCTCAGCTCGTTAGTTTTTCTAAGTGCAGTTGCGCTCGCGTCACACTACCTATTGTCATAGCCTCGTGGCGCCCAGAGATTTTTTGGCTATTCCTTGACTACGGCCCGACTGTCCTTCATAAAGGACATAATTGTTATAGTCCTATCCGCCCAGGGTTTTGAGTTGAAAATTGTATGTGTTATAGTTATCGGTTTGCAATGAAACTTTCAGGGTATAGTTATGATTATATTAGCAAATGTTTTTAATTTCAATTGCTCGTTTATCTTTTGTCCTTTACAAAGGTCTCTGGGCCACAGTTACTATACCAAAATAAATGATTAAATGATGTAAAATAATACAAAATTAGTAACATTAATATTATTATGTTTATTTCAGTTCTTTTTAATGAAATAAAATTAATTTCCTTACATCTATTACAGTTTTTTTTATAATCAGTCATCAATATAAAGAGGAAAGATTTAATTGTTGTTTGTTTGTATTGAATAGGTTCCGTAACTACTGAACCGATTTGAATAATTCTTTCACTGTTGGAAAGCTACATTATTCCCGGGTGATATAGGGTACTTTGATCCCGGAAATTTGGGGGAAATTTGAAAAAAGAAATTACACGCGGTTGAAACCGCGGCGGGCGTAAGGTTAGTTCATAATATACATTTTCTTCTTTATATTAACTTCTCCTCATTAAATTCTTTCATTCTTTTAATTTTTATTAATATTTCACGAACCAACCAAACATAAAAACAAATTAAATCATAAGGTAATTTTTTTTTTCATACTAACTTCGGCCCAATGGGCTTTACAAAGGTCATAATATTTCAACACAAGATTTCGCCGAATTAAAGCTCTGAAAATGCTATGTAATTAATTTCATATATGTGTTACTTAATAATTAACAACTTTTTGCACAAAAACAAACCTAATAGTCACGGATTTATCATAAAAAGTACGATTTACTTACACGTCCTCGTGAGCCAGCCATAGCGCTGTCCATTTCCTTAGAAATGACGTCTGTCAACTGTTACAGCCAATGGTAGCATACCGGAAATTGTTCCATAGTGTTTCGTTTACAAATTTAATAAAATTGTTTCGACAGCCCGCGTAATTTCAAAAATCTACACAGACTTTTTTAATATGTCCTTCTGAAAGGCGCGTGGGCGGTTATTAATAGATTGTGGAAAAAATGTCTGGGCCGGAGTCGCCATGTTTATTTTGTCCTTTCAAAAGGCTCGTGGGCGCCACGAGGATAGTAGAAAGAGTGGACTGTAGGTTATCTCCAAGGTTCTCTCCCAATCACCAGGTTATCTCCCCAATCCGCGAATCGCGATATAATTGTCTACCGTCCTTGCCTGACTCACGGTTGTCACTTATAGCTAAATTTTAATTCAGTGCCGCGTAAACGGTGTTGCTGAAAAGCCATATCGTGCAAGGCTTGTGCGGTGTACGCCCTAACTGAGAAACGGGTTCTCTGGACACCTATCTCTGGTCATTGTATTAGCCGACTTCTCGACCATTACACCAATTGACTCGTTGAGATTTTGAGTTCACGTGCAGCGAAGCATAGATAGTTAGTATGGCCTACAAGACGCGCGCGATGAGTTTGGTGTGGACATGACGTACTTTCCACTCTTTATACTATGCACGCACTAGCTCTTATTAGCGCGTGCAGTGAAGGAAGTTGGCATTTTCTAATTATAGAATCGCCGTGGACCGGCGTTATCTGGTCCCAGGAAGCACCCGGTAAACAACTGTTCCTGTGAAAGTGTATATCATATGGTGTTTTAGATAGTGTTGTTGACGATGGACAATATCAGTTGTATTTTTCGGTTTTGGTGCTTTCTTAAAATGTCATGTCTATTATTTATTTCACGGATATAATATTAAAATTCGAAAATGATGTTGCAATCTATTCTTTCTGCGATTCGACTATGAATAATTATTAGGTTCTATTAGCTGCCTACCCGCCAGCATTGCACTTGTGATGTTGAAATATAGATAATACAAACATTTTCCTAAAAAAAAACCCAACACACCAATAAAATAAGTATCTAATTCCATGTAGTCGTTCTGAATTTATGTTATTCATAACTTTTTTTCTACTACTTTTAATATTTTATCATTTTACTTTTAAATCATAACAATCCAATTATATCTATTAGCCTACTGTAAGATAATAATCCTCTAGTAATGACTTTCATCGCGTCTTCCACTTCAAACTCTGCCCGCAGCTTTTCGCAGACCGACATAGGTATGATGGTCTTAAATGTTTTAAAATTCGTTACAAATAACTGTTTATACTTCATTAATATTTCAATAAAGGTCTTATCGGTTTCGGTTTCGGTTCCATTGTTACGGCACATCTCTAACCCAGGCGTTGATTTTGGACATTTGTTACTGCTCCGACAAAGATAAGGGAAAAAGTCGGTGAGCCACAACGAAAACAAGCAGGAACAACCGAGGTGGCGATGGAAGAATAACAAACCGGTCGCAGCTAGCTTCCTGTATTCCTTTGTTTGGGCAATGAACGTGGAAAGCCGTATTTAGGCAAACAGTTTCTATCATACCAGAATGTTAGCATTCGTTCCAGAAATAGAATACGAGCATTTGTTCGATTACAATAATGAGGGCTACAAAAATTATTCATATTTTCATATTAAAAAAAAAAACAGTTTTCTTTTCTTATGGTGGCCATATCCGGCGTAGAACCGATAACCGTTGGGGTAAACGGGTTCTAGAGTGGAGACCGCGTCTTAAGGTGTCAGTAAACGTAGTAGGACGCCCTCGGGCCAGGTGGAGCGATGATCTGCGAAAGATGGCTGGCAGGAGCTGGATGCGAGTGGCCGAGGATTGCTCAGCGTGGCGAGCATTTGGAGAGGCCTATGTCCAGCAGTGGACTGCTGCAGGCTCATGATGATGATGATGATGGTGACTAGAAGGTATAAATGAATAAATAAGGTAGAAGGAATAAATAAATAAAACGTACAAGTTAATAAAACAATAAAACTTACATTTGAGCCGATCAATCACCACAAGGCAGGCACCGGCTTATTCATCCCCCTTTGGGTGTGAAGGGGAAACTGGGGTAGTAATGGTGGGTAGTGGCACGGTTTAGTCTTGTCGGAAAAATATCACATTTCTGCGGGATAACGACGTAGAATACTCTCGCGAAATCCAGGGAGAAAGGCTATAGTTTTGTATAAGATAGGCGACGACATTTCGTTCTAGGGTCTAGTACATATCTCTCGATCTAAAATAACTGCAGCGCAGTTGAGTTTAATGGGCTGGTGTGGGACAGGGAAGCCTCGCTCGGCTGACGTGAGACGGATGACCTGTACCGAATGGGATGACCATAATTCTTAGTCCGTAAAGTAGTATCCCACCAAAAACATAAATGTGAAAAAGGAGAGCCAAGTTCAATACAAAAATTATGTTTGGCTGTGGGCTTCGCCGCAAAAAAAATGGAGATCTAATTGAGTGCCAAGTTCTATGATCTTAAAGTAGGTAAGATTTGACTAGGCCAGTTTTTATTACATCAGTCATTTTATAAAGTAATTCAACATATTATATAATTTTATGTATTTTAAATCTGATAAAAACTGGCCAAGTCAAATCTTACCTACTTTAAGATCATAGAACTTGGCACTCAATTAGATCTCCATTTTTTTTGCGGCGAAGCCCACAGCCAAACATAATTTTTGTATTGAACTTGGCTCTCCTTTTTCACATTTATGTTTTTGGTGGGATATCATTACTTTTTGTAAAGAAAACTAGGCAGGTATTGAGATTTAATATGGTGCCGCGCGCCGCCGAAGACACACCGTCGCGTTTGCCGGTTGTTTAGCGCGCGTTTAGGACTGACTGACTTATAGTAGCAAAACCTAACCTACTTCCAGATGACCTAGAAGGATGAAATTTGGAATCCAGATCGATAATTGTGTGTGACCGTAGGAAAAAATCGGAAAATGGAAAAAAGCTAAAAAATCATCAGCCTGTGACAGTCCACTGCTGGACATAGGCCTCTACATAATTATGCTCGCCACGCTGATCGATCCTCGGCCACTCGCATCCAGCTCCTGCCAGCCATCTTGCGCAGATCATGGCTCCACCTGGCCTGAGGGCGTCCTACACTACGTTTACCGAGACGCGGTCTCCACTCTAGAACCCGTTTACCCCAACGGTTATCGGTTCTACGGCTGATATGGCCAGCCCACTGCCACTTCTGCTGGCTAATCCGGCGAGCGAGCGGCGGCGATAGTAACCTGCTCCCCTAGAAAAGCGGCATTTCCCAACAAACACGCAAGCTGCTTAAATTGCTTCTGTACCACCTGAAGGTTGTATAACAGCCGTTCAAAGGGTTTATTATACTTCTTAAGTTGTACAGTAGCGTATTTAAAAGCGCTTTAACAGACGTGCGGTACAATGGTCGTAGAACGGTAAAATAATCCCCAAAGGAGATACAAAGTCATATTATAGAGTTATTGTACAGGCATTAGATGTAAAGAGGAGGTATAAGTAACTTTTGTAGCGCTCTGAGATCTTGTAGAATGTTTTTGTAGTTAAAGGCGATAGAACAGAGTTATTAACTTCTTTTGAAACGCCTTAAGTTGTATATTGTATACTTGTACAGGCTTAAGCTGTTGAGTACAGTTAATGACATCCTTTGTAATGCTGTATCTACAGCAGATACATAATACTCTATAGTAGCGCCTAAGTCGCTACAATTAAGAATTGTACAGCAACTTTATGGCAAATAGCTGGATAAGGCATGGCAAACACTCCTTATACAGGTAAAAGTGTATAAATTCCACTACTATGGCCATTAAAACGGCTGAAGCCGGACTAGAGAGGGGGACTAAATAAAACATTTAATATAATTAAAAGATGTTTCATATATTTTGCAGTTCTGAATTTGGTTCCGATTCTGTCGGCACTTGAGCTCCGGCGTTGTCTGAAAGTATTATATACGTAGGTTCAGATGCTTTCCCGTAGCCCATTGCAGCTGTTGAAATATTTCCACAGTTTTCTTGTAGGACCTGAAAAACACGAATTTGATGCAAAAGTCTCCAGATAATAAGTCAAGTGTAGAAGGGTTTTAAGATTCTGACCACGGACTCCTAAATAAAACGACCTCTATTATAGGGTATCAATTATCCATTGTACAGTCTTGGGTTCTTAAAAGAAGTATTAATTGCTGCTGTACACCTCATAACGTTTAATAGCACGTTAATACCACAATTGTAGAACCCAAAGGTCTAGAACGGCAAATACAAGCGCCATGAATCGGTAGAAAGGTTCTAGTAAACTCTGAAGGCTGTTGTAGCTGAGACGCCATTTAGCTTTTATAAAATTGATTTTCAGAATACTAATTTATGATTTTTAAATCATAAATATGTACAAAAAACCGAACTCACGTAACTATTTTTCATTCATGACACTACAAAAACTACAAACAAAGCCTAAATATCTTTTACAAGCTAAATTCAGAATTCACAATCTATAATTAAATGTATTTTTTATCAAAAAACTGCATATATAGAAGGGCGCGTGAAAATATTAGCTAAAACATATGTATATATTTACAATAAACTGTTACTCGCACTTGTATTTCATACGAATAAAAGGAAAAAACAACACTTGACTTACCTGTTTATTATTTTTAATTTACTTACTGCAATTCACTGTCATATACTTTCCAAATGGCTAATCTTATTAAAATTATAGGTTATGTTTTATAAATTCCTCTGTATCGCCACTGTATATTCAATAAAGAACCGTAAACTTTAAATCGGAGATACAGACGCGGTATAATAAGGTGCGAGCGCTACAGTCGTGCTATAATAAGGTGCGAGCGCTACAGTCGTGCTATTACAACTTATTTTAGATACTTAAGCGTATACTATCGCTCGCATACGCCACTGTAGACCCTATAGCCGTACAAAATGGGCCCTTTTGGGGGTACAGCGGTGCTTTAAGCGCTTGTACATATACTGTAGATCTTACTTATGGAACCCATGCCTTTATTAGTAACTTCTAACCGGCCATTGTACGGCTTGTTATAGAGCTTGTGTGCTAGTTGGGTTATTACGTTCGTTATAGCTCAATTTGCGATAGCGAATGTCAAATCCCATACTTTTAACACGTGAGTTTTCTGTGGCATCTGTCAAATCCATACAATTTAAAGTAAGCGAATTTCGCTATCGCTGTCGAAATGTTACTTTGTCTAGGCCCCCTGGGTGTGGTAAGTTTAGATAATTTGTTTCCTTTGTAGTAAAGGGATCAGCTATTAACAATTTTACAGTGTCTGTATGTCGGCTATGAAAACCAGAGGATATGAACAAACGAATGCGAATAGACAATTTCAAATAAAACCAGGTTATTTCCTTCGAGAATAAAACTCTATACCTTTGTTTTATAACTTGATTTACAGTAGATACTTTAGCACATCAGACTGCGAACTAGTCACGCCAATGTCACTACAATGTCGGTAATAATTCATGAAATTTTCTAGACCATTTTAGGATCTATGTGCGTATTATTTACCATTTAGATTTAGATTACTCTTAGCCGGAATTGAGCTCCGAAACATTTTGTACTTATTACTTTTTTTGATTAGGTTTTTAATAGATAAGTTACATAACTAGTTATATTTTGAACCTATGTTGCTTTGCAATTTCATCCTGGTGTCTACACAGTCGCGGTAATGTTTGGTCACAGTATACATCACGCCGATGTTTACGGTTCGTCGACTAAGTGGACACTCTACATAAGCGTGGACACGTAAACACTTTACACTGCATAGATTCTCTACTTGTTTACACCTTGACAATGATTTCTAATATTTCTGCGTCAAATATCAGCACTCCTACTAGCCCCCTTGCAACTTTTCACTATGGCAAAGATTTTTTTTTCATATTTTTTCAAATAACGATTTGGTGTTTTTTTTATGTCAGAGGCGGCAAACAAGCTAACGGGTCGCCTGATGGTAAACCATCACCGCCGTCCATGGACATCTGCAACACCAGATGGATCGCTGATGCGTTGCCGGCCTATGGGGGTATGGGGGATGTGGGCCTCCGGCACTCTCACAAACCAGACGCAACACAATAGTAGTCATTATTATTAAAATTTCACGCTGGTGTTATGTTTGAGAAGTCGCGTATTACAACAGAAGTCGCGGGTCTGATCCCTTACCCTAACGTTTGTGTTTGCTGGCAATTCTAAACGATCAAGGAGCTGAATTGACTCACAACATTGTCTTGTCCATGGTTGGACGAGTCCGGCTGACAAGCTATGTATATGCGAGCTATGTACGAGCTTGAAGTTTGACTGTAAATACATAGAGTCATGTTTCCTAAAAAAATGTCCCTAAACTAATTAGATTGTTGCGACTCCTTACCATGAAGCAGATAGTAATTTTGTAAAAATACAATGATCTTTATGTCTAGTAAAATTATAAATAAAGTACCTACTATTAAGATTTTATTATTCTTTTTAAGGACATCGCCTACCGTCTCGTGGGATTAATGCTTGCAATCCTTCGGTGTTTGACCCGGAGTTTAAGGTTTTAAAATTGCACTCCAAGCTACGAGTTGAATATGAGTTCGTCTGCTGGGACATTTAAGGGGAGGGCAAAAGCCATTTCTTGACAATGCAGTAAAGACAAAAGGTATTTTTAACCTTCGTGATAATTGCTACCCATATCCACAAGAGAAATTGATTATCAGATCTATACAGAGCAATCTTTCCTTCTTTAAAAAACATAAATATAATAAATAAAGAACTGGTACTTCTATACCAACCTGTATAAAGTTGAAATAAAGTACATTATTATACTAGCAAAAAATCAACTTGTCTAGGTGTCATGCGGGAATCAAACTCATGCTCCAAATTTTTCTGTAACTTCAAGCTTTCTTCAATATTTTCTGTTTATGAAAACATTGACCGTATGTTTGATACGCGAAGCGATTTTGCATCGGTAGGTATCCCGACTGATATTGTAATTCAACTACAAAGATATGCAGATACATGTTATAATGCGTCCACTGTTTAACACTTTAAAGCAAAGGGATCAATTTCACTAAATACCCAACACTTAACCATAATAATTATGCCGAATATGGTAACATGGTATCTGATTACTAACTAGCATGGCGACCGTGCGTCACTCTGACCATTGACGTAAGAACTAATGTGCGGTCGCGATTACTGAAGGTTTTCACGAAGGAATAACGAAGGAATCATTTGAATTGCCTATTGAATGCTTTTGATAAATCTATTATGGAATATTAAAGGCGGAAGGTAACTACGTGTTATGGTAAATGTTCGCAGTTCGCAATATTCTTGTGTAGTTGCCATCTGAAGTTGAGTACAAATACATATCGTGTCACAGCTTTCAGATTAATTCGTGATAATCTGTCTCTTTCATTAATTTTGATGAGTTAATAAAACAAAAATAACACCTCAGTGGTCTAGTGCTTTAAGTACTTGGCCGTGATCTCAGTGCCCTGGAATCATTTCCTGGGTCGAGCAAAATTTGTGTCTGAGCTTGCCCACACTTGGGTTCGTGATCGCCATTCCGAATTTGTGGTGCGCGAGCTTGGTAATTAAGCCAGTGCCTGTTATTATGACAGTGGCTTAATTTCAATAATGAAGACCTGCAATGAGATATAAGATAGTCTTAAATTTTAACTTATACTTAAAACTAAAGTCTACTTCTTCTTCCTCCTGCCCTGTTCCTAATTTATTTGGGGTCGGCGCAATATGTTCTTCTCTTCCATATATCCCTGTCAACGAGGTCTTACTCACTCCTTTTTACTCATATCATCTTTGACGCATTCCATCCACCTCTTTTTCAGACGTTCTCTTCCTCTCCATCCACTAACATTCATCGTACTTAAAACTAAAGTCCACGCAAGTAAAGCAATCAGTAAAAGTAGTACACGTAAATGTCAAACTGAACTGTTTTTTTTTTACCCAAAATTTATAGCATGCCTAGTGTGAAATGGACAGGTCTTCAAGGCTATTAACCAAGAAGACAAGAGACGGTAAGATCTATCGAGTGTAGTAAAATGGCGCAGACAATGGAGGATGATTCAGCTGTTTCCCGTTACGGCCTAGATTACGCTGGTTTACTTTGCAGCTATCATTAATACGCCGTCGGCTTATTTAGATTTAACTTAATTTGTCGACTTGTGACTTACTGTTTCATGAATACTGGAAGGTATTGTGAAGCTATGCAGTTAAAAATAGAAGTTCGTTATTACTTATTTTTGTATTAGTTTATTGATTGTTGGTTTAGTTGTTTTCTTGAGCATTTCTGCCCCTCGGTTGGTCAACAACTTCTCTACGTGTCCCAAACTTGACATTTAGGCAGATTAGCGTAGACTGATGTGTTGCTTACTGACCCTACTTACTAGACCCAAAAAATCAAGTTGTCTTGATTTTTTTCTAACTTTGCTTAAGATAGAAAAAAAAACTAGGAACGTGTTTTAAATTGTTTTTTTAGCCCCATTAATTTACACCTCATTAAAAAGTGTCAAGGATAGATAACGAAGGGTTAAATACAACCCGGTAGGAAGTAGCACAAGTTATTTGCGTTGCATCCGTCAACGTCGGTCGGCAACCTGTCCCGTCTGTCGCTGCCGATGTCGCAGTCACGCGGTAGAGCGGCATATGTCACTGGCCACCAGGTGTCGGGAGGGAAAAGAAGAGTAAAAACAGACACACGACAAGAATAAAATATAAACAAAAAGTTGTGCGAGTATCAGTGGCATGCAGAGTTCCGTAGGAAAATGCTAGTTGTTTGCTTATTGATAACTCTACCTGTTTAGATTGGCTAATGACGTTTATAAATGCAACTTAATTAAGCATCGTTTATTCTTGCTCCAGCTAATATGCTACAGTTGCATACAAATAAGCGAGATAAGTTTACTAAATTATGTAAACAGTGTAAAAATACGATGTTAAAAATAGAAAAGTTATTATAATTTATTTAAAATGCCACTTGATTTTCTGGTAACATTTTCCCGGGCTGTAATCTTGATTTGCAGGTCGTTCAATGTGATGCAGATTTTATAAGATTCTGATAGCAGCGTAATTATTGTTATAATGACTTAATTTCAATGATGCAGGCGAGCGAGACAAGACTATCTTGTAATGTAATATTGGTAAGCTTGTTTCCAAAAACTTTGAGATGCTGTTATTGCTTTTAATCTCTTAACGCCAGCAAAGAAGCGAATCTTTTTTTCAATCCATGGGCATATTTTTCTCTTCTACATATAAATAATTAGGTCTTCCTCTTCCAGCTTTAAAATAGAATGTAAACAAACTGTAACTCATCCTTTTCATAAACATCTTAACATTCTTAAAAAGTGACAAATGGGAACGGATTACGAAATGTTATGACAGTTGAAACGCGCGGCTGTATTTGGAGCAGACCCCTACGGAACCCGGTCGGAACGGAAGCGTTTGCGCATGCGCGGCTCACTTCAGAAGCGCGGGCGGAGGGTGGCAGCATCGACTTAAGCGAGGGGTCCGGCCGCGCGCGCTCAGTCAGCTGACGGTATCCGTTGTGTTCGCACGTCCAACCCAACCCTTCATCACCCGCGTACGCGCAAGTGACCACTCTCGAGTGCTAATCTCTTCGTGTTACAGAAAAAATACAATGGCCACCTACGCCCAATTCAAGCACGTCGAGCTCTACAAGATCGGCCACGGAAAGAACAGGTGAGTCGGGATGCTGTGTTTGATCCTTAATCTTTGTTTGGGAAAGGTCAGGGGTTAAAGTTTTGGGCAAATTATTTTTTTTTGTTTATTTTATTTTTTGATACGTTTTCATGATTTAATAATAAATTGAGCTATATAAATTAGTGAAATTTCCGCGATTCGACACGCTATTAAATATTTAAATTTCTTTATCTCTAAATTAATCTTAAAAGCATACATGAATTTGCATGCTAATGAGATTAAACAAAGTGATTTAAATGTTTTTGCGATCATCTTAAAATACCGCCTTTTTCTTGATGCTTCCGAAATTGCAAATTTTATGACCTATAATATAATTTAAAAAGTTAAAATTTGGCCGACTTAAAGAGAATTTTCATCGCCCCAGATATTTGTTAAAATGAGCTAAATAACTTTTATAACTGTTTTAAATAAGTATATTGAGTAAAAGATCCGCATTTGCACTGCATAAAAACGAGATTACGATTTGTAAAAGGAATATAAGGTGCATTTAGGCAAGACTAAAAGAAAATATAACTTTTATTATGGTTAATTTGTTATGAAAGAAATACTGATAGACCCTTTCATCGTTTTCGGCAGCCGAATGTGTAGTTGAAAGAAGAAGTGCGTTGAACTCTACATCGATAATGCGGAGGTCACGCGGTTATTTCGACCACATTGAGCTTTACACGGTTAGAAGAAATTTGGAGACTTTATTTATTAAACTATACAAATAAGAAAAATCTGATGATGACTCTTAATGAAGAGGGTTAGACTATGTTGTAAGGGTGATATTGCATTTATATTGTTAAGCGAAGATCTAGACTAAAACATTGATTCAGCAACTGTTAATGATGGCGATCATTATCTATTTTTAAAATATAAAATGATATCTATGTCTTATAATATATCGTACGTCTACGTCATTTTTTCAAAACTTTTTAAAATACATCTTTGAAAATTAAAATTCTTCTGATCTTATAATTTTTGTATGTAAAAAATATTGTAAAAAGGAATGCAAAAATGTAATATCACATTGTAAATCCATCAATGTCAAGCTTAATTAAAGCTTTTATTGAGGCTAATCCTTTCCTCAATCAGTTAACTTGTAGATAAGCGGATCGCCAATAGCGCGACAGTTTTAGATGAAGTAGTATTTTAATTCTCTATTAGAACTAAAGGCAAATTTTTTAAAAATAACTACCAAAGGATAACAGCTGTAAATTATAATATAACATTATAAACACGTAACGATGTAAAGCATTGTTTTCAAATTAGATATTCCGATTCGTTGTAATATACTATAGATTCGTGATAGATATTTTTTATATATGGCGACACAATATATTAAAATATATGTATACTTACATATATTTATTATATTAGTTTAATAAGTAAATATATTGTGACGTTTCATAGTGATAAAGGGGTTTGCATGAATAAAAATGTTCTCAATTTTTAAACTCATTTCCTTCTGTAAAAATATTAATGCATGTATTAAAAACCTCAGAAGTTAGTGTAGCATTTCTAACATTGTAATGCAAAACGTGAAATGTAAAGCGACGTAAGCTTTTAAAGAAATTTCTGATTCAATTATATATACAGACACAGGAATTGCCTAGATTTTTAACGGCGTACCTGAAATAGTTACGGCACACAAAAATGTGTGTAGTGCCGAACATGCGATCCGGCAATAGTCTGGTAATATATAGCCGATATCACGCAACTTGAGCAATGCCAGACTGGGCTTTTGCTGTTTGTTATGCCTTTTTGTGTGTATGGCTAATTTTATTAGAAGAAAACATCTAATTTCATGCTAATTATTTCTACCAAATTTTACAACAAAAGAAAAATAAACTCACCATTTGATAACAATCAATGAATGTGAATAACTTACAAGTTTAACATGTGGTAAATTATAGGAAAATAAAAAAAGAAGGAATAGAAGATATAAAAGAGGAGCATTAGATACTAATGATCCACTAATTAAATTCGGGAGAAGATATAACAAATTGGACGTAGTTAAAAATAAACCAATATTGAACCATTATGACACAATAGCATCAGACACTATGGAGGAAACAGAATTGATAAATGCAAATGAAATATGCGATAACCTTACATTGACATAATGTTTGTACTTATTCACACCTTGGTGAATGGACTACAAGTTAAAAAATATTTTTAAAATATGAAAGCTCAGCTGGTTGCAGCTAAAATTAAAACGAAAGCAGTGAAATTAATTACTGAATTATTTCGATTCGTAGGGCGTCTCGAATAGTTGCGTGCCAAGGCGACTATTAGCATATCCATAGGAAGTGTGTGATTAGTCGGACGGACAGACAGACGGACACCGACGCCTTTACGACGGTAGGCTATACATAAAACTAGGGTCCGAGGCGCGACCTTGCGGAACCCCTTGAATTGCTAAGTTCCAGGCCGAAAGATATGAGATCAATAACAACCTAATGACCTAGTTCTCTAATAAGATTACGGAACTTCTGTCTTTGAAATTATTCACATCAAAACATAATTTATATTTTTAAAACAATACACTTTGAATAACTCTCAACTCTACTCAATATATGTACATTATCGTTTCCTAAATGATCCGTCCTAGATTGAATGATTTCATGGTAACACTAGAAGTAACCAGAAAATGAATTCTGTTTATATTATTACTACAAAAAACTTGAATGAAAATCCTGAGATCTGAAGTGATGAGGAAATCTTTAGAGAAATGCGTCTTCTAATATTCCATAATAAGTACTGTTTAAACTTTTAATGCTATCAGAAGAAATAGATTTACGAGTTCTGAAAGTAGCAAACTTCAAATAAAATCACAAAATTTATGATCATTGCAGATATTATTTCTTGTATTTATTTGCTTATAGTTATTAATAAATCTCACTTTAGCAAAATTGGTGTCGTTAATGATATTGAGTGTTAGTTAGAACATTAATAATTAATCGTAACTCATGAATTTCTCCAACTATGTGGCTTAAAGCAGTAAAAATTTGAAAGTAACAAACAAGCTTTGATTTTAATTTCCTTTATATGAATAATAAAACAATATTTGTGATTCAGGATTATATTTTTAATGTTACGTTATTGTATCGTTCTTTGTAATCACTTAATGTTGAATAATAAAAAGTTTTGTTTATCGTGGATCGTATTATTTCGGTATAATGGTTTTTCTACTAGAGTAAATTTCTTTGGGCATTGATTTATTGTTTTTGAGTTGGTTGATGTGGTGACTATAATAGAATAATTCAGAGTTCAGGCCTAGCTGCTGCTACAGCATCAGTAAAACTTATTGTTACAAATGTGTTGGTTTAACTAATAATGAAAATAGTAGATCAGAAACTTCTAAAAGCCACAGGAGCGACTATTTCTAGTGAATTTGTAAAAACTTCAAAAGTTATGTTACACTGCTTATATTTTTATGACATACCGGATTTCACACAAGCATAAACTAAATAATATGTAATGCGTTTAAAATTCAATATGTACTGGCAAGAAGTTCTCATTTCATGGTCAATGCATTCAAAGAAGTGCAATGAATGCAATGACGCGACTGTTGGTTCCTATGAGAATCACATAATGTCGAATATTTATTATGATATATAATTTAATGTAATTTACTTGTAGTAAAGGAAATAAATTTAATTCATTTATTGATGTTATGGACTTTTATTGCGTCTTGTCCATACATTTCTTACTACATACTTGCAGTCTACGGAGCCGCTAGTTTGGCTCTTTTAATAAAGTGGTTTGCCGTCTCATTCCACTAAATAATCTAAAGTTTACTTTAAAAACCCGGAACTTGTTCTTCCAATCATAAATATTTTGACGGTATAGCCGATCCGGTGATATTATGTTGTTAAACAAGAAATAACTTTATTAATTTTAGCACAAAATAAATGCGCCCGTAAATGTATAGACGCAACTTCCCATTCTGTGCGAATTTACGGCAATATTACTGACCTATCTTCACATCCCATTAGTAGTCGAAACGCGTCTAAGAGAAGATTCCTCGCATACAACGTACCTACATACGCATGTTCTTATTAAATTAAGTTGTCACAAGCCGCTACATTCTCGTTCGATATTTTTAAATCCTGTTTCACTGTCAATGCCATTCGACATAACACGCGTTCTCCACATTAATACTTTTTTACGTCAAACCACTGTGTGCTCTATAATCGATGCAAAAAATGTCCCGATCGACATTTCATCGATAATCGATGTATCGATAAAAAGTTGTGTGGCAGCATCCGCGACACTGTATCGGGACCGTTTGCCGCTTCTTGTAATAAGGTAATTATAACAGAAAGGGTCTCGTCTAACCGACATTATCGAGATGTTCATTTTACTTTTTAACTGTATTGGAGTCGTTTGTACTATTTATTATTTTAACCACGTCTGTTTAAATATGTCAATATTCTCATTGATGTCTGCTTCTTAATAGACCATACAGTAAGTCATATTTTTGTAAACTATGGTTGAATTGTTATACATAGGACTGTTTTAAAATTACAAACTATGTTGTAACGTACATTGAAATCATAACACACTTTTGTTTAAACATATACTTAGTAAAATTATTGTTATTAGCTCTTATTGGTTCCATTGAACCAGTTCGCAATACGCTGACGACGGGTAGCCATCAATAATGGATTTACGAAAACCACTTCGCCGTCTTTCCCTTTTTTGCACCACAGATAACCTATCTAATCTATGCCCTGCGATGTCGGCAAGCATTGGAAATGTCGTGCAAAAAGTGAACAAACAGCGAAATTGCCACGCGGCATGCAGATAGTTTGTCCGAGGTGGGGTTATGGCTTGTCGTGCATCGATATATGCAAAAACTTGACTATCGCATCACTGCGCGTTACGTGCGGTGTTGCGGTGATTCTGGCTTTGTAATGGGTTTTTTGCTTGGTCGTATTTGATGCACATCCGAGATGCGTATGATTTATTTAGACGCATACCGACTACCGGTCTAGCTTCGTATGAACGACAAAAAAATATTTTATTACATAATCCTATTCACCAATCATATTTAACAGTAAACATCTTAAGTTTTTAATGAATGATTAAGCATGTGAAGCAGAAATTTATACTACTTGTACCATATCTTTAATTTCTTGCGTGAAAATAGCTATGGTATTAAGTTATAAAAGACGTGATTCACATAATTTGGCAGAGTTCCAGTTAATTAAGCAAGTGGATAGCTTCGTGAAAACATAATTCTATTATTGTGTTATGAACACTAATTATTTATCATGCACGTAATGTAGCTAGTCATTATTAACGTATAAATAAAAAAAAATCCAACCAAATTCAGCAGTCACGTATGATATTAATAATTTATATAAAAGTTTTCCTTTTGCTTGTATGGCAACGCATACGTACCGCAATCTGGGTCATTTAACAAACTAAGCAGGTTTTGGTTCGCCCTATCAAATAAAAAATGAGGCTCACGAAACAAGGTCGTCCCTTGCGTGCCCTCGCAAAATTCATGGGGAATAAGCGAGTCTAGTGCACAGGGCTGGCAATAGAGAAATAACAATTTAGGACCAAAGATACTGCCTTGAAGAAGTCTTGTGAAAAAAAGATCAACTGCTTTGCGGACAAAGGTGACAAATATGGACTAAAGTTAGGTTTTTACCAGATAAGGAAATACCGTTACCGATGCGGGTAACAATTAAATTCGTAATTGAAAGTTAAGGATAATTAAATAATAATCCTATGTATGTTGTGCGAACTATGTAGAATAACGGAAAGAACAAGCTTAAAACAAATTTATGTCACTTTGTTTATTGTTAAGATTTCGATGCAGCAAATACCTATTTTTTAAGTCTGAAATCATCCACTTTACATTTTGATTAATGTTACTTGCGAACATTGCGTCGCTAACATTTGCTGAAAAGGACTTATGGTTCGACAGAAGGTTCGTCAACCCTAATCCCGTCCCGTAATACGCTAATACCAACCATTCGTGATGTTGAGACTGTAAAAAGTGTCACGTGATGATAAACGACGTCGTTTCGATTTGCGGGCGCATAAGGCAGATAGTAAATTCGGCTGTAACCCCAACTAGATCGCATGAAATGGAATGATAATTATCTTCATGGTTTACATTCGTAGAGGGAATGTTAGACAGCTTGGCATCGGTACAAATGCTTGTCCAGTCCTAATTCAAACTGCCCGCTGTGTAGAAAGTAGTGATGGGCAGTGGATAAATACTCAAAAAGTAAATACTCGGATATTTATCCAAAATGGATAAATACTCATTTTTATCCATTTCTACCCGATATTTACTCAAATTCAAGGATAAATATCTTTTTAGCTGTATTCACACACGACTTTTGTTTCACTTGACCACATTTGACAAAAGCTTTGTATTTTGTGTCCGAATACTATGGCATCAAAATAATTACTTTATTTTAGCACGGTTGGGTGTTATATCAAGTCTCAGGGTAGTTGTACCTATTATACTGTAGCATTGCTTGCTTTTGCAAACGTTGCCCACAAGTCCGCGCGAGAGCGAGAAAGGCATGCATATTCGGTTGTTTGATTACAATAATTGTATAATTATTATTCGCCGCGCAATATTAGCAAGCGGCCCCGACTAGACTCCCCGTCATGCCATGCGCGTCCGTCAGTCTGTTGTGAACTGCGTTGCAGAGTGTCACATTCGTGTGATTGTTTTATCTCTCAAAAGAAAGTATTAAATAGGTTCGATAATTTTGGTGATTTCGGTTACATATACGATACCATCAATTAATTCGTCATGTACATAAGAGGCACTCCGTGCGGTTGACACAGAAGAACTACCGTGTCTATGAGTGGACGGCTGAGCAGAAAGCCCTAGGGGGGCGCCCAGCGCCGATAGAGCGGGCCGCTGTGAGGATGCGCGCGACATTATGGTCCTCTACTGGCAAGAGGACATGGCTCGCGCGCAACATGGTCGCAGGGCACTCGATGCCATTGGTACCGTGATACAGGATTGGCTCGGGCATCCGCAAGGGTTTCTTTCATTCCGTTTGGCACAGATGTTATCCGGGTATGGCTCCTTTTCGTCATTCCTGCACCAAATCGGGAGAAAGCAATCCCCGGTGTGCCATAAATGTGGTGCGGCGGAGGACACGGCGCAGCATACTCTCGCCTTCTGCCCAGGCTGGGAGGAGCAGCGTCGTGTTCTGTGCGCGGAAGTAGGTCCGGACCTTTCGCTACCAAGCGTGGTCAATTCCAAATGGACGGCCGACGTCAGTCGCAATGTCTGCATGGCATTTCTAGAAAAAATTGTTACACCTGGACCCCCGGTGGAGTTTCAAGGTGCATTTTAAGCTCCTCGCTCTACGGCTGTGTGCCGCCGCCACAGCCCTCGAGCGGGTCTTCCCCAACGTGGGGTTCCAGGACCTGGGTGCCGTCGGCTTTATCATGAGGTGATAGGGTCGATGGCACTTTACGGAGCCCCTGTTTGGGCGGAGAGCCTCTCCCTCTCGCTGAAAGTCCTCTTGCGGAGACCGCAGAGGGTCATCGCGACTCGGGCCGTGCGCGCTCACCGCACAGTTTCCCACAGTGCTGCCTGTGTCTTAGCAGGCACAACGCCGTGGGAACTCGATGCACTGGTTCTGGCCCAGGTGCATCGAATCCGGGTCGCGGCAAGGATGCGGGGGGAACAACCCAGCTTGGAGGAGGTGACGCTGAGTCGTGTCCAGGCCAGGGAAGAGGCCCTGGCCAAATGGACGGAGGCTCTCCAAGCCCCAAGTGCCGGCCACTGGACGATTGAGGCCATTCGTCCGGTGTTAAGGGAGTGGGTGGAACGCCGGCACGGCTGTCACCCGAGCAAAGTCTAAGGGTCACCTTGTTTCTCGGGTGGCCCTCCCTAGGTGCCACCCCGACTTGAGGCCTGCTCAAGTCGGGGTACCCGGGGATGGGCTGGTCAATAGCTAACGCTGGCAACGGCTCGTCCCAATCGGATGTGAAGGGGAACCGGGGGAGAGTGGGTAGTGGACGCTTTAGTCTCGAGTCCCACACACAGCCGCAGGTTTAGCTAGCCTGCGGTTATGGTGCATAAACGCATTCTCCTCTAAAAATAAAGAAAAATAATTTGTTACAAATGATTCATTGAAAATAATCGCCACACCTGAACACGGCGTTACATCCAAAGTTACTATAGCCAAAAAATGTTATACTTAAGTATGCTTTAAATTCAAGGCACTTAGTTTTAACGTCGCTGAAGCCAGTTGGTCGCTACAACCAAGGTCGTAATAAATGAATTCTAATCTACCTACACTTTAATTTAAAAAATAAAAGAAAAATGTTTTAAAAGTATTTATCCGCCTTTTTGGATAAATACTCAAGTAAAAATGGATATTTATGAGTATTTATCCATTTTGAGTATTTATCCGGATAAAAACCCATCACTAGTAGAAAGTGAGTCTGGGTAATGTTAACTTGTGTCTACATACCTACCTTATAGACATGAGACAGATATATCAAAACGTATCATATATCGGCTAACAGTTCGATATCATATCATATCGATATCGGATTTTACTTAACCGATATTTCAAAAACTAAAAACTATAATATCAAAACCAAAACTCAAAACTGTATATCGAAAAACTGTAACAAAACGACAAAACTCATATCGCCGAAACTATTCATAACCGTACTATCGATATCTTTGGTCAGTTGATATTCGCCTTTTCTCTTTCTGATTCGGTATACTTACATTGGAGTAAAAGAGATGAGGCGGTTATTCAGATATTACGGCGTAATGGGTAGGCGATTTCCGCTCTTATTTGCTAGCAATAAGAGTCAATTTATCTTGTATCGATTATGTTTTAAGTATATTTCGCGGCATTTTTATATTCGCAAGGGATACACATAGCAAAAGGGAATCAAGCTCGAGCGTAATAAGGATTAATTTGGTTTAAGTGCTTTTTATAGTGTTATGATAAGATTGATAAGTGAGTGAAGAATGTTTGTTATTGTTTATTTTTAACCGACTTCAAAAAAGGAGGAGGTTCTATGTTCGACTGTATGTATTTATTTATTTTTATTTTATGTATGTCCGTCGATTTCTCCGTCAATTGTGGACCGATTTAAATAATTCTTTTTTTATTCCGGGGCGGTCCCATTGTCACCATGTCAGGATCTGATGATGGGATCCCGGGAAAATCAAGGGCAAACCTCAAACTTTATAGCCGCACACTACGCGTTTTCTCTGAAGCCATTCAAGATTTTGCGTCCGATAGACATCATTTTATGTTGATGAGCTGATGATGGAAGGTACAACTCCTAAACAGTTAGGAGTTAGGGGATAATTCTTTCAGTATTGTAGGAATATGTGAACCGTTAGTTGTATTTCATGCACTTTTGCAGCAAAGCTGATGATGGAAGGTACAACTCCTTAACGGTTAGGAGTTAGGGGATAATTCTTTCAGTGTTGTAGGAATATGTGGACCGTTAGTTGTATTTCATGTACTTTTGCAGCTAAGCTGATGATGGAAGGTAGGTACAACTCCTTAATGGTTAGGAGTTAGGGGATAATTCTTTCAGTGTTGTAGGAATATGTGGACCGTTAGTTGTATTTCATGTACTTTTGCAGCTAAGCTGATGATGGAAGGTACAACTCCTTAACGGTTAGGAGTTAGGGGATAATTCTTTCAGTGTTGTAGGAATATGTGGACCGTTAGTTGTATTTCATGTACTTTTGCAGCTAAGCTGATGATGGAAGGTACAACTATGATGATGGAAGCTACAGGGTATGACTTCTTAATTCTTATGTCCCTCTTGCGGGCTGCATCTTAAGTTGGTCTACCCATGGTGCTGAACACTTACTGAATAGGTACCTAATATTGTCAAATAATACAATTCTACTATTTACTACGTGTTATTCACACTAAAAATAGAAAAATAAACAAACTTTAAAAAAAAATCAAACCGACTTCAAAAAAAAAAAACTACCTAAAAACACTGAAAAGCAAAAAATAATTTTAATAAGACATTCATCAAATGCGCTTATTGTCTAAGCCTATTAATGAAATTAAATTGTATTTAACGTACCAGGTGGGTACCTACTAATCTGTTTGAAGTCGGTGCCAAGCCATTTTTTTTTTTTTTTTTTTTTTTTGGGAGTAGAATCGATATGTGATATCGGATATCATATCCGATATTGAATTTCCATATCGGTTACATATCGGCTAATGCAAAATATCGGAAACGCCCATGTCTACTACCTTATCTTTTAGTCAGTACCAAAATAAGCTCACAAGGAAAGTGAACACGGAAAATTTAATTGAATTATGTATGTATTTGATGAAACTCAATTTAAAGCTGATATTCTATAAGTAATCGAGATAGTTAGTACTGCTTTCACCACTCACTTGCATTAGTTATGATGAATTCAATTTGTGAATTTCTATTTCCAATTTTGATTAAATTTCACAATGTTACTTAAGTTTTCAATATCAAGTTATATATTTTCTACCAGGACTTAAATCTATTTTTTTCTTGTTTTGTGTTGGCTGAAGGCTAATACTTTGTTGTGAACTCTTCAGTGCGCTTGTGACTGTAAATATTTTAGAATTTTCTGGGACTGATGTTTAACGATTGTTGTGCGTAGTACTTTTTGCTTTAAATTTTAACTGCGCATTAAATTAACCGTAGTTTAAAGTGCACAGACCGCAGGAAGATAGACCCTCGTTAATGACAAAATTACATTTACTTGTTAGAATCTCAAACCTAAAAACCGGCCAAGTGCGAGTCGGACTCGCCCATGAAGGGTTCCGTAGCAGCAAGTATCATCATAATATAAAAGTTCTTGTAGTTCTTTGTAAGTTTGATCGACGTTTTTATATTTGAGTTGATTGAATGAGAGGAAAATTGCGGTTTACGATTTATGACGTTTTAAAAAAAAACTAATTACTTGATCTCGTTCAAACCAATTTTCAATGGAAGTTTGCATGGTGATGTACATCATATATATTTTTTAGTTTTATCGTTCTCTTATTTTAGAAGTTAGAGGGGGGGTGACCAACATTTTACCACTTTGGAAGTGTCTCTCGCGCAAACTATTCCGTTTAGAAAAAAATGATATAAGAAACCTTATTATCATTTTTAAAGACCTATCTATAGATACCCACACGTAAGGGTTTGAAGAAAAAAAAATTTTTGAGTTTCAGTTCTAAGTATGGGAAGCCCCAAAAATTTATAAACTAATTACTTGATCTCGTTTAAACCAATTTTCAATGGAAGTTTGCATAATAATGTACATCATATATTTTTTTTAGATTTACCGTTCTCTTATTTTAGAAGTTACAGGGGGGGGGACCAACATTTTACCACTTTGGAAGTGTCTCTCGCGCAAACTATTCAGTTTAGAAAAAAATGATATAAGAAACCTTATTATCATTTTAAAAGACCTATCCATAGATACCCCACACGTAAGGATTGGATGAAAAAAAAATTTTTGAGTTTCAGTTCTAAGTATGGAGAGCCCCCAAAATTTATTATTATTTTTCTATTTTTGTATGAAAATCGTAATGCGGTTCACAGAATACATCTACTTACTAATTTTCAACAGTATAGCTCTTATAGTTTCGGTAAAAAGTGGCTGTGACTTACGGACGGACAGACAGACAGACAGACAGACATGACGAATCCATAAGGGTTCCGTTTTTTGCCATTTGGCTACGGAACCCTAAAAAGTTGCGTATTAAGACTTAAGACATTCATGTGAGTTTACAAGTCGGTGGTGAAGAGGAAAAAAAACGACAATGACCTTTGCGAGAGAAGACTTTCTCTCAACATCAATCACAGGGTAATGTGCTAGTGTGACAAAGGGACTTTAACAGTCAACTAATAAAGAAACTGGTAAAGAGTGGGATACATTAAGACGAATCGAAGCAATTAACGTTCCCGCAAGACAGAAAAATTCTCGACGTTTGACACGCATGATGTAACAGTATGTCCCGTTTTGTAAACGTTTTTGTTTTGTTTCGTAAACAAAATGGGTATAAGTAATAGCTTACTCTGGGTATAGAAGAAAATTGTTACTTTTTATTTCTATATTGTAAGGAGAAAATCTTAGTATGGCAATGAAAAATTGTTTTCACACCAGCTTATTCTATAGCGGGTAGGCTTATACATTAATGCCGTTATTATGGCGGCAGATTACACCTTTTGAGGTGGCTAGCCAGGTCTTTTTATTATTTTCCTACCTTTTTAAATTTTATATAAGCAGTAGTGCAGACGCTAATCTATCTATAGTCGCACGATGCGATTCCTCACCGTCGCACACTATTTGCGCACATCGCATACAAATATTCATGTGCGTTTGACTTCACGCATAACTCAAGCACTCACTAAGTTGTTAACCCATTAGGGACCATGTAAGGGAATTAGTCGCGCTTCGACTCAATTAATGGCACGAACATTTCTTTGACGTATCAATCATTAATTTTGTAACCGACGGACGGAGAATACAAGACGTCTTTCTTCGAGTTTTGTCCCACTTTTTTTTAAACGTAATTTTTCGTGTGAAGTGACGGTTTTTATAGTCACGACTTCACGAGTCAAAGTTTACGACAAACAATACGGCTACTTAAGTTTTGAGGGTAATGTGATACATTATTTAACCGGTACAATTACGCTAGGAAAGGTACAGACAAAACTATAAAAACTGTACGTGTTTTTTGTTAAAACTTTTAAGGACTTCCATAAGTTGGTTTCTTTCCTTTTTAATGGTTCACTTTATAAAGTAGGTTCATTATTATTATTTCATTCGTTCATTTCAATGAACTAATAAAATAAAATATCTTTATTGTATTCAAAATCTGCATTAGAAATTGTACTCAGAAATGGTTTAACAATATTCTGGGCTATTTTATTCCTCGTCAGATCTATGCTTGATAGTCAGCTTACTACTCAAAGTGGTAATCTTTCGGTAGCCACAACACAAGGCTTATCGACATTATTCTGATTTATGATAGACATTTATCATGTCATTGTTATAGGGCTGCGATCAAATATTAGAATATTCAATGAGAACAATATCTCACAAAACAAAGATTTGGTAAGAAAATCTCTATATTAGAAAATAAACACCGAAATGGGAAGTAAAAAAAATATTTGAAAATAAAGGCCGATTTATAAATAGGTATTTAAAAATGTTGTCTAATAGTGGAATGGCAAAGCTCCTTAATATCTTCCCAAATAAAAGGGTTATTTGGGAAGCCGAAGAGGTGGGATTTGTTCACCAATTAGAAATACCCTCTTAAATTTACGTCCCTAGGGTAATGTTAGGTAAGCTACTCGGGACGACACGGCCACCGCTCAACACAGTAGCCTCTATGAAGCTATTGAATTTAATGGAATTTGGTGTTTACTCGATCAATCATTTCATTGCGTTGCTAATATTTCATTACTTTTTGTAGTCCATCCATCACCTCACGCTTTTTTTTACTTTTTTATACATTCACTTTTAACATCTCAATCATCAGCGATCACGTAACACATTGATGTCAGTAAAAGTTTTTTTCTTTATTATTATATTTTAGCGATTTGTTTATTTGGTTTACGTCATCTAGCCCATTCGCGTTAAATGTTGAACTTTAAAGTTTAACATGGCAATTTGTTGGATCGTTAATATTAATTTTTCATCCGGGTTTAATGTTTATATGGTTGCAAATTTTGACACCTCTGGTGATAGTTTTATAGACGATTCGCTGATATTCTTTAATCGATATTGTATGGTCAAATGTGTGGAAACATTCAAATGATGCGTTCCAATGCGTTTTAATTTCTCTATGTTCATTTAGTTTCCATGTTATAATTGATTTAAGAGGAACTTTATAACTTTATGCTTTTATTATTATATTTTCTATTTTAAATTCATATATTTTGAAAATGTTAATGTTATTTTTTATTTGTTTCAGGTATGCCGGATTTCATCGATTTATATCAGGAATAAGTACATTCTTTATCGCTTTAATGTTTTAATCGATAGTCAACTATGTACTATATGTATAGCTACCAAATACCATATAACTATAATATGAACATAGAGATGTGATAAACATGAGACTATAAACTCAACTCTCAATAATGACAACGCAAAATCAAAACAAACTTAAAAATCCGTCGATTAGGAACACAACTTCAATACACGTTTTTTATTCAGCGAAATTTGGAAGTTTCGCACGGTCTCAATGGACACAATATGAATTTGATTGACACCAGCGACCCAGATCATAAGCGCATTAAGTAGGCAAATCGCGATTCTTAGCGCGCTGGGTCAACAAGCCCACTCGCTACGTCAAAACAATGCGCGCAGACGCTATTTGTGCTACTCCCGCGCAGTGCACTATTAGGGTTGCCATCGTGAAAATATCCTTTTGTTCACCCGTCAACAGTAGCTGAGCATCGACAGTCAAAACCTAATTGTCCTGTTAATAGAGCAGCAAGCTTTAAATGTGTAGGTACAGAACAGTAGCAGAGTAAAATACAATGTTGATAATCACAATATAATTGTAGTGGTATTGGTAATATGCTAGAAGATATATTTTAAACACAAGTGTAAAATTCTAGTCCAAAAATAAGCTAACTCTGCTTAAGCTATACAAATATATTTTGGGATCAAATAAAATAATGTTGATAGCTGCTTAAGGGCAGATTACCGGTAAGGAGGCTTTAATCAAGATTCAAAAAATTACAAATACAATGTGAACGAAATTGCAATAATTAAGTATATTTTCTTCTACAAACTAAGATCTTGTAATCTACATATTTTCCTACTGGAATACAACTAGATATTTTTAGCACAGCGGAGAACCGTTATTTATCCTTTGCGTGTTCTTTGGTAGTTACCTTGATTCAATTTTGAGATGATCATTTTAATCGAGGTCTTTAACAGGTGCTTGTATTTTAGTGTCGACATCAATTTCGCATAAGAACTCAGGAACTCGTGCCTTCGTAGAACATTTGATATTGATCATTTACAAGCTCAATAATTTCATCTGTTTATACTTTTTCTTTGTAGAATGTATTTGTGTCGCAATTAAATGTATATTTACTTAATTAAAATATGAGTAAGTTGTCTTAGGTTTTTGAGTCAAAGTCAAAGTCAAAGTCAAAGTATTTATTTTGCAATTTGATTTACCAAGAAATTCTTTTGCACGTCATAAACTTTTTTCCTACCAGCACTTCGACGTGAATGAATGGCCGACTGTTGAGAAGAAGTGCCGCAAGAAACTCAACAGTTACATATGATAGCCTTTTTTAAATCATTTTGTGTTGTACAATAATAACTTAATAATAATATAATGTCAAATTAATAACAATATAATGTCAACTTAATAATAATATATGTAATAAGTACAATAAATAAGCATAAGAGTAGATGTGCAGAGAAGCAAATGTGTTTCATGTCCACAGAGTCTTGTCATTTAAGTAATCTTCTACTTTATAGTAACCTTTCTTCATAAGGTAATCTTTAATTACGACTTTAAATTTATTTAAAGGTAATTCTACAAGACGTTGTGGTACCTTGTTAAATAGTTTAATGCTCAGTCCAACAAATGACTTTCCTGTTTTATGGAGCCTGACATTAGGAACGGCAAGTCTGTGCTTATTCCTTGTGTTAAATTTGTGACAGTCGGATTTTTTTAGAAAATTATTGTAATTCTTCCGAACATACATTGAGTAAATTATATATCTTCCACTCGCACCTAACTTTCGCAGAAACGCAAAGCAAACAAAAAAAAACATTACGTCGTGTTGCTGAAAACATAAGTTTCATGAAATAGGTATTAAAAATTGCCGATATCATGTGATAGAACACTTTTTTAATATTGTCGAAATTGTTTGGATTTATTTATCCATACAGAAGAAAATCCGATTTTTAGCCAGCCAGCACTGCTTCTCTTTTTATTGAGACGTATTTTCGTTTCGCGACAAAAAGACAATTAATCATAACCGAAGCAGCCCTGACCTAAGCTGCGATCGCGATGACGGCTGGAGCGCATCGCGCGCTCCGTTATGCGCCTGCGCCGATGTGGTTTTTTATCGCGGCGATTATCACCGGCCCGTTATCCCGCACGAGCACAATTTGTGCACTCAAATGTACGAATCAACCATCTACCCGCCATAAAATACTATACGCGATGTAATTATGAGTAATTAAATGTGAACGTAAAGCTTTCTTCGACGACTTATAATGGATTATGAGATCTATAATCTTGCGCGGGACTTCCTCTTTTATTGGACATTTGGTCTACTTTACCTTATCCCTAGATATTATTTTAATAAGTTAGTGCCCACTTCCATTTAAACTACTATATAACGGAGACTTTATAGTAAATATCTTTTTCTTTAAAACATGTACAACATCATATTCTGCTACTGGAATATCTGTTGAGTCAATAATATGAATACAGATACTAGTAACATCTTGCGTTTTGTAGCTTCTTGTATTACCAAGAAGTTCTTATTTTATGCAAAAGTTATTTTTGGATTTCCAATCTTGTCTTAGAATATTTTTAGAACACGCGTTAAGATATATGCAAATAGCGCAGACCTCAATAATATTGTGATGTAAAGATCCTGTGTCGTAGCTGATTCTAGACTCTTAATATACATACCTAGACATGAATTACTCAGTCCTGAGATTCCCATGCATTTCAAAATAGTTTTTATCGTATTCTGACGCAAAATAAACTGCGATTCTGCAGGATGCGTGCGGTTTCTCATTTGCTAATGGCAAAAAGGCGAAGATGGGACGGAACCTGTTGCCGACTCCTGTGCGCGTAATGAGGTGCTTTTGATTGATAATACTAGCGAGCTAAGTCAATAAAAAAACAGAAGGCTAGTCGTTAAGATATGGGACATGCGCATAAGAAAAATAAATGAGCTAGAAAAATTTAAGAGGCAATTTTCGGCATGTGGTTTATGAAATCTGGAGTTTTCTTCTAATGAAAATATTGAACACTACGTATTTACGTTGTGAGTTGTGACTTGTAAAGTAACATGTGAGCAATCATCACCCCTATAATTTAACATTCCAATTTTTGTACATTCTTAGTAAATACTTTTCCTAAGTGGTAATGTAAAAAGGATATTAGTATTATTTCATGTTAATCATATTCACAAAGTTTATCCGTTACTTCTGCCTTCTGTATTTCTTTAATGCATGACTCAGATACCCCAGGCATTCGCTATTTCCACACATTCCATCTAAACCTCAGCTTCATGTTTCTTGCAATATTTTTCAACTTTCAACGGTTAAAAGGCGTAATAAACAGGTTTACTTTTGCAGTGTTATCTCGTTTTATCTGGGATCTCCTGAATATTTAATTGATGATTTCTTGTTAATCTTCGGTGTCTTGTTTACTCATTTCATTATGTACCTTTTATTGTATGAGTTTGTTACATTATTTAAGCAATAACAAGACTTAGTATCAAATGCACTTAATATTAAGCTCAGAAGCACGAGGTACAAGTGCGCATATGTAGTTGGTAACTACAGGTGAAGTTCTAGAATCTTGATCGAAGCAAAGTTTTAAAATCCGCGGATACTCCATTATAGAAAAACGCTGTCAGCATTCTTGAAAGCATTTAAGTGCAAGTTGCAAGCTTGTTTCAAATAAGTGGAAAGCGGACAGAAGTCGTTTAAATTGCCGGACGTTTCCAATTTTAATGAGCTATTGTGAACAATGTTACAAAAGTTGACAAGTCGTTAGGATGCCCTTTGTACTAATTTGTCCTCGCAAGATACAATTGTATACGATAAAAGTCAGAATAGTGGAGCAAATAAGTGCTTAAAATTTTCTATTTACGAGTATGTTGTGTAAACATAATTTTATCGTTTACTTGTTAGTTTAACAATTATTTTATGCGAATCGTATTTGAACTATATCGGGGATTGGATTTTATTATAATAGTCCAGCCAGCTAATTATTAATCCCACTAATTACATTTATCATAATAGCTCTGATTGGGGTCCGGTGTAGTGCCAAAGTTCCACCCCTATTAAATCAAATTAGAGGTTGAATTTCTAAAGAATTCTTCAGTGTTTGCGGATCCACGGTATATAATGGATCGTTTTACTTGTTTAAATGCAGCCGGTAACTTAGTGAGTAATTTAACTTCTAATCATGTAGGTACACAAAAAAAATTAGTAAGAAGTAGCAGTAAGGTACCGTAAACTTTTATTAACTGTCGGTACTTATGTATAGAGAAGATTTTAAGAGGAAAGCTCACTTTTGCAAAGTAGTCATACATCTTTTATTTCAAAGATTTCACTAAAAATTATCTCAATGTCGAAGCGTCGTCAAATTGCTACTTCAAAATAAAATGACAGTACAATGAATGCCAGTGAATGTCCAACTTTCTCCACATTTTTTTCTATTGTCGCCTTTTTTATAGTACGTTCTATGCTTTTCAATTTGCGTACAAGTCAAGTCTCTTTTCAATTATCTCGGCGTACAATTATGAACGATTTCGTTGATATTATCTAATGCAACTCATTGTTGATGGGTTGGATTGGCAGTTCTGCTTTTTCCTTTGTTTTGGTTCATAATGACTATACCCGTGATGTAGACAATACAAAATGTTCGAGCTAAAACTTTGTAGTTGAGATTAAGGTGTAATTCTTGAAAATATTCTTTACTTTCATTTCAAGACTTTTCGATCACTTCTCTTGCACGTGATATTGTGATGTTTATCTTAATAGACGCACTTTGATCTTTCTTCTGTTTAGGTTTATGTAAGATGCATCATCGCCAGAGATTAAATGGTCTTTAAAACCATTTTATCAAGCAATCTTTCTTTCTTTTCTGATTTATAGCCATCAATAAAGATATCGCGGTGTGAAATATCAAAGAGCGCAAGGTTTAAATTTACTACTAAGGTGCTTCGAGCGATTGCTTTATCGTGTAAATCATCATTAGTGTTTTACAATATCGTCACAGTGTAATAAATTGTAGGAGAATTTGGATATTTAAAAAATATTGACATTTATAAATAGGTAGTTTTCACATTAATTATTGGATGTTTATTTTTGAATGTGAAAGTAGAGTATTTTTAATCATTAATCTTAAATCTTAGTTTAGAAAATATATTTTTCTTATTGTTTCTGCGAGTGGACTGATATTGATTTATGGATCTCTCGACTCCTTTTATTGTGATCACCCTGGTAGTATACCGCGTGTTTTATTTAGTCGTTGTTTTCCCGCAGCAGAACGATTCACTTTTAGTAGTACGAGTACTATCGATTTATGCAAGTAATTTTTTTATTGATTTTTTTATTTTATTTTAAATTTAAAGGAAAAATGGAAATCAAAAATGTTAGTAAATAGTTAATTATCATCTTTTTGATAAGGGCAATGATCCCGGCAAGTAACCGTCCGCGACGAAGCTAGTAGGCTATTGATTCGAATTTTGTCCATCACAATCGTAAAACTTTTGTTTTACTAAAAAAAACTTCATTAATCTATTGTACTATTTAGATAGGATCATTTTACTGCGGGAAAACAACGACTAAAATGTCACGCAGTGTACGCTCTAGCGTCTATATTTCACAGCATTATATTATATTTTACATCACTCGTATAGAATATAGTTTTTTGCCTTGTAAGTAAAGTGCCAACCATTGAAAGGCTTATTTTAATGGCTAATGCCGCTTTAAATTTTAGATTGCTCCTTTCTTAGACCTTAAAAATCTCTCCACTAAGTAGTGGTCGTTGTTAATCGTGCACAAATGGACTGTAGGTAGTACCGGGTGCGGGCCGTCGTGAGCCCTGCGCGTGCGCGTCATGCCCGCCAGCAGGTGCGCCCGCTCACGAAAACGATGATGTGCTAGGGAGCAGTGCAGTTTGTTACCGTAGAAAAGAGTACAGCGTACCTAGGGGTCGCAATACTATTTAAAAAATACTTAAAGTTCACCCAGACACAGATAATATAAACCCAGATAACAAAATAAGTGATTAGTTTTTTTATCTGGTAATCTCTAAAGAGGAATGAGGACTAACGTTCACAGAAGTAAAGATAACATGTACAGAAGCGGTTGAACAAGTGTCAAGAATATGTAAGTTGTGCTACCACAAAATGTGTCGTCTTGTCTTAATCTAATTGCCATGTCATCTTTACACGAAAGTTAGAAGATACCGAAAGTTCTGAGACAAAACAAATATTCTTTGCCATTTGCACTGAAGAGGTAGACAACTGGATACCGAATTAAACAGGAGAAATTAGAAAGATACTTGTAAAAATGCATTATATAGTGCTAAGCTCTCTAATAAATATGTCGCACACCCGGTAATTATTTTACTGAAAAAAGTGAGACCCGCCTTGCCTCTACGTTATGACAGTTTTTTAGCGGGTGTGCGATTATGTCGTCAATTATTATTAAGTAACAAAATGACTACCAGATTTGCCTGTTTTTATGTTATGACAGTTTTTTACCGGGTGTGCGATGTATGATCAGAATAGGTATTTGAAATTAATGAACATGCTAGTTATTAAAAAGACAGCTTTGATAACCCTTAGTGTGACACACCTGAAACACAGAATGAACCTACTCATAAAGTTGTAAAGGTAAGAGTTTGAGAAAGGAAGACTGCCCGCGTCGCTGTATCAGTCACGTCGATCTCTGGAGACAGCTAGATTGATGCATTCGCCAAAGAAACGTAAACACGACCAAATGAGATGTTATTATTTTTTGTAAGCAACTCCGTGTGAAATGAAAGTTGAGATAAACCGCTGACTAATGTCGTGCTGCGTTCGAGATAACATTCTGGAAATTTTGAGTGGCGACTACACATGTCTGAGGTTAGCCGTGAATAGGCTTGTAATGGCATTTCTTGAGGTTTACATTTTAGTTATGCGTAGTTTATTGCCCATTATGAAAATTGTAAGTGCTCATGAGATCGTGGTTATTTACATCACGATGATGTTAACCCATTTTTTAAGCCGTAAAATTGTAATGCTTTAATGATCAACATCTTATAAAAGAGTAACTACATAAATTAATTTGTCTAATAATTTCTTTTATACAACTTTGCTAACAATATGTATTTTTAAGATATTTCCATTTTCATATAGGTTCCAAATATTTATTAAATTATAATTAATAGGTAAACAAAATTTGATTACCATAAATAATATTATATTTAGCATGACGTGAGAGTTGGGACTAGTTAAATAAATTTTAAGCAAAGGTATGGAAGCCTTGTTTAAAATTTACAAAGGCAAGAAATCTTTTATCATGAATTATGCAATATGTACGTTGTTTTGGCAGATCCGGAAATAAATTATTATGCCTTAATTACCACAGTAGCACTTAAAGCCGTTATGGTTGTCCTGTACATACAAAACAATAAATCTCTATTTCCATCAAGGCACGCAATCAACGTTTATTATGTGACTAATTTCGTCCAAAACGCCCACCTAATAGCGTACCTTAAATTAAGGCCACGCATGGTCAAAACTGGTGTCCGATGCTTCGAGTAAATTGTTTAATCACCGACAATTGTTCAGTTCAACTTCCTTACCAAATTGTTAGATTCTGAGAATTAACGTGAGTAAGGCTAAAGATAATAAGGCTTTGTCAGTCAACTGAAAAAATAAACGATTCGATGTGTCACCGTCGTCGCTGCTAACTGTACTCTGGTGCCACGGTAATGACATCTAAGTAGTGGTTATTTGAAAATTACACGCGTAAACAATCCGTTTGGATCAGTAGCTTTCGGATGCAACGGGTACTTTAGTGGCAATTTCTGTCTAGAATGTTTGAAAATTGCGGATGTAAGAGAGTTTACCTGGTCGGCATAACTGTCATTTTGAAATTTTGTTCTCGAGGCTACTAAGATTGCATTCGATGGGGTTGATGACATTGGGTATACAATTGTTCCGTGTGAGGTAGTCTTCTTTCAGATGTTTTCCTGTTGGGCTTTATCATTTGTGGTTTCAAATATTTATGTTTGCTTACTTGCTTAAAAGGTTTTTGTGCTTTTTGAATCTTTTTGATAACTAAAAAAATAGCAGTATAATAAAAGAAACCTTTTTCAAAATTATTTTATACGATGAGGATGCGCAAGATACGTAACTACTACTGACTCAGAAATTGCATTAATTAACTAAGCGCAGTTTAAAATGGCATTCTTCTTTGATGTTCTCAATTTCTTATGTAAATCCAACATTTATCCGACGTCAACTCGGCATCCAATTATATCTTAGTTTCGCATGACTACATCTGTAACGGATATGACAAGGCTCATACGAGCTAATATCTCAAAGCATTCAATGCAGCCAGCCGACCGATAAATACGATAGGATAGGAGCTGCGACAATATACAGTGTTGTTTCTGATGTACTGGCATTTGTTTAGCCACCGCTGAATAAGTTGTGTACTTTGATTTTACGGCTTCTTATTTCTACTCCTAATATATGTATCGTTATATGGTATATCGATACCGAAGACGACTCTTCTCTTGTAAAGTGTATATTGTGAGACGTTATCAAATTATTAGTGCTATTCCTGATAGCAGCAACTTCTGCCATGTTCAATATAATTTCTCACTAAAATTAACCCAGATAATATAAATGCTCATAATAAAACTAAAAATATTCATATTCCTAGCATCGGAAATTACAGAAGTAAAACGAAACAGGACAAACATAATGATTTAATGAAAAGGGAAGGATAATCAAGTAGTTTATTCATAACATGTGTATTTTAATAATAATAGTTATTTATGGAAACCTAATGAAAATGATATTATATATTTTATCAATCATACCTACAATAGTAGCCACTGATGTACTCTGATCATATTTCAATGTCATGTCATTGTTATTATATTTTCCATTACATAAAACCATTTTATATCTTGAAGTTTACCAAATGGGAGGTAGCCCTTTAACTGTAACTCATTGAAATAAAACTATTTAACAAACATTTTTATTATTAATTAAGTAGGTTAAAATAAAAAAATTATAAAAACTTTAAATCAACGACAGCTACGTTCTTATATACATGTGAATTATTGCACAAAATTGTCCCAAATTGTCGGCCATTTCGTTGATTTGATCCGAAGAGTTTGACCTTCATTGATCAGACCAAATTGTCTCTGGTTACGGGTCAGATGTTTTTATTGTCGTCGCCATTGTTTTGAGCAAGGTTTAAAAGTAATTATTTTTATGGCCCATTGAGGTTGATTGTATATTTTTAGACCTACCTTTTTGCTAGGGTCTTTTGTTTGCAGAATTACTGTCTTCCGGTCGATATGTATCACCTCTATCTAAAAAATAAAAATGATGTACCTAATTTTTAATTACAATATTAATTTTAGTAAGTACCTATATAAAATTTATGAAAGTGAAGGAATATATCACATGTCTTTCATGTCTTTGTATGTCCTTATCATAGTTTTATATACTACTTCCAACTTCCAATGCAGCATTGATAAAGTAAGGATAGTCAATAGATAGTAAAGGCAGTAATCTTATAAAATTATATTGACATAGCAAACATAATCAAATGTCTGTAAATTGAACTGTATTCTCTACCGTTGGCAGTTATTTTATATTAGTTATAAGATCATGTGACGAAACCAATATTAGTTTTGTAAACATTGAACGGTAGTTCGCTTACCTATGCTGACGACCAACGCGCAACGGTATGAGAGCATGAGATGTCCAAAAATATCAAATTTCTGTAACCAACCTTGGACCTTTTAGTAATCTATAGGATGAGCTATCAATGGATAGTTAGGAAGTTCTTTATAGATATTTTACCTTACGTCGTTTCGCCCGCGTTGACCATCAGCGATATCCCTCAGAATTGTTGTGATATTTTTCCTGGATAAAAAGTAGCCACCGGCTCTCAGAGAATCCACATACCAAAAATACAATACATAATACCAAAAATCACGTCGAGGAAAAAATGGGTCCCTTGTCAAGTGTGTGTGTCAAAAGAACACACACACTTATATTGCTGTTAACCGAGCAATATTCATTTTATACATTTACATTAGAAAACTGCCTTGCCCAAGGGAAACAGGGATTTATTTTTATATTTATAGTTTGAACACTTTCCTATTACCAATTCAACAAAGTTAATAGAACTACATAGTAATTTAACGTTCCATTTAAAATCGCTACATATGTTACGCTAAGTTTAGAGCCGCCATTAACCCATAGTCATTAAATGCACCAATGTAATGATCGGATGCTAATTAGATTTTATTTTACTGCAAGAACGTAATTACAGCTTATTATTTAAATACAGCTTTACCTTCTCTAATCGTTATACATTACACAGACAAGCACTTATATTAGCATTTACAATCGATACGTCTCTTTGCAAATAAGGATAAGGGGAAATAACTTCTGCTTAACGTTGGTTTTGTTTACTTTTAATTGTCAATAGATGGCGGTGTGCCTTCCGGAATCGTGAAAGGGGCATTTTTCAGTTCATTTAGCTTACTGTAATTTTTGTATCATCCAATCCCGGAAATTTATTGTTTTGCATTCTTTGAAAGAATGTTTTCAAATTATTATCGAAAAATACACTTCTGTTTATAATGTCAGTATTTTTTTTTATTTGGATATTACATGATTATGTACACTAGTAATGAATACTGATTGTAAAATAGGAACTCAAAAACTAAAATTTGAAGTCAAATACTAATATTGTATGGTTTTCATGTCACCGAACAAAATTGCCCAGTTGTTTCATAAAGGGTGTCATTAAATGTAAGGTCACGGTTGCCTGAAAACGATAACTAGGTATATTAATTGTACCGCACTGCAACGGTTTATTTACTGTTTGTTTTAGCTTTATGAGTTTCCCATATAAAACATTAAAGTGCCACGTGTAAGTTGGTAAACTAATTGGTAGGATTCTGTATCAGTAATGAGATAAAAGTTTTATTTATTATTTATATTCATGTGATTTAGACGAAGATTAGCTTAAGAAGGCTTAAAGACGTCTTAAAGTGTATGAAATATAAAGAAAAGCCGCAAACATATCAACAACTACGTAAACACGCTCAGCCAGTGCCAATAGTCTTAAACAAACATTAAAACTTTCTCTTGTAAATTCCATATGTGTTTAATAATGTTAATAAACGACAAAAGTTATTTATACATGACATTATTAAACGGCGTGCGACAGCGAAACACAAATACAAACGTAGTACACAGCCGGTTTTCTATTTTTTTGCTTTATCATTCATGTCTATTGAGCTAGTTATACCACGTCGTATATTTTCAGATGTCTCGGTAATTTAATATTGGACATGGTGATATGGTTATGTAAGTATGCATGGAACTGGACAAATAGAAATTCCATTCCAAACTAATTTGAAAATAAAAAGTCTAGTTATCGTGGACGAGAAAAACCTGTTCATTGCAAGAAAGCGTTTGTTATGTAATTAATAAAAATAAAATAAATAATATTTGATTTTTCTTTGACGTTTCTGAATATATTATTATTGAGCAATGCTTTGCGAGTACTATCCGGATACAGAAAGTATTCCATAGCGGGTATGTTTTGTTAGGAACCAGTACTTTTTATTTTATACAGATTACTAAATTAAAAGCAAACATAACTCCCAAGATCCTACAGATATAAAAATATGTGAGCGATCATATTATTCGTAATAAAATATGGATATTTACCAGCGGTACTAAAATTGAACATTGCGTGTCCCTTAGAATTCACGTTGTAAGATAATAACGAAGTGAATATTGATTAAAAAAAAGTTAAGTCTTTATTTCCCTATAAAGTACTTTTCTTTCTGTTGAAAATAATAATATTTTGAGATTAAACAATAGACCATGACGGTCGTAATTTGTTATAAGATTAGTTCTACTCAATAGTCCAGTCAACGAAGCTCTAACTTTGCCATTTTAGAGGAAAAGCTGAAACCGGTGCCAAAATTTTTGTTAATGATCCCGTAATAATATACAAAAAATGCAGGGTCGTGAGTCACCGGGGTCATACGAAAAAAAAATGGAAAAGGTTGAAAAAATGACATTTTCCCAAAAATCTCGAAAACTAAAAGAGATATGAGAAAAAGTTTTAGACAAAAGTTGTAGAAAATTACTTTGTATATAAAAAAGGTCATTATCAATTTACGCGTATCGCGCACCGTTTGCTAGGAAATCGCGTACAAAGTGCGAAAATTCACAAAACCGATGTTTTTCGCTATTTAATTAGGGATTTTTTAAAATTTTCCAACTAAGAATGATTTTTATGCGTTCTCCGATATCCCCAAAGAGATTTCTTTCTAACTTTTATTGATTTGGGTCAACTTCAACACGTGCGTTTTTTGCAAGTTTTGGTGCGCGATTTTTTTAGGTTTTTAAAATAAATATAGCCATAATCCCTAATTTAAAGGTGATTATTTTCTTAAATTTACTTGTTAAACCAATAAATATTAACATCTTATATTTTAGATTGCCACCACATCTGAAAATTTGTCACCTGAATCCTGATATGATATGGCGCCACCAGTTCTTAATATGTATGACAATCGGAAGTAATACAATGGAAAGACATACAGATATAGATAATAGAAAAAGCAAAAAGAGTGCAAACGAAAAAAAGAACAGATAGAAAATATTATTTTTTTTTTTTTTTATTATTATTATTAAATGGGTCCGTTAAGCAACAAAAAGCTCGTTCGCTCTGAATCGATTGCACCTTATAACAAACAGAATCGACATAATTATTTGGGGGGGAAGTAAAAAATGCGATAAATGCAGTTAATTCAGTTTTTTATTCTGAATCGATTGATATATAGGGTTTTTCATTGAGAGCGATCGAACTTTAAAATGGAATAAAATAACCCGTATAGGTGATATTGCCACAACTGCCTCCGTGGTATAGTGGTTGGAGCGTTGGGCTCTAAAACCCGAAGGTCGTGGGTTCGAATCCCGCGGGAAGCATCACTTTGTGTGAATGTTTCCAGTTTGGTTAGGACATTGCAGGCTTGGATCAACTGAATGTCTGAAAAGAATGATGATTCCGTGCTTCGGAAGGCACGTTAAGCCGTTGTTCGCGACTATGTTCCAAGTAGGTCTGGTTTCCCATACAGGGTTACGGAGGTCAGATGGCAATCGCTCCATTGCACAGTGTGTTAAGGAGACCTTTTTTCGGACATATTGATTTTTAAGCATAATAAGATAGATTAAAGCATTAGAAAGGCTAGAGTAGAACTCCCAACTGTAAATGTGTCTAGATTTACGAAAAAAAAAAATTTGAAAATGTAGGTATTTTCATGCTAATAAATTTAAAACATAATATTGTATCGTAATAAAATAGAAAACATACAAATGGCGTAAATAATTAAAATTTACCTGTAAAGCTTTATTTTTTGGGAATCTTTGTTAGATGTGTACCGTTTTTCAAACGGGAAGAATAAGCTTTTTTCAAATTTTCGTTATTATTTTTTTCTCTCGAAGTGTGCCGTTTTTGGAAAAGTTATAAACAGGAAAATTTCGAGTTGTTGTTGTTGTTGATGTTCTATCCACCAAAAAAAAATTGCTTGCAGATCCTGTGGCTTTCGAAAGTTACAGCCCGATATGTTTTAGCCAATATTCTGGTCGTTAGGTTTGTCACTCATTTATATAAAAAATAGATATCCGAACCTATATTTGTGTTGGCACAAAAATTACACACCCCACTTAAATTCGGATAAAATTTCGTTTGTCGAAAATTAAAAAATGTGACAAACCTGGTTAAATCGAATAATTGACCCTAACTTCTAGAAGCCACGCAATTTGGGCTTAATTTTTTTAGCATTTGTAGAGAAATATAAGTTCTTTATTTTCATTTAGATAACTTTTCCAAATATGCTGGCTCGACGGAGTAAAAAATTTAATAGAAAAAACCGTAAAAAGTTAATTTCTCCTGTTCTAAGGCAGCTACAAGGTTGCTAATAGCTCTTAGAGGTGAAGCTTGTAAAGTACTTTTGAATTACATATGTCATATATTTAAATTATGTTTGGTTTCAGAGAACGATTTATTTTTAACAAATATCAGAAAAATATAACATTGACTTTCAGATTTGTTTTCTTCAAAACTAAGCGTTTTTGTCACTCGTGTGTTCTACTCTAGCCTTTCTAATGATTGAATCTATCGTTTTATGCTTAAAAATCAAAATGTCCGAAAAAAGGTCTTCATAACACACTGTGCATTGTAATAACCAGGCTTGTCAAATCTAGGATCATAGTCGAAGCGGACCCTGAGCTTCATACTGGATGCAATCGGGAATACGCTGGGATAAAGAAGTAGAAATAGCGTTATTAAAATACTTTAAAATAAAAAAAAAATTGTAGCAATATCACCTAAATGGGTTGTTATATTTCAGTTCAAAGTACGAGCGCTCTTATTGAAAAACTTAACATGTTTGAGTCACGTTTTTGTAAAACTGCATTATTATACCTTTTTGAATATACAAATGACAGTTGATCAAGCTTGTCCAGGCAAAACTATAAGTTGAGTTGGCAAAATTTTAGCACGTACGACGTGCTAGCCATAAAATGGTTTGGATACGCAATTTGATCAGTCATTCTTTTACTTTTACTCAACCATTTGTAAGTTACAGCAGGGTATTTATAATTTGTGGTCTTATTAATTCTAAAATTATAACCGAAAAAGTGACTCAAGTATCTCCTTCTATTATAAACTTCTTTTAATTCGTTTTGGTGGTGTTGGTGTCAAAATTCAAACTTCTTACTCTGCATAATGCTTCCAAAAACCAATATGTATTTGTTAAAAAGGCTTTTAAATCTAAAATTTCATTTAATAATACTTCATGTAGTTACTTGCATATACATTGCACCATATAGAAAAGGAAAACTACTTGTCTATTTATTTATTTCTAGTATTGAAACCATGACAATTGTATAAGTATGATGAATACTCGTATGCTTTTGATATACAGTATGACAGGAAATGCGAGGGACATATTTAAACCCCAAATAGTTCATGCCTTCATATAACAAAATAAGTTTAAATCAATAAAAACTCTGGTAAATATCTGTCAATAACCTTAGTCGAAACATGAAAATCCGCGTAACGTGCGGGCACTCTTTCCTTCAGAGTAGCTATTTCGTGCACTCGTTCAAGTACGACTCAAATTGTAATCGCGTACAATTTGAGTTTCGGGCGTAAACGGCCGCTCAGCACACGGGATTTTTAGGTAGTTCATGCATACATAAATTATTAGGATAATTATAAAAAAAATTAAGGATATATTTTTTATAGCGAATTGGACTCTAAATCGGATTCTGAACACTCTCCTTAAATATGTCCCTCGGGTTACCTAACACCCTGTATAATCGGTAATCTTGATGGAAGTTTTGCAGACCAACAGCAAAGTAAAGTTTTCTTTTGTTTTTCCATTTTTTTGATGGGTTGTATTTAACTGCACATCAAAAAATACTGATTGTGCATCAAAAAAATACTGAATTGCTAACCTAACCTAACCTTTGGTGTGCAATCAGTTATTTTGATGTACATTTCAATATTTTTATGATGTACGTACACCTTAGAATATCCCTTTTAAATTTGCATATTCTTTGTTTCAACTTAGCCAAACCCACCTTTAACCCCAACGGCACCCAAGAGCTGCAATTGTTTTGCAGCTGGACGCTCATTTCTTTTGGTTATTGATGAACGCAATGATCACGCAAACGAATTACTTTCTTCTTGCAGGACATGGAAGTGTTGTTTTATCTATGTATAACTTTAAATTACTATGTTTTTGAAGTTTTTAGTGTTTGTGGGCAAGATTAAGAGCTGTTGGTTGCGTAACGGACCCATTTCTATCTGTTTTTTTTTTCGTTTGCACTCTTTTTGCTTTTTCTATTATCTATATCTGTATGTCTTTCCATTGTGTTACTTCCGATTGTCATACATATTAAGAACTGGTGGCGCCATATCATATCAGGTGACAAATTTTCAGATGTGGTGGCAATCTAAAATATAAGATAAATATCCCTGGAATAAATAAATAAATGGATTATGGCTACATTTATTTTAAAAACCTAAAAAAATCGCGCACCAAAACTTGCAAAAAACGCACGTGTTGAAGTTGACCCAAATCAATAAAAATTAAAAAGAAATCTCTTTGGGGATATCGGAGAACGCATAAAAATCATTCTCAGTTGGAAAATTTAAAAAAATCCCTATTTAAATAGCGAAAAACATCGGTTTTGTGAATTTTCGCACTTTGTACGCGATTTCCTAGCAAACGGTGCGCGATACGCGTAAATTGATAATGACCTTTTTTATATACAAAGTAATTTTCTACAACTTTTGTCTAAAACTTTTTCTCATATCTCTTTTAGTTTTCGAGATTTTTGGGAAAATGTTATTTTTTCAACCTTTTCCATTTTTTTTTCGTATGACCCCGGTGACTCACGACCCTGCATTTTTTGTATATTATTACGGGATCATTAACGAAAATTTTGGCACCGGTTTCAGCTTTTCCTCTAAAATGGCAAAGTTAGAGCTTCGTTGACTGGACTACAAACCATACAAATGGTTAATTTTTATGTTACGTCTTTATTACGTTTACTCTACGGTGTTTTATTGTTTACGACTTACAAATTAACATATTGGGTATTTGTTTTTAATGTTTAGTAATTTATTAGTGAAGTATGAACATTTGGAATGTATGTTAAGCTATTGATAAGTTGTTTTTTTTATATTGCTTTTGGAGAAAGTGGTTTAAAGCAGGAAATCTTTTTTTACAAACGAAAGGGCTTAATCTATTTCCCACAGGGAAATGAAATGATTTTAAAAAAAAGTTGTATTTCCATTTTCCGGTACTTTTATAAAAGGCGTAGTAGGGGCTGCATACTATTTACGGTCATTATTGCGTGTCATAAATTTTCGTACCTAAGAAAAGAAGAAGGAACTAACTTCTCATATTATGTTTGTTCTATGTAGAAAGAGACATTTGATATTTATTATTAAACGAGTAATGCTAATTTGATGTCCACTCTTCAAATCCCTCTGACTGTGGGCGTAGCACTTGAGTTCTGATACTAAACGATAAAGCTACTTTCTTTAGGATCAGATCGTTAAATATGATGTTGTTTAATACATTTATTTATTAAGACGGCTATCTGCGAGTGCTTTCTGTTGTATCGCATGTACTTACTTACAATGTACGAGCAAGATCGTGGCTATTATAAGGCTGGAGTGTTTAGCTGCAAGTGTTCGCGGCCCTGCAATTTGCGTTTATTGCCTCATTGAGTTGCAAGTATGAATGGGGCTCTCCCCTCCCCCAATAGGCTTGGCTTACTCATTTGCCCCTACAGTATGGGTCCTCAAGATATGATAATTAAAATGAAATTAACTATAAATAATGTATCCTACTTTTTCATTCAAAGTTTTAAATTGTATAAAGTTATGAATATAGTAAGATGTCATTAAAACGGATTGTATGTATAAAAAATTGTGATTGTGTAATCTTTCTTTCATTTTCAAAGTCCCGATGATTATTTTTTAATTTTTGGGGTGATCATTGTATGTTAATTTTGTTTTTGATTAACAAAAAATTGCTATTAAGATTCTTTAGTATTATGATTTACATAAACTTAATCGCAATGGTTTGTATGGTAGTTTAATTTACATACTTGAGTATTTTATAAAGATTGTCTTAACAGACAGAATACTTGAAACCACATATTCGTTTTTTGTAACTTAAAAAAAATTGTATCATAAAAAAGGCAAAGATTTCAGATCAGCCTGTACTAAAGGGTTGAACGTGAGCTTTCCTATAATTTCCCACCTACGCTACATATCGTAATTTTCTCTTACACGCGTTGATCGCTGTAGATATTTTATTACCGTACGAAGCTTTAACTGCTCATAATAATCTGTAAAAATAACCATTCATCGATTCGATTTCGACATTGTCCGTTTGTTTCCAATATCCGTGTGGGATGCAATGGTCGCTTACTATTTAATTTTAATCGTAAAATTAATTTTAAGATCGTGACTTGATTGGTACTTTCTTTTCGTTGCATTGAATTTTTTAATCCATACTTATTGATATTAGAATGCGAAAGTGACTCTGTGTCGGTCTGTCTATTTAACTGTCTGCATGTTTATGTGTTACACTTTCCGGCTAAATCACAGAATCGATTTTGATGTATGCAGACAGAAACTTGACCATAGGAAAGGACAAAGGCAAATTTTTTTTAGACTAGCTGACCTGGTGAACTTCGTATCACTTACTTTAGTATTTCCTCGCAATTTTCTCATCGTTTAAACTTTCCATGGACTTCCAAGAATATTTCAAGATTAAAATTAGTCAAATCGGTTCAGCTGTTCTCGAGTTTTAACGAGACTAACGAACAACAATTCATTTTTATAAAGATAGATGATGCTCAGTTTCTATGGAATAACAGAAATAGAAGTGTTATTATTTGTCCTTCTGTTACGTTACAACGAAGCAAAATTTATAGTTTGGGAGCTGGATAATAACATAGGCAACTTATTATTCAAAAAAAAATCACTGCGGGATATCGTCGTAAGTCCATGCGGGCGAAGACGCGGAAGGAAGGCTAGTAAAACATAAAATGCTTCAACATGTTGATGCGTGTTAAGAGGAAATAGTAAGGGCGAGAGAATTGAAAAATAGGTATTTGTAAAATCTATTGCTGTCGCGCAGTGTCCGAACATCCCACGCAGAGCGCGATAGAGACAACTGCAGCTTGGAGCGAAAATACCTTTAAAATCAACGTTTCGTAGTCCCCTGATTTCTTTTCCAAAACTTGACCGATTTAACTACTTTTTTATCAAAAATTAAAGAAAGGCTTTGGCCGTGTTCCTATGTTTTCCTTTTTTTTATTTAATCTAGTTAAATTTGTTTTCTGGATGTTTGAACACAGCGGAAAATCTGGTCATTTTTTTAGGTTTTTGAAGGTTCATAACTCTTTTAATTATTAATTTATGAATAAAAGGAAAACATAGGGACATGCAAATAGTGTTTTTTTTTTTTTTTTTTGTGGAGGGGAATGCTATTAGGCACCATAACTCGCCTGGGGAAGGAAAGCCGTGTGTGGGACTCGTGCAATTTCATGCCCCAGTCTTTATAAAGACTGGTGCACGAAGGATACTCCACTAAACCCCCCCGCGCTCCTGCATCGCCTTCGGCGGCGTCTCTGGGCTGGGACAAACCCTGACAACCAGAGACCTGCAAATAGTGGTCATAGATTTTTGGGAAAAAAAAAAAAAAAATTTGGGAAAAAAACCATTTCTCTACTGGCATTATCCAGGGAGGAAACAGGGGAATACGTTTGTATGGAAAAACGGCCCTACTCTTTCCTCTTAAGAAGTCAATCTGTTTATTCATTAATCATTCCTCGCGGGCGAAAAGGAACTTGATAAACAAAACAAGTGTTGTAATTATAAGCTACTCGCATGCTCCCAGTGGACTAATGGCGGTAAACGAGTCATTCTCGGCGTTTGTGGGTCTAGTAGCCATTATTTATACAGACTTTTGACCTGAATACGAGGCATTTATTTTATTTGAAAAAGTAATAAGAGTAAACTAGCGTTTACTCTAGGCACGGTTCCGTGTGTATTTATTATTAACTTGTTATTTGCAAAATGCTTTAGAATACAGTTGTATTTTGACAAAGAAAGCTTTATATTATTTTGAGCAGTTTGATTACCTTAAGTACGCAAAACTATTTAACGAAGTTTCATGATCCTTTAAATGGTTTATGCAAGCAAACAAAAAAATCACGGAAATATGTGCCCTTCAATAATGAAACACATACATAACTTACTTTCGTGTTTTAAAAATTCACTTAGAGGATCTTTTAAAGTACTAATAACTTTTTTAAACTAAAAAATACATAAAGAAATTACAAACAAAACATTATCTTCACACTTTGTAAAAGCTACCGTTATTAATAATGTAAATTCTATCATGTTTTGATCTCTTTAAGATATGAAAATGCTAACAAACTATACAGGTACATTAAAGATATCGATAAGCATTCAAGAGTAATAGGAGAGACTAACGAATATGACGGGCCTATCTATCAAAGGTCCAGCGCCATAGTTAAAAGTGTTCACAGTACGTTACCTATATTCGTACACACGCACCACTTGCGGCTCGTATGTGTGCGCCATTACATCCTTAAATAGCTGTAGCACACTCAAACAAAATGTCTTTGTTTGCATTGAGATACGGGTCGAGGCTTGTTTGAGTGTGCGTGCGACGAAGCATAGATGATGTGGCGCACATATACAAGCCGCGCGAGGTGTGTTTGTATGAAGATAACGTACTGTGTAATCTTTGTACTATGCCAGCAGTAAATCAAACGGCGAACATGAACACGCACTTGAAATCAGAGAGTTGAAGATCAGATGAGTCTACAGTCTGGTAGTAGCACATTGAGCTACGCTACCTGGTAAAGTGTCCGCCAATGGAATAGACAGGAGTTGCTGATTATACCATCAGGTGGGGCGCTTGTCTGTCTGCTAACTGATGTAATAAAAAAAAAGGAAAAAAAAAAACGTCGCACGCGCCCGCGGAACCCTGAAAAATGTGTGCCGCGAAAATTATGCTGCGTTTAACTGTTAAGCGATTGTTCGGTGCGGATGAATGGGCTCGACGAATCGCGTAGTGTGGCAATGGCGCTAAAAAATGACCGCGGTGTAGGAATGTGCTTGGATGTGCTGCAATTTTAGCATAACGAGTGACATAACAATATGCTTTTTTTGCATACAATAAAAAGAACATCTATTCGAAATAACAGGCTTTAAGGATGTGCAATGCCTAAAGTGTGAGACAAAGTACCTGGATGCGTATGGTATAACTTTTGACTGATTCCGATGCAGTAGAGCTTAAAGGGTATCATAAATATATACGTATTAAATGAGCTAATGGTTAGTTAGTATTATACATATTTTATTTTACTTGGTATAAATGATTTGATAGAAAGCAATATTCGAAAAAGGCAGGCAGGTCGTAATAATTTTAATAAAAACTGCAAAAGCACGCTCTTTAAAGTAACAATCACACCGTTTGCCTGGCTCGTGGTGAGTGCATATTATACTCGTACACGTATTTTAATACTAGTCAGCTTCAAAAGTTACATAATATACTTGTGTTTCGTTTCTGGTATAAAAATCGAGTCTTGACTGATATTTCTAAGTGATAGAGCTAGTGCTCTGCTATGTGCTAGTGCACATCTCTAGCTAGAGTTATTAATCGGCCTATTCGAGAGAGCGGCATCACCGCGCGAGTTTACAGATCGCACCGAACTGCGGACTCATCATTACGTTGTTTGAGTATCTTTTTAGCACGAAATGTTAAGCAGCTTCTGTTGCTAATTCGTACGCGTTAGTAAGTTTCAGTTTGTCAAGCTTACTTAGATTAGATATTTTTAACAAATTTTGACATCACTTCACATAATTTTTTTTTTGTTATATATCCATTGCGTAAGTAAATAAACTTTTTTCAGGATCGATTAAATGTCGATGTTAAAAAAAAATCTAATAATAAATATTTCAATCTTTAATTATAATTATTATTAGCGCACGTAATAAGTGCCTCTTGAAAAAAACTTTCCAAACCCCCCGAGACACGAATCAAACAATAAGAACTGTACCACGCGAACAGGTTTACGTTCGTGACTCCCAGAGGCCAATTACGACGGTAATAGACCTATTAATTACAACTACATGTTACACATATATTACTTACACAATTATCGGCGATGTCATAGATTAAGTAATAGTTATTATGAACAGATGCGCCTGGGGGCGCTATCGCACATTGTATTGTACCTATACATTCCCCGCGGCATTGCGGGTTAGTGGCTAGCTATTAAACGATATCTCCTATTCCGAAACAGCCAATTTGTGTTAACAAGCCGTATTTTGAAAGCACAGACCAAAACACACCAAAATTTAACCATTGTTAAACAGACATGCCCTCATCCGATACGCATCGTCCCGGAAAAAGGCAATTACATACGTATAGCAAATATCGTATTTAAATCAAAAGCAGATCTGGCATTAATCGATGAAAGAACACAGTTCTTCCGTTCATTGTTCATGGGTATTGCGATCGGGCCATTGTCTTCTCAGCCTGCATTTCAAAACTGAATTGAAAATGACGTTGATTGGGGTAATAAATTTGAATTTTAAAGCACGATGCGCTAGCTCTGTACTCGTATTGTTTTAGACGTGCTTAATCATTTACCAAATTAGAGTTGTAAACAAACGAATTCATGCTGCGTCATCGTTGTAAGTACAAGCAGTGAATCCTTATTTGGAATGGAAACAAGTTTCTAGACAACCTTTACGAGTATAAACGAAATTTACATGCCTGTTTGGATATACAAATTGCATTAAGGAGTTAATTGGCGGTTAATATCAATATCTTTCTATAGTGGTCTATTCGGTACGGCTCTTTTAATTATTTCCTTATCGTTTCTTTTAAGACTCAATTGGTAGTTGCTAGTTAAAATGGCTGAATATATGGATTGAAATATGCTTTGAACTTATTAATACATTAACTTAATAAAAGGGGTATATATCTTTACTTCACCGCCCACTAAATACTCCTTTGTAGATATTTATTAAATACTAACCGGTCCCACATTCTTACGGTTGAAAATTATCATAAAAAACCTTGTCATGATAATTACAAACACAACAAAAAAATATGTAATTTGGTGCTGTTGTGCTGAAATTATCATCGTCACCTTAAATAGTAACGTTTTCTGCAAATAAATCTTAGATTTACACTCAAAATGTATAAGAATGTGTTTAGGAATAATATCGGAAAACAAGTTAATCTGTTAAGTTCTTTTAAATCTAACAGATCACTCGCTGTTACCCGAATAAAGTAGTTTAACCGGGTACAAAAATATTTGCGTAACTGATTTGAAACCAAGATAATCTGCCAACCTCGTTACAAACGAAAGTTTTTAACCCGTCAAGAGGTTAAATCTTTCCACTTATTATTCTCTGAATACCCTTTTTTGTTTCACCCATATTGTTCAATAAGAGCATTGTGCTTGCTCACGGATTTCCTTTCTAACCACCCGGAAACAATTGTATTTACAAAACAAATCCATTATAAGCGACTTATGCTTACGAAATGCTAAATTTGTCGACCTGCATTTTGCAATATAATGATGCAAATGTGACTTCAATTGACATTAATGCGCCTTAAATAAAGCACGTGAAAGGATTTGTCAGAACTCTGTTATAGAAATGGTTTGATAATGGAAGTCGTTCAAAGGATTTGCTCAAATATGGCGAAGTTTACTAAAGATCAATTGGGTTTTGTCATGTTTTGTATTGAATGTTGGAATTGATTTTAGCTAAAATGTGTTTATTTTGTACTGAATGTGTTGTTACTTTCTAAATTGATACAACGTAAAAGAGCTTTGGGCTTTACATACTGTACTTAGGTACTTTGGTACAAATCTGTTATGTGAATTCTTGGAGTTGTACTTGTTAAATTATATACAAGCGTGATCGTTATTAAGCTCGTAAAGAAAATCGATACGGTAACTATGTATTTTAAAGTTTTCAAATTTTTTGGTTATAAAATTATTTTCTACCTTCGTTTCCTTCATTATTTTTTTTTGAACAAGCATGCGTATATTTACTTTAGGTATAGTATAGGTATTCTTTTCTTTTGGTCCTCTCAATTAATTTTCCCAATGTCACAAACATCGATGATTCTACGAAAAGTGTTTTTCTAAATGTTTTATAAACCATTTGAAATCTCGCATTAATAAGTTTTCTTAATGTAGCAATTGTAATATTATTACAAAGATAACGATGCTTTTCTTTTAAGATAATTTCATAGGTATATTTATGGATTGCCGTTATTTTAATTAAACATACTTCCTTGCTTTAGAAATCGATTAAACCGAAGCAATTAACGTATAAAATATTTGAAGATCATAGAATGAATTCTTTGAATGTTTGGGTAAATAGCTTTGGCAGTCGAGTTTCACCTCAATTACCTTTTTTTTCGAGTTTGACCACTTTTCTTTGAAGGCACGCATCGTTGAATATGCATTAAGAATGTTTTTTTGTGTAAATTGAAATGTTTAATTAACAAGGGCTTAGCGTCGACTTAAAAGGGATTTAATGGGCGTTTTACCTTTATTTACTTAGTGAATTTTTGTAATAACAATTTATTTTTTCTTTCCAGGTAAGGCTTTATATATTTATGAAATACTTATGCAGATTCGGAGAAAGAAATACAGTAAGTTTTTAATTTCATGTTATTTTTGACTTTATCTTGACAATTTGCAAGTTACGAAGGGACAGGAAATGCCATGTCGTAAAAATAAAAAGAAACTACAAAATGTAAATAAACTTCCAGACTCAGAACAAATAAACACGTTTATTCATCAATTGTTTGTTTTGCGTGGAACTTGAACCCTGCACATAGGTCAGGGTTACTATCAAATCTGCCATCGGGCCAGTCTTTGGCACGTACATTTTAAGGGTTTGCACTTTGCAGATGTCTCCAGATGTAGATATCTCATCAAAAGTGTTGTAACAGCGATAAATCGACCGGTATCCCGGCAAAGTGCAACATTAGCATTGCACCCGAGCCTCGGGGACGGTATCGGGACATCGGGACTTTATATCGCGATAGAACCGCTAACTGACGTGCATTTATTGCTTTTGACTTAACCAGACGACGTCTCTGGGGTAATAGAATCTACCTTAACTGAACATCTGCAATCTGTAATCGATCAAAAGTAGATTAATCAATCGTCTATTATCATAACTGTAACGTTAAGACACTATCACAAACACATTATTATGTATACACTGTGCATTGTCTTCTGTCTTTTTAAAATTAACTATGTAGACAGCAGTTAAGATACCTGACAGATTAATTATCAGCGACTTGTCTGACAGTTGTGAAATTGGCCCTGTTTTTGTAAAGTTCATATCTTTATATATGTTACGGGCAACTTGATTAACTGGGCATTATTAATAAGGACCGGCCATTATTAATAATGCCCGAGAGCGACGGGCAAAGTGATTAATTTATCACTTTGACCGGCCCTTATTAATAATGCCCGACGGCCCGTGGTCCATGTAATAAATCAGTGTTTAAGATAGCTTGAATTTATCACTTGGACCGAGCAGTATGAATAATTCCCTACTTGTAGCCGGGCAATGTAATAAATTGGACCGCGGCCGTGCCTTACGTGCGGCGGAAAGCGACTCGGATGGATATAGGTTAGAAGGCTAAGGCAGGAGCTCCGACGATTTAACGACTTAACGACGAAACTAGTTTGGCCTAGGCTAAACTAATTTAAGTCAACATAGAATATATTATTATAGTAAAAACAAAAAAGGTTTTCAGGGTTTAAAAAAAATAACCACAAAGGCTAAGGCGGGAGCTCCGCTTCGCTTCGCTCCCGCCCTTAGCCTTCTAACCTATATCCATCCGAGTCGATTTCCCCCTTAGTAAGAACTAGTTTAGCCTAGTTTGTCCTGAAATCGGCTTTGGCCGGTAATATATACATGCCGCTTATTTTTTGGTAACTTTTCATGAAAAAATTGTAAGTTTTTTGTCTTTTAATAAACAAAAACACCACTGTTCACCTATTTTATTACTTGGCCCAAGATAGGGTGGGCATTATTCATAATGGCCGGGCAAAGTGATAAATCATGCTGTTTTAATCACATGGCCCAATAGAGTCGGGCATTATTAATACAGACCGGCCCTTATGAATAATGCCCGGACTTATCAAATGGCCCGTAACATATATATAAAACTCAAAGGTGACTGACTGACTGACATAGATAGATATCAACGCACAGCTCAAACCACTGGACGGATCGGGCTGAAATTTGGCATGCAGGTAGATGTTATGACGTAGGCATCCGCTAAGAAAGGATATCTCGATATTCCCACGGGAACGGGAACTAAATGATCATTTTACAAAGTGGAAGTTTTTCGCCTGAAACTCCATTTAATAGGTAGGCACTGTTGAAATTACGACTGCAATTAATTTCCACTTATTTATATAATTGAAGTGAAATGGATTTGATAAATGCTTTTGAGCAAAGTTCAGCGCCATTTCATGCTATGTATAGTTTGACAAGTAATTAGCTTTCTCTCCTAGTGGTCAGGCGTGCGTAGGCGCAGATCGCCGGTTGCAACCCTTATAAATAAGCTCCGATCATGTATGTATGGTTTATGCCGTCGTTATCACTGACTTACTGAGCTTGTATGATGATTTGTTTTATGTGAGAAATGTGCAGTTTATATAATTAACGGGCTATTGGAAAAAACTGTAAATCATCCTTGAAGTCTGAAATCAGAACGAGTTTATGTGAACAGTTTCAATTTTTACTATACAAAGTTGATAATTTATTAGCTCTCTCCTCTTGTTTGTAATCAACATTAGACACGATTTAGTCTGGTTTTTTTATGAAGGACGAAGCAGTCTTTTTCATAGCACCGGTCCATTTTGTCTGTAGGATAGAAACAGTCTGTAGCATGTTTCTATCCCTCAGTCAAACCTTCCTATTCCTATTCCAGTCAGAAAATAGTTTAATAATAGTCACGCAAAAGTTTGTGTGGGATTCTGTAATGAATTTAATTTGACTAAACTCGTTAACCACATAGGTATTAGTTCTAGCAAAAAATCCGACCATTTAACAATCTAAAAAAATATTTCAATATACCGCAAATTAGCTTATCTATTAACTCATAATTATCAAAAACCAGGGCTTTGCGTTTTTTTGAAGAGTAAGGTATATGTACGAAAATTTTTCATGATTTTGAATACATACCCATTTATGAAACGCCATGTCGCGTAAATAAATAGTCTCTTTCTACGAAATTTTTACGGCATAGTTTATTAGCTATGGAAATTCTGATTGACGTACGATCAGATAAGTATTGTGTAGTTATTATTGCTTGTACTTGATGTATAATAAGCCTGCTTAGTATGCGTATAGATGTTTATTTAGATACATGCGTGCGGTGGAATTTAAAGTATAGGTAATCCGATAGTCGACTGCAACAATTGATGTTGCAACGCGTTAAAACATAGGTTAGTTCTGTTTGATGACCCGAATAAGAGTATCCTACTGGCCTATATGGAAGCATTAGCATCATAGTGATCAGGGTATTTGTTCTATGAACTATCATAATTAATTAATTTAAATAAAAGTGTAATCTTTTTACTAGACAAGATTACACTTTTTATTAAATATCTACGGATAAAAGTGATTTTATCAAACACGAGACTTATTATTTTGATGATGCTATTGCTTGCTTACTTGATGCTATGCAATTTCACGACCTATTCGGGTACTCAATTGTCGAAAACAGGTGGTGAAATTAAAAACTTAAAGATATATTAATATCGGACAATATCACATAAATAGGATTGATCCCAAAGAAGTTTACGAATTTGTGCATTTAGGTTTAAAACAAGAACACAAATGCTTATCACATAAACGACGACTTCTGGTGCACACAGCAGGATTGCTTACAGAAGCGAAATGGAAGCAGTTAAAAAAAATTATAGAAGATAATATTGAGGTAAAAATTACAAAAGGTAACAGCTTAAGAAAACCGTAATTAGGCATTTAGATGTAACTTCTAATTTGTATCCTAGTTACACTGTAACTTAATGACATGACATCAGACCCCATAACGTAATAGATTATGACACAAGATAGTCGGCCGCATTAGATGTTCGATAATTTATTTATGGAATCACGACAGATTGCAATAATGCGTTTCTTATGTGCATTACAAAGTAAATAATTTCGTTACGAGAATATTAACAGGCAATCGACTTCGCAGCTAATCTATAGCCGCTTTGATGAATAAAACATGGCCGACTAACCTGCCTTAGGGCTTAAGATAAATTGTGATGTATTTGAATAAATTCAATTAGTACAGAATGCGTACATTTCTCTATTTCGTGTTTAAGTGTCGGTTTACGACGACGGTAAGTCATCTTGTAGGAAAGGCTTTAAGGACCGCCCGCGGCTTCACTGTGTGAACTATATGAATTATCTTGAATACTTGGGAATTGTGTAATAGAAGAGAAATACGAACGAAGAAGGTTGTGAACTGTGTGATATATGGAGTAAAGTATGACAATGACACACGGGTGGTTAGTTAAATCATTTTGACTAAACAATTTGTAGGTACGCAAAGTTCGTCGGTCGCGCGCGATACCGCGCCGCAGACTCTAATACTTTCTTTAGGAAGAGTATTATGCCGTGCTGTGGGTGCCAAAAGCATGATGATGAACACTCAAATTGAAAAGATTAAGATAAAAAAATTGGAAGTTATCACACATTTGCCACAATAACTCTATTACCAAATTACACATTGATTAAGAATAGTCTAGAAGATTATGAAGTAGTTTCAATTCCAGCATCGCAAAGTATTTGTTGCCATTAGTTTGATACAACTAAACTAGGTTGTCGACTTCGAGAAAGATTATCTACTTTTAGTGCACAGATTCATTATTGCAAATTTTTGTAATATATTCACAGAAAGCTCTTTCCGTTGTCATTCACGTTTCTCTCAATTGTCGATATACATATTTGTAGATTAATAGTTGAAGCCTCAAAGCGGACCGCAGTGTTGTGATCTGGTTGTAACGAACTGTTCGACATCTCGCTAATGATCGCTTCGTAACAGTTCTCATGTCAACGTGGGACCGGAATAACAAAGGCTATGTTATTCAGATAATGTTGTGCTTGACTTTGAATAGGTTTAGGTTCACGATGTTTTTTCAATAACATCGTTCATTGAGATTTGTCTCGATCTAATCGGGATACGCTTAGATCATGATCCATGGTTTTGCAAGTCCTGATTATGTTGAAGCTATGGTCATGATAAGCTTTCATAGGTTCTTAAGCCACTCTGGGAGTAGTTAGATATCTTCTTCTTATGAAACGGTTGCCGAATAAAACAAACTTACCTAAGTAATTATGACCACCTCAGATTGGGAGTTGAGTATCCTTATGCGATAAGCACACATTTGCGCTCAGCTAGTGACTCTCATTAGCCCTTATTAACCCTTACCTGTAATATTAGATTAATGCAGATCTCTTAACGTTTCTTATCTCTTTACGCTAGCCCCTCACTTCGTACATAGAATATTTGCATAATGATTTCACTAACTGTTTAGTGTAACTATGATTCTATGTATTGGTTCTTAAAAGGAGAGACAAAGGTTTGGCGGTAACTATTAATATTAACTGGACCCAACCAAATCGTGAAACATGGTGAATTACTTAAGCTGCAAAATTCTAAATCAGAAATCACGAATGCGCTTCGGATTTGCATATACTTGCGCATTAATGAGCGTAATGTCGTATTGCGTTTGGTGCTGAATTCTCAGAAAGCATACATATTAACTCGCGAATAGAGCCGTACGCAATTACTACTAACCAATACATAAAGATGTCGTTTAAGCACGAATGAAGGGATACTAAACTAGCGTGTTGGACCACCCAACTGGTCTGCTCGAGTTGGTGAGAAAGCTATGATACAGTTTGAAGTTATGGTCTCGTCGTAAATATACGCTAATTGGTAGAAATTTAATATTGCGCATTAAGTATTGACGGTATGTGATGATATGTGCCCGTTTTCACGGTGTAATTTACTTCAGACTTTCAAATTACTTTACTTTCATTTCGTAGGATGTATTTATTCAGAACTTATTATTTCCTTTGATTATTATTAGTAATAAAAAGGTTAAATTGAAGGTATACTAGAATTGTGGATGTACCCGGTCTAATCAACAAGAAGAGAACTTTTTTATATTTGCTTAGAGCTGGTTTGTCCATAGGTTTCTGATCCCTCATTAGTAACCCTAAAATAGTTTGGTCTCAAAGTAGTCAAAACTAATGAATAGATCGCAAATGTGGTGTGTGGTGATTTCATTTATTTTATACATTTAATGTAATGAAAATTGTTCAATCTCTATTTAGTAGAAAATGCTATTGCATGATAACAAGTGGGTGGAGCTTCAGGCGGGCGTGGTGTTAGTTTGATTCAATACGGTTATGGTGCGTCTATGCTTACGAAGCGAGCACGAGCGGCGCACGAGCGGAGCACGAGTCGAACCGCTCTGCTCGCGTGACAAGTGTGGACGCACAACGAGCCTGCCACGAGCCTACGACGATCTCTCCTCGAACATAGTTTCAGCCTAAATATCGAAAAACCGGCACGCGGTGCGAGACAAAAAATTGTGTAGTTCTATCTCTTTCTTTTACGTGGTCTATCCGTATCGCCCTCTTTTTCTTGTGTGAATGCGATAGATACTATCAATTTGTATGCAATTTGTCTATAGTTTTCTCTGTCTACGGGCGGAGCACAGTCGAGCACGAAACGAATGCTCGAAGCGCGCTCGTTCGAGGCTCCAAGTCCGTCCACAGTACACGAATTTTGGATCGGCTCGTGCTCCGCTCGTGCGCCGCTCGTGCTCGCTTCGTAAGCATAGACGCACCTTTATATTCAGAATAGAGTTTCTATAGTATTTGCTACGATCAAGGCGTTAGTTGAAGCTTGTATTAAAGTATGTTTGTTGTTATCGGTAGAATTTTGTACAGTTGAACGGTGCCAAATACGGCGGCATATTAAATGACTCTTTCTGGAGGAATTTAGCTTTTGATAGATAACTGGCTTAATCACTACGTTTGCCAAATGCGAGCAGAATGTTATGGGTTTACGGCCTTGTAAATCTATTACAAGTTTAGTTAGTTTCAATAACCACGTCAATATGAAATGACACTGTGAAATCTACGATAATTTACGTATCGTATTCATACGCAAAACGTTGTTAACCACATATTTAGCCCGCTTTCCACCTAGTCTAAGATCCGAACTAAGGTCGATCTTCACCGAGTTGATAATAGAATGAAACTTATTTTATTATGAATTTAGCATATTAGAAAACATATTAAAAATGGGTTGCCTAAAAAAATCCTGGACCGAGTATGTTTAATTGTATTTTAAAAAATTTTTTTTAACAAAATCCCAATTTTTTGCAGACAACCATATATCAACGTGTTCATAATAAAACAGCGCTTATGATGATATTAAAAAAAATCTATTATCCAATTAGGTGAAATTAACTGGTATCGACACATACGTGTTTAAACCTGACAACCCAGTAGTCCCCCTACGTAAATAATAGAAAACCCAACGGCTGCACATTCTATACGTTTTGTACGTTAAGACAGGACATAATTTTCTTATTATCTTGTTATTGCAAAATTTTGTATAAAATCATTAAAAAAAAAAGAAAAATTGGTCGGTCCAGGATTTTTTTAGGCAACCCATTTTTAATATGTTTTCTAATATGCTAAATTCATGATAAAATAAGTTTCATTCTATTATCAACTCGGTGAAGATCGACCTTAGTTCGGATCTTCTACTAACCAGGGACATAAGGTACCCACTTGAATATCTTATGTCCCTGGTAGAAGCTACTTAGCTACACATAAAAGACAAATATTAAATAGCGTTATGATTATGAGTACCTCGGTATATTGCTATACGAAGAAATACGTAGGGTGCGGTCCTCCCCGGATGGTTGGAATACCGCGAAGCAATAAATGCCGTGGAAGCAGCCTCGCTTATAAACTGCAGTGCACACGAGTGCCGAAGAATGCAACGGGAGTGTGTGGTCGGTTTGATACGGGTAATGCAATAACAGGAACAGTTACCATCTGTCGTAATAACGCGCAGTTACCGTAGTACGTGAATTTTCTAGGTCGAAATGGACGTGTAGACACTGCACTTTAAATAAAAGTCAGAAGTTTGAGTAGAAGAGTGGAACTATGATTTTGAAAGTCAAGGTTTTCTTCGAAAGCTTACTTTACGCGTTACCTTTTCTAGATCAAAACTTGAACTACAACTAAGTTCCTACTTATATGTAGACTAAAGTAATGAATACATCATTGTCATAAGGTCATTAATTTAATCACGTTATTTCCCAATGATCACCTATCCAAATTATGTTTGAGATCAAATTTTATGGCTCGGAGAAATAAAGTTCCTTAACCAAACTGTTAAGATTTATGTGAAAGCCAAAATGTCACAGTCAGATGATATACCACAGATAAAAGGATTTATCATTTATATTAATTAATTGTTACGCCTAGCATGGCGTATTTGAAACGGAAACAGGGAATCTTAACTGTTCTTAGATTTCAAACTGGCACCGAGACCACTTAACCAAATGACCCATTGCCAGTTTCTAATCAAAATGTCTTTTTGTTTGTGTCACGATGATTATCATGATTTTGAATAGTAACAATTACTTACTAAACTTGAAAAGCAAGTTTGTTGCATTAGCGAGTCTTTTGCATTCGATAATATTGATATCGAAACCAAAATGACAATGGGAAAGATTCATTAAATCTTAATTAAGTTTTCTCTTTAATATGATGGATCCTATTAATTTTATATGTCTACGCAGGAAATTATTTTTCAATTTGCCACTAGATAGATTACGATGTATAAAATGGGAGAAAAGTAATTAAAGACGTAGATAATTGTCTATTGGAACTTGTAATGTATCGTTGCAGTAAAGAAAACCGCGTGATAATGAAATGAGATATCAGTTGAAATATTGAATATCCATATAAATAAGACATATCATCATGTCCAAAAGATTTAAGATGATCAGAGGATCAGGGATCAGGTTTTGACGTTATTTTTAAACGATATCATAAAACGTAACATCATCTTATTACAGTGAGTCTAGGCATAGTAAAAAGAAATGGTAACTAAAAAAAGGACTCATAAAGTGAGCTCTGTATTAGGTCCGACAAATCCAGTACTTGAGATACAATTTTGATTCGGTTGTGGATCAATAGTGGTGGGCCGGTCATGTCTCTAGACGGACTGATGGGCGAAGCAGCCGACACGTGCTAGAGTGGAGTGTCTGTCACGTAGGCAGACGTAGTGTAGGACGCCCTGCAGCACGATGAACTGACGACTTGAAGAAGATAGTTGGTGTAAGTTGGATGCAGATTGCACAGGACCAGGATGGTTGGCGCTCTTTGGGGGAGGCCTACGATCAGCAGTGGACGGCAATAGGCTGATTGATTGTGGATCAATAGGAAATTGTGTTTGTAGTCGATGTGTCAAATTGTAATCTACGTATTGTGCCTTCGAGATAGTTACCCCCATTAAAGGTACTGTTTAAAAACTACTGTTTTTGGTATTGATTGCGTAGTAATGATATTTGGCACATTCCTTTTTTAAGTATGAAGCTCATTTATGGTCATGCATGAAAGTTTAAAAAAAAAAGTTTTACTATTGTGTTATGCAAATATCGTATAAACAGTAACACATTTGCAATGCATCTCATATGCACCACGTTCTGAATAGTTGCACTTTCTAGCGGTTAAATAACCTAAACCCGTCGGGGATATCAAGTCGATGGGCACAATAGCCGATGTTTCCAATATTAATGGCCCAATGGGCCATCGTCGAAATAAGTCACGTAATGATGCATCCTTTACGAAGAATAACGGGATGTTTATAGGTGTACATATTAGTTTAGTAGGCTACCATTGTGAATATTTAGGCCGATATTTGGGCGCTTTCCCCGTACAAACGACATGTTCGCGTAGTAATAATCGCTATTGACAAGAATGGTTTATTCACCATGAATTATTAATGCCATGCTTTATGTTTTGAACGGTAGAATTAAATGCCTGAATAATATAATCATAATATTGTCAGGTGTCATTGTAACTACTGGTCATAAATGCCTCGCGTTTTGTACTGTTAGTTGACCTTTACTTACCAATTTAATGTTATGTTGGTAACTGTGGTTTGGTTGGTAAAGAAGCCAATTTGTTGATTGTAATTGTTTAATTGGTGGTAATATTGATTGGCAGATTCGAAGCTAACAATAATATAACACACCATAAAAACCACTAAAAACACTTCTGTAACGCGCTTGACGTCGCAAATAATAATTGTATTTATTGCCAAGTATAAGTACCTAAGTAGTAATCTGTGTTTTGTATATCTATAGATTTACTGTATTATTCTATTAGCATAATACATTTTTACCGATATTGAAACATTTCTATTCTACATAAGTCATAAACATCTTTTTATATTTTTCATAAGTATTGAAGCAGATTGTTTTGAAGAATCACATTGATTACAACAATTTGATTAAAAGTTTGATGAAGGTAAATAAAACAAAATCTTTGGAGATGAAAAAGTTCAAGTGGTAATTCGGTTGCCCTTTCACTCATTGTTTGCCTTCGCCACCTTCGCCGCGATTTAATCAAATAACTCAAGGGTCTTGTTTTCCAACGCCGTTTTTGTCCCTACCAACTTCTATTGTTCAATGTTTACAACAGATTTAAAGGCTTCGAATTCTTGCAGGGTGTTTGCCAAGCCGCTGTCCCCTAGGCTTAATGCCACCTGCTTAGAATATTTTCGGTGAAAGTTTTTCTACAAATAAACTTATATAATATTTAATTTTGGCTGTAGTTGTTGACGATGTGACATCAACCGTAGATAAGTGATTAAGTGTTTGAGTGTTTTTCGAAGAAGCAAACATTGCGGTTTATTATTATCCGATTTGTCATTGAAAGGTGTAGGATTTTGAAATATATTTTCTTTAGCCTCATCATCTATCCGGCTTTATAAAAAATACGCAAAATGCTTAGGATATGAAATTAAATTTATGTGCCTTCCAGTTAGTCGACAGAAAAAACATATAAGTAAATATGAATTTTTAAATATGATAAAATATTTTTAAATGGTTTAATGCATTCCGTTAACCGTATATAGTCCATCCTTTTCCTGCATTTCGAGTTAAATATACTGCAAACTAATCCAGCTTACTGCTGACTAAACGCATCGAAGTAGATTATGAATTTCCGTCTAGCCCATGAACGTTGTCATTCACCTAAATGTGAAAACTTTAAAAAAAGTGTATTCATATTTTTACTGACGTAATTTTTTTAATTATGTAGTGTATTAAATTCTGTTTTATATAGAAATTTAAATAAGCTTCTGTGTTCAAGCTGCCGTCGCGGAAAATTTTATTATGTTGTTATACCTACTGTAGGCTCTTGAAGTGCGTATTTTTTTTTTTAATTATGTAGTGTTTTAAATTCAGTTTAATATAGAAATTCAAATAAGCTTCTGTGTTCAAGCTGCCATCGTGGAAAATTCTATTATGTTGTAATACCTACTGTAGGCTCTTGAAGTGTTCGAGCAATTATGCAGGCAGATGAGATACGAAATTATGGAAAAATTTATGAATCCACCTTTTTTATAATTCCCCTATCATTTCGCATTGTAGTGACGTGTGGAGATAAAGCGTGAAGTCGGCAAGACAACTCTTGTCTCGTTTTCTATTCTACGCTACGATGCGCGCGTTGACTACGCGACGGAAACTTGTCGACTCCATTATACGGACATATACAGACGGCTCTTCGAGGTCCCATTTAAGCAGTTTAGACATTTTAATTAAATAATATATGGGTTACAGTAAATACGCATTTCAAACTATTATAAAGGTCTTATTATTATATTTACTGAACTAAAGCACTTCCAACTCGTTTTTTTGTCGCGTCTAGGAATCACTGGTTGCTGAAAATTGATTCACTTGTTATATAGGCTTCCGATCGGATATTTCTGAGTAGGTGTTGGAGAGGATAAGCTTTAAACCGAGGCATGACATACTCATAATTGAGTACAGTATTGGCAACCCCTACTACGAGTACACAGCAAAGTTAGTACGGTCCTGTGCCGCGAAACTTCAGTCAGGGTGACTTCAAAATTAATTTTTAAGTGATTGACAACTGTAATGGAGCATTCCACCCCTTCCGCACCCCTGTTACCATAGAAACTGTTTCAGTTAAGAGCTTGCTTGTAACAGAAAATACAACTGAGTAACAGTCACCATTTCCAACCTTTGAGATGTGTTAGTATCAAGCTAAGAAATTGCTCTAAGTCCACAAACAACTATCTGAGCAGTGAGTTTTCTCCTGCAACACTGCGTGCATTTCATCCGAAGTGACATGTGTTACATGACGTCTCGATGCAACATGCGATAGACTTGTCGACTCGATTACACAGACCACTCTTCCGAGTCGTATTGCGTTTACAACAAGTCGAGCTGTTGAAATGTATGGATTCCAGATTCGATACGTATCTGATGTTAAAAATTCATATATGGATAGGTGTGGTCTTATCGACTTGAATTTGATCCCGCTTCGAAGGACCAGGAAATAACATGCTTGTGTATTTGATGCTTGTGTATTTGATATGTTTTATTTATGATAATTTGTTTTGTTGTTTCAGGTAATTATTTAAAACCATATAATACCTGACTCTGGATCATACAACACGATTTTGTACGTAAGTTGCTCGTGCTTGAAAAAATACAAGATATCTAAATAACTAGAAAAAATAATAACGCTACAGTCATCCGTCTGAAAATACAAAGTGTAACAGTAGTAGGCCTGTATGTATATTCACAGTAATTTAGTCCAACGGTACATATCTACACTTAGAGACCAGGCGTTCATTTTGCCTAATATCTCTCGAAAGATATCTGTACGAGATAAATCCAACCGGTCATTTGCTAATGTTGCATCTAACAACGTTGTCAAGTGGTTCCCATGAGCGGATGGGACGGCCTGTCCTCCATAAAGGGACGGTGGATTTGTCATCTTCAATTTATATATTAATTAACCGAGACGTGCAATTTTTCAATTAGTCCTAAGATGGATTGGAACGAACTGAGGAAGTAGTGAGGTTGATTTATAGTGTAATTAAATAGTGAAATATGTAGTAAAACATAGGTCAAGTTGTATCTCAAACAATCTGGGGCGATTACATTGATGGATTTATAGATTCGACCTGTCGCGACCGAATCATGTTTTTAATGATCTAATGATGATCATTAACATGTTTTTTCTTTCTCCACTTTGATGTAGTATTTATGTTTTGGTATTATTAAGGTCGTGCGTCATTGCTTTTATTTATTGATTAAGGTAAAAGTTCTCGAATCGTTAGCCTTTTGGTATTTTTTAATGATTGAGGTTAAAATATATTCTATTCAATTACTTCTGTCGGTAACTAGAGATGCGTTTACTAGCGATTACGTACTCGTATATACGCAAAGGCTTCTAGTTGATAGTGTAGGTTTGAATCCCATCCAGGACAAAGATTTATATGACGAACATTTGTGTTTATCCGGTGTTTGTGGGACCTGCATTGATTCAGATACCTACAACACAAGTGCTTACGCTAGTCATTTTGCACAGGTTAATGTTATAATTTTGCTCTTTATTTTCTTTTGATTCAGATATTCTATGAAATACTTTCAATGGCGGGAGGACAAAACTACGAAGGTCAATGAACTTCAAAAGTTTTGACGACGAATGAGCGTTATTGACAGTGACATTAGGCCATTGAGCCACCGGGTCGAATATTCGTAACGTTTTGTTGTGTAACAGAACATTCACCTGTCCGGCTGTGTCCTCGCTTTTGTTCCATTATTGTCTCTCCCTCGGTTTTAGTCCATTGAATAATTCAAATGTCCATTATTGACAACGTTTCGAGTTTTGACGAGCTATTTATAGTTTCGGAGGGTATTGGAATGGGGCGTGTGATAGTGTGTCAATGACCTCTGGAACTGGCGAGTTTACCTGTTGTGGGGTATGATTTAATAATGAGCAATTATGTTTGATGTCGAAGAACTTTAATTAAATTATAATTAATGGCTGTCATATTTATAAGTAGAGAAATGATTCACTTATAAAACTTCTATGGACTAAAGTTTATAAGGTTCTCATACTTAATAATATACAGTATTAATTAGCCTCTGCCCTGCTCCCAAAATATTCCTTAACAAAAAAACATTTTGCTCCGATTTGACGAGAAAAAAAGAAGTTGGTATAGATTTATAGTATTAGTTGGGTTGGGATATGGATTTTAAACGCTCTTTCGTTCAGGGACATCGTTTTAGCTTTAACCGAAATCTATTTCTAAAACATTTTGTAGTCCTCATAAATGTATTAAAAACGGCAAATATTAAACCCCATTGTAAAAGAAATCATGATGACGTGTTTAATTTCCTGCAGTCCAGCGTATTCCTACCGCGTCCCAATTCGGCTACAAGATCGATCGACGTTCGACATGATAATTAAAATGGGGTTGTATTTAACTACACATCAAAAAATACTGAAATGGTCACCAAAAATACTGAAATTATCACCAAAAAAATTTAATTGCTAGCCTAACCTAACCTTTGGTGTTCAATCAGTTATTTTGGTGCACATTTCAGTATTTTTTTGACACTTCAATATTTCCCATTAAAATGTTTCATTGTCGAAACGATATGTTTGTTATTTGCCAGCAACTTTGATGGCTATCCATTGCATAAAGCCGCATCCTCTGATGGCTTTATCGTAAAATACAGTTAGATTGCATTCTAGGAAGTTGTATTATCGCTTATCCTAATGGAAAATTTACGCTATTAAATCAATTAATAGTAATTGTTTACTCTTAGTTTGATAATCATGAACTATTGTATGTACTATTGCGCGCTAATGATGATTAACTTCTGTAGCAAGTCTGGTAATAGGTAATAAAGATAGGTTAATAAAAGACTCTTTACCAGCCTAAGGATCTATACCGGCTGGCATTCTGTAAATTCCTTTGAAGAAACTTCACTAATAAAGAAATATTAAATTTCACCAGATATTGGATTTGAGGTTAATATTTTAATCAACAAAAACGGACCGGTTCCAATGGTTAGTGTGAATTAATAAAATATTTGAAATAATGTCGTTTGATTCAAAATTGACTTTAGATTGATATGTTATTAATATTTGCATATTAGTGGCATATTAATGTGCTAGCACTCAACTAAATCATCACACAATTTTCAATATTATTGGTTTTGTAAGTTCTATATTGATAAATTAAGATATTTATATTATTTGAATATTTTAAATGAGAATGTTTACTTTATTTATCTTTTTAATTTTTCGTGTACAAACGGCTGCACTGGGTACGTGACACTTTGCCACGATTTAGGGCCTTAACCCAATACTTCAATTTAATCGGTGATTGGAATTGTGAATATAATAATAAAATTATTGCCATTAAGTTTGATAATACTGCCGACACGCTGCACTAAGAAAATCTTATATCGGGACGAATAAGCCTAGTTCGTTTACTCTCGAAAGCGAGACACAATTACAAAGAACCATCCCCGCACTCAGCGGACCTTATCCGGCGCGTACGCAGTGAAACGACAACATGTAATTTTAAAATTATCAAGTAAATGCTTAAATACCGGCTCTCTGTATTCTGCGCGCGCGCACCGCGGCGCCGTCCGACATCGATACATAAATTCAATCTCACGATTCGATACGATGCCTGCAATTACCTCGTAAGACCATCGGCTTGCACTTAATACAACTTCCGACGATTACCCGACTGTTAATATGGGAATTCGTATTGAGATGTAATCACTTTTCTATTAGGCAATTTCGACTGCCAAAGGCTATTACGATGACGGCTGGATGATACTAAAGTCTCAGAAAGTGGGTCATTCCACAATATATGGCCAATTATGGGTGTAAATATTTCGATATGTAAATTATGTGACCAATTAAGTAATTATTATTGATTTTTCTAATAGTGAACTAAAATAACAGCATGTACAATAAAACCGGTGATGGATGTAGCAATATTGAATGATGACTTTATTGTATCATATACACTATAATAAAGAAATACGACCGCTGGAGTTACTCGTACTAGATTGACTTCATAACTATAACATCAAGTCGGACTTTGAAGTCAGGAGGAGTAATAAGACAAATGAAAGCAAACGATAATTTTCTTTTAATAATCTGACGAAAAGAAATTAAAAGAGGTCAAGTGCCACCTACCTGCAATTATACATAAGTAGGCCAGTAAGATCTTCGATACTTAGACGGAAATAGGCACCAATCGTAGCTATCATACACGATTGAACTCAAATTGCTTCTATGAATCAATCATATCTAATTCGCCCACGTAATATAACGAATGCAGGCAACGGTTTTATCGGTACGGTTTATCGAATACCTAGTTATGCATGACTTGCGAGGAAAGCTTTGGAGCATATTCACATTAATTGAATGCTAATCAGCTAGATAGTGAAGGTCTCTGTGAAACAGTGCTTAAGTCACTTGGGCTTACCTAAACGCAAGTCGTGGGTTCGATTCCCGTCTGGGATCTTGTTGGTAGTAGTGCGTCTTTAGAGTCTGAAGCTACCATCCTTACAGGGGAAATCTGACGCTGCAATATCTTTTGCTGTTCCGGCTGTATTTATGATAGAGACACTTGAAATGAATGGTTGAAGACCGGAAGAGCACACATTATAGCAGTACATTTAATATGCTTTCTGGTGAAGTGTCTTTCGAGTATGTCCCACACTATATCACAATTGATATCTCAATTGGCTTGTGTCCCAGCAGTGGGAAGGTATATAGGATGATGATGATGATGAAGTGTCTTGCAATGGAATAGGCCGATGGCATATGTTATACGATGAGCGTGTGGTTCTCGTTTTTCTAAAAGCTTCTTCAGTAGATCGAGTGTATATATTTTGAAGTATATTCCCATTAATTGAACGCTAATCAGCTGACAGTGTGAAGGCATACGCGAACGTGTTTACACTCGCTTAAGGAAAATTAATCACCAAGAGGGCAACCGTAACGTAATACGAGGAAACAGAACACTGAAGTTAAACTGCTAATGTAAACGAGCGTCTTGTAATCCCGGGGATACGAAAATAAACGGGTTCGGATGATAATTAGAGGATGCAGAAGCGTGGTCGTTCAAGTCGATTGAAGAAAGGTACATGTGGTTTGAGACTAGTAAAATTCAAGCATATTAAAGAGTCACCTTACATTAAAGAGTTTGTAATTGTCATATCAATGTTTTTCAATCATGGTAAACAGATGGAGAATGACGATAATGGAACACATGATACAAATAACAAATATTACATCAAGAGTACTCATACGTTAGGACAAGTGATAAACCTTGGTTTATCATGGTTTATCACTTGGGATTGAATCCCTTGAGATTGAATAGGTGCTTGAAATCTTAAAGCACCATCATTCTCAACAAAACATATAAAAAACACCAAGTCAGAAATTTTAAAAGAATATCACTTTATACATTACAGGAAAAGTTTTCTAGAAAGACTGAACTGACGAGTATTGTTTTAATTACAAAAGAAAGTTAGGTCGACAATCTCTGATAAGATTCCTTTGTTTCTTAAACTCCAATAGGGAAGATCCAAAAATAAGCATCGTCGAGCAAAACAAATGGCTACGCGTCGACGCGGTAATCTCGTGTCAATCGGCGTATCTCACCGACTTCCAATTAGGAGAGGCGCGGACGCGGACGCCGTAGCTACTTTAGTATATATTCTGTGCCGTAGCGTAATCTCGCGCTCCTGCGCGTGCGCAGACAGTGATAGAACTGCTTTTACTCAAGTTGGACTAGTGAAAATGTACTTTAAATGTTTTTTTTTTCAAATACTGTTAAATGAAAAGTAGAAAAATATTCTATGTGCTAGTCGTATTCGGAAGTCGTAGGAATCAAGCGCCAAGAAATTTATATCCATATGGTTAAAAATGTGTGACAGTAACGGCAAAAGTTAGGGTTCCCTAAAAATTGCCAGCATAAGACAAAAGGCTGGCTGTACAATCCACATAAATTATGATTGCAAATATGTATATCTATTAAAGTGGGAATAGTGCTGGAGAATGCTGATTAGAAGCACGTAGAGACGTTAAAGTGTGGTAGGGCCATGCTGCAGACAGTTGCCGTCTGTTGTTATCTGTCAGTCGAAATGGGTTTGCGCGACCGGGGAAGTACCACACTTCCACAAAAGATTGACGTATAAGTAGTAGCTTTTCTATTGCACTACGTCTAGTGAGTGAGAGTGCCAGAACACCGCAAACAATAACAAGACTTATTGGATAAACAAATAGGATGTTTAATGAGAAAGTTTTATACAACGTTGGTAGAAGAAACCAACCCTAAGCCGAGCCACACAGTGATGATAAATAATCAGAGAGTCATGAGCGTCTGCGCCTGACAAGGAACGTGACGCCCGCGAAGATACCGCAACGAGAGCGCGACTCCGCTCTATCGTGATCGGTCGCTTATTGGCAATCACGAGCCGCCATTAGCGAGCCTTCTAATAAAGATATAAATTACGAAAAGTTAATTAAAACGCTTATCTTCACCTGGCGACACGCCCGAGATCCGGACCGAACGGAGCACGATTATTTAGAAAATTGAACGATTTATTGGGGAAAGGTAACAAACTAACAGCATCAGATACGGTTGATTGATTTGTCCGAGACAGATTCGGACTGTTTACCTTTGCTTGCATCGATGCAGCAACACACTCAACCCTTATGCGTTTCACGTTATTGTTGAATTAACGTGAAACACGTTTCTGAAAAGCATCAATTTCTGCATTAACCTTTGTTTCTATTTCGACACGCCATTAGTAGTTAAGAAATCTTTAGGATGGTGCATTGCTAAAGATTTCCTTCAACATTGTTTGCATTCATACACTAACATTAATTTCCAACTTTGTTAACGTGAACTTTAGCATTACATATTCCTGAATACGAGGATACTAAGAATTCTATGCGACTACAAAATTTTCTTTAGACAAAATATTCACTTACTCTCACAGTCTTCAGATTTAATAAATATTGATTTGCCTTTTCTCGCAAATCTGAATAGGAATATTTTATTAAATAGTTCCCTTTTATTATGAAAATCGGATGGTGTCTGTATATTCCATTATGAATTTCCATGTCAGCATTATCCATTTAGTTCTCCCAGTCACGGAAATGCATTAGCACAATGGTCGCGGCTTCCGTCAACGGTATGACGAGCGTGATGCGTCCGCGCACCAAATGGACGCTATTCTCACGGGCCGGGTTCGTTCGCAACGAGGTGTTACGTAGGAGCCTCATGACCATATACATGACTTTCATGAATAAACGTTAAATTTATTTTCTCTTCAATTTACGCACTGAAATTGGAAAGTCAATAAATGTTTACTTATTTATGTTTTAAGATGATGGGGACTTCCTTATTCTAAAATGTTTGCCATATTAAGATAAATGATGGAATGTATAAGTTACGTTTGGGAGGTCGGTATCGGTGTGGTGTTTTGAAATAATTGCAATAGCTTGGGCAGTTTTTGGTGTCCAAAATTTTGACTCTTGTCTCTTCGTAAAAATCTTGTAGGAGAGCAGAGAATGACAATTAACTGTCTAAACACCGCCTGACTTTTAGAAAATGACTTGAAACTATATTATTAACTACGTGGTTAACACACTATAGCAGAAGTAATGAAACATAATTTAAGAAGTTCAATGAAACGACATTGTCCAGAAGTGGTTTAGACTTTAAAGGCCTTCGATATCCTCTGATATCTCCAGTCTAGACAACTTTATAGACAGTTATACTAATTTATATCAGATGAAAACTATAACAATTTTAGTGCCTACCTACGTAAGCTTTTCGTTGATAAATAAAGTTGTTTATTATCATTAAAACAGGCCGCTTTCTGTGCAGCCTCAGGGCGGTCAATTAAGAAATTTAGAGTAGGTGGTACAGATATTGGTACGAGTAATATATTTTCTGACGATGGTTTATAATAATATTGAAAGAAAATTTTGAATAGCAATTGGTAGTAGAATATGGTACATAATTTACAGAAACAACAAAAAAGTTCGGGCATGTTTAGTACCCTAATATCTTACATGGAGTTTAGTTACTCCACCAGAGGTTTCGGATTTGATCACCAGGCTGTGCAACACATGCTTTATGCATAAACTGCTCTGTTTGTGTTGTACTTTGTGGTTTCAATACAACATATTATTCAAAATTAACTTTTATTTTTATGTATGTTAATTTGCTGTCCTGTTCCCATACCATGTTTGCTTAAGGTTATCATTGCGCCTGTTAAAAATCAAGGGTTTTATTGTTAATTAATAGTACTCACATACTTACATTAGAAGTATCAAAGGACCGGGTTCCTGGTTCCTTGAGGCTCCAATGGGGCCAACATGAGATACAAAAGGTTTTTTTTCATTTGCTCAATTATAACAGTTTATCAATACTGTTCTAGCAAGATCCTGTCAGTTCGATACAGACTGGTATGAGAAACCACTTCCCGTCATATTTCACGGCGCTCCCACTAATTGTCATGGAGGCATCATGCTCCACTGATCAGCATACTGACGCAACGAGGTGAAAGGAGAGGGCTGTTGCACAATCGTAGGGAACCGATGCACCGATGCTGCAATTAAACCTCTGTTTCGCGATCGGGACGTAACAATTCCATGAATATTTCAACATTATGGTAATTGTTCAGCATCAGGTCAGGACCTGGGTATATTAAGTATTTCTGAGTTGTATCTTTGTTTGAATCATAATCTGTAATGTCTGTTTTGATCATGGCGTGCAAATTCAAATGCATTCATTCGAAAGTGACATTTTACTTGTTAATAGCACTTGCTTACATACATTCTAATCGTCTCTTTATTCCATACTGTGGTCACCAGCTTATAAGCATTTCTTCGTATGAGTTCAATGGTTTGAGTTTCTAAGTACTTTTGAATTTTTGCATGTGACGATAAACACTGGAACCCTATATTGACTATGGACCTCATATACATTCTCTTTAGAGAACCAATCTTCCCCTTACAGGAGAAACTGTAAAGGTTTGCAGCCGTCATCATTGGTTTCAAACTCTTTGCAGGTCAAAGGTCAAAACCTTGTTTTAAAAATGGCCGTCATGTTATACCTTTCGACAGCAACAGCTAAACAATCTGAATCATTACATTACACCGAATATAATATAACCAATCAGAATTGTCATGTAATCTATGTCAGTGAATGTTCTCAACTCAAAATAGTTTCGTAATTGATTATCGTTAGAAATCAACTGTAACAGCTCTATTAAGCAATAGGAAGTATAAAGTCCAAGAGGGAAGTAAAAATTTGAAAATTTCATTACGCTATCTGAGATTGAGCCGTATCAAACTAGATCAGATGAAATGTTGCGGACGACTTGCTTGAGTGATCAGGTCGTCTGTGACAGTTGCCCATTAGTTACACAGTTAGCGAGCACTGCGATGACAGAATAGATTTATGATCTTTGCTTGCAATATTTTCCACAGAAGAATCTTTGTAGACTCGCTTTCATCACATGTTGGATTCAGGTAAAAAGTGTTAATGATTCTGATGAAATTAATACTGTAACTGCTGTTACTTAATGCAGTTCAGTTCGTTGAACGCACATGTAATTAAGTGGGAAAATTTTATTATCAGAGAAAACGAGAATATTCTAAAGGCTATAATTTAATAACTAAGACTATGCCTATATAAATGTATTCGTTTAGACTACAAACGAGGGATCGATCGAACACATGCACCAAGATTTTCCGTTATAAATTGAATAGTTCTTCCAACATTGCCAACACAAAGGTTTATTTTCAAAATTGTATAGGAATTTAGCGTGTAATAAACAACATGTTGTGAACAGTTGATTTTATTTATCGACTGGTAATACCCGTACGTCTATTATCTTCAATCAAGCCAATAGTGTAATTGTAGTTTCTCATAGAAGACTGCAGCCGGCTAGTAATATTGTTCTAATCTAATATCGGTACATCTACTCGGCTTCAGTAACACCGTAATATCGTATGGGAAAATTGATACTGGTAGTTTAGGCTATAGATGATAGTAATGGGGATATATTACATGCTTTGTTTTCAATTTCTAAAATTATCTACTTATGACCCTGCTAATCTTCGAGTGAACTACGCTGACCTGGCTTCATCCCATTACTGCATGCTATCTCATTACGCCTAACGTATTTACATATACTGGATCGAAAGTAAGATAGGGCTCAATTTGGAATCAATAATGGAGCAATAAGATACACAGAAATATTGTTACAGCGAAAGTTTTAAAATTAGTATAAGGCGAAATGTCGAGTTCGTGCTTGCGCATTAAATTGAACAATCGTACAACTTCTTTCTTCTTTGTCGTCACACTCTTGGCAGAGTGGTCGTGGTCGTCACATCAGGGGTGGTAGCAACCTTTACAATCCGCCGCCACTCATCTCGTACTGTAGCTCTTCTTGTGCATTCATGGAGTGGACCATTGAGTGTAGCCTTGACTTGGTCGGTCCATCGCATCGGTGATCTACCGCGCGCTCTAGTGCCTTCGACTCTCCCCTGCACCACAAGTCGCTCCACAGATGTGTCTTCTCGACGTGTGATATGTCCAAAGAAAGTGAGAATACGACATTGGACGATGGAAGAAAGACGCTGTTTGATGCCGAGTTCCTGGATGATTGAATCGTTGGTTCGGAACTGTGTCCAGGTTATACCAAGCATTCTTCTCCAGCACCACATTTCGAGAGCGTCTATCTTCTTTTTCTCACTTTCCCTTAAAGTCCACGTCTCAGCACCGTAAAGAAATATGGGGAACACTAATGCCCTGACAAGTCGCATTTTAGTGGCCTTTGTGATGTTTCTGTTTCTCCATATTTTCCTAAGCCGATCCATGGCGGACCGGGTGATAGCCATGCGCCGCTTTATCTCGTCCGCGCATCCACCTCCGTTCGATATTAGTGCCCCAAGGTAGGTGTACGACTGAACGACGTCGCAATTAGCAATTTTAGTGACTTCAGGCGAGTTGTTGTTAGCTCGATCGACAATCATGACCTTCGTCTTGCTGCGGTTTATTTTCAGACCGAAATCAAGGCTAACTTGCTCCATTTTACTCAGCAGGGATTCCAAATTGCTGATGCTTGTTGCAAATAGGGTTGTGTCATCTGCATACCGCAAATTTGAAATTCTATAACCTCCAATTGTGATTCCGTCTGACCAATTCTCGAGTGCTATTCTCATAATGAGTTCTGTGTAGGTGTTAAACAGCAGTGGTGACAAAATGCAGCCCTGACGGACCCCGGCACTTGGATGAAAGTGATTCGACGACACGTCGTCCGTTCTCACCGAAGCTGTTCCTTCTTCATAAAGCTTCCTAAGAAGGTGCACCAGATGTTTAGGTGTTCCCATAGCCAGGAGAGTCTCCCAAAGTACTGGCCACTTCACTGAGTCGAACGCCTTTGAGAAGTCAACAAAGCAAATATAGGTCGGCTTGTTGAACTCTCTGGCTTTTTCAATGATCTGGCGCACATTCAGAATCTGCTCACGAGTACCCCTCCCCTTCACAAAACCAGCCTGTTCAGGAGAAATTTCCTTAGTTAAGTAAGACTTTAATCTCTCGTTTAAAATATGCAGTAGAATTTTACTTGCATGTGAAATTAAGGCAATTAGGCGGTAGTTACTGCATATTTTAGTGGAGCCCTTTTTATGTAGAGGTACGAAGACTGTGTGAGTCCACTCTCGAGGCCAGCTTCCTGATTCCCAAATTTTGTTACACAGGGTATGAAAGATATCGACACCATACTCCCCTGACGCTTTGATGGTTTCAATTGGAATGGCATCTCTTCCTGTAGCTTTTCCGCTTTTCAGTCGCCTGATAGCGGCCCGAACTTCGTCCCTCAATATACATGGCTCTTTTTCTTCGTCCTTGGGCTCTGTCGAGAAATAGTTGTGAGCTTGAGGATCTCCAAACAGAGACTGACAGTAGTCTTTCCAGGTTTCAGATATTGCATCTATTTCAGTTAGTAGTTCGCCTTGTGGGTTCTCTATAGCCCATGTTCTAGAAGAAAGGGTTTTGGTGATGGATCTTATTTTTTGATGCAGGTCGCCTGTTTCGTGTCTATCAGCATGAACTTCAACTTCTGCACACAAATTTTGTAGGTGATTATTGTGATCCCGCCTACATGCTTCCTGTATACGAGCCGATATTGCGTTTAGGCTCTTTACGTCCGCTCCTTGAGCTTTCATGTTCCTTCTTTCTTCTACAAGGGCAAGCGTTCTATCAGTCATCCAGTGTTGACGCTTGCGAACTGATGCTAAGGGTTTTGATACTACCACGGCATCCTGTAATAGCTTTTTAGCCTGACTCCACAGCTGATCTGGGGATGCAGATTGAGAATCTAAGTCAGTCCAGTCAGTCAATCGTACAACAGTTCGCTAATATTCCTGCGGTGTGACGGGATGACAGTGAGTTAATGGATGAATTGCACAATCTAAAATGATTGAGACGTGAATTCGTTGTAACGGAGAATTAATATTCATGATCTCTCGTGAGCTTCTTGACAAGCTCGCTTCAATACATCTTGCTTCTCAAAAGCCTAATTTTGCGCGTTACTCTGATGTGAAAGTCTATACGCAAGGTCGTCGGGTTACCTGTCAAAAGTTTTCGGGTTTTTAACCGATTCACTTCCGTCCGTTTTTTGCTGAATGAGTCAACGTTTTATACAGATTTGTGTAGAAAGTTTCGGGGTAAAATGTTTAAAGAGAACATTTTTAACAACGCATTCCATTTCACGCGCATATTGTGAGTTAATGGCTCTATTTTTTGTACGAAGATAAATGGAATGCACTCGACTTGGTTTTTTCATCGGATTGTTAAGCATTGCTTTCACACCTTGGAATTTTGGCTCAATAACCCATTCGGTCTTCAGTAACATCCCATTGGGTAAAGTTAGGGCCATTAAAACAAATTACTTCGGCGCGTTACTAAGTGGTTTAAACTTTCGATATTGATCTAAGGCATGTCGTTACGTTACTGAAAGCAATACTGTGTTTATGTTAAGGATCATGAAATCCGAATGTCTGTAAACTTTAATCGGTGACTGTATACGTTTTGTTACTTTGTTTTAAACAATCGCAGTATTCGAAATTTCGCCGCATTATGAATGAATTTCATTGGTGGTTTGGGCATAAATGTGTCTGGTTAATATAGTGTATAATCGAGACATTGTTGTGTGTTTCTCTCACAACTCGTTACGTTATGCCCGAAGTCTTGTAGCACTAAAACCGTCGATGTGATAAACTTTATTATAAGGCCTTTGATCGTCCACCAAACGGAGTCTGGTGTATATTATTCTGTCGTCCGTAAAAGGCAAATATAGGGTTGTTTCGGAGCGGAAGAGATGCGCCATATGTGCGCATACGCACGGGGTCGACAGTCGGACGGGAATAGACGCCGAACTAGACGCGGCGGTGTTATAGACTTCTAAATATAGTAACGACGCGAAGACACTGCTTGGGGGTAATAACTAGGTTTTCGAATTTGAATGATATACATACATGTTTTTGTCAAAATCGTCTGGCTTCTTCCAAGTTTCGGTTTTGTCTTGTTCCTGGATTCAGTTTATATCAAATGTAATTTTTATCAATGACAATTTATTCTCAGTTAAAGTACAATTAACTTGGTATCATAAACCCAGGACAAACATTGGCAAAAAATGTGATGAACACTAGTCTATGTTCAGTATTTAGATGATTTTATATTTATAAGGTAACCTTGATGGATTTTGAAATCTATTAAACAATTATTGAATAACGATCAACATGAAAACACACCCATTTTTTAATAAGTTCACATTAATATTGAGAACGGAAAATACTTAAATCGCAAACATGGGGTCATACCAACAGTTATTTCTGATCTTACATTAATAGCATGTTAAGATTTATTGCTGATTTGACATTCATTGCCCTATTATTGGTGTGATTCTATTGAAAGTAATTGAAGGAGTGATCAGGCAAAAACTTGATAAGCAACTTTTTCTTTTTAAGTTTATTTGAGTGTTTGAATGACGGATACTATTAATAACTCTTTACACAAAGTAAAAGTTTGTTATGACATGAGTTTAATAAAATAAGAAATAACTTAAAAGCTACTTTGATGTGCTTAATTGCCGCTTAGTGTGGCAGAAGTCTGTATGCGGTGATGGTAACTTAACCATCGGGGGTATCCAATAGTCCGTGCTATGCAGTTCAGCTTGTTATAAATAAATAGGTATGTATAGTTAAAAAAAAAACTTGTTTTAAAATAGATAATAATATAAAAGATAGGTAAACATGCGATGGACAACGGCTGAGTTATGGTGGCCATGTGTTATCCGTAATGAGATCTATTAGAGTAGATGACGAAAACAGAATTTATTGTGTTAAACCATGAAAAATTAAAAACCAAAAATAATCTCTATATTTTTATTTTTACGCAATCAAAGTAACCAATATAAACTGATTTATGAGCCATGTTAATTATTGAATGTTTAAATAAAAGACTCAGAATTAGTTTTATATTAAGTAAAATTAAATTAAAGTAATATAAGGTTATTATTTATTACTTCCTACATTATACATACAATTTTGTAATTATTTTCCTGTATTCATAAAAAATTTACCATTGACAGTCAGTTGGGCCTACTTACACCATCTACCGGATATTTAATTCTGAAACAACAAAAAGAAAAAGGAATTTAATACCAACTTAAAAATGAAAACTATTCCGACAGCTGACTTAGCTTTGTGTATTTTTATCAGAGTGTAAGTGAGCTCGTGATTTTTCATCACAAAGCATAAATTGAAATCGTGTTAGTCGTGATCGATGCGGGTAATATAACGTGATATAACAACGATTTATTTTTACTCCTGCGCGAGTTTCACATTTCTTTTCTACGGTAAAAATCAAACTGTTGCATAACAGTCAACAAAAACTGTCCCCAAGAAAGCTTCACTTTCATTTATTTCGTAACGGTAAAATAAAATTGTGGATGTTTTATTAGGTCGAGAATATAGTTTTTAATTTTCATTGTCATCGCTTTTTAATTTCTTTTTTCTGTGAGATTTATTGATGCTTTTGAGAGCAGCTTTTGTTGGAAATTTGGTTATAAAGTCATGATTTATTATAATTTTATGGTTATGATAACGCAAGTTATCCTTAGGCGATCTGAATGTAATTGCCTTTAATTTTACTTCAGGATCTATAATACAAGGTCTTTTAATGCCAAACAAAGAAGATGATATAAATCTTATGTTTATAAGATATTAAATGTTATCAGTTTCAGAATTGAGCTTTATAAATTTACGAACTCTCCGGCATGTAGTCAGTATTGAAACTTCTTGAAGGTTTTTTTTTACTTTTTGGTACTTAATGTAAGAGCATATTCTTCATAAACAAACGACTACTTAACTGTGCTTTTGCCAAATACGCCGGCGTACGGTTATCGAGCGCATTTTTCACAGGTATGCACAATTTGATGGCCCATAATATTGACAAAACGCGTGTCTCCAAGGCTCGTGCCTGGTTCCGGGCGACGCTGAAAACCACGGATAGACGAACCCTTTGCATGAACCGCCCTGGAGTACGTACTGGCTGTATAAACAGGTTTGTCGTAGACAGGCGAAACTTACGTTTCATGGAAGAAGAAAACTAAGTTCGTCACCGCGCCGTAATTGGTAAAAATTTACATTTATATATTTAACTGTCAATTATTCTTACCCCGCGGGAGACCCTAATTAAGTATAAAAACATCTTAAAGTTAAAGAATCTGTTGAATCGAAAAAAAAATTAAGTAATTTGATGGTGTAGGTACTAAATTCATAATGCAATGTTTATCGTTTTGGTTTTTTTGTTATCAGCTGAATTATATCTAGATATTTTTCATGACGTCCTGCAGCTGCTAGAGTGATGGTTACCATTATTGAAAAGGTTTTTTAAATACAGACGACAGGTTTTACAAAAATATTTTGAGTACTGTGTTTATGTGTTACATACATACTTAGTCAACGTAAAACTATTATTACTCTCTCTTATCATATCGGAAATTATTAACAACAATAATAATGACATAGATGTTACAAATACGTTATACTATAAATGGAAAATCCAGGAGCGAAAATAAATAACAATTGTACAAACAGAAGCAATATCGTGTGCCAATAACGATATAATGGACAAATAACTTGCTGTTTACATTCCTCCTTCACTGTAATAACTTCATACAAAGTAAGCGAACCGATAAATTGCGTCAGGAAATTGGAAATTTTTAAACCGATATTGTTTTTGTATTTCGAAATTTCATATTTTGAAACGTCACAGCTGTCTTTAACAGTGATGTTTTCGTATGTCATTTGTTTACCGTGTGTAGAAAATGTTTCTTTGTTAGAAATTCGTGAATTGGGTCGCCCAATAGACGCTTGTTGAATCGAATCAGGTCATTCCAGGTCATTCACGAAACGCTTTAAATACTAATGAATAAATCAATGAGTGGGTCGTTCGGTCGGTAAGGGACGATCCGAATATGTTACACTAATGGATTAATTTCCCCCTTTATACTCTTTCTATTATTTTAATTAAGTGAAGGGATCATCTAAACAAATAGTACCTACCAATTTATCAATTAATCCTTTTCAAATCATATTGGAAGCTAAAAGGACTTCATGTAATTGATCACGTCAACTTTTTATGACAAGTCGGCCTTAAACATTTTTATCTATTATTGATAGGATGAAGGATTAATGATAATAATAAAAGGGAGACAAGTCTAACTATAATAATTTGTCAATGAGGTTGTCAATTTCCAATTGATCAAAGGGTCAGATACAGTCCTTAATCATCTGTATTGTTTATCAAGATGTATTTTTTTTGTTTATTCTTTTCTAAACGTGAACGGATTCTTTATGCTTGGGGCTTTTAGAACCCATCATGGTTATATTCATATATTTTCTGCGTATCTGGTTAATGTATTTGTTAAATTATACAAACATACTTTAAAAGCAAAATAGAGAGACTTAGATTTTACACAGATATTTATTTTTCAAATACGTTACTTAGTTACTTTAAAAACGAGAGCAATGATTAAAATTTAGCCTATCTATTTATATAGATTTCATTTTCACTTAATACATAAAATCCCTTGTCCTTCTGGTTTGTTTAACTACGCTTTCTGAGTTCAAAACCGCTCTACTAGGTCACTGTGATGGATCACTTGGCACTGGCCTCAGTCTATGAACGTATACCTACTTAGATTCGGTCGCAGCTGTAAATAAAGCTGGTAAAGTTCCCATTTTCAGTCTTGTACGACTTTTTGTGTTTTTATTTTTTTCGCCTTATTACTGTTTCTCCTATTTTGTACACTAGGCCATTAAGTGTAGGGTTACATTATTTTTTAATAATAACGATTGTAGGACAAAGATATCAATAAATTCAATATTTAATTTCATATAAATTCGTTGCATACATACTGGACAGTCAATGATCTTACTAAACATGTCCATTCTACTATTGTAGAGTGGATCCCACTCTAGGAATCTTACTATGAATAATTATTTTATGACATTAAAGTGGGCCACACCTGAGACACAATAAACTCAAGATCCCTAGAAACTACGTAGAAGCCTCTTTTCTTATATTATTATAATTATACACTTTACAAAATAATTAAAGCTGTACTCAATCAGGTTGTATGTTAACGGAACTGCACGAGGATGCACGCCACAAGAGACAAATTGACATATGACCGGCATCCGTCTCGTATCAGGACATAGCCATTAGTCGCCATGAATGAAAAGAATCATGGAAAAATTAAATTACTCCGTAGGGCTGCCAAGCATGTGCCTATGGCCACAAGGCGGGTACCAGCTCATCCTATTTTGGTGTGAAGGAGAAACCGGAGGAACCGGAGATAAGTAAGAAGTTCTTTAGTCCCACACACACGTTTCACACACAGAAGCAGGTCTCACTTGTCTATGGTTAAGATACATATTATTGTCCGAACAAGAAAGACTGCCTAAATAATATGTGCCTAGTTAACAAATAACGGAAATATTCACCACGTTAGTTAAATACGTGGTGATCACATAAAATAAACAGTTTTAAGAGTTTCTAGTTTCAGCCCCTGGACTAATGACAGAATATATTATACTAGCTTCCGCCCGCGTATGTTGATCAAAAGTAGTCAATGTAATATTTTGATGTATACATAAGCCACAGACATAAGCTTACTTAAATACTATAAATTTGTATAAAAATCGTTTCAGTTGTTTCGCATGAAACAGTAACAAACATACTACGTCATAATTCAAAAATAACCAAAGTCGAACTTTTATTACCTATTTATTTATGAAAAATCTTGAATGTACGACATTTTTCATTCGTTGACCATAACGTCTAAATAATTGTGTCCAACGTATCCAAAGGGTGGTAGCCCTAACATCGGATGTCGCACTATGTTCAGCGACATAGCGGCACGCGCCGGCCGGCGGCCGCCGTCGCGGTCGGCGGCCGGGGCGGGCGCGATCAAAGAGTTCCGTGTCGCGAGGAAACGTCCAATTAAGTCGCGCGTCGTCGCCTCGCTTGCCCTCGGCGCGCCGGATCACGAAACTGGGCCTACGGCAAGTGCACAAATCAATGACCAGACCATTCATTAGTTGTTATTTGGTTTTCTTTTCTTTAGTATGTTCAGTTGACATAATATGCTGCTGGCCTGATGGCAAGTGACCAGATGTTACTTTAATTGAGTATTTATAAGCAAAATTGACAGTTCATTACAAAAAATAGGATCAACCTCTGACGGTATATGAACTAGGGTTATTCCACAAATCCCCATCGGAAATCCCCATTTGCATCACACAAGTGCAATCGATATTTTCCAACATTCAATATTTATTATGGAAAGTTTTACGATTTTGCGATAACTACCCGTGCGGAATCGAAGACTACACACCATAACAAGAAAAAGAGCGTCAGCGTCACGCTCGAGAATCGCGTTCTGCTAATTATTTCACACTTTTCCGCTTAAAAAAATGTGAGACGAGAGATATGGACCCAGCTAATATTTGTCGGCTTAGTAAAGGAGACTGACGGCATAATATTACCATCTTGTAACTAAGATCTCGTATTATTTAAGCATACGTCCTATTGTGCTCTGGCTCCAATTATTCCAAATTTGCTAGTCCCGGCTTCGCACAGGTAAAAAAAAAAACGTTTGACGTTTTATTTTTTATACATATTTATAGAATTTAATTAAGTAACACAAAAATTTTATGATTGATGACAAATAGTTAAAAAAATATAGCTAGATCGCGTTTAATTAACTTATGTTACCAGACTTGTTCTATGATTTACCAACAACTTTACTTTTTCTTGCTCCTCAGAGTTCATTTTCATTATTAACATTATTCTACTTATTTATCCTTTTATTCTGTATTATGAGATCGTCTGGGGAAGTACAACCATCTTATAAAAGACTACAGTGAAGTAGCACTTTAATGTGGTCTATTGTGCTAGTGCCGCTTACCATCAAGCTTGAGCGCCACACCCGTAAAGTTGGTAGTGATTCAAAAATATTAAATTCAGCCAGATGATGTTAGCTCCCAGCCTAATGGACGTGTCGATCGGTTCTGCTCCGCGCGCGGCGCAAGACTTTTTGCCTGCGCTAAAATGCTAACCAGCTCAATAACAGCCGTTTCCAAACAATGGGCTTTGTCTTGCTTTAGTCCATTGCGTTTGCATTTTACACCGGCCGTGGATTCCAGATCGAATTGAGATCACAAGATATACCTTCTGATCAGAGACTTCCTTGAATATTTAGCACGGTTTTGCACTTTCTACGATATTGTATCTCTTGTAACAATAAGTCTTTGATTATTTGTGATAAATTTTGAACTAGTGATTTTTCTAAATTGTCTCCGAGGTGTTGACTATTTGGTAGACAATTTTATGTGTCCCTTTGATATTCATTGATCTTATTATGATGCTACCATCATAATAAGATGTGTCTACACACATAGTTGGAATTAACAGTTATTCTTATTGTTTTCTTTTCCGCATATCTTGCTGCTGGGAAAACGCATATCCCATATTCGTCCTGAACTAATTTCCAAAAAATTGCATTTTTTTAAAACACTATGTGTCTGCAAAGAGACATTCGAAACGCATGACCCAAATTTACAAGATCAAAAACTGGACACTAAAATAGTTATAACTTTAAATTTACAATTCAATTTATGATTCGATTATACGAATATGGTTGTATCGTTCAAGTCTATCGTATACTCGCTTTTATTGCCCACAGAAATAATAACATGTTTATAGTTATCGTTAATTATGATCCTCTGCGGCTGTGAAATTTAATTCTACCTAATAATAATATGGATAATAAAGCCATCAAGATTATGAAGAGGCCAGGCAGTGTTGCCCCAAATATTCATTGAACACTTTCGATAGTTTAACAGTATCGAGATGTTATCGCCAATTAGATCGTATCATCTTGTGCGATCTGCGCATGAGTGGATACGTTAGGTGAGGCTGTCACAACCTAATTCGGCGTGTTGATTCAAGTGTCACTTATTATTATTTTGTAGTTGTTATTGAAACAGGTTAATTTACACTGTATGGAGTCTTTGCAGTTGAGTACTTATTATGTAGCATTCAATTTGTATAGAACCGAACGAGTACTTTTTATAACAACAATAACAATGAATAGTCAAGAATATGGCATTGTGGCTAGTGTTGACTTTAATTATTTTATTCATTGTAATGTTTTTATTAATCTATCTCTTTAATTTTATACTTCCAAAAATATCACCTTATTATTAGAATTACCCAACCCACCAGCATCATTCTGTTTTTTAATTAGTCTGTCACTGCATCTAGTTTCGTTCAACGGTATTACTTTCAATTTTACCTGAAATTTTCTCGCTATCTTCATTAGTACTTTTTTTGTGACAGTTTTTTCCCAAGTTTCATTAACTTTGATGCATCGTGTTCGTTTCTTAATAAGTCTGTCATTGTCTAGCTTGCGTAGTTTCTTTTAACGGTGGTACTTTCAGTTTTATTTGGATTTTTGTCTCCAGCTGGTTACCGGCGACTTTCGGGTACGTTTTTGCGTCAGTTTTTGCCTGGGTGCCATTCAGAGCGCAACCGGCTTGGTACCGTTGCCTCCGTGCTCACTGATTGCTCGAGTCCGCGATTCTCCGGAGACCGGAACGATAATGCAGTCGCACTAAACTTAATGCTTTTCATTATCTTTTGTACATCCACTGGCATATCTTGGTCTTAAAGAAATCGTTTATCCACTTCCAGTCTTGGAGAAATACAAGTGACTACGGATTTGCTTACCGTCCAAAAAGGCTTTGTAAGTACAAAGCAGATAAATTCAAAAGTGCTTATAAGTATTTGTGTTAGGAACCTGTTACATAATTTAATGCGTAACATATTACTTGGCTTATCATGTATCATAAGTCAAGTCATACATAATGGATTAATTAATATCTTAGAAGGAAAGAACATCGAATTTATAACACGTGCATCTTTACTATAAAATTTTGTTCGTTAAAAATAAAATAGCGAATGTTATAATATTGACTGAGAGAAATTTAACAAAAGCTTAAACTAAGAATAGAGCAATAAATATAGCAGTTTATTAAAATGTTCCTTATCTATCTGAATAAAGTATGGCGCTTTTCTTCTTGTCTACTCCAGAAATCTGTGATCAGTATTCTACAATATTTCCTGGCTCCGAATGTTGAGTACGCCTGTTCTAACGAGTTCATTATATGCACCTGAACGCGCGATATCTATCTCGTGTGATTTATGTGCATATCGCTCAGGTGATTTATTTTCAACCGCACGTATTGAACTTTCGTTTTTCGCTTCAACACTATGCATATTTGTTTTAACACTTTTCGAAATAAAACAACTGCTTTCACGTGGCTATAAATTACAAAGTTTGGCTGAATTATTTGCTGTATTTGTAACTATTACTATTAATCCATCAAGCCCCGGAAAACCAGACACAATAGAAAATCTATTGTTTACGCGACACCCGGCTTTCGGTCGGGTGTTTAAGAGTTAACGCTTTATTGCGTAAAGTAATATCTTTCTTATAAGGAATTAATTTCTTCTTTGCAAAAAGAAATCTGTTAATCTGAAATCTGCCGTCTCTTAGTCTGAAGTATCTTGAGACATTTTAAGTCAAGATTTCCTACGCTGTATCAGATGTTGCGAAGTCTACCGATATTTCACACAGCGAAGTGGTCTGAGGGGCTATAGAGTAAGAAACTTTAGTAGTTTTAGGTCATTAACCACGCGATCTATAAAGAGCAGATTATATCTTCTACTTCTGTCCCTAATTTAAGTGAAGTGCACTACTTACAGCGTTATATGAGGTACTTCTGTCTAAGACACTTGATTAAACCTCTATATGTGTTATCTACTTTCACTAGCATTATATTAATGAACTGTTTCTTTCTTTTACAGGTACGTTGATTGAGATACATTGCACAATAAGCCATCTGCTGAAATAAATAATCGTTAACCATAGAGGTAAAACTGGTATGTATGTATTTATTCGAAAACGACGCTGAGATAAGATTAACGTCAAGAAAGATCTCGTTAGGGGGAAACGACAGAATCGTAAATGTTATCATTGTGTTGCTTTCTTCACTATGTTGTCTATCTTTTAATCCAGTTTTAAACTATTCGGCCAAGTTAGTATAATCTATACAGAAGTTGTTGGGTAAACGATTAATACGCAACCATCCATCGTCACAACTTTTCGCCTTTTATACCTACGACTCTTGCTTACTTTCATAAATAATCTATAATATAAAAATGAATCGCAAAATGTGTTGGTAAGCGCATAACTCAACAACGCCTGGACCAATTCGGCCAAATTTTTTTTTAAATGTTCGTTGGAGTTCAAGGATGGTTTTTACGGCGAGAAAAATTGAATTGATTGATTGATCAATTCCCACGGGAACGGGAACCACGCGGGTGAAACCGCGGGCGCCCGCTAGTTTAGCATAAATAAATCATTCGCAATAACGTCTCCTGTCCCAAGCTTTTCTTCCCAGGCTGGCAGGACATTAAAACTCAATCTAACACTGAAGAAAGGCGTGGGTGTGGGACGTGAACACATTTGTACAAGTATACATCCATAATCAGGCGTCGAGGCGTTCTCACGTTGCCCGCGGCGCGTACGTCGTCGTAAATTAGTCTTTGGCGTTTCATTTGCTATAACACAGTAGTTGGTCCCGTAGTGACACTGTGCTTACTCAACTGACTAGTACGTGTGTAGGCTTTGACTTTCGCGTTGATTGTAATTTGTAATAAATGGGACTAAACACCATTATAGATGATAAAGTTATCCCATTCCCATTACATGAATTTAGCAAGTTAGATTAAGCTTTTGTTAGGTGAAGTGGTAAAGGTCGTGAATTTCTAATCTAGTGCAAAGATTCGTGTGGTAGAGTTTGTGTGCCAGGTTTATATTAAGTAAAATGGAAACGAGGTCAATGGTCAAATAATAATGGATTTTCTGGGATTTTGACATTTAAGGATAAAATAAACTCAATTAAATAGTTTGCCAGAAAAGTTAATTATGACATTTCTAAGCTACAAAAAAACATGTACAGCTAAGCTGGTATTATATTTGGTATACTCTAACCAATTTAACAGAAGTCGTAAAATTCTTTAGTATACAAAAATAACTGGAAATTCTTATTATAAATGGCATTTCCCCTCAACACTCGAGTTATGGTCATTCTATGGAAGAGTACACAGAATAATTCTTGGATGATTGCTGCTGCATCGCTAACTGCATTTTATTACGCATGCATAAAGCGGTTGGATGGTCGAGTCTCTTTTGAATACGGCACTAAGTCTAGATTTCCATTTCCGGGTGTACTAGGTTCTTTTAAACTCAGATTTGCTTGAGGAAATGAAAACGCATTTATCTTTTTTACAACTGCTTTTTGGTCTGTAATATTAAACTATCCTGATATTATCACTGTTAGTAGCTAGGAGCTATAGCTAGACATTTGTTATCACTCATAAGTGATAATTTATTTTCATGTTATATCAGTTTGTAGCCATCTGATAGTAAGACATTTAACAGAAGGCGTTTCTCGATGTACACGCTGATCTATCTACGCTCCTCTGATCTATCTTCCATTCTTCTTAAATTCCACCGGTTTTCACATTAGGATTTCCAAAACACAGCTGTTAAGGTTGCGGATTTTACCTGTGGGGGTAGCTATTCAGACGAACTCTAAAAACTAGAACCAAAGGGAATAGAGCAAATGACTTCCGTGGTTTTATACCACTTAGCCACTATTCCAAGAAGGTGGTTTTATTTTACGAAGCTGTAACAGCTTTGCGAGAAAAAGCTAACAGATTGCTGCAGTATACTCACTTAAATATTAATTCGAGTTCTTGTCTATAAAATTAAATCAAAAGGGTTCCTCATTAGACTTACTGAGTTTCTTTAACGGTACCTACTTCCGTCAAATGTTATGCAATTTTTCCTAATGGCAAGCTTGTTAGAATCACACATCTAAAGAAATGTAATTCTATTACAAAAAGATTAATTCGCATGTAGATATCTTTAGATAAGTTATAGATTTGTATGTTCAGTGTTTGTGTAGTCGTTCTTCTCTCTTGCATGATCGATAAAAGATACATTTCCTGTTACATCTCGTTTTCCATATGAGATACGCGACTTTACTTGACAGCGTAGTTTTGCATACTTGATGGGTCTATCTGCAAACTAATCTGCGGGAGTGGCCAGACCTGGTGTTCAATGTGAGAGGGTTGCTCCAGTGATCCAGTTACATTTTATACACTCGTTTTAGGCCGGCTGCCAACTGCTTTAATTACAGATATGTTATTGTTTATAATTAATATTCACGCATGCCATGTACTCGTGGGTTCTCGGTACGAATGTGAAGATTCCCACGTTATCGCAAGCCGTGAATTGTGGTAATAACTCACAATGGCTCGTGAGGATCGCTTGATTGGTGGTGTTTTAGTTATTAATCTATTGAGGGTTCCAATTATTTACTGTCAGATTGAGTATACAGGTGTTCATTACAATATGACTTAGGAGTTACCCTCTTTAGTATCTCGAGGCTGGTTCCTGTCCCTTTCCGGCTTACCATCGCATATGGATGCTTCTTATTACAAGAGCTGGCTCTAGTGATCGGCACATTCTATCTTGCCCAAAGGAGAACCTTCCACTTCAAGAGGGGCATTAGTTGTTGGAGAGCCATTTAATTTTCGTTACGAATTATCCACCAGAGAATTGCAAAGTACCTTAATGTCTGCAAATTCGCTGAATTCTTCCCTCTGTTCAGATGTAACGCGAATAAAATATGTAGGTAAGCTTGGCGTAGCACTGCGGATACTTGGCAGTGATAATAAGCACATTTCACATTAGATTGCCTCTACGTGACGCTTCAAGGCTTAGGGCTGGCTTCCTGTTTCATCTTAGTTTGAAGTTCAAGGTTCACATCTACAAAAGAAATTAAATTTTAATCTTTATTTATGTTATAGCGTTTCCATTACATTTAATATAATCTTAAATTGTGTCATCGTGAGCAAACTTACACAGTTGATTCAATTGGTTTGGTGTCCACTTAAAATGCGTTAAAGTGGCGAGGTTAGCGAGTCCTGCGGCCGTGTGTAGGTATTCCCCGGTACCCCGAAGCTTGACTGATTGACGATTGATATATTTTATATCATCATTATTCATTATAATGATATTTTTGCAAATACCAATGAAATAGCACAAAATATTCATACAGCATCTAATTTTTATATTTAAAATCGTCATGTTAGGTCTTGTCTAGTCAGTAATTTTTGAAGACTTTATCAGTCTTGGAAATTGCCAGCCCTGATGTGACCTTTCGCCCCCCGGCACAAGGAATATTATATTATTTCGTATGTGTGCAAATTATAGTACGAAGTCATGACACCCAACTGCACTTACAACTTAATAATACAGATGTTACTATACGTGTACAACTTTTAGATAAATGTTTGGCTTTGCATCAAGGCTGGCTTTGCCTTGCCAGCTAGAAAAAATAATTTGTAACTCTTTTCCAGTGAAGTAACTTCACTTAAAGATATAATAAATTAGCCCTTTATCATCAGTTCTTGCCATTAGGTAACCCCTGTTTTCGCTCTTGTAAAAATAATTGTAGAGTCCGTCTTTAATCAAGTGGCCAGCGTGTTTGATGTTGGACAGCTGCGATGTGCACCATATTTTTTGCAAATTTTTGTCTTGGTCGGCAATGATAGGCAGGTAAAATGCATTAAATTTAAGTGCATTGAGCCATGTCCTTGACTACGAAATTAATTTCCATTCGATCGATCGTCGCATACTCAAACAAAATAACAACCCATAACCCGTCTAATGAATTAATTTCGGGCGAATCGACTACTAACCCATATAAATTAATGACGACAAAATGTCACTATACGTGTATAGATCGATAGCTGGTTTTCATGGACTTTGTGTGACATTGAGCTACGCTATTGCTATCGGCAAACCTGTTGACCATAGGTCGAAGGAGAGGGGGAAAGTTCGCGCATGAAAACTTGCGCGTGACCTATAGCGCGCGCGAATCACCCGAACGCCCGCGCGCTCTATTAGTCCGAGGTATGCTTTTGACCAATAGCGCGGAGGCGTGTCAAAATTCGTGTTTTGCGTAATCCACGCCCGATATTCAAGAAGTCTGCCGGTGCCTGTACCCGGTTAAGCATCCCTCAATGAAATAGGCTGCAGTGATCGTTTATGTATCAAGAGAGGTGCCTCTCTGCCAGCTGATTTAGCATAAAAAAATTAATAATAATTGCGGGGAAAATTGCTCAGTTTTCGCACTTTTACAAAGACTGAAGGGTCGCGCCACTGCCTATTTTGATTCTTATATTAAAAAAAATACCCGTAAGTCATTGATAGGTAATCTCTTTGGATCGAATGAAGTGTCGATGTCGTTGTCGCCGGAAAGGCTAAATAAATATTTAAGAGGGTTATGAAATTTCTTCATGTTCTAGAGATGGAAAATCGCAACTTAATTTAAGACTTATGTTATAAAGTTTAAGCATTTTCATAAATTGATACTAAAGCCTTCAGAGATGCGAAAGGAAGTTGTATATTTCCACTATTAATAAAGATTTGTTTCCCGTTCCTTCGTAAATATTATATTCTTCTGAGTTATTGAAACTCTCAGTAAAAGTAATCCCGCATTATTAGAATAAATCACGCATTGCGGTGAGTAGGTCGTGGTCACACTCACCAACATAGTATAGCGAAATATCAGTAAAGTATGTAAAAACAAGAATAGTCTTTGCACAAAACCCATGTTAACATACCTATTCAGATATCGTTCACGTTTGTGCAAGAACACAGATATGGTATTTACGCAAAGCGATTAGGTACCTACTCAGAATAATTCTCAAGATAAACTAACCAAAGTGTTGGCCTAAAGTGTCCCAAAAGAAAAGAAAGCTTTGACCACATATATAACACGAAAAGCACAGCGAATGCTCGGCAATGCTTCACTGCCCCTCAGTCCAGTAGACCACCGGTCACTGCGCGCGCGCATCCAGACGTGACGGCGACCACCTCTGCCCCGTGCGATTAACATGTTCAGAGGAACAACGACGTGGGAACCAACGCCAGAGGTGTCGGCCAGTCTAGACATGTTCTAATAAGATGTAGCGGTGAAGAATACGAGAAACATTCAACTGGTTATGAAATTGATGTCTTGTCTTGTTAGGTTGCGAGTTCCACACCTGTGAGAAATGTTTTTATTACCGCATTTTTAGGTAAGTACTTATCACAAGTTTGCAGGAAGTTAGTTGGAAGTTGAATCTAAAGAATCTAGATTTATTGAAGCGGCGCATTTATAAAAACTTTTTGGTCCTATGTATCAAAATGACCAGATTATCAAAATGTCCAGTTGTACAAAAACTCTGTCTTTTTTCCCATACCTCTCGCAGATTTTTGTGGCATTTCAATTAACGTGTTATTATGAAATACAATAAAAGCAAGTGAATTTTAATTATGACATCTTTTTGCTTTTAACTAAATGCATAATCTCGATGAAACGATTCTGATTAACGTTTTTATCGTCATATTTCCACGGTTATTCAGGTCCAGGTGTTATTGACGCATTTAAAAGAATTTCTACATCAACGAGTCGTTATAAATGGCATGCGGGTATGCTAATGCCTTTCTCATTTCACACGTTTACACTCGCGTTGATCACATTGCGCTAATAAAGTATTAAGTACCGCTCCATGTCGAATGAAAGTTCTTGAATTACTCGCGATCTATATAATCAACACTGTCTTTTCAACACACGTTATGTTTCTTCTAGTCACTTGTACCAAGAGATATCGCATCACATCTTATTTAAATCGAATCGCATTGCAGAGATAAGATCTTTCAACCAAGATCTAATCGACTGTTGTTGATGTGACGTGAAACCGCTTAATTAAACGAGCCACTTTTTATATAACTTTAAGAAAATTAAATTAAATGACAGGATGTTTTTGGTGAAATGATTCAATTAATGTCTTATCTAATTTGTCATTTAAGTTTGAAATTACGTTCGGACGAAATACGTTTGATGGCATAACTGCTTCATTTAAGATATCGAAAGTACTCGAATGAAAAATCATCTGACATTAAAACAAATCGGGTTAATTAGTGCATTAATAAAGGCACTCGATCATCCGTTCGTTCTTGCTTTCGAAAACAAATCTTCGTAGTCATAAATCTTGGTTAATCTCAATGTGAATTCTGCGCAGGAGCACGATCGCGGGCGGAAGCATTAGATAAAATATCGCCTAATTAAACTCGACATCGGTGAGCGGACATAATAGAAAGGCTCGCTTTAAATTATAGTTTTGACACCCAACCGATCGCAACAACTTTTTATTAACATCGGACGTCCGAACACGACGTACATTTAAATTAATTAGGAGCGTTTAATGTAACAGCCATCAATTAGTGTCACAGTCGAGTAGCAATCGAATAAAATCGATTATCCAATCGAAGGTCTCCTGCTCGGTCGTGCTGTGGGTAGACTTGTAAAGAATTACCAGCTATTTACATTGCTATTACTACCATTTGTTACCGTTATGGTAACTTTTGCGAATAAAAGATGAGAATTAAGCCGTAAGACGGAAACTGAGTAGGTAGGACAATGCCTCTTAGATTTATTAACTTCGCTTCCTTTATTGCAATTAGACTGTTATGGGAATCTGAATTGCTTTATTTACGACGGTTTGTTCGTATAAATTAAATGGCATTGTACGGGGTCGGTTGATTTAATTGCTTTTTAAAAATAAATGACTAAACAATTACGGTAAAACACAATTTCACGTCTTGTAGGCACGGTTTAATGACCGCTGTCTTATGACGGAAATTAATACGGATACTTAAACATTACAGGAATAAGGTAGATTACTCATTCTGCGTCGTCATAATTAGGTTCTTTTTTTTATACAGCTTTATATCTGAGATCATACGCTTGATACCTAGTTCAACGAAGCCTGTATGTATACTAGGGTTTATATGATGAAGATTTCCTGCGTATGCTTGTTTATTCCATGCCTATTATCTTTAAGATCCAAATTCCTGGGCAAAATGTCTTTTAAAATTTCGTTACAAAGCATAGTGACTGCTATTGACAAGTTTAATTAGGGAACGAAGATCTTTTATGTAGTTGGATATTAATGAAACTACTTTATTTTAATGCTATTTTCAACCAAAGTATCTAATTTAACTGACTAATGCTTATAAACACCTCTTTTTTTTTAAAGATTGGATTAAACCCTATAAAATGTTCCCTAGCAACTTACATTTGTAACAAAAAAAGCAAGTATTACTTATTTAAGAATCACACAGTACCGTCCTTATAACAGAACACTTTCCCATTTTATTTCGTCTATATCTCTTCACTTTTATCTTCCCCGTCGTTAAATCAGCAACGTTCGCGTCAGCACAAATTTCCTTCTAAATATTTACCATATTCTTATTGGCGCTTGGAGTTCAAAGCGTATCGTCGATCTTGGTTGCCTGGCTGGTTGCCAGCGATTATTGATTGATGCCAGTCACCAGGGTACGATTAGAGGATACTGCATGTTTTGTGCAACCGATGTCTAAAACACGATCTTAAAAAGCAGGAACTTGCTTTGTCGCATTGGGGAAGATATTTTGTTTGGATTCTTCTTTTGTTTAAAAATAGACTTCGTGAATTCGTTGCTTTTCTGGTTTTAAAGAAAGGATAATAACTAAGTTTTTGACTTCCATTTTACTGACATAACATTTGTTGTATTTGAATCTCTTTGACATTATATTCAATCTCTATTCTATTGGCAAATGTGTAAACTAGCATGCTGATGATGTGAGAAACTGTAAGTTAGCAGGTTACTGATGATATAATAAATAAATAAATAAGCATACTTAAGCATTATTAGAAGTCAAAGTAGAATGGGTAGTTCTGGAGATAGTTTTTAGTAGGAGGCAGGAGCTACAATAGATAATTGGCTCAAAGATAAGTGTAACTAAATAAGTGGCTTACAATATTGTTTTATTTCCTTTAGTTCGGAATAAGAAAAATTATTATTGTACCTACATCTGCAATTCATTTTTTTAAATCAATCGATATGAATCATAAGTCAATTGTGATAGCATGGAAAGTATAAATCATTATCATTGTACCACACCAATAAAACGCACATCGACGGCCGACGAGTTAATGCCCACTTAAGTTTGTAATAAATTCTTTATCGAAGCACTTTCTACCGGCCCTCGAGTGCCCGACCAGAGACACCTACACTGCGGCATAGTGTAAAAACATTTTACGCGGCAAGGGAATGCTAGCTTAAAAATGTTTAACTGCAAACTTTGGGAATTACGTCAGTTTAGATTTGGTCGACCTGAACTATCCATGGTAATAATATTGTAAACCCGGACTGTATCCAAAATATTATATCTATTTGACTGAAATCATGACCTGTTGCTTTAACCCAGAATAGGCGATTGTGCCTTAAACTATATTGATTATCTTACTTTAAGAATAGGACCAAAAACGATATACATATTTTAACGCTTTCGATCTCAAGAGAGAGATCGAAAGAAGTTTATGTTTTCTTTACAATTATAGACTTTTTACACTTTACTTTCTATTTGCTAATGTTACAATCAACATACATGATTAAATTTTCTCATTGTCATCGTAAAATTTCAACGCTATTAAATGGCGAGATACCACGTATGGTGTTTGAAATTTATTAATGACGATGTTTCATTTAAACTTGTTTCATTATACGGTGATTCACAGTCAGCTCGAGTTTTCCTCATTGCCGTCTGTTATACTGTGACCACACACACAGCCGTTAATGAGAGAATTAGACTGTATTTATGAGCTGTTGTTTTGTCTGTACTGTGGTGTTCAACGCTTTCTGATTGTAATTTATCGTCAAGACTATTTTATTTAGATGATCATTTATTATGTACTTCTCACATTCGTTAATAGGGCTATTCAGCTGACATAAAGAGAACAGTAGTTTTAGTTAATAACTTATTTTACTTGATTAATTTACTATCAGTTTGTAAAAGAGTAAAACAAGTATGACCCTAGTTTCTTTCGAATGAAAGTATGAATGATAGGGTAAGAGGAAAGACCGACATCTACGGACATTTGTTGAGTCAAAAACAATATACATAGGTATTACGGTTTTTTCTTAGCACAAGTAGGTATTTATACTTAAAAAGAGGTTCCAGAAATATTGATATTTACTTACAAATCTGGATAGTATAAAGATTAAAAAAAAAATCTGCCATGCTTCTAATCAGTAACAGCTTGGTTCATTAACTTAATGAATTAATTATCAATCTGTCACAAAACGCCATAAAATCACAGCAGACAATTCAGATCGAGTCAACACAGTTCTCATCGCGGCGGTCCCACGATCAGAACAAATTAATTTCACAGACAGACAGTTCTTATCGTGTTTATTAGTAGATGGAATCTCTGTTAGACAGCGGTAAGGTCATAGTACAGAGATAGGAAGAGTACGCAGTAGTAGTAGTATTTTAATTAATGGACGGGGGGAGGGGGAGGTCCATAAAAAATCACCAATAATCTCAAGGGGGAGGAGGTATAGCAATATTATTATATCACGTTTATTTTTTTTTCGGCAAACGCGACTCGCTAGGCCTTGCCCTGCAGTGGGACACTATAGGCTCCATTGTAGGCTCTAAAAAATACACGTGATATAGGGGGGGGGGGGGGGTCTTAAACCTCACCATGTAAGTTACACCAAAAAAAAACATCAAGTAATGAACGCCTAAATATGCAAGCCTTGTGTGGTGTTAGCCCCGACTGGGCGCACTAAGAAACCGGATCGAGATTTGTTTAAGTGTTCGTGCAGCAACGCATAGATATGTCATTATGTATGTACTATTGCGTACACATACATGCCGCACGCGACGATGCGCTTGTATGAAGATAACGTACTTTGTACTCTGTCTACTATGGTAAGGTCACACCATTAACCTTTGTGTGTTGTACGGTTGTAAAAGTATCAGTCAGTCGGTCAGTTCGTGTCGTCTAATCGAGCCTTTATGGCTTCATTTGTTTCAATTAATACAAAATGTTATGTTCTCACGATTGTTTTGGACTCTGATGCAGCTATCGGAAGTGTGATCGATTTCTTTTAAAGACTCTTAAATTTCATTATGTAGTCTTATTTTTATTCTGATTGTTCACGTATTTGTCGAAGTACAATACAAAATTACAAATACTACCAATAAAAACTTAGCCTAGTGTTGTAATCATAGCTTCAAATACATTAGAAGCTATGATTGCACCAGATAGGAATATCTGGCTACTGTGTTTTTTTTCCTAACGTGGCTATGAATGTGATGTGCGAGTCTCTCTTTTTAAACATGTACCGAAATTCTCAAATTAAAAGCGGCAGAATTTGCCTGCATTTCTGGGATTATTTCAAAGCAGTCCCTAATCCCAAGTACTTAGGTAAATAAACTGCTATCTGTGTTGTGAAAGGGTGTGTATTTGCAAATATTTCACCTAAAGATAAAAGATAACTTACGCATCGCAATTACTTTTATAGCTACTGATAAAGCCTCTGTTTATTTACTTACATTGAGGCAATCAGTCATTTTCTACGAAAATTGCGTGAATTTTTTATCAATATAATGTAGGTCGTATAACTGGATATCAAAGTTTTGTCGCTGTTCAAATAAGCGTAGGATTTTTTTACCAAATCTAGAACACAGGCGTGGTCGACTCTACTATTATAGGAAGGAAGTGCAGTTGCTAAGAACTTAATAGGGCTGTCAAACAATGACAATTCGTAAAATGTTTACCGGCGTTGTTTAAAAATTTTCGAATTCTTTAGGCTTGTATGTACCTACATACATGATAGTATGCATATTATGTAGAAAATGAAGTACAATTTCTATTTGGGAAGTTCTCACAGTTTTTGCACCACCATAAAAGACATACATTTTGACACATTGACAAAGAATGCATTTTATACAATACCGTATGTATATTTTCTTACATAAATATATTTTTTGTGCAACATAGAAAATGAGTCGCTAGAAGATTTTTTTTTAACTTAGAGTGTACCTAAGTATGCGTACCTAGATTCGTCAGTTCACATAATTGGCCAATACAAAAAGGGAAGTAAAAAATCTCATGCAGTTACTTGAACACAGCACATGATAACCCTATAAGGTCTGTTAAACATTTTTTATACACGCTAGGTATTCTTGCCAAATCGGTAACGGATGTTCATAAATAGAGACTACAAATTTTAATAACTGCGGGGGTTCTACATGATTCAGTAGGTATTTCCTTTCTTTGAATTGTTTTTTTTTACTTATCTATGAACCTTCTCTATTAAAAATTATCAGTGTTATTTCCTGAAACAACGGCTATTAATAATATCCTGCAACAAAAGAAACGGTGCATAGAAAACCACGAATAAAATCAGCGAAATTACACCCCGAGCTCCGTATCGTTTCAATGCCGAAACACCTGTGGTACGATCCTATCGCGCCTGCAGCCAATAAATTCCAACCGAATGCACAATGTAAACATATCGATTGTCGGCCATTACGATCGCCTTATATCTTTCAACGTAACACATCGGCGTAAGAGCAAACGTCCATTACTGCGTTATTTACGGCGCTAGGTGTCGTTAACCGTGTCAAAAACGCGATGGAAAGGAAACACAACGATGGATGCTGATTAACCACACGACTATAGTGATGGTGGTACATGCCTTGTAGACTCGCACCAGACGGCGGGTGAACGAACTGATATCGTGCCTAAATTGATCTAAATGATTCGACCATCGCAGTTAAGCTGACAAGGCGATAGTTGGAAGATTAAAGGAGATTAACGCAAACGTGATAGGATTAAAATTTAAATATGACTTTCTAGATTCGCATTCAATAACGGAGATAGTTTTCGAGCTCACTTCTCGAGTAGGTTCTGAATTGGGCTTAACTTTCCAATAGCGATATCATCACCCATTTGAACAAGGGAGTGTTCCGAAAACTATGAATACAATGTACTCAATACATGCACCGAAATAAATGTTTGTTGATGGCACAGATAATATTTATTTGACTCAATACATGAGTAAGTTATTGGAGTTCTGGGTTTATGTAATAGAAGCATCGGAAAGTGTAACTTGTACATACTTGAATATACTATTTGTAAAAAAAAATATGATTAGGTAAAGGTGAAAAACTGTCAGCTATTTATTTTATATTGTCCTGTGTATCACTTGTTGATAAGCAACGATATATTATTCTAAAAGAAATACCTATATGCAAATGTATCTAAAGTTGGGTTTTCCTATATCATTTATTTTGCTCAACGTAGACATCTTTGGTACACTTTGAACTATACTTTAAAATTTTGCATCTCTGTCAAAAGCACGTCAGACGTAACACTTTGGACTTTGTACTGCTCTTATGTCGGGGGCATAAGTGCTATTATTGAACTGCAAGTGTTAACCGTGATGTGCTGTTGACCGTACATAAATGTTTATCGACTATCCGATTATTTCCAAATATAAAATATCTTTACTACAAAACTAAACAACGTCCGAAGTAAAATCAATAATTTTCAAAATTAATGTTTCGAGGTTTAGTAGGTGCCTTAGCTATAATAACACGGGAAAAATGAAATTTTCCATTGGGGTGAAATCATAATAAGGGTTGTTAACCCCGGCCCCGACAAACGAATATGTCGATTTGTTCAGTGGTTTTGTGACTATTTGGTGGAAAACTAGCTAGCAGAATATAATGTCGTGCGGGCTATTATTAAGACTATTTTTTTTTCAAATATTGTCAGCACATATAGGATTAAAGTCATATTATATTATAATACATAGTATACATATTATAACTACCTAGTAATTAGGATCCAAACAAATATATTCTTGGTACCTGATTTTAAAATTCATGCCATATAACGTTGCGATCAATGGCTTATCATTTCCTGAGCCTTTATGAAAATCAGTGTCCTTTTTTTAGTGTTTAAATTCAGGTAGCAACCAAATACAAAATACCAGATACCAATAAGTTACCTTTATTCAGTCATATACTTTTCTGTATCAGTATCAGAGATAAATATCGAATACATTACTCAAGAATAGATTAAAATAAAATGATATATGCATTGGCATTCGAATACGGGAACTAATACCATTTACATGTTTTACGGCTTTCCCTAGCAATCAAAACGGCATAATGCGACGATTCGATAAAGAAATAACAAGGATCGTCTCAGATTTATCCCAGTGGTCCAAATTTATGATACTGCGGAACTTTCACCAGAGGGAATCATTTAATGAGGTCATGTTTAAATGGAAATACGATGTTATGAATATTGCTAACCGGTGCATGTAGGCACTCCACGTTGCCAGCGTTCCAAGTTTCGCTTTAAAGATTTTCCTTTTCTGCACTTTAAAAGAGATTTAATTAAAATTTCTGCGCGGGATTTTTAAGTCCGTCCATTTCTTTATGAAAGAAAAACACTATTTTGTAGTGTTATGTTTGAAACACTTAGGGCTGTTTCTTTTCAAAAATGTATAAACCTTCCCGGTTACATAATAAAAGTAATGATTACTTGTATTAATGGGCTACAGGGCTAAGGCCTCAGTCATTGACATCAGGTCATAGTCACAATATCCGATCATACAAAATATATCCTGAAAATTAAACATAGAGCTTATTCGCACTAAAGAGATGTGCTAACTACATACATACATGCAATTTTTATAACTTGTAACATATTTATGATTTATGTATCCTTAAGTTCTCGTTTAACGATTCACTAGTTAAAAATTTGATCAAATTTATTGCTATACTTGTGATACGCATTATATTCGTATTTACTAAATCATCTCGCAGCCTCAAACACAGAAACTGCGTTATCAACCTACACAGTTCTATTTATTACCCAGACTTTCTAACCGAATATTTCCTAAGGCGGTCCGAAGCAATTGTGGATTCCATGAATCAGTACTTTAGTACAAGCACTGTTAGGCTTCATACTTCATTAGCAAATGCTTGATATGTTGAACAAAGACCCTCCATTATGAATGAAATATTACTAGACTGCTACGCTGTACAATTTTGACGCTTATTTTCTTAGGAGCAAGATTTGAAATTGTGCAAAAGTGCAAGGCAAAGTAAAGCGCAAAATAAGAAAGATGCGAGAGTATTTCCATGGAAACAAAGAAATGTTGGCAGCGGTTTTACTTAGCACCTGCAAGCACAATGCACACAGGGTACCACCTACAGAAACTGTAGCTCTAGTCGTATGTAGTCTACATGTTGGATGGGTACGATAGCAGAAGCTAGTGTCATGGAAAATGTAACTTTATTGAACACTAATATGGTCGATAGTAAGGTACATCTTGATCTGCCATCCGATGTCAAAATATTATAGAAACGCGGGTTATAAGGGATGTTCGCTACCACTTCGCTATTGTTCTCTGACCTTGTTTGTAACCAGACTGAATTTAAGGCGTGTTGGTTTTACTTTATTATGTGTTCCGTACAAAGCACTACACAGTATTATTATGCACAGACACGAGCTTAATTTCGCTGGAATATGCAAAATTGAAATAAGACTCAAGGATAAGGGCCATAAGGACACTTGAGGTATTTAGAAAATATGTAGTAATAGGATTATCAGTAATTGAAGAGAATATGACCTTTATATTAATTCCTATATAAAATATAATATTAGATTCCTCTTTGTTTAGAAACGATCGGGTTGAAGACTATTCTTCCTATGTACTGATTTAATTAATTTGATGAAAAGTAGCGAAGCGAACTGAAATAAATCAAAGCAAACTACTACTGAATCAAACTACTAAAATACCAGAAAGAATAGCGTGTAACAGACAATGACTTTTAGCGTAAGTAATTGAGCCAATTTGTTGTCTTAACTAGGCATTGTAAGTAGCGTCGCGAAAAAAAAGAAAGGAGGAAAGTTTTAACACAATAATGGCGGTGTTTCGCTACCCACCCGACTTTTAGAGCGACCAAGGAGCCAAAACATGATTTATCATTGTCACGAAACACCCGGGTAATGAGCGCAGCACAAGCTTTTTTTCGGTTAACCAACCAAAAGATCTTTTGTTCGAATCTCCTGTTATGGTTGCCAAATACGAAGAGAAATTTTATTAAGTAGCCAAAAATTTTAAGCCACATATTACATTTATTAATTATCTGTGAGTGGAAAAAATGTGTTGTTTTCTTGATGTGTGGGACAGGTGGTATTAAGTATCTGTCGGACAGAAGTTTCTGTTTGTTTTAACAAGAGTACATTTTTGTGTAACAAAATGGAGTGACTAAACCGATAGTGCATTTGGTAGAGACTGCCTTAAACGCCTGCGTAGAAATCCTAACCAGGACAAACATATGATGAACATTTTGTGTTCGTTTTGTGTCTGGATGAGTACATCCAGACACAAAACATCAGTAAATAGTAATTTAGGTGTATATTTTTGTAGTACAAACGCTCAAGGTTCTAACCCTGGGATCAGATCGATGCATGTGATGTTGTCGAATATTCATTTAGACAATAACGACCAGTAGTAACCCTAGTCACATAGTGTGATTGTGTACGTAGCGCTATCGCGGCACAATCTGTGAAATGAAAACAGCGGTGAAAGATAGAAGCCGAGTAATTTGAGCCGATGGACAGAGAATGTGTAATTTCATACGATTGTTTTTTTATTAGCGGTTTGGATCCGTTGACCGCGGAACAGTCGACATTCCATTTTGAACGTTATCACCCTTGAATAGAAGCTAATATAATTGCTCTTGAGAGGTGAAGTGTGTTTCTCGCCTACAAAAGTGTTGAGGGATTGTGAAGAGATTGAAGATTGGCTAATTATGAAATGCCTAGTATCATTCCCGCGTCGGTTTCTAAGTTTCCATGAACGGGAATGTTGATCTGTTGAAGCTCGCGGTAATGAAATAACAACACGAAAGTTGAGGTGTGATGGAAATTACGTTTAATGTGGAATGTAGAGCGGTTTGGTGGGAATGTTGCTCGTACTAACCCATTTTAGCTAGTCGCTTTATTAACAATAACAACACTTTCCTATTTAAAAGTTGAATGTATGTAATTAACTTCTGACCTTTATCTTAAGAAGAAGGTTGATAATCTCCTTTCATTAGCAAGGTTTTTTTTTATATGGTAGGTACAATCATTTCTCGAAGTTTGGAATTCATGAAAATCTTATTCAAAGATGCAAAATTAAATTGTAGCCGTGTAAATACGATACGATAATATTTTCTAAAATTAAAATTACGTCGAAAGTATCCCTCGCTATTCATGACTATAAAATGTATTTCGAGGAAGAAAGAAAATTATAGCTCAAAGCAAAAAATTCCGCATTTGCACATTCAACATTTCACAATTGTAAAAATGAGATGAGATCACAATTAGCCACAATGTTGCGGATATTAAAAGCGCAGAGGGAGGAAATTGCTATTTTTTTCTCTGAAACCGCGCGTTTAGCGGAAATGGCGTGAATACAGCGCCAGCGCCGGTGCTACACATCCGCTCTTGAAGACAGTGGCGGGAATTAAGCGCAATATGTGAAGTGGCCATGCATGACGTGTCTTGTTCCAATCGCTGAACATAGGTGTATTAGCCAAACCGTCGAGAAAAATCTTCGTCTAGAATCTCGAACTCCTCAACTGTTTATATTTTGCCAAACATGATGATAAAGATGATGAAAGTAACCATGAGTCGTCTTCAAAAGAAGGACGATAGAGAGCGTGCATCCATTTCACAAGCTGTTATTAATGTTCAATTTATGGATTGCAAAAAACTTCAAACCTTTTTGACATGTCACTAACTGAGCTGTACTCTAATTCTTATCCCCAAATTCAGGACTAATTATAAGGGCGACTGTGGTTAAAACGACTTAGTCGTCAACTCGCGGACGTGAAACTCGCGGACATCCGCGAGTTGGCACCTTTCGATTTTACCTACTTTTTTCGTCGTCAACTCGCGCGATCATGAAATCTGACGTATTAATGTATAGTCAGCTACAAAAACGTTACAACAAATTCCTTATTACAATAAGGCCAACTAAATATGTAATATATACTTTTTCTTAATGTAGGTATATAATGTGTAATATTACTTTAGTAATAAGGTTGATAATACGGATACTGGTATTATTGTACTAGGACAGCATAACCTTATTGGAGATGTATTTATTTGTCATGCATTTTTTTTTTCATCAAGGTTATAAATACTGCAGCTTTAAATATTTTTTTTCTTCTATACGCTTGGTTCGTTTTAGTAATCAACTCGTAAAAAATCCTTAAAAAAATAATACATCTCCAATAAGGTCATGTTGCCCTAGTACATTGTAAATTATCCTTTGGTTTCAAACTGTTTTTATTTGACTGTACTTTATATAGACCCGCGAGTTGACGACAAAAAAAGTAGGTAAAATCGAAAGGTGCCAACTCGCGGACGTCCGCGAGTTTCACGTCCGCGAGTTGACGACTAAGTCGTTAAAACGGGTCTTCGCAATCAATACGAGCCCCTCCCGTACGGTTGTTATCTGTCCGTAATTTGTTTGTAACATCAGCTATGCAAATTGACTTATTTATTATTTTGTTGCTTGGATTTTAACTAAGATCTACCAGTGGTAGCGGCAATTGATTTTCTGCCAAAGAACAGTTGCGATTAGACGTTAGTTATAGCTCAGACAAGAAGGACGAACGAGTTACTGTACTATCAGAATATTATCAATACGTCTATCTATCATGTTTAAATTCTTAATGAAATTAATTTAATTAACTACTTTTATGAAATTCCAGAATCACTAAAATCTCTATATTTATCTAGCAATAGCATGTATTGAACGGAATGTACCATCAATATTATTTATCATATTTTAATTTACGATAGTTTAATGGATTAACTTACAATTTATTTCGAATTATCGTATACTCTAGTTTATACTTTGATGTCATTATATTCGTATCTGCAACATAATCCCCTCTACCCCTGTCTTTGATCTTCAATTATTTTAATCAATGGATTCGAATGGCTACGGTTTTAGCTGTTCAAGTTTTAAGCAAGGGGGATTAATTGGGTAATGGAAGGGTTGATATGAAATGAAACATTCCTGTTTCGAAAACTGAGCGTTATGAGTTTTTTATTGCCTGTAGTAGTTCTTATCATAGTAGGTACATGTCTTTATTATGAAATATAGTCCATAGAAAGTCAAAGTTGCCGTAACTAAAAGAAACAATATAAATTATAACACTTTGTCATTGATGCCATTAAATTTAAATTGCCGTGAAAGTGCACAATCGTTGCGGCTCTCTATAACGTATTACCTTTCATTTGAAAACGAAGAGAGGTTTCTCCTGTCCGTCGTTCCGCGTATGATAAAGTTACGCGGTCTCTTATTACCTCAGATATCATTAACGTGGTCTTATTCGTGGCATTTGTGGAGCAAAACCGCATACTGCAGAGGCGTAAAGCTATTAGACGCCCGACTACTTTGATATCTTACACCGTCATGCGTTTGCTGCAAAATCACAGATGCTCCATTTAGTTGCGCGTTTAAGTGACGTTATCACACTTAGCATCTAACGACAGAGCCACTAACGCGACCAGGCTTGTGTCGGCTCGGAACGGTACGATGGAAAAGAAAATTAGCTGATCTGTCTTAGGAATTTACTCCTTAATCATATCTGACATCACCAGCGTCAGCAATAATTATGAATGCTTCTTTTGGCTTAATTTTTTGCATTTATATTTACTTGAAAACACACAAACTCGTCCCCTTTCTTTACTTGTTACCTTACTTATCAAAGCACGGTCATGCGTCGTCATTTTAAAATCATGAATATTAGGTATTTGACATTTTGTACAATCCACAAATTATCATTAACATTATTATTCATTCTTATACCTTTAAACTCATTGTAATATGAAGAATTGTAAAGTATTAATGTAAAGAAAATCTTTAGTTTCTAATTTAGCTAAACCAAGGAGAGATTTATTTACGATTCTAAAATAGGGGAAACAGTCTCACCAAAAAGCGTGGGCTATGGTCGCGTGAGCAACTCCACAAACGATCTAAAAATAAATCCCTATAAGCAATATTTATCTCTCACGTTGCATTTATCGCGATCGACTCAAATAACCGACGTAACACTGATTTTAATCAATGCGTTGTTACTGAATGCTTCGTAATCAAATAAAAATAGGAAAGACGTTTAGTTAGAGTGTCATAACGGAAATAATATCTATACGTCATTTGCTATCTCTTGATTATCCATTATGTATTGGAATGCTTAAGTAGTTGTTTGTATACCATAATTTGTAATATACACCATTAAACCCAGCTTTTTAATCTATAGTTTCCCTAATGGTAGGAGCGTCCTTTTAAAAGGATTCAAACACCGGATTTGTTTTAGTAAGCGTAAAAGCAGGCGTCACAATGTCGTTGGATAGTCATAATATTTTCTTATGGTATATTGAATTTATTATTACCTTCCGGTGACTGTTTTCTCCATCGTTCCTTTGACAGCTGTTTATTTTCGTAACAGCACCCTGTCGGCGCTACGGCCGCATGTTTCGATTCATCGCGTGCAGCGCACGCGCAGCGCTTGCTATACATATTACAATTAAACAATTAACTCTTACGAACGCAGCTAATTATAGGACGGTCGGTAACTATACGGTTTGTTTTAATTTCATAATTATATAGAGCAATACTATTGCATAAGGTATGGATGCTCTTTTATGATAGCATGAAGGCACTGAACTATTTCTGTAGATTTTTATATCCTCATCATTGTGATAATACTTGCGTTATTTGTTATGATTTCTTTCGTGTAATTTTATGGGCAAAGATGAGATTTTAGATTTCTAAAGGTCGTAGTTTATAGCTGGTTCTCTCCTTTCATAAAGTTATAGCTTCATAAAAAGTCTCTCAGAATAAGTTTTCAATTTATGTGCTGCACCTGCTTCATTTCAAGCTTCTCCCACTTTTAGATATAAAAAAGTTTGTAGTATTTTTTCTTATTTCAAAACTATAATAATGTCATCTAACCGATATGTAATTATTTTACTATTATTATGCTCTCTCTTTCTGTCACTGTTTGGCAGACCGAAATGGACCGCAGTTCAAATGGAAATAATTTCAAAATGATACACAAGTACACAAAGTTAAGATTAAACGTTGATTGAAGATTTAGTATCAACAAACGCAAATGCAGGAGTCGATGTTGGGCATTGATCAAGAAAAGCAATTGTCGTAGATTACGGCCGGAGTCGTATTTAAGCCACGACCGGCGGCAAAAACTCAATCTCACCGATGATGATCGCGGAGTGAGCAATGGTCACGTAGATAAATCAGTGCGGGTGCACTTAGGGTTAGCCTTCGGTCTTAGAACGTCTAGACCACAGATAATACAAAACTAGTATTCAGACATTACAGGTACAAATCCGTTTTTATTTGGTAGCGAAAGATTAGAATAGATGAAGAAGGACTCGAATTAAGATTTGGTTCGATTATAATATTATTATTCATAATATTCAAAAAAGGTCCTGACCTCCGAGTTCTGACGACGTTCATTGTTAGGATGAAACTTTATGGCTTTGTAATGATTCATCATCGTTTTAGCTGAAGCTGCAACTGAACATGAGCTTCCACGAAGGATTACATTCACATTTCTCTATTAGACGTTTTCCTAAAAAATGTTAATGAAAAAACAGTGATCTAATTGATTGTTGATCGGGTGACACTTGGTTTGGTACTTACTACTTAGGTATGAAAATTTTAAGTCACTTTTTTTAAGTAATGCAGAATTTTTAATCTCACTTTTTATTTTAATTGCCGTTTTTCAAACTCTACCCATTTATGAAACACATTCTTTTCTGTTAAAAAAAATTGTTTTTTTTATCAATTCTAAGAAGGAAATTGTTTTATTTTCATTTTCAACATGGTAGCCCTAGGTACAGTTAGTTTTCAATCAGACTCTGTTATCAGGCCGGTAGGCAGGCGCGGTGATGACGCGCAATTTGCTCGACGCGCCCTCCGGCGGTTGGCGCTTGTGCACGCGCACCGCACTGCTGCCACCTGGTAGCGGTGTTCGGTAACAATTGATAAATAAACGTTTGCCCAACATGGTTATGAATTGACAATTGTTTGAACGATGTTTTTTGTAACGCTTCGGCTATTGTATGTAACTTAGGAAGTAGAAATTAGGTGAAGAAATGTATTATTGTTTACAGAATTTAGAGATTTACTGTCGCCTGTAATTGTCTTTGTTTTTATGTGTGACTGTTTTAAAATCATATTCTGTTGTTTCAATCAATTCCATTTTTAGGAAACAGCAGCATAAATAACACACAGAGGCTCGTGGTTGTAGTTATTGTCATGTGCCAATATTTTACTAAAAATATTTGGTATGTAAGCTTTCTGAAATTAATTTCTGACATAATATACTCTTCTAGATAGTATCTACATACATACGTTTACAAAAAATATAAAGGGTTATTAATTAAAAATATATCAAGGTGATTATCAAAGTAAGAAGCAACGTGTGCATATTGTTTCCCACCGCATCGCCCCATCGCTGCATCGGCGCTACGATACACTGCACTAATGCATCTATTTTGTACGACCCACAGTTGGCTGCGCACGTCATGTACTCGTATATACTGCAGATAGGCAAATGACCTCCTAAACTTAACTTGTAACCCTTTCAGTAACCAGGCAAGGCCGGTTTGTTAGCATTTGATGTTCGAAGGGGTGATAATCACAAGCGAAGCGTAATTAGAGAAGGGGTTTATGATTTGGGATTACCTGACAAGATGAGAAGTGATTTATTTTGCTACGTGTATAAATAAAGTTAAGCTTTGAGAACTCATTAATTTTGATCACTCAAAACCAGAATTCCGAAACAATTAAAGAGTTAGGTACCCTAACTTCTTTTTTTTTGTGTAATAGGTTCCTACCTAATTTTTTTCTAGATATCCGAAATTCAGTTAATAAAGCTACAAATACTTATAATAATATTAATTTTGACTTATTCGACTGAGCATAACATTTGGTAATAAACTACTTTGTTCTTAGGTAAGTACTTAATACCTACCCAAGACAATAATTACAACAATTCGGATCAGATCCATGCATTGTTATTGTCTCTATATTAAGAGGACTATTACAAATTTCCACTCTGCGAGAATAGGCATTTGACATGTTTTGACAACTCATTGGTCACGTGACCACAATACTGTGTTGAAATAACGACCAAACCATTATGATACTTTTCCCAAGTTTTGTTGTTATGTTTCTATGGAATAATCGTTATCGCTATACCCGCACATTTGTGCCATGGATCTAGTAGGTGAAGAAACAGATTATAATATGAAGATGATATCATAAATGAGACAGATATATTTGTTATAAATTAAATTTATTTTATTACCTTGTCCTTTATCTAGCAAAGGACGTTTTTCGTTTTAGATAAAAGGTATAGCTTAGATTAGAATAAAACTTATGACAATTTACATGGTTAGTATAAAACACCATAAAGTAACTAGGTATTTTGGTGTGAAAAAGCATTAGAAAGACAGTGTTTTTATTACAGAGTCAAACGAGGCCAAACATTTGTTTAGATTAGAATACTATATGCCTAAATGGCATCGATTTTCGAGAGTTGACTATTTCTGGGAGCAGACACTCGTAGTAAAAGCGTGTCAATTTGAGTAACATCTCGATGTTACAAAAGTTATCGTTCCGTGGAACTCTAACTACTTTCATTAATAGTCCGGACCAGTCCAAACTGCAAAAAGGCAGAACTACGTAATCTGTCACCTGAAACAATTATATTTATTAATAAAATATGAAAATAGAATAACAGCTTCAAAATTCTTGGGTTCATTCATACTTACATTCTCAGATTCTGTTTCTATCGTCCTAGCATTTATCTCCTCAAGTTCTGCTATTGGCGGTTCGTCTATATTAATTGATTTTTTTTTGTGTTTTGTGTTTTTCGACCCATGCTGCAAAATAACGAAATGAATATTAAGAATAATTTAACAACATAAAAAGCTTTGTAAACTCAAAATAATTTTGACAAAACAACCGACCTCAAATTGCACATCTGGCACAAAAAAAAAACTTTTGGACTTCCACTACAATAATAATATTAACTGGTAAATGCTTGAATAGTTATTAAAATTACCGAAAGCGGTATTTGTTTTTCCAAATCAGTCATCAATTAATATCTGCATATTGCCGAATATGTTCGGATGGCCATCTGCGGTCTTCTTATTTAGTTCTACCACACCAAATGATACTTTCTGAATGCAAATGCTTGATTTGTAGTTAAAAATATTAAAATATTTGTAGGTATGTGCCCCTATAATGTTTGAGAAGTTCCCTTAGTTCCTCGGGGATCCCGTCATCATAACTGGATTGTAATGACAACGGGACCAATATGGACTTAAATGTTTCTAAATGAAAAAAAAAAAGAAAACGGTTTATAATTACAGAGTTCTGAGGTAACAACAGACGCGACCAGACGCGACGACGCGACGTGACGATTTGAAGAGTAGCTGTCCAATTATATTATCATTATTATTATTTCAAAAATTTCGGAAAACAAATGCATGTCGGGAAAACAAATGAATGTCGGGAAAACATTGTTTATTGATCTGAAGTAAGAAAAAACAGGTGCAAGCGATTTTCGACCTTATCGTCATTTACCAAAATAACGGATTTTAATGAACGCCCCTACTGGTTATTTAGATAGGTAGGAAGGGCTACCCCAGTAGATGCCTATATTATGTACCGTACGAATGCGGACTTGTTTTTGAGAGTATTTTTTTGCGCGACAAGACGCGACGACGCGACGATTTGAAGAGTAGCTGTCCAATTATATTATCATTATTATTTCAAAAATTTCGGAAAACAAATGCATGTCGGGAAAACATTGTTTATTGATCTGAAGTAAAAAAAACAGGTGCAAGCGATTTTCGACCTTATCGTCATTTACCAAAATAACGGATTTTAATGAACCAGCAAAGAAAATCGCTTGCACATGTTTTTTTTACTTCAAATAAATAGACAAACAAGAAAAACAGATGCAAGCGATTTTCAACCTTATTGACATTTAAAATTTTGTTGCTTTTTCGCAACCGCTTGTTGACTACCTTTGCTGGTTCATTAAAATCCATTATTTTGGTAAATGTCGATAAGGTCGAAAATCGCTTGCACCTGTTTTTCTTACTTCAGATCAATAAACAATGTTTTCCCGACATGCATTTGTTTTCCGAAATTTTTGAAATAATAATGATAATATAATTGGACAGCTACTCTTCAAATCGTCGCGTCGTCGCGTCTTGTCGCGCAAAAAAATACTCTCAAAAACAAGTCCGCATTCGTACGGTACATAATATAGGCATCTACTGGGGTAGCCCTTCCTACCTATCTAAATAACCAGTAGGGGCAGTCGAAACTTTGCTCCTACTAGGGGCAGACGGAACTAAAAAGTTTCGACTGCCCCTACTGGTGGCAGACCTAGTAGAGGCAGTCCGGAATAATCCCTACTAAGTGATAGTGGGTACTTTATTTTGTCAGTGATCAACTTACGAGTTGTTTATAAATCAACATTTGAGAAAAATTTTATGGAGGCCCTTATTTTGTTTTGAGTAGGAGATTCAATATAAAACAAATACTAAAAATAATTATACTTACGTGATGAAAACTTGGTAGTCGAACTATACACTGACGCTCGCTCGATCGTACTGGCGCGAAAAAATTCGACATAGGTCCAACGCCGAGAGCGCTCCGCGCAGTACTGAGTTCGGACGGCCAGCGCATCGCATTTTGTAGTAATTTTGCAGTTATATTAATGTTATTATCAAAATAGGATAATAAATGAATGGTTTAAAATTATAAAATCTTCATTCCTCATGATGTAACAATTATTTTGGTATATATTTTGCCTAATTGTGTTGTCGTAGAAAGGAGAAATTCACAGTTAACTTAAAGCGATTTTCGAAGATTTTTGCTTTAGGACTAGATGTTTTTTTATATATAAAACCAAAGATATTTAAAAATCCCAGGCCGCTAAGAACTATACGACTATATAAGAGATAACATTCTATTTTTTTTATTTAATTTGCTCAGAACAGTAGTTCAATCCAGGAGCTTAAAAATGTGCCTTCGCGCATTTTATGAAAATCTTTCTCTGCAATTTTGGGTTCAATTAAAAAGTTAAGCAAAATTTCGAAAAAGCAAGGCCGCTACAAACTATTCCAATAGATACTCTACACTATTTAATAAGTCATTATTGTTAATGTATTTTTGTTTCTGAGATCGATAACGCCAAAGTTGGCCATTTTATGCAAAAATCACAGTCGAGATGTCATAGGACTCTTAATAAACTTTGCAAAACATAAATATTTAGATAAAGATATTAACTAATCTCAAAGTCTAGACAGTAGCGAATTTCAATTTTGCAGGCGTGTATAGGGTGGAGGCACCAAATATCGGCCCCCTCAACTTTTTTTGACCTTTCACTGCCTATAATTTTTACATTAATAACTTTTACTTTCTTTTAACTACTTTTTTAGGTAAAGGGATAATGAAACTCCATTATTATATTCGCAAAATAACGAATTCTTTGTTAGATTTGAATATATAGATGTTTGTTTCCAAACTTGCCGATTTTCCCTAATATCGGCCTTTAGCACCCAAATATCCGCCGCCTATAACCCTAATATCGGCATACCTTTTCAAAGGGAAAAAGTTTGTTCAAAAAGTACAAAAGCAAAAAAATAAAACGTTTATGTATTTTCAAACCATATTTTATTTGACTCTATAATAAATTAGTCTTAAATGTATCAAAAATATAAAAGTAATTAACGATTTTTTTTTATATATTTCCTATGCCAGCACTTGAACACAAAGTAGCCTGATGTTAAACATCTATGCGGTCTACGATGGAGCGCGCTTGCTTAGGAAAGGCCTGTAAATTCTGGCCATGAAGAGCACCAAGATATAATGGTCAGGAAAGGAAGACCCAGGTAAAGAGAGACACTTGTGCAGATCGTATTAAAAAGATGAAGCAAACATTTTGGTTCGTGAAGCGCGGCATTTTCACAGTATAAGGATTGGAGTCTCTGACCGAGTCAAGTCGTTCGGTGATGGAACGGAGCTGGTAGAACCAAATCGTACAGCCGAGCAGCACATTCACCAAAGTGGAGCCTGTAAAAGACAAAAGGCAAACAATCTTCCTACGATAATCGAGGCTTTGCAAGTTTTCGACCAAAGCATCATCGCCAAAAAGCCTCTTCGCATGCCGCTCAATAGAGTCCAAGGCAGCCAGCTGGCATCGAACAGAACTATCCCAAACACGGTAGCAATACTCAATGCAGGAACGGACTTGAGCTCTGTAAAGGTTATGGAGCTGTTTCGCAATCGAGTAGTGTATGATTTGGAAAGGATGCCAATCTTTTTAGAAGCAGTTACTGCTACGGACTTTAAATAGCTCCCGAAGTTAAGGTTGACTAAGAGCTGTAGTCGGTCAGATAGAAAACGGATACGCCACGAAAAGTGGTAGCCAGCCCAAAACCACTCTTTTTTTTGTGGAAAATATACAAGCCTGCGTTTTGGTGGGGTTGAGTCTGAGACAATTTGAAGGGTCTGATTCAATTTGTCCACCATCTTAGATCCTAAAGCATCAGTTTCACCTCTACTTGCACGTGTATTAGACAAGTACCCCTCGACTATCGTGCTATCATAATTATCATTGGCATACCCCAGAATCCCAGAAGTAGCTAGAAATAATTGATGTGCAGTAGAAAGAGTATAGCCTAAAGCACAGATCACTGAGGGACGCCAGCATTTATTTCAAGTGAGTCGGTGGTGTGCCCGTCATGAATTACTCTTGCGACGTCCAGACAGAAAATCCATGATTCAGGCAACAGCAGTGGGGATCCCATAGGTGGGAAATTTACCAAAAACATTACCTATGGTAAAGTTATCTTCAGACAGTGATGGCAATATATTTTTAAGTGTAATATACATTAAGTGTAACCATTTAGGGGATATGTCAACATCCAATATTTTTGTCTTCTTCTTCTTCGACATCACTCATCAACTCTTTCTCATAGCTGGCGCACAAAGAATATGAGGTGGCCGACATTAGGATCTCTAATTACGATGGACAAATCTCAATATCGACCACTCGGCCGATATTGGGATTAGTCGATAATACTGATCCCTAATATCGGCCACGCAATTTTTTTATAAAAAAAATAAACAAATTTTCAAATATACTACCTAAACGGTACCTTGACTCTTTATCTTTAAGAAGAAATAAAATAAAATAACTTTGGTATGTTTATTTCAATTTAAATACTTTCCAACGCAATGCGTCGATCCAGGAATTTGACTTGAAAATGCCGCCAAAAGACGCTAATCCGTACCTCCCGCACTGTTTTGCCTATCATTCGTTCAAATTTTGAGATATTCATAAAAAACTACGGGAGGATAAGCGTAAGGGTATACTGCTGCTATTTGCATAAAAATAATTATAATTTAAGGAATTTTTTTTAAGTTATGGTGCATTTTCTCTAGACGGCCGATATTAGGAGGGGGCCGATATAAGGAGCCTCCACCCTACTCCGAAGTGGATTTTAACAATCAATTTCGGAGAATACGGCCAGTTTGTGCGTGTTCTGAAAATTGAATATGATCGCTTGGAAATGAAACGCGATTTTCGTCCGCGTTAGTCATCCGTGAGGGTTTCCTAGGATCCGCGTGTAGGAGTGTCAAAGGCAACTTCGCGATGTTATCGACGACAGATGTAGGCAGCATTGTTGCGGAGCAACGGCCGGAAGCCGCACTGCCGCTGTATCGATTCCCGCTCATCTGCGTTGCGGCGCATGAAGAATTACTTTGAACTGTATGTAGGGAATTAGATCTTGAATGCAATGTATAAGAGTCGTGTGCTCTAGTCGCAACGTATTGAGTTCTTCGGAACTCCTTGAAAGCTCTTTTGGAAATAGGTACACTTTAGAAGTTGAGAATACTTTTTGAAGGTTCTAAACCTTTTTTTGGTTACACAGGGGTTGGAAAATAGGCAGGAAATCAAAGTAAGGAAACAAAAATATTTACTTATTTGCTTCTTACGGTTTATCACATAAACACTAGAAATAAAATAGTGCTTATGTGCAATTCCCTATTACTTACTTGATTTTTTCCTCTTTAATAACCGGGGAGGTTTAACTACATGTAGTTGGAATAATCTTCAATAATATGTGCTTGGGAGGCTTGGGTGACCATTACGAAATTACTTGGTTGATGAGATGTACTTACGAGATAAGTACTGGCTGTTTGAGTAGCTTTGCGCTGTCCAGGCATCTTAGCGATGAATGGAAAGGCAATTAAATTGATAACTCGAATACAAGTTCACTAAGTCTAATCTGTAAAACTGTCTCAAAGTAGAGGATGATCAATTGACAACTAAGGTTATTGACCCCGGTAGAATTGATTAAAAATCGGAATGCACCAAAAAAATGTATTCTAACTTCAGACAGAGTGGTCGTGTTAGAATACTTCTTCTATCTTTCTTTCTCTACTTTCTCTCTCTCTCTATCTCTCTTCTCTCTCTTTGAAATTATCGGCATTGCATCACGAATATCGCGATCATACCAAATGCATGTTACCTAAGAAAGTTGGTGAATTATAGCATGCATAGATCTCTGTCTTTAAATTGTTTACCTCTTCACGGTTTAGTAAGGACAATTGGTAGCCCAGGGAAAGACAAAATAAAATCTAGTATATTTCGGAAAACGGTCAAAGAGAATCGCTATGTAGCCTTTCTCTGGCAGACCCAATCCCACGTAAAGTCGTAGGTGTACGTACATAAAAATAAACCCTTTAATAGCTTGTAAGCTAAGAGTACATCCATTTCGGCGTTGAAATAGCCTGCTGAGCTTGTAGGCTTTGGCGAACAGGCGCAATTAAAATCGTCCGCTCCAACGGTTCGTAGCGATGCCTATCTCACCGAGCCGTGTTGACAGATTAAAATTAGCACCGGCGTTCGATTTATTAATTGATAATGCTGCTGGTTTTACTCGCTGGCTGTGAAAGTGGTGTTGAAAAAGTTTAAGCAACAATCAGACAGAATGCACGAAATATTGTAACTTGTAAGAGGACTAGTGTTCCCTTGAAAGTGGAAGATCTTTCTCCAAGCTACTCGTAGATCGACTGTGCTCGGGGTCCTAGGTCTGATGTACCATCTTTGGCGCTCTATAGGCTGATTGGAGACCATTACTTCGCTTGCGTGATGCAGGATTTCATACTAATTCGTATTCGTAGGTCAGCGCCTTCTGTCATCAGTTTGTAGAACTGTTTGTGGTCAACAACACATCAGACTACCCTAATCTGTCAAATTTTTACAACCAATTCTCAGCTTTATTCACTTAGGTACAGTCAACAGCACATCACGGTATACACTTGCAGTTCGATAATAGCGCTTATGCCCCCGACATAAGAGCGGTACAAAGTCCAAAGTGTTACGTCTGACGTGCTTTTGACTGTACCATAGAGTTCTTTTTCAATTGAAATTTTTTGACAGATTGGGGTAGGTTGATCTGCTGCCGTCCGTACTTGACGTTTCATGATCAAGTTAGAAGACGCCTTCTCGCAAAATCAAACTTCAGCGCGAATTCTTTGGGCTAATGTGTACCTAATTGCACGATTAGCCAAAATAGTTTATACCGATTGTCCGATAGATTAGATTAGATACATCGTTGTAACCACAAAGTTGTATCGTACCGTAATAAAAACCCAATATCCATTAGCGTATAATAAAAACGTACGATAGTTTTCCCCGGACGCAATCCCGATCGCCGGAACAAACGGAATTGAATTACATACCGCTTTCATGGCTTTTACGGTTCGGTTTTATTATTGATCTGTGGTTTGTTGACCACAGCTACTCCCCTGCGCGTTTAAACTGTGGTAATGGCATTGGTCTAAATCATTTGAATTATATAAAACGCTAGTTAAGCTAGTAGGATTGGTGGCCTGGTATTTGAGAACACACATAGGCTCTACTTTTTCTATACAAGTTACATAGTTACTCCATGTCAGAGTACTCAGCCTAATGACCATCACGAAGATTTTTGAAGTCGACGACGAGAGACGTTTAGTCAGATTGGGGTAGGTAGATGTGCTGTTTATTTTACTATGGGTGCCAAACAACGGATAAATAGTAATATTTAATTAAATGAGTACTAAATACACTTTTATATATTCATTACTAGCTGTCGCCCTCGCGGTTTCACCCGCGCGTAATTTCCTTTTTCAACTACCCCTCTTCCCCCCACTTTTCCGGGATAAAAAGTATCCTATGTCCGTCTCCTGGTTCTATAAGCTACCTCTTCACCAATTTTTAGCCAAATCGGTTCATCCATTCTTGAGTTATAAATAGTGTAACTAACACTTTATTTAGTAAAAAAAATATCAGCGTTTTACAAACAGACATAAGTTAATGTATAGGTTTATAGTTTGTTGACCATAGATTTCCCCCACGGAATTAACCGTGGTAATGATGTCCATGCGTGTCCGAAAAGGGTCCGTAAATAAACATAAAGACACACACCCTTCTTTAATCGAAAATACACTAAACTAAAAGATTATACAACTGGACACGCATATTTTCTTCCATATAAATATTGATGGGGCGCCCGTGAAAGTGCATTTTTGTGTATGTCTATTAACTACTGTTTACCCCTGGATTTTCCTTGCGTGAGTAAAGTACATTTCATTGTTATGGCCTAAAGTGTAGGCACTAAAACCCGTCTGTGATGCGACGGCCAGTCTTTTAATTTCGTGTCTATTAACAGTATGATTACTTAAATCCATCCACTCGGTTTAATCCACCCTCGTTTTTATTAGTTTATTATGAAGGCGCTTTTTATTTTCAACGGTTTAATTTTGTATTGCCTTTTCTAATCTAAATCGTAGAAATGGCAATCATTACGGTGCTTAATGCGAGTACCTAGATAGGTACCTAGGTAGTTTTGTTTAAAATTTTGTACGCTCTTCAAATCTTCATAACTTTATTGTCATGATGAATTGGAGAGGCTGATGATGATTTTGAATTAAACAGCACTTTTATGATGAAACAAGTTATATATTTTATCAACGTGTACAGCCAGTTACAGTATGAACGAAGCAGAGAGCGGAAATTATACAAAAATACAGTAATGCCAACATTGACAACTGAATGACATTTCATTCTTTTCATGTTAGCCAACTTAAATATTATGCATATAAACATTGCCATACTAATAACACCCCTTCTCAATGTTTATGCCTTTTAAAAAATATTAATTTAAATTACAACAATATAATATGACTGAAAACATTACCAGTTAAACAACTCTACCTTAGCTTACAATTTTACATTACACTGTGTTAAAAGCTTAATTAATGACTCCTTACTTAGTGACTTTGTTAGCATGTCTGCCAATTGTTCACAAGTACTTATGTACTGAATATCAATTTTATTATTTTGAATTAAATCCTTGATAAAGTGATATCTAATATCAATATGTTTAAGACGTTTGACTGAGTCTGTACTTGCATTTAAAATAGCTGACTGATTGTCACAATACAACTTAACTGGGCTATCATTTTGAACATCAAAATCATTTAATAAATTAACAAGAAGGCATGCTTCACTTGCTGCCATACTCATAGAAACATATTCAGCTTCAGTAGAAGACAAGCTTACAGAAGATTGCTTCTTTGAACACCACATAATTAAACAATTTGCAAAAGTGAACAAATAGCCAGATGTGGACTTTCTGTCCCTCTGGTCACCTCCCCAATCAGCATCACAGTAGCCTTGCAATGCACTATCATTACATTTATAAACAACTTTATAATCTAGAGTATGCTTCACATAGCGCAATACTCTCTTAAGTGCACTAAGTAATGCACTATTGGCACATTTCTGATACCTACTTAGTAATGAAACTGCAAAACACAGATCAGGCCTAGTGCCTGAGACAGCATACATGAGGCATCCAATAATTTGCCTACAGATTCCTTCAATGTCCTTATTATCACAATTACTAGTATTTATATCAAATATTTTAGTATTAAAGTTTATATCCAAGGGTGTCAACATGGGCTTGCAATTTTCCATATGAAATCTTTTTAGTACATTTTCTAAATAATTCCTTTGTGATAATGTAGTTATACCTTTTTCTAAATCTTGTTTTACATTTATTCCTAAAAAATCTGAAATTAACCCTAAATCTTTTATTTTAAATTCTTTGTTTAATATTGTTTTTAGGTTAGTGACCTCATTGTTATTAGTTCCAAAAATTAGCAAATCATCGACATATATTAATACAAATGTTTTATCTTTACCACTATACTTTTTATACAAGCATGGATCACATTTAGATCTTATAAAGCCTTCTCGGGTTAATACAGAATTAACTTTAATATTCCATGATTTAGGAGAACTTTTCAATCCGTACAATGACTTATTTAACCTTACAATATTATTATCTCCTGAGTAGGCCCCTTCTGGTAACCTTACATATACATTTTCTTTAATATCACCATATAGAAAAGCTCCCGTGACATCCATTTGGTATATAGGTAAGTTATATTTTGTTGCAATTATTACACATAACCTAAAAGTTGTTAACTTAGCAACTGGGGCATAAATGTCACTTAAGTTTATTATATCTTGTTGCTCGAACCCCCTAGCAACAAGCCTAGCCTTATACTCTTTGACATTATTTACATTTTTAATCTTAAAGACCCATTTGCTACTTATAGGCTTTACACTTACAGGTAATTCACAAAATTCCCATGTGTTATTGTCACTTAGAGTCTCAAGTTCCCTAGCAATAGCTGCACTCCACTTACCGGCATCACTCCGGCTCATGGCATCACCATATGTGATGGGATCACACTCACTTTGGTCCAGCTGCACAGGATTACACTTGTAGAACACTGTTTGTTTACGCTCACGCGTAGACCTTTCCCTTTCTATGGGTGAACCAATTTCTTCTAATTGTTGTTCTTCATCACTGCATGGCAAGTAGTCGCTGTCATTTTCCGAGTTATCTTCCAATATACTACTCGTGTGGGTTGTCTCGTTGTGGTCAAGGATTGGTATCTCATTAATATCTGTCTCGGGACTATTCTCTTGTACTGTCTCCTCTTCAAGGTTTAAGGACACTACAGTTTCCCCTTCACCTTTCTTTACTTGATGTTTTTCCTTCTCTTCTTGCTGTAAGAATACAATATCCCTTTTTGTTTCCACCACATTCTTCTCAGGATAGTAGATACGGTAACCTTTCACATCCTCCTCATATCCGACCATCAATCCCTTCTCTCCTTTCGGATCCCACTTAAGTCTCTTTTCCTTTGGAATGTGTACATATACTTCTGTACCAAAGGCTTTTAACTCATGGATATTATATGTTTTCCCAGTCCATACCTCAAATGGAGATCGCCCATCCTCATGGCTCTTCCCAGTCCTGTTCAACACGTACACTGCTGTATTTATAGCTTCGGCCCATAATTTCTTTGGTAAATTTCTCTCATGTATCATTGTCCTGGCCGCTTCCACCAATGTTCTATTTTCTCTCTCCGCCTTTCCATTTTGTTCTGGTGTGTATGGTACTGTGGTTTGGTGTGTTATTCCACGTTTTGCAAACATTTCCTTCACGTACCTGTTCACAAACTCCAGGCCGTTATCACTTCTGAATGTCTTCACCTTGTTTCCAGTATTATTCTCAGCCTTATTTATAAAATCCTCAATTATATACTTGATCTTATCTTTTGTTTCCACAAAGTACACACTTCTGAAGTTCGAATAGTCATCTTTCAGCACAACGAAATACCTTGACCCACCAACTGACGGTTCCTCCATAGGACCGCAGGTATCAACATGAATTAATTCACATGTTCTGGTACTCTTGTGTTCGCTTCTATTGAATGGCAATCTGTGTATTTTCCCAACCAAGCAATTCTCACACACCGGGTTGGATGTTTGTCTAACCTCAATGTTGTTTTTCCGCAAGATGTCTTTTACATAGGAGAAGTTTTGATGCGCCAATCTTTTGTGCCACTCGTTTAGGTCGTTCGACACTAATTCTGCAGTACTCGCAATTTCACAATTATTATTGAAGCGTAGATCCAAATAAAATGAATTTCCAATTCTTTCCGCAACCGCACAAATTTTATTTGACTTGAAAAATTTGCATGAGCTGTCATCTGTCACCATGACATAACCTTTGTCTGTGGCGCGATTTACCGAGAACAAGTTCGTTTTAAGTTCGGGGACATACAATACGTTGTCTATTACTGTTTCAATCCATTCACTTCCGTTTGATACTTGCACTGCCATCTGTCCATAACCAAGCGCATTTATCACTGCTCCATTTCCGATGATTACAGGCTTTGGCGAAGTATTTGAAAATGATTCAAATAATGCACGATCCCGGCACATATGTTCGCTAGCACCAGAATCCACTAGCCACCTTGATTTTTGTAGTTGATGCGACAGATTTGACACGACAAACGCGTTACGAATACTATTAGTTTTATTTTCACTAGACATTCTTTGTTTTCGAAAACGGCACTGTGCTTTATAATGTCCGAACTTCCCGCAATAGAAACAGTTATTATTATTACTCACGTTCACTTCACTATTAGATTTATTGTTATTGTTACTTTTACTGCCGGTTTGATAATGTCCACTTTTACTAAATTTGAAACCTTTTGTTTGTCCTTTATTTTTCACAAAGAATGCAGAAGTTGTAGCTTGCTGTGCTCCTTCGTTCTTCTCTTTTACTCGCTCTTCTTCAATCAGTAGTCTGGCTACTAGATTATCAAATGTTTGTTTTTCTTCAGGCGCCGACTCCCATGCAGAAACGAAATGTTTATATTCGTCTGGTAACGACATTAATACTTTCGTGATTACGAATTTATTTGAAATTTCTTCACCCATCTGTTTCAATTGGTTTTGTAGTTCTTGTATCTTAGATAGGAAAATAGACATGTCGGTACCTCTTTCAAATTTATATTGAAAGAATCTTTGCTGTATGATGTGCACACTAGTCTCAGTTTTCTGTTCATATACGCTGTGAAGTTTTCGCCACATCTCGGCAGAACTCGTACATGTAATAATATGTAGCATCACCTCTTCAGACATTCGTGTTACCAGTAACGTTTGCGCTTTGGCATCTTTAGATTCCCATGCAGGTATCTCACTGGCTTCTTCGGGCTTCACCTGTTTTCCCTCCACGATGTTTAACCACCCAAGGCCTCTCAACTGTACTGTGGTCTGGAATTTCCATATATTCCAATTTCTGGCTCCTTCTAACTTGATCACATTGACGTTGTTGTTATTTGCCTCCATCCTGACCTTGTCCTCTTCCAACTATGAACAAGTATTACTTCTCGACGATGTTTTGCAGTACCCGAGCCCGAGCACCACGCCGCGTGAATAACCTCACTTTTTCCTTCTCGACGATTTTGACTTTTGATTTTTACTAACGTCAATCTATGTGCTGTTATATGTGCCTGGGCATGGCCTGGGCCCATAACCTGATGATGATTTTGAATTAAACAGCACTTTTATGATGAAACAAGTTATATATTTTATCAACGTGTACAGCCAGTTACAGTATGAACGAAGCAGAGAGCGGAAATTATACAAAAATACAGTAATGCCAACATTGACAACTGAATGACATTTCATTCTTTTCATGTTAGCCAACTTAAATATTATGCATATAAACATTGCCATACTAATAACAGAGGCCATGATAAATATTAATGAAATATTGTTTTGCAATCAAAATATTTCGATGAAAGACACTCTTCATAAAGGCGATTTGCTCAGAAATAACCGTGAAGTGCACAGGACCGGAACAGCTGGCGTGAAAGAGAGGAGGCTTAATAATACCCAACAGTGGGTGGACACGGGCTGAATAGATAGATATAGATAGAACAGTGAAGTCAAGTTTATCGTCGGTTTCGGTCTCTCAAATTCTCAAAGGATTCTCAAATTAAAATATTAAGGTTCCATGTTCTGTGAATGCTCATCTTAATAAATTTTGTTGTTGTTACAGGGTGCCGAATGCCCCGAAGAGCTGCATCGCCGAGATCTTCAGCTCTGACACGACGGACGGCAGCCCGGTCAAGAATGGCGCCGCGAGGCCGCGCGTGGTGCGCGACACGCCCACCCGCCCGCGGGACACGCACTCCAGGCTCTTCGGACAGATCAACTCCAAGGTATGTACCAACCAAATCTAGCTAACGGACACTGGATGTATCAGCGACGTGCGCAATTGCTCGAGTCTTTACACGACGAGCTGCATCGTCGAGATATTCAGATTGTCAGAGTTGAATATCTCGACGGAGGACACGTCCCACTACCCACTAAATTCTACCGGTTTCCCCTTTACACGCAAAGTGGAACTAGCCTATGCATGTCTTGTGGAAAAGAGGGAGGCAAACAAACAGTTGATAATAAATGACACTACCGCCCATGGACATCTGCGATTAGGGTCTCGGATGAGGACGAAGGAAGATTGGGGCAGTACTTCCCCAGTCAAGCCGGCCCATTCGTCCATTCATTTTGACTTCTTAACCAGTACTGTTTAAATCGGTCGATCTTTCAACTGATATTTTTTTATCGCCAGCAATGATTTGTCCAATTTGTTAAAATAATTGTGAAAACGAAAACCCCTGAATATTATGATTTTTTATCTATTCCGGAAGAATTTAACCAAAAAGCCATTAAAATAGATCAAATTTTCAAATGTAACCTCAACTGATTCCAGGGCACCAACTCCGTCGCTCCAATGGTGACGGACACGATCCGCAGCCACATCCAGTTCGGCGAGGGCGAGATGAACGGCGGCAGCCCCTCGCACTCGCCGTCCAAGATGGCGAACGGCAGCGCCACCTCCACCCCCAGCCGAGGTGAGACGGGCCACGCCGAACACTGTGAGTCGATTCTGATGTAGGCACGATGCACGATGCACGAGGTGGCGGCGATGGCGTTGCGTTGGATGGGTACCACCATTGATACTGGCGCTAGTCTTAAGTTGATTTTCGTTCCACACATCTTAGGGATAGATATAGGCTAGGGAGCACTTCCAGTACAATTGAAATCATAGAGAATCGCAGAAGCCTATCAATATTTGATACTGGCAGCACTAGTCGGCAGTTGATTTTCGTTCCACTATTATCTTAGGGATGTAGGCTAGGGGGCACTACCAGTACATTTGAAATCATAGGCTCGAAGATCACAGGAGCCTTAAATACTGGCAACCTTCGATCATTAATTAGTGATCGATGCTGGCAACAGTAGTCGAAAGTTCAAAACGTCTTACGGAGGACAGGGAGCGTACGTACAGTATGTCAGCTCATTGCGCAGTCCCATAATTACTCACTGGCGGTTAATCAAGGTGGAACGTTTATCTGAAGTTGAAATAACACCAATCTGATTTTGACTTATTATTGGAACTTAATTTAAGTATTACGTTTTTAATTTAAAGAAAATTCCTGGTTAAGTATCCCTCAATGGAATATGCCGCAGTGCTTAGGTGCTATCAGGTAGACTGTCTGGTGCCTGTCGGCCAACTAATCTAGCTTAAAGAAAAAAATGTTATTAATAAAATTTCACAAAGCAATACCGTTTATAGATTCTGAATGATCTACAATTTCTTGGAACGCTCAGTCATTTACCTACCTCGGCTGTGATCGAGTGGATAAACCCATCCAACATCCGAACCATCTGTGAAAGCAGTACTTAACAATGTACCACTGTTCTCATTGCACTTGCGAGTTCTGCGAAACACGCCAACCATGACCGCACTCTCTTCAGTAATACGGCACTTGTGCACGATAGGGTATGCTTCAGTTTCTAATAAGCTAAAGCACTTCTCGTATTTCACCTATCATACCTGTCATATAAGATTTTAATGAACAAATCATACTTACAGTTACATCGTAATAAGCTAACGACCATTCATAAAAATGCCATGTGTATTCTTCAACTCAAGATATCAAAATAGCAGTGCTTTGCTTGGATTGAAGCATGATTCCACAACAACGTAATTAACTAAGTAAACACTTACATAGACGTATTATTAACAATGGTTTGACATTACAACAATAACGATTGTCAATGATTGTGAATGCAAATAACACTTCACTTCTGTATTATTGTAAGGTAGAAATGAAAGTACTTTGTTGAATAATATGTATTGTAAGATCTGGGTCAAAGTTTCAATTGTAAATGGAAACACCGAATCGAATTTGTCGCGGAAACGTTGACCCGGGCAGTAAGAACGAATGAAAACCGTTTATTCTGTAAATGGTCAGCGTCGTACTCACCGCCGAAGAGGAATCCCGTGACCGGCGACGGAGTCATGCTGCCGCCGCAGCGCCGCCGCCACCCGGCCGCCAGCCTGCGAGGTGCCGACCCCGACCCCCACGATCCCACCGACTCCTACGACCTGCTCGAACCCCAGCCCACTCACAGATACTACACCCAACACTGGCCCCCGAAACCGGCCGAGTACTACGTCGAATCCACCTCCAAACGGGCCCCGCGACCCAGACTCACCCCTTACACCCTAATCGGCCTTGAAACTGATAACCCCGACATGATACATCCCACAATCGACCCCGATTCTTTGTCTCCGCAACTAGTTCTCGATAGGCACTGGCCTCCCTTCCCCGCTCAGCATTACCTTGAACCAAAGGAGCATAAGATACCCTACCATCCGTTACCGCCTTACGCGTTTGTCGGCATGACGTCAGTTCTCGGTGATAGACCAAAACCAGACTACAAGTATAGTCCCATACCGACCTTGGATGCACCGGTCGACCCTTTCCTTATAGCAAATGTAGACCCACCTCCGACACTCTTCAAGTACGAACGAGATGGCCCAATCCCTGATGTGACTCCGCTCCATACAAATGTTATACCTGGCCCGCACACGCTGACTGGCTTCCCTCCTATATTCCACAAACACGTCCCAGGCTACCTGTTTGATCTGAGTCGGCATGCAGAGGACTTCGCGCCTAAGACGTACTATGTAGACTATGTTCGCCGAAGAGAGATGGGTGGGTGTTCAACTTAGACTGAAGGAATGCCGTGGCACATCGGATGTGATCGTTGCATTCGTCGAATGTTCTGGAACTTCTGAAGACACTTCGGAAGAAGTCGCGTCATTCTAACTACCCTCGCGAATGCAATGCTCACATTTTGATGGCCAAAATTGCACCAACTGATGAAATATCATTTACATTGGATATAACATCAGATTTTAAGCTTTTGCAAAGTGTACATAGGTTTCTTTTGCTATTAAAAATCTACATAAAGATTCCTTCAAGTTTTAAATTGAGCACTCATTGTCCTTTTTATCATTTGCTGCTTTCTTTTAGGTACAAGATCTAGAACTATAGTCATAGAAACTATTTCTATTAGGTTAAGTTATTTCAATTTATGTAACTGCTTGTTGTGTCGTATCGTAAGTGATCTTGTTTCCTGTATATTGTGGTAAACAATTGTTAATTTGTATTGGTGTATATTTTCTCGCCTATTAAGTAAACGAGTGTTTATACTATCGCACGCATCTTCTCTGTCAAATGGTTTCAATGTCAGCTTCTTCAACTAATCTAAGTAGTTAGATGTTTAAATTTGTAAGGTTACTAGTACTAATGATTGTAACTTTAGTAGTAGGTAAAGATATCTTTTAAATATTTATTAGGTTGACAAAATTTTTCAATACTTCGCCTGTCACCGAGAACCATTAGTGAGCATGATAGGTCGTCATTACCATTTTTTCCTCTCTGTAGTACAGATGGCAAGAGATATTTAGTTGAGATCAAAAGGTGTCATCAAAGCACTTTCTCATTAACTATTTTTAACAATAATAATGTAGGTACTTATAGTTTTTGGATATATACTCCAATTGACTAGTAAATCTCCCATGTTCCAATTTTTTCGATTGTATTATAACTTCCGCCATTATTTCATTTTTTTTTGTGATAGAAAGTGCTCCGATGGCGCCACTCGCCATCTCCATTCTCGTAGACTTGATGACTAGGCATTTCGATACTTATTTCAACAGTGTGATAATTAGATTTTCCAACATTTTCAGAAGGCAACCCGATCACCGGTGACGGCTACAAGTCGATGAACGGGCAGATTAACACGGTGACGTCAGTGAACGGCACGAGCCACTTGATCCACCATAGCCGCGTGCCGCCCGGCGGGTACTCATCCGGCCTCTGGTAGGCCTCCCACCCCCCACCACCGCCCGCAGTCTACCTAACACGCGGCGAGCGACCATCCGCTCAGTCGCCGTCTAACCTTCGGCAAGAACACATCGGTAATAATTCAAAATTATAATAATTTTGAAGTATTAGCGATGTTTAACTAAAAATTTGCATTTATTTCAACTACCATTTTGTTAATCGACTAAATTTCGCGTAGCATCGTTAAATTATAGTAACGCAACGTGCACCATCAATTTCAACGTCCACTAAAACAGAAGGGTATATGTTGTTAATTAAAATCCTTAGCCTATCCCAGTAACAGTTTATTCGAATAATTTTAGAATAGAATTATAGATATTTTTGTAATAGTAATATTTCGATAATTATTGTAAAGACGATAGATTTTCGTTTTGTTGCTCATGGGAATCTTATATTATTTAAAGTACCGATTCGACGCTGAAAAATGGTGGAGCGTCGTAAATATTGTTTAAGATTTCCACGACCAACGCAATTAATTTAAGAACTCGATAAATTGTACTCTTTCACATTTAAAATATGTTAACGCATTGATATTGAGAATTAGGAGTGAGGAAGCGTATCAGCAATATACCAAAACGAATAGTGCCTTGATTGGTGATGAATTGAAATTCTTTAAGAATCGATAAACGTCTGATTGACTTTACATCTTGTAGGAAAGTGATTATATTATCTATATATTTCACAGTATAGAAATAGTAATCATGTGGCACTGGCTATTTGATACATTAAATTAATAACATTTTAATAATAATAATCGACAGTATTTAAGTATATTTTTCTCGTTTGTTGAATTTCATTGACGTATTTAAATAGAAGTTTTATAGAAATGCATTTATTTTGTCTTTTTTATACAAGTTTATTATTTTTTTTAGTTTATTTTCTACTCGTTTAGGATAAAAGTGTAAAAATGGATTTGAATTTTGGTAGATTATCTGTTAACATATGGGTGATTGTATCGGACCATAGCGTGTTAGATTATATTGTATAAGTGATGACATTTCTATGTAGAATGTAACATTCGTTAGAATTACCATATCAACTTTGTAAAAACGTTTTAATACTTCCTAACATGGAATCGCGTAATCACAGGCCTAAATGTAACAAAACTGTTAATAGATAATAATCCATTATTTCAAAATAAAGGTTTTTTATTAAATGTTGTTATTATTTTAATCGAATAGATATCAAAGAATTTCATTAATTTTAGTGTTGGTGTTACTGAACCTCTGTTGTGAAAACCCTCACAAAAAGGTGTGTAAGTACGTATGAAACATTATTTGAGAAGTGCACAAGTTGCGAAGTGCACCATTTGAGCATGGTGTACCAGTTGCGAAGTGCACCATTTGCGTCAAACCCTTAAACGGGTTTGACGCAAATGGTGCACTTCGCAACTGGTACACCATGCTCAAATGGTGCACTTCTCAACTTGTGCACTTCTCAAATGGTGCATTTCGCAAATGGAGCACTTCTCAAATGATGCTTTTCGCAACTGGTGCACTTCTCAAAATATGGTCCATTTCGCATTCACTTCGCAAAACGTGCAGTTTATTAAGATAAGTGGAGATTTGGATGGGTAGTCTAAAAATGAAAATATATTTGATTTACGCAGAATGTTTTATAAATAATATAATCAACATACATTTTTCAAGTACTAAACAAAAAATGTTAAACACATTCGAATAAATACAAATACAAATAAAAATTCATTTATTAGCATGAAAAGTGGTATAACAGATGTTAGATTTATTTAATTGATCGCACAATTCGCCAGAACCTGGCATGCAAAAGTTCTGCTTACACTTATTAAATTAAATTAAATTACATGATTGATAGAGATGTAAATTACGTTGTATTTATTTTTAGTAATGGTAACCCAACATACATGCGATGCAAAACTAAAAGTTTTTGTACTTAAAAAATGTATGTTTATTATATTATCATCATCATCATCATCATCCCAGCGTGTTCCCGATTGCATCCAGTATGGAGCTCAGGGTCCGCTTCGACTATGATCCTAGGTTTGACAAGCCTGGTTATTACAATGGAGCGATTGCCATCTGACCTCCGTAACCCTTACAAGGGAAACCAGACCTACTTGGAACATAGTCGGGACCAACGGCTTAACGTGCCTTCCGAAGCACGAAATCATCATTCTTTTCAGACATTCAGGTGATTCAAGCCTGCGATGTCCTAACCAAACTGGAAACAATCACACAAAGTGATGTTCCCCGTGGGATTCGAACCCACGACCTCCGGGTATTAGAGCCGAACGCTCTAACCACTGTACCACGGAGGCAGTTGTTTATTATATTATATTATTTATAAAACATTCTGCGTAAAACCAAATATATTTTCATTTTTAGACTACCCATCGAAATCTCCACTTATCTTAATAAACTGCACGTTTTGCGAAGTGCACTGTGAGGTACTTAATGTGTGCGTACATACAAGACGCGGGGAGCGTGTGGGACAATGAAAGACGTATTTACTCGGCTGCGTCGCTAGCACAACTGTTTATTATTTCATACGTGACCATGTACAGACTACAGGCATACACACTGTAACCCTACATGCACCATTTGCCATTTGCGGAGTGCACCAAATGCGAAATGGACCATTTGAGAAGTGCACCAGTTGCGAAAAGCATCATTTGAGAAGTGCTCCATTTGCGAAATGCACCATTTGAGAAGTGCACAAGTTGCGAAGTGCACCATTTGAGCATGGTGTACCAGTTGCGAAGTGCACCATTTGCGTCAAACCCTTCCAAACTACAGCCCGCGCTTTGCTTATGCTGGTTTGTATATCCCGACCAGTAAAATAAAAAACCTCGCCATATTGCGGAAAAATATTGGAACTAATTTCTTCAAGTGGCATCAATCAAATAAAAAAAACCGGCCAAGTGCGAGTCGGACTCGCCCATGAAGGGTTCCGTAACAGCAAGTATCATCATAATATAAAAGTTCTTGTAGTTCTTTGTAAGTTTGATCGACGTTTTTATATTTGAGTTGATTGAATGAGAGGAAAATTGCGGTTTACGATTTATGACGTTTTAAAAAAAAACTAATTACTTGATCTCGTTCGTTTATTCCGACTAGTCCGATTCGTAGTTCGATCATCGAACTGTTCGGACATTTTTTGTCCGAATAGTCCGACTGGAGGATCGAACTATTCGGAAACGCGTTTATTCCGACTAGTCCGATTCGTAGTTCGATCATCGAACTGTTCGGACATTTTTTTTCCGAATAGTTCGACTGGAGGATCGAACTATTATTATTCCAAATATGTAGTACTACTACGAATAAATGGTACAGTCAGAATTATAATGTATTTCTATCTTATATTGGCACACGTATAGTTTATAACCTGAAATAGGGCATAGGCTATAAAATTGCTACGGAAAATGTCTCATTCCCGCGGGAATAACAATTTTGAAACAAATAAATGTCGAGAAAACAAATGAATGTCGGGAAAACATTGTTTATTGATCTGAAGGTAAAAAAACAGGTGCAAGCGATTTTCGACCTTATCGACATTTACCAAAATAACTGATTTTAATGAACTAGCAAAGATAGTCGACAAGAGTTTGCGAAAAAGCAACAAAATTTTAAATGTCAATAAGGTCGAAAATCGCTTGCACCTATTTTTTTTGTTTGTCTATTGATTAAAAGTAAAAAAATAGGTGCAAGCGATTTTCGACCTTATTGACATTTAAAATTTTGTTGCTTTTTCGCAACCGCTTGTCGACCATCTTTGCTAGTTCATTAAAATCAGTTATTTTGGTAAATGTCGATAAGGTCGAAAATCGCTTGCACCTGTTTTTTTACCTTCAGATCAATAAACAATGTTTTCCCGACATTCATTTGTTTTCCCGACATTCATTTGTTTCAAAATTGTTATTCCCGCGGGAATGAGACATTTCCCGTAGCAATTTTATAGCCTATGCCCTATTTCAGGTTATAAACTATACGTGTGCCAATATAAGATAGAAATACATTATAATTCTGACTGTACCATTTATTCGTAGTAGTACTACATATTTGGAATAATAATAGTTCGATCCTCCAGTCGAACTATTCGGAAAAAAAATGTCCGAACAGTTCGATGATCGAACTACGAATCGGACTAGTCGGAATAAACGCGTTTCCGAATAGTTCGATCCTCCAGTCGGACTATTCGGACAAAAAATGTCCGAACAGTTCGATGATCGAACTACGAATCGGACTAGTCGGAATAAACGATCTCGTTCAAACCAATTTTCAATGGAAGTTTGCATGGTAATGTACATCATAACTATTTTTTTAGTTTTATCGTTCTCTTATTTTAGAAGTTAGAGGGGGGGTGACCAACATTTTACCACTTTGGAAGTGTCTCTCGCGCAAACTATTCCGTTTAGAAAAAAATGATATAAGAAAAACCTTATTATCATTTTTAAAGACCTATCTATAGATACACCACACGTAAGGGTTTGAAGAAAAACATTTTTTTGAGTTTCAGTTCTAAGTATTGGAAGCCCCAAAAATTTATAAACTAATTACTTGATCTCGTTCAAACCAATTTTCAATGGAAGTTTGCATAATAATGTACATCATATATTTTTTTTAGATTTATCGTTCTCTTATTTTAGAAGTTACAGGGGGGGGGACCAACATTTTACCACTTGGAAGTGTCTCTCGCGCAAACTATTCAGTTTAGAAAAAAATGATATAAGAAACCTTATTATCATTTTAAAAGACCTATCCATAGATACCCCACACGTAAGGATTGGATGAAAAAAAATATTTTGAGTTTCAGTTCTAAGTATGGAGAGCCCCCAAAATGTATTATTATTTTTCTATTTTTGTATAAAAATCTTAATGCGGTTCTCAGAATACATCTACTTACTAATTTTCAACAGTATAGCTCTTATAGTTTCGGTAAAAAGTGGCTGTGACATACGGACGGACAGACAGACAGACATGACGAATCCATAAGGGTTCCGTTTTTTGCCATTTGGCTACGGAACCCTAACAATAAGATGTCATTTATTCTGTCAAAGAGTGATGTCAATTGTCAACCGTGCCTTGTTACTATTGGATATTGTGAGTTATTTGTGAGTATAACAATAGCAACGAAGTGTTGCTATAAATAACCATAGCCAATGTGGCGCCTCCAGAGCAGGTTTATTTTTCCTGGTCACGCTATATATATAGGTATGAAATGATTGATTTTATTCCAAACTAACAAGCTTAGGGCTGGTTTAATTACTATAATTAGTTACTCAGATAACTAAGATGCTGACTTTTTTGTTTATTTTCAAAAAAGAGAAGACCATCTTTTCCACCTAAGTGGAACAATTCGTCTGTCCTAGCAAGAAAATCAAACACAATTTGAAATTGGTCATAATTAAGATCTATTAACAAATAAATTATATTTACAAAGTAAAAACTTAACGAATTACGATTAAACATTAAACTTGGAAGCATTAACCTTTGAAGTCGTCAATTTCACTGGTAATGTTGACCTCTGGGACCTCTTGTTCGGATCGGCAGCGCGTCTTGTTTCTACTAGGCAGACTGGCCGGGGATTCGATCTCGAACGTGACCGGGCCGTCGTTTTGAATCGATACTTGCATGTATGCCCCAAACTCACCGTCTGGAAACATGAAATAGTCAAATTAAAAATCTTGCAGCGAATAAGACTAGTTCGATGACACATTAGGTTCTATTCGATGAAAAAAAATGTAAATGGCGTAGTAAATAACAATTTCGGAGCAATATTCAGAAAGCGCCATTTAGCCCCAAACTAACCATAGAGCTTTACTATATTCGCTAGTGGAAAATAACAGGTAAAATTTTAATTATTTGCTTAAATATACATTAATATACGCTTTTTAGTAAATTATGAATGGAAACACCCAGACTAATAGATAGATAGATAGATATAATATTTAATCTATTTATTATAATATTATTTAATATGTACATACAGAGATGTTCACGCACACAAATGTTTATACCGTGTGGGGATCGAACTACTACCGTAATAGGGGTTGTGCTGAAATCTCGTTGGGCAAATCTCAAACCTATAAAAATAAATTATGAGATGTCAGTGTTAAAACACTGACATCTCATAATTTATTTGGGCAGAACCGTCGTTTTGCCACGTGTGGTAGAAATGAGTTAACTACTTTTAACCCTTTCCCCGCCACGCTTTTTTCCGAAAATGGTGCCCCACACGCCACGACCATTAAAAAAAAAATTCCAAAAAATTATTAGGTTATACTCAACTCATTCAGGCAAGTAAAAATACGTTTCTTGATCATGTTTTTTTGTCTGATATATCAGACATTGGCGTGGTGGGCACGAAAATGGTTTGTCTGATATATCAGACATTGGCGTGGAAAAGGTTAAAAGCATAATGTGATTTGGTGCAGCCTGATGTGGTTCAACATGAACTAAACATTATCTGTAACAAACCTTTGATTTTCTCTGGCTGATAGGCATCTCTTAACATTTGAAGAAACTTCTCATAAAATTCTTTTGATCTGTCTGCAGACATAGCATTGTGGAAGTCTGGACGATTTCCCTGAAAATTAAGGAGACAGATTGTAAGTTTTTAACCATATATTCACCAATTTAAACCCCATATTCACCAATTAACAACTTTTAAATGTATGTCCACGGTGCTGAGGCTGCATAATGCAAAAGAAACTCGGGCCTTTGGACTACATTTGGCAGGCAGGCATGCAGCCCACCTGATGATAAGCAGCAACTGTGGCCTATTCCATTGACGGACACTTGACCAGGAAGCAATCACTCTAATGTGCTGTCACATAGCCCTTACATGCCTCTGATCTTCGAGCCTTTGATTGCAAGTATATTGGCTCCCACAATAATATTGCTTGAATGTTCTAGATATGTATCTAGAGCTGTTATGGTGGCAGATTTCACCTGTGGTAGCTAACCAGTCAGCCCTGTTCCATGGAGACGGTCAAAAACTAGTACTCAAATATAGGACACTAGAGAATAGAAAGACATACCTTCCAAGTATTATAGAGTGTGAATTGACTAACACACAACAGCTCATAATCCTTATCAACTACAGTCTTCTTCCATTTTGCGTTTGAGTCGTCTTCAAAGAGTTTTACACTAAGGAGTTTGCGTACTCTGAAAAATAATATTTAAGATATCTTAACCCTTTCAACGCCAATGTCTGATATATCAGACAAACCATTTTCGTGCCCACCACGCCAATGTCTGATATATCAGACAAAAAAACATGATTAAGAACGTTGTATTTTTACTTGCCTGAATGAGTTGAGTATAACCTAATAATTTTTTGGATTTTTTTTTTAATGGTCGTGGCGTGTGGGGCACCATTTTCGGAAAAAAGCGTGGCGGGGAAAGGGTTAATTATATGATCATTTACATGTACCTCTTATGTATATTAACTACAGATAATTTTTTTTTTTGCTATAAATAATAATCTTAAAATATACAAGGCCTTATATTAGACGTTTGTTAAGGCAATAAGTCTATACTTACATATACTCCATATCTTTTACAGTATCACTACTGGTTATACCTATCAATACACACAGTCCCTGTTCAATGCTGCTTATCACTTCTCCATTCACTAAAAAGAAGAAATTAATAAAAATAATGTAAATCATTGTGCATCATTCTAAAAGCTAAAATAAGTGCATTGCAGGCCAGAGGCCTCAATTGTTAAAAATCAAGTTATAGTTACAATGATGGATACTGGCTTATTTTCTATACTTTACAGAAGCAGGTTGGTAATCACAAACACTATCTGTGTCCATAAAAACAGACATAAAGTTAGCTTAACCCGGGAATTGAACCCAGAACTTGAAGCCTGAAGTCTGAGATTATATAAAATAAACTAATTGAAAAGTTGCTTAAATTATTCTCAAAAATGATAAAGTACATTTTAATGTTACATAGCAACTTATACATGAAGATTTAGTTGATTTATAATATTCAATCCAGTATAATGGCTCACGAGCAAGTGGGTGGTGCTGTGTGGCAGGTTATTACATTCGCTCTGAACTGGGTTAGTGAAATGATGTTGTTACATACATCTACCTATCACAGAGTTCATCTTTATTAACTATTTACATATGTGCCAGATTTGGGGACTCGTCGGCCATTCTTTAATTCAACCCTTACAAAGAAATCTGTATGAATTAAGTATTTCAAATAAATGCCTAAATAACATTTCTTGCCTGTTCTCCACGATAGAATATTATGGCAATATTTTATTTTTAGCCAGTGGTTATGTTAGTATAAGATAAAGTTAATGACGATTCTTATGTGCATCTTTAAAACCTACATGACTAGAATGTTTTGATTTTGATAAAAATACAACTTAAATTATACAAATTACAAAATAAATTAAATCTTCAAAAAAAAAACAAATTACAAAATAAATATTACAAATTAAATTATATCTTCAGTATCAGGAAACCCTGAAAAACGTATATGAAAGGCATATTGATTGACCTTTTACTAATAATTAGATTTCAATACTATGTAAACATAACCTCTTTTCAATTTATGTAGTTATAAAAATAAACTTACCGGCCACATTGGCTTTCATGACACGTTGAATTAAGGCTTTCATGGCTCTTAGAAATAAAATAAGATATGTTACTTTTAATTCAGAATAATTATTAAGATTTAATAAAAACACCCATAAAATTCTAGGGACGAAACTCGCCAATTTTGACTTTGAAGCTTGACATTTTACTTTTTAACTGTTCGAACCAGTTCGAACTTTCGAAGATGTGACCACAACATTAAAATTTATTGATTTTCATCTACTTGTGATTTTAAGTTATGGCCAAAAGCAAGCATTTCAAATTAAAACTAAAATAGCAAAAAGTGCAAGGTAGACGCCGCTAGATGGCGCTTATGAACTATAGATGAAAGTTATTCTATTCCAGACTAGATGGCGCTGTTAAAAAGTATATATAAATTATTCTATTCCACACAAGATGGCGCTGTTATTCATGTACTAATTTTAAGGATTTTTTTATACAAGTCAGTTGGCAGACAGACACGCAGCCCACCTGATGGTAAGCGGCCACTGGAAGCGTCACTTAATGTGCTGCCAAACTGTAGGCTCTATCTTCGAGCCTCTGATTTCAAATGTACTGGCTCCCACATTAATATTGCCGGAACACAGCCAGAGCTGATATGGCGGCAGATTTTACCTGGTGGTAGCTAGCCAGTCGGACTCTGTGAAAAAACCCTACCACCAACTAGATCCAAGGCGGGAATCGAACCCACGACCTCCGTGTTTTTATACCCGAGCGGTTTAGCCACTGTTCCACGGAGGAGGCCAAAATACTAATTTAGAGAAGGCAAAAAATACTTGAAATTAATGAAAACATCTCATATAAAGTTGTTACTCAAATCTTAAGATTTCAGATAAAAACACCTAAGCAATCTTGACGTCTACTCTACATTATCGAGTATTTGCTTTTATTATGATATTCATGTAACTTATTCAAAAGAATTTGTTTTTTATCCAATGTTCCTATTTTTATTTTGGAAATGTCTATTCATAGGTTTTTACTGCCTCCGTGGTACAGTGGTTAGAGCGCTGGGCTCTAATACCCGGAGGTCGTGGGTTCGAATCCCGCGGGGAGCATCACTTTGTGTGAATGTTTCCAGTTTGGTTAGGACATTGCAGGCTTCACGGAGTCTGTGGCAGGCTTGAATCACCTGAATGTCTGAAAAGAATGATGATTCCGTGCTTCGGAAGGCACGTTAAGCCGTTGGTCCTGCGCCTGATCTCTCTTCGGTCGTGTCAGACTGCTGTCAAGTGCTGTCCCACCGTGTTATGGGAGTGAGGGAATAGGGAATAGGGAGTGCACCTGTGCTTGCGCACTCACTTGTGCATTAATCCTGCGTAGTTGGCTGATCGTAAAATATTGGCCGCCGTAGCCGAAAACTCGGCTAGGAGGACATTATTATTTAGAACAACTTATTAGGGAGAGGATAAAACAAACAAATTTGGTAAGTAGTATTCAAGAAAGACTAGTTTATTTTCAAAAAGTTTTCTTAACAAGCTAAAACCACAAGGGAAACCTAGAATTTAAAGCGTAGATAGGTACATTAAGCTAAGTATACACAGGGAGCATTGTGCCATAGATAGAACTAAGTCTTTTAAATTTTAATACTTAACAATCTTTTAATAAATTATGCCGATAAATTTCACTCCCATTAAATTAGGTATTATACAGTTCAATATTTGAATGCCTAAATTAAAATAATATTATTAATTTGAACAAACCATTTTATAATGCGAAGACATGCTTTAATTAAAAACTTTAAGTTATTTTTGTGATTAAAGTGTAATTTAGGAAATATATCTGCAATTATTTATTTAATATGGTCTATGAATAAATTCGTTTACCTACTTTCGTTTCCAGCATGTCATACTCATAGAAAAGATAAAAGAACAAAAGAAATACGCTTCTATGCGTAGAAGAAGGATACAACTTCATAAGAAAATTACAAAATCAATACAAAATGAATTAATAACCAACTGTAATACATAATACCTATAATTGTTTGTGATAATTATACCGAAATAATACAAACTACGTAATAATAGTCTCTACGTTTATAAAATGAACACAGTGATTGGTAGATCTGTGCTTTTTTCGACAACTAATTAGATTAAATGCAATGTTTAAAACGGGTTGATTAACACTGTAGTTTCATATAGACTATCATCATAGCTAATCTTTAGTTTTAATATCTTCAAAATAATAAAGACTGAAAGTCTATTTAATTAGACATTTACGTTATTTGTCCTGCTTATTTAATGAAATACTATTTTTGAATTTTAATGATAACAAGGAGATTTATGTACATTTATCTGTTCAAAGGAAATCGCAGTCAATGATAAAGTTTTTTAAAATTTCGAGATACCTATTATCACAATTTAGGTCAACAATGTGCGTTTTTTACCAAAGAACAAAGTTTCTAAATTCAAATCATGTTTTTAAATAATGCTATTCGAAAAGATTAACCATGTGAAGGTGTTTTAACATTAGAAACTTTTTTACATTTACAGTGTGAGAAAATAATGTGTTAACCATTTTTGCCAATCCCATAATGTGCCACCACCTTAATAATCGGAACACAATCATGTTGAACTTCGACTTTACAAGATGGCACCGAATCTTTATGTCCTACGGTCATTGTTTTCGGAATTTGAAAACTATAATAATCAATCTTCATACCGCCGCAACTATAAATTAATACGAATTAACTTAAATCTAAATAATTATAGTCATTCAACTTACTAATAATAGATAAGAGTATTTTTAATCCTTTCAATCGAGTCTTCGTACCATACATTTTAAATAGGGTGTATTAATAATAATGGCAGTGAATTAAATTATAACAGTACTACGTGGCGAAAGGGAAGGAGAAGACTTCAACCATTGGTCAGAACTAGTCACAAGATGTACAGCCAGGGAAAGTTACCTCGTGTCGCAAATGAGTCATCCTGACGCGCAGAGCTATTATGAAATGTATGAAAGTACCATTACCTACTAAGGTTTGAATATAACAACGTAATTTTATTTTAGTACAGATGAAAAGTTTAAAATATGGTAAGAAAAATTTACACCTGTGAGCAAAGCTCTTTTTTGCTTTTTAGTTATGTTTGATTTGCTTTTAATATGGACTATGATAAGCTTCAAAGGCTGTCAGAATCAATGAAGTCTTCCCCTTTTCCAATCAAGTGAACTCATGTGTTTATTGATATAAACTAAAATGAAACTAACCAACTCAGATTAGCATCGGTCCAATAAATATTGTAACTATAACTCATGTGTTAGTCTTACGTGTTAGATTTAGATGGTACGAAGATACATGTCTTATCTTTAGCAGCCTCTTACAATACAACCTCATAATGACTTACTTATGAACATATAAGTATAACCCTATACATTAGCCACAACGTTTTCTCTTAAGACACTGCATTAAATTTTATTTATTGCTGAACAGGGAAAAATTATGAATAGTGTTGCCAGTTCTGACTCACGAGTTATTGGACGTATATTAAAAATCGCATCAGTATATTTTTCATTTATCTGCCGCTTTGTCCCACTTTATTAGGAATCATGTTCACGATTCAGATTGGGCTAATCTAGTTTCTATCCAGGAGTAATCAGTCTTCACATAAAATAAATTGGATCAAAGTCCGCGTGATAATTACAAACTTTTTTTTAAATTTGTTTGTTATAAGATTACTGATACGATTTTCCAAAAAATTATAACTGCGAATTCTCAAAAATTTGGGATTTTCTTCGCAAGCCGGTACACCTGGCAACAATACTCAAGCCTAGAGGGCCCGTGTTTAAAATGACATCATACCGGGACATTCTAAAAGGCTTCGTGGTGCGACTACAACTACATACGTAACTACGAGACAGTCGAGATCTTTGTTAGATTTGTTGTCGTTTATGTACTATGAAAGTTCACTTCTGTCACATTCTTAATACTGTGCCTCTGTGCTACGGCGACATCAACGGGCCCGCGGTGCCACATAGAAAAAAAACCGCACATATCATTCACTCCATATACACTCGATCATACATATACTGAGATTTTTATTTTACTTTGAACAGGCGTTCGCCATTGAAGTCGCACAAGCACAAGGAATACGCGATAGTAGATATATAATATAATTAGCAACTATAAGAGGGCAAAGAATTGGATCCGTGAGCAGCGAACTAGTAGACGAAAAGCTAATATAATAGCGTTACGTTACAAAGTAGATGAGCGCCATCTAGAAGGTAACGCAATTAATATTCAATACTGGCGAGGAATGTCTACCGTCAGCTATGCACGGACAACAGTGGAACCCCGCAACTGCCAATTTCTCAAGAAATCTTGAATCTTTACAACTTAAACACGAAGTTCAAATCGCACTGAGGAATTTTGGCAGTTCACAGAGTAATGTACAGTTGACTGTACAAAGATAGGCGAACTTCACGTACAAATGTGACCAAAACTCACAAGAACAACAAAATTACAGGAACCATAATACTGGAGATTTACGCGTTGGGTTCAATCTTGAGTGGGGGGTTCTGATAGGTCTCTGCGACCTGGAGCTGGAGCCGCTGGGGGACGCCGTAGAGGCGTACGTGCTCCACATACCGCCGCCTGTTCTCGGGGTGTTTCATGATGGAGGCAACGAACTCTGAGGTCTCCTTCTGGAGAGCGATGATCTTTTGCTGGATGAGCCTGTTCTTGTGCATGAGCGCGATGGTCTTGCAGGCCAGCTCGAGGATGACGCGGTTCTGGAGCACCTTGTCGATGGTTGGGGGGCAGGGGGAGGGGACGGACTCGTCGCTGGAGGGCGGGGAGGTGCCGCGCCTCATGCGCTGTAAGCGCCGTGCCTCCCGCATTCTGGTCAAATGGGACCCTGGAAAGATGAGAAGATACTGTTAGACATTGTTAATTATATTCTTGACTAGACAAAACAACAGAACTTTGATTCTGTAGTACCATTTGCATAATGACGTATTGTATAACGCGAGGCACATAAAAACAAAATATTTTGTATAGGCGTTCCACACGGATAGTCCTTCTCTCGTAATTACATTATGACACAATATTATACAACGTGTACAAATAGACTTATCCTAAGGAATACAGCTTGAATGTAACATAATTTCATTACATTCATCCATCCATCCACGAATGCTCGTACTATAACATGATACAAAAAGTAAAAAAAAAACTAAAACTGTCACTCCCCCCAGCGGGTTGTCAAGGCTCTGAAGTATCGTGTTGCTTTAATTAATTAAAAATAGTCAGCCAGTTAAAAGTAAATTATTTAGCAATCGAGGCGCTTGTTTTCATTGTATTTAAATTAATAAATTTAAATAAATTATAGAAGTTGAGTATGTAATCCAATAACCTTTATTTAGCAAAGTCGAGCATGAGTAACTTATGTGGACACAGTTTGCAAGACTGTTTACCCGGACCACACAATGACAGGTGTTTTGGATATATTAAATTTACCTTCTTGGCCCTCCAGAAACTGTGAATGATGGTCTTATTAAGCAGTATGGGATTAATGCTTTCCTTGTATTGTTTGATTAAGTACTTAGTTATTCTAAATGAAGAGTTTTTTAACATTATTTAAAGAATAGAAAATGTCGTTTCTGAGAGAAAGACAAGACTTAAAAGACATTAGAATGTTGCAGCAAAAGTTGCTACTGATTTTATAAGACAACACGTAGTCAAGCGTGTGAAAATAGTCGTTACCACTGTTTTAAAGAATGAATTTGTTTATGGTTCCATTGTGTATATGGAAGGTATTGTGATTTATTCGTGGCCTCATTCACTGATCTCATTGTCGTCATAATATTACGTGATGTTAATATACAAATTTGACTATATTTTAACCTAATGTCTCATAATTATACTATGCTAATGTGCAGACATAAGTCAGTACTAAGTACTGTGTTCATGACGTTTAAGATTAAGTCATTCAAAAAACGAACGAAAGTCGAGTGGTTTGTAATGAATAGCTTTTATTCAACTTGAAAGTTGTAAGTAGAAACTTTATAGACGTTTCTTTTGAAACTTGAAGGTATTTCCTTCTTCGAGTCTTTTGCAGAAGAACATCACAGCTATTATGCTCCTAGATTTTAATTATGGGGTTAGTGATAAATCCAATACCAACATAGTTCGATCGGAAAAATGAAAATCGGTGGAACCTTCATGTTGAACCCATTTGAACCTATTCTGTAAAAAAACCTTGCATTTATAATCTCTTGTGATTGTTTTATCTGAATATTTGCACTAAGTGCGTCAGTGTATAACCGATAAGAAAATAATTGCAGTAACCTTTTCTAACATTCTTATTAAACCTGTGTAAAGCTAAGTCAATAGATTTATTTTGTAAATTTGATTTAGATATAAATTCTTTTGGCGCATTATCCATTAACTTTTATGTAGAGTACGGCGTCTTTATCCCAGATTATTATAAATAAATCAGCATTCAAGGAACAGAATTAAATAAATAAAGTTTTATTAAAGAAAAAGTTCACTGGACTAAATGGATTTGGAGTTTTAGCAGAAATTCTAAAAAGATCGTTCAGCAAATCCTTGAAAAAAAAGACGTAACCGATTTATTTTTATTACTTTGAATTGATTTATTTTTCTATTCAATAATTTACGGTAATCTGCAGAAGATAAAGCTTATCCGTTTTCTTACTCTCACGTGTGTTTTGCATGTAATAGAGGTGAATAAACTAGCTTTGTTTGACTACTGGTGATGAACTCAACTCACTATGATAACAGCATGCTGATACTGAAATTTAGGTTAAGTTGGATTACAATCGTAATAGCGTGGTAACAGACTGATACTTTTGTCTGATTACAGTCTTTGTTCTGTTGTTACTTTCTACCGAGGGCTGTTGTTGGTAAAAATCACATGAAATAAGTCGAACCATGAAAACAAGGCATGGAGCAAGAGAGAAATCGGTAAACATTCGTCATCTACCGACCACGCAAAAAGATGTTTAGCTTTTGCAATCGTTGCATAGAATATGTCCACATTGTAAAAATTACCCAATATAATAATAAAACATTTTTAACCAATTAATTATCATTCTTTTTCCTTTATGAATAAAGATCGCTTGAAATTGATCATTTCGAAATCGTAAATCACGTATCCATCTCTCCTTTTTATTGATTGTCTGCCCTCCTTTCTATTATTATGGCTTTTAAAGAATGTGGGTGGAAGATTTGCCGTTACCATGGAAATATCAAATTGTAGGATCCTCAAGTTTGATGAGATTATTCTTAGAGTACTTACTTAATTATATTTTTTTACTCATATTAATAACTTATTAGTTAAAATTACTGTATTTGCTTAACATGATAGGTACAAACAATTGCAATATATTTATTTTTTGGAATAACAACTTTTACTCGCGAAAACATAATTGTTGCGTCCATGACTCATGAGATCAATGTCCTTCTGTACACTATTGCCAATGTGATGATAGTTGATGATTCATTTTGTTTACGAGACCTTTTTTATTTTATGTCCAAGAATTTTCCGTTCATTTCCTAAGTGGTTTGTTTCAATTCTTTTTGATATGTGATTAAATTTTTATCTCACATTACATATATAAAAAATCCCACATTACACAATTATATGTATAAAAAATCTCACATTATATTCTGATAGATAACTACTATTTAAATAACAGATATATTTATGATAGATGTTTACCCTGCAGCAAAACATTAAACTTCAGATATGAAAACAAGTCAAAACCTTACTATAAAGAACACAGATACCTAGGTTCTTTTATACTCGTACAACTTCAGTTGGTAGACAAAGCACTCTAGAAGTTATAGTGAAATTACTGGGTATATGAGACCTAATAACTGTCGTCTCGGTGTAGTGGGCGCAGGGCGGTGCCGGACAGTAACTGCTTAGTTACTGTTTGGCACTGAACTGTCTAAGGGCAGACGTGGTGCTTGCCATCAGGTGTACGATCTGCTCGTCTTGTTACACATTGCAAAAACAAAAATTATCCTTCAACATATTGCTCTCCACCACCTTTCTTTTCTAGTACTTGACAACAAATTTAGATATTAGCAAAGATCTTATTAGTCTATATCAATAGAGATAGCGAATACCCATCACGAATTCACATCTGACACGTGTTAGGACTTAACTACCTAGGTGGGCGAGCTGTCTACCCCACAAGGGTGGGCGAACACCCCCTTTTCCCGAAGGGGATGGGGACTAAATTCGTTCCGTAATAATTTCATAAGAGGGCTCCAATAGCGAGCTTTCACCAAGCCCTCGATGAAAGGGCAAAAGGTTAACTGATTATTAATTGTTTTATATTTGTTTCATCAGGTGGTTTGAAACGTTTTTAAAAAGTTTGTAAGATTTCTTTCTGTTTTGCCAATGAAGCTTTAGAAAAAAATGTTAGAAAGAAGAAATGCTTGAGGACAATGAAAAATCGTAAAGTACGATTTGTTCATTGTGATTTAAATGCGTATTGTTTCCAAAGTTCAAAAGACGTCGACTTACGCTGCCTATAAAATAAAATTAGAGTACAAGAACTCAAAATGTGTGACGTCACACATAATCAGTAATTTATTTATACACTCCATTTGGACAGAAAGGAACATTTATCATGTTGTGGATGAGAGTATTTCAATAAAATTACTTAGACCTTACCGATAAGCATTCTAATGGGTTTTTAGTGATCTATTACTCTGTTCATGTGAAGTCATTACTATTACGTAATGTCTTACAATTGGTAAACTAAGTACTTTTCTAAGACCAAACACATTCTCTATAATTCTTTTGTTAATGCAGACATATTAGAATTAAACAAAACTTATTTTAAGAAAAGGGTATTAAATTCCCAGGATCCAGAGCCCAATTTTCGAAATTAACCCTTTAACTGCCTCCGTGTAAAAATTTGTTCGTAACGAATAAACTATTTTGTTTCTCTTCCTATCACATTGCGGTACGACATCTCACGATCATTATACACGTGCCTCAAACTTGAGCATTGACTAATCCCTTTTCTAATTAAGGTGGAATTCCCCAGCCTAACAATACGGGCGTCGATTTTTGTTAAACATTTTACTGGGGCAGTCACGTTACCGGCCGCGCGGCCGCCCGCGCCCGCTCGTAACGGAGCCAACAAAATACCGCGTTGCAAGGCCACGTGATTGTGTGGGTGCACCGCTGCAGGTTATAGGTATGATGCTCCCACTGTAACTGGGTATGAACCTAATCGTGGAAAGGCTGTGGGTACCAAGCACTTAGCATTGGATAAAAAAATATTTTTAGTTAGAGATATTTTTGAACGATTAAGTGATCAAGCGTGAATATGAATTTGGAGTCGATTCTCGTTGTTCATTAGAAATTAAACTAATATAATTAAAATGAATTATCCCGTGCTACTGACCTGAATTAATTGAGTACCTATGCCATGTAAGGAAATTCTTCAGATTATATAGAATATCCATAAATTATTATTGTATGAAGTGTTATTGTCGTTATGCTATTCTTTTACAATCTAACGCCAGCTTCTTTAACACGTTGTTGAAAAAAAGCAAGTTTTTGGCGGGTTGTGTTTTGTCAATAAATATAAAAAATAATCTTAATAAAAATTGAATTATTTTAGTGTTATTATATTATGGTACAAACTGGTATAAATTATGTGAATAAATTGTAACGGTTACTTTGAGAAAGCCAGAAATAATCTTCTTTGTTCAAACCGGCACTTCAGAGATTTGTTTACCAAAAATTCCAGGAGAATATATTTTATGAATTGGAATGTACCGCTTCATATTATTTTTCAATAAGAGACTTGTTTTTGTTGTTTGGCAACACAAAACAACAACAAAAATAAAAAACCTAACGTGACATTTCAAAAATGTGAGGTCGACGACCTTGTTGTTTTTGACGAAATGTTCTTGTTGATTTAGAATTTGAATCGTAATATTACGATTGTTGATATGGTTGATTATAAATTGATAAATGTGTACGAAGTTTTGGTTTTCCCGAACCTTTCAATAATTACGTAAAGTCGACAATAGTTTTTTTTTACGGTATGTTACCTGATAAAGGCGTTGTTTTTAAAACATTTTTACGTTACAGACATTAACTAAACTTTGATCAGACAAAGCAAATATTTTTGTATGTTTAAAAGACTAGACTTTACACTGGCTATCGTCTATTCTTAATTGAATGACGACCTAAGATCTAGCTTCAAATAAATAGTTGCAATTCACTTTCTGTAGGTACGTAATACGATTAAAAGTTCAGCGATCTAAAAAAAAAGAAAACCGGTTTTTGTTTAAAAAAAAGTATACATACTTTAAAGAAACACTGCTATAAAAAATCTAGGTGACAACTCACGCAATGATGCGCTACTTCAACGTAGCTTTCTTTTTAACATCGTATGTTGTACTCTAGTCAAAATATTCATTTCCATGAATCATACAACATTACGGGAAATTTGATATTATGGCTCTCGATATTCTGGTACCGTTTTCATTTAAACTACGAATGTTTTAAAATAAAGGGACATGTAATTTTCCCTGTGTAAAATACAATAACATGCGTGTGCATTTAATGCATGCTGCGCCAACAAATACCGCGTGACGGGTCAACGTGACGGACGCCAACTGTATGTTTGTTCGTAATAAACTGCATCACTACTCCCATTCGTTACCGTTACTGTTGGATATAAACCTGTCTGTGACCATGACCACTACGTATAAATACTTTGAATAAAAAATAAAATATGCAATAAAAAAGAAAGAACATAAAAAGTTAGTACATAGATAATTATTGTTATTTTTTATGAATAGGTATTATGTAGTGTCAGATTAAAAATGGTCTGATATGGGACCGGTCTGAGGCCATCTAACTTTAAAAAAGGTCATACCTGTTCCGAGCTCCTAATGGGTCTAAATACCCCAAAAAGACAAGCAAAAACGGAAAAGGATTAAATACTAATTTTTGATATTGCTCAAGTGATTTTCATACTAAAAATAGCCATACATACCTGTTTGAGATCGTAACTTAAATTGTATCTCAATCATTATACGAAAAATAAAAGAGAGGGTTAACGAAAAATGCGTCGCGTCGAGTTTTCGAATTTCGGGTTTCGCGCATGCGCGCCAGGTCAAGATAAGCAATGTCTTGCTGTAGTCAAAGTAATCACTTTGATCCTTTTCAAATAATATTTCAAATAATATACCAAATAGTGTGTAGTTTTTATATTATATCCTTACATAATCATAACAGGGCATAAGTAAGTGTGTGTTGTTATATAATGGGTAAAATATTTATCAATGTAGTAAACATTGACAATATCTTACTGTTTACATGAAGTACCTAGATTTTTTAAGAGTAGCCAATTAATACTAATAAAGTAATCCTTCCCAAATGTGTGTGTAAATACTTACTTACCTAATAAAAATTGTTGACATATTATGTATGTAAGTCTTTTAAGTATGACCATTCGATACGTAATTTAGAAATAAAATACCGATTTCAGAATACCATTTTTATAACAATCTGATTTACACCTATAGACCGTTTAAAGTCAAATGTTAACATCCCATTTGAATAAAGCACATCACATTTTAAGTGTGCCTACTATGTATTACAAAATTGTTCTGTTCAAATTTCGTTTACAAAATAAAAGTAAATATTTTAATCAAGTAACAACTATGTATTACAAATTACATTATGTACACTAATCAAAATGTGTGTTACCTGTTTATATGAATAGAATTACATTTTAATTTAAAATGAATAACTTTTATTCAGTTTAGGCTGATACAGCACTTGTGAATGTCAAAGAAGCTATGCCACCGGTTTGCAAACCCTAAGCCGGGAGGGTTTACTATTGTCTGACAAAAAACGTATGACAAAAGATCATTTTACAAACAACGTTTGAAAAACTAATCATTTGACAAACTTTCATTTCGCAAACATATTACTTTAAAAACAATAATTTGACATAATACAGGTACTCACTTCGTTCGTTTCATAAAACCACATTCGTATTTTAATGACCTTCATTATGCAACAGTCACATAAATAACTATTTAAATACAGTAGAATCCGTTTATTATGACTCCGCCTATATTGACCAACCCACGGGCACAGAATATATACTAAAGTACCACGGGACCAATCGGTTATTATGACGTAATTACACTAAGAAGTTTGGTTTTCATATAAAATCTTTGTTAAAATGTCGGATATAATGACTTTGGTTACAGTGACATGTCGCTTATTATGACCTATTTTTATTAAATTGTCCGGTTTTAATGACCGACATGATTCGTATTGTTCGTTGATTTCCGACGACGTTTGGCACGCGGCTCGTTTTTGTTTTAAATCCAAGTGAGTAGTTGACACTTGAAGGTCATGCATTGTTTTTAGTGATATCCTGTGAAAAAAATGTCATCTCAACGCTGTAAAACATTTACAATTGAGGGGGAAAAATGGAGAATCATACTCATACAACCGCATCAAGGAATCGTTCAATTGAACCCTTTTGGTTTTAAAACATTTAAATTTAACGATTCGAAAACCGCGACAAGAAATTAACGCATTAATTCTTAAAATACAGGGTGTTCGGAAGAACGTTGAACATACGATAATGGGGGGTAGTTGGGGTGGTCTGTTAACTAACTAGCTCAAAAGATTTTACCTAGGTCTCAAGATTTTTTTTTAATTATTTTTTTTATAAATTTCTGTAATTTTTCGGTTTTGTACCTTTAAACCCGTCTAACTTTTTTTTTAATGACCAGATCCAAATATTTTTTTCATTATTGGAATCTTAGTGATTGGTAGGTCCCTTTAAATAAAAAGTTGTAAATTGCACATTGCTAGAAACAAAGTTATGGGCCCTCAAACATGAAATAAAAGTTGAAACAAATTTTGAATCTCAACTTCGCGTAGCATTTAAAAAATAAATAAAAGGGATGGATGACTTCTGATTTGTTAAAAACATCTCCAAAGTGTGAGCTTTATAACGATATGTCGTTCGTTTTGATATCTTTTTTGTAACCAAAATTATTCGATGTTTTCTACCCAGGCGGACCATTTCGACGAAAATCTACTTATGTGAAAACTTAAATGTTTTGCGAAATTTGTCAATGCAAAGGTCAAAATAACAAATTAGTGGGATAGTGACATAAAGAATGTAGATTTTTTCTCACTCTTGAACACATAAAGGCTATCTTTTCTCTCTTTCACTCTGTGTGGAATGCGCGGCGAGTGACGCTTCCCAAGAAGGTAATAACACTAATGTTTCACTCCAGTACACTTACATCGTATCTTCCCTCTCTTTCGCTCTCGGAACAGGCGACTCAGTGTAAGTGTCAGAACTCTTAGTCGAGACTTAACTGTCCAAGAAGGTAATAATAATAATGTTTCACTCTAGTACACTTACATCGTATCTTCCCTCTCTTTCGCTTTGTCTGTCTCTGCGATCATACGTGCCCTTTGTGCCTACTCTTGTTACAGTTATCTTCGTTCTTGATAAATTCTACGCGCTTCACGCGCATTGGAGTTAGCTCTTCCATATGCCATTAAAATGTCCGCATATTCCTCATTGGTAAATGAAGTCATTTTACCGATTAACAAACGTAACAGAAATAACAAAACTTAACAAAACAACTGATAACAATAATACAAAACGAAGATAACTGTAACAAGAGTAGGCAAAAAGGGCACGTATGATCGCAGAGGCAGTTAAGTCCCGACTAAGAATTCTGTCCTCTTTGGTTCTGTCACTTACACTGAGTCGCCTGTTCCGAAAGCGAAAGAGAGGAAAGATACGATGTAAGTGTACTAGAGTGAAAGATTATTATTATTACCTTCTTGGGAAGCGTCACTCGGCGCGCATTCCACACAGAGTGAAAGAGAGAAAAGATAGCCTTTATTTGTGCAAGAGTGTGAAAAAAATCGACCTGCTTTATGTCACTATCCCAGTAATTTGTTATTTTGACCTTTGCATTGATAAATTTCGCAAAACATTTAAGTTTTCACGTATGTAGATTTTAGTCGAAATGGTCCGCCTGGGTAGAAAACATCGAATAATTTTGGTTACAAAAAAGATATCAAAACAAACGACATATCGTTAAAAAGCTCACACTTTGGAGATCTTTTTAACAAATCAGAAGTCATCCATCCGTTTTATTTATTTTTTAAATGCTACGCGAAGTTGAGATTCAAAATTTGTTTCAACTCTTATTTTATGTTTGAGGGCCCATAACTTTGTTTCTAGCAATGTACAACTTACAACTTTTTATTTAAAGGGACCTACCAATCACTAAGATTCCAATAATGAAAAAATTATTTGGATCTGGTCATTAAAAAAAAAGTTAGTCGGGTTTAAAGGTACAAAACCGAAAAATTACAGAAATTTATAAAAAAAATAATTAAAAAAAAATCTTGAGACCTAGGTAAAATCTTTTGAGCTAGTTAGTTAACAGACCACCCCAACTACCCCCCATTATCGTATGTTCAACGTTCTTCCGAACACCCTGTATGTAGTTTTAAAATCATGAGAAACAAAAAAATAAACTTTTTTTTTACAAAACGCTTTGTATGACGTCCACTTATTATGACGCGTTTGTCAATTCCCATCGATGTCATTATAAACGGATTCCACTGTAGTTTAGCTTTATTTCCCACTAGCGGTTGCCCTCGCGGTTTCACCCGCGCGTAATTTCCTTTTTTAACTCCCCCCCCTTCCCCCCCTTCCCCCTCCTATCCCCCTACCCCCTCATATCCCCCTACCCCATCATATTCCCCTTCCCCCTCCTATCCCCTTACCCCCTCATATCCCCCTACCCCATCATATCACCCTTCCCCCTCCTATCGCCCTTCCCCCTACTATCCCCCTTCCCCCTCCTATCGCCCCTCCCCCTCCTGTTCCCCTAACCCCTCATATCCCCCTTCCCCCTACTGGCTCCCTTCCCCCTCCTATCCCCCTTCCCCCTAGTATCCCCCTTCCCCATTTCATCAAACTTCCCCCTCCTATCCCCCTTCCCCGTCCTATCCCCCCTTCCCCCTCCTATCCCCCTTCCCCGTCCTATCATCCCCCCTTCCCAATCCTATCCCCCTACCCCCTCATATCCCCCTACCCCATCATATCCCCCTTCCCCCTCCTTTCCCCTTACCCCCTTATATCCCCCTACCCCATCACATCACCCTTCCCCCTCCTATCACCCTTCCCCCTACTATCCCCCTTCCCCCTCCTATCGCCCCTCCCCCTCCTATTCCCCTACCCCCTCATATCCCCCTTCCCCCTCCTATCCCCCTTCCCCATCCCATCCACCTTCCCCCTCCTATCCCCCTTCCCCATCATATCCCCCTTCCCCCTCCTATCCCCCTTCCCCCTACTGTCCCCCTTCCCCATCCCATCCAACTTCCCCCTCCTATCCCCCTTCCCCGTCCTATCCCCCCTTCCCAATCCTATCCCCCTTCCCCCTCCTATCCCCCTTCCCCCATTAAAGTATCCTATGTCAGTCTCCTGGGTCTAAGCTACCCCTCCACTTATTTTCAGCCAAATCGGTTCATCCGTTCTTGAGTTATAAATAGTGTAACTAACCCCACTTTCTTTTATATAATAAGATATATAATATATTATATAGATATAGATATTACATTTTTTATCCAATTAATGTAGTGTATATTATTATAATATTATCATAAATTCATAACCATAGTATTATAAAATATTTACTCAACAAAGTACTAAGAAGTGTCGGTTGCGCTTTAAACTGTACCACGCTACGTAAATCAGCGATGTTTGCGGCACAGCCGTTTCTGGGTACGAGCGACATGCGTCCTGCCTCTGAAGAGCCCGGCGGCTGACTAATTTGAAATGTTTTGCGCGGAGTGTTTTATAGCAGTTTAAAAAAATGTCTATAAAATAAATTGTGCATCATTATATAGGTTTTATGTATTCAAACTTAAGATAATATGTTCTTCTTTTAAGTTAGACTAAAAACTTTTTGTAAATTAAAGAAATTAATGGTAAATTTTGCATGTTTACAACAGTGATTTCTTTGTAATTTCGCTGTAATTGGATTTGAATTTCGTATGAAAATAATCTCAAATTTAACTCATACCCCATCTAACTATTTGCGTAATGATATGTAGACTTGCATAATAAAGTAAAATGTCCTATTTTTACAATGGTATTAGAACAATTGAGCTTCGAAATCGATGTTAAAAGTGAAGTTTATAAAACACTGCTCGGGTAAATTGTCAGTATTCACAAATACTCCATAGAAAGAAAAGTGGTATGGGCTACGATTTTAGACAAAGATACTGTTTATAATAATTTGTGAGTCGCATGTTTCTTAGATCACGTTTTCATAGAAAATATCTCGTTGAAAACTGCCTATTTTGAGTCAAAACGGCAATCGAATCGTTTAACAGTCTTAAAAGAAAAACGAATTTATTCTTTTATGTAAAACTTTTTACAAAGTCCTATTATGAGGAAAACGCAAACATTTTGGCAAGATCATAAATCACATTGTCCCTGGCTATTTTCCCCGGCACAACATAACCTTGGAACTTTTCTTCAAGGGTGATTTTCAAACTTTTCACCATTTGGGCCTACCTCCATTAAAAAAAAAATAAAGACGCAATTTCGCGGAGGTAGAATATTTTGAAAAAGTTTTTGGAGAAAGCGTTTGTTGCTAAAAGTTGTAGATAAAACAGAAAGTCGACAGTTTGTTTGTGTGTACTTAACATTTATTAAAGTAATAGAATGACAAGCGCACTAGTTTTGTTTTCATTTTCTATATAGTCAAAAACTTATTTCCTTTGAATCTGCGTTCGTAAACTTTAAAAAGGAATAAGTAATTAAATTTTCAAGTATTTTAATGCCATAAATTGAGCGGCAAGTTTTTAAAAAAAGAACTAAACAAAGAACTTAAAACATTTTTACGTTATTTCCGGACAGAATCGAACGAGTTCATTGCAACAGTAGATTCGAAGAGACAACATCACAACATCGTATTGCCGCCGGCAACAAAACAACCGAGGCGTGTTTCGGCCACGTGACCGTGGCTGAGGGGTGGGGTGCGCCTGCATCGTGAAAGCTTCTCGGAACATCGGCGCTGATGTGCAAGCAATATGGCCGCCGATCGCGTTCAGAATAATTTAACTTCAACTTTCTAGGCGTTACTAAGCGTGTACCGGCCACGTGAGATGAGCGCGGTCTGACCAAAATATGACGCTATGAAATATTTGGAGTGATTCAATAAATTAAATTAACGTTGGTGTGCTACATACCTACTACTTGATATTGTGATATTGTAATGAAAGTAATGAAATTGTATTGCGTTGTCGGCAATACAATTTCATTACTTGTCGTTTTTCCTATTATTTATCACTAATTTTTATGTTACTGTAATCTTACCGAAACGTTATAGTTAAAAATTTATATCATGAGGTAAATAGGTATTTTTGTCATTTTTACTGCTCATTAATTTATTTATGAGGCGGTCCCTGTTTGGCCTATTAAAATGTAAATTTGGAATGAACAATCAGGACTCCTGCCTGCCACTGCCAACAGCCTCCCATAATACACTTGAAGATTATGAAATATGAAATACCTTTAAAAACTAATATGCACAATCAAAACTAAATACACTATGTAGTAAAAATACAGCAAATTGAAATATACCGTGCACTGATAATAAATTTTTCTAGTTAAATTTTAATATCTCGCTTAATGATATACTACGTCAGATATAAATTAATGATTGTCTAGGGATGTGTCATAGACACGCGGCCACGTGACGGCGCGACGTGATATTACGTTTCGTTACGTGTTGCGCAGGCGCCGTCATCGATGATGCTGCAATAATGGCAGTTTGATTGTTACGAACTCACGGTTTTCTTAAGCGGCTTAATAGGTAGTGTTGTTGTATGATGAATATTAGTCGTTAAATACTGTAATGACTTAAAGAAAACTATTTTTTAAATATAGAACATCGGCTTGAATCCAAAAACGAATATAACTAACACCTTCAATAAACGACCGAACAAATTACAAATATAAAACAAAATAAGAGATCAAAATAATAAACATAATGTGCTATAAAACAAAAACGTAAGTAATTATTGTTTATATTTTATCTGCATACATTTTATGACGTAAATGGCCTATAAATTGAATGAGCAGTACATATTAGAACTCACGCGCGAAACTAAAAGAGGAAATGTAACGTTGCCGACAAACCGTGTTCAACCACGTGAATGATGGATGAGGCATCGGTAAATACAAATAGTTCTACGAAAATTGATGCTAACGAAGAAAGGAATTTATCCACGTTGGAAAATTATATTCAATGATTTTCACTGCTAGTAATTAACTGATGTAACGCAGAAAATGTGTAGGTATTATAAAGTCAAGAATGAATATTATTTTGGCACTTTCAATGTTGTTCTTCTAATTACAAAATTATTATTTTCTACTATTAGCAATACAATTTTTATGTGTTTGGACTGATTATTAAGAAAATTCTTCGCGAATAATATTAATTTGCTGTAATTTATACTTAAACATTGTATAAGAGCTTCTGACTAAAAGAAATTGTAATTGGTCTTTGATTTTTAAGAAAAATCGTGAACAAATCGTATATATCCACGTGAGACACTGTTCCCGGATAATAATTATAGGAAAGTGATGCTTACTGCTTTCTTACGAAATAAGGAATTTGGCTGCAGTATTTTGTTTTTTACGTCGTAACCACGGTCGTAACTATTATTTTTAATACTGGCTAAGAAAAATGACAGCTGATGAAAAAGCTAAAGATGACGGTGAAAACTAATAAACTGGTTTATTGATCAATTTTTCTACTGTTTTAAAATGTCTACGCTCTAATCTTGTTTAAAAATGATTGCTAGTGTTGCTACGGGATTCAAAGAAACCAGATTAAATTAATATACAAGTCTGGTTTCGTAGCACAAACAGCTGTCTCGTAGTGCGATACATAATATTCATCTTAGTACTACTACACGTAGCACAGGTTTATTTAGTTCCTTAAAAAATATTAAGAAATTCTATGTAACCGGTTTCGTAGCAAAGGTATCGTAGACGGCCGAATATGACTGTTTTTATTACTTTTTAGCTGCCTGCCCTATCTTTGCGCGGGTAAAAACTCTAGTTGCCTTGTCCTGATAATTCGACAAAAAAAATCTAATTTGGTGTCGTCGTTCTGAATTGAACCGGTTTATTTATGTCTATAGATAAATAGGAGATAGTTCGAAGTAGGTATGTACTTTTGTTTTCCCAGACATGGGTACATAAACAAGAATATAACGACCGTTCAACTTATTTAGCGGACTTTGACTGGCGCAAGAAAATATTATAGTTATTGTGATTCACGTTGTTTTCTTCAGTGGATAATGTGCCAGCCTCTCACGCGCGTCGCTTATTTATCGGATAACGCCTTAAACGCGTGTCCTTACATGAGTCTGTGATCAAATTTGTTTTTAATTAGGTAAGTCGGAAAATGCGACATGTACCTACATAGTAAACGTTATCGGTAGTTGGGGGGCGTTGTATGTATTTATCGGTTGATGTTCTAGATACAATCTGTACAATCTGGGGTTTTATTTAGATGCCATAATTGGAACTTATATAACCGGTTGGGAATACCACTACTCACATGAGAACTTGTTGTTTCTATCCAGTGCTTTAACAACTTTTTTTGATGTACTTTCCTAAGTAATGGACGGCCCTAGTCTATCTTATCGCGCCGTTTATGTGTGACTAGTATTTATACATAAACAGAGAAACTAGGTACGCAAGATGACGTGACGTGACGTGTGATTTCTAATAATAGAATGCGCCTATATAGGTACTTATATTGCATTCCGCGTTAACACGTCGAACGTCGACGCGGTTTAGATTCCATTATGACGCGACGCGAATCAATTCAGGGTACGCCTACTATTTTTTATTGTAGAGATAACAGCGCATAGTGTACACAAAAGTGTAGTTTCCGACGGTTTATAGGTATTGAATCTTGTGCAGTCTAAATATAAAGTTCGAAATTTATTAAACCACTAATTAACGACTCACTAACAGAGAGATGGTGCCAAATGTTTGAAAAATGATCGATTCGAAAAAAGAAAATCGTTTTTGAATTTTAAGACTGGCTGAATACTTAAATGACTTTTGCTAAAGTCCGAATTATGAATGTTAAAAAATTAAAGTGAAATGTTTTGAATCTTTATTTATATTTATTTACCTATTTTAGTTCTGTTTTCTACTGTATAATACTTGAAACATGGTAAAAACCACCAGAATGAATTTTCTTACAAGTTCATTGCTTCTTGCAAGAAATGTGCAGTTTTTCTGGCGACTAATATGCCCGCGGATAGCATTAGCAATTCACTGTTTTGATTTTCAAATACACCGACACGTGTTTCCCGTTATTTATTTAAATGGTGTTCCTCCAAATACATCAATGACGTAACTTTATATCTTGTTGGACCTAATTTTAAATTAAAATTGTAAGCATTGACCTATTTCTATTTCTAAAACGCTTCGCGTAAACGTCACCGCTAGGCGAATTCGCAAGAAATGTAAACATTCCTTGATAAATTATTAATTAAACATTATTTTATTTACAATCGATTGAATAACATATAACGGACTTAAATAAACATATTATGTTTATTTAAGTCCGTTATATGTATATTACACATTTTTTATAATAATAGTTTGTTTAATGATGAGATCTGTTGTATTTTGCTGTCAAATCGTAATTATATAATTTATTTAGCGTATCTCGAGTAATAAACAGAAAAGATTTCTAAAGAAATCAAATTGAACACTTTTTAAGGCGTTATCGCTAGATGATGTAATTTCGATACCCATTTTTATCATTATCTCTAGGTAATGATAATAACCTAGTACAATATAATATCTACATTCACCATTTTCTGCGTCTAATTGTAATACAGTAGCACATTATGAAACAATATATTGTATTGAGATTATTCCGTTGTTAGTTGTTCCGGAGTGTATTCAGTTGTTGGCTTAGGTTATTGCAAACAATAAGTATGTAGTTTAGTTGTTTCGACATATTATTTTCTCAGCGATCACAGTCACATGGCTAGGCGGGTGCGTCTACCCGCAGAATTCCGCTCATTTCTACGAACTACGCGCACTGTTATAGTACAGAGGAAAATAGTATGTCCGCAACTGGTCTACTGATGTGTAGGCGCATAGATTTATCCCAAGACTATGTCGAATTGGGTTACTTAACTCATAAACTAGGTACTTTTAAAAATAGACATGCCATTACACAAATTATATTTGAAAATGGAACGCTCTCATTTCTAGTGGAGATTTCATGTCAAGATGCGGCGGGTAATCTAGGTACACACCCTACCCACATCTTATCGCGGAATACAGGTTCTTTTTCAGTTAACTTGAAGGCTCAATACTTAAATATTTGTACAACGAAGGCAGAGTTACGACCATTGTACTCATTTTGTATTATTCCTACCACAGTGGCATTGTACTGGCAAACTATTTACGAACTAACGGTTTTCCTCATCGAGCAAAGACCACGTGACTTGGTGACGTAAGGTCGCGGGTGGGGTGAACGACCTCGCGGTGAGCGATGCGAATTTTTTTTGCGCTCAGCCGGTTTCGACGGATTCGATGCTTTTTTGTCATAAATTTGAGTGTGATAGGTCTTTTTAATGGGAAGAGAATGTCGTTTCGTTTAATGTCTCTATGGAGGTACCTACTTTAGTTGAATTACAGGTTAATAATTAAAAGGATTTTTAATGTTGTGGTTTAGTTCATTAGCCAACACTTGTTGCTAAGTAGGTAGGTATGTCACTGTTTGCTTTATTTGCAAGTAGAATGAATTGTGTTTTGTAAATATAGTTTTAGTATTAGCGTTTATAAACAATACATTTATCGTGTTGTTTCAAGTGATTTAGTACAGCTATCAGTGAATTCACAGACTATCAATGATGTCACTGGCTATGAATAAAGGTATATTTTTTTCTGTTTCATTGAACTCTCCACCACTTATAAGACGTGGTGAGTGTATTTAGTTTGTACTAAACAGGTGTCATTTGGAAATGTTATATTATACACCTATTAATTATATTCATCTGTGATTCTAATAATTTCGCTCTTTGATTTCTGAGGGTAATTTTTAAATTTGATTTTATTTACGAAGATTTCAAGGGAATCATTGCCAAAAAAAACTTACAGTGGCTACTTACATTTCTTTATTCATTGTTTTTTTTTTAATGCAGTGTTTTGGCACCATGGCAAAAAAGTGATCATTGAATTTCTTGCCACTTGTTGTTTACAATTTACTTACCCATTTAATTTTAACTGTTTGTTATATTTTATTTGGTAATGAATGATTTATTTTTGTAACCATATATAATTGTAGGTACCACTACTTTTTATATTATTTATTATCACATGTGTAGGCGGCGTGTAATTGCAAACGTCAGTTGATTAGCTGCACTTATGTACCTAGCCTTTATCTGGCCATTGCTCTGCAATTGTGCATCAAGACTGCAACTAGGCCACGCATTGTTGAGATTAAAATACAATCTTGGCTCATAAAATGATATCGCATTTCGCAATGTCGCAGTTTTAAGAGATGATGTTTCAGTAAATATCAAGCAACTTCTACAAGTTGATGAATAAAATTGAATACAATGTTGAAGGTCGCGGATTTGGTCCTTGTACATATTTTACAACGATCTATCTTTATATTCAACAGACATCATAAAATATCATCATAATTGTGAGCCTCCTGCCTTAAGGCTAAAGGTATATTAATGCCTAATGGCGATGGACATGTGCATTTACTAGGCTTAATGAAGGAACACAAGAATCAAACAAAATTATTAAGTGCTTCGAGATGAACGAACTTAAGGTAGAGACGAACTAGAAAAAATCAATCTACAATTTTACGATAACTGAAGCCCTTACTTAGTATTTAAACAACTATGTTGTATGTAATTACAATGCTCAGCTCGTGTATGTATTCATGTTTGTGACCTAGTTAGCGGAGCGTCAGAAACCGGTTAACAACCAGGAGATATATCGATAAACTAAGTTGACAACAAAGATAAGAACTGCAAGAACTTTCTATTTTACCAGTCGTTTTAAAAGTCAAGTAACTTCAATGCGTTCATCCTTTGAGTACTTACCTACTTTTATATTTTTACTGCCATAGAGTCTTAGAATATAGGACCCCTTGTTCTCACGAAGTTGTAGCAACTAGGTACTTCATAATACTACTTTATTTATTTATTGGAACATAATGTGACGACACTTAATGACTTTCTGTCCCTTCTTACCTTAGTGGGAACAACAGCCTCCAAATAACTTGATGATACTCGATAACTACTGAACCTGTCTCTTTTGCACTCGCTTGCTTAATAAGTATCTCTGTTAAGGTATTGTTTAACCCACCACGACTTAAATCGATCGCAGCTGGCAAAAGTAATCCAAGGCTGACCAGCTTGTTTTTATTGATATCTTTGGAACTTCGAAACGACTGTGAATCATTACTCGATGTTACTGCAGGGTTATATTTTTATAAAATTACTGCATTTAAGTATATTATTAGATTGTGATTGTTCATTTTTACATTGAAAGCTGTTTTTGTATGGGCCAGTTTCACCATTTTCATAAGTTTATACAGGGTGTCCAGAAAGGGTATCGGGTATTTGTAAGTTCAATAAAACAAGAATTATTTATAAGCAATAAAAAAGTTTATTATTTATTATTAGCATGTGAATTGGAGAATTATTTGGAAAAGAAGATGTTATCCAAATGATGACCGTTACGTTGCTGGCACTCTTTTAAACGGGAACGAAGATGCAGCGATTTGATAACTTTAACAACATACTGTTCAGCGACGAAGCAAATTTTCACCTGAATGGTCATGTTAATAAGCAGAATTGTCGGTACTGGGCAATGGAGAATCCGAGACGAAAGCATGAACGACCCCTGCACAGCCCATAGGTCGTTGTTTGGGCCGCTATGTCAGCTAAAGGCATTATTGGTCCTTATTTTCATGAAGATTAACGAGGCCGAGCAATCAATGTGAATCCTGTTTAGAAGAGTGCCAGCAACGTAACGGTCATCATTTGGATAACATCATCTTTTCCAAATAATTCTCCAATTCACATGCTAATAATAAATAATAAACTTTTTTATTGCTTATAAATAATTCTTGTTTTATTGAACTTACAAATACCCGATACTCTTTCTGGACACCCTGTACATACTTAATATTATAAATTCATAAAATACAGAGATCGTTACTTTTTTGTTGTCAAACAATCACGTGGCTTTAGTACCTAGTTCCAGCTGGAACTAAATTTGTAGAATTGAAACAAGGTCAGAATGTTTACATAGTAAATGACTCAAAGGACATTTTTCGATGCTCTTTGTTAGGTTATTTTCCTATTTTAAAAACGTAAACAATAACAAGTTTCGTTAATAACAAGTTAGAAACCGTAAATACCAATTCCAGTGAAAAACAATCATTTGTGGTAATCTCAAATTTGTTTTTTTTTATAAAAAGTTAAAAAAGAGTTTATTCAATCAAGAAATTCTTATGGCCAATTTCAGCACCGTCAAGTAAGATCATATTAATTAATTATCTGTCAGGTATAAAGTATGAATGGCGATTTTGGTGAGTTTTTTTTTAAGTGACCATAGAGGTTGTGTCTAAGATAATAGAGACAATAATAATATGAAACTTGTATTCTTGTATTATTTAGGTAAGTGCCACGTGACTTGCAAACAATAATTATGCAGTATGCAATGTAACCTAAGTGCTAACTTAATACTCTCCTTGGCACCAATGTGACACTTGTCATGTTAACGAGTGTTGTAAACACATTTGCATTGTATTCACATTCGTGCTTGTGTGTTTGTTTGTATCCTAAACTGGTTCGAAGGGCTTTGGGTACAAAGACCTTGAGGGAGCCCTTAAGTCTCAAGGTCTCTGAAAACAAGTTTTAAGTTAAAAAAGGGTTTCGTAAATCATAAAGGAATCTAAAATTTTGGAGAAAAATGATTGTAATAAACATTTGATGTAAATCTATTATATTATGCGAGGCCATAGGTACAATACAAAATACAGTCCGTAGAAGTTTAGTACTTAACCTTTTCAACGCCAATGTCTGATATATCAGACAAAACATTTTCGTGCCCACCACGCCAATATCTGATATATCAGACAAAAAAACATGATCAAGAAACGTTGTATTTTTACTTGCTTGAATGAGTTGAGTATAACCTAATAATTTTTTGGAATTTTTTTTTAATGGTCGTGGCGTGTGGGGCACTATTTTCGGAAAAAAGCGTGGCGGGGAAAGGGTTAAACAGTTTCTAAAATGTTTCTTGGGCCTTTCATCACTTTCAGAAGTTCATAAAATTTATCGGTCAGCTAACAAATGACGATGTCGTTTTTTTTTTTGAAAACTGACAAAATTTTAAATGACAGGTACTTATTTGATAGTGATGAGTTCAGAAACAGATAGAATTAAATATCTATTTCACAGACGGCGGAAATTACAAAAAAAAAAACTTGCATTTATAAACCTCGCATGCTTTTATGTAATGTGAAATAGTTTATATCAACAATAACATGTTGTTCAACCAGAATAAAACAAACTAGCAAAACAAATAGCTGGCTAAAAATTACGAATAAATAAAATATGAAAACATTACAAATATCTAAAAAAAACTAAACGAAAGCTATTAAATTCAACGAAATTAAATTATTAAAGTTACATATTGTTCCGGTTAAATTCTCTGTTGCATATTTGCGGTAGGTCAGTGTCTACAGTCTACAAACTTTCGCGTAACGGATCCAGCTATCAGCTTTCCTTGTACACAATTCACACAAAATTAAAAAAAAAAACTGGATATCCTACCTTTCTTTATCTTTCTTGTTCTTTTCTCACACATGTCGTAGTAACACAGTTTGATAACACAAACAAACACTAGCAGTTAAGAATTTCGCGGTTGAGCGTAAGTTGCGTGCGAACCGGGCTGAATTCAAACGTGGAATGATTTGTTTGAAAATCGAACGCTCAAACGAGCCAGTGTGCCGGTCGGAGCGCGCGTCGCCGCTTGGGAGTGAGACAGATGCTAGTAACGACATGGCAGTTTTAAATCTCCCATTGTTCATCTTTTAAATCATTTGAGAAAATCTTAATAAATTTTATTTTTATAGAGAATTTTCTCTAGCGACAAGTCTAAACAATTAAAAGTCTTAGTATAATTTATTTTTCTTCTAGTCTCAAATCCCAATATTACTTATGTTTATTATTTTACCTATTTCTTCTATAAATATATTTTAAACCTTAATTTTATAGAAAATTCTTGAGGTATCAAGTCAAAACATATCTCAAAGATGATAACACATTTTCCTGATAAACGTTTCACGCTTTCATTCGAGTAAGTTGCGTAATGTGCTACGACGCTACAAAGAACTGCTACGACACATGTACTACGGCTACGAAATTCGTATCTTTATACATATTTCACAAGTATATTGACGAAGCCGCGATGTTATATAAGAAGTAAAATTATTGCTGCAATATTGTCATACAGAGGCCCAGTTTAACGGTATACTTTAGTGTTATTGTTTTATTACGGAAGCCCACATAACGAGTGAAAATGTAAACGTTTTTCCGATACAAAAGCACCGATAATGATGCAGAAGCAAAACTAGTAGTATGTATTTTCATCGCCATCAAATTTTTTTCAAATCAAATCATCAAATTCACATTAAGAAGACAAGACAAGTAATATAAAAGTTTTTCCACTCGCATCGCGATGTACATTCCTCTCCCATTTTCATAGTGAACCTTAAATTTTAATAGTCCCTACTGGGCGGGTAAATCTCCCTGTCCCGTATAGCAGCCCAGCACGGGCGTGCAGCGCGCACCTCGCATGGGCAGGCACGTGGCCCGAGCATTCGGTGGCCCGCTATCTGTCGGCTCGGGTGGGAAACCGTGGATGTGGCAATATTCACGTGGGAGCCAGTACACTTGAAACCAAAGGCAAGGTAGCACAGTTTGTGGCGCCTACTGGTGAAGTTTCCTGAAATGAAACAGACAGCAGGGACCGCTTTTCATCAGGTGGTCTGTATGCCAGTATGCCAATTGATCTAGATAAAAAAAAAATTTAGAACAATTTCCTTTTCCAAGCGATTTGTCATAATCTAGGTAGGTCTTGAACTTTACTCTCCGATGCTTTCAAAAATCCTTGTATTTAAATTTCAATATTTATTTGGCGGGTAAATGTACCGTGCCACTAATGGGCAGGCACGTGGCCTAACATTCGGTGGCCCGGTTTCTGTCGGCTCGGCTTGGAAACCGTGGATGCGGCTGTTTTGATCCTATTCCCTTTCTGAGCGATAAGTCTCGATCTATGCAGGTTCCTTGCACTTTACTCTCCGATTCCTTCAGAATCCTTAAATATTTTAACAGTATTTATTGGCCGGTTAATACACCGTGCCTCGCATGGGCAGCACGTGGCGCCGTCATTCTGTCGGTAGCGGATGGGAAACCGTGGAGGTAGTAAATCCATTTAACCTCTTCTCTTTCCCTTTTAATACATATTTTGTATAAATCTCGAGTACCACACATTGACACGGATCTCGATAGCATGCGTAACATGCGTTTATGAAGCTTAAGCGAATTGTCCTCCGCAAAAGGTTTGTCTGCTAGCTAGCCAAATTATTGTAAAATGACATCGATAACTCTTAACATTGAAGATAGTCTGGCATAAGCGGTACGCTGAAACCATTCTGCTACCATAGCTCTTACCTCACCTCGCATGGTTAAACACGTGTGGTCCTTCGGTGATCTGTCGTACTAACATATGGGAAACTGTGGAGGCGGCAATTAATCTGTAGCCTGAACAGATAATGTGCATGATCTTATGAGTACGTAGGTAAGGTCTGGCAAATGATGTAATTAATCGTTGAAAAGCTCTCGTAATATTGAAAACAAATTGCGTGCATTATAGATTGCAAGTACGAGTAATCATTGGTTTGAAAATCATGCAAGGCTGTTTTGTTCGAGTTAGCATGTATATTAACTTTCATTATTTGTGCCTGATTGTTTATTTGTATTTAAGTACCTATACCCATACCTAACAAAAGCAGGTACTTAAGTCCCATTGACATTTATTTATGACGGGAATCTTAATTAGAAAGATTTAGGTCCAAAATAGCTGGTGCCTAATTTGATTATATTTTTTTGAAGTCTATGGCATGAACTATACTTATTGTACTTCCTGACAATCTTATAATACATACGATAATTACTAATCATATTTTTTTTAAACGTATATAAACAGAACCTAAACTGCCACCTCCATTTTCCACAACTCGAGGTAAGCACGTTGCGTGAAACGCCGCGTCAGGTCTCATGGCGGCAACCGCTGTGAGTCACAATGAGCATTCCTACATTCTGTAGTAGTCTGTCTTGCCTCTACGCAGTGTGTTGTATTAATGTCCAACAGGTACGAGCACGTTGCATGCAACGTCGTCCGGTGTTTACATATAGAATGATGACGCGGCGCCGCCATCTTTACGGACCACCGGAGTCACAGACATGCCAGCTTGTTTGTATATTTGTCCCAAATTTTTGTTTCAAGGTCAGTATTGGGAGGTATTTGATGTATTGCATCTAGTAAGGACGTGAAGTGAGTCATGATAGTACATAATATTGTCATACTACAAACCAAGCATAACAGAGATCTGCTTCAATTTTGTACCTTCACTATACGAGTAATACAAAGCATACTCCCAACCATTACACCAAAGCGGTTGTCAAGTATCTCTCAAGTAGCAGAGCGGAGGAGAGAGAATTTGCCCACACTGTGTGGAGCTCGAGACTGAAGACGTTTATCCCACTAAACACTAAACTTCCCAGGTTTCCCCTTTCCACCCAAAACGGGGACTAGCTGGTACACGTCCTTCGTCGATTTACCAATCTATCCTCTAGCCGCTAAAAAAGCAGTAGTCAAGGAGGGGCCTACCATAACGTCTCAAGCTCGCAATAACAATAGAATCTTCTCTTTAGTTTTAGTTTAAAGAAAAACTTCAACCTATTTGTATGTTGTTGACTATTATTTCTGTTAGTATTTTAGTAATTGTATTTTTTTTTTTGTATTTATTGTTTTTAATCATGTTGTGTACACTTTTTTGGTTTATTGTCTATTCTTTTTTTTTGTATCATGTATGTTCTATGTTTTGTTTTGATAATAATCTGTATGTGTACCTATAAATAAATATATCTACGAGTATTTGCCGTATTTGGTACTTAAATTCATCAGTGGCCTCATGTTACATACATCGACATGTACCGTCGCACCGTGCAGTGAATCATTGAGTGACACGTTTCAACACACGCCTGTCTTGCTAGACGCCACAATAGCACTGATAGACCATATATGCCATGTTGTAATGTCTAACAGGTCTGGAGCTCATGTTGCATAAGATGCCATTCTTATTATGTATGTGTATATGAAGCTGCACTTTACATATAAACACCCGGCTCGATACAATAAGATTATGTTGATGGACACAAACGTTTCTACCATACCGGGATTGAACCCGTACTCTATTGTGTTATAGTCCACTTTTCGATCATTATACCAAATTGGTTTTCATCGCTAGTATATGAGAACACCTCTCTAACTCTTTCGTTAAAAACTACTCGTGCTCCTATCCACTATTAGGGCAAACCATATCATATTAAGTTTGTTAATGAAGGAAAACAAAAAACTGAAACTCAGGTTAGGTTTTTTTTAGTTAGAGCATAGTGGATATTTCACGGTTTTGTAAAGTCGGTACGGTACGGTCGGTATGGTGAGTTAAGTCTAAAGTTCAATTAGGGGCATACTGTTGGCAGCGGAAAGAACCTTGTTTTGTCCCCAAGGCATGTTCTGCTTTGAAATTACTAGATTGGTGACGCTTGTGATATTATGCCTTCTGGCGTCACTTGCATGTCACAAACACATGTGTCCATAGGGGATCTGCCATTGTTCTGCTTTGAAATTACTAGATTGGTGACGCTTGTGATATTATGCCTTCTGGCGTCACTCGAATGTCACAAACACATCGATACCAGAAATATGAATTAACGTAAGGGACAAAACACTGTTTTTCAGGAGAGCCAAAAATCGATAAAAAAAAATTAAATCTCTCTATAACTTTTTACTGTCTGCCTCAATTTTAATTGTGTCTAGAGCAAAGTTTGTAAGAATTTTGTCTTCTTTCATGCTGTGAACGAATAATTTAGAAATACCCAGTGGTTTAAGAAATAGCATGTCCCTTACATTAAAAAAATACGTTTTGTTGTACCTTACGTTGCCAATATTTTATTTGTAAACCGTCAAGCATAACGTAAGCAGTAAGAGAAATAGAAAACTATACGAAATTCTATTGTAAAGGACTTTTACAGTTTTGTTATTTGATGTAACTATAGATATAAATTAAATTAAATATAAATTATATTAAATATATATTTCTAAATTTAGAGTATTTTAATACCATGCAAATAGGTTATTTGCAATATTAAATGTTAATTTCAGCCTAGCTATCGCAGATTTAAATGAAATTTAGGGAGACAAAAATAAAACGATTTATTATTAATATTTTTTTTTATGTTCGACTTTTATGTCTGCGTAATTATTATAAATTTAACACACTAATCAGTCTACTAAACTTTTTGTTGAGTTTAAATAAATGTTATAAAAGTAACAATGTTTAAATAAATGTCCTAAATTATTAGCAGTCTTAGACACCTTTTACTTATGAATTAAAAATAATAATTTGACTTTATGATCTCTTTTAATTAAGAGTCCTATAACAAACTCTGTACTTTTAATAATAACGTATCATTGGCTTTAAAATCAGAAATTAAATTAAAAAAAGAATCTCAGACTTAATCAAACAGTCCTTTTATTAAGTAACTGAATGAATGCACCGAAAACGAAAGACAGATGAAAAAATATTATTTGTCTGAAAGATGAATGAATAAAAAAATATAAGTGATATTCATATTAATAATAGAAATATATATTACTAGGGTCGCCTTCGCGGTTTCACCCGCGAGTATTTTTTTTTTAATTATCCCCCCCTTTCCCCCATCAAAGGATCCTATGTCCATATCCTGGTTCGAAGCTACCTCTTCACCAATTTTCAGCCAAATCGGTTCATCCGTTCTCGAGTTATAAATAGTGTAACCACTTTCTTTTATATACATAGATTACAAGATTAAATAATAAGGAATGGGCAGACAGATTATGATGATAATATAACTATTGGTAAATTAAACTTTTTTAATGGTGAAATTGAAGTGGTTAGAATATGTAACTTTTTCTATTTAGTATTTTATCTAGTTATCATTATCAGCTGTCATCACCATCTTCACCGTTCGTCAGTGTCATTTAGGGTATATTTAACTGGGGTTAAATTAAATTCTTAAAAAACTCTAATCACAAATTAAGGTAAGGGACAAGGTAAGGGTGTAAATTATTTAACACTGTGACTTACTTTATTTTTCAAAGAAAAAAAAATGTAAACGTCTGTTACATCATTTTTTTTGGCAAAAATCGTTTTACGCAGGCCAAAAAATCTTACTGTAAGGGACATTTTTTTAACGATAGAACTTTTTCAATAACACCAATCGATAGAGCAGAAAATTCTGAATCCAATGATATATATAACTCATTTTCGCCAAAATGTCCCTTACGTTAATTCATATTTCTGGTATCGACATGTGTCCAGAGGACAGTAACCGCTTGCTATTAAGCAAACAATAGGGGCCCCTCGTCTTAAAAAAAATCACATTTTCGGAAATTTAACTTTAAAGGTGTATTTATTTAGTTTATTAGTAGCGAATAGCTTAACCCTTTCCCCGCCACGCTTTTTTCCGAAAATGGTACCCCTAACACCACGACCATTAAAAAAAATCCAGAAAATTATTAAGTTATTCTCAACTCATTCAGGTAAGTAAAAATACAACGTTTCTTAATCCTGTTTTTTGTCTGATATATCAGTCATTGGCGTGGTGGGCACGAAAATGGTTTGTCTGATATATCAGACATTGGCGTTGAAAGGGTTAACTCAATAATTCGTCTTACTTTTCACTTTTCGATAACTTTCTATGCTAGCCCTATAATAGGACAACCAGCGATATTGGCAAAGATAAGGCATTTCACTGACACATGAATTTCATTCAGTTCAGTAGTCACGTTAATGATTGACGTCATTAACGAAAGATCGAGTCACGTGATTAGTCATTGGCACGTCTTTCATTAGAAAGCTATCACGCCCGGTTCACACATGCTCCGTTTTACTGCTCCGTTTTATCGTGTACGTTTTTTTTCGTCGATGGCGTATGTATTACTGTATACAGAATACTGTGCCATGTGTGAAGTCGCTCATACAACTACATACGCCATCGACGAATAAAAAACGTACACGATAAAACGGAACAGTAAAACGGAGACATGTGTGAACCGGGCGTTACATTTGTGAAAAATTGTAAGTTGTAAATCTGGCATATTATATACCATCATAAATCTGGGTACACATAGCACCAATTATATCTTGTCGATGCGAATTTCTTGTCATTTTGAATTTTGGTGGATTTTTTTTATTAAAGAATGTTGAGGTAAATTTTTTATAAAAATGACATCAATGTAAACGACTGCTAAATACTGGTATCATGGGGTACGGAGAAAACGATTAGAGAAACAAAACGATTAGAGAAAGGAGTTAATAAAAATGACTTTTATTTATATGATAGGGGCAGCGCAGACGACAGACTATCCATTACACACTTTTTAGTCTATGAAAATCTTTGTACGCGTAATTTACATCTTTTTGTGCGCCAGACTCGATCACACAAAAAGTGTGCCGTCTCACCGTCTGCGCTGCACCTTAAGAATGCAGACATGGATACGCAATGGTTCTAATGACACATAATCAGATAAATCTATGTGATATCTAAGTAGTGTCGCCGTGTTTTGTCTAACGCAATAAATAATGCAACATAAGATAAGAAAAACAATGTGTCCGCAACGTGTTTTGCCACGGAAGTAGGTAGACATGAACATAGGTAAATTAAAAGTCAAGAGGCATAAGTCCTTGTTATGTAATGGCGGAGAGTAAGTATAATAACTACTTTGTAACATTAATAAATGAACAATGAAGTTGTTTCTGTTAAAAGAAATGACACGTGGAGTTATCCAGTCACATTCTAAATACGTAGACTGTGGATGCTTATTATTCATAACTTGTTCAATGGAAAATCTTATGATAAATGATTCTTTCGTTTGCCCCCTATAATAAATTGACAGCATTTGACAAAAAAAATCTCTTTAATTGTTACAATGACTGTTATTTTATACTAGAATACCTAACTAGGGAACTTTCTTTATTTTTTCATACCATTACGTAAGAGAACAAAAGCAATTAGCATAAAAACAAATAAGGTTACGTAAAACAATTTATCCTTTGTTATTTCAATTACAGACACGAAAATAGCCGCTAGCGTAATGATTACAAGGTAACAAAACTACTATATTTGTTAACCATAATCACATTGTGCCCCACGTGCTTAGCGATAGTTCGGACGTGTTCTGTAAAAATGCTATGAAAGGTTGCATGGTCGAACACGAGCTTAGGGCAGGTCATGCACGTTGGATTGGAACGCACGTTGCTTCCAATGCGCTCGGCCTTGCTGCTATGCACATAACTAGGGGTGTCACCTGATGCGGAAACGTACTATGTAAAATAATATAGTTAGTAGGGTTGTTGATACCATACAACTAATAATAATTGAAAAAACTAAGACCTTAAAATACAGCTTATAGTTGAAGTGTCTTGTTTATTGTAGACGATTACCTAGTGGGCGAATGAGTAGAAAAGAGACTATTATAAACATATTATTCTTAAAGACCAAATTCTCATTTTTCTATATTTATTTACTAAGGGTTAGTTTCACCATAGTCGTGATAATTTGTCATTTGTATTTGGATGAGATCAAAGACGTTATGTTGTCCAATTAAATTAATATATTAAAAAGGGTAAGAAATAAAACATGTTCATAATGGAATCTGCCGCAATGAGGAGGCCCCAATAAAATGCTTATCAGGTCAATTAGCTATAAACCTGTACACAACCTGTTTAAGTCGTTACTTAAACATTAAACGTAGTAGTGTATAATAAAGCAGATAAAAATTGAATGATGATTTGGCGCATAGTACTAGTAGGAATGCGTAACATTTGTAGAATATTTAGCTAATGGGTCCAAACATTTAGTTTATTATTATTTAGGTACTATTACTGTTTTCTAGACGATGACTTATTGAACTGACTTAATTAAGTAAATAAATTTTATTGGACATGTATACATACAAGGTTAGATGCAATCAACAAATCTTAGTATGTAATGTAACCTTTGCAATAATATGTACAAACTTACAAATAAAGAAAATTCGCTAATATTTAACAACATTTTGCATAATGAAGAAAAATAAAAAACAATTAGTAAGATTTTAAGGTGTAACTAAACTTCTATCATCTACGCGTCTATGATACACAGAGATGACAGAGATATACCTAGTATTAAAACGTAGTGATTACTTGCTCAGTGCCTAGTATGTCGAGCTTCCTACGTGACGTAACGTGATGCCGCCGGAAACAAACATCCAATGTGCTCAAAGTTTCATTCCTACAATGCTTACAGCATTTATTCGCACCCAGCACTTATATTTGCAAAAAGTTCTGGCCACATACCTCTCGGGTCTAAAATGCTGAAGTTCATGATTTATTTTAAAGAATTCCAGTCTTGATTAAGTTCCGCATAGGAATATGGAGGGAGCCAATTGAAAATGAAATCAGTCTGGAGTATGAGATCACATCGATAGTCGCTTCCCAAGTAAGGGTTGTTTAGGCGCTGCCTGTGCAGTTTACACAAAAAGTGCATGTCTGCAATGTTATTTACTCAACAGATGGGCTACGAGCATACCTATAAAGGTTATTGTACCTTAATCTAAAAATTTGTCACTTTTGATAGAGGCGTTCATCAATCGTCACACGTGACGGGACGTGGTGACGAAAGCAAACGTATTACGAGTATAATGGATAAAAATATTTTATATTTATCATAACAAGTATTTGTGTGTAATGACTGTGTAGATATTTATCTTGCGACCCGCTGCAGCTGTAAATGATTGCAATATTATTTTTATTTAGTGAGAGCTAGAAAAATATAGTCGTACGATTTTATGGTACACTCCATAAACAAGATTAATCTTCCAATTTCCATGTTGAAATTATAATAATCATACTAGTATTCAAAATGGATGTTGGCAGCTATTTATATCCTATTTAGTCACCGCTATATTGAAAATTCATCTAATAGTGAAATAACTGGGTGTATGAGACCTAATAACTGTCGTCTCGGTGACATAGCAGGCGCAGGGCGGTGCCAGACAGTAACTGCTTAGCTACTGTTTGGCACTAAACTGTCTAAGGGCAGACGTGGCGCTTACCATCAGGTATACGATTTGCTCGTCTTGTTACACATTGCAATAAAAAAAATATAATTTTGAACCAATATCCAGGATTCGGCAAGTCCAGTAATTACATTGTAGCGACTGCTGCGTAACCCTTATAAGAGGAGCTATGTATGTTTGTTCTGATCTACACAGATATTCAACTATGCAGGTTTTTGTACCTCACGATATTTTTTCAATTTTTCGTCACCGGCGGGCTAGTAGAAAATACGCACTTAAAAAAAACATAGCGCGCGTCGAAATTTTCCTTACGCAAAAGTGAATCGACGCTTAAACCACTCGGCAACCAAAGCTCAATCTATCTAAGAACCTAATCACTTATTTGACTGGCCTTGTGTGTATGCGTTAGTTCTAATATTTATATTCTGTGGTACAAGTTTGTGAAGTGAAAATAATTTCGCGCCGTCAGATGGCTGGTAGGCCTCCACGTGACCTACAATGGCGACAACAAACTAACCACGTGTGTTAACGTTTTGTTTTCACGTCGACGGTGAGCTCGGACACTTGAACGCACAAATTATTTTGATAACACAATGCGTTGGTAAGTAAAATGCGCATTTAGGAAATATGGTAAATATATTTATAACGATTACCCTTTTTTTTTGTTCAACCCAAGTTCTAAAAATTGGCTATAGGTTTTTAACTTGTTTTTAATTTCTTCGGTTAGTATACCTATTGTATTCAGTAATTCATACTGCTATAATATAGTATATTACATAATACTATTATACATACATACAAGTCTTAAGGGTAGTGGGTCAATAAAACACCCAGTGGTCATTTTACCACCAGGTTTGCTGGGTGGCTAATAAAAATCCCTGAACTATGTCTGTACTGTGATTTTGAAATTCAAATGGAAAATCCTAATTCCTAATTTTCGGTATTCTATAATCTACCTCGATGACTCAGTATTGTTTTATTCACTTGATATAATTGAATTAAACATTATTGAGTCTTTGATAATTTATTGAGAGAACTTTGATAATTAATTGATACGAATAAAAAAATCGTCACGTGTCCGGGTGTGCCTAAACGGCTGCAGTCATGGAGTCTCCGTCACACGTGATGTGACGCGCCGATAAGCGGGGAACGTAGGAGGGTAACGTGAAGATAACGATAGCGGATACGGTAGCCAGCGACATCGCCAAAAAGTCTCAATAGAAATAGAACTCTATAGCATGGATATTTAGCTGAAAATTGGTTGTGGAAATTTGAAAAGTTCTCAATTGAAAGATACCTCTATTTGAAGTGAAGAGAACTCTATTTGAAGTAAATAAAGCTGAAAATTGGTTGAAGAAATTTGGGGGCGACGTCGCTCGTCACCGGCTACCGTATCCTCTCAGATAGTATGGAAATGTCAAAATTGAGAACGTTGCCAAACCGTCGCCAATTGAGGTAGATGATATAGCTGCCGGCAAACTTCTTGACACTCGGTCGACGAAGAGGGGGAAAGATCGCGCATGTGCACTTGCGCATGACCAATAGCGCGCGCGAATCTCCCGTCGCGTCCGCGTGCGCTATTGGCCAGGTTTATGCTTCTGACCAATAGCGCGCACCCATCTCAAAATTTCCGTTCTGCGTAATCCCCACCCGATTTCAAGATTTGCCGGGCACTCTACTTGCATTTCAATATATAACCGCTTGGATATGGTAGCCGGTGACGTCGCCATGGCGGGCGTCCTAATGAGACAGGGCACGAAGCTACAACGCGTGAAGATATCGATAATAATGTACTCGTACCTATCTGAGGAGTTTGGTGTTGCGGTAGAGTAGTTGCTATCAAATATTTACGATAAATTTTAAGCATTATTTCGGGAAGATAGTTGAACTTGTTATCAGTTTGCAATCAGTGACGAAATTGCGTTGCTAGGTCCTGATTTTAGCTCGTTAATCGGACACGTGCTTTTTTATTTCTTTTTTTCGTCAGTTGGCAGATAGGCACGCAACCCACCTCGAAGAATACTTTACCAGGAAGCATCGCCCAATGTGCTGCCATAATGCAGGCTCTTTTGTTCTTCGAGCATTTAAAAATGAAGTCCTACTTACAAACTAGATCGTAAGAACCCACCAGGGATTTAAAGTGCCACTATACATAATTATAGTCTGTGATTCTCCACTCTGTCATTTTTTTTCCAATCATGTATTAACTCCCAAATTGTTAATACATATATATTGCCTCTATTAAGAAAGAGCCTTCTATTTTGATTTTCTTCCCGATGTGGCTCAACAGGAATGTTTGGTTCGTAAACACTAGTACTATGATACAGTTTGTTTGATGAAAAAAAAAACCTTTTATTTATAAAATGCTTTCGGGTCATCTATACGGGACAAACACAAGCGAATTCTCCACAAGTTTAACCACAGAGAATTCCTTCCTCTAACCAACACGATCGACAGTCATATCTTTATTGCATTAGCTTGCACTTTGCACAGAATCAGCGTGTTATGGACATTTATCAAAACAGATGACGCGCATCACGTGGCCTCGCATGCATGTCTCTTTTCACGTTTGAATTATGCAGAAGCGCCTCTCGATCAAGAAAGTTGAGAAATATTAATTTGGAATGTGCATATTTTTTGCGAATGTAAACTTAGGTAGGTAACTGGGCCAGGCCTGTATCTTGGGAAAACCACAGGGTTGTATGTAACTTGGGTGTTATAATAAAAACATGACGTAATAAGAGAGTTTAGTTAGTGATATGCATATTATGTAAATTGCTTTTAGTTTAAAATAAAGGTATTGTTATGATATCCTGTTAAAATTTTTTTTTTTCATCAAACCTCATCCTAAGGCCGTTTTCTCACTACGCGATCAACACAACAAATAATGTTGTGACAACTCCAACCGCCCATACTAATGGCGCCGCACACTGGAACGGATTTCGGATTTGCGGACATTGGACTTTTTTGTTAAATATTAATATTTTTATTATGCCAATCGATAGCCCTAATTAAGCCGATCAGATTTTATTCTGGTCATTTTTTTTGTAAACATTATATTATACGAAAAAAATTGAAAATAAAAAAAATTTGTATGGAACGATATCTAAAATGCTCTATAAGTTCCAAGTCTTGACAGATCTCAGGATGATTTTTTGTGGGGTTAATCTATGGGTGTTTATGTATAGTTTCACATACATAGTATTGTCCCGGACGTCCCCGTTTTCCAGATATATGAAGCTGAACTTAGGTACTTTTTCTACTTTTTTCTTAGGGATTTTTTTAAGTTTTTAACTCCAAATATTATAAAAAAGGAACATTGTGCATTGTATATTAATTTATTTGATTATCAATAAAACTTTTACATCTGGTGACGTCATCAACAAAATTAAAACATGTAAAAAGTGAATATAATACATCAAAATTGTGTTTTTAAATAGGATTCAATTTACTTAATGGAATTTTGTTGCTTCAGCCTTTGGTACAAAAGGCGGACTTAATTCCTCGTGGCTTTTTCTACCTGTCAACCTGAAGGCCAAGCAGAACGAAATAAATACTGATTAATTAAATTATTCTGTGTCGCAAAAAAAAAGATACAAGCAATATAAGTGATATAAATCACTTATATTGCTTGTATCTATAATATTACAGGCATAAATGAAGGTTTAATCAAAAGGTTCCATGTTATTCTGCAAATCATACCAAGTGCAGAACGTGTAGGTAGATGTTTCTAAATTTTCTCAATATTGTCGAGAACTAGCGGCCTTGTTTGTAAAATAATACTCGTGGTATAATATGCCTGTTAGTGTCCATAAAATACTAATACATGGAGCAGACATCATTGATAATTTGATTCCCATCGGAAAACTTTCTGAAGAAGCCAAGAAACAAGGAGTTTAGAAAATATAGAGAACACCATTTCAGAAAAGTAAACAGGCATGCGTCAAATGTGGATCTTTTTTCGTCCGAACCTAAGCTTACAATAATTTTACGACCAAGAATGGCCAAACTCAAGAATATGACTCTCTCTCTCTCCAGAATCTTTTGATGCTCAAGATTAAGACTGCTCAAGAAGTGAACCTGAATTTACAGATACAAGCAATATAAGTGATATAAGCGACACAGAATAATTTAATTATTCAGTATTTATTTCGTTCTGCTTGGCCTTCAGGTTGACAGGTAGAAAAAGCCACGAGGAATTAAGTCCGCCTTTTGTACCAAAGGCTGAAACAACAAAATTCCATTAAGTTAATTAAAACCTATTCAAACCTAATCTATCACTTTTTACATGTTTTAACTTTGTTGTATGACGTCACCAGATGTAATAGTTTTATTGATAATCGATTAAATTAATATACAATTCAAAATGTTCCTTTTTTTTAATATTTGGAGTTAAAAACTTAAAATAATCCCTAAGAAAATAGTAGAAAAAGTACCTAAGTTCAGCTTCATATATCTGGAAAACGGGGACGTCCGGGACAATACTATGTATGTGGAACTATACATAAACACCCATAGATTAACCCCACAAAAAATCATCCTGAGATCTGTCAAGACTTGGAACTTATAGAGCATTTTAGATATCGTTCCATACAATTTTTTTTTATTTTCAATTTTTTTCGTATAATATAATGTTTACAAAAAAAATGACCAGAATAAAATCTGATCGGCTTAATTAGGGCTATCGATTGGCATAATAAAAATATTAATATTTAACAAAAAAGTGCAATGTCCGCAAATCCGAAATCCGTTCCAGTGTGCGCCGTAATCTCACACACGAGGACAACACAACACCAACTTAGTATGGCGGTTGGAGTTGTCACAACATTATGTTGTGTCGATGTTGTGTTGGTTTTGCGTAGTGAGAAAACGACCTAAAGCTAAAGGTGAAAACATCAGACGATCGTCAACAATACGTCACCTCATTCATAGCTTTCACTCCAATTGCGATAAGGGTTTATTTACTACATTCACTTGTTTATTTACTATCTTCTCATTGATTTTTGTCTTATCGAAGTAGAAAGTTGTTATCCCAGGATAATGATAGAGGGGAATGCACTTTAATAAAACCAGAACAAATGATAACAAATTGTTTTGCTGATAGGAAAAAAAGATAAAAGTGCAAAAGTATCTTTTATGACTTTATTTGTATAGTTTTTTTTTTGTTATTATTTTATTTATTTAAAGTTTTCTCAGTTATAGTACTGGTCTAATATCCTTGGATATGAATATCATATTTGGACTATCATTGTGCGGATTGTGCATAGTGTAGTCCCCCAAAAGGACCACCGCGCAGAATCTCGGGTCGGCAAACTTATTGACCATCGGTCGACGGAGAGGTGGAAATTTCGCGCATGTGCACTTGCGCGTGCGGCGTGACCAATAGCGCGCGCGAATCTCCCGAACACCTGCGCGCTAAGGTATGTCTCTGACCAATAGCGCGCAGGCGTGTCAAAATTCGTGTTCTACGCAATCCCCACCCGATATTCTTGAAGTTTGTCGGGGCCTGTAGTTGGGTTACTCCATACGGAAAACTCAATATCTGGAGTCTGAAAATTAGCGGTTTATACATACTTAGAAAATACCCAGCCAACAAAACTGTTTGCACTATAATCGAATCGAACTTCCTAATTTGGTCGTCAAGTAATAAATGATTGTTTCAACGTGAGCGAGTACGACGAAATGGTGCGTGTGCTCACGGGACCTACTTACCGCGGCGCGTGCGCCTCACGTAACACCGCGCGTGTATTGTCCCCTGCTGCGTCATTGGGTAAACAAACGTTACATTGTTGCCCTTTAAAGAATTAATACGAAATTATTTATGACTGGCTCGACGGCGCATTTGGTATATATATGATTGAAAATTTTCTGTCGGTCAAGCGCCACAAGGCCGACTCGTTTCAGGTGTGAAGGGAAACGACAACTAGTCCCACACAAGGCCGCAGGTGTGTAAAAGCATTCTCATCTTAGAAAAAAAAGTTGGAATCGCTAACCTATACGGTTTAAAACCACACGGTGATTGACATTTTTTTGTGTTTGTTGCACAGACATATAGACCAACAAACATCTTTTCCGGTGGCGGCGTCGCTACTGTCTATTTAAAACTGTCATTTAATATCGTTTTTGCATTGCATTTCACGTAGTTCCAATTTTGGCCACCGGAACAGATAAGTTTGTCGGTCTCTATCTGTGGTTTGTTGTGTATCCTGGACTATTTTTTTACAACTTGGTTAACAAAGGTGGGCATATAATGTAAATAAATATAAATAAATGCCCATAATATGTACGAATCCGTGCAGGTGGTGCAGAACCAACAGAACCGATCGATTTGGCGATCCTTAGGGGAGAAATTTGCCTTCCATCCAAATTAATCTGAATCAAAATAGTTCCAGCAGTAGACATCTATCGGCTGAAGTTAGATCAACGTATGTCATGTCCGATATTTATTTTTATTTTTTATTCATCACATAATGTTAATGTTATGTACCTATACTATTAACTACACTAGTCACTACACTACTTAAACATATCGAACTTTGTAGGTACCTATCAAGCCTTATCATTACCTATTGACTACCAAAAACAAGTTTAGTAATCTATTATGAAACAGGGGGTCAAGATTCATGTAATCGGTGTTCCCGCGAATGATGACATTTCATTAAGCTATTATGCATAATATACATATAATTGTTTGGATGATTGCTTAATTGATGCGTATTACTAGTAGAATTCGGACCACAACGGCATATCTAAATGATAATTCTATATAAGAGTCTTATGGTCAATTATATACAGGGGAATGGGACAGGGTTTATAACTATATAATTGACCGATTTGAAGCTGCTGGGTTTGGCAACTAGTAGCTAGTAGAAATAAAGTACAAGTCAATGCGCAAACTATACAATTACTGCAGCCATAATGATATCGAGTAATCGAGTGTATAGTGGATGAGCCGAACATCATTGGCGAGATAAAGACCCAAATACTTCGCTGGCTCGGTCACCTAGAGCGAATGGACGAAGATAGTGGAGTGAAGAAAGCTTATCGATACCAGAAATATGAATTAACGTAAGGGACATTTTGGCGAAAATGAGTTATATATATCATTGGATTCAGAATTTTCTGCTCTATCGATTGGTGTTATTAGAAAAGTTCTATCGTTAAAAAAATGTCCCTTACAGTAAGATTTTTTGGCTTGCGTAAAACGTTTTATGCCAAAAAAAATGATGTAACAGACGTTTACATTTTTTTTTCTCTGAAAAATAAAGTAAGTCAATAGTGTTAAATAATTTACACCCTTACCTTGTCCCTTACTTTAATTCGTGATTAGAGTTTTTTAAGAATTTCATTTAACCCCAGTTAAAGATACCCTAAATGACACCGACGAACGGTGAAGATGGTGATGACAGCTGATAATGATACCTAGATAAAATACTAAATAGAAAAAGTTACATATTCTAACCACTTCAATTTCACCATTAAAAAAGTTTAATTTACCAAAGACCAATAGTTATATTATCATCATAATCTGTCTGCCCATTCCTAATTATTTAATCTTGTAATCTATGTATATAAAAGAAAGTGGTCTTAGTTACACTATTTATAACTCAAGAACGGATGAACCGATTTGGCTGAAAATTGGTGAAGAGGTAGCTTCGAACCAGGATACGGACATAGGATCCTTTGATGGGGGAAAGGGGGGGATAATTGAAAAAAAAATACGCGCGGGTGAAACCGCGAGGGCGACCCTAGTAATATATATTTCTAATATAAATATGAATATCACTTATATTTTTTTATTCATTCATCTTTCAGACAAATAATATTTTTTCATCTGTCTTTCGTTTTCAGTACATTCATTCAGTTACTAATTAAAAAGACTGTTTGATTAAGTCTGAGATTTTTTTTAAATTTAATTTCTGATTTTAAAGCCAATGATACGTAATTATTAAAACTACAGAGTTTGTTATAGGACTCTTAATTAAAAGAGATCATAAAGTCAAATTATTATTTTTAATTGATAAGTAAAGGTGTCTAAGACTGCTAATAATTTAGGACATTTATTTAAACATTGTTACTTTTAGGACATTTGTTTAAACTCAACAAAATGTTTAATAGACTGATTAGTGTGTTGAATTTATAATAATTACGCAGACATAAAAGTCGAACAAAAAAAATTATTAATAATAAATCGTTTTATTTTTGTCTCCCTAAATTTCATTTAAATCTGCGATAGCTAGGCTCAAACTAACATTTAATCATGCAAATAACCTATTTGCATGGTATTAAAATACTCTAAATTTAGTATATTATAATCTATAGTTACATCAAATTGCAACACTGTAAAAGTCCTTTACAATAGAATTACGTATAATTTTCTATTTCTCTTGCTGCTTACGTTATTCTCGACGGTTTACAAATAAAATATTAGCAACGTAAGGCACAACAAAACGTATTTTTTTAATGTAAGGGACATGCTATTTCTTAAACCACTGGATATTTCTAAATTATTCGTTCATAGCATGAAAGAAGAGGAAATTCTGAGAAACTTTGCTCTAGACACAATTAAAATTGAAGCAGACAGTAAAAAGTTTTAGAGAGATTTAATTTTTTTTTTATCGTTTTTTGGCTCTCCTGAAAAACAGTGTTTTGTCCCTTACGTTAATTCATATTTCTGGTATCGTTATGTGGGATGACCTGGTGGTCGGCGACCGGTACGTCACCCCAGGTACCGCTGGAAGGATGAGGTTGCGCGAGCTCCGCGTGGACGACTGGTTGAGGTGGCACAGGACAGACTAAGATGGAGACGCTTATTATCGGAGGCCAAGACTCACTTCGGGTCGCTGCGTCAGTGTAGTAAATAAGTAAGTAATGATATCGAAAAAAAGTATTAGGTTATTCATTTCTTACTATCTGTAGATTGAGGTACTTTTATCCTTATCATCACACGTAGTTAAGTATGTCTATATCAGGTCTTGCCCAGAAACAAGAACGATGTACTATTTAAAATATATAATCTACGCCTCTAGATACCATAGTATGTAAAAGAGGTATGTTTATCTTTTAGGTTGCCTAAATACAGGCTAATTTAGTGTTTTAAGTAGTAAATGAAGTGGTTGAAATAAACATAATGTAAAACAGTCTTTTTTTTAAAAGAGGGAGGCAAACGACCTTATTTGACACCTGATGGTAATTGATCACTACCGCCATAGCGACCTGCGAAATTATCATGATCAGTAGGTATAATATAATAATAATAATGCCTTGATCACAGTATATATAAGTGAAGATTCTAGTGGTTCAATTCCCGGGTCGAGCTAACTTTGTGTCGGTTTTTTCGAGCACTGCTCGGGTTTTTGATCACCAATCCGCATTTGGCAAGCGTGGTGATTAGGCCAGTACCCATTATTGTAACGATAACTTGATTTCAATTATGGAGGCCTTTGCCCTGCAGTGGGACATTAATAGGCTGATACTTTACTTTTATAATAATATAATTATGTAAAACTAGGAAATTATGGTATCACAAGATACAAGTAGATATACCATTTACGCATAAATAGAAGAAACTAGATAGCGTATCGTGTCTACGATACGCTATCTATGTAGTTATACGATTGTATGTCTATACTTAGACATTACTATCTGTGAATACATTTATCACCTTTAAATGACCAATAAAAAGAAAGGTTGGAGATCAGAGTAGTCTACAGTTAAGTACTCTAGACTATCTATCTCAATAATCAATTTACATGCCTCGCGCTTGAATGCGTTCTAAATAGTTATTTATGTGACTGTTGCATAATGAGGGTCATTAAAATACGAATGTGGTTTTATGAAACGAACGAAGTGAGTTTCATAAAAGGATCACATGAGTATTTTAATGCCTAATTATGTACAGTCACATACATAACTTTATCTTCATTCATACGATAAATGTCTATTTTAAAGTCAGGATCGATGTGAAACCGCGTGGAATATAATCCGTAGTACCAGGAGAGCAGAGAAGAACAAGAAGCTAGGCTAGCTCGCGTCATTCAAACTCTTTGATTTAATGAATAGTTACGTTGCGGTTATGCTCTCCTGGTACCTTTGAAAATACATCAAGATGTTTTGCTTACATATGTTAGCTTCAAATCCATTAATTTTTACTTTTTAAGAAGACGTTCGAAATTTGAACGTAATTAAAGTATCGGTTACCGATACTAAAATGTAAACATTACGATGCAGCCACAGATACTGATATCTAAATGTAGGGCGTTTGCTCATCGCTCCTGACTATAAAATAGACATATTATGGTATGGATGTAGACAAAATACATATATGGTTAGTTGGCTATACTCAAATGATATTGGTGTACAATGACCCTTTTAATAACTTGACCTTCAATAGTCAGTACTCAGAGACCCGATCAATGTAATTTCTCTCTCACATAACAACAGCGTCTGGTTTGAGAGAGTGCCGGAGGCCCACACCCCCCTTTAAAGGCCGGCAACGCATCAGCGATCCCTCTGGTATTGATTGCTTACCATCAGATGATCGGCTGGCTCGTTTGCCGCCTCTGTCATAATTTTTTTTTTATTAATATTTTCAGCCTGTATTTTTTTACTAGACAAACGCCTCCTCTTCTGTTTTCCATTTTTCCGGCCTCAAGGCTCACTCATTTTAGCGTCTCATACAAATTCATTAGGTAGCATGATTACACAAAATATTTTAAACACTTTCTTTATATTTGTTTTCCTTTCCATTTAGTTGAAGGTATTTTTCTTTATTTTTCTACTACGTTTAAAAACAATAGAGTTCGATCGATAACGATTTTGTTGCCGACAAGGCGGCGCCTGCTTCGTGAACGCTTTGTCTAAGCCTCGTCTGATATCTTAGACTGCGTTTACATTTCATTTTTGATTTTTCATTTTAGAGGAAATATCTTAATTGCGGTGGGCATTACGCAGCGTTTTTCCCTGGAAAAAGCGGGCAAGGATCAACAGTGTTCTTAATCCCTCTTACAAAGATTGTCTGCAAAGGTGTCCAAATATCTCAAGATGCTCCTTTTCTCTGCTTCTTTAATTATATTGTGGCTCTCTTCCTACTCTCTCAAAAGTCTCAAACCGGACTCTGAAAATGTAGAATTGATATCAACTCTTGTCTCATTTGTAGAAAGTAGAAAAAATAGTTTTCCGATTGTTTATAGATTCTGTAATTGCAAACGTTCTTATTATTTAAAACTTCTGTGATGCTATTTTTATCTTGTTATGAAGGTTATGAACTTTCCTTTCAAAAATTTCAAAATTAAATAATTAGTACTATCATTTCATTCAGCATATTTAATATGCAATCAAATGTACAATTAGCATAATAATATGTAGGAAAAATATCGATACGCTTAGGAAAACATGTTTTGATACTGCCACTCCAGATTTAGCATAATGTTTGTGCAGAAGGAGTTTTAACTTGTATATAAATTTTTTATAGCTTAAACAACAACCGCACTATTTTTCACAGACCAACACATTGGAATTCAAAATATCTGTTATTTAAATAGTCTATTTGATAAATAATTTATAAAAACGTGCACCACGTTGATCGCCAAGGCCGCTGGTATGCAAAGCCGATGGTTAAAAAACATTTGATCCGCCATTTGAATTTGATTTGCTAGAACGTCTTGAGATATTCACTTGTTGCTTTTATTAATGACATGTTAGATATAAGTTTTCTCTAGGTCACACTACGCATAGTGCAGGGGCTAATCGATGTACGAATAAATACTCGGATTGTTTTGGCTTGAACACTATGGCAGCGACAGGAAAGTTACGAACGGCATAAAAGCTTAGAGAATTAAACCATAATACACATTATATAATGTTCTAAGGCAAAATAGGTAATAGAGTGCATATAGTAAAGAGGTTTTATTTAACTGTACATAAAAAAAAAAACTGATTGTGCAACCAAAAATACTGATTGTGCATCAAAAAATACTAAATTGCTAAGCTGAACTAACCTTTGGTGAGCAATCAATTATTTTGATGTACATTTCAGTATTTTTTTGATGTACACTTAAAAATATAAAAAATAGTAATGTGCCATAGTAAAGTGCGGCTAGGGTAGAAAAATATGTAGAAAATTTTAACCATGATACATGGAGTTTTTGGGCACAGGCTGACGTTTTATATTTTTCTTTAACTTATGCTGGTGGAGTTATACTTTTTTAATAGAAAAGAGTGGTTTTAGGCACCATAACTGCAAGCTAGCTTGATCTGCGGTCGTGTTTGGAACTCGGGACTATTACTATCATCCCACTACCTGCTAACTTCCCTGGTTTCCCCTTAACACCCGAGAGGGCCGGCATGAGCTGGTGCCCGCTTTGTGGCGGCCTCGATGATGCTCCACCTCATGCAAACGACCGAAGACGTATGTAAATGTATCCAAGTATGACACTGCAATTGTGTCTGAGTGACGAGTGTCTTGCCGTCTTGAAGGTTTGAATAAATGCCATTTCATGTTCCGTCAAAGGACATATAAAAAAGCAAACACGTGCGATGGAAGGGCGTTCAATACATAGGGTATTACTCTGTGTTTATAAAAACAACATGACGGTAACACGCAATGTGTCCTTCAAGGTCTTGCGGTCAAAACCCTGTGTAACTTGTACTTAGTAACAACATGTAAGTTAATATTGCTCGATCACTTTGTAGCGTACCACTTACTTTTATTCGCTATTTTCTAACTTCCATTTTACCTATGACATTTGTAGGCAATACAAATTGCAAAACATGTGGAATTCCTAATTTGAATGACAAATCTGTAAAATACCTATACCTTGACTATTAGACACAAAAGGCTGTGAATGTCTAGCAAGAACTTTCGCAACCTCCAATCCAGCAAGCGATGCCTAAAATACGACGAATAGACACTGTCTCTTTTGTTAATTTTCAAAAAAAGAGGACAGCTTTGACTGGCTGGTCCTAAATCCAATATGTCTATCCATATACTGAAGTATGTATTATTAATAACTGTCCTAGTAGAGAAGAAGAAGTAAAGTTATAACCATAGAACTAGTCATAATTATGACACAAGTGTATGTATCTTGCGTGGAAAAATCCTCCTTTATAATCGTGTTTACAGCCCAATCGCCGTCGCTTTTATTAGATATGTATTACGATATGAACTTAACCCTATCGTTAATACTTTCATTGCGGCTTTTATTTAGACGGAATTAGGTTTTGTAATATTTTAATGCGCAATGAAAATAGCAGCGATTGATATTGCTGTTTCCATAGCCGTTGGAGGTAAATGAACTTTTTTGTCATTGTTCTGGTACGCATCATTCGAAACATTTTAATGGATACGTGGAATACATGGACATTTATTTGTAACCAAAAGTTGTCTAATAGGTCAAAATATTAGTACTAACTATGATACTAACTGATAGTAGAACGAGACCGTTATTAGGTAAGTTGGTTACTTATTTATAACAAACTCTTGGAAATCCTTTTTTTTAATGATAAATGCTGATTTCTTTATACATAAAATGTTTTTAATTATGATGCTAATTCTAATTCATTACTTGTTTAAGTAAAATGGCGTCTTAATGTTCAAGTTTGCTCTATTCAGATGCTTCCGGAAAATATTCACGTGTTCGTAGGTATGTATTTTTATATAAAATTACTTTTACGACCTTGGACATAACAAAAATATATAACCATATCATAATATATTATTATGGTCGATAGATGTTATTTTAGTGACTCCAATTAATCCGTCCCATCCCATATAAGTTCAAGCAATTCTAAACAAATTAGGTATGCCAAATCCGGTTTATGAGCCCTAAGATACACATTACTTAGGTATATCCTTTTTTGTAAATACATAATATCATACATAGGAACACGCAGTCTGATACAAGCAGACATTTTCGCACACAAATGTTAGTATCGTGCAGGAATCGAACCCGCGACCTCTGGTGTTCTTTTGGCCCAGTCCGTTGTAAGTAGCACACGGAAAATTCCCCACATCTGAAGTAGTACGTTGACTTAATCAATCCATTATTTCTTTCCCCGCACCCTCCTGATTTATTGATGTATTCGTCTCAACACGTGTCGGACAATATTTTGCCGCGAACGCACGTCTAACAATGTGGCGAGCCGTAGTCGAATGTCAGTGTGGCAACGTGAAGCGTGGTGGGCCATGTGCACTTCCGAATCGTGCCTACAACGTGATCTAGGGCTGGCACTACCTGGTTGCAACGTTTGCGATCTGTTAGCCTGGATTTATTGACTTTGTTGACGGATAACGCGCGTGGAGGCGCGAATAGGAAAATAGCTTACATGCAATGATATTATATACAAACAAAACATCATTGCTTACATGATAATTGAAAACTGTATGGTTGTAAATACAGTTGAAGGGTAAAAAGTTGAATATTGGTTAATTTTTTAGTACCAAAAGTACATTGAATGGCGGGATTTAAAAATAAAAGAACGTGAAACATAAAAAAGGAGGTACGGTCAACAGCACATCACGGTAAACACCTACAGTTCGAAAATAGCACTTATGCCCCCGACACAAGAGTGGTACAAAGTCCAAATTGTATAGTCTGACGTGCTTTTGACTGTACAAATCTTGGGCTGGTCAATACCACAAAGCTGGCACCGGCTCGTCTCAATCGGGTGTTGAGGGAAAACCGGGGGAGTTTAGTAGGTAGTGAACGCTTTAGTCTCCAGTCCCACACGTGCATTGACGCATTCTCCTGTGAAAGAGAAAAAGGTACAAATCTATTTTCACTGTTAACAGAAAACAAGTTGTTAATATAACTCTAGAGGTAAGTTTTACAACCTTGGTCTAATGTGTCAGTAATTTTATGTACGGAATAATAATTTCTATGGTTATTTATCGCTTTCATCATGTATATTCTGAGTTCCAATTCTAGGTACTAGAAAACATTAGGTTGCATTTATCCCATTTGATAGCAAACTAACTTTTGCCAGCGGCTTCTCCTGAACGGTGTGTAGATAAAAAGTAGATTAAGTGTCTTCCTGATGAATAATAATTGTATATTATTATATCGTAGTCATAGTTTTTGCGTGAAAGAGTAACAAACATACATTCATTCATCTTCCGCATTTATAGTAGGTACGGTCAAAGGCACATCACGGTAAACACTTGCAGTTCGATAATAGCACTTATTCCCTCGACATAAGAGCGGTACAAAGTCCAAAGTGTTACGTCTGACGTGCTTTTGACTGGTACATATTACTAAGATAAAAATTAAGATCGTAATAAATAGACAAACATGGTTGAGTTTTACCGATTGATACTTCTTAAATTTAATGTGACGTCATAATCATACGAAAGTTGTTGTACAACAGTTGTTGATACTACGCATTCCGTTGACTTATTGACTTAGTGACGTGATTTCGCCGGTTGGTTTGCAGCGATTGAGAACTCGGTTAATGTACCAGAGAGGTCATGAGTTCGACTATTTGTGTCATATACATAAGTATTATGTCGTTTGATTATATTAGTTTATAAAGTGTTATTTAGTTTTAAAGGTTTGTTATAATTCTGGCTTTTTTGCAACTTAATTCATAACAAATACAACAAACATCATTGACTATATACAATATTCGATAGTTTATGTATTACAAAAATACCGCTCTGTGTAAAAAATATGTATAAACAAGCGGGCGCCCGCGGTTTCACCCGCGTGGTTCCCGTTTCCGTGGGAATATCGAGATATCCTTTCTTAGCGGATGCCTACCGTAACATCTACCTGCATGCCAAATTTCAGCCCGATCCGTCCAGTGGTTTGGGCTGTGCGTTGATATCTATCTATATCAGTCAGTCAGTCACCTTTGAGTTTTATTTAAATAGATGGAATAGCTTTTTTTTGCGACTTTGAAATGCGACTATTTCTTCAAACGTTAAGTAGAAGCAAATACGTATGAGCGTTAATATCGTGAAACAAAACATATAATATTGGAATTTAATTGTTATTATGCTGTCTCGTTAATCAATTTACAAAAAACAAAACAGATAGACTGTCACGAATTAATCTGAAATGGTGTAACTGGCCTTCAATGTCGTAAATCAAACTGTTACTGATACCTATTACAATGTGTGTGAAGCGTGGTGTACCATGTGCATTTTCGAGTCACTCCTGCAACGTGATCTAGGGTTGTCACACAGTGTTCGATAAGAGACGATAACTGTATTCTTAATAGTTTATGCTTGGACGTGTTTACGATAATAATTATTACGATGTAGTTAGGTAATTAACTGTAAGCATGGGCGGCCATGTGCTTTCTGTTGTTTGTAATTATAATTTAGGGTTATCAAAATGTTTTTATGTTTGGAAGGTATTTTATACTTTAGTAGTAGAAACCGTGACCGTGAAAAATTATGTCATATTTAAAATAAGAGACTTTTTTAATTCGTTAATAATTATGACTATTATTATCAGTAGTCGAAATTGTACTCGTAAGTACCTACCAACGTTGTAAAAATTGCGAATGAAAAGAGAAACTATCTAGAGTCGTGGCGGTTCTTCTCGATAGATAACGACACTCCAAAGTTGGTGTTCGACTCTCTAACTTTGATTTTCGACGATTCAAAAATGCATCTTTGAATATTTTGATTTAATTGAATTGTTGCCATCCCTAAGTACCGGTAAGAAGTTTTTTCGTAGACCATGTTTACAATTGCACATCACGAAAATATATGAATCAGTCCATTACATAAATATTAATATCAACGTGCTTCGATCCATGTTTCTAATAGAATATTAACACCTTCCTATTTGAATTTGAAGGTCAATTATATGTACCAAAACACATGGTTTGAGATTCAATTGTTTGTTCACGATTTATCGTTCTACATATTATTAGGTATCTAGGGTAACTTGTGACCCTATAAAGTTTATCAAAGCAGTTCACAAATATTACGGTCTGTTTAAGACATTTTGATCAGAATCGATGAATAGGGTCCGGCCGTTATGCCCCCATTCCGGGATGCCCCCGGCCGGTATGCCCCCACGGTTTAACGGCAAACTAAAACAATTTTTTTAAATGTGGGGGCATACCGGCCGGGGGCATACCGGAATGGGGGCAACGGACCCGATGAATATTCTGTAAGCTTGGCATGTTCCTGCAAGTTTTTTTTTAGCGGTAACCGCCTCTTAACAAATAAATAGGGGCGCATAATTGTACATAGGTACGAACATCATACTGTTTTATGTACAATGTATGTGGCACTATACAACCACAACAATACTTTATTGTAGTCTCCAACAAAAATCAAAAACTTGCAGGACAATGCCGTGTGAACCCAGGCCAACTGTAGACTCATTTTGACTGGCCCGATAACGCTTTTGGTAGTGATCGGTCTGGGTGCTTCTTTGTATAATAGTAAAGTAGTTGAGTGATTTTGTATTTACGTAAAAGGACATAAGCATAGATAACATTATTTAGATTTCTATGGACATAAGTAATGTTTATCTGGCAGCTAGTACAAGCTCAGTTTAGTTTTGGGCCAAATGACGCTGTGTGAATAATACCCAAGTACAAGTATAAATTTTTGAAATTCAAGATCTGCATTTCAGAAACCTGTTCTGAAATAAGAAGATCATAATTTTGTTTGCGCGCCAACCCTATGTTGAAACGAGATTGCCACAATTTATCATTTACTGAATTCGACACACGAGTGTAAATGCTCTGCCAACAAAAGCATAATTCTAATATTTGAACGTTATTAATAATAATTAGAACTCGTGTCTTTGAAGTAGGTTTATGCAAGTTTGTAGTTATTAGTAGAGTTCTTGGGAAATGCAAAGATATATATGTATTAGTTTCAGAGTAATTGTATATTCAATGCATTAAAAATATCCTTGAACTTTATTCAAACAGCGCCATCTAGCTCCAAACGGATAAACTTACTACATCCTCCTTTTTTTGTAAATAATAATAATATTGTACATTTCTAGCAGGGCTGAACATTTTCTGTCTTTTCGAACATATTATTATCTCGAAAGTCTACCAACCTTTTATAATTTTTTATAACTGAGCCTTTTCAATAGAATGGATATAGGTACCTAAATAATTGTGCAATATAGGCATAAATAAGCTTACTGATGGTTAAATAAAATATTTTTTAACGCAAAGTAAAATTGAAGTATTTTGAAATAAAGTACAGTAACAAGTAGTAACAGGTAGGTACTACCACAATCAGCTTGATAACGATGACTTAATTTGAATAATGAAGGCTGTTAGGGGGTGCGCTTCATAATTAATTAATTTTAACAACATAAATAGGTACCTATACTACCTATAACACTCATCCATCTTTTTTTGTTGGTGGAGGATAATGATGTGGAGACCTGCGGCCGTGTGTGGGAGTCGGGACTTTTTTAACTCACTAATCCCCCCTGGTTTCCCCTTTTCACCCAATTGGGACGAGCTGGTACCAACCTTTCGGCTATTGACCAGTCCATCCATACTAATTTTATAAAAGCGAAAGTTACTCTGCCTAAATGTCTGTTACGCTTTCATGCCATAGCAACTGCACCAATTTTAATGAAATTTGGTTAAAGCATAGATGAATAAAATCATAATTTAAAATTAAATAAAATAATACCTATATTTTGCCATACCAATTTTTGTGACGATGCGCCCCGCATTGTAAAAGCTGGTAGCCTCAAAACTTCTGATACAAACCCTTCCGGCCAGAAGTCATTCTTAATAAAGATCATTTTTAAATGATGGTTTGACACTCTCGCCCGCTAATTGCTAAGCGACGTGACTACATATTAAATATAATTTTTTAATGCTATCTTCAGTTGGCTGACAGGCCAGCAACCTATTTCATTAAAGGATTTGAAGGACACATAGCCAGGAAACATAGTGATGTTTCCATCATCATCATTCAGTGGAATGTGCTCCCACATTGTAGGCAAGCTCCTATGATCTTAAAGCCTTTGATTTTAAGTGTTCTGGCTCCCACATTAATATTGACGGAACGAGATCAGAGTTGTTATGCTAGCAGATTTTAGGTATGGGCCATCAACCAGACCCAAGGTGAAAATCTCCACGAAGCTCCCAGTTTTATCACCCGAACAGCTTAACCACTGTTCCACTAAGATGATCATACTTTTTTACCATAGTAATGTTGTCTAAAATGTGGATATTCTATTAACAACATCCAAACCAAACACTCGATAATCCGCTCGGGTATTTTCGCGTCGCCGAAGGTGCATCGGAAGTAGGTCGCGCACGTGTCGGCGCTCGCGCACGTGGCGCGGGGCCATGACACCGAAACGCAAGGATCCCGCCGGAACGAGTGTTTGTCGCTGATTACACGCTGTTGTTGTACTGTGTTCTCAATGCCGGTGGGAAGGAAAAAAAACAAATTGATGAAAAGTTTTTACCTTAAGTTTTAACAAAAACAAAACTTACGTCCTGACGCCCTACTGGTTTAAGCACTGGGTCGGGTTTGTGATCGCTTTACAGTGATCACAATCACTCTTGCCAAATGCGGATCACTGATCACCGATCCGCATTTGGCAAGCGTGGTGATTAAACTTCCCTTCGTTGTGACGATGACTTCATTTAAATGATGGATGACTTTCCCTGCAGTGCGACATCAATATTTATAATTTTCCCTGCGTGATCGCATCAGAAATGATGAGATCCGCAAAAATGAAATGATATGAAATGAAATGAAATCATTTATTCTGCAAATAGATTTTTAAAAAATACTTTCGCACGTCAACCTTTTTTTCCCTACCAGCACTTCGACGTCAATGGCCTGTTGAGGAAAGAAGTGCCGCAAGAAACTCAACAGTTTTGCCTTTTTTTTAAAATATTACAAATTATAAAGAACAAATTCAAAAATGCAGAAGGACCAAGGTCAAATTGCCCGGAGAATTGCAAGCCTGGAAATGTCCTCGAGTGGTGGCCACGTACTGGGAAACGCAGCCGTGGTAGGCCTCCCACAAGGTAGACTCTCCAAATCGATCTTGAACTATGATCACCCATCCAAGGTGAGACTCGAGCCTATAAGTATTCGTCTCACTACCCACTTAATTCCGCCGGTTTCACACCCGGAAGGGACGAGCCGATACCAGCCTAGTGGCGAATGACTAGCTCATCCGAATATTAACTGCACAGAAAGTTGTTAGTATAATTGCCAAGAACGTACAACTTCGCCACTGACCTCAAAGTATTAAAAAGAAACCATCTTTATCTTCTAGGCCACACGTGATCTTTGAAAAACCTCTAGCTATCACAACATTGATTACGACCGACCTCCATTGTATCGATGGCCCGATTTGTCTGATAGAGGTCTTTGCCCTGCATTGGCCTGCCTACTTTACGAGGATTATGTAAGGCTTCCCACCCTGTTGTCCCTCGTAACTACTGGAAACTAATATTATCTATCTTGATAGTTTATTCCGTAATAATTGGATCTATTGAATCTATGTAATACTTGTTATTAAATGGTATTATAATAAAACTAAAACCAAGTATCTGGGCTTTTTAGTTTTGCACTTCTATACGCCATCGTGAAAAAGGATTTGGTCTTATTTATAACTTAATTTGCATAATTCGCCAATATCCTAAATGTTATTGGAGTTATTTTTGAAAGTCACCTAATTTCTCAAACAGGTTTGGTGTGTTTTTAGCAAATAAACTTTATTGACTGGCTCTATAGTGCAGTTTTATTCGTGCACAAGAAATTCGTAAAGTTAATATAGTAAAAAATACTACTTGCGGATGTGTAAATTTTTTTATTTACGTAATATAATATAATAACCAAAATTTAGTCTTGACATACAAAAGTATGATACGTGAACGATATGTCATGACATGACTCATGACATTTTAATTTAAAATGTAGAAATATATCGCGAGTTTATCCGTTTTAAATTGTTTTATTTATATATCATGCACAATGACGTTCATCATGCATGACAATCTCATGTGATTTCATAAGTGCACGTGTTAGATTATGTTTATGTAATTATATAATTTTACTAATAACTAATAAGAATAATCCTAGTAATATAAATTTATTAAAATATAGATTATACCATTTATTTCTGATGTATAATAATTGTAAATGACAATCTAAATAAGTATTGAAAATGGTTTGGAGAGATATCCGGTATCCAAATGTTCTGTCAAATTGTGTACTTTCATAGTTATAAATTATAATATAATGATTAGGATTTATCCTTGTATTTTGTTCTAATCTTTAACAATTAATATTCTTGTTGTGTTAAATGATTTTAAGATATCAGATAACTTAACGAAGAATTAGTTACAAACATGATATCCGGTGTAAATATTAACTTATTCTTAATATTGGTAAACAGTTGGTTTATTTACATAAAAATATCAGTTTTATAATTTTAGTATAATTTAAAAGTTATTTAATTATATTTGTTATTAAAATTATTTTGTAGTTAGTAAGTTAAAATATTCCGTCAGTGAATTTGTCATTCCGGTGCGACAGAAAAGGCGCCATTTGTTGCTATAAAAAGACATGGACGGGTAGTAGGAGATTATTCTTGTTCGAGCCATAGTAGTAACGTTACTCTGCCCTTTTATCAGTGAGATCTGATTCAGTGTAACTATTTGATAGTTGCGGATAAGTTACAGATAAGTTATAAGTAAAAGTGTTCCTGATTGTGTGGTTAAATAATATGTTTCATATTGTGTTTTAAAATACATAATGTTTAAAGATTTATTTATTTTATTATTTATAAATATAAAACCCCTTCTGACACACGCAAAATCTATTACCTATATTGGAGCTCAGTGGCACGCAAACAGTTTTTAAATGCTACGGTCATAAAACATAAGTACTTTTTTCACCTCCACATCGTATTCAACCATTGAAGTATCTGTGTAACACAAATATGCTAATGACGACGGTTTAGTATCTCACGTGTGGAAGAGAAACGCCTCAAAACAATACTATTCAACAACTTCAGGAAGTAGGAATTATTTTTTGTGTTAAACATGACGGCGCCGCGGTTGTTGGAAAAATACGCTATTTATTAAAAGACAACATCGCATAACTTTTTACATTGGCTTTTAAATTCATCTGATTTTTAACAAATTAAATCAAAGAATTCTCACCCGAAAGTCGCGCAATAAAAACAAAGCATGAGGAAATGAGCCAAAATATAAATGACCATACATTCAACAAGACGTGTTGTTATAGTTGGTAGAAAAAGTGCAACTGCGTCAAGTGCATTGGAACTAATTGTTATTGACCGACTGTATATTGTGTCAGGGCCTACCCGACACGTGACGTTCGGGTCACGTGATAGTATTAGTCTATTTATTTATTATTATTATAATAGTAACATTTTAATTCTGACAAAGCGAAATAAATACTAATATCGTCGTTATCATCATTAACTTAGTAGCAGAGTGGTATTAACCACTCAACGCCGAACCGGCACTCGGGTGCCGCATAACAATAGATTTTCTATTGTGTCTAGTAATCCGGGGCTAGAAGGATTAAAACCGCTTTACAATTTCACATGTATGAATCGGTACACTTCAAAGATCTTTTCTATATCAAGATAATTTGATAAAAAAATATGCATAGGTATCCGGCCCATAAGTAGTCTGTAAAACATCATGGCTCTACCACTACCAAAAAGTAGTTAAGTAGTGGTTAAGTATCCCTCAATGGAATCTATTCCACTGCTGTGGTCTACCACAGCAGTGGTTGCAGTCTGTCTGCCAACTGAAATGTCATAAAAAAACAGTATGATTAGTCATTTAACTATATTACTGAAATTGACCACCATTTCCTTTATTTTCGATTCACAATAGTATTGAACTAATAGCTCACGGCTCAGTAAAGCTCAAAAGAAAGAAAATTAATAACCTCGGTAAAGTCAATCTCCGGTTATCGTTATTTGTTTGAATTTCAGACACATTAATGAGCAGATACTGAGAAATAAAGATTAGTCTCATGAAAATGACAACTTTCTAAAATCACGTGTAGTTCTAACTAAGCATTCTCGTAGAATTGCCAGTCTAATATCGGGATTTTAACTTGAAATTACAAGTAGGATTGTATTTTTGTTGCTTGCGTACATTTGACATTGATTACCTAACTTAAATTGCGAAATGAAATTCCATCCAATATGGAATATAATTACGTGTCAAAAGTTAAATTTAATGACACTTTGTTGGTATGTAACGTATGCTTCTGTATTATAATAGTTATGCAGATTTATGCCGTGTCTCTATTTAGGCTTCGCGCTTGCTAAACAAAATAGTAAAGTCAAGTTGTAAAAAAAATGGGTAATCAAAACCAAGACGGCTTTCGGCACACTTGACGGAAATTCCGTCGCGGATATTTCGCGACGGAACGCCAATAGCTGTCACACTACGCGGAAGATTGGTCACTCCGTCGCGGAAAATATTTATATGAAATTACATGCATCATGGCGTTCCATCTCCGCCCAGAATTTCCGTCAAGTGTGCCGAAGGCCAGACTAGAAAAAGTACACAGAGAGTGTGTTATCTTCAAACAAACGCACCGCGGCTTGTGTGTATGCGCGTTATTCAATGAGTCGCCCGCGTGTCGCCGCCAGCACTCTCAAACAAATCTCGACCTGTTTCTCAGGGCATCAAAGAGATTTTGTATAAGTAACTAGGAATGCGCGCGGCGACAGGGATAGGAACTAATGAAGATAACTTATTGTGAACTCTTTCTACTATGACAAAGAAGATACATAAATAAATAAATATAAATATCTCTGGACATTATTCACACAGCGCCATCTTACCCCAAACTAAGCATTAGCTTGTGCTATGGGTGCCAGACAGCGGATAAACATTACTTATATACTTTTTTTTTGTAAATACATACTTATTAAACATAGAAACACCCAGACCGATACAAACAAGCATGTTCATGCACACAAATGTTTGTTTGTGCGTGTACATTAATTTTGATAGTAGCGACTAGTGAGAGAATAGCCTTTATCAATACCGTTGACCGCGGCAAGTGCCTAAATGTGCCAGGGATTGACCCACAAGACATGTGACTGTCGGTCAACAGAATATTTAGGGAGTTAGTTAATATGATACTTTTGGACGCTATGGATAACCGATATTGACATAACGTAGTGGGGGAGTACGATAACATATTTTGCCGATGTATTAAATATGGAATAATAATATAAGAGATAAGGAATGTGAAAAATGTTAATAAATAGTGATAGCAAGAAGGCAGAACCTATCCTACATGTCTTTTTATATAACTGACGTGAAGAAGTAAAAACAAATGCACAATGCAAATGTTAGTGCTGTAAGACATAATGATTTATTCCCCATATACATAATAGGCTAGTTGACAAAATTTGGAAATTCGTTTAAAACTATAGTTTAGTATCTATTTTACCCTAAATATTTAGAAAAATAGGCCTTTTTCATAAGTATTTTGCTTTTTTAGAAATAAACTTAAAATTAACTTTGGAAAGGCCAAGACTGTCATGGCGTCTTGAATGACGTCACTCCTCGCGAAACAATCGAGTTTGTTGATGTCAGTCGACGAGATCGGGCATTGCCCATGGTCCACAGATCATTATACAGCTGCAACCGGTGTTTTGCGAGGCGTGACGTCACGCTTCTCTGATCGGTGTTTAATGTCACGTGATTAAATAAGTAATTTTGCCGATTTTAATTTCCAAAAATATTTGTAATCTTATATTATTTTAGTAAAAAAGTTGTTTTTTTGTTTACTACATATCATGATTAATCATTAGAAACTCTAAGCCATCCGATTCATTCTTAGTAGAAACAAGAAAATACATATTTGATCAAGTCTAAAGCCCTTGAAGATACTTTGTAAAAGTCTATAGGTCCGTGCTGAAACTAAAGACAATGTAAGTGTGCGTCCACGGAGCAAGGGTTAATGCCTCGCGCTGCGAATGCATAAATTATGTCAGGGCTGGAAGCCACACGTGACGCGCCGCGTACCACGTGATCGGTTATTGAGCTGAGCGGCCGCGTTCGAGTGAACGTTTTTATTCGTGTACTAGTACGGACGGGATTTAAACTATTTAAAGTAGCTATAGTACGAGTATTTTTGGTATGATAGTCGAAACGTGAACATGGGTTACTCATTGAGGTTAAGGTTTCATAGATGTACTTAATTAAGAATGGTCAATTTGTGACTGCACCACCGGCTTCGAAATGGTGCTATCTTATAAAGAACCGGCAAGTAACTCAAATTAAATCAAAATATTCTTTATTCATGTAAACTTGTATAAAGTATTTATGAATCTTCAATTACACAGAGTGACTCTTTTTTTTTTTTTTTTTTTTTTTTTGGTTTCGCAGGGGAAATGCCGCCGGCCCAAGGTGCAATGGGCCGACACCCTTTTGCATATCCGCCGTCGGGGGACGGACGGAGTATGTGGGGCTCTCCACCTGGGATTCTTCTCAGAAGAAGCTACCCAGAGGCATACCCACTAAAACCCCTGCGACGCTCCCTTATCGTCCTTAGTGGGGAGGAACTACGGTAAGCGGCACGAAGCCTTCTACGCAGTCCTCCCCGGACGGAACCCGCCTACACGGCGGGCAGGACACTGCCCCCCCCAGATAGGCTGGGGGGGACAATAGGGACAGCCGAGAGCGTCGAGCCGTCCCTAACAGGCGGTGGTGGAGGCCGGTGCAATGCCGGCGCTGGCACCCCCGTACCATTCACCGACTGGCCTCCTCCACGGAGAGCAGGGAGACGACGGGCAACAGTTCGCCGTCTCCTCCCCCTCCTCGCCCTTCGGAGCGCGCCAGCAGACGGATCTTGCTCCCGCGCGCGCTCCGCCGCTTCCTTACCTGCTATCACCTCCTCACAAAAAGTGGCGAAGGCTTTCCAGGCATCCTTATCCACCAACATAGCCAGAACTATGCTGGGGAGGGCAAGGTCTGGACCTACCTTCGCCACCAGTGCGCTACGCTGCGGAGCCCACTTTTGGCACACCGCAAGGGTGTGATGTGCCGTGTCCTCCGCTGCGCCACACTCATGGCAGGAAGGGGCCTCCTCTCGTTGAATGCGAAACAGGTAAGAACCGAAGCAGCCATGCTCAGTCATTACCTGCACCATCCTAAACGTGAGGGAGCCGTGCGGCCGCTCAAGCCACCGGTCTAGAACAGGGGCGAGCGCGTCTAAAGTTCTTCGGCCGAACTCCGCGTGGACTAGGTCCGAGGCCCATAGCCGGACAAGACTCTCGTGAGCCTCTTTGCGGACAGCCTCCCGCTCAGTAGCGCAAAACGGCTCTCGCGCCGCTTTCTTGGCGGCCGTCCACCGATACACAGCCGCCAGTACCCCCGCCTCTAGCTCCCATGGAGCTGTGCCCGCCAGCGCGCAGGCGGCAGAGAATCCTACCGTGCGGTAGGCCCTTATAACCCGCTGCGCAATTGCGCGCTGAGGCGCCCGAAGAAGGCGGACGTTCTCCCTACGTGATAGGGCCTCTGCCCAGATGGGTGCACCGTATAGGGCCATGCTCTTCAGAATGCCAGAGTAGAGCTTCCGGCACCTGGAGCCTGGCCCACCCAGATTAGGCATGAGCCAGCGAAGGCTGTCTGCCGCCTTTAAAAGCCTTGGTGACAGTTCGCGGAAGTGTGGGCCAAACTGCCACCGAGTATCCAGAATAAGGCCGAGATACTTCATCTCGGCCTTCACGGGTGTTCGTACTCCCCCGAGGGTGAAGTGCGCATCTGGTGGTGCACGCCGTTGCCGAGGCCCATGGAAATAGATAGCCTCAGTCTTTTCCAGGGCAACGTCGAGTCCGAGTTTTCGGATTCTTTCCAGGACAAGGTCTCCTCCAGCTGAGGCTCGAATGGCCGCGTCCCTAAAAGTCTTCCCCCGGGCCGTGACTCTACCACAGGATTCGGAATGTCGTTATCTGTCGAGAAGAACCGGCAAGAAACTCGACAGTTACTCTTTTTAATCGTCAAAAATTTATACAACATTTTTTCAATCGGTAATAACACACTAGCCTTCCGCCCGCGGTTTCACCCGCGCGTAATATTTTTTTTCAAATATCCCCCCTTCCCCCATTTTCCCATTTCCCATTTTCGGGATCAAAAGTACCCTATGTTCACCGGGGATAGTGTAGCTTTCCAACAGTTAAAGAATTATTCAGTAGTTTAAAAATTGTTATTCCCGCGGGAATGAGACGTTTCCCGTAGGAATTTTATAGCCAATCCGGGTTATAAACTATATGTGTGCCAAATTTCATCTCAATCCGTTCAGCCGTTTAGGCGATATTGAGGAACAAACAAACATCCAAACATCCAGACTTTCGCATTTATAATATTATAGTAGGATTATAAAATGTCTATTTGAACACTTTACTAAGTCAACAGGTTTTTTAAGTGATAGATGGGGACCAGCCGGTCAGTCCCCAAGACACCACCTGCGCCTGATCGAAAAGGGTTAATCCCAGTTGCCCCCTCAAAATGAAAATTCCATAGTGAAAGAATGATGAAAAAGAAATACCACTTATAAAGTCTTAATATTGCAAAGTTGCCTCCCTGCATAACCTTCCCTGCTATACCCACGCACAATGCACAAATGCGTTGCACTGGATTGTCAATCAAAAGTCTGGAACGTGACCGCATCCCACCCGGGATGCACATTGCACACGCCTTACTACGAGGTGGTTATCTAATCAGCTACATTGTTGCATGATAAACGCACAACCCATCCGATTGACATGCTTATTTACATCACGTGCTTCCAATTAACTCTGCCGGCTGATAACTTTAGAAATTGGAGTAGAAATTGGGACATGTTTTGACAATTTACCACTTCCGTGGAACAGGGGTTACGTCATAAAACTCAGAGGTCGGTGCCTCGTCGTGGTAGGTCATATTCTGTCTCTCATGATACCAACTATCTGGTATGTAGGAGCATTTTGTTGTGTGTTAACTTAACCCTTTCAAGGACGTGGGAGCGCCACACATCGCCCTCTGCCCCTGAAAAATGGTGACGGAACGTAATATGTTACGGGGTTACAGGGTTTAAAAATGTTGGTGGTATGTTGTCCCATTACCAAACAACTAAGTCGGGCAGAGACTCCATCTATGTATAGTACCACAAATTAAATACTGTTGTATTTGCTTTGTGTATAGTGGAGATACCGCGCATATGTACAAAGCAATTTAAATCGACATTTTAGATCTGGGTCGGCCTTTCAAAGCCGTTATAATTTGGAGTTTTTCAAACTCTATTGTTTCAAATGTAGGTAATTGAAAGAAAAAAACAAAACGTGCTAAACTGGTCCATTTCCAACGTTTTTATTAAAAAGTTAGTAGGCGTAACTGTATTTCATTATTCTAAAGAAAAACATTATTATTATGTTTCAGCTCTTTATATTTTATGACCTTCTAGTAATAAAAGGTCACCAGCTAAAACGTGTATCATAATAATTATTTTTATCGTTAATTTATTGAATTTGGTTAAATAGGAAATTATGGATACACCTTGACGAATTACATAGATCTATAGGTACTAACATCTATATATAAAACTCAAAGGTGACTGACTGACTGACTGACATAGATATCTATCAACGCACAGCCCAAACCACTGGACGGTTTGGGCTGAAATTTGGCATGCGGGTGAAACAGGACAGATTTGATTCTTTGTTTGTTTGTCAATACAAAGAGAAGAAGAAATGGCTCCGAAACTGAACCTGAGGCACTACTAGCCGATTTGGAAAATTCTTTCACTGTTTCATAGCTACACTATCCCCGAGTGACATAAGGTACTTTTGTTCCCGGAAATGTGGGGGAAAGGGGGGCTAATTTACAAAAGAAATGACGCGCGGGTAAACCTGCGGCTACCGCTAGTTTATCATGTCCGTAGTATGTGTCGTTGGTCTAATGATTTAAGTATCTGGTCGTGAATGTTGGTATCTCGGGTTCAATACCGAGTCGAGCAATTTTTTTCCCGCACAGTTCGAGTGTTTGACCACCAATTTGTGATTAGCGAGGCTAGTATAAATACGATTCAACTAAACTGGCCCGTCCGAACATCGTGCGAGAACCTGCGCAGAACACAAAATGTAGGTGTTAGAGGGGTGCAGCCGCGCCCCGCACCTGCGCAAACGACGCTTGCAGCTAACTTCGGACGGGCCAGTTTAGTTGAATCGTATTATAACATTGTAACAATGACTTGATTTTATTTAATGATGGAGGCCTTTGCCCTCTGGGACATAAATAGGCTGATACTTTAGGTACTTGGTATAGTTCAATGTGCCGCATTTGCCATTCGTGTGATGAACATAGTAGTGTAGTCATGAGTTGCGGACCACTTAGGTATATTATGCGGTGCAAAAATGGAACAGTGACCTGAGTGAGGCACGTGGCGAGCCCCCTGCCTGGTCCTAAATGGATCACGGTGGAAGTGGGTCACCGAAGCACGTGGATCGAGCGCTGGAGTCAGACCGTTACAGCTAAATGCACTCCAGTTTGATCTGGTTTTTGGGACCGTTAAATATTCTAACGTGTTGCAAACATGTGATAGTTTCATACTCAGTTTGAGCTGTACATGCGTCCAGTCTCCATTGACTCCAGTCAATGGTTTGAGTCTCGACGCTCCTATAATTTTTTTATTCAACTTCAAATACTAAGTCAGTTTGCAGACAGACACGCAGTCCACCTGATGGTAAGCGGTCACTGCGGCCTGTTCCATTGAGGGACACTTAACCAAGCGTCCCTCAATGTGCTGCCGGACTGTAGGCTCATCTGATCTTCGAGCCTTAGGTTTCAAGTGTACTAGCTCCCACATAGCCACCAATGTTCCACGGAGGTGGCCAAAATAAAATATTTCAATGTGCCGCATTTGCCATTCGTGTGATGAACATGTATTTGTTTTGTTTTGTGTATGTCTGGCCATCAATATCCCTGTTACTTTTCGATGAACTAGTGTCGTCATGAAGACCTAATGTTGACCATCCTAGTAGCGGCTACAATATTAAGCTCAAAGTGAACTCATCTACACAATTAACTGATGAGTTTAAATTGATTATGATCTCTTTCTATTTTTGTTGTTTGTGTTTTATCCCGATCTAATCAGAGTTTACTTTTTTTTTCAGAGGCGGCAACCGAGCCAGCGGGTCGCCTGATGGTAAGCAATAACATGGACATCTGCAACCCCAAAGCCTTTTATTAGGGAGGCCTCCGGTACTCTCACAAACCAGACGAAACACAATTATTTCACGCTGGTATTATGTGAGAAGGTGGTACATTTCCGGACAAACCAGCCCATTCGTACTGTAAAACAACATGGCTCTACCACAACATAACTTACACCATGATTCAGGATTTGGTAAGACCAGTGTATGACATTGGAGCGACTGCCATTTGACCTCTATCAACCTTAAGAGGGGAACCAATTGATAATGGTTACAAAGCCATTCGACCGTGCAAGTTGCCTCACGATGTTTTTTTCAGTGCCGAGCTAGTGGTAAAAACCGATCATGAAGTCAACTGATGACAGAAGGCGTTGACTTACGAACACGAATTAGTATGGGATCCTGCATCGCGCTAGCAGAGTTATTTCCGCCCGCTCGCATATACAACAAACCAAAGATGGTACATTGGACCTTGGTCCCCGAGCACAGTCGATCTAGCTCGGAGGAAGATCTTTCACTTTTAAGGAAGCTTTAGATCTCCTAGAAATCCAAAGTTGCGCGCCGAGGTTTTTCGACCATCAACCTTATGCGTGTGAAGTGATGCTTCAAAGTTCAAACCATTCAGCTACATATTGATGTCAATAGTAAAATAATTAAATCATTCATATTATTTTGATAGAATAAACACATACAAACATAATACGTCGATACCGCGTTGATGTCGGCTGTATGAAATGGGTCATATCGTGGCTTCAACCAGGTCATCGATCACGTGGCCAATTGAAATCAGCTTATCTGTGTACAAGCTAAAATTAATTGATTACTCATATTACAACGTACCTACGTCATTATGGACTTATCATCTTTTTGAACTCAAGCAAAAAGTATCAGTATTGACTGACCGAAAAGCGCATTGTGTAGAGACCCTGCACGCGTCAGGGGTCATGAGTTCGAATCCCCGGACCAAAACTTATGTCGTTGTTCCCGATACCCATAACACGAGTGCTTATGCTACTTTGAGCTCACATCAACGTAAAAATACCTTATACTGTTTTATACAAACGCAACACAGGATTTCTTAATCTTTGTATTAATATATCTATGATATGAATTTACATTCAATGAGAGCGCCACTTGGCGGCTCTAATCGCCTTAAAGCAAATATTATTGGGTCCATTGGTCCACAAATATTGCAATGAACTACATTGAGGCTTGTTCCTAGAGACGTACTGACTAAAATAGATAATGAATTTGTGTACTATTTGTCTTAGTTAGATTTCACGTGTAAAGATTTGAGTCATTGAATAAAGTGGGCGCGATATCTTCTTATCACACCTATTAGATAATAGCCCACGTGTGCCGAAATCAACAGTAAATACAATTCTTTTACTCTTTATTTTGATGGGTTTTACGAGCCAACATGCGTTGTATTTGTAGTAAAAATGTTTGTGGAATCCGTGATGAAAATGAACAAATTACCTACTAATTGGCAGATGCCAAATGGAGATCCATTAAAGAAAACAAAAAAACAGCATAGGATATTAAGATATAGGAATCCTATATTTGCATTTGTAGCAAAGTGCTTATGACACTTTTGACTTTTACGCTATCAAAATAATTCATAAAATGTACTTCATAAAAAAATTCAACCTTGATTGTCGTTTAGTTACTATATCAAACAGATCTTGAATTTTGTTTTACCCTTAAAATACGTTACAAAGAAGATCTCTTTGTAATGGACGCAACGTTTTGAGAGATAATGTTAAGATGCTTGATTTCAATAATGGAGGCCTTTGCCTTGCGGTGGGACACTTAGATAGGTGACACTGTACTTTCTTAGTTTATTTTAAAAAGCAAAATAAAAAGCTCTGGACCAAAAGCCCAAATTTGCAAATTTTGGTTTTGTTAGGTTAGGTTTGAAACTACATAATTATTCTAACCTAAAGGTTTGTTTAAACCACCATGTACTTGCATGTGTTTGCATTTCAACTGGCACATCGGAACTATTCGGAACATTGCTGTCCTTACTGCGCCTATGGGTCATTGATACGATCCCACCCACGGCAAATATTGAAGTGATAAACATGTTAGGTGTTTGTATTTATTCAGTTGTACATTTACCGTACCTTTATTTATTCTATAGTATACACGTAGGGTCAGACATATACGCGTTTATTTCAATTTGTTTACTATTACGAGTACTATCTACTGGCCGCGAGTTTGCACGCTTGGATATTTCTTTTATCTCATACGAACTAAGCATTATCTCGATAAAAATAGCCAAGAACTTACTACAATTTTAGTATTTTTTTATCAGTGGTTATGTTTTTTTTCCTGCCACTGATCTTTGTGATCGCCACTTTGTTTAAATACCATCTCCACAAGCTTAACCTCATCCAAATAAGTTCTTGACAACAACGTGATAATTTTAAAGTAGTGACTTAACGTTTTATTTTATTACTAATATATAGGTATTTTACTACTTCTAATTATGATTGTATAGAATGACATGTTACAATACATTCTGGACCTTAAACTGTAGACAAAGATTCTTAAATAATTACTCAGTTTACTGAGTTGGTTGATTATTCACGCTACATCCTCACGTTTTCTAGTTTGATAGATCATTCTTTATCTCACATGGCAACGAATTCACGTGCCAAAATACCAGATAACAGTCATGTACTAGGATTAACAAGGCTAAAATAAAATCTTCAAATAAACATTTTGTACGATAGAAAATGGTACTTCTTCGGTCGCGTTGGCCCATTTCGACTGAAAGAAAGAAACTGCCTGCAGTAAGACTGGCCCGGTGGCTCATTTGTTAGTGACCCTGCCCTATGCGCCAGGGGTCGTTGGTTCGAATCCCACCCAGCACAAACACTTAAGCGATGAACATTATGTGTTTGTTCTTTGTCTGGATGTTTATTTGTTTCTAAGTATATATTTGTGGTACCTTCGTTGTTTTTAATACTCATAGCCAGTCGGACTCTTAAGAGACAGACCTTCCACCAATCAGACACAAGGCGGGAATTGAACCCACATCAACCTCCGGGTTTTTTATACTCGAGCGTGGCCTGGAGGTGCCACATTAGCTTTGATTATAGTGACACTTGGTTGCTATGGTTATACTTACAAATAACTCATAATATCCAAGAAATAATAAGGCACGGTGGACAATATTGACGTCACAGTTTGACAGACAGCAATAATGAATGACATCAATAGTGTTTTTTATTTGATTAATGTCACTTGAAGAAATTAGTTCCAAAATTTTTACGTAATACGGCGAGTTTTTTTTATTTTAATGGTCGGGTTATACTTTTTAGTTCATAATATTATGTTGAAGTCAGGTCTGTTGTCAAATGTCGGAAAAACATGCCAGCGATAGGTACTTAGTTGTGTTATAAATACATCACTTCGCGTTTCTTTTGAAATTCTAAAAATAGTAGCTCACTAATTTAATGCAGATACTTCACATTTGGTTCACGTGTTATTAAATGTGTCTCGGGTAATTGGAAAATTGACAATGAAAAATGAAGTGAGCATCATTTGAATTACAAACAAGCTTCATCCATTGAATATAAATTAGGCATTTATGATTATGTTCATCCGTAGGCATAATGCCCGTTTTATTGGGTCCGGCCGTTATGCCCCCATTCCAGTTTGCCCCCGGCCGGTGTGCCCCCACGGTTTAACGGCAAACTGGAACAAATTTACTTATAATTGTGGGGGCATACCGGCCGGGGGCAAACCGGAATGGGGGCATAACGGCCGGACCCGTTTTATTTTGTACTAGCGGTCGCCCCCGCGGTTTCACTGAAAATTATAGCAGTACAGATGAAAAAATTATAGTTTGCTCAAGCAAAATTTTTAAGGTAAAATAACTGGTAAATATGTAGAGCAAAAGCCTTTATCGTTGTAATTAAGTCACTACAATGTTTGGTACTGGCTTAGTCACCACGCTTGATGAGTGGGGATCGGTGATCACAAAACTGATCTTTGTGGGAAAAATCCGATACAAACTTTGCCCGATTGATCCTTAGAATTGAACCCTGGACTCACCGATCAAGCCCGGCAGAATAATGGTCCAAGGATTATTTTATAATTTTTAAATGACAATGACGTTGTCTTACCCGAATATTCATTTAAGTTTAATTAATATTCACATCCCAGCTTTTACGGGAAAACATTAATTTCCAATTCATGCATCTTCAAAAATGATTACACCATAAAAAATTAATGAGCTACCTGGCAATTCAAGCTGATTAAGCTATTTCGGGGCACGACACATAAGTACACGTGACGTATCCGACACTCCCGAACTCCTGACACGTGGCGTCTAACGTGCGCGGGCGCAGCTCGGCATTATTCGTTGTAAATACTTATACTAACCCTTGAGGTGTTTTTTTTATTGCAAATTGTGTAACAAGACGAGCAGATCGTAAGCGCCGCGTTTGCCCTTAGGGCTTAGACAGTTCAGTGCCAAACAGTAACTAAGCAGTTACTGTCTGGCCCCGCCCTGTGCCCGCTACACCGAGACAACAGGTTATTAAATTTAGGTCTCATATACCTAGTAATTTCACTAGCTTCAGTGCCGTTTCCCCGAAACACAGAAGTGCTTGACACACTTCTGTCCAGGGACAGGTGTCCGCTCTAACAGATGCCATTTGCGGCTTTGGTCAAATAAAATATTATATATTGTTAAAATTTGATCAAAGCCGTTTAGGTTGTTTAAATATGGAAATATATTATTGTTTGATTTTTTTATGGAAGAAGTAAGTAAGTGCCTTCTCGATATATGACACCCAATTTAACAGGGTTCCTGTTATGGAATATTCTTTAGGTAAATATCCTAAGTAGTAACGTAACGAAGAAATCGTAGAAATAAATCTGTGTTTATGATTTTTCTAACTTTTATTGAAATAGTTCGCATAAGAAGCCGCATAAATAGTTTTCAATCTTCTACAGCGAAAAAGTTTCGAATGAGTTTGCATGGCTGCAGCAGTGGGTAGACTTTTTGTCTTTATTTTTAAACTTAACAAGTAATTTATTATGTTTCTTTAAAGGTCAATGGGCAAAGAACAATGGAAAAGTCCCATACAACATTTTACCTGGAAAACTTTTGGGGCACCTATGATTTAAAAAAAATCTTTAGTTTCCGACCCATACACGGCTATGGTGCTTAAAAGCCCTCTAAAAAGGCAGTTTATTGTAGGATGGTAGTGTAGTGCGGAAATTACTGAACAGTAGGTATATAGCCCAGCGTGGTGGAGTATGGCCCACACTATCTCACAATTGAGATAAGGCCTGTGTCCCAGCAGTGGGAACGTATGTAGGCTGATGATGAGGTATATTATAGCGATTTCTGAGATAGTACATAAGTACACGCGTCGATGTCTTTTTGCAGATACAAAATATTATTCCGATATATTATACCCCACGAACTTTTATCCAAAGTAAATTGGAAAAGACAAAACTAATCAAATCGGATTAAGTCATAAATCAAATGTCTGATCAAATAGTAAATCTGTCTCGAAACTAAGTTTCTAGGCAGGAATTGGAACCAAAAGAGTGACTCATAAAAGTATATTATATCCTTAGACATTTTTTACATGGCGTGACCTAAACCAAATCTAAGATCCACTTTGCCCCATCTCTGAAAAGTTAAAGAAGTTAGAAACAGTATAAGCATTTGAACTGCCCGCTTGTTCCACGAAGCAGGTCAAATGATTACAATTAAAACAGCTATTGTCAATTCGTCTGATGACAGTCCCGAAACTTCAACATCACGTGGCGAATCGTGTGGCTTGAAGCGTTCGTCACGTCAAATTAGCTGCCGCATGTCACGCCTCTCATGTACATCCTTTGAGGAGAAGACTTTGTACCTAAGGATGTACTTAGCATTGTTTTAGGCTCCAAGGTTTTATGAGACGTCCGGTCGACGACTTCTCAAATCAGAATCAGAATATTAACGCAAAGAAACTAATTTACGTTTACGTGATAACTAAAAGTTAGTTACCTACTATCGACCAAAATATTTATTCCATGTTTTAATTGAGTTACGTAATACGTCAGTGTTGTCCATACTATACTCACCGGCAATGAAACTTGGCAACTTGCCTTTTTTCATACAGACATGGTCACTTTAGCGTCTCATAGATAGAAAACTATTCGCAGCTGTGCAATGATTTGTTTGTATGAAAAAAGCCCAGTTGCCAAGTTTTAGTGCCGGTGAGTGTACATACACACAACTTTTGGCGCTTTATCTACTAAAACAGCCAAGCGCCAGTAGTGCCTGACACAATCAGTTTTGTATTTCTGACTCGACCACCAGAGACTTCTTCATCCGTTCCCAGTACCACCATACCACAATGTGATATGATATAACAACAATGGGTACACGTGTCCAGGTTCACGTGGCGCTGAGATAGCGAGATAATCGCGTATAACAACACAGCTTGCCGAAAACAAACACGCGGTCATTACTACTGTTTAATTAAATAAACGATGGGCGGATGTCGTGCCGTATTTAGATTTATGTTAGATGACTATTATTAAATATACCGCCTGACTTTTTAAACGTTGCTTTCCCGCAGTAAAGTGATTCTATTTTAGTAGTACAATTAATAAAAATTTTTTAATAAAATCAAAAATTTTACGATTGTGATAGACGGACTAGCTGCTTTGCGGACGGTCACCGGGCGGGGTCAATGCCCTTCGCGCTTATCAAAAAGATGATAATTAACAACTTACTAAAATTTGATTACCATTTTCCATTCAATCTATTAAAAAAAAAGGCAAAAAAAAGTAAAAAAAATAAATTAAAAAATTACTTGTATACTTCTAAAAATCAATAGTACTACTAAAGGTGAAGCGTTCTGCTGCGGGATAACAACGACTAAAAACGTATTTACAAAAATGTAACTTAAATCTGTTGTCTGACTACAAGCTTTATTTACCTTTTTAATGCATGTACACCAGGCCGAAAATAAATATAAAAAACTAGCGGTCGCCCTCGCGGTTTTACCCGCGCGTAATTTCCTTTCTCAACAATCCCCCCCTTTCCGGGATTAAAAGTATCCTATGTTAATCTCCTAGTTCTAAGCTACCTCTACACCAATTTTCAGCCAAATCGGTTCGTCCGTTCTTGAGTTATAAAAAGTGTAACTAACATCACTTTCTTTTATACAGGGTGGAATTTTGTAATGCCACCTGAAGGGGAAGTATTCTTAATACTGAAGATAGAAAGTTTTACTCAAAGAAAACATTCCTTTATTTTTGAAAAGAAAAAAACCTGCATTCAAAGATTTTTAAAAATTTGCTTGCCGCAACTTTGTAATACCACCTGAAGGGGAAGTACTCTTAATACTGTAGATAGAAAATTTTACTCAAAGAAAACATTCCTTTGTTTTTGAAAAAAAAGATAACTGCATTCAAAGATTTTTAAAAATTCGCTTGCTGCACCCGGTAATCGAACCGACTAAAATCTGTAAAAGTTGCAGCCTGTACTTTTATTGCATCGATCGTTAGGGTCAATAATAAGGATGAAATCTCTCTAACAAACTTCATAAATTAAATGAAAGGAAAACAATGAAATCCTAAATTATTGATTTAATGGGTCAAGTTAAAGCACTTTTTTCATTGTTTTCCTTTCATTTAATTTATGAAGTTTGTTAGAGAGATTTCATCCTTATTATTGACCCTAACGATCGATGCAATAAAAGTACAGGGTGCAACTTTTACAGATTTTAGTCGGTTCGATTACCGGGTGCAGCAAGCGAATTTTTAAAATATTTGCATGCAGTTTTCTTTCTTTAAAAAAATAAAAGAATGTTTTCTTTAAGTAAAATTTTCTATCTACAGTATTAAGAGTACTTCCCTTTCAGGTGGCATTACAAAATTCCACCCTGTATACCCCAACATCAACAAAGAAAAAAATCAGATAGAATTCCAATTTTGAAAATGCGAATTTTCCGATCTCGCCACAGATTACATCGTGAATTCGAAACTCGCACGAATCGCATGACGTTTTATTGTTATTTTCACAAAAAGCCTGTGCTTTTGTTTGTTCCCACTCGTAATGCCAACAGGCGGGACACGTGCGACGGTCACGTGTGCGCGCGAACCGAGTGAGATAACGATGTTTTTTTATACCGTCACAGTTTCGGCGACCTGGTTATGAACACGGTTAGGAACTAAATGGAACCAACTGATTGATTGCACGTGCGCGGTGAGAAGCGTCCGCTATGACAATTATGTATAATGACGTAATACACGATTTGTACGATTGATGAGTAGTATCTATAACACACGCCCTGTTTTTGCCCGGAATTGAACCTCCAGGTTTTATGACCCGAACGCGTAGCTGCTGTTCCATAGAGATAGAGAATCCGCATTTTTGTTACATAATTAGCCGCGCTAGTTGGTTGCGACGCAGCCCATCTGATGACGGCCACGTAGGTATCTATTCTATTAAGCGATACTTGACCACGCTCAAAGTGCTATCACTGTAGGTTCCTCTTATTTTGTGTGGGTGGTATATACCTACTTATTTTAGTTACTTCAAGAACACCTTGTAAGGGAACGCGAAAATAAAGTATGCTTAATTTGATAGCGCTTGTGACCTAGAAAATTGGATATGCTCTGAATTGAAATGATGCTATGTTATCAAGGTTCTTCTGGTATGAAAGAGTTTTACAGTGTATTTAAAGAGGTGAAGTAAATTAACATTTATAGATACTTGAAACTAAAATAAAGCAATCGAATTACGTCGTCAAATTTTTTGATATTGGACTTGGTAGATCGGTTAAATATTTTTTAAATCACGAAATTCTCTACAATACCTCAATTAAGAAACAAACGCAAAATAAAAAAAAAAACAATCATGGGTTTGCAATTATAGATTCGAAGATCAGATGAGTTTACGTGTGGCAGCATACTGTCCAAGTGTCACTTATGGAATAGACCGTCGAGGCTGCTAACCACTAGGATGGCTCCGTCCTTGTCTGGCAACTGAATCAGCATAAAAAAGTTTTATTTAACGCATTTTTAATTAATATTTCTGATCATTGCCCCTCGTCATTCTAAATAACAAGGTACCAATTTAACTTCTTTGTGCGTCTGGGCTAAATTCATTGGCATATTTTTTTTTAATTATGTACTCTTGCTCTCAATTTTTTCTTTCATTATTTCTATGGCTGCGTTCAATATTACTGTAGCACCCAACGCATTGAAAGTAAAAGCACAGGAGGTAGGTATCTTTTATGAAGTACGACAGCACATTGTGTGGTAATGGAATGGACCGTAATGGCCAAATGCCAATCAGGTTGGCAAACACATTCGTGGCTGCCAACTGAAAAAGAAATGTGTCAATAAATAATATAAAAAAAAACTTTTTTTTACTTTACACGTTTAGCATTCATAATGGTTTCGGTCATCTGCGTGATGCGTAACAAAGGAATTATAAAATTTTATTATAGCAATACATTTTTATGGTTATTTTTTGTACGCATTAGAAGCATAAAATTTATTAATTACCTTCTATCTAGAGCCAACACGAAATCATCATTCTCTGGATGATGATCAATGAATCTATTTTCGCGTTAGAAACTCTGAATGGAAGAAAAGGAAAACCATACGCTAACAATATTTCGGGACATTGCGAACAACAGCTTAATATTGACATTTTTATTTAAACGAGTCCCAGATTATTCGATACGAATATAGGTACAGCTAGGGGAGGGCACGGTGAATTCGTAGACAGTGTCGCCGAAGGAAAGGCCACCTTTATGGCTATGAAGGAGTAGTATTCCTGCCTTTCTAAATCTGGAGTAGATCTTGTAATTTGCTTGTGAATTTTTTAATTTTACGATGTGCGGACCAGTGCTTCAACCATTTACTCTTGAGTCAGTTTGTTGTACCTATATAATGTAGTTCATAATTATTTTTTTTCCAAAGACAATACGGCAGGCCTTATTAATTCTTTGGGTGTAAAGGGAATACCAGGGGAGTTTATTCGGTAGACGAACGTCTCCAGTCCCGCGTCCCAAACACAGCCGTCTCGCAAACCTGGAATTATGGTAACTTACAGTATTTTCCTATGCGAAAAATTCTCTCTCAGGGCGGGTATTTTCCTCTGCGGAAGTCCTATCCCACGGCGGGTATTTTCCTCTGCAGAATTCCTATCCCACGGCGGGTATTTTCCTCTGCAGAATTCCTATCCCACGGCCGGTATTTTCCTCTGCAGAATTCCTAACCCACGGCGGGTATTTTCCTCTGCAGAATTCCTAACCCACGGCGGGTATTTTCCTCTGCAGAATTCCTAACCCACGGCGGGTATTTTCCTCTGCAGAAGACCTATCCCACGGCGGGTATTTTCCTCTGCAGAAGACCTATCCCACGGCGGGTATTTTCCTCTGCAGAAGACCTATCCCACGGCAGTTATTTTCCTCTGCAGAAGGCCTATCCCACGGCGGGTATTTTCCTCTGCAGATGGCTTATCCCACGGCGGGTATTTTCCTCTGCAGAAGGCCTATCCCACGGCAGGTATTTTCCTTATCACGGCGGGTATTTTCCTCTGCAGACGGCCTATCCCACGGCGGGTATTTTCCTCTGCAGAAGGCCTATCCCACGGCGGGTATTTTCCTCTGCAGGAGACCTATCCCACGGCGGGTATTTTCCTCTGCAGAAGACCTTTCCCACGGCGGGTATTTTCCTCTGCAGGAGACCTATCCCACGGCGGGTATTTTCCTCTGCAGAAGGCCTATCCCACGGCGGGTATTTTCCTCTGCAGGAGACCTATCCCACGGCGGGTATTTTCCTCTGCAGAAGGCCTATCCCACGGTGGGTATTTTCCTCTGCAGGAGACCTATCCCACGGCGGGTATTTTCCTCTGCAGAAGGCCTATCCCACGGCAGGTATTTTCCTTCTCACGGCGGGTATTTTCCTCTGCAGACGGCCTATCCCACGGCGGGTATTTTCCTCTGCAAAAGACCTATCCCATGGCGGGTATTTTGAGCTATATTCCTCTGCCTATGCTTATCCGATGACGGAAGTAGGACACACGCACCCTACGTCGAATCGAGGAAGCATCGACCCGGCCACGTGCGCGGCGGTCGCATGCGCATCGACGCCGGAACACGTGCTCTCTGGGAATAAACTAGACTTTTCAGTACTACACAGCGCGGTTACAAGACAGTGGGACATATTCAACTATAGATATTTTATCTCACGAGCGCGGGTGGGCCATGCTTGTGATGCTTGTAGTTTAAATGCATGCAAACACGCGCTCTGGGTGTGCGTAACTAAAGATGAGTAGCGGATTGGTCGAAACAAGCGCTGTCGGGTACGCACACTAAACAAATTAAATACAAGTATGTCAAGATTTATAGACACTATTTAATATTTATTAATCACACACAGCCTGATGGTAAGTAGTTACAACCGCGGCCTATTCCATTGAGGAGCCAGGATGAGTGACGAGACATTACTTCACTTTCAATACAATTACTGTGGTTCAAATTGACAGGAGTGGCTTCCTTTACAAGTGCAGCTGATTGCTAATAATAAAACTAGGAAGGAAATGAATGAAAAATTTCAGAGGTTTTTTCGGGAGCTAATATTAAGTATTTTTTGTACGATTTGTTATGTAAATATAGATAGTGCGCCACCAATTTTAAATGTTCAAGCATTTCATGCAATGATTGCAAAAGCTAAGCGACTTCTTTTGCGATCGAATTCTAGATGGGTTACCATGATTCAAACACGAATTTTTGTCCATGCTTTGTAAGCCAGGTTAAACTGTCTAAGTCAATGTTTTTCTGTCTGTCAACCTGAGTCATTACACTGTAAATTGCAACACCACTCAAAATGTACTCGTAAGTAACATTATTTTGATAAGAAAAAAAAAGTTATTATAAAAATAAGTTTATTTATTCGTGTCGATCCATTCAGTAACAAAAACGACTTTTGCATTGCTAATAAACTGTCTAAGTAAATAAATAATTCTGTACTATACCTACACACTACATTACATAAACATCACGTGTCATTTGTAATTACTTCTTTTAAAATAATTTGACTTTCAAAAGCGTTTATAAAAAAACAATGTATATACAATTTATTCATCTTTGATTTTGAATGGTATGAATAAGTGATGTACTTAGAATTATTCTAAGGTGATGTATAATTTTATTTGTCTGTTATTAATGTATGAAAATACTCGAACAAAGGAACTCACGTGTTCCCATCGAGGGATTTCCGAGTCACATTTGTTTTCCTGGTAAGTACGGTCAACAGCACATCACGGTTAACACTTGCAGTTCGATAAAACAGCACTTATGCCCCCGACATAAGAGCGGTACAAAGTCCATATTACGTCTGACGTGCTTTTGACCGTAATTTTAATTTTATTTGTAATGTTCTACGTACGGTATACTTAATTACTGAACAAGATATATTTATACAAACTGCCGGTAGACAAAGACGTGGCCCACGTCATGGTTAGCGAAAATTAAGTTACCTATATTGGATAAGTAGAAGTATACTTGACTGGGAGAGAATGCCATGAGGCATTAAGTCCGCCTTTGTGCAATGAAGCTTAAATAAATAAATACTTCTTTTTTTTTCGGAGGAGAATGCGTTTATGCACCATAACCGCAAGCTAGCTAGACCCGCGGCCGTGTGTGGGACTCGAGACTTAAGCGTCCACTACCCACTAAACTCCCCCGGTTACCCCTTCACACCCGATTGGGACGAGCCGGTGCCAGCCTTGTGGCTATTGACCAGCCCAAGTAGAAGTATCCTACTATGGAGTAGGATACTAAATCAGAGCTGTGAATAAAAACTGTAATGCTGCAGACAACTACTTTCAGTCAGTTTATTTTTTTATGTCAGAGGAGGCAAACGGGCCCGCGGGCCGCCCATGGACATCTGCAACACCAGAGGGAGCGCTGATGCGTTGCCGGCCTTTTAGGGGGGATGTGGACCCCCGGCACTCTCACAAACCAAACGAAACACAATAGTAGTCACTATTTATGTTTCACGCTGGTGTTATGTGAGAGGGTGGTACTTCCCAGGACGAGCCGGCGCATTCGTACTGTAAAACAGCATGGCTCTACCAGTCAGTATGGATCCGCTCGACTGGGGTAGTACCTTCTCCTACATAAGACCGACTTATTAGTAACGCACTTCGTTTAGAGAGTGAGAGTTTCGGAGGCCTGAACCTATTTACATAGCCATTCACCTTCCTATTCTTTCCATATTCTTTCAGAGGGCATCTTAGTCCCATCAGGGAGAACAAAGCTCACTCCATAATGTCGGAATGCTGGCAGCAGACTTTACTAAAAACTACCGACTAGATAGATAGACAAGACTGTCAAAGAAATAGGGGGTACAATTTGCTTTTTGCCTCAATAAGAGAACCACAGAAGTCCCATAGGTACTTTTGACACACAGTATAATGCTGATACGGTCACTCCACTCTCGCGTTTTGATTTGAAAACTGGAAGTGTATTATCATTCTATTTTCATAGTTTCTTTATTGTTTTTTTTAATCTAATCTGCTTCTGCGATGCCGGGGTTTTCATCAATCGTCTTCGCAAATTGAAATAGCCTTACATTGTCCTTATAAGGAGCACGTGACTGACATTTTCCGTTTAGACATAATTATCCTCAACACCTGGTTAATATGGATCTGTTAAACTTTTTGATGCTTTTCTCTCTCTCTCTATCCTTAGACACTTTGCCAACTTTTGGTAATGGAAATGCAGTAGGTACTATCGAGGTCACCCGCGCGTGATCACCCTAAAGGCTAAAATCCTGTGCAGTATTTTCACGTTTACAAGCGCCGCTCCTAAGAAGTCACGCTCACGATGCGCGTGCACGGTATATTTTTTCAAAAGTGATCACGCGCGGGAGACCTCGATCGTACTCCTCCTGTAGTTTGATAATCTAACCATGATAAGTGAAAAGTACTAAGGGGTGTGATGGGATGCAGTTTATGCTATTGCTAAACTAAAGTCTAAAATTATTATGCCACTTTCGTCGAAGAAATATTTAATCTGATTTATTTAATCCTTCAGACCTGTTCAACGTGTCTTTCGAATGGCAAACTCAAAAGGATATTGTATAAAACGCAGTCAATTGTTGTGTAGTTTGACTACGGAGTTGTTCTAGCCACAAAATAAGAAAACCATTTTTCTTGTTTTCGTGTTCTGTGGTTAGCGTATCATGTGGAGTCCTTTCTGTCACACACGCACGCGCGGCCCGTTCACGTTTCAGCCTTATTGTTTAGGTAAGGTAATTTTAATTATTATTTGTATTAATTAAAAGGCGTTAAGTCAGAAAGTGTTCTGTTTATTTTAATGCGTGTTCTATTCTTATATCTGGTGTCGGAACTGGTGCGCCGATTAATACTGCATCAGCATCATAAATGGACACTTTTAGCGACACAGTGGAGAACAGAATCTATCTAATCTAATCCAAGGCGGGAATCGAACCTACGACCTCCGTCTGTTCCTCGTTAAACAGTGGCTAAGCTATTTTGATCCGACTCACAGCGCCTACTTAAACAGTAAAAGGAAAACTCACTATTCACCAGTAAGACACATTACTCCCTTTCCTTCACACGTACAGGTGAAGACCGGGTGTTCACGGATCACGTGGTGACGGGCACGTGAAGTGGCGGTGCTTGGCAGTTCCGCACTGGCTTCACGTGCTGCGTCTGGTGTGAGTGCAAGGCTGCTCCCAATGGTGTAACTGGACGGAAATAGCTGTTAAGGAAAATAAAGTCGGTGATTTATAACTTTTGGCTGAAATATATAAATAATTTTTAGCCTAGGGATGCCTAAGGGTGCCTGTTCACCGGCGCGGACCGGGGCACAAGAACGTATTAACCAATAGCAGTGTACAATATCTCCATCATCATCTCATCAGTTGCAATCCTATTGGTTAATATTTCTGTTTCTCCGCTCTGCTTCCTCGCTCCTTAAAGTTCTCAATCTCTTGTGTACCACCGATATAACTGGTAGCTACCAATGCTGCTGGTAGATTCCGAAAAAATCTTACCACCGCCCAGACCCTAGGTGGGAATCGAACCCGGTTTCGGTCCAGTTTTTCTATCCGGGTTTTCCACTGTTAAACATCAGTTAATCCGTATTTTGATTCGACTCAAAATGGCATAATAAATAAATATTTCTGGACACTATACACACAGCGCCATCTAGCCCTAAATTAAGCATTTGCTTGTGCTATGGGTGCCAGACAACGGATAAACTTTACTTAATACTTTTTTTTTTGTAAATATGTACATACATATTACTCATATAAACACCCAGACCGTTACAAACAGACATATTTATGCACACAAATGTTTGTACCTTGCGGGGATCGAACGCGGCCGCGCAACCTCTGGTGTAATAGACGATTACTCGACCATTACACCAATTGGCTCGTCAAATATGAGCTTTGGTCGTAAGAATAATTAATAATTTAGGTAATGCAGGTTTTTTCGTTTGCTAGTAGATAGGTACCTATACTATTGTTTACCAATACTAGTCAGTACGTGCCAACCCTGAACTGTGACGCGTGTTTCAGGAGCTGAGCTCGCACCAGAAAGTTACTAATCCTCACGTAATGCGTAACCGTATTCGGGGTGGCCAGGTTAGGTAACACACGTTTTGATCTAAATCCAGCTTACTTCACGTATTATATTACGAAATAATGTCCTTCGTAGATAAACATACTTCAGCCCGCCCGCCTTACAAATAGTAATTGTTTGGAAATTAAATTCTTTCAAAACATAATTGCGTAAAATGTATTAAAACATTATATTATAAAAACAAAAAGAAAGAAAGAAAAATAGTTATTATCCAACCTGAGACATCATTGCGTTTGCTGTTAGTAAAAAAACAAAGCAGTCAGTCCTGCGCCTGATCTCTCTTCGGTCGTGTGAGCCTAATGTCATACTGTTCTGTGAGAGTGAGGGAATAGGGAGGGAGTGCCCCTGTGCTTGCGCACTACTATATATCCTGCGTCGGCTGGCACCGGCTCGTCCCAATCTGGTGTGATGAAGGGAAAACCGGGGGAGTTTAGTGGGTAGTGGACGCTTATATAAGTCTCGAGTCCCACACACGGCCGCAGGTCTAGCTAGCCTGCGGATATGATGCATAGAAGCATTAATCCCATCCAAAAATAAAAAAACAAAAAAGACTTTCGCTATCTTTCGTCTTTATAACATATGTAGTAGGAGGTTAGACGGCGCTGTTTTGCTTAAAAACGCATCTCATTAGTACATTTGATTGGATGCTTATTTGTAGGCTAAGTATGCACTAACGGAAGAGGGAGAACCTTGCAGGATGACCTCCGATCATGCGACTGCACTTCCAGTCTTCACGTTGCACTTAACGTGATAACACGTCACGCTCCTCGTCTAGCTGATATGCATTATATTTTAATGTGTAACTGTTTTATTATATCAGGTAATTACCTGTAACTGTGATCGTTAAAAATTAATGAGCGTAATTCTAGTCTGTGGTCTGTACCTAATCATAGTTTTTGATGATGAGGATGCGATTTGTTGGAAATTGAAAACAAAGTGAATTATTGTGGAATTATTTTTAAATTAAGCTAGATTCATTACTTGACACAGATATTACTAAGTATATAATTCAAAGATTGCGAAGTCCATTTGAACAATATACATTTCATGCTCTATTTATCGTATATAAGCTATACAGGTTCCCATGCATTATCTTACACCAAATTGATCAAACGAGACAATCTGAATTCCTTACAACAAACAAAGCAGGTATTTTTGCAAATCGAATGTTAAATACGGAAAATTCTTTCTATGTCTACACTATCTACAATATATCGATCTGGCAACCAATGCATAATATTTCTATTTATATTATAGCTCACACGATTACACGCACGTGGATTGTGTTTTATGGATTTATTCATGAATCCAGGCTAAATCTGTCGAGTGTCGAGCCGTTGTATGAAGTAGAGTATCAGTCTATTAATATCTCCCTGCGGGGCAAAGGCCTTCATCTTTGTAATCACGTCATCGTTACAACGATAGTTAAGTACTTACTAGTTTGGGCAAACGTGGTGATCACAAACCTAAACTGTGTTGTCCGAAATGGAATAGGCCCACTTACCAACAGGATGGGCTACGTGCTGCTTCTAACTGATGAAGCATAAAAAACGCATGTTATCCACTGAAAACCGGACGAACTAAGCACTGAAAGTGCGACAACTTATACTGCTTGCTCTTTCACGCTTACACCGACCTACCTCATTACAGGTGCGTCAGTCATACTAACAATGTGTGTCGAATCCGACGGGTGTTTCGTCGGTTGACCCCGGTCCCTGAATACACGGCGCTGTCATAGTCTTTGTGCGGTTGAAATAAGGACTATGACACCGCGGTGTATTCAGGGACCGGGGTCAACCGACGAAACCCCCGTCCGACCACACCGTACGCTCCGAATTAGGCTCGCGCACGTGCGCACACACGTGATGCGCGAGCGCATGTCATAGGGCAAATTATAAGCAAATTAAATTAGAATTGTAATTGAACGCATTTTAACTATACGCGTCACGCCTTGAAGTGTTGATGTAGGTTAATTTCGAACTTGCGTGATAAGATAATAGGTTGAAAATAAATCTATTGACAAAATAATTATTAAGTGATTATGATTGGGCTTACGAATTTGCATAAATGAAGACTGAACATTGTGGGAAGAAATGCGTTACCTGCGAGCCAAAACTGAATACAAAAACTTTGCTAACATTAATAAATAATTAGGTAGGTATATACGATTTTTCATCGGCAGAGTTTTTCCGGAGTAGAAAACGTGGGCTAGCGAGACTTGTCACTTGTGCTGTGACGGACGTAGGACTTAGGAGGCACCCTCGCACTTAGCTCTCCTCATTTCCTCTTTACACTTAACAGGAACGAGCTGGTGCCCTCTATAAGAAGAATACCGACCCAAATCTGTAAGTACCGTACCACTACTGTTCTGAATTGAACTTCGTCTGACCGAGTTCATCCATGCACTGATAAAGTTAATAATTACAAACTTATCGTATCATTTTTCTCTTACTAAGCATGTATTATTATAGTGGGAATCAATTAATTTTAACAAAACATATTGAAATCTTGCATTAATTAATTTAATCTTAAGTATGATGTGACATGATTTAATTGTTATATTGTTAGATATTGTTTAGAATTTTATTATAACTGTTGTATAATGTTCAACGCAATATGTATTTTGCAATGAATAAAGATTTGAATTTGAATGAAAATTATTGATAAAAAATTATAATGTCCTCCCTGCCAATTTTTTAGGCTATACGGCGGCCAATCTTTCGCAGGAGTGCATGCACAAGTAAGTGCGCAAGCAGAAGTGCACTCCCTATTCCCTCACTCTCTTAACACGTTGGGACTAAAGTCTGACACCAATTAATTTAACGATTACAAAAATGTCGCAAGTTTATTACATAGTGACTCCTCAGTGATGACAGTCGGATGTTGCCAACTTTAGTAATACCTTTGAAAATTTTATTTATTTAAAAAATATAGTTTTAAAATTTGCAAAAACTCGCAAATCTGTTCTTTAGTTTGTTTTTTGTCAACAATTCTTTTAACAAAAAAATCCACACCACTGAATCGCTTTTTTGAAGTTTTTTGCGATAGTTACTATAACCTATAGTTTTTTGTTAACGTACCTACTTATCGCTTGATGACTTGATTTTATTTTAGATGTAACACAATGAAATAAAACTAATTTACCTAATTGAAACAAATATTATTTTATTTTATTAAGAGGCATGCGGCAGACATGACCGGCCCAGTCCCACTTCAGTTGTGAAGCCTTCCTTGAGACGTCTGTCACCAAAGTCCGGGGAGCGTAAGATTGTTTTGCGAACAAGATAATATTTATTCCATGGTTGCGAATGCGGTTTGTCAATTTCAATTGATTGATTGAAACAAAATATAATGTAGAAAAAATATTTTCTAAGAACATAATTATTTTAATTTGGTAGAGCATCTTTGTTTTTATGCACGCCATCTGTTGGTGAGAAGCTAAACTATTTGATCCTAACAATAGCATGCTTTTGATACGAATGCCATCTAGTGAGAAGTAGAACAAGCAGCAAAAAGCAAATCAAACATGCCACTGCTGCTAATAAAAAAAACCTTTCTGTCATGTAACTGACGCTACTTGACTGACAGTGACAGCAATTAAAATCGCGGATTTTCCCGGAGAAATCTTCAAGTTCAGACGTTTTAAAGTTTATTTTATGGACAATTATTTATGAAACAAGGTAAACCTTAAAGATTTCATCACTTTAAGATTAGATCTACATGTGGCTACTGAGTAATATGATGATCTTTTTCAGAATTCACGAATATTTTGTACTGTAAAAAAAAGGTGTGGCTAAGTTCAAAACAATAAACCGTAATTCCCAACGCTTTCAGGTCATAACGACGTGTATTATATTGAACCAAAGACTCCCGGAAGACTGAAGAACTACAGAAATCACAATGCCAGTGTTGGAATCTTGCTGGTCACCATGTATCTGGTCTTCCACCGTGAAGAGTGGGAGCAGGGCGGTGGCGGTATACACTGCTGCCATGAGCGTGATCCTTATAACGTTTATAGCATATCAGATGGATGGCGGAGACTCGACGCAGTTATGGAACCCACTCTTTGAGGCTGATGTTAGGTCTTGTAAGTAGATCTTTTTGCAACAGAAAAGTAGATTTATAATAAAAGTATAACAAATCACAGGTATACAAATAAAATAGTTATAAAAATCAAGAATTAAAGTATGATAGTCCGTATTATTGCTTCACAAATTGTCAAAGCTTTTAGAGCCAACTCATTTTCACCATAATTTAAAGGTGCAAGTATGTGCAAGTAATTTATGGTTAAATCAAACACATTCCAGAAATTCTGACCAATAAAAAAATTTGTGTGTGCTCGGTTTAATTTATTTATTTAAGACTTATTATAATATTTTGTTTCAGCTTTGTTTGTTTTTGGAATTATCTTCATTATAATATTCCTGCTGTTGATAGTATTTTCTGTTCTAATGGTAAGCTTTCATAAATTTACTCTATCAGCACCCAATATGGCGTCGGTTTTGGTGGGAATGCTTTGTGTATTTCCCGATATGTTTGAATGTGTCAACTTACAACGTAAGGTGTGATGTGTGGCGTTTAAGGAAAACTTGAATCTTTAAAATAAACATTAAAATGGCAGCAGTAATCCTTATAAACAGGAGTGTATTGCATGCTACAATACAAGAAGAAGAATTTACTCTCCTCTAAAGTTTATAAATTCATTGTGGGATTTCATACATTCCATCATTTTTTTTCTTTTGAAATTGGAACTTCGTTTTGTGAAATGAAATCGCAATGTTTTTGTGATCATGATTGGTGTTAAATTATTTAACATTGCCAGTGGTTATCATTTGGATTTTAATAGCAACTTGTTTTTAATGTATTGTACTCATTTCCAGGTCATTGGTATTAATATATGGATGAGAGGACTCATGCTTCCATGGCTCATAACCGTTGGCTTCATCATACTGTTCCAGGCTGCATTCGGCCTATGGCTTCTTGGAGGATATTACATTTATGTGAGTTATATTCTTATATTTTGATAGGCCTGCAGAACAAACACTTTCGGAAATATCTGATCTTTTATATTTTTATAAAACCTTAGTCATTTTAATGTAAGTACTCAACTGAAACATTTGTTTTAAATGTCTATGGTTAAAGTTTTTTTTATTTAATTTCTATTATATATTTTTACAGCTGGATGCCACATTCGCTGCATTTATTGACTTCTTATGGATGGCATACAATGTAAGTAACTTGCCTTATCTTAAACCCAAACTTATTAACTTCAAAGCACACCATGCTACAATGGACTTTACAGCGAACTCTTGAAAACTTCTGCTTATTGTTATAGGGAGATCCCTAAAGCACCTATCAAGGTATCGTTTCATGATTGAAATCAAATCATTCACGTACATAAAAGTGTAACATGCAGATTGCATACAGGACCTCGGGTATAATAGCCGACTTCTCAATCATTACACGAAATACGAAAGTCATCTGAATCATAAGTCCATAGCTAATACTTTTAAAACTTTTTTGGTTATTAACCTTTTGGACGCCAAAATCTTCTATAATTGGCAAGCACCTGCGGGCCCTGTGCGCCAACGATGTCTATACTTGACAAAAACCATGCCTCTAAAAATATCTAACGATTACTGGGTTTTTTCCTTACATTCGACAATAAAGAATAACCCAGCTCTGGCGTACAGGACACTACAGTGCGTTCGTAGCTTGGCATTCAAAAGCTTCAAAATAATTAATACTTGTATTTTAATCATTTCAGATCTACTGCTGGTTGTGTGTATTTTCACAGTATCAGATTATATTACAAATGCAGTCTCCTAACATTGAAATATTAGTGGAGTATTAAGTTTAAAATGGTTGATTCTGGAGTTGTAAAGATCGAAGAATGAATAATTTGTACTGATATGTAAGTACTGTGAACCTTATTATAAGTGCCTAAGAATTGTAACATGTAGTTAATGTAGTGTATACTTTTAAAAAGTGCCTAATAGTAGAAATTTAGTTTTTAAATAGACTTTTAGAATTAATAAGATACATCTACAAGTGTAACTGGCAGTCAAATCCTTTTTCCATTGATTTACATTTCTCCCTATGAAATAGTTTTAAACAACATGATTCTTTTATTCCTAATTTAGAAAAGGAAATTGCTTTATACAGATTTTTTTTTAACTAATAAGTTTCCTTCTTGCTTAAAGCCTTTCTCTAGACCTTATTGTTAAAAATCTTTTTTTTTTTTTCAAATGAGCTAAGCATATCTGCCTCTAAACAGTTACCAGTGCATGAGGCATTTGACTGTTACACTTTGTATAAAAGTACTACTTAGTTTAATGTGGCCCTTTGCCTCTGATTATTTTTACATTATTAATATAATTGTGTTCAACTTAGATATCATGTACAAGGTCCAATTTATTTAACTATAGTGTCTTTACCACTATAAAAATATAAATGTATGAAATGAAATTCATTTATAAAAATGAAATATAAGTGAAGCACAATGTGTATATGTCGTGGCCATATCGTTGAATTGCTCACTTCATGAAATGCTCGACCATATCGTGAAATGGTTGCATTTCATGATGTGGCCAACTCAATTTGGCCAGATCGTTAAATCGTCTACGTTTCACGATTTTGTCATCCACGTTTGGCCGGATCGTGAAAAAACAAAGTTGTCGCAAATATTTCAGAATGAAAATACCTATCGGAGGCGGAAATCGACTCGGATGGATATAGGTTAGAAGGCTAAGGCGGGAGCTCTGCTCCCGCCTTAGCCTTCGTGGTTATTTTTTTTTATAAACCCGAAAGAAATTTTTCATTTGACTCAAAAATTGTCAAATTAAAAATTTGGAATGTCCAAATTTACAGTGAAAACATTAAACATAAAAAGTGTCAATGCCGCCACAGTGTCCGAATATAACGTGTCCGAATCTTCAATCAAACATGTCAATTTACAACATTCATTTTTAGTAATAATCCGTCCGCGGCTCAGAACATATGGTCCGCGGCCGCCATCTTTTACACATAAACAAAGCGCTTGCAGCGCCTCTACCGGCACTTAATGTAACTATTTTACGATATTATCAAAATAATCCTGTACCACATCATGAAGTAGTCGCCCGTATATCTGCCCAAATCGAGAAACGATTTTCAATCATCGATCTGACCAAACCACATCATGATGTGGCCAATAGACAGTTGACCATTTCACGAAATGCAACCATTTCACGAAATGTTCGAGCATTTCATGAAATGTTCAATTCTACGATATGGCTACGACATAATATACATATTTAATTGGAATTAATCTTATGAATTGATATTTTTATGAATTATAAGTAGCAAAGAGGAAATTATGTCTAAATGAACAGAAATGTTTTAATCCGGCCAATTTGAACTTTTTTCGTATTTTTATAATATTGACTTAAATTGAATCTCACAGTTGTTCTATTGACAAAACATTTATTTAAAATTTTGACTTTTTAGTTAATAATAAGTATATATGTAGATAAAATTATTTTTTGTCACATGAATCAAATAAAAACAAGTTTTTTCAATTAATGTCTTTCATTGTGTTATTTTTTTGCTCTTTAGTAATAAACAAATATTGCCAAAAGCTACAAATTTAATTTTTTCTGTGTAAAAAAAATAAATAATACCCAACCAAATAAAATTTGTTATAAGTACGGGCAATAGTTGGTATGGTAGTCCCTTAATTTATTCAATTGATTCAACAGAACTGATATTAATTAATAAAACAGGGTACTGAAAATTCTTAAGTCATTTATTCAGAGAAATAAAACTTTTATTTTTTGTTCAATAATATCAACTAAAATAAAAAAATACATGGAATGAAGTTCGAGGTTGAAGATACTGTAAAACATAACAGATAATTGCATTAAAAGCCTATTCCCAATTTAATTATGATAATTACAATTTTTATTACCTTACTTTAATATTAACGAAGCCTATAAAATCGAAATGAACAACATTTTTTTCACTCATATTGCACAGATAAAGTAGCATAAATATTACGAATATACATAGTTATTATTGAATTAATATCTAATTGTTTTATTATAAAAATTACATATAGAGTACGAAAATAAAAATAGATATTGCATTTGGCTTGGACTAATACATTAGAAATATCAGTTATATTGAGTATTCTTAAAGAACTGTCATGTTTGGAATTACTGAGATTTATTCTAGAGTAGAGTTGTTTTAAAATGAGAGCTGTTTTGAAATTAAATATACACTAGATGGCATTAATGGTAAGTCCATAAACGTAATAAATAACTAACTAGACTGTGCTCTCGTGGCTAAAAAACGAGCCGAGCGAAACAGTCAGACAGAGCAGCTTGTCCCTTTCTAATAGGGTGACAATAAGTTTCGGATAAGTGAGACAAATTCAAACATGCAATCTGCGGATCTGCCTAATAATAGTATTTTTAATTCATGTTAAAATATTTCAACAGTCGGTTGTGTCGGCAGCAAAACTTCATATTCAACCGTTGATATAAGTTTATAGAGAGCTGTGTTGTTTAAGACGATGTTATAAAATGATGTAGACAGTGCAAAAAATGTGATAGAAAGGCTCCTGGTCTTATTCATCACATAATGCTTTACGGGGTAACTACCTTAAGAAAAAAAAAAGACAATTTATACATTGAACGAAAAATAAGTAAATATGCAATTGTACAATAATACATTGTAAAAATAACATTAAAATACAAGCGTTAAATTAAGTTTTTGGTCAGGCAAAATTGTTGCCCAAAAACATTTCATAAACTGACGATAATATGAAAGAACGAGGTACGCCTCCGTCCTTGCCATAGACCTAGTATTCATGGTCACTCTAACTATGAATGAACTGTCATTGCGTGTTGGCAATGTGAAAGAAAGAGACAAGCTACTCCCGTCTTGATGTCTCTCTTGTCTCGGATTTGCCTCGCGTAAGGCGCAAGCAAATATAAACTTTAATGCGTTGGGATAGTGTTTATTTTCAAAAATGCAATTTTTTGAAGATATCATTCCGGTTACATAGATAATATTAATTCCATGGGTAAGTCCAACATCCATTATAACTTTAAGAAAAAATATAGAATCGCCACTGTCACTTTTACCTTATTTTCAGCAGATTAAAACTGAAATTCTATTATTATGATCAACCAAGTGGCTTTTAAATTATACCAATTCATTTAGTTAAATTGATTCAATCCTTTAAATAGGTTAAAAGAAATAGTTGATTTTGTAATTTTGCCTATAAGTTTAGTAGTTTAGCTCTTTCTGTCTACCAAAATATTAAGTAAAATTCTTGTCAAACCGGGCTTCAATAGTTAATAGTTAGATTTGACAATTCAGTAATGCATCTAGTGGATATTTTAATTTGGGACACTCCCTATACCGGACTATAAAGGTTGCCACATCTTTCTATTAAATAAAAGTTTAAACGGAATTACTTACTGGTGAATTTATTATTTCTTCAGGAAGATTGCTAATACTAACTTTTGTTTATATACTGCTTTGGTTTGGCTATTATGAGCAATTTATTCTGTAGCCGTCGACTACACGAAAATAATATTATAGCGTTTTCACCCGACCGATTGACGTTTAGTAAACGTACAAACTTTCAATAGAAACGTCGTTTACTATTGAAAGTTTCTTCTCTACTCCTGTACCTATTTATAAACGAGTCAAAGTATGACTTGAATCTAAGACATTATAGACCGACAAACTTATCTGTTCCGGTGGCCAAAATTGGAACTACGTGAAATATTATGCAAAAACGATATTTAATGACAGTTCTTAATCGACAGTAGCGACGCTGTCACCGGAACAGATAAGTTTGTCGGTCTATACTTAAATAACCGTTTTATACAATATAAACGAGCTGAATATAATTCTTGCCCTCGTATTCTTACTTCACGTATTAAAACGATAACTAAAGTCATGTCTTGTAGGCTTGTTCTTACTTGGTCACTGAACGGAACGCTCCGAACTAGGACAATCGTTCAAATGTACTAGTTCGGTCTTTTAGTACTATTAGTTCATTTAGTTCAATGATCACTATGACATCAGTCGGACCGCGGAGGCTCATATTTGTTTCCCGTCATACTTTGCAGGCTTAGGACTGCCATTTTAAAATAAATCACACACACACGTAAATAACATTTATATAAAGTAGAATAAACGCTTAAAATGGATACATACATTTACATTAATTAATTCACTTTCGCTTAAGAAAACAAACAAAATTATCCTGATCTGATCTGAACAGACTAAATTTCAAAATCAAAATCAAAATCAAAATATTCTTTATTCATGTAAACTTGTATCAAGTATTTATGAATCGTCAATTATTACAGAGTGACTCTACCACCGGTATCGGAATGCAGTCATCTGCCGAGAAGAACCGGCAAGAAACTCGACAGTTACTCTTTTTCATCGCCATGTTTGTTTACAATTTGTTTGTTACAATTACTGATTAGTTTTAGAATACCAAGCCATACAGTATAAAGTATAAGAATGAGACTATAATCGAGAAAAATCCGTGAGCCCTGGAAGACCAGTGCCCAAAGGTGGCACCTGCAGCACAAGTATGACGTATGTGCCAGCCATAATTTCACTCAACCATATTATAGGGAATGAACCACCCGACACATAACGCCAAATCACTCGTTCATCGTCCATCACGCTCACACGTACGCGTCTCTGATCTTTCAACTCTCTCTCTCTCACCGCTCAGTCACCCGTAATCGGTCATTTGATCCCGATGTCGCTTAACAATGCTGAATGAAATGTACTAGAAGACCGATTTGAACGATCAAAAGAGAATAGTTCGTACTCGGTCAGTTAAACGAACTATTCCCTTAATCGGACATGAACGAGTAGGACACAAGCCTATGTCTTAGACTCAAGGAATACTTTAACTTGTTTATACATATAAATACGTCTAAGATAAATTGCTTGTTAAATTATATTTCAAAAAGACATGTGGCGACCTCTATTGCCGAAAAAATACGTATTGCAAGACACTATTTTTCTGAAACGATTTTTAAAATACAACTTTGTTTGAGATAAATTGTGTCTAGCCTAATTTGCACAAGTTTTGTGGAGCATTTGTCAATCGTTCGGTTATGTAATTTAGAATCGACTGATTTCAAAATTAAGTAAATGATAAACTATTCCATAAAACACAGAACAGTGTTTAAAAAAGGCTAAAAAATATTCTACAAGAGTATCAGGTTTCCAGTACTTAAACATAGCTGAAACTGAATCTTTGAGCGATGATGACACGTGTATAAATAATAATAATCCTAATTAATGATCTATTTACAATGAAATCTTATTTCGTAAGGTAATTATAATAATATACAATACTTAAGCTACAATTTACAATTGGAAAGTCGTATATCTACCGTCTAAGTACAGTCGTGTGGTACTATGGTACAATAATTTACAAAAAGCCTAACATTAAAATGATATGCAATAAGCTATAAATATAGCCCACTGGTGTTGACAGGTGCGGTCCACAGATTACTAAAGTTTTTCCTTGGAATGTATTAAAAAAATCATAAACAATTTATATAATAGAATAATAAAGGCCAGTTTCACCACAGATAGATAAATACGCCATAATTGATATTTAAAATAACAATGCTTTTTTCTTTTTTTCAAAATTGACAAGTGAAAATATCTGCGTTTACAAACAAATTATCTCGTATTTATATCTCTGTGGTTTAACGAGCTAAAACTTAATAATTTATTATTTTGTAGTTTAACTGTTGTTAGGAAAATGACTAAAGGTTAATAAGTATAAATACTTGTAAAAGCGTAATGTTACTACCGTCAAAATAAAAGACTAAAAACGGGCAGTCACAAAAAATACTTAACAATATTTCTGGGTATTTTAAAACTAAAATTTTAATTGTACATGATTACTACCCTGCTATGGAGACCCTAATCGCTACCAAAAAATGGAATGTCTTTTTTGAAATTTAATCTAGTCATCATTATAAGAGCTGCAAGCACCAGTAATTTGGCACAATATTAATTACTAAACAAGAGTATATTCAACATTGGCGTCAAGGAAAATAAGTCAAGTACAGTCCTGCCTCAAAAACTTGTTTCCTCCTGAGTATTTTATAATACGAAGTCTTCTTGTCCGTATACAATCAGTGAATCGTCACAAAGAAAGGCCAGTATTTACAAATTGTCATTCAATTTAAATCCTAACAGTGTAAAAATAACACTTTAACAACAAAAATACTAAACTTAACAACGATTAAATCAAATGCAGAATTTTTTTGAACAAAACGTTTTCTTCAACTGGGCGTGTAAATACCCCTATGTTGGGAAATGGTACAACTATCGTAAATATGGCTATGACCCGGTTGAGTACCAGTTCGTATTGGGTGGCGCTGACTTATCCACTCCTTGGTGGGAGTGCGTGGCGTGAGCCGAATGGGCCTGAGGGTGGTACAAGTGAAACGAAGATGGCGGATGGAAGAACTGAGATTGGTCTAGGGACGACGCGTAATCCAACGCGCCAGGCACCGCCGAGTACGCCTGAGGCTTCAAAGGTAACGGCGCTTCGCCTAAATAAGAATGTCTTAACGCCTCGGAATAAGCGCTATTGTCGTACGACAAAGCGTACTGCTGTTTATCTCTAGGAGACACGGACCCTGGCGGCGTCATCGCAGAGTGGTAATCTGCGTAGCCCCCGTAAGCTAATGATCCTATGTCTGTTCCTTTATGACCTAACTGTTCCCCGTAGCTTGAACCTTCGCTGCCCGGTGGCGTTGGTAGGGGCCCACTTTGACCATCGCTAGAGTAGTAACCTCCTGTACGGCCATCTCCTAAGAAGTTGCTTCGAATGACGCTTTCTCTATTCGCATACAATTGTCTTAGCAAAGCTGACGCCGGCGTCGTCGTGTGGTTGCCAGGTAACTGTCTGTTCAAATGGTTCAAGTGGTGGTTCTGTGTTCCGATCCATTGAATAGTGGATTTTTGTTGCTGTTGTTTTAGAAGGGCGTCTGTGGAGAAGTCAGTCGGTCGATGGGATATTTCTTTGCCGTCCAATGACACGGAAGGCAAATGTTTCGACATGGCATTTTCTAAGTCTCTAACGGACGTCGCATCCGTGGCTCCTTCGGGTATTGCTAAATTAGTTTTGGTCATATCACGCTCCGCAGGCGATATAGCAGCGCCAGGGTTGGAAGAGGACTTCCGTCTTTCGTCGTCTCTTTCTTCGTCTTCTTCGGTTGTGTGTTTTCGTTTTTTCAGTCTTCTTGCTGGCATTGGTGAAGTTCTTTCAGAGTTGGTATGGAGAGGTAGAGGTTGTGCATCGTTCAGTCTGGTTAGGTGAGTGACGTCGGAAGTGGGCACGGGTGCTGTGGAGGCAGATTCTGCGTTCGTTGGAGGTTCTGTTCTTTCGGCCTGGTGTCTCGGAGGTGCTGGTGGACCTCCTGAGTTGTCAGTGTCGGGCGGTCCATTCTCAGGGTCACCAGCTGTCTCCTCTCGCTTGACTCCTTGCACGCTTTCTTCTAGCTGACAGCAGTCCATCACTGTGTTAGGGTACTCCCGCCCACTGCAATGTAAAGGTAAACAATTTAATGTGATGTCATAGTGTATTAAGTATGTTAAGTAAAACCAATCAGGTGCTAAGTGCTCTGACAAGGCGCAGAATACAAATAAATCTGGAGTCTTTATTTAGCTCTGACATAATGTGTAATGTAATATAAAGTCGAAGAGGACATAAATCAATGCAAGCAGTATTCTCTGTTTTACTATCGCCGTTTATCGAATAGTATTTACAGCTTCGGTTTTAATTGCATTTTCAATAAGATGAGCTACGAAGTTCTTAATTTCGTACTTGTGAATAAAAATGTCTTCTTTTCTGAGTGTTTCTTCCCGATCTAGTCAAGGTATGCTTTCACTATTTTCCAGGATTTGGCAAGTCTAGTTATTACTTTGGAGTTACTACCATCAGACCTCCGTAACCCTTTATAGGGGAACTAGACCAATTTGATCATGGCTACACAGAAATTAGACTAGCCGTTCAACCGTTAAACCTTTGACCCCACGCATGAAAAGCGATCTTTGCTACCACAGCAAAAAAGATCAAACAGTAAACGTACCTAATGACATAGTTGACGCAGATGATGTTCTGCTCCTCAGCGTTCTTGGAGGAGCAGACGACGGTGGCGCAGGTCTGCATCCACGTGTAGCCGCCGAGCTTGTTCATTATCCTGTAGTAGTGCGTCAGGACTTGGCCCTTATTCATTACTGTAATAAAGATAATCACAATCTGAAAATACTGGATAAGAAGCTACTTTCGTTTTTAGTTAAACCATCTTCTGGATCACGAAATATGTTAACAATTCGACCTAATATTTTTTTTGTTAGCGTAGATGCTAGGTAAACATCAAGTTTAATATTGCCACTACCATCGATGGAGTTATATTCTATAAAAATATGGATCAACATAAATGGATTATTGAGATAGGTATAATTCGACTTAATTGATTTTCTGTTGTAGGTACCATTGAATGTAACTGAGATCTTAATCTATGTAGTCAGTTAATTAATAATTATGAAGAGTATTTCATCTTTGTATTTTCTGAACCTTCTTATACATCATTTATACCTAACTAAGATTTTTAAGATTTATTATGATATGTATGCCATGAATTTTTATGAAGTATTCAATTTGCAGATTTACAACCGGCTCGAAGTACTGCATATTAGCATGTACTTAGCTTAGCAGTGCCTTTACACAATAGGTGATGCCATTCTTTCGTAAAATGGACAATCCGTTAGCAACCAAAGGTGACTTTGTATGGTGACTGATCGTAATTACGTTTTTGGTTCAAGCGTAAGCATTCGATACCGTCAGAGCGACCTTGTGATTAATGTTAATCGGACAATGGGTTATGATGGCAGTAAGTAGGTACACATGCACACCTATGATATGAAACCATCATTATATTCATAAGATTCCGTACACAAAAGACTAAGTGATGTACACGTGTATTGTGCTACGTGAGTCATTAGGGCAAAGTCGGTTTTTGGTTTTGTTTTCGTATTGTTTATTGTTGTCATTTACTCATTATAAATCGTAGATGCGTTTGGATGGCGTCCAAATAGTGGAACTGATTTACTGCGTCTATTTATTAGTTCTGGTTGTGTTTTATCAAAAAGTAAAGGGGGCTCGCAGGGAACTCCACTGGGGCCCATATTGTTTGTGATTAATATTGAAGATGTGATGGTAATTTTATAAGGATAAAATATCGTCAAAATGAACTGACTGACTAAGACTTGAAAATAATTTGCGTTGGCTTTATCAGTCAGATCAACATAATGTTTTCTTATAATCAAAATATGTACAAGTACGTATTCATTTAGACGCGAGGCAGAATCAGTTGCATAAAATAGTGAGCTTGCATTACTGAATATTTGTGTAACAATTTGTTCACATGGTCTTCACGTTTTGTTATTTTTAACCTTCGCACGTTTAAGTCCATCAACATGAATCATTAGGCGTCAGTAAAAAATACCTTACTGTCGGAAGTCCCCAAACATCATCGTATAACTTCATTACATTATACACAAATTTGAATACATACGCCCAAATGTCGTCAATAACTTCATCAGGCAATCGAAGCGCGTATATTTCTGTAACCAAATTACCCGCTTTCTACCAAACACCCGGACTTTTATGGTAATCTGAACAATTGATATTCCACACCCGGATTGTCCACATTTGACCGGCATCTATATAGACATTTACAATGCTAAGTAATGTCTCGTAAAGCTATCAACCGACAAGTACCGGAGAAAAACCGTATGACGTGAAACGCGCCGTGATTGGCGTTCGAATCGACGCCATCTTGTATTCATTTGAATTGATTGGCTAAGAGATCGTTACGTCAGAAGATGTTCATTCATGAAATGACGGTTTGTGTGTTATTTTCGATGTTAATTGTGGTTAAACCCACATATTACATAGTTTAATCGAGGCCAAGTTGCTTAGACTCCCAGAAGAATATTGAAATGTTGACTAACAATATTTTCCCTTAGTTGGATGTTCCTAAACATCTAAAAGACCGTGTTTTGGAAATTCAACCGCATTATAATAAAATTCAACCGTCTACAGGTACACATTTGCATTGTTTGTACTCTTCTAATATAGTCTTCCCTCGCTACACCACATGAAGTAGTAAAATAGGCATAAACCACGACAGAATCAACAAAGCTATCTCAAAGGACATTAAGGCTTGACATTTCCCACGTATGCCCGGGGAAAGGAAACCAAAATGATGGCATAAAAATTATTATTCAAATCACAACCGCGCGTACCGTCGCATGGCGTTAGGCCCAAATTGTATTCCGCTGACGAATGCGTGGAAAAGTAATAATATCCGTGTATACGAGACTATGATTACATTATTTGAACAAGGATTTTCCTCTCGATATCAAACGAGTACCTACCTAAAGTTGGATCCGTGATTGAAATATTCGACTGTAATACATTAAGACACGCGACTGTAACAAGAATTTGAGATACATACATGCAACAGACACATAAATATTGATTTATTGAAAGATTAGAATGATATAAGTAATTTTATGTAAGAAAATTATAGATAAAAAAATTATAGGTTATTAATTGTATGATAGGTACCTCTTCTTTCTAAATGACTGCATTAAAACCTCTACCACAACTCAAATCAAAGGATTCAAATCAAAGCCTGTCTTGTAATATTTGGATAAATTAGGTTTCATATTTTTTATCTATGCAAAAACCCAAAATAAACATCGTTATGAAACTACAAAACAGACATTTTAGTAGTCTCTTGTAATTTAGAAAAGGGAAGACTACGCTACGACTATCAACAAGACTGATCTAGACAGAAAGGCAAATGAAGATTCTCACAAAACAACACGCATTGGACTCGTAAATTTTCCTCGTAATGCGTCTCTAGCGCCTTGAGGTGCCAGTCCTCTTGACATGGATTTCTAAAGGGTGTCCAATGAATACAAATAAACTGTTGCAACATTAGGCTGCGAAGGATTTCACCACGTGATATTGGGTCATGGGTGGACGATTCATCGGCGATCGTTTATAGACAATTGACGATAGGTGCAAGGTTTACTATTCGGGTTAATGTTTTGAACATGAGATGATGCCATGAAGAACGCTAGCATTTGAATGAAGATGCAGTTGTAAAGGAAAATTTTAATCAATTTGAATAGTTCAAAAGGCAAGAGCAAGCAAAAGCAAGGCATATTGATAGAAAATAGTATGAGTACAAAGACAACATTTTTTCTTTAAAAATGTGATATACCTAAGGGTACATCACATAGCACATGCTTTGAATTTGATGTTCATTATTATTGTCGATATAAATTAAGGAGATACTTACAATCTACATGACATTTCCTAAGTTTGTTGGCGTCTTCGCCGTGGCAGAGAGCGTAGAGATTCTTCCCCGTAAGTTCTTCCGCCGTGTATCCTAAGAGCTCCGATACCCTGCTGTAATTGGAATAAATATGTTACATTTGCATTGATCAAATATTTTGCAGATTAGGTTTGTTAAGTATAGCACGGTAGATCTCAATGATATAGATAACAATTTATAGAATAACTGACGCACTTTAAAATTGGATAAGTAACTACTGAAACATTTTACTGGTTAAAGGCATTAGAAAAATGTTGCTATAACAAAAGTGAGACCGGTAACTTTCCCAAATAGATGTTCCCAATACCTTGGTTCACAGTGTGCTATTCTGAAGTCGAAGTTGATTCTCGTGACGAACATGTCTGACTCCAACCGGATTTCGTGCACAGAAGGGGGCGGTAACGCGATCGCCAACGCCACCATGCCTAGCAGCACCGTGGGAGACTTCCGACTGTGCGAGAAAGAGTACTGAGGTCGTAGACGACAAAGCATCAGCACCACCTGAAAAGAAAAGAGATGAGGATTATTTATGAGCTTTAGGAATAGGATGTTAAAAGTTGGTAGATCTGGGAAGGTAATGTACTACACGCATAGTGTAGGTATATTTTTTTCGTGATATGCTTATCTTACTTGTTGATTGCTAGTACTAGTTTTGGAGCCGTAAATAATGTCTAGCACTTCAGTTCAAAGATATTTATTCTCATTAAGACATTGTCACTTACATGAGAACTTATAACTATTTAAAACTAAATATGAATAGATTAGGTACAGTATCCACCTTGGGGTTATGTATTCTTAATATATTTAATTAATCTCGATTTAAACATACCGAAGGATTCCGCATTTTTTATGTCTGAAGGCAGTTTATTGTAGGTTTGGACTCCTTCGAAAGTTATTGACCTTCTTCCATAATTGGTTCTAATTGTGGGTAGAACTATGTGATCACCTCTTCGACGTATGTAGTTATGTGTTTGGTTTTTTTTTGTGAATGTTAATTGTGTATTGATATTTTTATTTAATATTTTTCTAATTAATATGCATGTGGTGTAGTTGTATAGTTGCTTGATGTTCATTAGAGATGTTTCCTTATATAGTTTGACGGTGGGTGTTAAGTATGGATAGTGAAATAGAGCCTTTATTACTTTATTTTGTAAGGTTTGAAGTTCAGTAATTTTATATTTAGAAGTGGACCCCCATATTTCTATAAGATACAGAAGGTGAGATTTTACTAATGAATCGTAAACAGTATTGCGTACTTTTTTTGGAAGACATTTCGCTATTTTACGTAGTGAGCTTATCATCGGTGAGATCTTGGATTTTATAAAGTCTATATGGTTATGCCAATTTAAATTGCTGTCGATTCTCAGTCCCAAATATTTCTCAGACTGCTTCTCTTCAAGAGGTACTTTGTTAATAGTGAGAGGAGAATGTGGCAATATTTTTTTATTTTTTGGTTTAAAAATTAGGTAGCATGTTTTTGATATATTTACGGTTAATAGATTAGATTGGAACCACTCATACAATTTATCTAGGTCCTCTTGTGCAGTTGTCATTATACTATCAATATTTGAGCCAAAGTAAAAGAGACATGTGTCGTCTGCATATAAAGTGAGTTGACCATGTAGTCCTATCCACTTAACTAATATATTTTTTTTATGAAATGTTTAAAGTTTCTCTTTTTCCTCTTTCTTCTAGACTTAAATCTAGATAGCGATGTGAATCAAAACTAACATATACGATCTTACGTTTCCATTTATAAAAATAATGAAGACGAAGGAAATGTCACGTATTTTACTAAAGGCAAGTTCATTAAATTTTATTCAGAACTCAAAGAAAAAGAGACAAAGCCAGCCTTGGATCATAAGTAATAAAAAATCTCGTTAAAACTTTCCGAATTCATTCTCTCGTATAGCAAGTAGAAACGTGTTTCATATAAGAAAGATGAACTTGTGAAGCTCAGTCGTGTTTGTTAGGAAAACACGAAAGTCACGTACATAATACATATTCTGAGGTAATCGACTGCAAAGATCAAATGAAAGATGAACTAATTTGAAATTTTCCCAATAAAATCTTCGCCGGCGGCGCTACCCGCGCTTAGCGAGTAATAATGCTGGCATTAATTGCTCTGTCGATACTCGTGCGAATTGTATGAGCCATTTAGATGGAGATAGCAGCAAATTATGAGTTTAATTTAAGGAATAATACGTAGCTTAGTTAATTCATTATCTCGTAAAGGTATAATAAATGGAAAGGTACATTTAACCATTATACGTGAATAATAATGCGGATAATGTTCTAAACCTGATAAGCAAGAGGTTAATGCATCTATAAAAGACTTTTGATCTGTATTTAACTATTGGTGTGTAAGATTTCATATGTCAATCAAATGTAAACCAATTCATAATGGCAAATAAATCTATTCAATGGCTTCACACCAACCCCACTGTCCACAAACAGCCCACAAAATAAATCCAAAATGTTCACCCCGGAAAAATCTATTACAGGCAGCGAATTTTACGCACCTAGTACGAAATTCGCAAGTCGCTTGAGATATAATCATACTTTATGACCTAACACAGAGTTAAGGCAAAAATTATGGGCCACAACTGCGCCCTGCGGCACCCCACGCCATACAATAACTCTAGTCAATAATATTTCTGATCTTTCATGTATAAAGGGGTCGTAAGAAATCATTTGTACCTATAAACAGAGGAATAAATACAATCATTTGATAATTTTTTATTTCTCTGTTCGTAAACACCCATATTGTTATTGAAAGCGTATAAATTGTTTTATCATAAGCATTCGATAAATTGGAGTTGTTCATTTTAAATGTGCAGAAACGCAGTAACGAGTAAGAATGTTTGTGTTGTTTTGTTAATGAAAATAAATCATAAAAACTTTTGTCGGCATAAGGTCATAAATAATACGTTTTCCTTTATAAGATACCCACCCGCCAGTTACCATTCTCTCCATATCTTGATGGTTCACCCTCCTTGCTTCTTCCAACCTAGATTGAAAATGAAAATTCAGGGTCCATTCATTTCTCTCTAAATTCTAGATAAGAAGAAAAATGTCCACAGATATTTTCATGATCAAGTAGTCATGTTTTGCTTGCAATTCTGCTACCACGTCACGTCAATTCTTTTATATTAATTTAAATTAATGAATTGTTAACTATTATTAATATTCTTATTGAAATTCAATAAATAGTTAAGTTTTAAAATCCATAATAGGATGTATATTTCATTACAATTTTTTTTAATCTTCACGGTTGTTACTTTGTGTATTTGGCGGTATCCTTACCCTGTATCCTGAAGACTTGAAGTGGCATCCCCGTTTGGTCAGCGTACTCTTCATCCTCACACAGAAAGCTCGGTCCATTCCTCTATACAGCGCCCCGCTGGCAGCCAGACTCATTTGTGCTGATACTGTTGACAAAAATTATAAAATTTTAATATGCTTCAGAGTATTATGAAATAAAACTAAATAAATTGTATTTGTCGAACAAACGGTCGGTCGTATAGTGTTCGTTTAGTCTAGTCTTTAGCTTGTAATTGAAATCTTTTGGTTTTCCCTAAATTATGGATGTCCCTAGGGATAATGTATGTTTCATATAATATCAATAGCTCGGTAATATACTCGTATGTGTAAAATTGTTGAATACGAACTACACAAGTTTAAAGGTAATTTATCAAGCGTTGACTAGTAATTGGTGCTAAGGGCGATGGACTGATTGATCGAATGATTAATTTAAAGATTCGTGAACACTCGGAAACCAGATCAACATCACGCTTTAATTGATTTTATAGGATGCTTCGTGATTTTGAGATAATTTATCAACGGTTCTAAAACTTTACTATTTATAAAAGAAAGACTGGGAGCTTTTCATCTTTTTTTTAAGTTTTGCGTTTGGGCTCTGATATTATTTTTTGACACATTTATTTTACAATATGAAAATGTCTCGTTTCTATTTTCATTGTTTTTCAACTCTTTGAATGAGGTACTTTCCCTTAGGGGTTGTTGTATATTCGTCACGAAGTAAATTCGTCACAGTTTTAAAATTCTAAGTAAAGGTATTCTTTTCCAAGTACATCAAATTATCTTTATATGATCTTCTTTCCTTTTTAAACTAAATTATAATGTTTATGTAGTAATATTTCATAAATATTAAAACACGATAATGGTACGATCTCCTTAGTAAAAAAAGGTATTATTTGTTTTAAAATGTTCCTTAAGGAAGTTATCTATTTCATTGCTGCTATTCGTTGGACAATGTGTGTACGCGGTTGAATCACGCCTTTGTACCGAGTAAGTAACACCACTGACTCAGCACCAAACTATTCGAACAGCCTTGGTGTCTTTTTATTGCAAAACACAAAGGTGACATTGAAGTTTTCCGAATAAATTGACATTTTCGAAGGATTGGTGACTTTGGAACAAAGACTTATGTAAGTCCTACATACATTTTCGATTTTGACACAATGAACTTACGAGATAAGCTTACGAATATTCCGAAATTACTTCTATGCGACTTTGTGCGTAAAATATCGTTTACTGAAACATAACATTATAAATTGTATCCATCTTTAGAAAGTTTGTCATTAATTAGCTTGAGGTGTTTCATGTAAAAACGATTCCACTTATCTGTCTACATTAACAGCCTAAATAACATAGATTTATAGGTGCTTCAAAATCGTTTTGCGTTATTATATAGGAAGTTTAGGTGCCAATGGCATCAATCAATCTCCTGACAGCGCTGTAACAATTTTCTTCCACAAATCTACGGCTATCAGACGACAATGTGACGGTTTCTCCACGGACCACTGTTCTCTGACTTATTCACCACGCCTGTCCTCGCACAATAAACTACTTGTCACACTATCTCGATCCTGATTGATTTTTTATCGATGCTTTTTCAACATATCGTCCGAGTAAATTGAAATCGATTCTAGCCCTTAAAGTATTCATGTTAGAAAATTAGAAGCGGACTATCCGTTAGGTTGGGAAAAAACTGGGTCAAATATGCATCAGATGGGCAGGTGATTTAGATTATCTTTTTTTGTCAATTAGCAGAAGATGAAGCAAATTGTATTGAACATCTTAATTAATTTCCAAATAAGTTTGAGAATTAAATATTAAAATAAAAGGAACAAAGATAGCAATAGAGTAATCGAGATTTCAAATTTTAAAAATTAAAGTGTAATTTTAGCAAAAGTAATAAAAGTGTGTGGTTTTTATAAAACATGTTTTTGTAAGGCAGCGCTTAAATTATAACCGCAGACAATAAAAACTGCGGATGCAGTGGAGCGAGCAGTAAATGCTATTTGATAGTGATATTATATTTGAATGACTTTTTTGCTTATCTCTGCGTTTAATTGAACTAGGGAGATTTGTTCGGTGAATCGAACTCGTTCGTATTGATACCGATGAAGTAGCTGGTTTCGCCCTGGCGCCCAGAACTCAATAACCTTCCCATAGCGGTTAAATTAAATATTAATCAGTAGCGACAAAGGTGCGCACTGACACCCCATTGACCGTTTCATAAGCTCCCAACGCGCCGTGAAGGCTCCATAATCTAATTTCAAATTGTACCACGACTTATTACTGGCGACATTGAATGATTCGACATAGCGAGTGAAATTTTTGGATCAGTATTGTCGCCGATTGAAGAAGGTGCAACGGCCTCCGAAATAAGGAAACTATAATTGAATTCTGATCTGCTTTTTCTTTTTTGCTCGAGGAATTGGTTCGTCGTCTTTTTCTCTACAGAATGTTTAAAAAATGATCGCCTAAATAAGTAACGGCCCAGTCGATAGAAAGTATTCTTTTGCAGTTTTTACTTGTGTTTTCGCCTTAATACAGACTGCAAAACAATGGCAAAAAATAAGTGTAGTTTCAGAAGTGTACAAAGTCAATCAAACTTGATGGTACTTCATTGTAATATTCTGACATCTTGATTCCTATTTTACTTATTTGAATTCGATTGAAATAAAACTAAAACCTTAACGACAACGGCTTTACAATTATTATTTGTTAACGTAGGTTACATGTCAATACGGCAAAATACGTTGAGAGGTCTGATTAAAATTGTCATTAAAACTGCGAATTTATTTTGTATCAACGAAGTTACCGATTTCATTTTGTGTAGTTTTGTGGACCTATAACTTGATCAACAAACATCAGTAATACATACAAGCAAGCTCCACAAAGGATGAGTTTGATTAAATATATAATCGTGAATTGCGCAAGCATACGGCACACCAAAGATGGTACATTGGTCACCGAGTTCAGTCGATCTAGCTTGAAAGATTTAAGGAAACATATAAATCTCCAGCTTTTGAACTCACCGTCAGGATTGTTGGTGCCATGCTGGCTGCCCTCCTCGCTGCCTGACGCAGGGCTGTTCAGGCCGGTTCCTCCTCTACCCGCCAGCGACAATCCTAGCTGTTCCGCGATTTCCGCATGGTCCGCTTGGTGGACGTAGTCGAATATACTACTCCCGGTCATTTCTACCTGGGGACAAAGACGTTATTTTATAGACAAATCGAATATAATCACGCACATTTGATTCAAAATAAAAATGAAAAAATGTGTATCGCTTAAGTTATGGATATCAAAAATAATGAAGAAACATTAATGTGTTAGTAATTAATAAACGTCCTTATTTTGTTCAAATAGATAACATAGTTACACACGCTAAAAAATATTTTGATCGTTTAAACTTTGCATTATCCTAACTTCGCCGTCTTCTATTTCATTAAGTACAGAATCCTCAAAATCTTTATATTATGTATTCTTCATAATTGCATCATCATCATCATCAGCCTATATACGTTCCCACTGCTGGGACACAGGCCTTATCTCAATTGTGAGATAGTGTGGGCCATACTCCACCACGCTGGCCTAGTGCGGGTTGGTGGAGGGGTGCGTAAGGCAAGTGACCAACCAACCTTAATGTCAGATGTTATCAAGCCGCCAAATGGCCTCTGACTAGTCTTGACGACTAATATCTACATAGTAAATATCAGCCGGGACCAACAGCTTAACGTGCCTTCCGAAGCACGGAGACGTTCGAAATAAATGTCACTAAATGTGGTCAGAACGGTCACCCATCCATTAACCGACCGCGGCGTGGGTAGCTTGACTTTCGTTATCTCTAACGAACCACTGTCACAGCTGCGCCACGAGCGCATATTGCACATTAGTGTTAATGTCTACATCATCCGATTTCTACACAATTAGTTTCAAAGCATAACCTACGAACTTAGTTAAAAACATTAGACGAAGACGCAAGCGCAGGCAGACTGGCTGTCACGTACACTTGGTTATGAATGAACGGTGGTTATCAGGCATCGCATAGCAGGTGGCTTCATAGAATCACCTATAGGCCACGGTAACGAGGAGGCTATCAGACAATTGTTGAAAACACTACTGCGCTAACGGTACCTTAATTGCACACGAAGATAAGAGCAATAGAGTTTATTGAGGCTTAGAAACGATCTGTTAAGGTGAATGTTACAAATGGCGTGGCTAAGTGAAAAATTTACAATGAGATATGCTCGTAAAGAAAAATCAGAATTGCCGCTTACGAACCTCATAACTTTAAGGACTCCCGGACAAAATGACGTAAAGTCTTTTGCGTATATCGAAAATTTTCTCAAAATTAAAGCACATTTTGAATGTTGCTATAATTATCGGTAAACTTGATTGTTTACTCATAATACTATAATATAACAAGCACACGAGAAAAAAATCTAACCAAACCAACAAAAAACATGAATTCAATATTGACCAATCTACGCACGCTTGACTCTTAACTTAAAACCAAAAATGAACTCACATTTGCAATTTATCCACAGATTTTATAAGACTTCTGGAAGTAAAACCATCGCAGTGTGTTTTACAAGTGTTACTAGCTGTGAAACATTTTGTTATCTGTTGTATAAAGTAATTTTACCGCGTGCAAACGTATGATTATAATACAGACATTTATCTCTTTTGTTTATTACAACAATCTTGATGAAACTAAAGCCAAGAAATTTCACGCTGACCCTTTCACGGCTTATGCTAATGTAAGTTTAAATAAATTTATCAAATATAATTGTGGGACCCTATTAAAGATTCAAGCGTCGCGTATCCGTGCAGGACTTGCATGAGAACTCGAGAACAATGGTTTTGTTACGGTGGTCTTTTCCAAGAATGACACTAAGGATTTTATGGTGTTTACCGATTCGCCGATTGATGGGCCACAAATTATGCCATGTTGACAGGTGATAGCTTTCAACACGGGTATGTCATAAAGATTCAGCGATGTGCTCGCACTGTCAAATTTTGTATAGGTGTTGGAGAAATGAAATGAAGAATTTGTTAACAAACTTAAAGCACTTTGTCGAGATTGCATCAAGTTTGTACATATGTAATTCGAACACTACCATTCCTAATCGCTTTGATTGAATTACAATTAAGTTAAATCTATGCTGTATTTCACTTTGTTGTGCTAAAGCATGTTGAAAATCCCTTAATCTGATCAGATTGGCTCCACAAAAAGCTACACGTAAATAATTTCCCGAAACCATTCAGGCACATCAAAACAAAAAATAAAGTATCCATTTTCCGCCTTTATCTATAAAAGAAAAATATGATTTCCCATTGTCGGCGTTATCATCAGTCTTTACTGCGGGCCCCGAAAAAATACCCGCAACAGAATTTAATATAGCAGGAGCATCTAACACAGGCCTTACTTATAAGAAAGTTGTATCTACGCTTATTTACCAGGAAGTTTATGTATTTTATATGTGTACGCACACAACGGCAGGTCGGTGAAGAAGACTTATGAGTTTGTGTGTGTCAAAGTGAGTGTTCGGATGGTATCTGCGCTGTGTGTGCGCGGGCCCGGGGGTGTGTGAGTGGTAAGGTTGCCAGCATTAGGATGAGGGACACGCGCGCGCCTTGCCCGGGACGTGACTGGCATAGCGCAACGTCCCTTTCCCCCCATTTTCCGTCTCCGTCACACCACCCCCGAAGCCTGCAGCCATGTTGGAAACGAGAATTTCCCAGTTTTCGCATCTTTTCAGAGCGCCTTTTAATTTTGCTGTTATTTAATTTCGTTTGGATGTTGGATTTTTTAAGCCTAAAAATTTTGAGAGCTCCTATTTGGGGCAGTGTGAATTAATTTTCGTATGGCTTTAATGTTAATACGTCTCTCAAATTCTTGTCATATTTTTCGTTGTCTCGTTTTACCCAAGACACTGATTTCTTGTCTTTCTTTTTTCTATGATTCGCCTTATCTACAAATGTCGTAACAACACAAGAGTTACTTTTTTGTGACACTTATTCGCCAACCCTAGAAAAGTCTTGACTGTTACGTGTTAAGGCACTTTTGTTGGTAATTTAAGTATGAAAAAACTGTCTTAGTAAAACTTTCATCAACTACGCAACTTTAAAGGTGAACCCATTCATGATTTTGACTTTGTTATCTCCAATTTTAGGAGCAGTCAAAAGCCTCTTCCACAAATCATATCGTATCTCAAAAACAAAAGAAATTTAAAGGGTAAATTCTCGAGAAACTGAACCCTTCAAAGTTGAGGACGGAGAAAAAATAGAAAGGTACATATAACCCAGCCCACGTAGGAGGCATAACGCGACACGTGTAAAAGGACTTATCTGTGATCTGATGCAGTTACCACCGGATGTCTTTCTAGCGCCGCCGAAAATTTCAGATTACATCGTCTGACTGTATTTTGAGTGTGTGCGTGCTTCAATGAACGCGTTTGTATTTAGATACGGATTATCTTTCATCTCATCAGTTTGTTTGAGTAGGTGTTCGTACATGTTGAGTTATTTTCATGATCCATCTATATGTTAGAATGGAAGATTACAATGCTTTTGTTCTTATACAGTGTTGCCTGTTTTATATCTCGGTAATCTCGGTATTGTCGTGCAGCAAAAATCATGTAATTAAAATGGTACTGCACTTTCCCAAACACTGTTTCATGCTACATAGGATTTCGCCTATTTGCATTCTGCAGATATGAGTAACACATTCAGAATAATAAATTGACTTTAATTCAATAAGATTTGAAAGAAAGACGAGTAACGGACGAAGCAATTTGTGACGAAATCTCGGCTCATTAAGAATATAAAATTAGTTTTAAAACTAACAGACATGTTTCACTGATAAGTAAAGTGAAAGATACGAAACATAATGCAAGAGAAAAAGATGGGTACTTAATAATTTTTATGATAAGCCATCTCTTGAAGGGCTAAAAAGTCACATCATCAGTGTATTGCTTTGTACAACTTTAGTGTAGTCAGTGGGTCCGTAGCCCCTAAAGAAAGTATAAAACTCCCGGTAGTATTTATTGGGTCCATGAAATCAGCACCTACATAAAATCTTTGCCGCAATGCTGACGGTTCGTCCTCGGCTTTACGAGTCTTGGGCCCATCGTCAAGTAATCTTATTACTAAGCAATACTTAGAATAGTAACGTAGCTACGATATTATTGTAACTCTACCTCAGTGTGTGGTAGGTACCTAATTAGTTTATTATATAGGTTTTGCGTTTCATATTGTTCATTTCTATAAAAGATGGAGACAAACTTGAGAGTGTCATCTGAAGATAAGTGATGACAAACGTCTCGATATACCTGCGGCTAGTGTCAGATGCAATGCCCGCCTTTGTGAAAGATATAAGTAGAGGGAGGCACGGTGACATTGATGAAACGGATCGACTTTTTTTTTCAGTTGGCAGACAGACACGCAACCCACCGTATGGTAAGCCGGCCACTGCGGCCTATTCCATAAAGGCATACTTAACCAGGCAGCATCGCTCAATAGGCTTCTCTGATCTTTGAGCCTTTGATTTCAAGTGTACTAAATGTGTGTATTTTCTTTATTTTTTATATCCATAACTTTCGAAGCAATTTTTGACATGCAATATTCACTTATATGGTATACTTACTTGTGATAATCCTAAATATATAGATACAGTTTCAGATATGTACAGGAACCTGCCGTCGGCCGCCACTGACAGCGCGAATCCATCCAGGGACTGCCAACAAAAAACAAACCATTATCAGAGCGACCCGTGCGCAAGCGCCGCCGTGTCTATAACTCGACTTAGATTGGTTGGTATGTAACGTCAACAAAATAATTCTATAATATTATAAATAATATCAGACAACGTCACATACATTGAAATGTTCCCAAAGTAAGTAGGTTATGAACTTTTGTTATTGGTATCATAAAACAACGAAAATACCAAATTAACACAAATTTTCATCGCATAAATGCCACAACGATGACCTGGGTGGGATTCGAACTCACGACCCTTAGTGCAAAGGATAAAATATGACTGGTGAATACTTTTAAAAAAGTTTTATCAGACACAAAGTCATACATTCACCGTCTCTTAATTTAATGAAAAAGTCTTTTTAGTTTTTAGGGACAGTTCAAGTTTCTTTGAAAGTTTGTGTCTGACTAACTTATAAGAGTGAGGCTTTTTAAAAGTTTAAAAATATAAGTACAAAAAGGAATATCATAAAATGAACGGTTTTAGTCATCATTCATCATAAAAAAATTAAAAAAAACTATCACTTTTTTTTGTAAACTGTACAAAGGTGAAACTAATAGCTCCGCCTGTAGCATCAATTTTCTATTGGACGTTAAAAAAATCTAAATAAATAGAACGATGATGACGAAAAACGATCACCACGAGCCAAATGACTGACGCTCCATAGATTACTAGATGTGGCTAGATCGTACGCAATGTGGCATGATTCTTACTGGAAACAATTCGCAACGATCTGTGCAAATTATGTTTTGTCGAAAATGTTGAGCAACCATGTCCCTGTACAAGACCTATTAGAGCACAAATATTAATAGAGCTGCGACATACTTAATGAAACACTAATTTTGGACCGCGTCACTTAAGTTTCATAATAAAATAAATTAAAAAAAAACTCAACAGATCTCATAAATGCCACATTGAGGAACTAGTAGAGACTAGTCCTAGTTTACCTTTTAAAATAAAAGGATTTTTTTCTGTTTGAATAAAAGTAAACTTAAAAAATAGAGTAATATCAGATTAATCAAACAACATTGATCAAGTTAATGCGGGAAGTACGATTATTCAAAATCCTAAACAGTGAGCATTTTCAAAATTTGCCACAAAAGATGAAATAATTCAGTCACAAAATGAAGAGCCAATTTGAAACTTGAGACCAATTTGAAGAATTGTTGGAGACACTCAAAATCTAAGTGTGTCCAAAACCATTCCATATCCATTTCTTTTTGCACTGGATAAAATTAGGAACCATTATTAAAGTTACTATTACTACTACTTTTAATTTTCGTATAATGTACTAGACACTTCCAGTTTCTTTACTTTATAATACATGTACAATCTATCTCTGATTTTAATGAGATGCACGGTTGACAAAATACATCTCGAGAGATGAATTAAGTTTTTTCTACCAAAATCTGCGCCTAAACGGTAGGCGATGATAGCTATAGAGAGTAAAAAATATGGATTATTCCGACCATAGACTATTGTCGATGGTTCTCTCTGTTTTATTTATGGCTGTTTGTGTACGTGGCCCTAGTTTGAGAGACGCGACCTATATTAAGTTCATGGTTTTTGCTGACCGACGTGAACGTGGTGTTTTTTACTAGACAAATACGTGCAATTGATTTTTCGTTATAAAAAACAAAGTATGGGATGATTTGGTGCTTATAAATTATTGTTTGTATGTTTGGACTTTCATTCAACAAGCTTCCATTGGTCTTGAATGAAATTTTTTCCCATTTTAATGACACAGGAATGAAGATAGCCTAGAGTCTAGACAAACACAAGCTCATCGTTAAGTATATTGATTATGAAAATCAAGTCAGCATTAAAACATTATATTATTTTAATTATGCAAAACATAAATTTTAATTTGCTGTCAATTACTAATGATTGATCATTCTATTGACTTTGGGTAGAATAAACTTATTGTTATGAGAAACGTTCAATGACGTTTAATGGAAACGTTGTAACAATGTGTAAAGTATAAAATGTGTGTAAAGTTTAAGCAGAAGAGTATTTGAGTAGGCAAATGCTGGAATATGTACCTAAGGATTGCAAATTGCAACTACACAATGTTACTGTTCCTGTAATAAATCCGAGTAGGAGGTAAATGCATTTGGATTTAATTATTTTCGGGCAAAAGAGATCTAACCTCAACACTAATTTAGCAACAACAAACATTGACCACCGCGTTCCTCCATGCACGTCCTTATTTTTTCCAACAAAACGTACTACTTGTCCCGCAAACTGTTGCGTTTGCGCACAAAAAAACAAATCGATGCAAGGAATCACGTACCCGGCCGTTTTCAGCTCGGAATAGAAAACCGCAGCACCCACATTATAATGACAGAACGATTGCACAAATGATAATTTACGTGATCGAACTGTAGTATAATAGATTTTTTTTCGGTTAACCCTATCAATGGCCCAGAAAATGTGTGTTTGATTAATTTTTGTTGTGAAATTTGAGTGAAACCGGCGAAATATCAAATTGGTGTTTCGCAAAGTGTATGTGTCACAGTTCTATTGTATGTGTGCTATTGTGGGTTTGGCAATAAAAAGCGTGAAGTCGGTCGGTCTTGCGCAATAGTAAAGTCAAGTTCGACGGCTCTGTGCGCATTTGAGACACTTTTTGTCCGTGATGAAAGTAAACACACTCGATTGCACTTTTCAATGTCAGTTGCTTTTGTCGGACGTCTTCAGAAATTACGCTGTTACCTACTTTAATTATGTCACTTGATTTCTTTTTCTGGACTATTACATTGAATATATTTTATACAGGAATCTGTTGTCGGACTTATAGTCTACAAATAAGCATTAATTAATCACTGCCTAAGTATCCACTCAATGGAGCATGACACATTGTGTGGACGAAATTCGGCAAATATTTGTAGTGGAACCACCAGCTGTAGAACATACACAAGGTTTATTTACCTGGAGTATGTGTGTGCCCTGGTGCTGTTCGAACAGTTCCATGGCCAGACCGGCGGGCGTCCGTCTGCTCTGAGCACCTGGAACAAAGATTGCTTCAATCAATATAACATATTTAATTTAACTTACCAACTTGATTAGAAAATGGTGGAGCTCATTGTGAGCTTATTCATTATAGCAAATCTAATACTCTAGTTATTCATAACGAACTATCTATCTGAGGGTACGATTAGAGTGGTACCCTCAGAAAGGTAGCTGCTATGAGTACACTCTATTAAGAACAGTGCATGCTATAATTTGGGAATGGAACTTAATACACTTTATCTATTAATACTGCCACATCTTTACTTTCTGGCGTGCGTTTGTACTTTGGGATTTTAACAAGTCTATTCCTTTGGATTCCGTCATATTATTTCCGCAAAAGAGGAGCCAGATAGTGACGACTCTAATAAATACTACTTAGCATTTCTTAAGATGACCTATACAGGATTTTTCCTCTTTCTTCTCTGTCATCCAAGTATTAGTCTGTTAATTAAATCAAAACTCTAACAAATTACTCAGTTGAAAATTTAAAGATGGACTTCATGGACTTGTCAAATGTACCTTCTTGATGATATTCAAGTTCATATTATGCTAGATAATCCCATTTGCGTGTTGCAGGATTTCATGTTAATTTTAAATATAATAGTCATTTACTAGTGCTTCATTAGTTTGTAGAGCTGTTTGTAACCTAGGGGTACTGATGTTTTGTCTACAAAATTCGTTCCTACAATCGTTCGTTTCCTCTCTCATCCAAGCCTCAGACTAATAAAGATTTCCACACTCCGACCATCATACGCAGTCAACAGCTCCATAAATCCGTTGGGCATGACTCGCCATTCATACGCGGCGGAACAAGGGAAGCTAGCCGTCATATAAAGCAGTCGGTGCGCGCGCGCAACCCGACACCGCGATCGCATCGCGCGTGACGGATCGAACGCGCGCTACGGTAGCGGCATCTTGGATATATGATTTTTTACATCTTTAATTTTGATTCTTGTTTTTGCTTACAGTATAAGGGCCAGTTTTACCACTGACAGATTTATGTTCGTGCCAATTTATCAGATGATAGATCAGATAACTTAGATACTACCATTTTGTCTTCTTTAGAATACATCATCATTGTTATTTGATGGATAAATTAGGTATGATTGGTCTGTCAACTATTGTGAAACCGGCCTTAAATCTACATGAATGTCCAATGCCTTGCTTGTCCAATGGTTTAAGCACCTCATCATATCAGGATGGTCTATTTAGACCACATATTTATGTTCCAAATATTTAAAATGTCTAATGGCCACCAGATTTTACGAGCGTATTGATGATGCACGACCAATTTACCATCTTGGTATGTTTAAAATGTAACAGTTTTTGGCTAGCGGTTGTAAGAAACCGTCAAATAGGTAACCTATCTTATTTTCGAAACTTTAATGTTCGAATTTTAAAAAATCGAAAACTCTATAACACAGATTTGAATCGCAGATATATTTTTTGACTTAATATTGTATGTAATAAATTTATATTACATGTTTCATTTTCCAGAAAAAACTAATAGCCGACTTTCAAAACCCCTTTTTTTCTTTTTACAGTTGTATTGCTTACAATATTTTTTTATCCTAGATGTATTAAAATATCGAAGTATCTGTAAAAAAAGATTTTAAGACATTGGGTTACTTATTGGTTTGGTGCTTAATTTTGTGCTACAAAATGTATTGACAGAAGCGAAACGCTGCAAAACCGACTCCACGTAGTCTTGTCTGCCCTACCCCTAGAGTGTAATTCAAGCCCGCGTAGGCGCGGAGGGGCGAGGCGGCCCGCGAGCTAAGGAGCAGGTGGTTTTGACGGCCACCGCCGCGGCTGAGGCTGGCCGGCCGAGCCGGCCAGCAAGCCGAAGCTGCGGTGGTGGGCAAAAACCATCTGCGACGAAAAGCTCGCGTGGGACAGCCGGAGCCCCGCAGCGCCGGAGCCGTGACAGAAACAATTTGCATGCTGAACTTGAATTATTAGAATTTGTCTTTTTATAATATAGAAAATTTTATGGAAAAACGATTTTATGGAAGCTAAATCGTCTAAAATATGTATATTTATCAAAGGTTGAGTAAGATTTAAAAACTTATAGATATTAAAAAAATGTTCATTTGAAAATTGGATTATCAGCTATATGACAATAGTTTTTTCGGTAAAATGAAAATATGGAAAACAAAAATGTGACAAAACGATTTCGGTTTAATGAAATTCGTACTAAAAACATTCGGATTTAAAATAGGTAACCTTTTAGTCAAATATGCTCCATTAGAGGACTAAGATTAAGGGGGTTATACCAATATGAGATAGATACCTTTAGACAAAGCTACCGGCGTGATGAGTTGATGACACAGCTAATTTCGAAAACCGTCCGATTCCAGTCACACTCGCCCTCTTACGTCACGTCATCGTGAGTTTTTCGCTTCGCCATAACATCGTAAATCGTAACGTTGCGTTTGTCGTGTTTCCACGTCTGTCCGCATGTCGTCACGACGTAACATCACGAGTCCCGCTCGTGTCCTTGCGCCGCCGAAATGTGGACTTGTTATGACATGTCCGTTGTCACTTTCGATTGGACAATTGGACATGTTACAGAAATGCCGACAGCTCGACCTTTTGTGGCTAGACAGGAGAAAACTAGCCGATATTTGCATGAATCAAATATCGATTAGACTTTTTTGAATATCGACTGACTTTTAGTTTCACATGTTTAATCTGCCACCATAATAGCTTTGACTAAATTCAGTATTAATGTCGAAGACGATAAGTACACTTAGTACATTCAGCTTTGCATACTGGTTAAGTGTCATTCAATAGAATGGGCAGTGGCCGCCTGCTATGAAGTGAGCTAGACTTACTCAAGTAAAATTATTATGAAAAAAATATATTTGAAATGATTAATCTTTGAACCATTCCATCTTGTTGACCGATCTAGGAAATGTTTTCGCAATACAGCTTACAATTTAAGGCACCTTGCCTAGCATGTCAAAAGTTCGATGGCTGAATGAATTGCATCATTACTTAGGGATCGCTCTTTATAATTTTAGTCATGAAAACTTCCTAAAAGTTTCGTCACAGAAATCATATAATTCTTCACAGAAATGTATAATCTTATATATATAAAAGAAAGTCGTGTTTGTTACAACACTTATAACTCGAGAACGGCTGGACCGATTGCCATGGTTTTTGATTTGTTGGATTTGTTTCCGTCCCGAATAGCAGAATACATCTTAAAAAAGAAAGGATTTTGATCAATTTCCACGGGAACGGGAACCACGCGGGTGAAACCGCGGGCGGCCGCTAGTTTTATAAATAAAAGTAAAAACTATTTAAAGCTGACACAAACATTCTGCAAATCTCAAAAAGATTACAATGTGCAATTAAATGTTCGTATCTCTTTGATCTGATCCCAAAGGAGCTTAAACACTCGTGCTATGTGTATCAGAAACAACGAAGGCTTCTCAAACATCTTACCGAGATATAAATCTGTTTCATCAATAAAATATTGTTTGCGATGAAATATGCCACTTACAGTTTTTACTAAGTGCAAACAAGGCAAGACAACAAGGTTGTATGTAGAGTTGAGCATGTATAAAATACGACTAGCTTTATCAACAGGTAGTAAAGTCTTCAAAACGAAACAAAATTATTTTCTGTAATAACAATGAACTTATCCTACGCTACGGAGCCCATGATTCACTATTTCAACGGACAAAATTGAAATTTAATTAAAGGCATTCCCACACATTAGATGAATAAAGGAACAGTCCTGTCTGATGTGTTATTTTTACAATAATTGTATGATAAACTAAGATTAATAAACGCTACCGAACTATCATGAATGAAATGCTGCTCATAGAAAAGTAGAATGTTTTTGTTGGATAAAATAGTTAAAGAAACTTTATTTCTTATTAGAATAACAATTAATTTGTAATGTCCAATCTTTAATTTATAATGGAATAATTAAAGTCTATTTCCCCATTCCTTGTACTGTCTGAGTGACTATGACTACACTATGATCAGGCCATTTTTAGGATCTTAAGATGACTCCAGCAAACGCTTAGACATACACGATTCAACACTCGGACTTCAGCGTCTGATATGAATTTCTCTCTGGTAACAGAAGAAACAAAGACAAAACAAATAATCAAACAAATGAAATCCAAAAAAGCATGGCTTCCCTAGCACCGGCGCATGCGCAAGTCGGCATATCAAAGCTGCAGTCACAGGCCACAGCGCTGTTGAATTAAATCGTTGTAAAGAACGCGGCCGCTATCGCGCCATCTCGCGGTTAAATATGGCGGCAGCCTAAATCTGCCATGTGAACTTGCTTTTTATTTTTTAAGCTGTGGAAAATGTCACATGGAGGGAAGTGTTTGTGGCCCGGTCTACTAGTTTTGTTTTGCAACTTCTAGAATTAAGTATGTTTACTTAATTCTAGAAGTTGCAAAACTGTATTTGGAAGGTTGACTTCCAAATTATTTACATAGTTCTAGAATATTTTTTTTTAATATTTGAATTGCTTACGTAACGAATATGATTCACCGTCTATGACAAAATTCGTGTTAAATGTCGGATGAGCTATAGCCAGCGAACTTAAAATAGCTATAAAAATATAACAAACTTATAACGTTTTGTAACTTTATTTGTATCCTAAGTTGGTAGATTGACACATCTTTCATAATGGAAATTGGATACCCAGACCAGCCCAATTCCGGAACACTTCAATAGGAAGAATGCCTTACAGACGCTCTGTAGCTATCTGGTATTATTACCAGAAGAAAGCTATAGAGCCTTCACTAATAGATAATTTTTTATAATCTTCATTGTCTGTTTTCTCGTGATTCCGATCATCGCTAGAGTCCCAAAACTTAGCATTATTTGAGTCACAGAACAACTGAACGATACCTCAGCAAAAATTATAAACTACGCGAAACTTGTGAAGCGGTACAAGACCATTTGACACATTTTTGTCTGTACAAAACTAAAACATGCAGCAGCATGGTTTTGTTAAGGCTCGGTCTACAACAACCAATTTAGTTGCCTTTGTATCTGAAGTTGTTGACGCAGTGGACTCTAGGGCCTCAGCTGATGTTATATACACTGATTTTAGGAAAGCATTCGACCTTGTTGACATTGACATATTGATAAGGAAGTTGTCTTATTATGGGATATCAGGTCAACTATTAAACTGGTGTCATTCATATCTTTCCAATAGAAAGTCAAAAATTGTGCTCAATGGATATGAATCACAAGTGTATATGACGTCATCTGGGGTTCCGCAGGGTTCACATCTGGGACCTTTATTATTCATTTTGTTTGTTAATGATGTAGTTAGTTGTTTTCATAACTCTCAGTGCTTTCTTTACGCTGACGATTTTAAAATTGTAAAACAAATAAATGAAAATTCCGATGTTAAACTGTTACAGGAGGATCTTGATAGACTGGTCTTATGGTGTGATAGAAACAGCCTTAAACTTAATTATGATAAGTGTTACTTTATGCATTTTTCAAGGAAAAAATCTCCACACTATTCATCTTATCACCTATCTAATCAAACTTTGAGGGAGGTGGATACTATTCGTGATTTGGGGGTAATAATTGATAATAAGTTACGGTTTAACAAGCACATAGACAATATTGCAACCAAAGGTTTTAAAATTCTTGGATTTATACTACGGAATTCTAAAGAATTTAAATCATCCCAAAGTAAAATTAGTATATATAACAGTTTAGTCAGAACAATACTAGAATATGGCAGTTCAGTATGGTCACCAATGTATGAAATTCACAAAAAGAGAGTTGAGTCAGTTAATAAAAGATTTTTGTGGCATTTAACTTTTCAGAAACAAATGGCTAAAAAACTCTTGTCGTATAAGCAACGCTTGGACTACTTCAAACTGCATAGCCTGGAGAGGCGCAGGCTGATCACAGATTTAAAATTCTTACACAAGCTGCTTAATAACAAACTTGATTGCTCACAATTGTTATCTAGCATTAAGTTTAGGATTCCTACTAAATCATCTCGGACCTCCAAATATACATTGTTTGCCAAGCGAATGTTCAAGAGTAACCTGGGTCACTTTTCCTCTGTAAATCGTATGGTGATACTATACAACAATCTATCCAAAGAGAGACCCGTAGATATATTCGGGACTCCGAGAGATTTTATTAAAGCCCTGGCTAAATAACAAATAATTTAATTGTACTTTATTGGTTACCTAATGTATTTTTAGTTATTATTAGTTTTGTATACTTTACTACAATATCAATGATCAGTTTTAGTGTAACTACAGTAAAATTGATTATTGTTATATCAATAAGTATCTAGTAGCAGTAATTTATGTTCTCGAATCTAGAAATTAAGCATGTCGTGGCAACCTATAATTAAGACATCACTTTAGAATGTTGCAAACCATGTACTTTAAACCATTTATTGTAAGTGAATGTATTGTTGGTTGTCCTTAAATAAATAAATAAATAAAAAAACCAGCAATAATACACCAGTTTACCCAGCCCTCCCTTGTATTAGGCGCGAGTTTGATTTAATTTCGGCTTGTGGCAACACCCCCGGCAAATGTTAGCACTGTCCGCACGCGTCGAGATGGACAAATACGCCCAAATTATTGCTTTCTTTACCTCTAAATAGAGATATTTCAACTGCCCTATGCCCGCGGCAACCGCTCACACCGAAGTGTAAAACACTGAGGATTTTGTTTCCAAATTAAGTCGTAGTTCGTGTTCAAAATAAAATACTATTTGACATTTTGAATCCTAACCTAAAATAGATACTTGGAAAAATTATTAGTTTAAGAACACGATAAATCTTGGAAAAACTTTATTAGTTTGCAAGGCAAAGGCCTATATGATTGGACGAAAGTATTTTATACCAGAGGGCAAGTCTACATGGCTACAACAAAAAGTATCTCCAAGGAAGATAAAACTAAAAACTTGCGTAATTTGGTTCTTTATACAATTTAACAGCAGTGTTATCATGTAGTTTTACTGTTTTCCGCTTAAGCATCTTAACAAATGCGAATGTTATGTAAATAAATAAAATAAAGAGTTATCCATAATTTAATTAAACTTAACATAACTAAGTAAACTCTAATGGTGAAATAAGATTTTGGCTTGTTCCTTTATAATTCAATCATTTACCTCCCTACAAAGTTGTTTGTTAGGTATCTGATTTTAATAAGAAGTCGGTGTGACATCAGGCCGGGCGTTTAGCTGGTATCAAATCGATGGTCCAGCGGTTAACAGTGGTTCGTTAAGTGCCCACAATCGTGGGGTGCGTTATTAAATTTGCCCGCCCTGAACAGACCTCATGGTTTGCCGAATTCAGAAGAAAATAAATGTTTTGCGAACTTTTTATTACAAGTTACAGGTCGCCAAGGATGAGAAAACATAGGTCGTCTATAAGGAAAAAGAAATTGCTTAAAACTTATTTAAATTTTAAAGCTAAGATACTTAGATAGCCTATATGCTTGCATGCTTTTCAAATCAATGTCCATTAAATTAATTACAGTAGAACATAATAATATTCTTGGACATTTTTCGCAAAGATCTTTCTGGTCTAAAAATTTTACTTTTACTTCCTATAGGAAGTAGACAACCATTAATTGCTCGGCTAAATTGCCGCAATTAGTTTAAGTCTAGTAGACAGAAGTTCCACAAAGACATCAACCGAGCACCGAACTTATTAACTTCTGTTAATGCCAACAAATAACGCGTAATGACTCGACTAAGGGTGCAGTGAGACCGCGTAACGAGGAAATTATACCGAGACTTAGCGGCCTTAATAAAAATTTGTTCTTCGGAGAGACTAATGGTGCAATGTGCTTAGAACCCCATTGCCTGATGAAACCGTTTTACACCATACTGTTAATTTTAATATAGATTTAATGAGATTTTCAAATTGGGAGACGTCGTTTTTAAAGTAAGAGCCTGTCTTTTTTTGTATGAGAAATAAATTTATAACTAAACATAGATTGTATTTTATGTAACTGATGATTGATGATGGTGATGAGTTAAAAATAAATGCATATTACACATAGAAATACCCTAACGGTTGCGAACAGACAGAAGCACACAAATGTTTCTGCCGTACGGTATCAAACACACCACAGATGTAAAATTTGCCGCCTTCTCAGCCATTATATTATATCAAGTGTTTATCCGTTTCTTTACAGTACAAGTTAAGTTTACTTTAGTGCTATACGGCACTGTGTGAGTAATGTCCAAGGATCTTACTTGTATCAAATAAAGCAGACAAATAGCCAATTAAGTAGGCAATGAGCTTAAGAGCATAGATATCGGTGAAAATTTTCTAAAAAGGACTTACGAAGTAATTTCACAAAGAATGGCCAGATGCTGACGCTAACCCTATAAAAACGCCGTGGCACTTTTAGCCCAAAAGTCTTAACAAAACTTCTTCGGCCCCCAAAAATAATATGGTTCTGTAGCGTTGATTGCGAACCCCTGGGGGCGCCACTTGACCGGCACCTCTAATGAAGAATTACCGCCCTCTGGCCTTTCTTACTGAGGGCTGGCGATTCATTGCCACTTTTTACAATACGAAATCGTGGGGGCTGTAGTGCACTTTTTGTCGGATTTAATAAACATTAGCACTCTTCAAGATGTGGAGTGCTGTACAGTATTGAAGTGTGGAGTCGTACCAAATGCAGTGCGGTGCAATTCTAATTTACTAGGGACAAAATTAAATATTATGCTATTTGGTCAGTATTCGTATTTAAGAATATTATCTTCTTATTCGTGAGTCTTATTTTTCATACCTAAGTTTGGTATTTTTAAGGGATGTTTTATCTTATTTGTACTATATTAAACATTCTACCAAATTGAAATGTTTAAGAAATATTCTTATATCGTAATATCAAATTACGAGTATCAATAAATTTCTTATCACCTACAAAATATATTTCCAATTGGATATCTACGACAATTACATATTAGGGCACAAGGGTCACGCTTCGCTGACCCAAGATGGCCGCGTAATTCACACCTACCAGTCCATTAAGTGAGAAATACCGAAAAATCACGATAGCGAAACAGTAATGAATTGTAACTGGGCAATTACATGGTCGGACAACCCTTCAATCGCCGCGCGGGGTCCGTCCGACCCAGCAGCGAGAGGACGATCGATGCCAAATAAAAATAGCTACAAAATCCCGGAAAACGATCCCACATTCAGAACACGTACTGTCAATATAGAACGGCGCAGGGCGATGATTGTGATGCACCGGCTGAAGGGACGTAGGTATACAAAAATGGCCCGGCAAGTATAGATTGAAAATAAATGCTTTTTGTTGATGTGAGTTCGTTTTGCAGTGAGCGTAACGAGCTATTGTAATTTTCACGTGGGTGCTTAATTTGCTTCGGAGATTTTTGCATTCATTTGCAGTGATGATGGTGCAGCGACTTTCATTTGTCTGTGCTTTATACTTTAACACAGTTGTAGACTAATTTTTATTAATTTGAGATTTTAGAGCCAATGTTAAAATTACATCTCAGCAACTTGACTCAAATATCTTGGAGAATGTGAACTAATGTGAGACAAATATTCTGTTAAGTTTTTTTTACTTCTGTACTGTTACATAGAGCATAAAAACTTATCAAAACAAAAGTACGTATAAATAATTATACCAAATAGACGATAGATATCGACTTTAATTATGTCCTTATCAATAAATGATTGGTAACCTAAACAAATTATCACACGTACGTAGTATTTTCTTTATTCTTCAAAGAAAGGGTACAATCTTTCGTCGAGCAAGCAGTATTTAATATGTAGGCGAGGGTCACGCGCCCGGTTCATTATAGGCCGGATTAGCGGAAGGGTTAGCTTATTGAGTCGAGACGGCCAAATTCCGGGAACGGTATTAAGGGATCGAGAATTTTCTAAGGAACCGAGCTCGACACCTATACATATTAACGAAGAAAAGAAAAATAGAGGGGTGGCTTTGTGATAATGGAACCCTCATTAAACGGGGCGTTTGATGTCATTAAAACTGTATACTTCTCAAATTTGGAATTGTACATTCGATCATGAGTAGTTTTTAAAATGTAATTAGTAGACTCAATACAATTTTAGTTTCCGAAAGCTTTTAAAAGTAAAAAAAAAATTGTTAGATTTTTCTTTAATTTTTTAAAACTTTTCATTAATTTAGATTTACTTGACATGTATTGTCTTTATTAAAATTATGTAATTATTTAAACTGTAGGCTATTTTTATTCTGAGACTGAAAAAACTTTGGAATACTCATTCATGTATTTCCATAATAATTTTATTATACTAAAAAAAAATATAGCCTCTATCAACATCTGTATTTGCGTAAACATAATTTAACACTAACTCAAGACCTATTTCCCCCAAATTGTCAAAAAATAAAAATAGAGAAAGCGTAAAGGATCCTAACATATTTGCTCCAATATTTCGCTGGGTGTCGCGCGCCCGGACGTATTTCCCTTTATTTATTGTTATTTTTCTATTTCGCCGGCAGATGTGCCGTCCTATGATTTACGGTGGCCTCGTATTAAGGAACGTGAATTATAACACTAACTTTGGACTGGTCAAAGGGAAATATTTTTGTTTTAGTTGTAATATTTATTGGGGTACATTATGACCATGGATAGTTGGAAAAGCCACCGGTTTTTGTAAGGGTTAGACTGCGAAAGGAACTTTTTGTTAAATGTTTTTTGACACAAAAAGTGCTTTCTGTTCCTATTTTGGTTTGAATTAAATGCAGTTCTTCTTTAAAAGTTGTTGACAAAGTTTTTATAAGGATTAATTAGCAGAGGAACTTAAAAAATTATCTTCAACAATTGACTTGTTATGCATATAGTAAACAACATTTGACGAGCTATTTGGTGTACCTAATGGTCGAGAAGTCGGCTATTACACCAGAGGTCGCGGGTTCGATCCCCGCACGGTACAAACATTTGTGTATATCTAAACATAATGCATAAACATGTCTGTTTGTGTCGGTCTGGGTGTTTCTATGTATAATATGTATGTATGTTATGTATTTACAAAAATAAAGTACCTATATAAGTAATGTTAATCCGTTGTCTAGCACCCATAGCACAAGCTAATGCTTAGTTTGGGGCTAGATGGCGCTGTGTGAATAATGTCCAGAGATATTTATTTATTTATAATAAAGTAATTAAGTAATTTGATTAGTAATAAAACTATATTATTGATGAACATTAGTTAACAGACTTGCAGACACACAGAACACTGTCTCATTAAAAACCCACAATCAAAAATTACTCGTTCGCTTTGCATTTTAGTCCATCCTTCCCGCACTTTTCAATAATATTACAGAAAAGAAAGAAACCAGTAGACCAAGAAAATCCACATCAGTTTATCCTTTTCTTAAAAAAGATCATAATTCGAAACACCTTATAAAACATTTACATCAAATCAGATAACTGGTTAAAATCACATACGTCTGCTCGTCGCGAGCTCCGCCGCCCTACTGCCATAAATCAACGGTGCTGCCACCACGCGGCAATATGGGGAACGAAACATGTGTTTACCCCGAAGTTAATTTGTCGAATTTATCTGACTTGTCTCCTGTATGGTATTGAGAAATATTGCGTTGCGTATGTTGTTGTGAAATATTATTACACTGTCGGTCAGGTTCGCTGGTTGAATTATTTTTTATAGTTGCGATATTGTATTTTTTCAGTTATAGCGTACGTATAAAGGAAATTAATAATAATAAAAGGCAAATTAAGTGCTTAAAGGCAAATTAAATGTTTTACGTGGCCGCCAAAATTCGGTCTCATAATTATTGAACCCAGGATCTATAATTTGAAGGCCTCGATTTTGGGGATTTAAAGACTAATCGAGACGTTTTGACATGTTAATTGTAAAGCCATTGAAATGTATTATTGCATTGATTAAACCTACAAGTTGTGCAATTGTGTTAAATTGGGTGAAGAATAGGGCTATAACCACTCATACGTCCACTGTAACCACAGTTACAGAGACCATATACCTCAGGACAGTCCGTGTAACTACAGTTACATTTTTAAGAATTCGCGCCCGCCGATTGTTTTTTTTCTTTTTCTTATCGCTGTGGATGTTTATAGTCTGTAGTGTTGCTGGTTTTTGATGCTCTATGATATGTACCACACCTTATTTCAAGTGGAACATAACTTCGGCTCATGGCTACAAAAAAAATAAATTGTCAAGTTGCTTGTTGTTTTTGTGGATCAGTGCGCGAGTGACTCCAGCTATTTTATTCGAGAAATCATGCCGTAAGTAATAAAATATTATTGTTTTGTATATCAAAATATTTATAATCTTACATATTTTCATATTTTATAACATTATGTGCGATTCCAGTCAGATTTTAAGTAAAAATTTGGATTAAAAATAGGTCGGTGACTCTGTGTTTTTATTAGTAAATAATTGGAAGATCTAAAAAAGTTCTTATATTATATCGTAATTAAATGTTTTAATATGAAAACTTATTAATATTATAGCCTGGTTATTACCATACTTTCTTGAAATATTCCATATTTCATTCTGGATTAGACAATTTACCATACGTGAACTTCGATTTCACAGATCATGTAGCTTTAGTTTTTATTTTATTTGTAATATTTTTAAGATGATTTATAATGGGATTTTGGTTCCAAATGAAAGGCCATTAAATTACCTAAAACCCAAAATTGTTTAAATATTGTAAACGTCAAAAATATCTAATAAAAAAAATATTTAAATTGAAAACTAGGACAAAATTAGCATTTCTTAAAGTTCACTGTAAGATCATTAATAGAATATAATGTTAAAATCAAACATAACTATTGCTTAAAAATTGTCAACTAATGAGCCTTTCATTAGTATTTTTCATTTTGCGACATTTGAGTTATTTACTGAGTAATAAGCATTTATTTAGCATACGTCTCCTATCGATTTTATTTTGCGCGTATCACGTGACTCGCGGACTGTCCTGACGACCTAGCGAAACGCGCGCGGACGTTTGAGTGGATAAGTAAAGCATCATTAATTTTGACTGAACTCGCAACAGATTGCCGTCAACCCGAGTCCGATCGATTATGTTGGCAACTGGTCATAGCTATGCGCCATTACGTGAATATTAGGCAAATTGAGACATACTGCCTACTGAGCTTGTCAAGTCTTTCTTTCTCCGAGCGTGTTTCGACCCAATCAGAATCAGAGGCTCAAAGATCAGATGAGCCTACAGTCTAGCAGCACATTGAGTGACGCTTCCAGGCGAACTGAGGGCAGTGGAATAGGCCGCAGTAGCCACTTACCATCAGGTGGGCTGCGTGTCTGTCTGCCAACTGATGTAGTCCAAAAAAAAAACTTCTTTCACCACAAACACGATCCAGGATTTGGCAACAATGGATGACTAGGCTTGTCAAGTATTTTTACTGGCTAATATTTACAAAAAGTAAAATAAAGTATCAGCCTATTATTTTTAAGTTATCGTTACAATGATGTATATAATACATATTTACAAATAAAATATAAATCATAGTAAAATGAATTAAGATAATAATTATCATACCACGTATAAGCAAATGTGAGTCTATTTTTTAATAAACTTCTTATTGAAACATTAAAAAACGATAAGTTTATTGTTAGGTGCAAGAGACTAAAAATAAGGCTCAAAAATGACAAAATAATGCACAATACCGTATAAACAAGTTATGAAGCGTAACTGAAGCTAAACCGCAGTTATGAAATTGTCATTTGAGTGTGAAATTTGATTTTGAACAAATTAGTTTCACAAAAAGAGCTCCTCTCAAGCGGAGAATCCTATTTCAAATAAAGATCGTGATCAAACAGAATAAAGCTTCTCTTGTCATTTTACTATTGATTTAATATGAAATACCCAGAACAGTAGAGCACGAGCATTTACATGTTTACAGACTCAACATAGATTACAAAATATGAACCTTATGGCAACCGCAAAACATCTTATTGCAAGGGACTGTAGGTACTGTACAAACAGAATGCACGCAAATGTTTGCATGCTGATAGAGCCCATCTCTGGTGTAATAGCAGGCTTTTCAACCATTACCAAAATCCAGTATTCAACATTAGCCTGGTCAATAGCCACAAGGCTGGCACCGGCTCGTCCCAATCGGGTGTGAAGGGGAATCCGGAGTTTAGTGGGTAGTGCACGCTTTAGTCTCGAGTCCTACACACGGCCGCAGGTCTAGCTAGCCTGCGGTTATGGTGCATGAACGCATTCTCCTCTGGAAAAAAATTGTTTAACATTCCTAACCAAATTGTCAGTTGTAGTAGTCTGTGGCAGGCAAGGCACAGTGGGATCGCCAATTAACCACGCAGACAAAATCGTCAAACGAACCCCACCGCAATTTGAATGAACTAACCAAGTCACGTTCGGCAAATAAGCAGTACTAACAAGCGGTATATCGCTTGCACTGATTGTTAATTGATTAGATTAAAAATTTTGGCCCAATTCCCCGCGTATTGTTACACGGGGGGCGGCCCCTGAATTAATCACCTACAGATTTTTTAATACAGATGGTGTCTTTTACAATTTGTTCGATGACAACTCGGGCTTGAGTTAATCTTTTAATCTTATTTGAGAATCCACAGAGACAATTATCTTGGTTTTGTCCTTGCAAAATGTTGGCATAAATACATTTCATCTTGTTTAAAAAATAAGCTTCATGGAGTATTTTAGCATGTATGAATCTTTTACTACAATGTAAGTAAGCGATTTTCACATCGTATATATAACAATGTTTAATCAAAAACTAAGTGTTATGTTAATTTAAAAGAACTAAAAAAAAACATTGTTTATAAAAAACGGCAATAATGTGTCGTTTTAAGAAATGTCTTTTAATTACACTGATGAACGTAAAGTGTGTACTCAATAGTTCTCTGCCATTGTTAGCACTACCCTGAATATAAATATTAGTCTCAAAAAATATTTTTTGTGGATAATAATTATGGTGTTCCTGAGACAGCTGTCTAGTTTCCGGACACATTATCATTTACACAAAATCTCAATATTTTTATTAAGCAAAAAAGTGCCAGCTACATAGTTCCAGTTTTCAATGCTCGCTCTGTGAATTTTAAAACATCAGTTTGTTTATTTTATGACTTTACGTTTTGAAGGAATTCCCTCCCAAATCTTTATTGCTTACGTGAGTATATTGGAAACTCGAACATTTACCCCCTAAACATTCAACGAGATGTTTTTAACGCCCTCAAAGCTGTGTCTTATAGTCTCGAATATTTTTATTTGAATACATGCGTTTCAAAATTGAGTTAAAATGACAGTGGCATACGTAGTGATTCGCCCCGTGGTCGCATTAAGCGCATTAGGGGCCAAAATTGGATTTGCGCTGGGGTGTTTTATTGGTACACTTGTTACGAATTTGGGAACAGTGTGTGTTTTAAAATAGCTGCGTTTGTCAATGTGAATGCGTAGGTAGAATCATAGACGATGTATTTGTGTTTATGCTCTATGTTTTATTTATGTTCGGTCTTTAAAATAATAGACTATGAATTATTTTTTCTTAAGGTATTATAAAAAAAAATTAACTTTTATTAATGTAATAAAAATAACATAATATATAGGTTCTAATTAGTTGAATACATCCTAAAGTTAGGTAGTTAATTAGGCAAAAGCTTTAAGAATTATTTTTAACTAATTATTATGACTCTCCTGATATCGCAGAAGATTAATGCGCATCAGACCAAAACATGAAGATCTAGGGTTCGATTCGCGGTCAGACTGATTTGAAAACCAAACTTTCTGATAGAATAGAATCTTTTATTAAATTATGAAAAACCCCGTACGAATTTCCAAATTCTAAATTCTCAATTCTTTAAATGAGATAAATTTAAGTAAACGTTGCCAAATCTCTTCCGAACACAAAAGCATAAAATTTCCATAACCAATAATGAAGCACATGTGCGATTCCAACTCTCTAAAAGGAGCATTTGTATTTTTCCCAATAGGTAATATTTATTTGACGTATTGCGGTCCCCAAGGCGCATTTATTTGCGTGCACGCCTCGCTTGGCAGTGTTTATGATTTGTGCGAAGACATCGGGAATGTTTTTGAGGGAAAAATGTTGTTTTTGTACGTTTAATTGCTTACTTTTTATTATTGTCATTTGAAATTAAGTAGTATCCTATAATTTTAGTATAATGTGTGTTTTTGTTGTGTTTGGATGTTTATACCAATTTCATAATTGTTTTACCATGTTAAATATGATAAAGGACAATACTAAAGCTACCACATTAGAAAAAAAAAACAGTTATTGATGTTTTTAAAAATATAATTTACCCAGTAAAAAAAATTGAACAGTAAACTTTTAGTAAATAACTAAACAAAAAATATAGCGAAACAAACATAGAATTTTGTTCACTATAAAAATTATTTAAATCAATTCAAAATATTTTAAAATTAAATTAGTAATCAAAACCAGTTATTATTTCTACAAAGACAGTTTCAATAGCTTTAACGCAAAATTAATGTAGATTTAAAATACACAAAGCTAGTATGGCGGTGGTGCCGGAATGTAAAATTATTTGTTTTGCCGTCAGTACCTCGGGGGTGAGGTAACGAGGTTACCACCGACAATGACTTGACGAAGGAAAATCAGATTTGTGCGACCCTCCCCGGTTATTTTAAACCTAGTCAGTCATTTTGCATAGTTTTGCGATGACGGGACCACCGTGCGGGTAGACGGGGTTTATTTGATTAAATTATTTTATAACAGTTGAAATAAGTTTGTTTTAATTATTACGTTAATATACCATATTATAGAAAATCTTAAATAGGAATGATTTCATTTTAGAATTTTTCGTTTCGAATAAACTTTCGCTGTATTTAAGTTTTTTTTTTTAACCTATGACCCCGTGATAACGGCGAAGTATGCATTTAAACCACTAGAGTTTTTTAGTAAATAAACAACCTATAAAATTAAAATAATCTTTAGGTCCTTATGTCTTCGTAGCAAATGTACATGTAAGTTATGTGTGATCTGGAATGTTAAGCATGATTAATCAAAGATCGCATCAGGTGAGAATCTAAGCAAGAATTAACATTCCGAAGTCGGCGCTTGCTTCGCATGATTACAATAATAATCGCAATTAGGTATAAGCCAACCAACTCATTGATGGCAGATAGTGATATCTCACAAGTCGTATTGACTGAAGCTTGAAGTTCTATGAATGGAATAGGCGATAAAGAATTATGTATCGATAACTTATATAGTTATGTGATTCTCGATTACTAGTTCGTTATTGCTACCTATTAAGGTGTATACCTATTATAGGTACATATTTTTATAATAGCCTGGGAAAAAAAGAAGGACGTCGACTCTCTCAGCCTTCATTCATTCTGGTTGTTCCAATTCTTACTGTACACAAACCGATCTTGTAATTTCAAACATATTTACTTACTGTGTCTAAAATTTCATAATGGGCTAGGAAACTAATAAAAGTAGTAGACTTCTACCATACTTTTTTTTAATTTAACAGTCAGCAGCAATGTTATTGGATATTGATCTGACCCCAAAGGAAGAGCACTTTTGGTGTATCAAAAACACGAAAGTAAGTACGGTCAACAGCACATCACGGTATACACTTGCAGTTCATATGTGCTATAATACGAGCCAAAATTGAATAAATGAATTTGATTCTTGATTTGATTGATTCTTGATTCTTGAGTTCGATAATAGCGCTTATGCCCCCGACATAAGAGCGGTACAAAGTCCAAAGTGTTACGTCTGACGTGCTTTTGACTGTTCTTACCACAAATACAATAAACATTCAGACACAGGACAAACATACATTTTGTAACATAAAGATCAGTCCCTGGTGGGATTCCAGCCAGCCCAAATTAATACGATATTATGATATGTACGATACTATTTACGATCCAATGTTACTAGATGATGATAAGTATTTAGCATCGAGATTCAAGTCACACTGTTACTTAAAGCGAATATAATTCTCAACCATTAACAGTGTGACAGGATCCATTGTGACTCGACGCGAATAAAGGGATAGGTATTACAAATATGATAGCTTATTTCTAAGGCCAAATTCTCTTCAGACAATCGTCTCCAAGGAACAGAGCCTCACCTTTCAAAGCCTTACTTGTGGGCGGCGGATCCCGACTCCACGGCGGGTCGCCGTGCCCGGAGAAGTCGCGCAGCTTGAGGTAGCTGATGGTCAGCCTGATGATGGAGGCCTTGTCCAGCTGGCTGGTGATGGCGGCGGGAAGGGGGAGCATCTTCGCGAGCTCGTAGAACTCGTAGTTCTCTTTCCCTCGCCGAGAGCGGGCTGCGTCTCGACTCTTCTCTTTTCGTAGCTCGAGGATACTGTGGGCAAAGGGTTTTGTTAGACTTGTGAAAAGAAGCATCAGTTTTTTGTGTGAGTCGCCATATGGTGGCTGCATAGGTTAACGATTTGGGGAGTTTTGTGCTTTCTAGTTCATTTAAAGAATTGTTCAGCACAGTAGTACACTTACCTACCGTAATCGGTCTTTTGATGGATATGAACCTAAAAATTGGCTGTGGAAAGATATTACGATCGGCTGTGATGCTTTCTTTAAATTACCATTTAAATATGGTTTACATCTAATCTGTGTCTAAATTAACAGTAGCCCCAGAGCTTTTTAAAACTTTTACACTGTTTAGTTTTATAAAGAAAACACGTTTTTAACTGTAAAGTCTTTTTGTAATCTTAAAAATAAAGAGATTGAAACGGCGGGTTTTAAAAATTTTGCTTTTATTATTATTTTTATTAAATCAATGGTTTTGTTGCATTGAGGTTAGTTTGTTTTCTTTTTGAAGGCGGCACTATATTCACACAGACCAAATAATTTACTTCAATCGTTGGGGTTTTTCTATAAAAATAGTGATTTGAGCCAGTCTGCCAGGTGAGAGGATAATTTTTTCGTATTAAAAGATTGAATGACCATGGACCCGATTGCAAACCCAACTATACCACTTTTTATTACTATACGATCTACACCACCCCACTCCTTTATTATTTTCTCCCAACGATTTCGTCATCAACACAATCATAATCTTCCAGTAAAAAGGTGGTAACATGAAAAATATTTCCCTAAAAGCACTGGGCGGTGTTGCCGGGCGACACTCCCCCGCCCCTCCCACGGGTGGGGCCACGCGCTAATGAGCTGTGTTTTATACCGGCCATTTACATACTAAATGCGTGGGACAGACAAACTGACAAACTCGATTTGTGGATAAGGAGTTGCCGGAAGTGTGTTGGGAAGTTTGTGCCGTTTGAAATGTCTTTTGTGCAATGGATAGCGGTCCTGCTAACATAAGTAAACTTTAAAGTTTAATGAGAAGATACTTGTCTGTTAAAAATAATCTTTAGTTCGGGTCTTAACACGTTAAACAGACGGCGAGCCTTCTCTACTCTAAAAATAATGAACTCTAGTTTATGAGGTCTCAAATTAAGTAGAAATGAGTAGATCTTTTCATTACTTGTGTACCTAGTTATCTAAGCATTTTGGTACCTACTTGGGTAGAGCTTCAGTTCAGTTAATTTTCGAAATCATTCCTCAATAATTTTATGTCATTGTTATTTTTTATAGAAATATTTTTTACAGCTCAGAAAAACTATTTCCTCACCAACGGAATAATCGGAGAAAACAAACCTTTTACAAGACGTTCATTTTCCAGGCCACATAGAAAACGCATAAACAAAAGAATAAAACCGTTCCATTTTCAAATGTCCTTACTCAGGTGCCAATAAAGTGGGGTCTCGCGAGACAGGGCTCGTAAACCAAGACCATCAGCGGATCGCTTACACTGCACCTCTGGACCCGCCGTAAACTTGAGATACTGCGAACGGTTTCATTAGCACTACGGCTGGCTATTGTGGACAACCCTTGATGCATTTCGCTAACTACTAACTACATTGCATCTCTGCCGTATAAGGGTTTTGGTACCTTTTTAGACTTGCGGGTATGATAAAAATTATCTATGTAAACAAAAGTTCATTCGCCTTATTTTGTCTATGTGGTTAGTTCTGGCTTAGTTATTTTTTACATAAACCCACTGAGCAAGCAACATACAAAACTACGAAAGGTAATTGACACTATGGATTCATATTGACACTGCGTCTTTGTTTTATTATACATATTAAAACAGAGTTTAGCCTAGTGGCCTATTTTTTCATTTAACCATTTCTAACGTAAAAATATGTATGTATATTGGATTTCTTTGATATTTTTCCTTCGCTTAATCTTCCTAATGAACGTGGAATTACCTTGTGTTAATTAATTTTAATAAAATGAAGTGTTAATTTAATTTTAACTGTGTTAATTAATTTATTTAGTTAATTTCCTGACCTTAAGTATACGATGATGATTGGTCATAATGTCACTATACAACAATAATAATGGCATCTAAATTATTTACCTCAATCGCAATCATTGAGGTTTGATCATGGTTTGATTGTGAAAAAAGTACACACCAACCTGAGCAGTAAACGACACGAGTTTCCTTTTAATTAACATACCTCATAGAATTCTTTCACGTACTAAACTGTCATCTTACTTCGTATCGTTATTTATAAAACAAGATCCGGAATAAATCTACATTCGTTTCAATACTGAATGAAACCGTTGAATGAGTATTTTATGTACTTTACACCAGGCGTGATAAGATAACATTGAAATTAAAAAGGTACAATACAAACTTTACATATTATAATCTCATATGTCACTTCATATGAAAATTAATCATTATGGCACCTGCTGAAGAAGAAACTTGACTAAATTGCGCAAAAAACAAATACGAGTATTTACTAGTTACAAAATATACACTTTTATATTTTTCCACTATCAAGTGTATGCGTATGGTTTTATTTTTTATTCTACAAAATTCCGGATACAATACCCAATCTTTTTTTAAACATTAACTTGAAATAAAATTTAAATGCATCCTTAAAAGTCTTATATCCTTATCGTACCAAACTACAGCTCTGGGACTAATAACTCTTGAAAAATAAAGAAAACCCCTTTTAATAATAAGATTCAGTTTCCCGATAACGCTTGAACAGTTAAAGCCCCATTGTACTTGATTTAAGGATTGCAAGGGTCAGTTCGGTCAGTTTGCGAAGGCGATATCGAATTGTTTAAAATAAGTTTAGAGCTAGCGAGGGTTGGGCACCCCTGGCTTAATGTAATATGACCACTTTTAGTGGGGAGCGTCAAGATAAAACTTTTTTTAATAATTTTACTACTAGAAGATTGTTGTATAATAATTGTTTTTAGGAAGCATTTTATTCAACAAATTATGACTAATTTAATTCATTAATCATAAGAATAATTTGATTTTAGCCACCAACATTACATAAACCTTTTACTTAGACATTTTTTTTTATCATCACGTGAATGCTCAAGGTAGAATTTGAACTCACGACTCATCCTCAGACTTGAGACCTTAAGGGTCTATAGTCAGAGTCGGTATAGACTCTATACCGACTCTGAATGCGTCATTAACAAAAATTAAAATCCACTTGAAGCTTCAATAAATACTCAAATAGCAAAAAACATTCAATAGACGAAAAAAATGTTTTTCGACTTTTTGTCTCACTAGTCACAGTAGTCACTCAGGTCCTTGCCTACTCTATTATAATCACGCGCATACAATTAAACATAAAAAATGACCCCTGTGACGTCACAAATCCCGCGGCGTGATATATCACGCGACAAGTGACGTGTTATTAGTCGGAGGTGTTACGTCATTACTGCTAATTTCAGGGGGGCTGTCATCACATTAGCGCCCTAGTGATATTTATTGTACTAATAAAGTCGCATAATAGCTATTACTACGTATCATTCTTTTTGGGGATTGAGAAGGAATATTAGGTTATATTTAGTGTGTGATAATTTGTACCTACCATATAAATGAAAATAAAACCCAAAACCAATCAAGTAACAGAAGGGCTAAGTAAATAATACTTAATTTTTTTCACAAAATACACAGGTGTATTTTTTATTACACATTTATTCTTATTTTGTAAAGTATGTACACCTAAAAGATTTTAAGATTACTGGGTAGTAGATAATATAGGTAATCATAATTATGTGCGTATTCAATTAAACTTAAAAGTTCTAATGCTGTCTTACATTAACGCGATTGTACCTAATAATTTTTTACTTAATATTATTTTTTAGCCACATTTAACCCGTCGCTGTGAGCGTCTTTTAGTAGCACAACGGGATTTAATAAAAGGTACAGTAACATTTCGTGATCTTTATTTTAGTTATATTAACTAAAAAAATTAATTTATTATTTGTGAAAAATAAAAGTTAATACGTGTACCAAACTCCAAACACTTTTTTTTAAGAAACGTTTGGTAAAATGACCTCCAATCTACATCCAAAATGGCCTCTACCAAAACGGAGTTCAGATTCCGTTTCCGCTCCTCTGCCGGAGCTCTCGTAATGTCTTTTATGACGCATTCTGGACTTTTACAGCGAAATGGATAAGTAGTCCCTGTCCTGGCACAAAGGAAGGATTCCGTGCGATTCGGAACGTGTGGATGGCCCGTTTGCTTCTGAGGGTTGGATAGTTCTCACTTATTTTTTAAGATGATGTCCTTATTTTTTTTTTCTGTTCATGTAGAATCCGATTTTAACGTCTTCACTTTAATTTTTTTTTACTTTTTAAAAAAAGACGTAGAAATTAGTTTTATATTCGAACTGGCGACGTATAATAATATAGACAGCTTATAACTTTTACTAAAATTATTGTTCTTTTTTAAATATTGTATTCTAAATGACATTTTAAATCATTAGCCATAAACTCGATGTTAGTTACAAATTATAGGCAATGTAAATTCAAAGCTGAAATAATAATTTTTATTTTCTTGCTTGAAGATCAAGTTGTGGACTATAGTTAGTAAGCTAGTTACTTAAACACAATGTTCTCTGGGTGTATCTTACTAAAAAAAAATCTTAAAATCTGGTCTATCTTGTAAAGTTCCACAACAGTTAGACCATGGTCCCATGGAATTAAATTTCTGAGTTCCATATCCCGAAGAGGACACGAACTTGATACCATTAAACATAAGGCAACAAAGTAATAAATATTGTAAGTAACGTATATTCCGTATACGGGAGCATACAGAGGTGGAGATTAATGAATATTTATGCTGTAAAAAGCCCACTCCACAACATTGTGTCCTGTCCAATTTTTATGACGGAGCTCCCTTCATCTTAGAAGTGGCTGTCTTTAAGTGTCCGGGTACGTGCTCCGACTAGGGAATGGTCCCGGGAAATCCCGGTCCCGAAATTCCCGGGAAATCCCGGGATTTGGCGACGACTAAAATACCCGGGACTCATGACCTCGTCCCGGGAATTTCGGGACTTTCGGGACTAAGTAAAGAGCTCTATTTTAAGTGAGATTTTTGGCAGACTTGCAAAGGTTGATCTGTGGCTCACCGTTCAAATTAAATTGCAATTAAAATACTGAAAATAATAAACGTTAGATACTATTTTTTAGATTATCTCGCGATTATTCCTCAATTTTGTAAAATGTGTACTATGTGCAGGAAGTTATCGGTTAATTTCGAATTAATGTTATTGTTTGCATCATGTTGCGGCTCCATTTATCGTGTGAGGACTTTTAAGGGCAGTAGTAATGCTCTAAGCTGGGGCTGCCCAACAGAGTATTGTTGAGGAGATTGACACAAGACAAAAGTTATGGTTACGTTATCGTGTTACTGGTGAAGTGGCTGAAAGACACCCAGGCGGGAAGCGCATAACCACTCAACGAAAAGATCGATTTTTGCAATTTAGCCATGCAATTGGTTCAGAGGCTCCAGCCAGAGCACCAGTTGCTTGCGAGTGACCAAACTGTGAGGAAGAGGTTGCATGAAGCTAGCCTTCATACCCGCAGACCGTTTCGTACTCCAGCACTACGCAGAAGAAATCGTAGACGGCTAGAGTGGGCTCGTGAACATTTGCTCTGGGAAGATAACTAGTGGTCTGTGGTGCTGTTTACCGATGAGTCCTAGTTCGGTCTCCATCCCGATACACAAAGAGTACGTGTTGGCGAATTCCTGGACGTGAGAGCCGCTCCCACCACCCTCAGGAAGTCCATCCACATTACGACGGGACAATTATGGTTTGGGCAGGAATTCATGTTGATGGAAGGACAGACTACGTTCGGATCAGAAACACCATGACGGGTGAAAAATGCCGTAACGAGAGGTGCTAGTACCAATAATCTACCCCCATCGACTACAAATAAATGGGCCAAGAATACACGCTCATGGACGATAACGCCCGTCCGTACACAGTAAGAGTGGTGACGAGCTGGGTGCAGGAGCACGACGAATTGGTCTTAGGTAGGCCCGCTCAATCGCCTGATCTAAACCTCTAAAATCTGAACACGCGTGGGACATGCTCCAAAGAAGGGCTTTGAGGAGTTTCCCTGCAAACATTGCGGCGGAAGAGCAACTTTTTATGCATCTTACCCAGACCGGAAAAAAAATGAAAAACACTTGCAGGACCGTTATTAACGTCATGGGTGGTTTTACTTACTACTGATTTTTCACACTACTGTTAAAAACAGAATATTTTTTTCTTATTTTTCACTTTTCTTTGAGAACCACATTCATTGTTAGTTTACCATTATTTCAATTTTTTTCTTTATTTGAAGATTTTTTTTATACCAAATAAAACAGTTTTCTTTTATTCTGAAGTGTACTGTAATGGGCTTTATAAAAATATTGTTGTATGTTATTTTTATTAAATTTTTAAATAATTGAGTTTATACAAAATATTTCTAGACAGTGTTGATGTGTGTATTAAATTGTAATAAATACTCGTGTAGCGAAAGCGTGTAGAAATCCAGCGTTTTATTGCCTAGAAAACGAATAAATATCACATTCTGGTAAAAATCCCGAAAGTCCCGAAAGTCCCGGGAATCCCGGTTCCTTTATCAGGTCGTCCCGAAATTCCCGGGACTCAAATATGGCACCGGTTCTTCATTCCCTAGCTCCGACGCCCTGTACACCTGGGAATCGAACCCACAATACGCTACTAACGCCTTGACCCCCTAACAAACTCACCCCAAACTATCCTATTGGAAAACGGACCTAAAATCAACGGAACGCAGTCTAATTTCGAATGTAATGCTCATTGCATACTGGTCAACTATGATTGGTGAGCATCGAGGATGAAGTGACGTAAGTGGAAAATTTGAGGACGGGAAAATAAGTCTTACGCTGTGGGTTGAAGGTTTCTTTTGCTGGTTGGAGGGTAAACAAAAAGAATTTTCTTGCAAATTGAAATAGTCCGGGGAAGGAAAAAAGGCCGGAATCGAAGTGTGGTCGTAAAAAGGCGGCTAGTTCGTACCGTGTCGCAGTAGTTACGGTTAATGTGTCCGGGGCAAATTGAGTTGCGCCCGGGCAGGAGAATTAGCGAGCCCCTGGGACATAGGACGAGTATGACAGACGGCGATCACTGCCTAATGCGAATGAGTGTCCGATTGCAAAGTACGATTCGTTTATACATATGTATACATACATACATTAAATTGAAGTGTCTCGTAGTAAAAATATAAATCTATAATAGTAAAAATAATAGATTTTGCTAAAAGTGAAATGTTGCTGTACCTTCTAAAATAATAAAATGTGAATAAAAATCTTTTTCATAAAGGCTCAGTTATAGATGTATATTTCAATAATTCATCGGACTACACGAAATCGTCCAATAAGGAAAACTATTCAGTAGGTTATTTCCACTGCCATACTTGTTACGAAAATTTTGTCATTTTTATTAGGGATAGTTTGACCAATTAAAATATATAATATTTTAATTGGTCAAACTATAGTTATGAATGATTCAATATTTTTAAATTTAGACGTAGCAACTAGCAAATTTGAGAGTTGACATCTACATAATACATATTCTCAAAATTTCCAGAGCACAGGTAATAAAGAACAAAATCGATTCACTAACGACATTTTTGTATCGAATATTCCCATCTACTACACTTAACGCATTGAGCACAGATTATCTCACTGAATACAGGGAGCGAAAGATTAAAAATATCAATAGGCACATCCGACCTTAATGGTAAAATTGTCAATCGCCACCTCAAGGGTTGAAAGACAGTTCGTCACCTCTCAACCCTCCAGTAACAGGGTCTATAATCTCGCTGTTAAACTTTGTTGTCGGTAGCTGAGACCGTTATGGGAATTTTTAAGCATTTTCTGGTTGAATAGATGAATGTCTAAACATTGGTTTTATTGTTGTGGTGCAAAATCGAGGCGATGAATGCTATTGAATGCTAATGCTTGTAAAGATTTGGGATAAAATTGTTTGGGTGTAAATATAAAAATTATTGTTATTTCACAGATTGACAAGCTCGTTGGTGCTATTGGTAGCGGTCACTAGAAACGTGGGCTCGAACAATCATTTGATTAACATTTCTGCCTATTTATTTTGGATGCTTTTTTTAACATTTTTATAAGTTGTGCTTTAACTTATTGATGATTGGGAAATTGCAATTAAAAAATGTTACACGGTTACTGACCAGATGTTTTTTATTAGTTTAAAAAATAGCAAATATAATATTGTTTGCTTTTTAACAACTTTCCGTAACGTATAAGTTCACTCTTATCAAAACAGCTTCTTCAGTGTGCCCTATTTTTCAAAAAGACCTACTCAAGAAAGCTATCCTAACCTAAGCCACAGCGACACCAAAAAAGCGTTTTATTATCAAGTGACAAATATGACAAGTGAATAATATCACATTGTCGCACTCAAGTGGTCCTGTCAGCCACTTCACTGTGGGATATTAATGGCCGACTACAATGTGCTTCTTAGTAATTTTTGAGAATTATTACCAATTGAGGGTTATAAGTAGGTATTATGTCTTTATGGAAGTTGCGGTTGCGCTTCGCCGATATACTTTGTGCATTCGAGGGTTATATTTTTTCATAACGGCAAAGAAACCGGATATTGTATTTTTATACTTTCATATTTTTAACTGGTGTAAAATTTTTGAATCTCGAATATAAAACACATGATATCTCAGCATGTTAACTATTTAGGTTTAAGCTAACGACTAGCATTCACTTTTATTTTTCAATTCTTTGTATTTTTTGTTTTTGGTATCGACTCAATTGCAAATAATTGTTGAATGTGTTGGTACAACTTCTTTCTATTGTCCTTAGATACACATTTTATTTTCGTACCTTTTACAGTTCCTTTTCTCAAAAATCAGCCAGTACTCAGCCACTTCGAATTACAAAAACATCTAATTTACCTTTTTGCACAACACATAAGTAGTCAAAGAGAAATTCACACCCTCGGAAGGGTCGATTTCTTAAAAGCGCGGACATTCGAGCCCCAAGACTTAGTCAACCGTCCACTCCCGGGGGCCTGGCTCCGGTCACTTAGGAGGATATTCAAATAAATACGCTCACTTTTTCAACATCCCGCGCGCATGTAAGGGTTAGTAGGTGTGTGGTTACGTTTCTGTTTACGAGCTTTGGAAGTTTTTCAACCTTTACAAAGTTTAGGTATCATTTTTGCACCTTTTTACAAAAGTCGAAATAAATTTACTTAAAGATAAAACTAGTGCACCCATGTTGTGTTTTTTAGTTTCGACTGTTCCTTGCCAACTTATTTTTTCACAGAATACTTACATTCTAATTTTTTCACACAATAATTAATGCTGTGCACTAAAAAACGGCAAACTTATCCATTATTTTCAGATTAATCGTTAGTCAAAACTAACGAGACGTTACTTCTTAAGCTAAGCACGGATCAGGATCTATTAACTAAACGACACTATGACGTCACATTATCCCGACAACATTAGCAAATAAAAGGTAGGGGAGAGACGGGATATTTGACATAGGAAATGAAAATGTCATCGGCTTATTACGCCTTAGGATTATTGATATTATTTGCGATTATTTCCCGTGGTATTGCAGTCGTAGATTATAATCAAGGGTATTTCGACGCCATGTTTGATTAGTTCGATTGTAATATCAGTAGAACGGCTGTGAATAACATGCCTTGGTCTCGATTTGGAAGAGGTCATGAGACTAAGGGCCAGTTACACTACTGTCAGATTTATCTCTGATAGCTTATCTGGACGATAACTAAGATGCTGTCTCTTTTGTCAATTAAAAAAAGCGTTATTCTTCGTCGTTTGTTCTTCGTCATTACAACTTCGTTGGCCAAATGTGTTTTTGTAATTGTTTGGTCAAAAACTCTTTTTCCACATTGATTTTATTATTATTTTTTTTGTAATTCTATTTTTCTAAATTGAACAAACTTGTAATTAGACGTTACTTTCATGGCTAATACGTTTTGTAATATGAAGTTTTTCATACAGTCTTACATTTTTAAACTTTTAAGCCTTCTTAAAACATCTGAATTCTTGAAATGTGTACACGATATTCTTTGATTTAATATTTATCGATATCCATTTTTCTTTTATATAACAATCTAATGAAAATTTGCTCTACAATTTTAAATCAGGGCTGCCACTTCTTTTTTCAAAAACCAATCTTGGCGCGTAATATCCATATTCCTTTTTCAAATTAGTTATTTCTTTGTGTCAAAGGGTGAAACGTGACCGTGTTTTCTTGTCCACATCACGCACGACCGCCGTATGAACTACCGTGTCCAATAGGAGGTCACGTCACGGCGGTCAACATGTCAATATCTAGGTAGACCTTGGATAAGCTTTATTACATGAGCTTAAAGTTTGAAATGCAACCGAAATTAGAACTGTAATTGCAAGTGGTCAAATGGTTTTTGCTGATTTGACGGTACTCTACTAGGATGGAATGGTTTTGATATTTAAGACAATCTAAAAAAATATTTATCAACTCTTATTAAAAAGGACGTATGCTTTGATCAACTAGTGTAAATTAGTAAAAGGTTTATTTAGTGAGTGTGTTTTGTATGACTCAGGTGCATTATTTAGAAGGTTGAACTTGTATGCGACAGCAGTTGCGTTCTGGTTTTATCCCCAAGTTAAAAATATTTACAATAAGTTTTTGTTTTCGCCTACACTTTTTTTGGTCTCTCCAGATTGCTATTTTAACAGTCTTTATGAGTATGAGTCTTTGTGAGTCCGTGTATTTAAAAGAGTTAAGATTAGTTACTAGAGCGAAAGACTTCGTTTAATATAATTCTATAGATTATTCTTAAAGAAAGTTGATTTATAAATCGTTTACTTACGATGATCCTCAATATTTAAATTATCAAAACTGTTTTGTCCAACTCGTACACAACCACGGGGGCCGCGTCTCACGGGACAAACGTTTTACTGTTCGCACCCCCGAGATGAGCCTAATATGACTCGGCGAATTTCCGAGCACTCCGCGCGGGGGCGCTCCTAATCTTATACTTGACATTGCAAGTTAACTTTAAACCGTTTTCAAATATCAAGATCTGGTGATCCGTTTACATGATAAAGAAAACGATTGGCTTACGTGTGATTGTCACGTAGGTAGGACGAGTAGATTGGGTTTGAAACTTGATTAAAGATCTTAAAATAACACTGATGATAAATGAAGAATATTTTAATCTGTTTCATATTAATAAAAACGTGTTTACACAAAAATGTCATCACATTCTTAAATTACAAAGTACTGTGATTCGTACTTCACTCTACTATTACAAATAAATTTCCAACCAAAACTGGAGCTTTTCAGTACAAAGGAAAATGGTAATGCACAGTGGTGCATTCAAAGAAACTGGACAAAAATAAATAAGCGCAAAGCGTCCGGCCCCAAGGGCCCAGTGACGGGCGATTTGTGCGCTCGCCAAATTGCCGCTCTTTAGACGGACTTTGATAATCACGTCATATCCAATTTTCGTCCCAAACGGGCGAGGAATACAAATGAAAGTGTCCGGCGATGTTGATTGAATTTATAGTTTATTTATTACTTGACGATTTTGTTCATTGACAACTAAATATAGATAGAAAAACATTTTCAGCCCAACTTTTTAAGATTAATTATTCCCATAAGGTACCTACATTGATTAACTACATAATTACTTTGCAAATAATGCAATAGCTGTTCTTTGAAAAGGGCATGGTAATTATATAGTGTAGTCGTAGTGTATGCTAAAGTTTCATCAATATTTTGTTATTAGATATTTAACTCAAAAACTACTAAATTATTGACAAATATTAACTTTTTAATAGTTTAAACTCAACAGATTTTTACCATAAGCAATTTAAACCATTTTGCAAGAAAACAAAACAAAAAAGATAATATCGCGTACCAATCCCCACACCCCAGTGCACAGTGATCCTGTGTTTATGGACAAAAAATGACCAATCTAAAAGACGTGTCGATCCGCATATGACTAATGGTAGTCCACTGCTTAGCAAATTGCCTGCCAAAATGGTAGCGAAACTGGAAAATTGTTTCATTCATGAAAGCAATGGCCGGGATTTACGAAGGATAACTTTCTGATGAATAAAATAGTGATGCGGGGATTCGGCCCCATGTGATAGTGGTTAGCCGATGTCAGACGGACAAATGTTCGTATTAGTATTATCGTAGATATTGTGGATTGCGAATATTTGTCTTTATTAAGGTTCGACAACGTAAAAATAGACGCTAAAATGGAAACAGCCTTTAATTGCCATATTGGTTTATTTTATAAAACTGTTTTACAATGTATCTTAATGGTACTGAAACGAAAATAGGTATAATATTTTTTCATTTAAGCAGTCGCCAGCACATCAGACTACCCTAATCTGTCAAATTTCTACAAGCAATTTTCAGCTTTATTCACTTTACACAGAGTTCCCTTTCAATTGAATTTTTTTGACAAATTAGGGTAGGTTGACCTGCCGTCCGTACATACATATAAGCGCAATATAAAAATAAAACCCAATATTTTTCTTTGATTTAAGAGAGATGAACTACTGGGCAATGAAAACAATTTTACTACTGTGTAATACTGTGTAATGAAAAACAAAATTGGTAAGATAAATTCAATAAACCATCTTTTATTATTTCGATAATTAGTTTTGTAGATAATGCAAAAGTAGTATTATCATTCTAGAACAATTCATTAAAGGGTTGAAAATAAATTTAAGGCCAGATGACGAAAAAAGGCACGGCGGCCTAATTCTAATTCAGTACTCCTCTCAAATTAATCTATTCGACAAAACAACTCCCGTTCGCCTAGACGAGTTAAAGAAAAATATTGTAGCGAGCCCGTTCAAATCGAAGTCCCGAATAAAACTAGCACTGCCAAAATTAGCAATACAAAGAGAAATGTCGGGGCTGCATTCGCTGCCAATTGAATAGAGAAGGAAATAATAGTTATTTGCAATAATCGACTGAAGGGACGGCTGATTGCGCTCGGGGCGGGTTTCTTGGCGTATTTTTGTCTGGCAACTGGTAGTTTCGGAGCACTGTTCGTTAGTGTTAAAGCTATTGTTACTCCGTTATGTTGATGGTATGCCAACTCTTTTAGCAGGTTTAAAAGAGTTTTAGTTTAATTAAATTGAACGTAGGATCGACTAAAAGCATCGTTTGTCTAGTAGTTTAAGTACCAAGCCGTGATTTCAGTGTCGTGGGTTATATACCTAGTTCAGTAGAGTGTGTTTTTATTGTTTGTGACGATGACCTACATATTTTAATGATATAAGCCTTTGCCATAAAGTGGGACTTAAATATAGGGCAAAACAATTTTACACATCTTGAGTTATTTTAAGGGCCAGCCACCACTAGTGAATAAGTTAGTGATAGAAAAGTTACACTATCTTTTTTTTAAATTTATAAGACCTTCGTATCTATAATTAAGCAAAGATTTAAAAAATCAATATAAAATAAGGCAATTAAATAGGCAGACAAATCAACCGGATAGTAAAAACTAATAATAATCGATCCGTAATAGATCATAAATAAATCATAGTAGTTATATTGTATTTTCCGTTAAATGACTGTACCATAGATAACAGAATTATTTAGATCTCTATGGACTGTACCATGTAGGTATTCGTAGAATATTAATATTACAAACTATTTCGATTTCTTCTTAAAACAATCCAATAGGTACAGCAAATGCTAGTACGAGGAGAATGGGGTGAACTCGATCGATCACCCGGTCAAAGTCAGGATTAACTGGAGGACAAGTGTCCCGTAAATGATGCATTATTTCCCCTTTACCTCATCACTGCACTTTTGTATTGACCCCAGTTTTATTCGGAATGTTCGATAATGAAGATGGTCAGAGATATTTCCAAAGTCATTTATTTATTTATTTATTTATTTATTTATTTTATTTGGGATAATTAACAGCATACACAATACACCTTATTATCTAATCTTACAAAATCATACATTAATAAAATTGCTTATTGCGATGCCCACACCATTATCCTCCTATTAACAATTTGTGTTACTCATTACTAACTTATATTATAATATGAAATCGATATTAACTATGACTTTTGTCAAAATAACCTAACAAGCCCGCCACGACAGCCACCGGTGATACAGGAAGCCAGACCCTATTCTACGGTAAGAAGGCTCAAAATTGATCAGGCACAGCAGCATAGATATGTATATTGCCATGGAATTAAAGGGCGACTCTCAAACACACCGGGTGCAGCCATAGCGAACCTGCCAGACTAATCCGACTGTAAATACAATAGAACATAAAAAAAGGATTTATTTTTTTTAAACAATAAGCTCTTTAAGAAATTTTACGTTTGAACAAGAGTTGGATACTTTCTAGTGTATAATCGAAGCAAAAATGTTGGTAAAATTAATTAATTAGTATTTTTTAAAATGTCAATGGCTTGTTTTTTGAAGTTGGACTGTGAGTCTGCAAATATATCCAGGTTTGGGAAAAGTGTGTTGAAAATATCAGGTAGCCTATGAAGAGGGGAGCGCGCTCCGGCGTGCGTACGGCACTTCGGCACGTAGAACGTCCGAGGCGCACGCACCTCCCTCCTGTGCTCACAGCGCGGCACCGTATACTTCAACCCACCACATAAGTCAACGCAATCAAATTTGTTGTTACAAATTTTAAAGAGTGTCATGACGCTCAGTAGTGCACGCCTATGTTCTAAACTCAATAAGTTATATTTCTCCAGCAAACGTGTGTAAGATTCGCGAGTCTGACTATGTTTATAGTCCAGGTAGCGTAGAAATTTACGTTGAGTTTTCTCCAAAGTTTCTGTATATTTTTTAAATATGGGATTCCAGATCGTGACAGCATATTCCAATTGGGATCTAATCAATGTCTTATAAAGGAACAAAAGAGTTGAGGGGCGCTTAAAATCACAGGAAGATCTTGCCACAAAGCCAAATAACCTTAGAGATTTGTCTCTGATGATATTTATATGCTTATCCAGATGTAATTTCGTATCTAGCATAACTCCCAAGTCTCGCACTGATTCAACTGACTTTAAATTGACCCCCTGTAAATTGTAGCTATTCTTAATAATATTTTTGTTTTTGGTAAATGATATTGTGACACATTTAGAAAGACTAAGCTGTAATTTATTTTTAAGACAGTAATTAGAAAATCTATCTAAGTCCATCTGAAGTGACTCAACATCACCTGAGTTCATGCAAGTTCTAAAAATTTTTAAATCATCAGCGTACATAAGAAAGTGGGAGTTAAGGAAACATGATTTAATATCATTTATGAATAAATTGAACAATAGTGGTCCCAGAATTGATCCCTGTGGGACACCAGATGTTATATCCACCAGATTTGATTTATATCCATTAATAACTACTGTTTGAGATCTTTTAGTAACATAGGAAACAAACCATCTCAACAGATTTCCCCTTATTCCATTAAAAGCAATTTTTTCCAATAGTAGTTCATGGTCTACCTTGTCGAAGCATTTCCGGAAGTCTGTGTATACTGTGTCAGTCTGCAGTCGGCGGTCCATGTTTTGAAATAAAACATCTGTAAATATCATGAGATTAGTAATGGTAGACCTACGCTTAACAAAGCCATGTTGCTCGGGTATTAATATATTGTGCAGTATAGGATATATAATATTATGTACTAGGCGCTCAAAAAGCTTCGACAAAGCAGACAATATTGATATTGGACGGTAATTTTGTACATTATGTTTATCACCGCTTTTAAATACAGGTGTTATATGAGCGTGTTTCCAAACCGTTGGGAATGTACCCTCGCTAAGACATTTGTTGTATAGTATGTACAGAGGTTTGGATATGGTGCGCGCTGTTGACTTCAAAAATATTGTAGGTAAGCCATCGGGGCCGGGTCCTTTAGATACATCCAGGTGATTCAATTCTCTCAAAATGGAGTCCAAATCTATTTGAATATCCGACACGAGCACCGAATTGGTTCCAAATGAGGATTGAGGCTGCCAATGTTCGGCGATGAGAGTGGATGGTTCATACACAGAGTGAAAATATGATGAAAATATATTACTTATGCTAGTGGGGTCATTGAAATGTTTGTCCTCGCAGTACATTGAAGCAGGCAAGGTGGAGACGCCCTTACGCTTTGATATAAATGACCAAAAATATTTGACATTATTAGGTATACTTTCCTCCACCAATTTAATATGATTAAAATAACATTTATTACACTCATTTTTAAATATGCGACGGTAATTAGAAAACAGTTCATACGAAGATGTATCATTATACTTTTTCCACTTTTTCCACGCCTTTTCCTTGTCTTTAAATATATGTATAAGACTATTAGAAAACCAATACGGGAACCTGTCAGACTTTACACGTGCGGTAGGTATGTGAGTTCTGATAACATCATAAATAATTTCATAAAATGACTGTACAGCTTCATCAGCTTTTAAACCAGAAAGAGCATCCGTCCAATTAATTTTTTCCAATTCATGATTTATTAAATCATAATTAGCTGTGTTCTACTTGAATTTAGTGAGCGGGTAATGTCTCATGGGAGTAAAATCCAGATCTAGTTTCAGGTTACAGATAAACGGGGGATGGTGCGGATCCATTGGTAATAGTGCTTTACAAGGAAGGATAGTAATGTCTTGATTGGAAATAAACAGGTCAAGAATGCGATTATTGTTGTTTTTTATAAAGTTATATTGTAATGAGTTCGTTAACGATAGGAAGTCTAAAACATGATCACATATAGTATCGGAACTAGTGCCTATCATTCCGCTGTCACTAACGTTACTATGTATCCATTCTATGTTCGGCAAGTTATAATCACCCACAACGTAAAAGGATTTCACGGCACTCCCCGTAATAATTTTACTTAATGTGTTAAAATGTGAATCATAGACAGAATGCCGGTCAGGTATGCCAGGCGGTACGTATGCGGCGCTAATTATGTGTTGCTTATTATTATGTCGGCCTGAGGGCAACGCGATGATAACGTGCTCGATGTTATTAGCAAAAGAGGCATTAGGTATCTGAACCCGAACCGGTCGCAGTTCGCGACGCACCGCCACTAACACACCCCCACCACTTCGTTTATTAGTTAATGCGCGATCACGGTCACATCTGAATACTAGGTACCTATCATCGATAAATTCAGAATCAGATATGGACGGAATCAGCCAGGTTTCCGTAAATAAGATAATGTCATATGACTGTGACAAAATATTCATGTATGTTGAATGTAGTTTAGTACGCAGCCCTCTGCAGTTTTGATAATAAACGGTTATATCATTGTGATTCATGATTTAATTAATAAAATTATAAATTATAATATATTGTGTTGATATAAAAGAATTCATACGTAATTTAAATATTGGAAAATACCTGTGCACCCAAGACACAAGTCCACTGGAGAAATACATAGAATATTGCTTGTTACATTGTAGCACTATAATTCTACATTTATAATTATTAAGATATATTGTATGTGTATTGCGTTCGACTGATTTGTGCGCCCATTGACAAATTAAATGAGGTAACAATTCATTAAAAACAGGGTAGATATATATATAAAACTGCTGATATTTAACACAACTTGTGAGATTTAAATATCCAACAATACTACTATGGAGCATGGTGTATTGCCACTGATTAATTGACCGATATAATAACTGTTTATATACTATAGTTAACTTAAAGTAGCTAAATACAAGCTGAAAGCTTCTGTTTATTATTGGAGTATTAAAGATAAATACAAAGAAATAAATGTAATTTACAACTATAAACAATGTAGTGCTATAATCATAACACAGCAATGCAGGGCTAAGCATTACCCTGTGCGTTTTTATCATGTACTGATCCCTTGAATTTGGATATATCCTTTTCACTCCTAATAGCAAAAATTGGAGACGTGTCTGACATTCGAGCCAGAACAGTGGCATTTTTAATCCATACATACTTGCATCCATGCTTCCTAGCTGCTTCCCGGCTAATGCGAAATAATTGTTTGTTTAGTAAAGTTAAATGTTCATTAATATAGATCTTCCGAGAGGCGCCGGCGATGCCCAGCTGAATGATGAATTTAGTAAACGAAGTATTTCTGGAGGGACATTGAAAATGCTTTTGTAAATTTGTATACTGCAAAAAGAAATATAAACTTAATTAGCCGACATCTTTAAGTGTTTTCGAGACTAAAATAAAATTTTGTTACAAACCGAGAAATGTGCTGTATTTGGAAATGATCTTTATTGAAAAGCAAAAAGATACAACCACATCTTTAAAGTCAAACCTGTTAAATTTTCAAAAACAACCTTTAAGGCTGGTTTCACCACTGTCAGATGAAAAAAAAATTGTCTAGAATTTTGAAAATGTTTTTTATTGATTTTTTTATGTCTGGGGCTGCAAACGAGCCAGCAGGTAGCCTGATAGAAAGCAATCACCGACGCCCATGGACATCTGCAACACCAGAGGAATCGCTGATGCGTTGCCGGCCTTTTAAGGGGGGGGGGGGGAGTCCGACACTCTTACAAATCAGACAAACACAATAGTAGTCACTATTATTTCACGCTGGTGTTATAGCATGATGAAAATTGTTCAATATTTTAGAGTAACAAAGATCCTTAGTTTGACTTCGGATTGACATCATAACTCACCTACAAGTCGGTATTTTATGGCGGAAACCTACAAAGCCAGTACATATTTAGATGCTTCTTGTAATAAATAAGGATTTAATGAGTCTTCAAGTCTATAAACAGCTGATTTATTGCCGTCCGTGATACATTTGCCTGAGGATGGCACTTGAGTGATTAGTGCCTACAATAGTAATTTAAAATTTCCATATTTTCTTACACATCTGGATCAATATATTGAGAACAAAGAACAATAGCACACATTTATGTATATAAATAACTAAATTATTGCCTTTCCATATTAAAGATTGTTGTTGTTTGACGAGCCATTTGGTGTAATGGTCGAGAAGTCGGCTATTACACCAGAGGTCGCGGATTCGATCCCCGCACGGTACAAACATTTGTGTGCATGAACATGTCTGTTTGTATCGGTCTGGGTGTTTCTATGTATAATATGTATTTATTTACAAAAAAAAAAGTATATAAGTAATGTTTATCCGTTGTCTAGCACCCATAATGCTTAGTTTGGGGCTAGATGGCGCTGTGTGAATAATGTCCAGAGATATTTTTTTTCCAGAGAAAGATTGTGTGGCCAAATCATTCAGTATGGTAAACTCTAGTTGTTGCACTGATACCGCGATAGTCTGAAAAGTCATAAAAAGTATGAGAAAGAAGTGAAAAGCTTTATTTATGTTTACAAAGCTTTCAACAAAGCCGAACGGCATTAGTACATTGTTAAATTACTTCCGCCATAAAAATCAAAGTTTTATTCGCAAAACAAAAAACTTTATCGATACCATGAATCGATTCCGCCGAATTATTTTCATACGTAAAAGATGTTTCTGAGAATCGGATGCAATTTTTCGACGCATCACAACATCATTACACACCTGCACTGAACTGCATCGACCGCAGCAGTCACCGCAAAGGGTTTCGGTAACTTCTTTGAAAAATTGGATTACTGCATTTCAAGGTCCTGGTTGATGTTCAGTCTCTTTCTAACACCGCACCGCACGCCATCACGCCAGGTGTTCATTCTTACACTACAACCGAAGTGGTTGCATACTGTATCCACGGTTTGAGTTAAACATTCTCCCGCATACGCCTATCCTATGTTTTCTAAAGAGATACAGCATGGGGTTCTTCAAGAAGGGCGTGAAAAGGTTTGTACAGATGCCTCTGGTGTTACAAACGTTCGCAAGTGACGGTAACCGCTTAACATCAGGCTGATCGCAAAAAAAAGCACTTAGCCCATAATAGTTCTATCTGTTTTGTCATTCAACTATTCTAAAAAAAGTCTAGTAAGTAAGATTGAGTTGGACCGATCGGTTTGAAGATCCTTGGAATTTATTTTGAAATTATATATCCTGGCGCATAGGTCAGGGTGACTATATGCATCATCAAGACAGTTCATTACGCGATTGTTTATCCTAGACAAATATGTTTATACTCAGTGTTACTCGGCTGCGTCTCCAGTAGGCAAACTGTTACGCAGACTGAGTTTGCGGCTTATCGATTTAATACGCCTTTCCATAAATTACTCGTACAAATGGAGTGTCCACAGTTTGCTAGTTTTGCGCTTACTGTACGCAGTTTGCAGCGTTACGCGCGGCGACTGACTCCCAGCAAAACCGGTTCCACGCACGAAAATTGATCTGAGTATGCAGCGTACTCAGATTTCAGTTCGCCACAAATTTGCGGCTCACTCAGTCGGCCGCTATCAATTTGCCTACTGGGGACGCAGCATAAGATAAAAATGTGTAATCTTATTGATAGATCCTTGGCTGCAGGCAATAGACAGTGTGATGGCAGCGGCAAAAACAGGCGAGGGCGCGACGAATCGCCGTGAGTCGGCGCTTGCGCTGATCTACGGCTACTGTTAGCTACAGGGTGCTGCGCGGGAGCAACTCATTATTCTTTTTTTCATGTAGACTACAAAGATGCACTTAACAATCGTTAATTATACAGCGTGCCTTTACCACCGGCTTCGGATTGTTATTCTTACAGATTTTACATTCGTTACGAGGATGAAATAAAGTTACTTATAATGTATTTTGTTTTATTTTTTTTACTTTTTTACTTGACATCCGATTTGATGGAATAGATGCGAATTCGACTATTATGTCAAGACGTCGCGCGTCGCGGGTACAAACATTTGTGTCCATGAACATGTCTTTACATATCGTTCTGCTTTATGTAAGTAGTAGGTATCATAAATGACAAAAATGGGGTAAAACTTTGTTCCGTTTTCCAATTTACAATGTAGAGAAAAGTGCAGTTTAAATCATTTATCGTTCGAAAGTCATCCTAAAAGAAGATTGTAAATTGGTTTGTCCTGACACTCTTGCCGAAGTTACAAAATTGCTTCGTTATTTCGTAATATTCATAGACATGATTTTAAAATACATTTTCCTGAAACTGTTAGTTTAAAGAATTTTAAGAAGAACATGAAAACTAATATCACAAATTGTCGACATTAGGACACCCTCTAAAGTTTCGATAGGAAAAAATAACAAGACAAATCGTAATAGATCCATATAGGTACCAATTCAAAAGGGCCGGCAATCGCCACCGACTAAATTCAACTTACAAAGCGACGAATCGAACAATCATTTATCGCAATGTAACAAAGTTCAAAATTGCATGATGTATTTTTTATCTATTAAAGATATAATACAGCTTCTTCGTACTAGTATTCGTAAGTTTTGACGTTTGATGTGGCATTTTTTTTACTCTGTGATACAGTTTTTTGCTCGCGTGCGCAAGAGTTCGGCTCGTTGATTCAGTTACTTATTCTTCTTTGTAATAGGTCATCATGACGGACAAACATACGATCGATAATAGTAGCTGCTACCAGTATCTTGAGCCTACTCGATTGAAGCCTAATCAAAAAAGTTAAGTATTGGCACAATATAAACATAATTATGAAAGAGATTTTTGATTTTGTGATATCAAGGGAACTGTACTTTTCGTCCAGGAAAATGTCACATTCCTTCGGAAGAAGGTCGTGTAGTTTCGGCGAAAGTTACATTTTAAATATAAATTAATTTATCAATCATTTCATGTAGGTAAGCAAAGCTTGACAAACATTTTCTAACAACCACAAAAACTAAGATCATATTCACTAGTGACAGGACAAGTCATGACTAATACAATCGCGTCAAAAACAAAGATTTTAACCACCACAAAAACAGAAAAGTCGTTACAAAAGTAGCAGCTAAAAGTAACGTGTTATTCCGAATAACCTCTAATTGCGGTCGCATCAGTCCTGGATGATGTTTTTTTCCCGCGCCTGCGGTCGGGAGAAGTTTTTTCCCTCACAGGTGCCTCGATTGAATTCTACTTTTATTCTTGTAAATATTGGGGATTTTGTTACTGTCTAAATTGCCGTTTTGTTGGTAAGTTTTTTCGATTAAAATTTTATTGCTGCGTAATAACGGCGTGACCCTTATTATGAACTTTGTAGTTCTGTAATGATGAAAGGATTTTTCTTTACGAGTGTGAGATTTAATGGTAGAAGTAAAAAAATATCACCCTATTTAATTTCTCGCTGCAAGGCAAAGACCATACATTCAAATTAAGTTATTGTCACAATGATGGGTACTGGCTGAATCACACTTGCCAAATAGGCATTGGTAATCACAAGCCGAAACAGCATTTGAAGATTCGGTTGCTGGCTACTGCTGTTTATTCTCTGGACATTAAATAAATATCTCTGAACATTATTCACACAGCAACATCTAGCCCCAAACTAAGCATTAGCTTATGCTATAGGTGCCAAACAACGGACAATACATATTATACCTACATAGAAACACCCAGACCGATACAAACAGTCATGTTTGTTTTCGTACCGTGCGGGGATCGAACCCGCTACCTCTGGTGTAATAGCCGACTTCTCGACCATTACACCAAATGGCTCGTCAATTCTGGCAGAACCCTCCTTTAAAGATTGTTTCTATAGTATGTGGGTATTATCTAGCATTTCTATAGGTAGATCTCCTAACACCTATCCACCTCTTCCATTGTATTAGATGACACTATTTTTTCTTTTATTCGATAATATTGGTACACATTGTAGAGAGCGTTATTATACTTTTTCTGATATAAGGGTTGAATACACATGATACATGCCATGCTATTTAGTTCCGCTCTTTATTTTTCAATCAAAATAGTTTATACCACGGATGTTGCTTTTTTGTTTTTGAATTTCATCGCTTTTTTGACCGCTTAGAAATTTTGATAGAGTGTGACGGGACTCTTGTCTTGTGATTGAGTCAAAATGTTTTTGTTTTCTTTGCCTCTGAGGAGAAAAAAACTGTGAAAACCCTTTGTTTTCTTACCAGATGGGGTCTTGAAATATATTTGGAATTCCTAAAGGCACTAAATAATACATAGGTACCTACTTTTAGTGTAGGAATTTAAATTATGTTTTTTTGACCTGATTTAAAAAATCAAATAGGTACTTTGGTCATCAAAATAAAGTGATCGTAACAATAATGACTAAAAGTTTGATTATAGCACTGAGGTCCAATGGAGATCAGTGGATTAGGTATATAGGTAATTCGAAGCAGCGATTATCCAAATTGGGCTAGCTCCCTGTTAAGGGTTTCGGAGGTGAGAAAGAAGTGCAATGTAACTGGACTTGCCAAATCATGGTGCAAGCGTGCTACCTAGTTCGGGACAAAACGTAGAAACAGCTTGCTTCTGTAATTTTGACAATAATTGGTTGATATTTTTCTCTAGATGTAATAACTGGTATGTATAACCAATTTGAACGAGAAATGTCAAAATGTGTCCAGCTCCATTCAAGGCGTGCCCGGTCCAGGCAATTCAAGTTTATGGCTACTACGACGTAACATAGCGCAATGGTCGAAACTGCTCAATGAAACCGGACTGGACGCGAGGGTCAAACAGTCTTGATCTTTGCGACGTCACTCTAACGTTGGAATTACACATTGCGTATTATTAAGTCATTTTAATTTAAAATCTTAAGTCTGTTATGTGCATTCATACAATTTTACGGTACAAATGATTTTGATATTTTTAATCACTCGACGGATGAAAATTATATATTTTTACACAGCTGCGGTGCCACTTAATACGTTATTTGATTTGAAAGTCTGAATCAATATGATTTTGTATATTATGTTTTAGACTGATAGCGATAAAAACCTCTTTAGAAAAGCCACTTTATTCAAATCTATTTGCAGCAACCATTTCCTCAAAATTGTTAGTATTAGATATAGCAATATACTTAAAGAGCGATACGTAGGTACTCTAATTCCAATTACAGTTAGAAAAGTAAAATAAAACAGCATTTACGTTCCAACAAATTGTTTTAAATTTCATACAGCAGTTAATCTCATTACAGCAATAAGCCAGTTTCTGGGAATATCACAAATTACGAAGGTGAACTTGATGTAACGATATGTAAGCAGTATTGCCTCGTTTAAACTCGAGACTTGTCTGATTCTGATCTTGTCGTTCTTTGCATATTTTTGCCTTGTAATTTGGTGATATTTAAATTGTGTACAAGGGCGTCGCCAGCTTATGCCTAAGGGGGGGGCAAATCCCACCACCACCCATGGCCTTACCAACCTCTCGGTTATACAGGGCTAAGGGGGGGGGGGGGGTTGCAATGGGGCCATAATATTATTTATTTATTTATTTACCAATTATTGCACTTGTAAATTTATAGGTACATAGAGCCTTAAGCTAGCCTAACACTTAGTACTATTCTATAAATATTGCAAGACCCTGTTAGGGTAAGTATAGCAAATCACATTAATAATTATCCATCATCCATCATCATCAGCCTGTAACAGTCCACTACTGGACATAATTATGCCTCTCCAAATGCTCGCCACGCTGATCGATCCTCGGCTAGTCACATCCAGCTCCTGCCAGCCATTTTGCGCAGATCATCACTCCACCTGGCCTGAGGGCGTCCTACACTACGCTTACCGAAACGCGGTCTCCACTCAAGATCCCATTTACCCCAACGGTTATCGGTTCTACGGCTGATATAGCCAGCCCACTGCCACTTCAGCTGGCTGATCCGGCGGGCTATGTCGGTGACTTTGGTTCTCTGCCGAGTTACCTCATTTCGGATGCGATCCCGCAGAAAAACGCCGAGCATGGCTCTTTCCATAGCCCGCTGAGCAGTTTTAAACTTGTGGACTATTCGTGCCGCAAGTGTCCACGTTTCGGCTCCGTATAACATGACGGGTAGGACGCACTGATTGAAGACTTTCATCTTTAGGCATTGTGGGATCGGCGATGAGAAGACTCGACGTAGTTTCCCAAACGCTGCCCATCCCAACTGAATTCTTCTATTCACCTCGTCCTCAAAGTTGTTTCGACCCAACTGCAACGACTGCCCAAGGTACACATATTTTTGAACAACTTCAAGGAATCGTCCTGAATCGCAATCGGTTCCGGTCGAACATGTTCATTGACATGACCTTGGTTTTGTCCAAGTTCATCCGTAGGCCGATGCGTAAAAAAGAATCAGCCAGGTCATTCAGCATCTGTTGTAGGTTCTGCAGCGTCTCCGCGGTTATGACGATGTCATCTGCAAATCGCAAGTGCGAGATGTATTGGCCATTTATGTTGATGCCACGTTCTTTCCAGTTCAGCATCTTAAACATATCCTCCATTGCATTTGTGAACAATTTCGGGGAGATGACGTCCACTTGTCTCATTCCTCGATGCAATGGTATAGGATTTGTCTGCTGTTTTTGTACTTGGACAGACATGGTGACTGCTTTGTATAGACATCTCATCACTTGGATATATCTTCAGTCTACTTGCCAACGTTGCAGGGACTCCAGAACGGACCAGATTTCTACCGAGTCGAAGGCCTTCTCATAGTCCACAAATGCTGGACACAGGGGCTGATTATACTATTCGGTCTTTTGTATAATCTGCCGCATAGTGTGGATGTGGTCTATGGTGCCGTATCCGCTCCGAAACCCAGCCTGTTCCGGTGGTTGGAACTCGTCGAATCTTCGCGCAAGACGGTTCGTGATCACTCTTGAGAATAGCTTACAGACGTGGCTTAGAAGGGAAATGGGTCGATAGTTCTTCAGCAGGCTTTTGTCCCTCTTTTTGAAGAACAGGACGACCACACTTTTTGAGTTTGCTTTTGGAGTTCTCCCTTCAAACAGGACAGCATCAAGTTTTGGAGCTCCCTCGCTTCTTTCGTTACATTGAACGAACACCTTAGATCCCCGATTTTCTCTATAACTCTTTCGAACGAAAGAGTATTACAGCACCGGAGGTCGTAACGCACACGTTTATTTACCTCCCGGTTAAGAGCTCTTTTTCCGGGCGAAGTGGCGGGTGCGTCTTCACGTCGTTGCATTGCCTCGGTGCCTCCATTAGCCCTAAAGTCCCTGCGGAAAGTTTCGAGTTCCTGCCTTTGCGCCGTATGTTGTAAAATCTCCTACCTTCCTCCCTGAGGATTCGAACCACATTTTAAAGGTTTCGGTCAACGTCAATTGTGGTTTCCAAGGCAGCAAATTGGTTCTCCAGGTTCGACTGGAATGTTTGCGATCCTATCATGGATTGGAGCAGAGTGGCCGGAGTCAAGACTTCATCAAACGGACGCGTTCAAAAGTCGATATTCAGAGTGCCTCGGACAAGTCTGTGATCGCTGCCGGTATTAAACCTGTTGATCACGGAGACATCTCTAAATATTTGCCGCCTGTCCGCCAAGATGAAGTCGATCTCGTTTTCCTTCATAGTGTCGGGGCTCTGCTACGTCCACTTCCTTTGGGGCTGCTTATTGAATCTGATATAGCCGTGATGAAAATGGCGGCGATTTTAAAAACGGATCTCAAAATCTTAATGTTATTTTGAATATTTCAATATTTTCTACAATATTCCTTGTGAATTCATTTTCGTTTTGTCATGCGATGCGGAATTTATTAATAGGTAAGGAAGTCAATTGCTCGCACTTTGATCGCTTTGCGGCTAGCTACATTGGATCTCTAGGGGGGGGGCAGCTGCCCCCCCCTGCCCCCCCCTGGCGACGCCCTTGATTGTGTACTACAATTAAATTTGACGAGCTATGTTTTTTTTCTTGTTGAGAATTAGGTACCATGTATTCTCATTCAAATGATATTCTTACTAATTTTATAACCAACATTTTGTAAACATGAATGCACGATTTTTCATAATGATAATTTCTTTTACAACACTCCTAATTTACAATGTATTTTTGTTTTACTGGCACATTTAGAAGTAGCTCTGTCTTATGGAGTAGCAGTCGTGTTTCCTTCCAAATCCTATATTCGTACAGGACAAACACTTTGTGATGAACATTTATTTTGTGTTAACATTGTCTGTATGATAATTAATTGTATTCCAATATGTATTTGTGACACCTTCGTTTATGTTGATACACACAAAATAAATTGTATGATCCTTACTTTGGGACCTTTTTTCAAGTATGCACTGACTGGTTTTTAAAATAAAAAGATTATCAATTTTGAATTTTCCACCAAAGTGCATTGAAATAATTACACTATTTTTAAAACTAAAACATCTTAAATATAATATTTTTTTTTTAGTTTTCTGCTTTTTTATTAACATATTCACTGACATGACGAAAACTCAACGGTTCGTTTTCGTAACACAAACCGTGTGCCGCAGCTAGCTCGCCGTCATGACACGATAAAATCTTTATTTCTCTCCATAACTTGTTCCGTCCACGGTTGTTTAAGATAATAGCTGTTTAACATTGTAAAAAATCATACCGAGACTGCTTGTGTTCTGTTAAAACAATACGTTATCAAAATGTCCTTCGTTTGTTTTAGTTTTGACTTTTGCATTAGAGTTCTTATAGTTTGAATTTAATTGTTGCTTTTTTTACCATGTGACTTTTGGTTGAGCATAACTGTTTTTTAATATAATTATGGGGTAGTTATACAACTTCTATTATCAGACAGACATGTGACCCACCTGATGGTAAGACGAAACTACCTTGTATTCCATTGAAATAACCTTCCGAAAATATCACCTCTTCTCAGCAAGTGCATTCACTTGTCATCTGCCAAACTCTTGGCTGTTCTGCTATTAAATCCTTAGATTTTAAGTGTACCTGGATGTTATCTAATCTAAAATAACTTCTCAGTCATGTGTGGTATTGAATAGAACAAATTATTTTTAAGGGGGAATATAGTTTAATTATCAGCTTAATGAATAAACATTTAGATAATATGGTATTTGAAAGCTATGTCAATAATGTTCAGAATTGGAAATACTGCAATTTTTCTACTCAAACGACTCAAAAAAGATTATCAGGATATTAGGACTAAAGTTAGCTCTTTGTTTTGAAAAAGTAGGCAGTCCTTAAAATTGGTACTTGTTAAGGAAAAAATAGCAGTAAAACTTTGAAACAACATGACGATTATACGAAGGTACCCGAAATACAACCATTAAGTCTTATTACTTCCTGTACCTCTGACATTATGAGGTAAGGCACATCTGGTCAAGTAAATGGAACCTGTCTTCCAGCCATCCAGATATGAATCGGGAAGTGTTTGTGCGCGTGGGCAATTGTTGTTTATTAAAAATGGGCGCTTTTAGGAAATATTTTTATGACAAATTCTTGTATTTTGGTTCATAAAAGGGTTTGTTTGTGTAATTTTGAATTTTTATGAAATTAATATTATTTATTTATTTGCTGATCTTAAGAATACACACAATGCATCTTTAGCTTATGGGTCGTAAAATGTTGTTTTGGATTTGAGCTCACATTCACAGAAATAAAAATGATGTACCTGAAAAAAAAATTGACACATCAACTGTACATGTCTTGGTGGGTAATTTCTTAGATTTGAAATTAGTAAGTTTTTGGACATGGACAGTTAATGTGATATTAATAATACACATATTATTACAGTAAATACGTTAATCTAAAAGCATTTTTAGAAAAAGCACACAAATCAAAATAAATGCAAAATAATTTATGGCGAACAAAGTCTTAAGTAGTAATGGCGTGACAAATTGAAATTATCGCTTTTTGTAGAAGCTCAGACACTTGAGATATTTATAAAAATTAGCAACGCTGTCACTCTAAACAAGTTGTCACCTCATTAAACGACCAAGAAAGAACTAATAACTAAAAATAAAAAATATAAAGAAAAAATGAAACGTGCCCAGGTTCGAGATGCGATTGGTTGGATGCTTGTTGCTGCCGACAGATATCCGGGCTTGTCTGTACGAACCAGGAATGGGTGAAGGCCGGGTTAAGGCCAGGATTGAGGCCCGCCCCCGGGCCCGGAAGGCCCATCACGCCGGGCAGCGCGCCGGGCCTCTGGTGGTGGTGAAAACCAGCGGAGGCCACCGCGTAGTCCATAGCTACCGCTTGGTACGGCAACATTCTCACAACACACGACTAGTCCGAAACAATGTCACCAAGTTTCTCACACGTCATTTTCCGAAAACGATCAAAACCATTTTGTCCGCAACTCAAAATTGTTTCATTTTCAAACAGTCACAAACGTCACTTTTGTCCTTTTAGCAGTTGTTTTTCTTTTTTTACTGCACAATGTATCGGTGAGGAGTCACAGAGTCCTGGGGTGCCGTGGTTGAAGTCGGAAGTCACTGATAACTCGCAAGTCGCGCGTTATCGTTTCAGCGGAAGACGTTTTCAGTTATCAAACAAACCGTTCTATTTTCGTGGGCGATCATTTGCGGGGCTAGCTATTCACAGGGGAAAAGTCACGCACAACCACCCACTTAATAAATATTCTGGGCATATATCCGTTTTTACGCGGACGTGACCGTCGGGGTACTGTCCGCTTTTCACGTACGGAACGCGCGGCCGATTATCGAAAACAGTTGCATGCGGCCCCCTCCTACGGGCACGGACGTGCAACTGAAATCAGGCACGCGCGCCAAACGCGACTCTATCACACTCGAGCCTAGTCACCCTGCATACGCGCCGCTCGGGAAAACAGACAGGGACGCCGCTCTACATCCGAGCGAGATGGCCACCGATCGGCTGCCGTCGCCAAGTTAAAAGCCTGCGTCGTTACACGGCCCGTAATAGGCGGTTACGTGATTGGGCGTGGCCTGCCCTATTAAGTTGAATTGTCGCACTCTGATTGGTTGAAATTGGTAGTAGTCGACTACGTGATATGTTCAGGAATACGTTTATAGCTGGCGCTCATAGAATATAATAAGTGAGTTGTAGGTTGGATGCGCGCCAGTTGAGAAGATGCGGCGTGTTGCGGTCTATTCCCGATTCGCGTAATGGTTTTTAATTATTGCTTCGGGACCGTTAATAGGTTAGTTGCGTGTTTGGCTGGTCGTGGAATATTTAGCGCATGTGAATGAACCGCGGGCGAGGGCGGGGCCTGCGCTATTGATTGACAAGCTGTCTGGCGCTGCAGCTTCGATGCCCGCAAAACAGCTGTTCAGAATAAAAAGTAAAAGTCCCAGCCAAGGGTATCATTGAAATAATGACAGTGGACACGTGGCTCCCTTAGAACTCCTAAGGGAGCCACGTGTCCTAAGTTAGGAGTTATCGGGAAAGAAACGACTCCGAAGTAGAAATAATTATGGGTGTCATAATCCTGTGTCCTTGCTCCTAGATGTAAGATGGTGGCAAGTCTCAAACGCATCGCCCATCTTTGAGAAAAGAATATGGAGAGATTGAAATAAGGAGACAGGCTGGGAAAGGCAAAGGGAGGAAGGGAACGGAGCTCACGTTACTCTTCTGTAGGTTGTTTGTACAGTCAGCGCCAAAATGATCTGAGCGTTCAAAACCACCAAAAATATCTGAACATTTGTCAACCTTACCTTAAGACGTAAAGGTGCATTTTCATTTATAGCTTGAGAACAAATGACAACAAACTATATTTACACAAATGTTCAAATATTTTTGGTAGGTTTGAACACTCAGATCATTTTGGCGCTGACTGTAGGTACTTCACCAGTCAAAGCGGCCCATTACGACTGACAGACAGGATCTGTCTACAGAATGGCTCTATCAACCACAAATGTGTTAAAATACTTATTCCTAACTATTTTATAAAAGTAGGTATGTAATCAGTTTTTATATAGCAGGAATTTAAAAACGGAATCTTTAGATATGAATTCTCATAAGAATCTGGATAGAGAGTAAAACCGCTGATGGTTTTTCTATCACGCTCGTTCAACTGTGAAGGAATCTAATTCGATTTATTCGCTCAAACAATGTTTCGAAGCCAGAAATGTAATACCAACATGACATACTTTGACCAGATTCTCTTTTAATATAAATATAAACATATTTAGGGAATTCAAACCGAGGGTACAGCTGTTATTGGGTCTCGAACACTGTCGCGAAGATCGACTGCCTGTCCTGCCCCCCTAGACAAGCGGCATTTATGACGTTCGTTATAGCTCAATTTGCGAGAGCGAATGTCAAATCCCATACTTTCAACACAATTTAAAGTTAGCGAATTTCGCTATCGCTGTCAAAATGTTACTTTGTCTAGGCCCCCTGATTGTTATATCTCACTATCTCACACTTGAGATAAGGCCTGTGACCCAGCAGTAGTACGTACATTTATTAGGCTGATAATGATGATGAATGTGTTTTACAAACACTTTATTGCCTATATCGGTCACATTTGCATTTTGATTCTAAGTATTTACTTTTTATTTCAATTGAAGGCATCAGTGTACGGTAAAATAGTCCGTAATGTGTCTAAATCAGTCGTTCCAGCGATATTTGCAGCGGTATCGGAAAAGCATCGGCATCGACCGGCGGGTTCAAGTTCGCTCGCTCGCTCACGTCCGCGTTAGTATGCGCCCTGCGAGCGGCCCAGGCTAATAGCCCACGCCCACCTCAGCTGACTCTAGCACCAACATCACATTATTGCGATTCTTTAACCTTTACACTTTATGATGATGACACCGGACAACATTTGTTTTTGTCCTAGGAGGTCCTGTGACTTTCACTTCAAAATGTGGATCAGAATGCTTTTTGTTTAGATAGGTTTTCCGAAAAGTCGGTAGTCTTGGAGAGACAGTGAGAGTCTGTTGTAAAGGGCATTGCTATTAACATATCTATAATATGTATGGAGTCCATCGATCTACGTCATGGATTTATTTGTTCCTAAAATTGAGACTGATTCCATAGAATATTGGTGAAGTCACTCGGGTCTAAAAATCCGAAGATCATGGGTTTGATTTCGGCTTTGGGTCTGCTTTGTTGTAAATCTTTGCAGAGTTCAACTAGCTAACAAAATCTATCACCGTAATAGCAGCATCAATCAGTCTAGATAACTCATCCCAGCGATATTTCCAGCGGTATCGGAAAAGCATTGTCATCGATCGGCGGATTCAAGTTCGCTCGCTCGCTCACGTCCGCGTTAGTATGCCCCCTGTGCGAGCGGCCCAGGCTAATAGCCCACGCCCACCTCAGCTGACTCTAGCACCAACGTCACATTATTGCGATTTTTAACATTTACACTTTATGAAGACTAGACAACGAGTAAACAATCTGTTTTATGCTGCCAGAACTTTTAATTCAAAATATGGACAGAATTGCTATTTATCCATAGGTTTTCCGGAATGCAGTCTAAGTGTGGTGTAAAAGACATTGCTGTTGAATAACCTATGGGATATATAGAGACCATTAATCTATGCCATCGATTTGTTTAGGCTACTTCCAAAAAATAATACTGACCTATTAGGAACAGTGGTAAGTTGTAGCGGCCCACGCCCACCTTAGCTGACTCTAGCACCAACATCAATTATTGCAATTCCTTAACCTCTACATTTTATAATGATCACACTGAACAACGAGATAACACTCTGTATCGCCGTGTGAGGTCTCTAAAATGTAGGCCAGTTGCTATTTACTAATAGATTTTCCGGAAAATGCTCTGTCTTTTGACAGTAGTGTCAATTGTATGCTATTAATATGTCTACGAGATAATATATGGAATCCATCGATAGGCGTCGTTATTTTTTTTAGAACATTGGTAGAGCCACTAGTACCTAAACATGGAGGTCATGGATTTGATTTCGGTCTTGGGTCACATTGTAAGTATTTAACAGAGTTGACTGGCTCTCTAAGATCCTCAAAAACAAAATCTGCTGCCGTAAAAGCATCATCAATCTGGCTGAATCGGTCGTCCTAGCGATTTTTCCAGCGGTATCGGAAAATCAAAGGCATTGATCGGCGGGTTCAAGTTCGTTCAGCTGACTCTAGCACCGACATTAGCACTAACCTTTAGTTTATGAAGACTGGACGACGAGTTAACCTTCTATTTTATTTTGTGAAGTGGACACTTTCACTTCAAATCAAAATGTCCGGATGGGAGATGATTTTCCGGAAAGATGTAGTGGGCGCGTCAATAAACAGGCATCAATAAACAGGCACGGTGGCGCATCTGGTAGTGACTCTACCCTATGCGCCAGGTTTGTGACCAACGGCCAACGATAAACATTATGTAAAGAATATGTGCTTGTCTGTGTCTGGTTGTTTGTTTGTATTTAAGTATAACATTTGTAGTACCTTTGTTGTTTCTGACACCCATCAGAACACGAGTGCTTAAGGTACTTACTTTGGGATCACATCAATGCATGTGATGTTGTCCAGTATAAGGCTTTTTGTGAATCAATAAGCTTAGCTCTCAGTTTGTCTCCTCCATAACAATACGCTAGTACGCACACCATTGGGCTGTGATGATGCGTTGGCCAGTTCTTAACAGGCAGCATTTCCCGGGGCATTATTAGCACACAAATGTCGCAATGACGGCAACGGCGGCGGAAGTATGGTTGACGGAGAATCAAGCTTATCTTTCACTTTATCCTCCATCATAGTACGCTAATACACCTACTAGCAACGACTACCGTTTAACGCATAACTTGTACACATATACGTAATATTATTGGTCTGTGATGATGCTTTGGCCAGTTCTAAACAGGCAGCATTTCCCGGGGCATTATTAGCACACAAATGTCGCAATGGCGGCGGAAGCAGGCGGCTCGGCCGCTTCCGCCTGCGGTCGACTAACTGGACATTCGCCGAGTTAGCTAACACGATTATTACAATAGCCTGTGCTTTATGAGAGGGAGATACTGTTGACTTTATAGAAGAATGAGGCAAATAAACACCAAGTCCGTGACTTCTGTAAATTAAAAGTAATGGAGGGCTTTTAAAAAAGTTATGACAATCTGTGACAGACACGAACGTTCAAGCAGACACGTAAATATATTTTAAAGTTTTAAATGTAAGTTTGTAAGTAAAGAATTTAAGCATGTAGATTTGAAGGGAAGAAACAAAGAAGCACATTGGCAGTCAGGCACGTAGCCCACCTGATGATAAGCGGCCAATCCGGTATACTCCATTGAGGGACCTATTCCATTCAGCCAGAAATCATCGTTCAATATGATACGACACCGAAGGCTTCTATGATCTTCTAGTTTAATTTTCAATATACTTGCTCTTACATTCATATACTTGACTAGAATACGTTTTACTTTGAATAATGTCTTCTTTAAGAATAGAGCTTTTTAAAGTAAAGAAAAAAAGACTGAGCATTATTTCACCGGCCCTATTTTCTCTGTTTTATTTAGTTTTCCGAATCCATCCAAATCAAGGCCACTTTCCAGTACCTAGCTCTTCCTCGTTTCTTGTGAAAACTTGAGTAACACTTTTTCCAAGAAGCATATAAGGGTTTGAAAATAGAATTAGGTAAGGCAAACTTTTTGTTCTCCGCCTTTTTTGAAGAGGTTAGTATTTGCGTGTGATTTTGAGCCTTTTCACTTGGGGTTAAGTTCGGAAGTCGTTTCGGTGGTGTTGTTTGTATTTTTGTTAAGTATTACGGTAAAGACATCCGGAGCTCTCTGGTTATAATCAATAAAGAGATCGCCTCGGTGGACACGGTCACGCGGAGGCGTTTTGACTTGCGGACGCGATGGTACGCCGGCTGACGACTTGGTGGTAAGGAAATAGCGGTTCCAAGCTGCTGTATTGGCGATCATCGTCATACATTGACTATAAATAAAATACGATTGCTGTAAATCAATATTTCAATTTTAAATTGTTCGTCGGTTTTAAGTTGTTTTATTTAATAAGAGAGAATTCGCGTAAATTAGAATTATTAATTTGATTTCAAAGTCAGGAACGTTAGCACTAGTGTCAGAATATTCCAAGGAACCACTACAGTTGACCTCTCCGATACAGATTTCTTCAGTTTTTAACGTGGGTGGCTAAAAGTAAAGTAACAAAAGTTATAAAATCTTTGATAAAAAATTATTATTTTATCTGTAAAATCCACTAACCGCTGCCGTCTATCACCAAAGCTACACAAAAACCCAAGTAACCAGAAAACTGACTTCTTAGTGGATAATTCGTGATTTTAATTTTTTTCCTTTCGACTGGCACGACAGGTGCTTGAACCTGCTGCCCACGATCTTGACATTGGTGTTCAGATTTCCACCAATAGCCAATAGCGGTCGCCGAACCCGATTTACAAATCGATACAGTTGCCTATAATCGATTTTGTACCAAGAAATGTTATTTATTGTAGTCCACTTTAGCAAATACTCATGGATTTTTACTGGCCATGAAATTTTAAATTAAAAATAAAAGGTTCCATTTTTAAATAGTGCTCGATATTTTCGAACACGTATTTTCATGATGATTCTGTATTATTTCGTTTTTTATCTTAATTAGTCTGTGGTAAAAAAAAACTACTTTTAAAAATTAAAAATAATTTAACAATTTTTCAATTTGGAACTTTCATAAGCTCAGCTATAGGTACATAGGTATAATATGATTATCTCCCCGTACCGTATCTGGGATACTGTACTTTTGTAGTAATACATGCAAATACTAAATATGCTATGTAGTCTACATATTGTTTCTAAATATAAGTGATAATGCATATCTCCGAGTCTGTGTTTTCTAGTGATTACAATTTGGGGGTCCTCCGACTTAGTCGTCAACTCGCGGACGCGAAACTCGCGGACGTCCGCGAGTTGGCACCTTTCGATTTTACCTCCTTTTTTTGTCGTCAACTCGCGGGTCTATATAAAGTACAGTCAAATAAAAACTGTTTTGAAACCAAAGGATAATTTACAATGTACTAGGGCAACATGACCTTATTGGAGATGTATTAATTTTTTAAGGATTTTTTACGAGTTGATTACTAAAACGAACCAAGCGTATAGAAGAAAAAAAAGATTTAAAGCTGCAGTATTTAAAACCTTGATGAAAAAAAAATGCATGACAAATAAATACATCTCCAATAAGGTTATGCTGCCCTAGTACAATAATACCAGTATCCGTATTATCAACCTTATTACTAAAGTAATGTTACACATTATACATATACCTACATTAAGAAAAAGTATATAATACATATTTAGTTGGCCTTATTTTAATAAGGAATTTGTTGTAACGTTTTTGTAGCTGACTATACATTAATACGTCAGATTTCATGATCGCGCGAGTTGACGACGAAAAAAGTAGGTAAAATCGAAAGGTGTCAACTCGCGGATGTCCGCGAGTTTCACGTCCGCGAGTTGACGACTAAGTCGGTCTTCCAGTCGAGAGTGAACAGGTACCTTCTCGGCAGGCATCTTTAGGCAGGCATTATTTTCTCATCGTTTAAACCTTCCCTGGACTTTCACAAATATTGCAAGACTAAAATTAGTCAAATCGGTTCAGCCGTTCTCGAGTTTTAGCGAGACTAACGAACAGCAAGCAATTAATTTTTATTTATATGGATAATACAGATTTGGTCTACTTATATTCTGTACTCAATGCGTCTCTACTAGTCTCCCCCAAGACACTACCCACATGGAACTAATCGTCCCGCGCCGCATCGCTCAATAGTGAATTTTAATCAGTATCGATCGCCCCACATTCCCGCTCGACCTCTGCGGGGCGTGTAAATCTTCGCCCGAAAGGTCATGTTCGGTGGGACTTCATATCGGTCAATGGACTGGTAAAAGGCCAATTTCACTACTCACAGATGAGTTTGTGATAATTTGTCCGATAGATAACTTATATGGGGACTCTATTTCCAATGTTTAAAAATGAAGACAGTGTCATTGTTGTCTGAAAGGTAAATTATCACAAACTCGACGGCTCGTCCGGGGAAGTACCACCCCCTCACATAACACCAGCGTGAAATAAGTGACTACTATTGTGTTTCGTCTGTTTTGTGAGTGCCGGAGGCCCACACCTCCCATAACCCCATAGGCCAGCAACGCATCAGCGATCCCTCTGGTGTGTCATATGTCTATGGGCGGCGGTGATTGCTTAGCTTACCATATCAGGCGACCCGCTGGATCGTTTGCAGTTTTTGACTTTTATTTCAAAGTGTCACATTCCTGCGGAATAACGTCGCAAGCGAAAGCCAGGTAGGTATAACGTTCAGTTCAATTGCATATTTTTATCTTCCCGAATCCTATATAGTCAAATAATTTTACTTACCTACAGTTATCTTCCTAAACAAGCCAGCAACCCAACACATAAATTAGCAAGGCAACATTCACTTAAGTACAAATAAACATGTCCAACCAACACGGGTTATCTCCTCTTTACCCCGGAATTAGGGAAGCACACACGCATTAAGATGGCAACCCTGATACTTTGATATGAATTAAGATATTCTAATTTTAATTGCCCCAGTGCTAGACGCCGCTGTGTTGCCAGTAGTTGATGTTTCCTTTGTTTCGGGGTAATTTATGATTGTACGAATGTGGATTGATGCTAGTGGAGTACGGAGGGTGGTTTTGTGACAAATCGACAGAAATGTTATCTTCTCTTGAGGAAATTGCGCTGAAGTGCTCTGATTTTTTATATACAATAACTCGTGGTACGACTATTACCTACTTTTTTGTATTGTTTTGTTTTCGATGAAGTCCGACTAGACTACATTAAATGGGCGACAATAAGAACGTAGCCATTGAGCTAATATTACTACGTATATTTCTATGAACGTAGCATGTTTTGTTTAAAATGTTATCACTATAGTCTACTGTGACAGAAGAATCAAACGGATAGGGAACCTTACATTAAGACGTAAAGGTGCATTTTTATTTGTTGTTTGAGAACAAATCACAACAAACGATATTTACACCTAAAGAGTGATTTTTGTCAAATGTTAAGATATTTTTACTAGGTTTGAACGCTCAGACACAGATTACTAAATAGTTACTACTTACGTAACATATCATTTTGGCGCTGACTGTACTAGTCGGGCCGGCTCATTTCTACTGACAGAGCTGTCTGGAGCATAGGTAGCTTTACCACAGAGTGTACTGGCTTCAAATTACTGAAATAAACTAACATAGTTATTTTCTTACTACTCTTATAATGTCATAATATCTCAGTCGTTCCAAACTTAACCCTGCCACTAACTCCGGTACAACCCCTACCAAGGAAATGTATTAAACACAGATAAAATCAAAGCGAAACATTAAACTTTGCATATGGGCCCAATTATGGCGGAATTTGTATAATTCCGAGATACGGGAGTAAATAAATTAATAAAACAACCCCCAGGCGAGGGTAAGATTTAAACGGTGCGATATGATCTAACCCTTTGCGCGAACAAGTGATTTGTAGAGACTTTCGTAAACAATCGTAAAGTTTGTCCAGAAATATGTCCGACTTTGATACTCTCATAAAAGTTGGTAAGTGTAGTTGTAATACTAGCTTCTCCCCGCAACTTTGTCCGTGTAATTTTAACGTTACAAACTACGAAAAAGAAAACCGGCAACATCAAAGAAAACCAAATATAAAAGACTAACATAACATGTTAACTACATGTAATTTAGGTCCCAACTGCTGCAGCATGCTTTAGCTGTGTACAATGTATAAATATTGTACGTATATTATTACATATGCAAGTCCTATGCAATGCTGGTGGGGCTAATTTGTGTGACATTAACATAAGTTGGTTGTTGCGATCTGTAACTTGATCAGCAAACATCAAATACCCACTCGACACAAACAGTTCTAAAAACTAAGCAAAGATGGCGCTGACCGACGTTTTAAAATTAGAATAAAATCCTACATCGCGCAAGTAGAGTAATCGTCGCGCACTAGCAAATAATTATACGGCACACTAATGATAAATCAGACCATGGTCTCCGTGCACAGTCGATCTAGGTAGGATCAAGGAAGATCTTTCACTTAAAGGGACATTGCATCTCCTGCAGGGTAATCTACACAGACTTTATTACTACAAAAAGGCAGAAAACCAAAATCATACTTACACTTTTTCATATTTTTTATAAATACATATGTGTATATGCGCTATGCAATGCAATAAATTCAATGCAAGAAACGAGCGTATACTCTCTTGAAAGGCCGGCAACGGCGGCAACGCATCAGCGATCCCTCCAGTGTTGCATATGTCTGGGCGGCGATGATTGCTTACCATCAGGCGACCTGCTGGCTCATTTGTCGCCTCTGGCATAAAAAAACTGTGCTAATCTTAAACACCATTTTCTACTATCAACATCTAACGTAGCTACCCAACACAAAAGGCAGTCAGTTAACCCAACCTAATATCGTCTAACGCAAAAATTCCCAATACATCTTCGTCTCAGCTCCTTGTAAACACAATGCAACATATAACTACGAAGCGAGGGGTCGAGCCGTGCTCCGCATCTCAAATGATCCACCGAAACTCATATCCGGTTTCGGCATTATTTTTAGTTGGTAGACGAGCTGCTTTAATATCGTGTTTATGACGACACTGTTTATTGGCATCCCGGGCTGCATACGAAATTGCAGTTGACATCTCACTTAGCAGAGTATGCAGTGAAGGTTGTATAATTATGCTACATACTTTCATTTAATTAAAATGCTTGCAAGTGGCCGAGGATCGATCAGCGTGGCGAGCATATGGAGAGGCCTATGTCCAGCAGTGGACTGTCACAGGCTGATGATGATGATGATGAATGCTTGCAAGTGTAGAATGGGTCGACGTAAATGATGCTTTAGATGTCAACTAACTTAAAAGAAAGTCTTCTTCGAGGACATAGAAATATTATGTACTGTTCGAGGATAGTTTTTTGTCCCCAATATGGCCTAAAACTTCAAGAGAACGATTTACCTACCTCTGAATTATCATACTGTTATGTCGACTTTACTATACAAATAATAAGTATTTCCAAGTTATTCCTATTGTGTATATTTACTTCATTAGTAGATAAACGTTTCCCTAATGTTTGGTATTACCACAATCATTTGACAGACTTGGTTGTTTGTATTTAAATCCACATAACTATGACAATAACGATTTCCGAAACTTATATCCGTAAAACTTATATTTTATTAAAATGATGACGGTAATATGACTACCTCAAAGGTACCAGTGGGTTCAAACCCTAGATAGAACACGGGATACACGGAAACTTGGGCAGTCCCGGGGTACGAACAAAAAAAAAGTATAAATAAGAGTACCTATTCATTTTTGACCAGAATCTTGTAGCAATTGACCGACTCAAAGGTTTGGAAAAATTGACAATTATATAGTTTGACAATGAATTGTTGACTGTACAAAAAATTAAGGGCATCAATGTATCAGTGACGAAACCCACTAACAATTTTTATTTTACTTTAATAGTGACAAAACGCCACTGCATATATGGAGTTAAAAACGGTGACGAAACAGGATGATGACGAATTTTCGAACATAGTTCGGGTTTGTGATTATGTCCACATTTGGCAAGGATGCTAATAGTCTGACGATGACTTACGGAGGCCTAGGCCAGTACAGTGGAATATTCATAATATGTAATTTAATGATATATTTAATGATAATTTACTGTACTTACTCGCTTTAAAGCATACTAAAAACGATAACAGTAAAAGAAAAGCTATTGGTAGCAACAACAAATTGCATCTTGCAAAAGCGAGTAAGAAAACATAAGTCATTATGTGGAGATGGCTTTAATTTCCCTAATTCGGACAAATTGTCGAGTGCTTACAGTTTTAAAGCGCGATTACATTAACACCTCCCCTCCTGAGGAAAGAGTACATTTTTCTCGCTCCGGCGACTTCTTTAGTGTGACCATAATGTTAGAAAAACACCATTTTTAAGATGTGCTTACCGAATAAGATATTATTTAAAACTGATATAAAATTTGTCGCATTGCGGTTAGGAAAATTATCAAAATCAAAATTCTCTTGATTGATATAGGCTTCAAAGTATGTCGCTATGTCATGAATTAACAATATCAATGATACAGAGAGTGACTCTATCAAGATTCGGAATGGTTATCTATCGAGAAGGACCGGCAAGAAACTCGATAATTAATCTTTTCAAGAGTATTTTGTTTATATTTTTCAATAGTCTTTCTGAGTTAAAGTAAAAAAAAACAATGTATATAAAAGAAATCCTATCCTTGAACTGTTAGTACGCGAGCGGGTACTTGATGTTTGCTGATTAAGTTAGAGGTCGCCACAGACTCAATCAAACTTTAGCTAAACAAATTAAAACTTGTACCCAAGCTTGTAGCTAGACGTAGAATAGAAACATTATTTTCTCAAACGCTGGCCACCCTACTCGCGCTGCATTTTTCTTTTTTGTCCCAAGTCCGTAATAAGGGTGTAGGTAAGTGAATTTTTTCGTACGTTCCGAAACCTAATAACGCGGGGTAATTTTTCAATTGGCCGTATTAGAGTCGCAAGTTCGACTCGCACCTTCGTTGGCTGGTGTTATGCAACACGTAACCAAGAACTGTCAGTTCATCAAAAGTTACTTAAAGTTCTGGTTCTGGTCTTTTTAGCAAGGATATAAACACGCACGTACTGCTCTGCTATTGAATAGAGACCGCAATAATCTAAATAGGTTTGATTTTTTTGAGCAACTAAATAAATATACATTTATTAAAACCTTTGAATACATACACCAATTCACCCCTTTAGTATTTGAAATTAAAAATATTATGTATTATTTAAACCTCTAAGGTCTGATTTTTTATTATTACTGGACAGCCTGGATATTGGACAAGACTATAACCGTTAACAGGGAAAATTCCTACCTACATGCAGATTATCTTTAGTAATATTTGGGTAACAATTATATTTAACCCTTTAACCACCATAAGGAATAAAAAAATTTGTGTAAAAAGGTTAGTGTTTTAAATAATACGCACAAAATAAGCCTCCGGTTGGAAACTGTTACTAAGCAATATTAAGTCACCTCATTTATATTGACCAAGTCATCAAAATGGTGTAAATCTTCTATGTTCAAGCCAGAATTGCAACATGTTGTATTTCACCATCTCTTGTACAGCGATTAGCATATATTTTTTCTGTTAAACTTCTTTCCCTCTTTTGAGTTAGGGTTACTTTAATAGTGTAAAGAAAATATATTTACGGTTCAGCAAATGTATCTATTTACTGTGTATGTCACAAAGATATTACATGGCTTATCTAATAAATAAGTGCTTATACTGACCTCAAAAAGAGAAAAGGTCATATAGATAAAAAAAAACCTAAAAAGCAAGCAAATCAGCAAAAAGAAAAACCTGCGATGGAAAAATATATTGTATTTTTTATGGAAAAACCACACTATTTGGATGATTTTTAATGCTATTGCAGTTGGAGAATTGTTTCAAAATAGTATTTTGTTGAGTTACTTAATAAAAGGGCAACTAACAAAAGTCGCGAGTGAGTCTAAAAGCGTGCCGGAGACGTGTTGACAGGCGGCGAAATTTGCCGGCCCACAATTGCATGCTTCGGCTAATTTTCATACTATAGACTTAAAAAAGTGTTGAAGGGTAGGTACGTCAGTTAACGTATTAATTAAACCGATCTCTTTCAAGGTGAAGTTGTTTGATGTTTGATTTCAGTGATTTACCAACATAAAACATCAATAAATTAATCTAAGGTCTGTTTGTATTTATTATCGATACATCGATATTTTTGGGGTCGTAGACTTTTCTCCCAATTTTCTTTTTAATTACGGGTTTTAATAAGATAAAAATGTCCAATGTAAAAACGAGTCTTTTCATTGTTTATAGCAGCTCTCTGTACCGTATAAGAAAAATTGTGTATAAGAAGTGTGTTATACAAATAAAGTGAATAAATCAGTGCTAAAAGATATAGCTATCCAATTAGCAAATCCAAACAATTACATAATAATTATGTTTTTTATATTTACCATTATTAAAATGGGCCGCGGTTTATCTACGAGAATCCTAACTCTATTAAGGCACCCCACAAGTTTGTAACAAGAGCAATCTTGTGGGTGACTTGAAAATAAAATAAAAAAAATAATGTCGAAAAAATGTGCCTCTTAAAACATGACTTGTGCATTATGGCTCGCGACGAGCGATTTCAAAACTGTTTCATTGCGGAATAACAATCGTGTTATTGCTTTTAAATACTGTAAAAAAGTGGTGTTCACATTGGCAGAAATGGGCTCGATCTTAAGCTTTCGTTCCACTATTCAAAATATAATTAATATTCGTTACAAGATTTTTAATATTTAAATTCAATTTTAATTAATATTTTTACCCCGGGATAAAAATATAATCTAATAAATGAAAATACTATTGGTTTTGTAGTGCATCCGGTGTGTTATGTGCATAGTGCATAGTACGTCCGGTAGAATAATAATAATGTTGCTAGTTAAGATACTTAAATACTGATTTTCCGGCACTGATCTCTATGACACTGGATGGGCGATTGTCACCAAATGTTTGATCCGATTTGAAAATCGCCATGTTGGCGCTGAGAGCAGTAGTTAGTGTACTTGGAACTAATAATAGTACTAAATTTGGCAGATAAACTTTGATAATGCTGTCATTGTCAATGTCAATGGCTGTCCATTTGAAGTGTAGACAGAGAAAATTGAAGTCATTTTAGTTCCCAGTACACTAATGGGGGGCGCTTCAAATCGACATAAAAATAGCTGTCATTTCAATGTCTATAGCCACTCCAGCGAAATACGCCGCGCGTATTATAATTGACCTCAGTGTTTTCCGGTCAGATCCCATACAAATGACAGCTTAGAATAGAGGCACGATAATTTTCTGAAAAAATTATGGCAACAGAAAAGTCAAAAAAAAAACAAATGTCATACAACGTCTGTCAATCATTCGTTTCTGTTTGTTTTGAATAACTTATGTGAATAATTTTGTTTTGTCGTTATTGTTGGAATGCTTGGTTTAATATTTGACGACTTTCGCTACGTTTAAATGACGGTTTCAGCTAAAACAAACGACCTAAGCTTTTCTTACAACGGATCCAGTGAACTCGACAATTGGGGTTATTTTTGTAGAAATCAAAATCATCCTATAACTCTTTTTTCCCAGGGAGTGGATTTATAAATTGTGGTGTATTTGGAATATTACTTCATTTTCTACATAATAATAGTAAATCGGTAAGTGTAATTCATAAAAAATCAAGGCCCAGCGTTCTATGGATGTTCGCCCGTGTTCTTTCAAATCAAGAGGTAGGGGAGGGTAGAGGCTCTTCGCTCACGTACAGTACATTGTCGTGCAATAAGTTTTAAGGTTTTAAATAATGAAAGAAAAACAATTTTTCGGCATTAGATTTACTCAGCTGTTGTTGCTATTTAGTCAAATCAGATAATTCTCTAAACATCTCCGCTATATGGATTTATAATATTGTATTGTGTTTATATGCTAAAACGGCTGAACTAATTTTATTGAGATACATTCCAATAGTATGGAGATAAGTTAGGACCATAAGATGGACATAGAATACTGATATGGTTGTGTAATAGTGAATTAGCTGCTAGACCAGAGGTCGATCGGTCGGTTTGGAGAGCCTTTGAGGAGGCCTATATAGACTTAAAATATGATATATAAACTTAAGTCACCTTTGTTTACATTAGGACTGGAAAACGCAGTGTGGAAAATATCCAATAACATTTACATTTGTTAAATATCACGTATCCAAAAGATATTTCGACATTTCCACAGTTTGGTACGTGACACGCGCCATGTGCATTGTGCATCGGCAGTTTGTCTAAAGGTGCAGTTGACATTAAAACGCTATTATTGGATTAATTAATGCAGGTTAATGAACTTAACGCATTTAGATACGACAGGAACTATTACTAATAGAGCCACAGAGTTGATAATTAATATTCAAATAATACGTTTTCCCACAATCATAATTTTAATTGAGAGACTCTATTTTTGAATATTGAGGAAGACACATCGGTCTTTAGTTCTTTGCTACGATAGAATAACTAAGTTAAGGAAGTTTTTGTCCATCTGCATCCTAATAGGCAATAACGGACTTCAAGTCGACTTTCAGGTGCGACGGCCAATCTATACGATCCGCCAACTACGCAGGATAATCCAATCCAATCACAACCTTTTAGTCTGACCCGGAACTACAACCCAAGACCCCCTATTAGAGGAGAATTTTATTACGCACCGTAGCCACAGGCTAGCTAGAGCTGCGGCTTGTAATAATCATCGTAAAATGTAATATTATGACTAACACATTTTTTGGAAAATAAATGAATCTTTATCTTTATCTTATCTATGTGTGGGAACACAATAACTCTGGCGTGGCCATTCGCTTTGAAACCGATCACAATAGAGTGTGAGTAGTAGTACTAAGTGTGAAACAGGCATGTATAGAAGCGGTTAAGCTACCGTTTTCACCTCTTGTCCTGCGGTAAAACTGTACAGTCACAACAAGACTGCTTTATTCGAAAATAACCCTTACCTCGTTCACATAAGATCTTAATACCATGTCATCGCGTGCGTCGGTACAGCGAGTAAAATCTAGTGGAATGAATGAACGGTGCAGGCAGACGAACTATGCGATGCCTAGACTCATGAACGCCTACAAATTTACGAGCGGACTGACCAGTTTGATACTTGCATCAATATTTATGATGCGATGTCGTGTCTGGCTTTGTTAATCAAATTATGCTTTTGCATTTTGATATTATCATCCGGTTCCTACATCACGGTTGACTTTCATTAGCTGTTAATCAATAGGTGGATGGGTTTGTACAGGATGTTTTTGTAGTGTAACTTTGTGAGTAGATTTATCTGAGCTAAGTGCGAAATACTGTCTGGGTACGTTTATTAGGGTAAAATAATATGTATTATGATTCGGTGGTAATTTTCTTTGAAAATTAGTTACCTCTTATAGAGGTTCTGTACTTAGCTGTTTTTCGAACGTTTTCTAACGGGCCCTTACAACAATATACCTACTTTGATAAGTACTTTCGAAAAACAGTTATAGCATACCGCAGCCCCCACTGATCTTTGATTCTCTTTGGCAAATGATAGAGGCCATATATGGGACTCGTAACTAAAGATGTTCGTTTGACTATATTAACACTTAAATTTCCCGGTTTTTCCTCAAAATGAACCCGGGTGATTCACTGGCCCACGTTGAATCTAATCATACGTATCAAGTCTGTAATAGAAATTGAGCTCATCGATGGAATTTGATCCATTGACCAGTAGAGCACCAGCGAAAGTATTACAACAAACTGAAAACTCAAACAGTTATCAATCAAGTATCAAAACCATTCAATCCCCTCAAGATTTCATCTCGAAGACAGGCACAAAAGTCACGTAAAGGCGCGGTCGACTCCGCACGTACACCAATCATCTGAGTCTCGCCCGTGACCATACCGCTGTCCCTCTCACTCCTATAGACGTCAGGCATCCTTCGTCTCCCTCCAGGCTTGATTCCGTCGGGAAATTTGAATAGTATGAAGCCATCGCTATAGAATTAGGTGCTTTGACATTTCTTTATAAGGTGTTGATGGATTTCGTTTGTTGCCCTTTTGCGAGTCTCACGAGTATGTGACGGAAGGAAGTCTGTTTGATGTGTGGAAAGATTTTCACTTAGTTTTTCTTTTTTTCAATATATTTTCTCGGAACAGAACTACGTAACGATAGAAGGCTATTTCAAAACCTTTTCGTTGGTCCCAGGAGAAGAATATTACTTAATAGGCTGAATTCCATAGGAAGTCCTCGCATGCCTAGGTTTTGCAGTACTCAGTAATCAAAAGTCTTAATGTATAAAACAAAGTTCTAAAATTAATTTTCATTGATTTACGGGAGTCGGACATAACACTTAGATACAATGCATTAAACTGAAATTATGTTTTAAATCGCTTTCTAATTACATTTTACAAGTAAAATGTCACAAAGCTGTATTTACAATAAAATTAAATTCGACCAAATATAATAAAAAATGACAACAATTGCCAATTCCACAATATAACTCTAAACTACTTGCACCGTAAAAATTGACAAAAATACAGTCGAGGGTCGTCTAGACCGTGCGCCTGACGCGAGTCAACCCTCAAACGCGCGCGAAGCACGCACGACCGACTCGGCGCGTCCGCGATCGCGAAAGGGAATCTTCGATTTTACTGACTTTCTTTACAATAGTGAAAAAATAAACAAAGTGATCTGAATAAAAATGTTCATTTTTAGATATCAATAAGAGTATTCTAAGTGCATATGTCTATTATATATAATATTTAATTTAAAATAGTATACCTTTTTCATTTCACCGTTTCCTATTTAAAATGCAATGTCAAAAAACAGCTCTTAAAATTAAAAAATAAAATATTTTTTTACAAAACCTTTTTATTTTTTATTATCTAATAAATAATTAAGGTACTGAATTTTAACAAATTAGACTATTGTTATTTATATATTGTGCCTTTCCAAATTCAGATTTGCTACTAATTTTTCGGGCAAAATGGCGCTCATTGTAACTTAAGTTTCATCTTACTTAAAAAAAAAACAACGTGCATCCCCATATCCTCATAATTCGACCAATCGGTACCTCGAATACTGTCAAGATTTTCACAAAGGCAAAGTTAAACGTCTTTGACCAGTCAACCCTCCGAAGTCGAGACGTAGTGAAAGAGGCCACGTTCACCGATTTTTCTGGTCAAATGAACCAACGACGCGACTGCCGTGGCCGGCCGTCACCGATCTATCAGTGTTGTTCGCGCGTGGAATTCCAAATTCGAAATCACCAATCACACCCTCCGTATCAAATGGACTTAAAGTGTCGACTGCGTATATTGAAATTCGAACGAGCGCCTTTTGTTTTACAGATTTAATTCGTCCTCTCTAACTTATTTTGAGTCTAAACAGCTGTATTTAGTTTTGAACCTTGACGAAACAAGCAATAGAGCTGATTTTATAGCAGCTCTTCTTTATCAGAACATCAACTGTTTATTGCAATTGTTTTAAGAATATAAACTATTTCCTGTTAAAATGTCTCTTTCGCCCATTGTTGGTTTCTCTTTGTAGAATTGGCGATGATGTCATGATTTGAGGTTCAGAGGAATCGTAAATAATGTACCTAATGTTTTAAATTAAATTTTACAACCGTCTGATGCATGTTTAGTAGGAAGAGTCACCGTTCACAACAAGTAAAGAAACTTGGTAACCATACATTTACAGGTAGATACAACAACCTCGTTATTTAAATAGAAACAGTAGAATTTTTCCACAAAAAAAGAAATCATAAAACAAAAACGAGCTTGCCAAAAATATTTGACTCTATATAAATTGAGCGACGATTCCTGACGAAGTATCCCTCAATGGAATAGGCCGCAGTAACCGCTTACCATCAGGTGGGCTGCGAGCCTATCTGCCAACTACTGTGGTACAAAAAAAAAACTTGGACATATTATTCATACTTATAGCTCAATCTTTCTTCAAACTGAGCATCGATTGTGCTATGCGTCCCGGATACCGGATAATAATGCTGATACAGTTTTGTAAAAATATGCATAATTTATACAAAAGTTTGTGCTTGAACACATGACCCAGCCCCAGTCGTCAGAAGTAAATACATAGATATCAAGTATGAAACAGCAAGTGCTGTTTTTATACATAAGATGAATTATATTTTTTTAATATCAATTGGTCGAAACATGAGTAAAGTACTCTGTACAATTTTGCCACAACCATGAATCCTTATTTCACTCCAATCAATCGAAGCTTGCAGAATTACCTCAAGCCGCCACCCTATCCGATACCTAAATTTATTTTAAGATAAGATTTAAAAAATAACTCGAAATGATCAAGCATTCAAACAACGCGGCATAAAACCATAAATTCTCTTAACAACCCTTCATTGCAGGTGGGTAAAAATAATTTATTCAAATAAATCTCGCGAAAATTTCACTACAGTGGGGTCTAGGAGGCCCCCGGGCGTCGTTTCGCAATTCTTTTAACTGCACCAAAGAAATTTTTGTCGCAATTTTAATGAAAATGCTAATATAAATTGTGCGAAGCCGTGTTCGGAGTGCCTGTTAATTTTATGTGTATCCCAGACTTTGATGATGTTTATCTATAAAAATTAAGACGTAGTTGTGTGTTTATAGTATGTTTTATGCTGAAAGTGCATAATTTAACTTTTCTAAGACAGATGCAAATAAATCATACAATTTTCAGTTTCCGAATTTTATTTGTTTGTAAGCCATCGTATGGTTAACATAACATAACCAATGTTAACATTACATGTTCAAGCGGGTTTTTAGCCTCAGTAGATTTGAGGAAAATATTGAAAACATTCATACTAAAAATAAAAATACAGCACATTACTATCTTTGGTATCTCTAATGCGAAACATCATTAAGAACGCAAAACTCTAAATCGCCCAGGAAGCGTCGCCTCACGCCAGTCGTAAATAAAAATTCAAAGATAAAAATTACATTATCGCACTTATTTTAATTTCGCCCGGCATTAATCATAGCGGTGCGTTTTCCACGCGCGGGTACTTTTTAATTTGCTACGGCATTTAAGGGTTGACTTTTGCTAAATGGTGTTATTATGTTAATAAAATATTTTAATGGTACCGTGTGAGTTTGCGCTGCTATTTTTAATCTTTTCTCATTATATTTAACTATCCTGTTTTGCAAAGTGCTCCTGTAGAGCGAGCTTTTTCTAACTTTTATAAATACAAGCTAAGTTTCTTTTATTATATTTTTCTATTGATGTTCAATAAGGTTTATTAATAATTTTAAATAGAGATCTGACTTTTAAAAGTTGCGTAATGAAAAAAGGGATCTTTGCTCTGCCAACACCATGCCAAAAATAAATTGAGCTCTGGAAACCTTATTTACCGACAGCCTGATACAACAACAGTAAATGAAAATACTTCTTTAACATGATCTTCTGTGAAGGGCACTTGTACCAAATAACTAGACTTACGAAATCTTTTAATAAAGTCGAAGTACCAACCCAAATCGTGAGATCGTGACAAAGACGCAATAACAATCAGTTTCATATTGTTGTTCCGATTCCGAGTTCAGTGCTGTTTTTTTCTAAAATAACTTTAAAAAAAATTAAACCATAATTCATAAACAGTTACACTATCCATCTCAACTAACCACTCCTGTTCAAAACACAAAACAAAAGTGCTAATAAAACTCCATCCGCCACCAAAGCCATTCGTTTTGTAAACCCTCTCGAGGTATACCTGAGTTTTGACAGTGGGCTATCGGGGATCATAACGCGCGCAGATTTACTGCGTCGTAACCTGCGCCGACGCATGTGTTGACAAAACTGGCGCTTGCCACTTACGAGTTACGAGCGAGTGTTGGCTTATTGTGGATATACCGAGGGCCGTGGAAAAGCTATTGTGTTATACAACTCTGTTGCTGTAGACACCTTTGCTAGTCACTAACTGATGAACGTTTTAATTCATCTATCCCCGGAACACCAGACACAATAGAAAATCTATTGCTAAGCGGCACGCGAGTGCCGGTTCGGCTTTGAGTGGTTAATAGAGATTCTAAAGAGCATTAAGACTTTTTTTTATTGTAACTTTAATTTTAAAAAATTACAAAAGCGTAATTAGGTAGGCATTTTATAATATGTAGACTATTCTTTTGTCTTATGTAGCTCCTTGAAAACCGTTTGTAAGTATGGTCCCACTAGCTATTTGTGTTGTGAAAATCTGCATGACTGTGTGCCAGTATCAATGTCTACTAAAATAATGATCACTTTGTCATTCTTCAATAAAAATAAATTAAAGTGACCTAAAATTGTAGAGTCACAGAGCTTTTTCAGCTTATATTTCAACATCTAGCCAGCTAATTACTGATGTAAAAGCTAAGATATTTTTTAAATCTATTTTAATAAAGAAATGTCGACAAGACAGTTAAACATTCTACTATGCGTATGAGTGGGTGGTTCGAATATCCACGTTAATATTACCTGCCTCCCAACGTCATTATGCTATTATATTATTATGGTAGAGTCTTTGTGTCCTTATAACCGAGTACAAAAAGCAACATATCAATAGCCCCTCATAATTCTGACGTTTTATGACTGAGGATCATGGGAAACGGTAGCGCCATCAAACCATTAACGCATTCGATGGATTCTTACGATACTATAAGATGTTGGTTAAGTTGAGAAGAATGATTTCAATCGGTGTTAAATATATAGGTACATGATTATGAGTATTCTGGTAATTGGATGGATTTTCAATAAATTGCATACGTAGGTATTATAAAAAAATATGTATTTTTAGTGTCAGACTTATGATTGCTCTGAGGTGCAAATATTTCTGTTTTTATTTATTCATGTTTTTCTAGGATAGCGCAAAAAAAAATATTTAACAAAAGCTGCCTTCTTTATTTCATACTGGCAAATCTTAAAATTTAATAAACATTTCATCCAATATGGCAACGGAAATTACACGATCAAGTGTTTGTTGTGTGTCTCGAACACTCCATGTTTACTTAACATAACACAACATAAATATTCTTTATTGCACACAAAAACAAATATTTGATATTAAATATTTTATTAGCGGTAACTTTGTTATTTTTGATACACCTTACATAAGTGCTTCAGCGACATACATTTCGGTAACATGAATATGAGTGATGTTACCCAATATTTATATATTTATATTTTATGCTTAAGCAACCAATCCTGGTAGGTCAACCACGCAGAAAGTAGCTACGCTCTTACAATCATTGTCAAGAACGTTCAACCGCTGACCTCTCCTAAGGATTGACGATAAAAACAATCAGATAAAAACATTTTATCATAACAAGACAATTCAAGAGTTAAAAAAACATTGTCATAAAACACCGACGCAAATAACTTCAAGACAATGAGCGTAATGAAGACTCCTACACCATACTTAAAGATCGTAGATATACAAGCTTTACATTGCCTTTATCAAAAATAATAATGAGTTTTAAAACCCACACAAAAATACCAAACCATCAAATAAAGGAAAATGGAAAATATGTAGGTAGTTAGCTGAATTTTAACTAAATCACACTACATAGATAACTTATTAAAATTCTAAAACTGTTTGTTATTGATGGAACCTGTTATGAAATTAATAAGGAATTATTTAGTCAAGATATTTAATAACAATTGAAATATAAAGAATAAAAAAAAATATTACAACACACATTACAATAATTATTTGTGAAATTATTTTAGTTAAACCAAATAATTCTTAACTCATTATTAAACAAACATTAAATGAATTCCTAATCAGTAAACAATGCTAATAAGTCGAATCATGGTTACAAGGAGGGTTAAATTCATATTCGTACACAGCACACATTTGACTAACGCACGCACACAACCGCAAATTTCGAGTAACCCTACAAAATCCTACTAAGAAAATGTGTAAGTAGATACTCTACTTTAGATCGTCATCTAAGATTTTTCTTTGAAGCTTCTCAAATTTTGGGGTAAAAATTGAATATTAATAGCAAAAATATACCCCTGGATGTTCTTGGTTGTGTTTTTATTGCTTTATTAGGCTCTTTCTTGTTAATGTGGTATAAACAAATCGTTGAGCGTTTATGTGTTCCGAGAAAGGGGATGGTGTCAAAAAACAGTAGCATTTTTATGGCTTAATCGCGTGCGTTTGTTTTAGGTAATTTATTTATATTAGCAGTAAAACTTTTTGTCAGTGGATATAAAATTCAATATGTTGAGATTTTGGAATGACGTTCGTTATGAAAGAAATCTTATCAGATGTAGAGACTTTTTGGAAATGTCCTGTTAGAAAAAAAAATGATGCTTATAATTTTAAGATTGTAACTTTTATTATAATTAATCTGGTTTGTTTAAAGGCGTAATTACACTTAATATAGGGACGTCCAACAATTATAAATACTTAGAAGTTCTGGCTTTGTTCTAGCAATATTTAGAGGGAGCAAGTAAACTTGATAGTAAAGGCTCGAAACCATAATTAAACCCGGTTTAAATGTGAAGGCCGACCCCACCATTCCAGCCCCTATTTTTATCCACGGGTTGATTTTTAGACCAAAGGTTTACATGTAATTAATCAATTCTTATTTAGCCATTTTTATGGGCGATTTGGACTTAATAAATGAAATAAACTACCACTTGCATTTCTCAAAAACTCATCTCAGTTCATCAAACACAAAAACACAATAAAAATATGTCAACCGTAACAATATAAAAGAATTAACGGTTTGCCACAACACTATGATTTATATATTTTTTCAGTTCGGTAATAAAATATCTTTTCCTATCGCGGTTCCGATTAAGTCATATATTACTGCAAATTGCTGTTGATTTCATTGATAGTGTAGAATTTCAAAGCATTTTATTGCTTTCTTTGTAAAAAAAAGGTTTTATGATTTTGATTAGAAGTGCAGGACGGATTATTTTTTGTTCGAGTTTTTGCAGAATATTTCACGTTAAAGTGTGTATATGGTTTGTTAATTTAAAATTTACTATATTTTGACTATTTCTCAGTTCATTAGAAAAAACATAGTCCACCGAGCCGATTTAGTTTTAATAAACGAGATAGAAACTTTATTATTATGTTGTTTGTATATATCTAATATACATGTCTTTTTTCATTATCATATTTGCGGGCTTCACTGACCTCTATTATTACTTGTTTATTAGAGGTCAGTGGCGGGCTTTTGTCCAAGCACAGATGAGGTGGATTCGCTGTTAAATTTTGACATTATTATTTTTTGTTTTTAGGGTTCCGTAGCCAAATGGCAAAAAACGGAACCCTTATGGATTCGTCATGTCTGTCTGTCTGTCTGTCTGTCTGACCGTCCGTATGTCACAGCCACTTTTTACTGAAACTATAAGAGCTATACTGTTGAAAATTAGTAAGTAGATGTATTATGTGAACCGCATTAAGATTTTCATACAAAAATAGAAAAATAATAATAAATTTTGGGGGCTCTCCATACTTAGAACTGAAACTCAAAAATTTTTTTTTCATCCAACCCTTACGTGTGGGGTATCTATGGATAGGTCTTTAAAAATGATAAAAAGGTTTCTTATATCATTTTTTTCTTAACTGAAAAGTTGGCGCGAGAGACACTTCCAAAGTGGTAAAATGTTGGTCCCCCCCCCCCCCTGTAACTTCTAAAATAAGAGAATGATAAATCTAAAAAAAATATATGATGTATATTATTATGCAAACTTCCATTGAAAATTGGTTTGAACGAGATCAAGTAATTAGTTTATAAATTTTTTGGGCTTCCCATACCTACTTAGAACTGAAACTCAAAAAATGTTTTTTCTTCAAACCCTTACGTGTGGGGTATCTATAGATAGGTCTTTAAAAATGATAATAAGGTTTCTTATATCATTTTTTTCTAAACGGAATAGTTTGCGCGAGAGACACTTCCAAAGTTGTAAAATGTTGGTCAACCCCCCCCCCCCCCCTAACTTCTAAAATAAGAGAACGATAAAACTAAAAAATAGATATGATGTAGATTACCATGCAAACTTCCATTGAAAATTGGTTTGAACGAGATCAAGTAATTAGTTTTTTTTTAAAACGTCATAAATCGTAAACCGTAATTTTCCTCTCATTCAATCAACTCAAATATAAAAACGTCGATCAAACTTACAAAGAACTACAAGAACTTTTATATTATGATGATACTTGCTGCTACGGAACCCTTCATGGGCGACTCCGACTCGCACTTGGCCGGTTTTTTAATTTTTAAGTATTCTTTTGTCATGACTGCTTATACGCCAAAGTTCAATAGCAAAAGCCATGCAAGATATTTTAAGTATGTGTTGTATAAATAATTTTACGTCCGCTGCATCTGTCACAAGTCACGTGAACTGAATGAACTGTATTTAAGGTCACAGTAAAATAATTTTTAAATTCTTTAACATATCTATACGTACTATGCTCTCGGAATGACGCAAGATATTTTAAGCATGTGTTGTCATTTTTCAAAAGTCGCCAGAGGTCCTCTTTCCCCTAACGTCGCTAAGTCGCTGGAACTGTGTCCACGGCGCGAACCATTTTTCACTTGTGAGACTTAATTTCTGGTGGATCGTTTTTCATCCAGCCCTAAAGCTTTCTTGATATGGGTAGAGCCGAATAAGTAGGGTTTTGTTTTTATTAGTTTAAATGTTGTGGATTTGGTAAACATCGGAAATTGTGTTAGTATCATAAATCCTTTTTACATACATAACATACGTACACTTTCGTGATTTTAGATATAGAGAAGTCGAAAAAAATCAGACAAAATCGCACATTTTAAATTTTATAAAATACCCAAGTGAAGTTGGTTTGTATGTATTACGAAACTATTATATCTCACACTAATTAATCCCAGTTGAACTTTATAGAAGTTTAGTTGGATCACTGTTACCAAACTTTTTACTCTTAGTAGTAGTAGAGCCATGCTGTTTTACAGCACGAATGGTCCGGCTCGTCCGGGGAAGTACCACCCTCTCACATAACACCAGCGTGAAATAAGTGACTACTATTGTGTTTCGTATGGTTTGTGATTGTGAGATTACCGGAGGCCCACGCCCCCCTTAAAAGGCCGGCAACGCATCAGCGATTCCTCTAATGTTGCAGAATGTCCATGGGTGGCGGTGTTTGTTTTATCATCATCATCATCATCATCAGCCTGCAACAGTCCACTGCTGGACACAGGCCTCTCCAAATGCTCGCCACGCTGATCGATACTCGGCTACTCGCATCCAGCTCCTGCCAGACATCTTGCGTAGATCATCGCTCCACCTGGCCTGAGGGCGTCCTACACTACTGATACTGGTGATTATTTACCATCAGGCTACCCGCTGGTTCGTTTGCCGCCTCTGACATAAAAAAAGTAAACCTCAAACAGTTCTATAATAATCCACATAAATTTTTGCCATAATCCGGTGGTAAAGTCACTGTGTAACGATTCATAAGTGTACTTTTTGAAAAGTTTACATGATTAAAGAATAATATTTTGATTTTCATTTTGCCCTAGTTGGCCTTCAAGTGTCTCACTCAAGTTGATGTAATAGTAGAAAAACAATATCCCTGGACACTATTCATACAGCGCCATCTACCCTAAAACTAGGCATCGCTTGTAAAAAATAGATAACGAATAAATATTACCTATATTATTTTATTTGTGATTACATACATATCATTCATAGAAACACCCAGACAGATACAAACAGATATGTTCATGACCACAAATGTTTGTACCATACGGGAATCGTATCCGCGACCTCTTGGTGAAATAGCCCACTACTCAACCATTACACAGTCGGCAGTCAAAGAAGAATTTAATGTCCTACTGCAGGGTAAAGCCTTCAATATTTATTTTTTTGAACTCTGGTGATGTATTTCCAGAGAATTTTAAGATTGTGTTGTATGTATTTTTAAAAGATGCGTTTGTGGTATTTTTGTTTTTAGTTTGGTGTTTAGCCGTTCGCTATTTGATACGAATCGACTTTTGAAGTTTGTATGAGATGTTTGATGATAAAAATTCTAATGAGGCTGTGATATTGAAATCTATGTAGTTATCGTGCGTGATGGGCTAAATCACCATAAAAACAAAAATTACCTTAATTAATTATTATTAGGTTTATATAAAATTTCAACACAAAAAACAAACTTGATTTCAGGGATAAAGGCCTTAGGCCTGCAGTGGGACATTAATAGGCTGAAAAAATATTGATTAATATCACTTTTAAATAATTTATATGTTTTAAACGTTATTATTATTATTGTTTAATCAAAATTCAAAACATCCGCATTGATATTATAATTAATAAGTAAACATTGAAAATGTCTCAACATCTATACATAACCTAACATTACTTTTTTGGAATAGCACATAAGCTTGAAATCGTCTCTACATAAATATGTAAAAAATTATAATTTAAAAAAATGTTATCAGGTAAACTAGAAAAAAATAAACAATTTACCTTCCAATTAAATATTGAAAACCAACAAACTATGAAAATATCTCTATATTTTTATATAACAAGTAAAATATCTCTACAAGTATAAATGAACCTTTAATTTTATTCAACTTAATTATAATAAATAATAAGCTTTGAAAAAATTTTCCTCTAGTCTCTACATTTATAATTTTATACTACAATTTACAGTTTTACACTTCAAGTTATAATTACAACGACTATAATTCAGTAACTATGTAATCTTTTTCTGTGTATTATTTTATTTAGCATAGATAGCATGATAATGGAATATGAGGCCAATTACGGCCGTTCAAAAATTGCCAACGCGGACGGTATTTCACGTCCACACGGCGGGGTATTGGTAAAGTTTTCAACTAGCAATAATCGCACCTCGGATAAACCTCATTGGTTACGATATTGCCTCTGCGCAAAGTTAACTCGTCTATCCCCTCGCCGGTTACTTATAGGATCGAAAAATCCAAACGATACCGCGTTTAAAGTCGGTACACCGCCATCTAGCGGTGGTGCTGAGAACTAAACATTCCGCGTTGTGTTGCATGCTAAATGCGGCCATTGTGAAATAAAGGCGCGAGAGAAACAACAATTTAAATGTTTAAAAAGAGAAACGTACATATGTATTTGAATTTCGAGTCTGGACCGCACTTGTGCGAGAATGCTGGCCGAATTTCTCCGAAGTTCAAAATTCAAATTTAAAGCGATCACGCACGCGCACCGTTACTGCACATTTCAAAAATAGAACACGCCGGCCATACTGAGCAGGAGGACAGTAGCGAATCATGCGTCGCTTATTAATCAGTCTATTTATTTTATCACATACAATAAAATATTCCGGCGGCGCGGAGTGGACGCATACATTCGCCATGAAAATGGCCATAAAACGGTTAGAGGTACCTTTGTGGATTCCGTAAACCCATTACGATTATGTACGGTGACTTAATATAATAAACATGAAGTCTTGTAATAACTCGCATTTTGCTGGCGACATAACATCGTAAACATGTATAGAAACACTTCATTTGTTTTTTTTTCAGATATTTATTGTGTATTTATAATTGGTTTTACACAGCCCATTATGAATGCTAGTGGTATTAACGAATATTTTTAAGTTAAAAAAATAAAAATATTTTTTATAAAAAATGTAGAGACGTTATTTATAGAAATAATATACAATTGGAAAATCTCATCAAAAGTTTTTTTTATATTATTATGTTATGATGATGCATTAACATTTTATTTTGCAAACTACGAACAAAACCATTTTCATAATTTGCGATGCACACGCGGACCCAGCGTTTATCAAAGTCCTTGGTTTGACGGCTGCAACCAGTCCATTTTATCTAGACCCCTCCAAATAGACTGTTGTTTCCTTATCGGGCCCATTTTTAAAGAATGAAAGGGGCGAGGGAGCTCACGTTATTCTGGTTAAAGTTTGAGAGACAATTTGTCATGTCAGATCTTAGCGATAGAGCGTCACCCGGCCTGATGGACACAGATTTGTACAATGCAAACTATGAATATTTTTTCTCATATCTCGCAAAGATTAATATTGTAAATATTTCCTTTAACGTAAAAGCCTCAAAATTGTATATATCTACATGGATAAAATAGTTCAAACTGGAACCACTTACTACCTAATAGAAATAGGACACCTATGTAGAGAACTAAATAGTAACGTAGAGTAAGTAAAACCTTTTTTTGTAATGTCAAATTATAAATACACATTTCCTAAAAAGGTTTTATTTTATGTATTTTCCATTAAACATTTCGTTTACATAGAACTTGTATGATAATATTTTGGCTCATCGCTCGCTCCTCTTTTGTGTACTATTATTAGGCTAAGGCTAAGTGGAACCACTGTAACGTCATTTAAATGCACAACACAGTCACCGTACAAAACTCAAAAAAGGGAAATGTAGAGCCTTACAAATCACGCTATAACCAATAAATCCACCTAATCTAACATTGATACAAGTGCATTCCCCAATAACAAATCATTAATATTAACCCCTCAGCTCTCCCCTCGCTCTATCAGGCACATAAATAAACATTAAAAAAAGAAAACCACAAAGAAATGCTTGTAAAATATTCATCATCCCAAAGATCTTAGTCACTTCGCACCTTCTCACTTAACGTAGAGATTTTTCTCTCCGTTTTTTGAATAAAATTTGCATACTCCATCTGTGAATTTATTCTTCCGCGGTCTCAAGATTAGAGGTATGGAAATTTACAATATTTTATGTTCCCATCGGGATTTGAGCTTTTTACGAAAAAATGTTTTGAAAAACATGATATTTTTTACTTTTTATTGGATTTGATTCGACTAATTAGGATGACTCTACTATGCGTTTTAATCGTAGTATATAGCTATCTCTCTGTAATGTTATTTAAATTTACTTATAATTAAGTACAAATCAAATGATGTTATAGGTACGGTACGCCAGAGCAGGTATTTCACTAAAAAGTATGTACAAATTCAAATTATTCAATACAAGTACTTAATGCCCATTACTAACCAAGTGGCGCCCTCTACTGAATAAAAATCATAATTATCATACATTATTATTTAAATAATCTAATGTTGCGTTTGTCACAAAGAGTATTAGGTATTTTTACATGATTACATCAACAACCAATGATGACGATGATGAAAAATAGACTTGTTCCACATTTATTGTAATATGAAAAAGTAATAAAACCTGCTTTTACGCACATTTACAAATACGAAAAAATTTTTTTACCAACTTTGCAAATACATATTTATGTTAAATTCTGCTGACATACAAATTAATATGCTTCAATTAATTATTTTTTATTGTAAGCGATTTTTAGTGCGTCCCAGTCATAGTAAAAATGGCCTTAAGTAGGTAAAATAATTTGTAGTGTGATTTTTTTATTTGTATTTAGTTTGGTCTCCGGAATCCACTGGATGCGGGTGGCGCAGGACCGATCGGTTTGGAGATCCTTGGGGGAGGCCTATGTCCAGCAGTGGACGTCTTTCGGCTGAAATGATGATGATGATGATGATTTAGTTTGGGACTAGAAAACGACGCTGTGTGACTAATACCCAAGGATATTTTTTAAGGTAATGGTTATATTTTCTTAACACATACAAAGTCACGGTAGCTATTAATAAAATTTAAAACATAAACAAGACATTTGTAGTAGAGTAGCATTTTGAATCGTCAAAGAAATCATCTTTGCGTTGAATTTCTAACGACTTATATGGCCAGTGGTATTGCCCAACAGTCGGTTGACAGGAAGCGGTAGTCAGTTCAGTTCCTGACCGGAATAATTATTTGATTGATGTCATGGGTGTCGTCATACAGTATGGAACTTCTCCGAATGGCAACAGCTATAAATAGCACATTTTATTAGGGTTTAGCATATAAATGTTCATGTATAAGTTTTGGTTAAATGCAACACGAAAGTCTTATTATTTTAATAATATTACATTATAATTTCTGACAGGTATTTTTTATACTACTTCAGGTGTCAGACAGACACGCAGCCCACCTTTTGGTAAGCGGTCACTGCGGCATATTCCATTGAGGGACACTTCACCAAGAAGCGTCGCCCAATGTGCTGCCAGACTGTAGGCTTATCTGATCTTCGAGCCTTTGATTTCAAGTGTACTGGCTCACATATTAGAGTTGGGGCTAGAATTTGAAAAGCTTTCAAACATTCTTTTCAAACAGCTTTTAATCAATTTGCCTAAAAAAGCGCATTTTCTTGATTGAGTCCTATCTGTTAAAAGGGTATGGCTTCGAATTGCTAAGTTTTATGTCAAGACCTGATCCATAACCATAACCTATTTTATTCACTTTTCGCTGTTTCTTTATTACAAGTTACTTATCCATGTTTCATACAATAAAACAAAACATATTCAAAGAAACAGATCAAAATGTTTAGTAGCTACAACAAAAATTACAACACTTACAACCCCATCACAGTAAAAAGCTTACATTGAGGGCGGGAGCTACTTTAAAGCCCCCCACAGATAATAAAAACGCTTGTCTCTGCCATAGACAATAAGAGATGGCTGTAAAGAATGTACCTACCTGTTTGTTTAGACTTGTAGAATGTTTCTTGAGTAAATTTTATATGATATGTTTTTTTAATGTCGTTTATGTGAATTAACTATCCGAGATGGTGAAAAGTGTGCATATCCAAACTGATACTGACGCATTAAATTAAGTACCTATGTGAATGTTCACATTTGTGGTTCTGTGATTCGCACATGTCGTAACACTGTCATTTCACTCCACTATTTGTTTTTGCAGAACTTGCACGGGATGGTCATTTATCAGAATAAAATCTCATCACCGCGATGCAGAATTTGTCGTTTTCTTTATAGTGGTACGCCATCTCCGATATTAATTGTATTTAATTTACAACATCAAAAAACATTATTTATTGCATAAATAGGTAATTTTGGCAATTAACCGCTATACCACGATTTGCTCCTTACTGGATCAACTTTAAACAGGATTTTATAACATCACCTTTTACAACTTTTTAAAAGACAAAAACATAATCTTTGGAAGGGTTCCTGCAAGGGCAGAGAGAATAGACTTGCCAGCAAATGGCGCGAGACTAAAGGGAGAGTCGTCATTACACGGTTACAGCGTTTTTATATTCGCAGTCAAGGTGCTCTGTGTTCGCGGCATATTTTTGGCAAGAGGGCTGGGTATAGGGTGTCTTTTTTACCCCTTGTATTTTGATATATGCCTTTATTGTGAGTTCCAAAAAAAAAAAAAAAATGTTATCTAAATCATAAAATAAACCCGACCAAAAAATCGAAAATCCATTAAAAAAAATTAAAGTTGAGGTTTTCTTGCACACACAGAAAATGAATTATTGTAACTTAACGATTTAATAATCGAAATCACTTGGATGAAAATTATATTGTTTTTAATTAGAATTTTGTTACTTGTATAATATATATTATTAGAATTTTGTTGTATAATATAATTACGGAGCTTCTTAAACTATTTTTATTTGTTAAAGTAAACAAACAAATATCAATAGGTACTCTCTATATTGTTTGTCATCTTTTTACCGGTGTGTCTTATAGTTATAGAACAATGGTCTTTAAACGTATTACTTAATAAAATTGACATTTGATTGAGGAAAAAGGAAAAAACTGTTTCGTTATCCTTAACGTATAGAAACAAAACAGATAAATATGAGTAGGTACTCTAAAAGCTCCAATATTTATTTTAGTAATAAAGATGTGCATTTTAAAAATGAAAAAGATTTTTATATTAACTAAGTATTTGAGAGTAATGAAACTGGCCCATGTTTTCTTTATTTTATCCTTTTCCTTCGAGAAAGAAAAACATTAAAAAAGCATTAGGTATTCATAAAAACTGTTTTAAACCTACGTAATGCAAATAAAATTATGACTTTGATTTTTAGGATCAGAAATCAAATCTACACATCCTGTACACACCCATTACAAGAATAAGATTCAGTGCACTAATAAAAATAATCCTTTTCTATCTGTTAGGGTGCGTGCGCACTCCCCAGGGCGCGTTACCTGCGCGAAAATTTATCGCCCTAGTATGACGCCGCCTCAATAGTCACAAATTGACTACATATTTCGTATTGCGAATTAAATTATGCAAACAATTCGAGATACCAGAATGGATTCTTATAACTTTTACTTATTTATTTTAACAACACACATTCATCTATTTAAATGAGATCAATCGCCGATGTAAGCAACGTGCATAACTTCAGAAAACTGCAAATTAAATAATACCTATTTGTTTGTTGTGTTTGTGAATTATCAGGACAAGATTTGGGAAAGGGAAGCTGGCCAGCCTGGGTAAATAGTTTGACATTTGATGGCAAGTGTTCAAGAATATAAAGGGGTAAATAAGAAGAGTTATTCTGGATGTTCTGGTTGGACCTCCAGCTCTCACTTACTAGACAAAACACGATTTATGATTTTCGGAAGAGAATGCGTTTATGCACTGCATTCTAGCTACACCTGCGGCCGTGTGTGAGACTCGAGACTAAAGCGTCCACTACCCACTAAACTCCCCCGGTTTCTCCTTCACACCCGATTGGGACGAGCCGGTGCCAGCCTTGTGGCTATTGACCAGCTCGCGTTATCAAGCTACTACCCATACGTCTGTCTTCTGTAAGATGTTGGTTTCCCGATCTAGATGAACAGACGTAGATAGATAGATCTCAGACGTGAACAGCCTGCAGCATGGTAGATAGAGCTATTGTAGTGGTAGAGCCATGCAGTACGAATGGGTGGGCTCGTCCGGGTGGTACCACCCTCTCACATAACACCAGCGTGAAATAATAGTGACTACTATTGTGTTTCGTCTGGTTTGTGAGAGTACCGGAGGCCCACACCCCCACCATATTACAACGGCAACACATCAGCGATCCCTCTGGTGTCGCAGATGTTCATGAGCGGCAGTGATTGCTTACCATCAGCCATCAGGCGACCCGATGGCTTGTTTGCCGCCTCTGACATAAAAAAGACACAACCTTTTCAACAAAAAAAAAACCATAAGTTAGAGACCAACCATTAAAAGATTTTGTCACATCATTTCAACATTTTCTATATCACACCCCCTCTGAAGAAGTGCATATAATAGCCGTTTAGCATATTTTTTTCCGGACTGTCATTGGAAAATGTAAACTAATGGTGTGACCCCCTCCATAACCCCGTATAAGTAGGTGATAAAAATGGAAGTTAATAAGCTTCAATTGGCCACGGTTGCCGGTTCGAATCCTTTTAGCGATATTTGAGTTATGATGTGCTTATTTTTTTAAGATTGGGAGATTTCTGTACATAAATCTGATTTAGGGCTGGTTTTACTACTGACAGATCATATCATGCCAATTGGTCTGTTACAAACCGAACGACACATAGCAGCAAGTGCTGAGACAGGGTTATTTTTGACTGCATCTTATTTGCTTTTATTTTCTTTTTTGAATAACACTTTTGTGTATAATCAATTGAGTCTTTTTGAGAATTGTGAGGTCAATAAATATTTTTTTATTTTTTTTTTTATTTACCAACTCAATTTTGCACATTCATTTTTGCAATGATACTGCACTAAGCTCTGGGCTTGTGTTGCAGTAATCCTTCTACTTATGACAAGACACAGGTTTGTACTCCGTGTTTGAGACACAGTTTGGATAACTTAAGGTTAAATTTTCAAAAATATGGCTAAAATTAAACTTAGTCTAGGAAGCACCGACATGAGTGTGTATGTGTGTATTTGACTGTGTGTGTGATTGTGTAGGTATGTAATTGTGGATCAGATTAGTTTTCGAGATATTTTTTTTTTGTGTTTGTTATTGTGTTAGTTAGTATGTTTATGTAAGTGTGGACGTCAGATTAATTTTCTTTGGTACTTTCTTTCTTCACAAATACAATTACTATTAGCAAGCAAAGATCCACATGCATATCTGGTAACTCCGACGAAATAATAGGACACACCACAATAATTTTGTCAAAAAGCAACCAGAGATATTGTGGCCACCAACGTGTAGCCTTGTCAGAACCTCAAAATGTCTCAACCAACAACTTAATTCCGTCTGTGATTCGGTTCACATTATACTAATAGACGTAGTTAAGTTTGTCAACTCCTATAAGACTTAGGCCGTTGGATCGTAGACACCGAGTAATTCACGACTTCAGTCGCTCGATCTGCATGAGAACCTCGCATTTACATTTAAATTGTCTCCTCAACTCTAGACTGTTTGAGACTGTTTGTCTACAGGAATGAGCTGTCTTGAAAGAATTTTAAATTAGCATGGACGATGTCATGTTATTAATTTTAAGCAATAGAGGCGGAAGGTCAATTGAGTAACTTTTTATCAGACGAAATCTGCACAACTGCACTAAGTATGTCATTTAGTGTTTTATTCCGGCTCCGCTGGAAGGTGCATCCCATCCAATTTTAATTTTTCTCTTTATTTTAAAGGAGAATGAGTTAAAGCAGTCCCCACACATAGCCGCAGTGTGGGCCACGGGACTTCCGCATCTGATTATCCATCGCTTAACTCCCCCGGTTTTCCCTTTAAACCAGAAGAGGGACTACCGGCAACCATGACATGTAGCGATTTTCCTAGACTATCTTCTTCTATTTTCTTTCATTTATACAAATCTTCTATACCAATATTACAAAGAGGAAAGATTTGTTTGTTTGTTTGTATTGAATAGGTTTCAAAGCTACTGAACCGCTTTGAAAAATTCTTTTACTGTTGGAAAGCTACACTATCCTCGTGTGACATAGAGTACTTTTTATACCGGAAATGTGGGGAAACCGCGGAGGCGGCCGCTAGTCTTTAAGGTAGATACATTTTGCAAACAGTCCCAGCTAAACGGTCAAACGTTATCAGAAAATCCACCGTAGGTATTCTGAAAGTCTTAAAATAGTTATCACAAAAAACTCTTTCGCATATTTACTTAATAATACAATCCCCACTATTCTTTGTCACTTAAAATGTCATCCATGTAGCCAGTGCAAGTATTAAGATACTATCAGAGATCACAAGCTCATCTTAATCCACACACCTGCAAGTTTTCGCGTTAATATTCGTCGGTGGCAGCCCTCACCGGCTTTGAACTTTGGCCGCGTGTAGATGAAGCGAGTACGGCGCGACGGGCAGGGCTGGCAACCTCGGAAATTTTTAAACAACGTGAACTGACTTTTGATAAGGGTATTTTTAAGTGATGTTAGCAAGTTGGGTCAATATATTTTTTAACGTTTATTATACTTATTGGTTGTTAATGAAAAATTTAAGGGGCGCTGGACATCCCCGATTACTTATTCTAGGGGTCAACTATGAGTATGACCTCACAGGTTTTTCGTCTCTCTAGGCCAGACATTTTAAGACTAACCAAGATTTCTAGCAGCGATAGCAACTGAATATAAAAGATTAACCAACAACTTAGAGAAGGATACAGATAAGTTTTATCTATTTATATCACACTCAATGTTACTTAAAAATGTCTACAAATTCTGAATAAAAATGACTAGACACAAGATAGTAAAAAACTGCGTACTAATGCTACGTCGGTATTAACTCTTATTATCTAACTTTTAAAAACAGTTTCATGGCTGGATTTTTTGCTGTTATAGATTTTAGAGACTTATGGACTGGGGACTAGATAAGCGTTATGCGTAAATCCAGAAGCGTTCAACATTGAACGGAAATCCATAGATGATCGAATCTATCCTATCGACGAGCCCCTAATCAACACCCCGCCTACACGCCTGTCCATCTGTCAGAACTATTAACCCTGTCGATGCTGCCGGGCCTAACAGACCCCACGATTACAAATTGAGACAAAATAGTTTTTGGCACTAAGTTTGTTTTACAGATTGCCATAATAGAATAAAGAAGCTTACACCCATGAATTAGTTAATATCAATGTCAGACTCGTAAAAGCTTATCCATAGGATACAATCACTGCAATTTATATTTTAGGTTTATGTGTAGAATTGGGAATTTAATTTAATTATTTTCATCTCCACGTCATACTCTAAATAAGTTAACCAGGTTCTGGTTATAATACCCCACCATCCGCGATCATCATTCGCGGTGATCCTCTCGTAATGTGGGCCTAAAAGCAATAAAAAAATAAAGAGGTTCGTATACGAACTTTTGCCAACACAACTTAACAACCAATGAAAGTGTAGAAATATTCCTGAAAACCTCCGCAATAATTCTTAAATAATCGATAACTTTTTGTGTAGGTACCTGCCTTAAGTCTTATAGCCGCTTATATCCCTCATTTGATTTCAACCTCCAAATTACCAAACAGAACAACATTATTGTTACAACTTATACTAGACAAAAACTTTATTGCAAAATAAAACAGGGAAATGGCCATTTTTGTACCAAGCAACATAATTAGACAACAGTGAAAGACATTACACGGTCAATTTGCACGGCACTGGCTTAAAGAGTTAACCCTTTAATGCTAAAGAATGGTACTTTTAATTCCCAAGACTTTAGTCTCGTTTGCTACGGAAGGTTTAATCTCAAACGGACCTTGAAATAAAATCTTTTTAGACTATTAAACAAAAGAAGGGTTAAGTATATTCCTTATTTGTTGCTTTGTGATGTGATTTTTATTCAAAAATAATAATAAAGTAATTATGTAAAGATTAATTAGGACCATAAACCTTCGTTTATTAATGAATAAAAGCTTAATAATTTAGTAGTTTTTTAGCATTAAATATTATAAAAAATATCTATTATTTTGCTTTCGTTAGTGGGTTAAAAACAAATTGATTTTTAGCACCACACCAATTACTAAGTTTCACACATTTATCTTCATAATTATATTAACTAACACGATACTTGAGAAAGTAAGCATTAATAATTAAAAAATAAATTATAAAAAACGCAAACTCAAAAAAGCAAAAAATATGATTTACTATTAATACCTAATTAAATATAATATAAAAGTTTACTTAACCAGTTCTCTTGTGCATAGTATCTGAAACAATTTATATTTTAATTAATATTCAGTAATTAAACAAAATAAAACTCAAGTGTGTAAAATTAAACAAGTTGTACCAAACAAGTCGACGCCGGTACTAGTACTGCCATCTGTGTTGTTAGGGTAAAACTACTCGAGCTTTTAGTTTGTACGGCTACTACTAGGTGGCGCTAACTACCGTAATGTGTTGATTTGTGATACGACCTTGTAATTTTATGCATTTACTGAATGAATTTATATTAAAGCTTAATTCTGCCGATATATAAGATTTATTTTTTGCCGATATATTTTTTGTTCGGGAGACTGGCGCGAAACCGCAGCGGACCGAGATAGATGGCGTTATCTTGTATGGGAGGCCAAGACACACTTTGGGTCGCTGAGCCACAGGAGTAAGTAAGTAAGTTATATTTTTTGTTATACAGCTCTATCCAGGTTTTGTATTTTTATGCTAAAAAAATTATCTGCCTTGATTTGATTGAGTAGGTACTCATTTATAAATGGCTGCTAGTCAGCCGATTACTATCATCTTATATAACTTATTTATGTGACATAACATAAATAAGTACTTATCATCTTACGTCACGAATTCTTTATTTTATCTGTTAATTCTTTATAACATAGTGAAGATTTCACTAAAGCATTTTTTTTAATCTTCACAACACTTTATTAGTACAGCAATCGCCATAAGTTTGTAGCAAATGACACAAAAGTAATTTAACTTTCTCTTTTAAAATAATATCGTTTTTTTATGAGCTAAAGGTAAGGTAAAGTTATGCAGCCATAATTATTATAGACATAGATATAATAAGAAAAATAGATACGATGTTATGGAAAATGCTACGAATATAACATTGTGATAGATGCAGCTATTTTAGTTGTCTTTACGGTCGATTTATATTTTGTTTCTTTATTACGTACCAGTTGCGATACTTTTTTTATAAGGGCTCAGGCTAATAATGAATCCACTCAACCTGATGATCGGTAAAAGACACCCCATTGCTATGACAACGGATGATACAGTGAAAATCAGCGAACTTAAGTTTGCTGGTTAAAAATGCCTATACTTTAGTATCGCCATACTGTAGGGCTAGCAAAGACAAAATTGCGACCACACCTAGTACTTATAAAATGACATATTTTGATATATTTGAATGCCAATTTATTTTAGGTATATAAATAAATGTTAGATTAGGTAATTAATTTAATTTATAAACACTACCTAAGTTAGTGTTAATAGAACTAATCGACATAGTTTATATCGCTTACTAGCTAAAGACGGTTTGTTTACTATTAAATATATTCCGGCCACTTAAAAGCAACCTGGACTCTCTAGGATCCGCTAAGCATTGATTTATATTCGACAATATTGCGACGGACTGACCCCGCAACTATTCATATTAGATCTGCAACACAAATATCGCTTTGTGAACTCTAACAGCCTATGAATTAGGTGCATTTTCGAATGTGTCGGTATAATAGAGTAATGCTTAGAAATTAAGACCTACCACGGAAATTAAGATATGAATGCATCGGTGCATCGTTTGAACGTATGTAAGCTGTATACATTTCATAAGTTATGCTGTTGCTGAGTAGTTTGCAAGACCATTTATCATAATCCATCTTTACATGCTCGCTTGCGTAGTTCAGAATTAAAATCGTTAAATTTAATATTGCCAGTTTCTCCATTGACAGATAAGATCCTGATAATTCATGTGTTAGATAACTTAAATATTGACTCTTAAAGTAAAGTAAAGTATAAGCCTATATAAGTCCCACTGCAGGGCAAAGGCCTCCATCCTTGAAATCAAGTAATCGTTACAATAATGGGTACTGGCTTAATCACCACGCTTGCCAAATGCAGATTGGTGATTACAAACCCGAGCTGGGTCCGATAAAACCGACACAAAGTTAGCTCGGTACAGGAATTGAACCCAGGACCCCGAGATCTCGGCTCTATGACTTACTCTTATGTCAACAAAAAAAAATAAGACGATTTTTATTATGGAACTGTCAGTAAATATTCTACTTATTCTATATTATTATGATTTTTCTATACCTTAAGGACACAAGTTGGCTCTCTATATTCATTATCAGTCTCTTTAAGTATTAGAAGAACAAATAAAAGTTGCTAGAATAATCTGGTTGCAGTTAGCTTTAGTCTCATGGATCATAATTCCATTTGTCCAGTTCAAACGCAGACTCTATATTGGTTGACCTGCGGGCGGGGGTAGCTCCTCAACGTCCGCATTGCACAGGTCGCCCGAGCCAAGTCTGAGGGTGACCTAGTTTCTCGGGTGGCCCTTCCTAGGCGCCACCCTGACTTGAAGCCTCTTAAGTCGGGGTACCCGGGGATGCGCTGGACAATAGCCACAAGGCTGGCACCGGCTCGTCCCAATCGGGTGTGAAGGAGAAACCGGGGGAGTTTAGTGGGTAGTGGACGCTTTAGTCTCGAAGCCCCCACACGGCCGCAGGTCTAACTAGCCTGCGGTTATGGCGCATAAACGCATTCTACGTGTGCGCAGGAGGGCTGATTTCATATTGACTCGTGGCTAGTATGCGTCACAAGGCAAAAATGTATTTACATCTGCGCAGCGCCATAATATCACCGACTATGTAAGCAAATCCTAATACGTATTGAACACTGATGCCAATACAACATCTCTAAATCCTTATTCTCAAACGAGCAAGCCCAAAGAGGGGTACCTACATATCATATCGTAATTATCGTCTGCATCATGCGTGTGCGCCGCTCCCACGCCCCGTAGCGACCTCTGCGGCTGTTGCATGTACAGTCAGCCACAAAAGTATAAATATACATTTGACATTGGGCAAAGCCTTATTGCCATGGTAATAAGGTCCGTAGTTAAACATGTGCAGCTATTTTTGCGGCCGACTGTACGGGTCCGGCCGTTATGCCCCCATTCCGGTTTGCCCCCGGCCGGTATGCCCCCACGTTTTAACGGCAAACTGGAACAAATTTACTTAAAATTGTGGGGGCATACCGGCCGGGGGCAAACCGGAATGGGGGCATAACGGCCGGACCCGACTGTACCAGTGTGTGGAGTATTATTGGCCGTGTGCATCTATTGTCGCGATAACTTGCAACGGGAATCGAATAGGATCTAGGGCAGGGGTTCTCTATATTTGAATGTTGACTGTTATATTATCTTAAAGACCTTTATATATCAAAATTGAACGTTTTATCCCGATCCGGTCAGGCAGAGTTAACTTTCATGATCCAGTTTGGCAAGTCTAGTGGAGTGACAGGTATCTGACATTTGTAACCCTTAACAAGGAAACTAGACCAATTGGGTCATAACTGACTACCTACACACAGCCACCGACCACACCATCCGACTGCCGATGTTTGATACTTATTTCCATTTACGCCTTCATTTATTTAAAAACACCGTTTAGTTAAACCCACGCGACAAGAAGATATTAATTTAAAAAAAAAACAAGTATAAAACCAAACATACGGTGAAAATAATAATAGCCTACGTAGATGAAGCCAATACAAAAAAAAAAGAAAACATCCACTTAATTGAAACAAAAATGTATCACCAAAATTTAATCTCGTCGCATCATTTCCGAATAAGCAAAAGACAGGAAGAGAATTCCCCGCTAACATTAAACAAACATTAAGAAATAATAAGCAAGCTCCATAATCTTATTACCTTGTTACTCGGAATAACTTACAGATGTTTTGCCAATCAGATTTGCTCCGAACGAAATCCTCAATTTTTCATCATGGGAAATTACATTATCGAAAATTTGCATTGCCTTTAGCGCCATCTAGGAGACTCATAACGAAACCCAACTTACGGATACCGGTGGAAACTCTAGTCTACTCTTAATAAACTTTTTAAGGCTTGGGGATAAAGTTGAAAATTGCGAAGCAGTAATTTGGCAAGTTCGAAGTTAAGGTTGCGAGCGTAAAGATTAGGGGTTCGATTCCGGAGCGCGCCCTCTGCAAAAACAGTATGAATAATAATGTGATTTGCATAATATCGAGAGTTCCTAACGAGGATGTTTACTTTGATAAGCGCGTCTCAGATAGTTGCTTTGCTGCGGATATAAGCAAAATAAAAACAACACGCGTCGATGTTTATCAAATACAAACTGACAGACTAATCTTTTTGCTATAGTACTATTATGTATAGTCAACCTCGTCACATGTTTTATTATAAAAATAAAGTAAAGCATCAGCCTATTTAATGTCCCACTACAGGGCAAATGCCTCTTGAAATAGTCAGCGTCACAATGACGAGTACTGGTTTAATCAACTCTCGCTTTCCAAATGTGGATTGGTGATCATTAAGTTGTGTTCAAAAAATGGTTCAATCCCGTTCGTCCCACCACCAAGTTCGGTGGGACGAACGGGATTGAATGAATAAAAATTATGATATTTTATGCAATTCCCGTTCGTCCCACTGGTGGGACGAAGCTTGGTGGGACGAACGGTAATGAACCCAAACAAAAAATGTGACACTAATTATGCCCGACCCGGGAATTGAACCCAGGAACACGAAATCACATTTCGATACTTAAGACACCAGTCCATCAATTTATTATGATTATTTTCTTTTTAAGTTAACCCAACTTTATCCTAATTCATAAAACAACAATCTATGGTAGACCCATATGGAACGAACGAAAGATCACTTACAAGATAAATTACTTCCCTATCTTGCCACGACCCCATAACTCGAGACTGATGTTCCAAGATGTACCACCCCGACCCCACAATAACAGTATTACCATACAAATATGTCGGCGATCTGCGGTCAGTGTAAATAAATAATTGTAATTCTTAATAAAACTACCCTCAGTGCTATGGGCGCCAGTAACTCGCACGTGTTGGCCAATAGTAGTAGTGTGACGACTAAAATATCTTGAGCATTGGACCACTTGGATAGACACGATTATAAAAGGAGTAAAATTGTGAACAAAAATAACTTGAAAAGAAGAAAACTGTTCTTGTTACAACGACAATTTTCATTAATTACTCAAAACGATCACCTCTATTTTATTATACTTTTTTTTTAATTTCTGTTGTATATTAAACACTATTTTCCAAACGTGTCTAAAACTTCCGACATTACCAGAAAGTTCTTAAGTTAGAGTCTCATTCTATCCATGATTCTGGGATCCTAAGTTTAATTACCGTGTTGTGCGAAATTTATTTAGAATATTTATTTATAAATATTGACTCTACTTTTTTACCTTTTGAACGCCAAGCTACGAAGACACTGACGTGTCCTGTACGCCAGGGCCGGGTTACTACTTATTGTCGAATGTAAGGAATATAAAAATACCTGTAATCGTTTTAAACATATCTGTTTCATATTTTTTGAGGCAGGCTTTTTGTCAAGCATAGACGTCGTTGGCTCACAGGGCCCGCGGGTGCTTGTCCAAAAGGTTAAAACTTTATATATTTAAAAACACATAACAACAACAGTCACCCATAATTGTGACGATGTCTTGATTGCAACGATGGCTTTTGCTCTTCATAAGTTTACTTTTCAAAAAAAGTATCTATAACCAGAAAGAAAAACAAAAACGAATCAAGTACCAAAACCACATATTCCTGCTACAGCATCCAAAGATAGAACCGTCAATGTAGACGTCCGTAATGACCGGACACTTTACATAATTCGGCGATCGAGTGACCCCTGCTTCCCCGGCCAACGGTTGGCCCAACCCTTGGCCCAGCAGGTGATGGCCCAATTGAAATGCACTCACAATGTGTTCAGCAAAAACTATCTCATTAAATGGCTTTATTTATCGGTTTGAAATCAATTTTGCAAAAGTTTCGTCGTATGCGTTTACTTTTTGTGTAAAGGAATTAAATTGTAGGGATAGCAGTTTTTGATATTTTATTATTATAAAGATATTGTATGTATTTAAGGGGAAAGAATACCTAACAAGTCATAAGTGTCCACATTGACAGCGGCACTTCACTGCTCGTTTGCCTAAAAAAATCATAAAAAGAGAACAAGATATGGTTGACTGGGTTGACTCTATTATCTATACGTCAGACTTTTGTAAGCTTTGATCGATCATGGTTATGGCATGAGTAATTTTTGAATATGCAGATCAGCTTAGACCTTTTCTACTCACATTGTAAATATATTTTAATTCAAACACCAATGAAAATGGATATTAGAACCATCTCATTACTGCGAAGCGGTTTTGAAACAACACAAATACAGCTCAACTTTGTTCCATATGGTATAATATTAGTGAAATGCTAATCGGCGGCGCAGTACTGTAAATATTATGTAAAAATTGCGCATGCGACGCGCAGCGGGCGCAGGTCAATCAATGTCCACATGCTGTGTGTTAAAACGGAACTTTTTACCGAAATAAACCTTTGGGCTTAGTGTCGAGGAAAATGCGACAAATATGACGAATGAAAATAACCTTATAGACCTTCATTGAAATCTAGTAATCATTAAAACGATGAGAAACTCGCTTGAGCATCTTGTTGGTGATAAGAAAGGTCTTTTTAACTAATCTTTAGGCATTTTAAGTGTCCACGCCACCCCGACTTGATAGCTCTTCATCTTCCCCCTTCTTCCATATTCTTTCAAAGGCGGGCAACACATCTTATACCTAGCCGCAGATGACCACGGACTATTGTGATCATTTTGCATCAGATGAGATGGACAGTGGCTAAGCCGCTAACTAAGGTATAACACGTGGGTCGTGGGTTCGATTCCCGCCTTAGGCCTGGTTGGTGGTAGGGCTTTTCAGAGTCCGACTGGCTAGCTACCACCCCCACAGGTGAAATCTGCCGCCATAACAGCTCTGGCTGTGTTCCGGCAAAATTAATGTACTGGTTCGAAGATCAGATGCGCCTACGGTCTGGAAGCAAATTGAGCGACGCTTCCAGGTGAAGCTTCCCCAGCAGTGGCTGCTTACTATCTGGTGAGCTGCGTGCCTGTCTGCCAACTCAAGCACAAAAAAAAAATATAACAAATATAAACATTTACATAATAATTAAAATAACTCGTTTATGACTACATATCCATTGCAGTTTGTAGTTTCATTTTCGATACTATTATATTATTCCACGCATCATTATTTTTTGCCTGTAGGTCGGGCATCCATAATAAATAGCAGCTTCTCGTTGTTTGGTGTTAGGTTAGATACAGTGTTGTGTAAATAATGTACATTATACAATATCTTTGCAATAATACCGCTACAGCTCTCACTATGAGCAACCCTTAATATTATTAAGTAGTCCAATGTTTAATAATTGAGACAGATGCGAAAAATTTACTTGACGTACGAGTATTTATAAGTCTAGAATTAACGCACGCGACTTAATTAGAATTTGGTCGAATAAATTTATATGTTGCAGACGTTGCAACATATAACTAAATTTATTCGACCACTCGTATTTATAAAATTACAACAACTTCAAACATTAAAATTGCACAATTTTTATTCAATAATTAGAAATTCGTTTTGTGCAAAAAAGGTATCAGTTGTCTAAATAATAACTGACAGCTCAAAAGACAACGCAAAACTTGCTAAGAACAATGGGCACAAAAAATTTAAGATAATGTGCAGAGATGAGACATGTATTCTATGTGAAGACCACACACACACCATCAACTTTTGTTATGATGACACCATAATCGGTCCCAGGGGAAAAAAGTTATCGTCCATAACAATTTATTATTTTTATATGAACTTAGGTATATATAAGTAACATAATAAACATATTTTTTTTTCACTAGGACCAATTTTGTCGACACCATAATAAAAGTTAAAGGTGTTTATTGGATCTATTTCGTAGGCTATGTCCCAAATCTGCACAACATTTTTTATTTTTTGGGCCCAGTCTTTGCATTGTTATTTACAACTTATTTTGGTTTCAAAGAGGTATTAAGTCAGATGTTGGTTTTCTGAATAAAATAAAGTAATAGATCTGCCACTTACCGCACAACAAAACCGAATACCTACACACCCAACTCCAAACGCAAGATCTCCCATCTAAATTTACCTCAAAACCGTTAAATGACTATTCTTATAGAGGCAAGCCCATCCACTGATCCTATAGGAGTAGCGGGATGGATCCGCTTATCGGCCGACCTCTGGCCAGTTTATGAGACATTACCGACCTCTGGTGGCTATCTGATGCATTTTTACTGGATTCGATTTTGGTTAAAACAATGGGGATGGAGTGGCGCAAGTTGTAAGTGGTAGCGAAATTGAAAAACTATCGACTGGAGAGGAAATGTCATATAATTAATTTGAAAGTCATTCCGTTATAAAGTACATGTGACTGCTTGTTATTTTTGGCCTTCCCGATGACGAAAATTCTTGCAATGATCGAAATGGCACAAAAATAAACTATGCATCAATCTATTTAAAGTATCCTGTTTCCTCTAAGTGTATAGAATTATTGTCTTGGTACTTTGGATACTTGGAGTGTATCAGTGAAAAGTCATTGACTTATTTAAAGATTATTTGCTTACATGACCTACCATAAAAAATTCTGCGGTTTATAATAGCAATGTAAAAGATTCATAGCCTGGATTTGTAAACGATTCAATAGGTATAAATATTTGGAGAGATTTCGAGTTACAAAGCTTTTGTATTATACATGTTAGCTGTGCTAATAAGAAATTAACAAAGGCATGTTTAAGAACTCCTTCTATGCTAGGCGGTAAATGCATATTACATATTTGCATTATTTCTAACTAAGATTTAAAAAGTTAACAGCTTTCCGTTATTGATGATCTCATATTGAATAGCCGTTTAGACTTATTTTTGTCCATTTGCATTTAGTTAGTTATTACAACTGTGATATACTAAGAAAATCGAAGGCCCGAAAAAAAACAAAAGGGTGTCAATGGACTGTAGAAACAATCTACCTTCAGGTGCCATTTCTAGTTAGCATTCCTATTTTTTTTAAATAATTTCTAAAATAAAGATTGTAGTCACTATTTTTTTCTTTAGTCCGGGATCACAATTCCTAATGAAACGAAATCGAAACAAAACTTCTGCCACGTTTTAACTTGGACCACAGAGTATGGAAAGCAATTGACTTTGGATTGACTGTTTTAAGGATTACGATGAATGGTACTTTCGGTTTCCGTGGGGTCATTCCAGGTCATTCCGGGGGTTGTTTTCAATTCATGAAGACAAGGGACGATGTTTACTCTTACTGTAGATTTAGTATTGCCTTAGAAGTCTCAAGAAGCAGTTATATTTTGCATAATGATTATTGTCTTTTTATAGGGGTGTGGATACTAAAGTTAGTTGAGCAACTTTAAGTTTTTTGAGATTTTTATCTTTAGTCTATTGGTTTAGTTACCTGTCCGTGATCTCGGGGTCCTGGGTTCAAATGCCGAGTGAAGCAAAGTTTGTGTCGGAGTATTCGAATACGACACAGGGTTGTGATTACCAATCCGCTATTTTCAACCCCTCAGGCATAAGGCATAGTGAAATTTGGTGTAACGGTCGCAGGGCAGTGCCAGACAGTAACTGCTTAGTGACTGTTTGGCACTGAACTGTCTAAGGGCAGACGTGGCGCTTACCATCAGGTGTACGATCTGCTCGTCTTGTTACACATTGCAATAAAAAAAGGCAGGGTCACTACCAAACCCGCCATTAGACCAGTTTATATCGGGCAAGAAATATAAGAAAAACTTATATATTGGAAAATGTGCAACCCTTAACAAAACTTAAACATTCATCAGAATAGCACGAAAAACGCGAAAATAAAACCGACGGCCGAATTTATTATTTATCAATTGTATAAATTATTGAATAGGAATAAGCTTTTGACCCTTCATGGGGTCAGTTTACGACAGCATCGGCAGGGAGACGTTTGACCGACGGGACGGGTCAAGATATGGGGAAGTTGCATTAAATAAAATAGTGGATATGGTTTTATGGCTCAATAAACCTAAATAATATAATATTAAGAATACATTAAGTAAACTTAAGATGGAAATTGACCCCGTTAAAGTTTTCGTTTTGAAGACTTGGGTGAGAATGTATTTGTCATATCTTTCGGCCTCAAATAATGCACAAAAATCTAACAGTCGACCTCTGTTTTGAGTTGCTTCAGTTCTTTAACATTTCATAAAATTGACAACCAATCATAATAAGTAATACGAGAATGATTATTAATTTTCCTTGTAATCTAATTTTGGATTTTAGTGTAAACTCTAGATATCTGCTGCCGATCTTATGCAGACCTTTTTTTATCCCATCCCTTTAAGATCGTTCACAAAAAAAAGCAACTTACTTATAGAGATAATCGATGATCTTAACTAATTTAAAACTATCGTAGGATAAACTGCTAGTGGATTGAGCCATATCTGTTAGTTGCCATCACAATTTGCTTCTGACAAAAACTTAACTCCATATGAAAATTACGTCTACGACTTAATATGGAGAAAAGAGCACTTATTTCTTCAAGATTGAAAATTCTCAACCGGATGCTATTATACTTATCTTAAGGCAATTGACATAATCAAACGAGTGTACTGGCTAAAGAGGCAGGCACGACATTACTTTCCATAAGAAATATTATCTCTGCGACGAACACATCATTGTATAAACTTCCCATTAGCTTCTTCAAACTAATGAGCTCGGACAACCGTCCCCGGACCCGATGCAAAAATCACACCATTCCGAGCCGAAAGGACGCCAATCGATTCCATAATCGATCAATTAAATCGGCTCGTTCTTACTCGACAACTCGATATAAATGTCCGAGCGCCTAACGCTCGAATTTTTTCGCACGAAATCGCGCGAACAATCGTCCCCCTGTATAATAATATCCGATAATACAGCTTTTTGCCGGTTCCGTTTTCTGTATGATTGCACATTTTACTAAACAACGCGTCGACACCGACTCCGAATGACATTCTTTGCCTCGCAAACAGCCGTTTAAAAACCTTCTTTATCATTAGAGAAAAAAGAATCAGTTTGGGATGAGTGGTGGAATTAAACGCGATATCTCGGTGCTAATTCTTGTACTGTAATCTGTTGCATTAAGGTTGATTGTCGAGTACGCGGGTGATGCATCACAGATAGGTTGTAAGGTCACAAATGAAATGCTCAAAAAAGACGTTCTATCTCATATAAGGTGGAATCGTTCCTTCATAATGGTTCCGTGCATTGTCGCGCGAGGTGTTATCGGGAAATTCCTTTTAGGAAAAAGTCGGGCTTTCGAATGTGTACTATGAGATCTGATTGTTGGATCTTCTTTGTGACTCGTTTATTATCTCGGAGGAGCTATTTACTTTCATAAGGGCGCGTCGCGACCATCAGCACAATGATGGCGCAATAAAGGCATTCCTAGTAAGAAACGGGTGCATAATCAAACGGGGAAATAAATCATTTTGATACTTTTACGGCAGGCTGAGGAAAAACTTAAGGCACTCGCATTTTTAGTAGATTAAAAATAGTAATGGACCGTTGTCCACAAGTGATCCTGGTAGTCGTCAAATTAAAATTTAAAACACCTGATAATTTTACGATTTAACTATTTAATAATATTTTTTCCTAAGACGTAACTTTTTTGTTTTTTTGAGATCAGCCGGACAAGCTTACTGGCTGTTTTTTTTCTCTCGATAGATAGCAACGTTTCGAATTCTTTAACATTGATATAGACGATTCTTAAGTGCATCTTTAAAGCTTTTAAGAATAAAGAATATTTTGATTTTGTTTTGAACACATATAATTCCTCTGTTTATTTTGTTTTGTCTTCGTCAAAATTCATGAAAAAAATATTAATTAAAATTATATTAAAAATGTAACCTTTTTTAAAAATGGTTGATAGAGTGCACTATTGTGCTCATTAGCAACGGTGGGATATTAATTTACCTTACTATAATGTTTATTAGATACATAATTGGACCAAAAAAAATTAAAACCTCTAACAACCCCTACCGCTGATCCAAATTCCCAACACCATCAGCATTTCCAAAGCTGACAACTTAGCTGGAACACGTAATAAAACAGTAATTAAACCGCCCCGTACGAGGGCGGAAAAATCCAATTTGCCTTTACGACTGCCTAAGACGGGGTCCACTGGCGATTCGAAAGTTCGCACCCCAGATCACTTGCAGACGTAATGGGTCTTTGGTTGAGTATAACACGGTGCCTAGATGTTCTTTTTTTTAAATGGCATGACGTAATTAAGTATTTGGAAATTGAAAAAGGAATGGAATTCCTTTTCTACTTTTTTTTTAGTAAAATATTTTTTTTTGTAAAACAGTTGAAACGAAAATCTTTTCTATTATTTAGTCTCGCTACTATTGATGCTTCGATGGTCTAATATGTAGTTTTGCCTTTACGAATGCATTAAGAAGGGCGATTCCACTGGCGATTTGAAAGTTGGCAACCCAGAGCATGTTCTTTTTTTTAAAAAAGGCATGACGCAATTAACTAAGTATATTTTGTACATTGAAAAAGAAATGGATTTTTTTTTGTAGATAACACGTATAGGTAATGACTTAAGTAGATTAATTTATACACGTATACGTGCATGAACAATGGTTGTATCGTTTTGGGTATTCCTATGTATCCTTTGTATTATAAATCAAAATGTATTTTCTATTTACAAAAGTGTATAAATACCTATCTAATGTTTTTGTTTTTCTGACCCCCATAGTGCACTAACCAGTTAGTATTTAGGAGTTTTTTTCCCATGGAAAGCGCGTTTGGCCTTTCCCAATGTACAGTCAACAGCACGTCACGATATACACTTGCAGTTCGATAATAGCGCTTATGCCCCCGACATAAGAGCGGTACAAAGTCCAAAGTGTTACGTCTGACGTGCTTTTGACTGTACCAAACTTCATTAAAAATCGTACCAAAGGTTGAAAGCTTAACAGACAGATTATAATCATAATCGTTTAATTGCGTAATGTGGAGTAGGTAACTTAGGCATTTATAATTTTAGTAATAGATTTAGGTATGTGTTATTATTATTTAAGATGTTACAAGTATAATAACAAAGCGAAAGTACCTATAAAAGTTTACATCATAAGAAAGTTAGCATGTACAAGGTGAGTTGGCTTTAACTTTGCTTCTTTGAAGATGTTCAAGTAATGAAGAGGCCGTTGGCAGACAACCGGGAGTCGTTTGGCGTCATTAGCCCCACTGAGCGAGAGAGTGGGTCCACTGGGACAGTCACATACGGAAGGATAGTGTCTTTGTTTGCGGCTTCATACTTACCGGGTCAAAAGACTTTGCGTAAATGTTTCCATGCGTTAAGGGCAAAATCAAAGTCAAAGGAGACTTTGATTTTAACCTTATCGCGTACCTATCGAACCTTAATTATTAATTGCCAATAATTAATTAATCGTACTTTTACAACTTACGTCTTTACAACTGCATATACTTACAAATAAAATTAGCACTGTGATTCTGACAATCTAATAAAAACACTATTCAACTTAACCTTTAATCCGGAGATTTTGAAATTATTGAAATTAAATTACATAAATTGGTTTAGCAATAAAATTGGGCCGTAAACACCTAAAATATCGCTAAACGCGCCATAACAGCTGGTGTTAGTGCAGCGAATGCAGTTGCTCGTAAACGCGGTTTATACGCGGTATAAATCGCTAGGCCTTTTCTCGTTCTGCCAGATAGGTACACTCGGATACAAAGGAATAAACGCATAGTTCAAGGTGCGTAGTTTAATTTAACACTCCATTAGTCGCGCGTTCTACAATGGTAGAACGCGTGTGCATTTCGAGGAATTTTGTCGCAAATTGAAGGTCTCTCATGCAGACAGTCTAAGTATTCCTCTATTACTAGATAAAAGTCATAGTAAGTGTCCTTACGATGTCCTACCAAGCTGCATGTCAGAGAAATTTGGCGTCAAATGTGAATTTCTACGATTGTAGAACGCGCGACCACTCGCGTGACTCTTTTTTCGTGCGTTGCTTTCGATGTTTATTTATTGTAAGTATGTTTTGTACCTTTTAATTATGTCATTATGAATGTACTATTTATTGTAAGGTTACAAATAACTAGAGTAATGTTTTTTTTAAGAGTAATGGGTTCACGGAGTAAAGAAAGAAACTTTTAGATGGCTAGAAGAAGAAAACATTGATGACGGTGACATAGTGGAAAGCGACCCTGAAGAATTTGTTACCAGAAGAGGTCTGCTTAGTATAATCTCCACACAACACGGACACAATGGAGGAAGGCAGAAGCAAAGAGTCTGACTTGGAAAATGTTATTTTTGTGGCAGAGCGCGCAACAAGTCCACCAGGAAGCTGTGTTTCACATGTAACAAGTGGATTTTTTCTGATCATCAAGTTCATCCTGGTCCTGACTGCGCTTAAAATGAAGAAATGGAGGTGGAAGACATGAGTAAATAACAAAGACGAGACTTATAATATTAAAAGCTAAAATATCGCGGATTTTTTTGTTATTTTCGATAAGTCTGATTTTGATCTTATAATATGGTTAAATTTATCATGTTTCATTTGTTTTAGTTTTACTATAAAGTGTAACTTAATAGTACATAAAAATAATTTTCAATTTATAAAGCTTTCATTTAAAAACCCTTACATTAAAACTGTTCTACATATGTAGAGCGCGCGACTACTCACGTCCTAAATTGAGGCGCGCCTACTGGAGTGTTAATGTATCGAAAGTTAAAGTCTTCTCAATTTTCTACAGTTTTTACGTGAAATACTCACAGACAGTTTATAAGAATAACTTTATGTTATCTGAAGAATAAATAATCAGGAACTTTTCGGTCAGCGGTGGAATTGGCCTTTATAGTATTGAAATCTCTACCTAGCACCTAATATAGGTGTGCCAGTACACTTAAAATTAAAGTGTCATAGAGCAAAACGAAGAATAGTACCTATTATAATTATTGTATTAAATGCAAACTCACGTAGACACTTCTCTGTTTAAGCTTACAGGAACTCTTTTCTGCATAAGCTTAAAAAATAAGTACCATAAACGCACAATTAATATGCGCTTCAGTGTACTTACAGCAGATGGGCCAGTACGCTTGAACTCTGACCCAAATAATACCTACTTAAGGTTACCGACACCATAGTACAGGGACACAGTTCTGTGCCGTAGCGCCTCCTACCGACAGTTAAGGAGAAACCAACCACTGAGCTTCCATGTGATGTTTTTTCTTGGTCAGTTTTTTTCTGACTCGGTACAATGACTTCGGTTACCCTGAGGGTAACTAAAATGTTCTGCTGGTTTAGTAAGTAGTTGAATACCCACGACCAAGGATTTCGGGGGGAAAATTTCTTACGGATTTTCTGACCGTCTGGTTTGAGGTCTGTTCGTCTGGTAAAGTAACTACCCCACCTCTTACACCTACCACCTACCTCTACCTTTAAGAAAGAAAACAGTGTGTAGTCACAGTAGTGTGATAAATAAATAACCGCCTCCATTGAACAGTGGCTAAGCCGTTTGGGTATAAAACACGGAGGTCGTGGGTTCGATTTCCGCTTTGGGTCTTGTTGGTGGTAGGGCTTTTTCAGAATCCGACTGGCTAGCTACCACCCCTCAGGTGAAGTCTGCCGCCATAACAGCTTTAGCTGTGTTCCGGCAGTATTAATGTGGGAACTGGGAGCCAGTACACTTGAAATAAGAGGCACTTCAATATTCAGTTATTTTACCCCATAAAAACATTATTGCTTGAATATTATGTTAGAGTAATTAAATTAAGAATTATATTCTTGTCTAATAATGTTTATGTTAATAGTTTTCGATCAATGGCACGGTTTTGTTTCAATTTGTATGTCGGTTTGTTATGGTGCGTCTTTACATTCATACCCTTGCGGCCATGGTATTAGAAAAAATATAAAGCGTGTAACAAATATAATTGTAATACACGTTTTATAGACAGGATTTTATTAAAGTCAAATCATCATTATATTCTTGGGTGCGAGTTTAATATCGGCAAGTTAGTTCAATGATAAGAGGACACATTTTTATTTAGGAAAGTGGTGACATCACATTGAGCGACGCTTCCTGGTCGTGTCCCTCAATGGAATAGGCCGTAGTAACTGAAGAGTTGGTAGACAGACATGCAGCCCACCTGATGGTAAGCGGCCACCGCGGTGCGATAATATAAATTATATGTATGACCTTTTTTATACTACTTCTAGTATGAAAAAGTCATATGATTTATATATAATATATTTGTTACACAGTTACATCAAATCTCTAATCTAGTTAGAAAACAGCATTATCAGGATGATTATTTTATAATTTGCCTGCAATATAGGTACGTTACTGCAAGTCGATAAAACTAGGGTCATAGAAATCCAATTACTATAAAACTGTATTCTACTATTGCCTTAGTGATAATGGGAGGGTAATGGGAGGTAATGTGAACCTCGGAGTTCTCAGGGGAAATGCGTTAATGTTGGCAAATAAAATGTATGCAGCCATGTTTATTTCAATCATTACAAATTGAATTCCAGTTGATAATATAAACTGCCTCCGTGGTACAGTGGTCAGAGCGTTGGGCTCTAAAATCCGGGTCTTGGGTTCGAATCCCACGGGGAGCATCACTTTGTGCGATTGTTAATAAGTGCTTCTTGGCTGTGGTCTTCTGTAAGATGGAGGTACCTTTTTAGAAGACCGGTTTATTCGGAGGCCCACCCCCCCTTAAACGGCCGGTAACGCATCAGCGATTTCTCTGGTGTTGCAGATGTCCATGGGCGGTGGTGATTGCGGACCATCAGGCGACCCGCTAGCTCGATTACCTACCGCCTCAAACATTAAAAAAAAATCTAGAGCAAAATTCACTATGTTCTATCTCTCTTTATCCTGCAGAGAAACAATTAATTAATAGACTTTCATAGAAAAGTTATGTCAATATGTCTTTTACGTTATACTAGACACAACCTTCCTCTTAAGCGGAACCCATATGAATCAAATGTGCGATCTGCCCGCAGTGAATTAATGTTCTATGTTCTAACCTTTGGTTCCGAACTGCGACCTGACTAGAACCGCTGTTCTTGAAGATTCTAAGGAGATACATTAACTTAATGTACTTTAAATGAAATTAGTGTCTACGCAGAAGTTAACATTACGTTTATCTATTTAACATGTATTTAAATGACGAAAGGATAATTATCCCGCTTAGAATATCAAAATTCTTGGAAATACGTTTGTTGCTCTATCTTTATAAATAAAATGAATTGCTGTTCGTTAGTCTCGCTAAAACTCGAGAACGGCTCAACCGATTTGACTGATTTTAGTCCTGAAATATTCATGGAAGTCCAGGGAAGGATTAAAAGATAATAAAAAATCGGGTTAAAATTAATATGGTTTAAATTAAGTGGTTAGTGATACGAAGTTTACCGGGTCAGCTGGTAGGCTACAGGCCGGTTTAACTACTGTCAAATTAGTTTCTGATAAATTATCTATTAGATATCTTAAATTTCTGTCTAGTTTTTGGCAAAAGAAGACTGTAACTGAGATATATGACAAATAATCTATTAGGAACTTATCACACAGCGGTGAAACAGGCCCCTTAATTTCGTACTACGAGAAAATACAAGCATTAATATGTATAGGCAAACATTTTTTCTTTCAAGGAATATTAGATCTACAAAGTCACTACCCAATCCGCCAAAAAACCAATGCAACTTTAAAATAATCATATAAATTATACAAATAAACTATTATAAATCGTATCCGGGGGTTGAAATGGTATATTTTTGAATGGATGCTGGGATTGCTGGGTCTTCATAACTGGGATTGCGCTAAATGTCGCGGAATGAGAGGCCGACATGCAAATACGGCAGTTAGGCACGTTGATTAAAACGAGGACTGGGGCACAATGCAATCAGTATCAGTGAAGCGTGTTAGATTTGTCTTAGAACCCAGAAGAGAGAGAATGCACTCATTAAACCAGGATGCAGATTCTTTTTTTGATAATTATATTTGTTTACTTGTGTCAATCACGTGAAAATGGCTGGCAAAGGAAGTTGATAAAGATGTTTGATTACACACATTTATACTTTTTGATCTGGATAAAATATTAAAGTAAATTTAAAAAAATAATCTGCTAAAACAATTAACACAATTTTCAAAGTTTGGGTACCTCTGATTCAACATTTTGATAGCGTTGCTATACTGGCACCCATAACACAAGCTAATGCTTAGTTTGGGGCTAGATGGCGCTGTGTGATTCAGTGTCTAGAGATAATATACTGTCATCTTCTATACACGGTGCGATCATAACTGCAAGGGCCGTTCTTAACGCTCCGTTAAGTTCAGTTAACTTATGGCGGCAATTCACCAACCCGTCATAAGGCTTTGAAGTAGTGCCAATTTTTTTACGTCGCCTCGTAAAATTTGAAATACGTGCTCGTATATAGGTAAATTCTTTGTAAATCTACAATTATAGTAAATGTCTCTCTTATTTTTAAGTTGATAGCCTTTTTATTATGTCAGAGACGGCCAACGAGCCAGCGGGTCGCCTGATAGTAAGCAATCACCATCGCCGATGGACATCTGCAACACCAAAGGGGTTCGCTGATGCGTTGCCGGCCTTTTAAGGGGGGTGTGGGCCTCCGAAACTCTTACAAACCAGACGTAACACAATAGTAGTCACTATTATTTCACGCTAGTGTTATGTGAGAGGGTGGTACTTCCCCGGACGAGCCGGCCCTTCGTACTGTAAAACAGCATGGCTCTACCACTACTAAAAACTGACAAATAGCCTGCCTAATAATGCTCCGCGCTCAGTATTAGGTACATCATACTACATTGAGAATCTATAAGTGTTATTCAATAGGACTGCTATACTTTTGACGACCGATTTTGGTGAAATGATATTCGCCAGTATATATATTCCTTTGTCAAACTCTAACTTTTGTCTTTTATAAGCATGAACTGCATTTAGATTTAATAACAAAACATAATTACTTAGTACAATAAATGTTTAAAATAAACAATAATTGATATTGGTGATCAGATCACAAATGCAACGACTGAAGCTCTGGGTACCTACGTCACACAAGTAAAAAAGAGTAATCTAAAAATTGTCGTAAACATTTCTTTGTGACACATATTATGTATACAAAACCTATTAAAAGTCGCAACAACAGGTGTAGCCAACATCCCCTATTTGTATAATAAACACCATACATCTCCTTTGTATCCGCAGACGGTAAGTAATTATGATCACACAACTTTTCTAATTCAGCCGTCAATACAGATTTATTACGCACATGAGAAAAAGCTCTGTTTAACCCGAGCTAGGGCTGTACGCTTATCGATTTTTATTCTCTGTGTCAAAAAGGTACCTAAATGTTTTTATTTTAAAAAACTTCCATTGACATATTTTAGATAATAGTTAAACATATAATATATAATGTGATATTTATCAAAAACAAATATTTTTTTATATTAATGTGTACATACAAACAAATTTTTTACATTGCCAATAATTATGCAAATTAAAGTTTTGTCGAATCATACTGTCAAAGTTGATGTAAATTAAAAGAGTGCAAGAAGCGATCGAAGTCGTTTGGTAAATTCGAAATTTGTAAAATGAATTAAAGAATTTACGACGAATGTGTGATGACGAAAGTTCGGGTGCCAATCAGCCCCAAAACGTTCTTCTGAGCATTGGCCTGTCCTTTAGATTCCTACAGCGAACTCTACTAGTTTATCGATCGGCTGAAATTTAAATGGTTCAGTATAATGATTTCATTTAGTCTGCAGTAATTTCATGAAGATGTGAGGCCCAAGATTAAATTGATATTACTTCCTATAGATACGTAGCCATGTTGGCAGCCCTATTACAAGGGACGGAGCGTCGCAGTTGATAAATAAGTCCAATAAAACAACGGAGTATTGGCTTACGACTCGCTTTATCAGCGGGGTATGAGCTACGCGGTAGAACGACGTCTGCGCTTATAGGTATAGGCGCCCTTAATACGCGATCTTAATAAATGTTTTGTTTCTTTCCACCTTTATAAATTATTTTAGCATTGCAAGTAAAGAAAATAATATAAAAAAAAATAGATAACATAACAAATGTGATGCCCAGCTTCTTATACTCGTACACGTAGAACTTTACATGTTATTTAAAAGAAAAAAAAAACAATTTTAATTTCAAAATCGATACATTTAAGTAACAATTGTAACGATGAAGCAAGGGCTTCCATCATTTAAATCAACTCAATTGTAAGACATTTCGAAGTCGGTGGTAGAGCAGTCTGTAACTTTGATGTTTGACGATTTAAATGTCGATCTTTGAACTCTTTGATCCACTTTGATGCAACAAACGCAAGAAAAATGCTTAAATGCGATAATGATTTTATACCGCGTGTTTTTTTAAAACAACGACTAAAAGGTCACGCAGTATGTATAATATACATCTTTAAAGTTATTTAAATAGATAGCCCCCTACCTGTTATTTAAATGAACAAATTGGATAATGCTAATGCGGGCTAGACGCAAGTTCAGTGAAGACATCAAACTTCGATAATCAAAGCGAATCCCCAACTGTATTCATGGCGAAGGTGTTCGAGAGAAATCTTCATGTATTTTGATGCACAGAGTAACAAGATACAGACAGAGACTTCATACTTTTGCGGATAGGTATTATATTTGATATTTCTATTTTATGAAATGATTTTAAATTTATAGGAAGTTACAACTTGAGCATCGCTTACTTATTCGTATTTTACAGATATTTTATCCTTTCTTAAAATTTTAGAACTATACATTGAAATTAAGTAATAAGACTTCAATATAACATTGGGGATAAAATAAAAAAAAATCGTTCGACAAACGTGAAAATGTATAAAATGGTTTTGGTAAATTACAAAATGGTTTTGGTAAATTACAAATTATACGAGTACTTATCCGCTTTACAACATAATAATATGTAAAATTTTATATCGTTAAAAAAATTCGACAAAATATCTGTATTGCTCTGTAGTTATATAAACCTATTATGTTAGAAATGTTTCTTACTGGTTTTAGATTTTTTAATGTTTTTATATTTAAGTTAAATAAAAAGTTCTCACAATAAACAAAATGATGCCAGTTACAATAAATAAATTCGAATCACAAAGTACAGTCAAAAGCACATCAGACATAACACTTTGGACTTTGTACTGCTCTTATGTCGGGGGCATAAGTGCTATTATCGAACTGCAAGTGTTTACCGTGATGTGCTGTTGACTCTACATCAACATTTTCAAACACCAAAAATCTACCCACTAGATGACCAGAAAAAGGAGAGCTCGAAACGTTACCTCTGTTTCTCTCTACTCTTCGGAGATCACCATAGATCGGTCGCGGATTTAGTTAACATATGTACTCCGAGGGCGGGGGAGGCCGGGCCATAAATAATAATTCCGCAGCCACTCGCGAGATAAATCGACGTATGCTAATACGCTTCCAAATTATTTATCGAGGGTTCAAGTACAAGGGTCCAAGGAGAAAGTGAGTTAGGAAAATCAGCTTATTTATTACAAGACCAGCTTTAACTTGGGGTTTTGACTGCTCTTTTGTATATTTGAATGATGATGATATGACGTATTTAAATTTTTTGATTGGTTTTAAGGACTTTTTCAGAGTCGGACTGATTGACTGCTACCACCTCCACAGTATATGTAAATCTGCCGACATAAAATATGGCTGTGTTTTCGGTACTTTAAAAAAACCGGCCAAGTGCGAGTCGGACTCGCCCATGAAGGGTTCCGTAGCAGCAAATATCATCATAATATAAAAGTTCTTGTAGTTATTTGTAAGTTTGATCGATGTTTTTATATTTAAGTTGATTGAATGAGAGGAAAATTGGGGTTAACGATTTATGACGTATTAAAAAAAAACTAAATACTTGATCTCGTTCAAACCAATTTTCAATGGAAGTTTGCATGGTATTGTACATCATATATTTTTTTTAGTTTTATCGTTCTCTTATTTTAGAAGTTACAGGGGGGTGACCAACATTTTACCACTTTGGAAGTGTCTCTCGCGCAAACTATTCCGTTTAGAAAAAAATTATGTAAGAAACCTTATTATCATTTTTAAAGACCTATCCATAGATACCCCACACGTAAGGGTTTGATAAAAAAAAAATTTGATTTTCAGTTCTAAGTATGGGGAGCCCCCAAAATTTATAAACTAATTACTTGATCTCGTTCAAACCAATTTTCAATGAAAGTTTGCATAATAATGTACATCATATATTTTTTTTAGATTTATCGTTCTCTTATTTTAGAAGTTACAGGGGGGGGACCAACATTTTACCACTTTGGAAGTGTCTCTCGCGCAAACTATTCAGTTTAGAAAAAAATGATGTAAGAAACCTTATTATCATTTTTAAAGACCTATCCATAGATACCCCACACGTAAGGGTTTGAAGAAAAAAAAATTTTTGAGTTTTAGTTCTATGTATGGGGAGCCCCCAAAGTTTATTATTATTTTTCAATTTTGTATGAAAATCTTAATGCGGTTCACAGAATACATCTTCTTACTAATTTTCAACAGTATAGCTCTTATAGTTTCGGTAAAAAGTGGCTGTGACATACGGACGGACAGACAGACAGACAGACATGACGGAACCCTAAAAAAAATATCACTGGTCATTATTCACACAGCGCCATCTAGCCCCAAACTAAGCATTAGCTTGTGCTATGGGTGCTAGACAATGGATAAACATTACTTATATATTATTTTTTGTAAATACATAATTATATGTATATTATACACAGACATGTTCTTGCAGTTCTGAATGGAAAAAGCCGCAGTAGCTGCTAGTCATCAAATGGACCGCGTGCTTGTCAACAGAAACGGCATACAAACTTATTTCCTTCATCTTTGGTCTCCGCAACGATCCATGTATCTGAGCTCTGGTAAGCTCAACGATTCCAACAAAGCCATAATGTGGCGTTTAGGATCACTTAGTATGACTACCATACTTTTGATATTGACAAATATAGTTATATTACCAATTATAAATGAACATTTTGTATGCAAATGAAATAACTACATTATCTAAACGCTACCGTTCTTAGGTGGGAATGAAGGGGCTACATATCGCTAGACAAATCGGTGCGATTAGCAACGACACGTCACGCCACCCACTACAGTCAACTGACAACAGTGAGGCATGTGCTTTAGAATACAACAATAGAATATGTATGTCTTTAATGCATTGTCACATATTCTCAATTAAAGACGACATCAAACATTGTATAAATAAATAACAAAAATAAATAATTGACCCCAATAAACTTTAACACTTGTGTGCATAGCATAGTATCTTAAACAACAAAATTAATTTAAATACAAATTAAAACCCAGCAGACAGCATAAACACAAACGTTTATTATTTAAAAATATTTCCGGGATCTATAGTAGGTACCCTATATCACCCGGGGATAGTGTAGCTTTCCAACAGTAAAAGAATTTCCCAAATCCTTAGAGCCTATTCAATACAAACAAACAAACAAATCTTCCCTCTTTATAATATTAGTGCAGATTTGTCCTGAGTAGGATTCGAGTTCACGACCTCTGGCGCATGAACATTAATGGTCGAAGTCGAAGTAAGAGTTGTGAGATCGAAAAACTTAGATAACAGGCAAGAATAAGTTGCAATTTTTAATATTGCGATTTTTATAATTGTTTTTGCTTTTGAAATTAAACAACTCTAACTACCCTACTCTGAGGTAAAAGTTACACTGTTCAAAGCGCAGTACACTCATTATCTTTGCAATCTCATCTTACTGTTACATTTCCGACTGTGCCTGAACAAAGTTATTAATGGGATCGCCCGCAGCGATCATCGTGTTAATTAAAATCAAACACCTCAAAATTAACACCCCATTGAAATAAGGGGAGCTCGTCACTTTTATTTTAAACCTGATGGTTTTGACTGATTAGCACAGTTGTTTAAATTGCAGCTATTAGCGTTATGCCATTGATATCAATCATTTTAACAAGGCGGTGTTTGTATGAAGGGAGGGGCGTGCTAAATAAATTGTTGGAATGGATTTTTTGACTTATTATGCTTTGATAAGATTGTGAATTGTTGTAAATTATGTACATCAATGTAGCTATAGCTTTCTTATGTTTTTTCATTGTTGGAAGTCTTTTTCTGTATTGGTACATTTATAATCGACTTCAACTATTTAATATCGATATTTCAAAATGGAAAATTTTGTTTTACATCTATGTAATTAACAGAGTAACGTAAAAAATCACAAAACAAAAATACAAAATGAGCATGTGATAATTTAGGAAATATGTTAAACTTTATTTTACGCTTTAGAACAACAAAATTTGCATTTGCGTTGACTAGCAAAAAAATATGTATTATAATTAATAGTGTCTGTAATCTGCATAAATATAGAAAAATGAGTAGCCATGAATCATTAAATTAAGTCGTGTCCTCACATCTAAGAATTATACGAACATCTACTACGTGAACTACATCACACTCACAGTAGCATCACTCAAGATGTCACAAATGTTAGCATTCAAAAAGTATGTCAAAAGACGCCGCCTTCCTCCCCATTAATCAGGGTCTGGGGGCTGAAGACACTTAATCAAAGTATCACAATGCAGCCAACACTCCCATGAATATTTATAAGAGAATTAGGTCCGGACGACGATTCGAGTCGGTGTGTCAACCCCTTAATTGTTATCGGGAGCTTCTTTTACAAGAGTTTTTTGACGCTCTATTTGAAGAGGTTAATGACAAATTGAATGAATGAGATTAGGTTTGTTATTATGTGACGAAGAAAAGTGGTTCTCTGTATTACACCAAAGAAAATAATTATAAAACCTCTACCATATCGTTTTTTTAAAATATGCATAATTATCATGGCCAAGATTTAAAGTGTCTATAATTAGTTACAATTAAAAAAGACAGTAGAGTAAGAAATTTAACTTTGTTATAAAATTAGTTTGTTATTATTGTATTGTTAGCTGAAAAATGAGTCCTAAGGGGCGGAGCCTAACTCGCCTCACTACGTACGTCACATGAGGTGACTAGTAGGGCGAGCCTGGAGGGGCGCGTGGGCAAGCCGGCGGGCAGCAGGACGGCGCGCTTTACTTTTTCGGCGACCATCGGATCAGACGGACGTTCACCCTAGATATTAGCATTTGCATTTCTCATTTTTGTAATTTTTCTATTTTAAAATTAAATGTGTTTGTGTAATTAGTGATCTTTTTTTTTAATTATTTAGTAAATAAATTGCTAAATTCAGAAGTGGGATTCCAACCACGTCTGTGTTGGAATCTGAATTAGAGTTACGAGAGTATATTTTTGATATTTGAAAATTATTTTATAAATTTAATTAGTGGTTACTATGCCTAAAGAATCGTCGAGTAGTAAAACTAAAAAGCGTGGACGTTCGTCTGTTTCTGCTATCGAACAACAACTTCAAACGATAATATCTCGTTTGACGGTGTTGGAAGATGGACCTAGCAACAATACGGCAGAGGCTGGCGCGGGTGGCGACGTGCAGCCGTGTGTTTTGCCGGCGCATTCGTCACGCTTGAGCGCGTCACAGCTGCCGCTTTCACCCGACTCAGCGCATCGACCGGTTGACCTTGTGGCTACGACCTACGGACACGGTGCTTTGGTAGCACCGCCAGGTACAATTTCAGGCAATGCAAGTGTAGCGGAGTCCCTGCCGACGAGCGCGATACCTCCAAATGTCGAGACAACAATTCGTGAGGTAGCGGATAAGCTGGTAACCGCGATAACTGCCATAAATCCGGTAAGATCAAACCAGAATATTTATATTTCAAATTTTGATCCGTGTTTAAACGATTTTACTTTGTGGTGCGATGAAGTCGATCATTTACGAAATATACATAAATGGGACGATCGCGAGTGCTTGGCTAGAATAGGGAATTGCTTAAAAGGTGATGCACGCGTATGGCTTAACGAGTGGAACACTAACGATCGAACTTGGTCAAATTTTAAACGAGAATTTCAATCTTTATGTCCACGCAGGGTAGATATCGCGAACGTTTTATATGATGTTATGCGGACGAATTCTGATCATTACCCTACCTACGCGGAGTATGCTAGGCGTTCCTTGTTGCGATTACGAATAGTAAACGGGTTAAGTGAAGAATTAATTTCTGCAATTATTATCCGAGGTATAACCGAACCTCAGATCCGTGCAGCTGCTACAAATGCGAACCTTCTACCCGCGGATTTAGTTGGATTTTTGTCAATTTATATAAAACCTACTCAGATCACTCCGGTCCGCTCTAAACCGCGTATAGTAGTACCATCTCATAACTCTTATAATAATTCACGAAAAAGAGAATACTCGCATACACAATCTAAATGTTTTAAATGTGGTGGCTCTGGACATAAACAGTACGAGTGTCCTAAACGTGTTAAAACTAATATTCAAACTAATACGGATCAACCGTCGTCTTCGGGAATCTCTCGCAATCAGCCCAAATTTGATCCTTGCAGTTTTTGTAAAAAAATAGGGCACGAAGTAAAAGATTGTTTTGCAAAACAACGCGCTGAATCACGGGGTAAATCAAACGTGAATTTTTGTCGTGAGACGACTGATGAGTATATACGGAACGATATAGCAGCCGCGGTTATTCAGGGCATACCCGTAGATATACTTATAGATAGTGGTTCGCAGTTATCTCTTATTGCTGAATCGGTTGTAAAACATTTTCAATGCACTCAAAAACCATCTTTTTGTATATTACGTGGCATCGGGAATAAGGAAACCGAGTCCAGCTTTTCTACCACTTTGACGGTTGAGTTCCCAGATATCTCTCTTGAAGTTGATTTTCACGTTGTTCCCGACCGATATCTTACCACGCCGGTTATACTAGGTACAGATGTACTTAATAGAGAGGGTGTTATTTACATACGTACGCGAGGTAAACAGCACATTACGCGCTCAAAGTCAGTTCTTACTGTGCGGGACAATTTACATGAGCAAATTAATACGATGGCCAAGGGAGAAGACAAGCAACGTTTACTAACAATTATAAACGAATTTTCCGAGTATCTTGTATCAGGTATGGCAACAACAACAGTCAAAACTGGTTCAATGCATATAAAATTAAATAATGAAACCCCTATTGTGTATAGACCGTATAAAATGTCGTATCATGAAAAGTTGCGAGTTAGGGACATTATAAAAGACTTGTTAGATAAAGGGATAATTAGGGAGTCTGAGTCTGAATTTTCGAGCCCAATTCTTTTAGTAAAGAAGAAAGACGGAAGCGACAGAATGTGTGTTGACTTTCGGGCGTTAAATGCAAATACTATAAAGGATCGCTACCCTTTGCCACTTATTGAAGATCACATTGATCGCTTAGGGAAAGCCAAGTTCTTCACCAGCCTTGACATGGCTACTGGTTTCCACCAGATCCAAATGGATAGTGCCTCTATTCGCTACACAGGCTTTGTAACCCCAGAAGGCCATTATGAGTATCTTAAAATGCCGTACGGACTTGCCAATGCGCCGGTCGTTTACCAGCGCATCATATCTGATACACTACGTCCCTTTATCGAGTCTGGCAAAGCCCTGGTCTTCATAGATGACATCTTGATCCCCAGTCAGACTATAGATGAAGGTCTCGAAACGCTCCGTGATGTTTTACGTACTTTGACCAATGCAGGATTTTCAATTAACTTGAAAAAGTGCTCATTCCTTGCTGAGGAAATAGATTACTTAGGACGTACGATTAGTCATGGTCAGGTTAAGCCGAGCAAATACAAAATAGAAGCATTAGTCAAAGCCCGCACACCGAGCAATGTTAAAGAGGTGAGACAGTTTCTTGGACTTGCAGGGTACTTTCGACGGTATATCCCTAACTACTCTCTGAGGACAGCATGCATTGCTAACTTGCTTCGTAAAGGTGTCCAATTTCAGTGGACTGATCAGCAGGAGCAGGTTCGTAAAGATATTATTCATCGCTTAACCAATGAACCAGTTTTGGCCATTTATGACCCGTTGTTACCCACTGAAGTGCACACCGATGCGTCTTCACGGGGTTATGGGGCTGTCCTACTCCAAACTGACGCTGAAGGCCGTAAGCGACCTGTTGCGTACTTTAGTAAAGTCACTCAAGGAGCAGAGCCACGTTACCACTCGTATGAGTTGGAAACGTTGGCTGTACTCAAGGCACTGCAACATTTCAGACACTATTTAATTGGCAATAAGTTTAAAGTTGTAACAGATTGCAATGCCTTGAAGCTCACTCAGCGTAAAAAAGATTTACTACCGAGAATAGCTCGGTGGTGGATGTATTTACAAGATTATGATTTTGATTTGGAGTATCGTAAGGGGACTGCGCTATCTCATGCTGACTATTTAAGTCGAAATGCTATTAATATGTGTCAGATACCAAAGCCATATAACTGGGCACAGATGGCGCAGGCCGCTGACGAAGAAACTCGGTCGCTATTGCAAAAGCTTAATGACGGTGAGCTTGATGCAGAACGGTATGTTAAACATAATGATGTGTTGTATTACAAACTTAAAGTTAAAGGAGAACAGTCCCGTTTACTGTGCTACGTTCCCAAAGGCCACCGTTTAAGTTTATTGCGAATTTTTCATGATGAACACCAACATATTGGTGCAGAGAAAACCTCTGATTTAATTCTTCGGCATTTTTGGTTTCCCGGGTTAAGAAAATTTGTACAAAAGTATATACGCCACTGTATTGTTTGTTTAACTCATAAAAAGGCACCTCGACAGCCTTTGCAACCTATTCGGTCCTGGGATAAGCCCGGTACTCCATTTGATACTGTGCACACAGATGTTTTAGGGCCACTGCCCGACTCAAATGGTTATAAATTTGTTATTTTGTTAGTAGATGCTTTTACTAAGTATTGTTTGTTGTATCCGATTAAAAGACAAGATGCTAAAGAATTAAAATGTATTTTCGAAAATGCTATATCCCTTTTTGGCGTTCCGCGTCTTATTGTAGCCGATAGGGGACGAATGTATGAAAGCTCTTTGTTTACAAAATGGATTGATAGTATTGGATGTAAATTACATTTTATTACTGCAGAAATGCACCAAAGTAATGGACAGGTTGAGCGGTACTGTCGAACAGTAATGAACATGATTCGCGTAGAGACTAATTATCGTCAAGAAAGTTGGTCAAAAATTATTTGGAAATTACAACTCAACCTGAACATTACTATGCAAAAATCTATTAAATGTTCACCTTTGAATTTGTTAATTGGCAGCGATGGTGTAACGCCCGTCATACGATCCGTGGTTCGTGATATTGCGATGGAAGCAGCCAGCCCGAACCGAGAGTCTTTGCGTGAACTGGCTCGGCAGCGTGCGTCTGAGCTGCTAGAGGAGAACCGCGCTGGTCAAGATGCCCGTGTGAACGAGAGACGCAGGGCACCTCGAACTTTCCAATTGAACGACCTGGTTTTTGTACGCAAGGAAAGCCAGTCCACGGGAAAGTTAGACTCCGGTATGCGTGGTCCCTACACTGTGACTAACATTCTGCCACATGGTAGATATGAGCTTCGGTTAGTTACGGGATCGTATGGGAAAACCACACAAGCTGCTGCTGAATACATGATTTTATGGCGTGGAGAGTGGACCCCTGATGTCTGCACGGCATTCTTCGATTGTAAGTAATGGAGCTTTATTAATCAGACATAGTACGCATCCCGAGGGCTCTGCGGAGGTTTTGGTTAATAATGTTAAGCTCCAAGGTGGTAAGTTACGCGCAATGTTTTGGGGCATCCTGAGGGCTCTGCCTGTGGTACATCCTGAGGGCTCTGTACTTGCGCTGTTTTGGAAACCTGCGGGTTCCGTCTGTCGTACATCCTGCGGGCCCTGTACGTGAATGTGTGTTATTTTGGCATCCTGCGGGCCCTGCCTATTGTACATCCTGCGGGCCCTGTACGTGAATGTGTGTTATTTTGGCATCCTGCGGGCCCTGCCTATTGTACATCCTGCGGGCCCTGTACGTGAATGTGTGTTATTTTGGCATCCTGCGGGCCCTGCCTATTGTACATCCTGCGGGCCCTGTACGTGTGTTATTTTGGCATCCTGCGGGCCCTGCCTATTGTACATCCTGCGGGCCCTGTACAGTGCCTAGCATCCCGAGGGCTCTGCTGGCAACGGGATTATTTTTATGTTTAACATCCCGGGCACCGTTTAACATAAAAATAAATACCGATTAAAAATTATTTTTAACCTTGATTGTGTACTAATGCAAACAATATAACTTGTAGGTAATGACGATGATATGGAAGACAACACCTCAGATATCGAGACCAATGTGGAGAGAGGTCTACAAGAAGTACCAGTGGAGGTCCACGCTCAACCATCGCAATCACGCCGAACGGATACCCAATTAATGCCAACCTCTGAAGACTCCGCGGTCGAGGACGAGCCGCCTTCAGGAACGGCCGTGTTAGCTGAAAAATGAGTCCTAAGGGGCGGAGCCTAACTCGCCTCACTACGTACGTCACATGAGGTGACTAGTAGGGCGAGCCTGGAGGGGCGCGTGGGCAAGCCGGCGGGCAGCAGGACGGCGCGCTTTACTTTTTCGGCGACCATCGGATCAGACGGACGTTCACCCTAGATATTAGCATTTGCATTTCTCATTTTTGTAATTTTTCTATTTTAAAATTAAATGTGTTTGTGTAATTAGTGATCTTTTTTTTTAATTATTTAGTAAATAAATTGCTAAATGTATGTTAATTTTGTTACAGATCTCGTCTCTTGTTTTTTTGTTAAACAGCCATACAATAATTTCCCGCTCTCTTTACATCCGATAACATTGTCCGTCAACCCTTTTTAAAAACAAATTAAAAAACAAGCTCCAACCACAGATTACACAAAACACAGCCACTAAAGTCAAACACAAACAATAGAAATATGGATTAGTGTACCAAGTGACCAATCCGGGCTTAAAGCGACACTGGTCATCCCGCCGGGATCCACGCTTAATCCCGGACTAATAGCCCGGGGACACTTCATTTCCCGGGTTCAATATTTCAATAGAAAAACAACCTTATGCGTATACGCCATCCAAAATAAATTGACACTTGAAACCTTTACAAGACACTCAGTTTGTGCGGTTCTATTTCATCTGGTTACTTAGCAGAGTATTGAGTTGATTTTTGGCTGCGTTTCTGAGGGTTATTGGGTGCAATTTTTTAGGGTGCAGAGGAAGTGTTCCGTTGAAATGTAAAAGCATTTCGTTGTAAGATTATGATATTAGAGGATGTATTGCTATAAGTCAGGACTGCGTCAGGTTTTATAGTTTCTGTTATTTCCGTAAAATTTTATTTTACGTATTTTTCTATTTTTTTTTTGGACCCTTGGTCTAATGTTGTTACATGTTGTGCCGTGTCACCGAATTGATAGCTCATGATCAAGGGAAATAACAATAGGGAGGCTAATCAAGTGTACCTATAATAAGGCTACTTCAGGGTTCTCTAGTTGGTACCAGCACAATGCATGATTGCGTTTTGTAAATTCAAGAATATAATTAATTTATTAGATAAGAACTTAGAACAGTTTAATTCTCTCCGAGATAACTGTCAGTCAGCAAAATAGGCTTTCAATTATGTTACCTACGTGTCTTCAAACTGAAATTTTCATGAAACAAACAAAAGACAGTTAATGTAACCTACTTGAGTAAAAAGTTTATATTTCATTTAAACCATGCCACATAAATGTTCGGGTCATTGACTTCCCGCAACTATATTAGGGACCTCATACTAAAATATCTATCCAGAAACTCATTTGGCCGGCCCGCCGTATCTAGCCAGGTAATTTTTCATGGAAAACTGCCATAAAGTAAGGAAAACTTCATGTAACTAGTACCCTGGTCACGTGCCCTTAAGTGCGAAAGAGACGGAAGAATCAGACGGAAGGTTGGCACGAGTGCAAGCGAGAGGGAAGATATGATGCATAGGCAATATTTCTCTAAGGCTAAGATGAATAAGGCTCAATGTTATTATCTGTATTGGTGATTTTACCTCGTATGAAAAATGGTAGCGGTGAAAAATATTAAAATTTCTCTGTTTTATGTAGAAAGAAAAATGGGAACAGGTTGGTAACGTATTAGGTGTAATCTGTACGATAAACGATAATGTTAAAAATGTGTAATAAACATTCGTTGGTTTCTAGTACTAGTATATTATTATAATTTATAACCGGCTACGTACATTATGTCTATGAATTATAATAAATATATTTTGGTCAAGAAAATTAAGTATAATATCCCCATGTATGGCAAAGTCTATCCCAGTTTTTTTTATATGTTTGGGTGTAAGTTTGATTAATTTGAAAATGATCAGTATTGAATTAGTTCGCATCGTAAGACGCATTGTTGTGGCCTGTAGGGGTATCAATTTGTAGAAATGATTGCAAAACATAAATATTGCTGATACCTATATAACTTTTGTTAAGAGACTCAAACCGACGACCCTCGCGCAAACATTAAAAAATTCCACAATTTCAACGCCTCCCCAAAAAATGGCTGGCTTTCAAAATCAAAATACCAATGGAAAGGTTGAAAAACTTCCCGCCGACCACATTTGCATACGAAAGACGCCTTTTGTGTCGGTCTATTGTCGCCCGCTTTCGTTTCCATACCGTCTGATGGCGGGACCGTGTCCAATGCCGGACGGTTTTGTTTTAGACAGTCATACTTATTGTGACAACGCTACTAATCCGTCTAGGGTTAGTGCAGATGTGAGTACGCAAGCACTGGTGTGCACAGAGCACCATACTCCTTACGGCGACCTTCTTAGTTGATCGGCAAACATCAAGAAGGTACCGATTTGCCACATTGTCTTGATATCAGTCAGAACTAGTATAGCAACCTGCATCGGGTTAGATAAATGTTTGTCGCCGTTCCGGACAATACTCGGTCCTCGAGAACAGTGGATTCAGCTTAAAGAATGATCTTCGCTACTTTTAATGATCATTTAGATCTCCGAAAACCTTATTCTGAATGTCGAAACTCCACTCTGACCCAACTAGTTTTTCGTTTTAGACAGTTTTACTTATATTGTAACGACACTATGATAACGGTTCCTAACGGATTTCTTATTTCATCAAATTAAATTGGTTAAAACACGTGTGCACTCCTCATTTCATTTCTCAAGCCCGATGTTCTCATCGTGATGTTATCACAAATGGCTCTCTAGTCATCTGATCAGATAGGGCATCTGACAAAAGAGCAGGAAAAATGTGTAATTTTCTGTCATCAACCCATTAATTATAAAGACTGTACAGAATATTTCAATAACTTTTGCAATGTTGCATAGAACACCTGTGGCGCTACCAACCTCTACAAAAATGTCAGAGACAAATACTTGTCTCTACAACATATTAATATATTTTGAAGTCATTAAATAAAAATATTGTTTTTTCGTATTATACTGTTATTATTACAAGTGTAGTACCTACATTAGACTACAGCTGTTCATAAGTAATTTATTTTCTAGGTCCCGTCACTGTTTGACCCCCCCGCCTAAGAACTTTTAATTTCAGGGCAAAAACGCAAAAGTCCGTGGGAAATGTGGAATAATATGGACATTACCTATAATAGAAGTTGTGATATTATTGTAGCACATACTTAGAAGCGTACTATCAGCCAATTAAAAAAACACCATTCAAAGCGAAAAAATATTATTACAACACTGGGTTTAAGTAGGCTTGAAAATATGGCAAAAGAGATACTTTATTGGCAACGCAGAAGCGTTTATGAAAGTGTTTAGACTATGAACGAAACTTTAGTGTCAGCTAACGGCCGGTTCACACATGTCTCCGTTTTACTGTTCCGTTTTATCGTGTACGTTTTTTTTTCGTCGATGGCGTATGTAGTTATATGAGCGACTTCACACATGGCACAGTATTCTGTATACAGTAATACATACGCCATCGACGAAATAGTCCAGTCAACGAAACCTTAACTTTGCCATTTTAGAGGAAAAGCTGAAACCGGTGCCAAAATTTTCGTTACTGACTCTGTACTAACATACAAAAAATGCAGGGTCAGGGTCACCGGGGTCATACGAAAAAAAAAATGGAAAAGGGTAAAAAAATGTATTTTTCCTAAAAATCTCGAAAACTAACAGAATTAAACCGACTTCAAAAAAAAAGAAACAAAGAAACTACCTAAAAAACTGAAAAGCAAAAAATAATTTTAATAAGACATTCATCAAATGCGCTTATTGTCTAAGCCTATTAATTAAATTGTATTTTACGTGCTAGGTAGGTACCTACTAATCTGTTTGAAGTCGGTGCCAAGCCAAATAGTAGGTACCCAGATTACGTACCTACGTCCGCGGATTAATAAGTAACCCTTTATAATACATTATTATCATATATCATTTTTGATTACCTTTGGCTTGGCACCGACTTCAAACAGATTAGTAGGTACCTACCTAGCACGTAAAATACAATTTAATTAATAGGCTTAGACAATAAGCGCATTTGATGAATGTCTTATTAAAATTTTTTTTTGCTTTTCAGTTTTTTAGGTAGTTTCTTTGTTTCTTTTTTTTTGAAGTCGGTTTAATTTTTTTTAAAAAAAGTTTGTTTATTTTTCTATTTTTAGTGTGAATAACACGTAGGTAGTGAGTAAAACTCTTTCATAATAATGATAGCGAAAATACGAGTAGAATTGTATTATTTGATAATAATATTAGGTATTCATTAAGTGTTCAGCACCATGGGTAGGAGGAGAATGCGTTTATGCACCATAACCGGCGCAGGCTAGCTAGACCCGCGGCCGTGTGTGGGACTCGAGACCGAAGCGTCCGCTACCCACTACACTCCCCCGGTTTCTCCTTCACACCCGATTAGGACGAGCCGGTGCTAACCTTATTGGCTAGTGACCAGCCCATCCCCGGGTAATCATCAGCTTAGCTGCAAAAGTACATGAAATACAACTAACGTTCCACATATTCCTACAACACTGAAAGAATTATCCCCTAACTCCTAACCGTTAAGGAGTTGTACTTTTCATCATCACCTTAGCTGCAAAAGTACATAAAATACAACTAACGGTCCACATATTCCTACAATACTGAAAGGATTATCCCCTAACTCCTAACCGTTAAGGAGTTGTACCTTCCATCATCAGCTCATCAACATAAAATGATGTCTATCGGACGCAAAAACTTGAATGGCTTCAGAAAAAACAAGTAACGCGTAGGCGCAGCCTATAAAATTTGAGGTTTTCCCTTGATTTTTCCGGGATCCCATCATCAGATCCTGACATGGTGACAATGGGACCACCTCTGAACTATGCACTTTCAAATAAAAAAAGAATTATTTAAATCGGTCCACAATTGACGGAGAAATCGACGGACATACATAAAAAAAAAAAAAAAAAAAAAAAAAAAAAAAATACATACAGTCGAACATATAACCTCCTCCTTTTTTGAAGTCGGTTAAAAATGAGAAAAAGTTTCAGACAAAAGTCGTAGAAAATTACTTTGTCTACAAAAAATGTTCTTATCAATTTGCGCGTATCGCACACCGTTTCCTAGGAAATCGCGCACAAAGTGCGAAAATTCGCACAAACAATGTTTTTCGTTTAAATATAATTTTTACAAATTTTTCAATTAAAAATTATTTTTATGCATTCTACGATATCCCCAAAGAGATTTCCGTCTTATTTTTATTAATTTGGTTCTACATCAATATGTGCACTTTGTACTCGATATTCTAGCATACGGTGCGCGATACGCGAAATTGATAAAAATTTTTTTTGTAGACAAAGTAATTCTCTACAACTTTTGTCTAAATCTTTTTCTCATATCTCTTTTAGTTATCGAGATTTTTGGGAAAAAGTCATTTTTTCACCCTTTTACATTTTTTTTCGTATGACCCCGGTGACTCACGACCCTGCATTTTTTGTATGTTATTACGGGGTCATTAAGAAAAATTTTGGCACCGGTTTCAGCTTTTCCTCTAAAATGGCAAAGTTAAGGCTTCGTTGACTGGACTAAAAACAACGTGTACGATAAAACGGTGGGTTATATAATAAACTGGATTTCATTTAATAAGAGACAGTTTCCCAACGACAATACTATGTGAAAATGATATCGGAGGTGATAGTATTTTAATTTGTTTTGAAACTACAAGGGAACTTTGTCGTGTAATGTAAAAACTGGAAACAGAACTCTGTTAGGGATTTGCTAGCTGATTAGTATCGCGTAAAATGTAACCATTATGAACAATTTGTTTAATATTGACCCAACTGGCCATCTAGTTCGGGAAAGGAAATAAAATGTTGAACAATTTTTTTTTAGCAGTGCAAAGTCGTATCCACCCTAAGTCCTCCCTTAACATAATTAAAACGGATGCGTATTGGACGCATTAATTTATACGTTTTTTCTCTCGCACTTTTAATTTGTCCGCCGAGTGATCTGCATAAATTCCTTTGTTTCTCGAAACGTTTAAAATGCCCAATTAGTGGGGCGGCAGTAATTTATTTGCTCTTAATAAGAAAATTCACGCCAAGCCACTCGAGGTGAAAATGGGATTTCCTTGAGCAACTGTGGAGCAATGGGGTGTTATTCTTAGTTCCTTCTTTTTCTTTTTTTATATTTTTAAATCAGGTATTTGCATAATCGTACACCCTAATTGTGTTTTGTAGAATTTCTTTTAGACATGCCGGCAGCCCGCTTGATTATAAGTAAACTACAGCTTATTCCAATAAGGATTTTTTTATTATAAAGCGTCTTTCAATGTATTGTCATACTGTAAGCTACGTTGAGCTTCAGCTTTTTCCTTAAAGAAGTTTCATTAACTCGTATCTGTTCTCAACCCAGTCAACTGAAAATAAATGCAGAACGTAGACATTGAAACATGAAATAATTTTTTTTAAGTCAAGCCTTTTCATCTGAGTTTCAATGTGAATTATTATTCTCAATTGCAAAAAAAGCAATAAAAGGATTCCTAATTAATTCATAAATATAAACAAAGCCAGACTTAGTCTTAATACTGCCCGAAGTATAAATAAATCCGCATAGCCTTAGAGCTATCGTTCCACAGATTCAAACTTATTTCATCCTACGATTGAATCATAAATTTTAATAAACCTTACAGAGGATAATTAGGTCCTATATAGGGCCGCTATCTAGCCTTAATCTAATTATACTTTCGCATCGTACATCCTTTCCACTTTATGAGAAGCTAAATCGAAAAATGTAATCGATATATCGTTTAATACAATAGTATCGAGTAATTACGCGATGCCTAGTAAGGGACAACAATCGAGAGATCGGATCGCGTATCGATGCGATGCCTTATTCGATGCTACTGGTTTATTGTTTTAATCAAACGGATTTGCATACGGCTGTTATAAGTTTCTGTGGAAGAGTTATGGTTGCATCGAACAAATATTGAAACCTACACTCGTGGAGTCTTTTTATGTTTTACATTTGATTCCATGTAAATGAATGCGATTGGAAATAATACGTACATCTACATTTACAGTGCGTAAACTAATGACTTAGCTATAATGGATTCTGATAAGTGCGATTTTTTGATTCCACTCATAATGATGTTATAATATTATTATGTAAATATTATAATAGATGTTTTTTTCTAAGCCTGGTACAATGAAAATATACTTTTTGAATTGCGATAACAGCTCTTGAGTTGAAGTCCATAATTTTAAGCAAGCTAGCTCCATAATTCTTTATCATTGGATAACTGTTTTCTTGAGAAATCGCATTTCCATCAATTATTTAATTTATCATGTCTACTAAAATCAATAATAGATATTAAATAATTACCCAATGCATCGGGTAGTCGATAGAAATCCAAGGATTGACGAAACACTAAATTTTTCCACGGGACATAACGAAAGTTTAATACATAACTGTAATCAAAGTATACTTTTATTTACAGTACTTAGTAGGTACATAGGTACTTTTTGATTGCCTCCACGGAACAGCGGCTATAAAATCCGGAGGTCGTGGGTTTTATTCCCGCCTTAGGTCCGACTGGCTAGCTATCACCTCAGATGAAATCTGCCGCTATAACTGATATAACATGAACACATACTCCACTTTAATAAATACTCTAGAAATAGTTTAAATACTTTCTGAGACTTTCCATTACAGCATTAGTGTTGGAAATGCGGCCACACACCGAGTGATCTAATTTGTCCGAGCTTAGAAAGAACCTCTTTCATTATACCCATAGTCAGTGTCTTAAGCTCGCTGACACGACCGGAATACTAAAAGGATGTTTGTTTTGGACGGTTTTTATATCTGCTTATTGCTAGACGACTTGTTATTCAAATAGGCTTGGAGTTAAAATTAAATAGGTTGTGCGTTTCCTAATTACTTATTTTTCTGAAGGATTCGATTATTTTACCAAAGGTCCATCAGTTCTTATCCATAACTGTAAGATGTTTATGTTCTGCACCTGATTCGTAATTTTAATAAATATGTAGATAATTATCGAAAAACATCACATACATTAATTTGATACCAAAAGAGTGTAAGGCTCTTGCATTATCTGGAAATGCAAAAACAACGGAGGTACCACAAATATTTAATTACATTCAAATAGGACACAGAACAGACAACAATGTTTATCACATAAATGTTTGTCTTATGTGGGATTCGAACCTACGTCCCCTGCCAATACTGCCAGTGTCCATACGGACAGGGTGACCAGTACTACATGCGCCATGCATGGGGCCAGTCAATAATGGCCGTGGCTACCACTTTACTATTGTCTTTTCTATACACAAAACATCTTGTAATCTTGGAAATGTACAAACAAACTATCGATAAACAGTTTATGTACTTTAAAGTTGTTAAACTGTATCAGTGCAGAATGGAGTTTATATTATAGCTCTATAGAAATACTAATGTGACAGCCAGTAGTAGGTACACTTGAAATAAAAGGGCTCGAAGATCAGATGAGTCTACAGTGTGCACATCTAACAACGCCTTGCACATTGAGCGACGATACCTGGTGAAGAGTCCCTAGATGGAATAGGCCACAGGGGCCGCTCACAGGGGCTGCTTGCTTGTCTGCGAATTGATCTGGCACAAGAAAAACTGTTCCGGTGGCGGTGTCGCTACTGTCTATTTAAAACTGTCATTAAATATCGTTTTTGCACTGCATTTCACGTAGTTCCAATTTTGGCCACCGGAACAGATAAGTTTGTAGAAAACACGTGTCCGGACTTCAAATTTTATATGGATTTTCGATCAGGTCACGTGACACATAAATCCTGACGCGAGTTTAACATTTTTTCCCCATACAAAAAAAGTGCACAACGCCGCTAAAGAAGTTTTCACTTCAAAAATATTTTAGTGCAAAACATACATTTGTTTTGGAAGTAAGTCGCCTATATGAGAATTAAAACTCTGAAGGTGTACTACGAAATATTTGACTATTTTGACCCAAAGACCTCAAACATGTAAAGCTAACACTTCAAGCCATTCAGTTACAACTCAAATAGAATGCGTAGTTATAAAGGGAAGTAATTATTTATCTTACTTTCCATCCTGCATAATAAATAAGAAACAACAAACAACAAGACGTCTTAGAAATAAGATACTTAACAAGTTTCACTACCCATTATCGTTTACAACTCCTCTATTTACCGCCATAGATACAACCTTCGTCTTAGGAAAGCGAAGACTCAATAGTTTCAATACAGACACATCGAGCAAATATCCACTAGACATGTAATGACACATAATTGTATAAGACGGTAGTGGTTCCGTTCGTGGTAGTGGTTCCTATTAACCTTGCCATGGGAAAAAAATTGCCATGGAAAAAGTTTAAAATTTTCGTTCAGACTTGTATCAAACTCTCTGTGCAGTATCCTACTTCCTACTAATATCCTACTTATTATAAATGCGAAAGTCTGGATGTTTGGATGTTTAGATGTTTGGATGTTTGTTACTCAATCACGCCTAAACGGCTGAACGGATTTAGATGAAATTTGGCACACGTATAGTTTATAACCCGGAATAGGACATAGGCTATAAAATTCCTACGGGAAACGTCTTATTCCCGCGGGAATATCAATTTTGAAACTACTGAACCGATTGAAATAATTCTTTCACTGTTGGAAAGCTACACTATCCCCGGTGAATGTAGGGTACTTTTGATCCCGGAAATGTGGGGGGAAGGGGGGATATTTGAAAAAAGAGATTACGCGCGGGTGAAACCGCGGACGGAAGGCTAGTTTATAATAATAATCAGTATTCACATAGCGCCATTTAACTAGAGTAAAGGCTAATGATAGTCAACTATAGATATACCATTTCTCCCTCAATAAAAAAAATAGGAAACCAGACCAAAACAAACACCCATGTTCATGCACACAAATGTTACTACTAAGCCAGAATTGAGCGCTTTCAAAAATCGCTCGGAAATAGATTTTTCGCACTTACACCCACTGAAGAAGTTGACGAGGCCCTACAAAAACATTGAGAGACGAAAGCATAAAGTTCTGGCAAATGCAGAGGAGAGGCAGGGAATCCAAAATCTTGGTGGACTCTTCGGCTCATGACAAAATATTTTGTACTAATGATAATTACAAATTTAAATAAAACAAGAATAAAAACTGTACAAACTTATAAATAAAATATATGACTATAAGACCAAAATAGGTTAGAAGCAGTCTGACGTTACTACTCCAGTAGATTCATCCTCGAAGACTCGACAATTATCCCTATGCCCTATCCGATATCAATAAATAATAACGCACGCCATTCCAACTGAATCCAGCCGTCAAATTACACGCCGCAAGAGTCGTAATTGTGATTGGATATTGTCCTCTTTTTAGCGGCCATGTTTAGGTTTTTTCAATGGTTGCCCTCTGTTCGCCGTGAGAACAGAAATTACCATTTTTAGAGATTGGATTACGCATCTGATACCTGGATTTGAGTGGTGCGGCGTCACTGGGAGCGGATGGCTGCTGGCGGGTTTATTGAAATGATTCTTTTTTTAATTCGTTATTCCTTTAAAATTGCCATTTTACAGCAGACTAACAAAAATAATTCAAAAATAATTTATAACTAACATAAATAGAATCAAAAACGCAATAGGTTTATTTTTTTATATCTAGATACTATTTTATATTACTACATAACATACTCGTAACTTCCTTCCGTGTCCAAACCCGCGCGTTCTTCTATTTTTGTTATCCCATAGAAACGCATCATTCTCGGTATGAAAAGTGTACCTATGTCTGTTCTAAACTTCACCAAAACCGGACCAATGGTTAATGCTTTAAATGGTAAAAGACAGACGAAGTTACTTTCATAATATTAAGTAGGGAAGTTCGGAATATGTATAATTCAGGATTGGAGAGCTTTTTTTAGTAACAGTTGTCAAACTTAAAACACTGATATGTAATTATTTTTTTTGTGTCATTTTAACTGGCAGTCAGGCACGCAGCCCGCTTGGTGGTCAAGCGGCCACTGCGGGCTATATATACTAAGAGATACTTAATTAGATAGCATAACTGAATGTGCTGCCACACTGTAGAGTCCTTTGATCGTTGAGCCTTTGGATTCAAGTGCTCTGGCTCCCGCATTTGAATATTAATTCTAAATAACTTCGCCGTCAGTGAAGCCACGCGCAATGTTATTTAAAATCTCGTATCGCAAAATCGTGCCGGCGGCGGTCTTGAATGCAGATTGAGTTAGGATACACGCTTTGGGCGGTGTCAAGCGCTGCTTCCGATCGGTCGTAACCTCGTGTTGGTTCCTCACTAATTCTGGGAAAACATCTCACTTTGCACTCATGCATTTTTTCGTACATATTGTACAGTCAAAAGCACGTCAGATAACACTTTGGACTTTGTACCACTCTTAAGTCGGGGGCATAAGTGCTATTATTGAAATGCAAGTGTTAACCGTGATGTGCTGTTGACCGTACTAGATTTGTTAGCGGAATCGCCTGCGTGGAATTAAGTATACAAAAGAAGTACCCTTAAAATGACAGGCGAAAAGATAGAGCCCACTGACATATGTTTAGCTGTAAACGTTTTTCGGCTGAAATGGTGATTATTATTCATGAAACTTTTATAGAAATAGTAGTATACCTATTCGAGAACCGTTTATGAATGAAAGTAGTACTAGTTCATATGTAGTTCTAATGTATCTAATAAACTCCTAAAATAAGTGCAAAAGACATCTCTTCTGCTTAACTATAAACTGATTAAAACAATGCCTGTATAATGTAAAGATAATTACGAGTAATTAAGAACTTACCGGCTATTTACTGAAGCTGCGTTCCCAACTCCGTCAACCGAGGGTTTCCTGAAACAAAAGCAAATACATACTATGTAAATAATGTACATAATGTTCTCACGAGAAAGATTAAAGTGAAAGACTAAAGTGGCCCAAAAGAGATCGGATCGATCAATTGCCACAAAAGCTTGCACACAGTTCCTTTGTGTACGTTGTATATTTCACTAACTTCTATTTTGATGATGTGTTAAGGATTGTTTAGATACCCACATGCATGCAAAAATTAAAAGTAAAATAAAAAACTTTGATAGAGTCGATGTAGATGTTGGTTACAGAAATAAGCCGACCGAAATTGACTCCAAAAACAGCAAGGGTACATAATATTCTACACATAAGAATGCGTAAAAATATTTCTACATTTGAGTGCTTTTATCACCAATTTTAAATACTTACATCCAGTAGGGGTCCGCCAGAGCAGAGGTGTGGGGTCCGTACCCTGGGGGCAGGTACGGACTCACGTAGTTCACCATCGGCATCGCGTACATCGTGCTTGGTTTATTTACTCTTTAGTACATATCACTTATATAAAGATAACTGTTTGAATTACGGTGTATCCTATTTTAAAAAAATATGGATAAGAAATATTGAAATTAAAAAGTGTCAATTCGGACACTGTGTCCGAATAAACTGTGTCCGAATCGACAGTTAGTCGAAGAATGAAAGGAATGGTAAAAGAATATACCTAAGCGTCATAAAACGTCTGTCTAACTTTGAATGGGATGAAGGTCGTGGGTTCGATTACTGCCGGTCTTTTTGAGAGTCCGAGTGGTTAGCAACCCACACAGTAGAAATAAGCCACCTATAGTTCTAGCTAAATGTAGGCACTAGTACACTTCAATTTGTCAAGTGACTGTTTGGAGTAGACTGGAGAGGGCACTTGTCAACTAGCTACCAAGCTAGCCAATCTGACTCTACTATCATTCTGCCAATTTTTTTTAGGAAAGCTATTTTTTCTACAATTCAAGCTGCAGGTACCCCTTAATCATACAGCCTACCGTTTCCCGGGTCAGCCAGAAGTACCAACATTGCGGCACAAAGTTGCCGACAAAAGTCACATTCCAAATTTAAAATCTACCGCAACCGTCACTAAATAGGCTAGTTGACAGACGCCGGTCGCGGCGCGTCGAATTGCACAATGGTTCCACTTAGCGGCCCACAGATGTCGTTAGCGCCCGCTGCGAGCGCGCCAACACACGCAGAGATTCGAAATTGGAGTGTTCAGAAAAGTCTTTGCGTTCTATTTAAAAAAAAAACTGTTTGAGAAAATAACTGGCAACTTTCAATTGTGCGGTTTCATTCATTAGGCAAGAACTCTAGGGCAAGAGGGTTTAAACTTACTCGTATAACCATTGATAGTGTATTTAAAAAAGAGGTAGATACGGCACTAGCGCTCGAAAAATGCTCCGCTCATATTGTGTTAATTGACACAAATCATTTTAGACGCATAATGTCAACGGTTGGTGAAGCACATAGATTTAGTATATCTCGACGGATCAAATTCTAATCGCCGTGCGTCAAAGGATGGCATATCTACCTCTTTTTTAAATACACTATCAATGCGTATAACACGTTAGTGTAACAAGCTCTGAAGCCCGAAACAAGCGGCACTTATGACGTTCGCTATCGCTCAATTTGCGATAGCGAAGTTTTTTCAATATCGATTGACCACGTGACTTTTCTAAGGCACCTGTCAAATCAATACAATTTGAAGTTAGCGAATTTCGCTATCGCTGTCAAAATGTTACTTTGTCTAGACCCCCTGGTATGACAGGTTTAAAAGAAATAATTCATGATCATAATATCAGTCAAAGGAAACTGGGTTTATGCAATCGAAATAGTACTACATATTAGTAATATAGTACTCGTATCTTCAGGCCGCAAAAGCCTTGAAGGAACAAGCTCGAACCTCAGTAAACCCAAAGGCTATATAACTTGATATTTTACGCTTCATAAAGTCTTGACCCGACACTTGGTCAACACATTCATATATCATGATTAAATGACTTTGATCGTTTCAAAATGTTTACGAAGTCATTACTGTGTCATTTCTAACGTTTATCGTTTTTAGTCACTTATTGTCAAATACTGAACGAACAATATTTACAATCGGTTCTATTGAAAGAAAGAAACTTCTTCACAGAAACCTTAAAAAATGAATTTGCATGTACTTACTTTTAAGTGTCAGTTTATGATATTGATAGAATAAAATAATTTGATAATTCATTTCAAATTATAATTTGTGTGAACTTTAGAAGAATCTAGAGGTTACACAAATTAGCTTTGATTTGACTTACAATACTCAATTAGTATATTTTCTTGCATCTAAGTTATCTGATAGCCAAATTATGACGAACTTATATGAAAGCGGTAAAACTGGCCCTAAAAAAGAATAATTTTATTCATATTGCCAGGTTAAAGCATCACACCAATATAAAATACAACTTGTCGTGAAAATTGTAAAACAAAATAAAAAAGAAGAGGAAAGAACTCAATCCAAATTCAAAATTCAATCATGTTCCAAAATAGCTAGACAAAAACACATAAACGTCCGAGATCAAGAGTGGCCGGTCGGCGTACGCGCGACTAATCACACAGATCACAAATCGATCTGTCAGCAATCATATCGATTAGCTTTAGGCTCGATTCCGATTGCTCGATGCGGTTTCCGATTGGCGGCGGGATCAAACGTGCCCGCGGCGACATTCGTCATGGAAAACGCTACCGTATCTATGGTATTTTTTTTTCTTTTTTATCAAACCTCTTTTGTGTGATAGCTCTTTTGTGAGAATCGGAGAAATGTTAATGAGATCGATTTGTAATTGGAACGGTTTGTTGGTAAACCGATTAATGGGGTAAGTACCGACAAGCAAAAAATCTAACTTTTTACCCATCAATATTTGTAAAAAAGCTAAATAAAGTAAAATATCAATCTTTTTAAAATGGTTTGAACTTTGATTGTTACTAAATAAAAAAAAATACTTGTAAGTAAGTAGGTACTTAATTCACGAAGAGTTCAATTCGAAAACGTATAGGTACCTATATTTTTAGCAGATTGTTAAAAGTCATATTTTTTCTTATGACTGTGTGTTTCTTAACACAATTATTGACTCCTACCGGATCCTTCTATGTTATGCAAATAATACCTTAGAATATTTTACTTAGTGCCGAACTAATCTATTAAACTCTCATTAGAATATTTAAAACTAAATCAATATGTATTGAGTAGGTATCTGTTATCATTGTTGAAATCATGTCCACGCATTAATGCTTAGCTTAGATATCACATAGCTACCTAAATATTGGAAGATGATTCCACAAAGATTTTTAAAATCTTGCCAAAGTTTTGACCGCAGTGCAAAATGATCCCATATAATTATAATATTTAAACGCTCTGATGTTTTCTTATTTACTCAGGCTGGTATAACAGGTTAACGACGGGTTAACGTCTTAATTTTTTATCACAAACACCATGAATAAGTTATACGTGTTCACCAAATTTTGAGCCATCGTGATACCGATCGGCTCATTTCGACCGTCCAAAACATTGCATCGATATAATCAGTACAAATTCGCAAGAGAAAGAATTTTTCGTACATTCAATTAAACGACATTACTATGCGTAAGTTCTTGAAATTATTTACTCATTCAACACGTTAATACAAATGTCTTCATTACGCAGATTCCGGTTGAGTAAAAACGGTGAGGACTCCCACATCGTGAAATTCGCGGAAAACCTCTTAAAACGTCAAAATTCCAGGATCAAGGGAATAATGCAACGGACAGACGTCACGAAAAATTGGAAACTGAGAAGCAATTGGCCTTTTTAGGGAGTAAAGAAAAACTTTCTTTCAAATTCGCAAATGTTTGGTGAAAACTTTTGCTTAAGATGAAGATTCAAGCAAATAACCTTGATAAATAAATAAATCAAAGAAAAGTGTACATACAGGATTCATTTACTTACAGATAACATAAGTTTTTTTAATACGTATAAATACTATGAAGTAGATACGTGCAAATAAGAGAACCGAAACGCACTTAAAGTCTGTCCAACTTAACAAAATAAAAACCACAACAATATAAAAACAAAAACTTCGATCAAAACAATAAGACCGCACTTTAAAAAAAGAACAAACAAGAACTGAACGAAACGTTTTGTTTTCGAACGCTCGCGGAAGTTTCGGAATCGGAATTCAAAGTTTCGAATTAGGAACGCGTAGGCCTGCGCCCGCCGCGACGCGTCACGTGCTAGTGCGGTGACAGTGCAACCCCCGGGAAATCCGCACGAGATCCCCTAGCATCCCACACGCCCATATGGCAGCGCGCCCTAATCTAATAGTAATCTGCGGCCTGCTTAATGATTCATTAATTCCTTGTTCCACCTTCGCAATTTTGACTTTTGACTTTGAAAGTTTGCGATTTGAATTTAACACTTGTTATTTTACTATCATTAAACATGTTTCGGTATAAATATTTTTACAGTATTGTTAAATAGCTTCATTTTTACATTACATTAATTACATTTACAAATAGCATATTGAAAAAGCGTAAAAGTATATCATGCAAAAATAAATATATTTTATTAAATTAAAAGGTAAACATAGATTTTGTTATGTGCACAAAGCACAATCATGCTTCCTTTATAGTCATAGATTTCGGTCTCTACTTACAATGACCCTGGTATGTTTAAATCTAATTAATAAGTTGCAAGCCATATGTACTAAAATTTATAAAATATTGTGTATGCAAGAAGATTCAATTATATAATGGTTGTAAAAATAAGTCACAACCAAGTAATTTATTTTAAAACTAAAAATTGATTAAAATTTTTACACCAATATTTTTTTTGCCATATTCGTAAATGTAATATAAATGCATCATAATTTGCCTCTCTTTATACCTCATTAAAAATAAATCACTATGCATTTTCAAGGGACACAGAGAGGTGAAGAGATATGAATTGACATTAACATGCTATGCCAACATCAGCATAAAACACGCGTATTTCAATTTCAACAGACCTCATGCCGAACACACGCAGCTAGTAACTTACGTTTACCAACAAAAGCCATTCCCCTCGCGAACACCGAATATTTTCCCAATACGGGGTAATATGACAGAACACTGGCAACATTGCCTGAATAATAAATAAAATGTCCCGGGCCTGCGCGTCCCGTCAATTATTTATAGGCAAATTATTGTTACGGTAAGTACGGATGTGGACTGTATTGGGAAAAAACGAGCGAAATGAGCGAGGAATACTTGACGAATTTCAGATCCTTTTGTTTTGTTATAGGTACTGGTATACGTAACTATGTTTACGTAATAAGATACTTTGTTTGTTTTTCAACACAAAAAAATATTACAAGCTACCTATCATAAGATAATTCGGATTAGTACGGATTTATAGTAGGGCATCTCCAGACATACATAATTATATGCACGCTCGGATCGAAAAAACTTTGTGTCCGTAGGACACAGTCATTTTGGGTGTGATAACTTTTATAGGACCTGACCTGATAATGGAGGCATTACCCTGCAGTGGGACAATTTGTAAGCCAAGATCATGGTAAACGGAAGGATTTGATCTCTGCCTACTCTTGCAGGAGAAAGGCGTGACTGTGTGTATTTTTATTATGTAAACCGTGATCTTTTTTAACTAATTTGTTTTATTTCTTTCTTAAAGTTAATTTGTCTTTAATTTTTAGTTTACTAATATTTAAACTTCTGCATTTGCTGCATTTGCTTGTCCCTGCAAAGATTTTATAATGATGCATTGCGCCTTTGAGAAAAAAAAATAAAATGTCCTTGTCGAAAGATCTGATGTCGTAGAAGTCTAAAAAGTCGGCTAAAGGAAGCATGTTTGTACGTGACAGTTTTTAACGTTAACGAATGAAATAATTAAATCTTGTTAATTCAGTTTTTGATAAAAAAAAATATGTCAACAATGCGAATTTGACGTCCGTCACCGTCCGTGAAGGTGGCGTGTCTCAATCACTCAGCGAGTCAGGGGTGCTCAACTGTAATGCGGGCCCGCTTTATAGCCGGCGCGGGGTGCAGCTAATGAGGATTTATACGCCACCAGAGACGTATGCGCTGTCGCTCGTGCGCCACCGAGCCAGGGCCGCTCACACACACCTGGACGGATTTTACCTATATTTTTTTTTCGGAGTATTTGTGATTTATTTATTGAGAGAAAATTACTTGTAAAATATTGAAGGAACTGACTGTGTTTTGAAAGATTTCAATTAAACAGGTTTTTCGTTTTTGTGTCGATATTATCAAAACAATTCTGATGCTAATGTTTTATGCTAAATGCATTTAGAAAAATAAAGGTACTTAATTGCCAATTTCAGCACCCCCCAAAAGTAATATTAATAAAAACATAGATAAATTGTTAATTCAGTAATAACACCTATACAAATATGAAACTATTACAAATATAAACAAACAATTACATAGTAAAATAAAAAATATTATTCAAGATTTTTAGATCACATTCTTAGTATAAAACAAAGTCGCTTTCTCTGTCCCTATGTCCCTTTGTATGCTTAAATCTTTGAAACTACGCAACGGATTATGATGCGGTTTTTTTCATTAGATAGACTGATTCAAGAGGAAGGTTTATATGTATAATACATGCATAATATAGTAGAGAAACACTGATAATTTTAGAGGTTTTTAATTTAAGGTCGTAAATAATCGCATTTTTTTGCGCTTACATTGCAAACGCTGGCTGAACCCTACGAGATAGATCAAAATAATGTACTACACTATTGTACTCCTTAAAAAGTTTTACAAAAAAAGTCCGCGATGGTATATGTCTATCTCTTAGGGATAACCCACAATAACCATTTTCCTTTACTTATTACGATAAAATAATGGCCTATTTACGAAAAAGTGATTTTAAGCAATACAGTATTAATCCTTATCCAATAAAGTACCATAAATAAATTGTGCATGTAATATAGATCAATATGGCCCTGTACATCATGTAATTTAAATGAATAGTTTCGAAGATATTACAGATTTAAAATGCAGGGACATAGCGGTTGCGGCGGTACCGGCCGGGGAGCGGATGGATGAACTTTTGTTATTCTTTCACGTAAAAACTACTGAATTGATTTTAATGAAACTTTACAATAATATAGCTTATACATAAGGATAACACATAGGCTACAATTTACAAGATATTCCTGCTGGATAACGTCCTATAGTTCACGCGGGCGAAGCCGCGGGCGGAAGGCTAGTAAATGATAATTTAATTACTATCAGACCACTTGAAAGGAGTAAAATTCCTGAATATGCGAAAAGAAATGTTCATACCGTTATGATTTTACTAAATATATCTCTTTTAATGTACACAAGATTGGGACAAGAATGCTCAGGGTTGGCTAGCCCTGCCGTGTCAAACGCGGTCGCATCGAGCATTGTTTTACTCCGGACCGCACTTCATTGTTCAGGGGTGACGGATGCGGCGAACAAACCAACTAAATAACTGTTATGTTATGTAACTTTGCCGCCGTTATATTTTTTATTGTTATATTTATTTATCATTGGGGCCGTCCATATATTACGTCATTCTAAATTAGGGGGGGGGGGTTGGTCTGCGGATGACGGCAAATGATAGATGGGGGGGGGGGGGTGTTTCAAAATTGACGTCATTCTTATTTATTTATTTATAGTTTATTGTTCACGTACAAAAAGATTATTTCTAAAAAGAAATTTCTTCCAGCACACCTAGTAAGTGAGACTGCAAATGTGAGAGGCGGCTAAGGCGCGTACAGTACTAAAATAACTGATAATAAACATACATAATGCAACATAGATGTACACAAATACAGTAATAACTACAGATAAAATACTCTAACAATAATATTACATATAATACTAGCTGCCCGCCCCGGCTTCGCCCGTGGTACTTACATGTATTATACATATAAACCTTCCTTAAGAATCACTCTATCTATTAAAAAAAACGCATCAAAATCCGTTGCGTAGTTTCAAAGATCTAAGCATACATAGGGACAGACAGCAAAAGCGACTTAATTTGTTTTATACTATGTATTGATAATAAACACAATACTTAAATAATAACTAAAGTAAAAAATAGGGAATAATAATATATAATATGTATTATTATTCCCTATTTTTTACTTTTATATTATATTATACCAATGATTATTGCCAAAGTAAAAATAATAAAAGGTGATTCTATAATCAAGTGTTTTAATCATTAATACCCTATTTTTCTCAAATCTGCAATGTTTTAATTTTGTCAAACTGGTAATGACGTCAATTTTGGGAGAAGGGGGGGGGGGGTCATTAAGAAATAACGATAGGATGATTGTAGGGGGGGGGGGTCTAAAATCTGAAAAAATCGATGACGTAATTTATGGACGGCCCCATTGTTAGTAGAAAATTTTATTCAGAATATACTGACTTGCGATAAGTCGATAAACTTAAAAAAAACATAAGTGAAGCCAGAAATGAGAAAATATACTTTAAAAAGAAAACCTTATTGATTAGTGTTATAAATGGTTATAACAAAATTATAGAATGTAATAAAATAATATATTTAATTATTTCGACAACATCAATACTCGTATTTTCATACATTTATCTGATACCAAAGTAAGTAGCATAAGCACTTGTATATTATTCCATAGTTGGTGATCCCTGTGTCCGTAGTGCGGTCGAACCGTTGTTTTATTCCGACTGTACTTATTGTCCAGGGGTGACGAATGCCTTGGACACACAGATACTATCACACCAAAAGTATGACACGAGACTCGTCATAATTCTTAGTAAAAACCAAATGGACAGGATTTTTTGTTTAAAATTTAATGAAATAAAAAATGTTGACGATCTCTGAAAGTTAATATCTTAGACATGAAATAGTCGGAGTACTGACTACCAATTATTATCTTATTTGTGAAGTAAATGTATATCCACGGAACAGAAATTAAACATGTTCTGTGTGCATACTTAATTTCTATAAGCAAACTTCGTGTTTTGTGAATCTTCGGATTTATTCAGTTACCTTTTGCACTGGTATAATCCACGGATTGTTTACCTTAAACTACTCACTAGACCATCGAGGTTGGTTGTTATTTATAATATTATTATCGTCATTTTACAATGGAGGAGCCCCCCCCCCCCCCCCCCCTTAAAGGCCGGCAACGCATCAGCGATCCCTCTGGTGTCGCAGATGTCCATGGGCGGCGGTGATTGCTTACCATCAGATGACCGGCTGGCTCGTTTGCCGCCTCTTGTCATAATTTTTTTATTAATATTTTCACAAGTATAAACCGTTAATTGCTAGAAGGAACACTTCACTTCAAAACTGTATTCAACTTTTATAAAACCACAAACTCCATTATTCAACTGCGTCCCTCACGGGGTAATTTTAAACCGCCACTTGGATTTACATGCAAGATTTCGGTCTTCTTAATGCTGGAAAGATTTAAGAAGACAATAAAATAGTCATATCGGTGAAAGATGGTTATGGCTTGTTATAAAATTGCGCGGAAAATATCAATGATGACATTAACTTTGTGGAATTAACCCTCAAAGGGAGCGAGAGAATTGCGGTAACCATATTGAACCTTATTTCATTCTAAATTATTTTTCTAATATTAGAAATTATTATTCTATTAAAGTATTTTCTTTATGTTTTTCCACAGACCGTGCCTTTTTTGAGTTAGTGTTTACATGTTGCTCCTCGTTGACAAAATGTTGGGTTAGTAACTGCTTCATACACATCGTCTGTGTTATTTTTAAAACTAATGATGCATAAACTAATAATTATATTATACTTTTTTAATTTTTTTTTTCTATTGAAGTATTGATTAAGGGGTTAATATAATAATATATTTTTGTTTAAAAAAGCTCATTGGTTTAGTAGTTGTGTCGGTTTTTTCGGACACAGCTCGGGTTTGTTACCAATCCGCATTCGGCAATGAATGTTTTCAGAACACAACCAAAGAAAGCTGTTATACCTACCGACATAATTATTTCCAGTAGGTATATAGAGGTAGAAGAAAACACTCTAGCACCATTTAGCGGCCGCTGTGACCCTTTTCTGATTCCATTCATCTTCCTAGTAGGTAATCTGTAACTTACTTTGTTTTAATCACTCGTGTACAAAAGTGTTATCCTTATAAAATCTGTAACTGGAACAAATCGTTATTATAAATAAAGATATTTGTATTTATATTTAGCTCCCACAACCAACGACTACCAGATTTTAAGCCAAGAGGAAAACCACGGCAGAAATCTCCGTGCGATTTTTAAGTTATAAAACAACAATGTATGTGAAAAGCTAACACGTTAATGCTATTCCTAAAGTTGTAAAGATAATCCTCAATGGAGCCTCGACATTAAAAACACCTCAGCAACTTGGAAAGTACTTAACTTGCTCCTACTTTGCTTAATTACGTTAACTTGGAGTTATAAGACAACATGAGAGGTAGCGGTGGATAACGGGCAGGGTAATTTAACAAACAAAGACAAAATATTTATTCATCTTCGTTCGTAGCTTCTAGGTTTAATTGGGTTATTCACCACCTCGACACGAGAGAAGTGATTTAATTTAAGTTTCACTATCTGGACACGCGTAAAATTTTTGCGTGGCCAGTGACGAAATAAAATTACTCAACTCTAACATTACAATATTTTTAATTACTATCATAAGTCTTAAGACCAGAGGAAACTACAGTGTGGCGTGGACCCTCAATAGAAAGGACCTTCTTTTTGCCTGTCTACTAACTGATCTCGATAAAAACGTAATAATAATGTAGCCTGTGTTGAATGAATTTCAAAGTGTTACTTAATTCCCCAAAAACTGAAACCTTTAATCCAAATTATCGCCCGAGCCTTCAAGCCCAGAACGCAGCAGTCGTGGCCGTCCATACCGGCCAAGTTATTTATTGCTCGAACAGGCCAAGATAAAGGCTTTATTTATTCGGAGCCCCTTAACCTAGCCCGCCGGCCTCTAACGGGGGATATCCGTCACAATTTAAACAAAAATACGCATCAACCCGATTTGATTCCGTCTCGGCACTCGCTTCGTTACTTACGGGGTACGGTCCGCAAAGGAAGCAATGTTTTGCGAAATAACAACAACATGTGGGAGCCAGTACACTTGAAATCTAAGGCTCGAAGATCAGATGAGCCTACAATCTGGCAACACACTGAGCGACGCTTCCTGATGAAGTATCCCTCAATGGAATAGGCCGCCGTGACCGCTTACCAGCAGGTGGGCTGCGGCCTACAAGGCAAGTGTGTAGGACACTTGCCTAGGGAGGGACCTTCCCCGTGGCCGGAGACCTCGGCCAAATTTTATGTTTAGCTTTGCACTATGAAGGATGATTGACGTGATATGAATTGTATGAAGTAAGTAAACACTGGTAGAATGAAACAGAGATGAGAGAGTACCTAGATAATGGCAGGTGATAAAATATAGCCTTATAGCGGATGACGATTGTGAGTGAGGAAGTGCAGACGAGTAAAAGAAGACGATTTAATAAAGAAAAAAAGTAATTTTAAATAAATTCTTGGACACACAGCGTCCTTATTACCGATTTTGCTGGTCAAATTCCACGAGATCAATAAATAAGGTTTTTAGGTTATACTTAAAGAGGTGTCTTCATTAATAATGTTCTCATAACTTGTCAAATACATAACTACTTGTGAAAGGAATGTAAGATACGCGTTAATTCTAACAATTTGGGATCTAAGTCCAGTCGTTTATAATTATTATAATTCAGTCAGTTAGTGTCCTCTTCATGTCGATCACTGAACGATCCTATTCTAAAAAGCAAAATACTTGTATTCATCTCAAGCGCTAATTTTGCGAACGGTACCACCTAGAAAGTAATAAGTCGGTAAAAATGTGCATACAATGCCTGCATTTGAAATGCAAAGTGCACGCATTCAGAGGTCGGAGCGGCCGTCACTCAACGGGAACCATTATATATCGCGCTCCAAGTACAAGTAATGCTTTCCATATAATAACTACGTAAATATTTGCCAGATAATGTACTAACGTCAGGGATGCGTTTCGGACACTTCGTCACGATATTGGATATAGAGCATTGTTCTCTGAGTAATGTTTAATAAGCTGTTTAATATTGTACGAGGTGAAACAGTTGCCAACCACCGAACCAAAGTCATCGTCATAGCTCACCGAATCAGCAAGCCGTAGTTTTTTTTATATCCTAGGCGGCAAACGAGCCAGCGGGTCGCCTGATGATAAGCAATCAACGCCGCCCATGGACATCTGTAACACCAGAGGCATCGCTGATGCGTTGCCGGCCTTTTAAGGGGGGTTGTGGTCCTGCGGCACTCTCACAAACCAGACGAAACACAATAGTAATCACTATTATTTCACGCTGGTGTTACGTGAGAGGGTGGTACTTCCCCGGACGAGCCGGCCCATTCGTACTGTAAAACAGCATGGTTCTACCACTACTGAACTGCTGTAGTGGCAGTGGGCAGGCCATATCAGCAATATTGGGTTTTTCTGTCACGACTACTTAGTCTTAGTCTGGAGTGTAGACGTGGCGGTGTAAAAAATAATAATAAAATAGTGCCTCGGAAAGCATGTAAAGCAACTCCTTTTTAAGATAATTTAGGACATCACAAATCATTAGTATTGCTGATAGTGATTGTTTCATAAACTGTCCAGCCGAAAACTTTCGTCATTAAAATCTACATACATTGTCTTACAGTCTCACAATGGATGGATCATCATCGTGAACGACTGCTGACGCGTCATCGCGACAGTTCCGATTGGCATCCAATCTGCATGTTAAGCAGGGCATAATGGCGGGCAGCATTTGTACGGAAAGTCTTTGTCTGCTGAGTCAGGGCTGTGGAAACCGCGGTCGACGCCCGGCCGTGGCGTTCGCGTTCATGACGCCTAGTTCGATGCCACTGACTGACCACTTCAATAGTGGCACTATTTGAATTTAATGTCGGTTTGCATGAAAATCAACTGAACGCAGAGAGAATGCACTGAACGCAGGAGAGCAGGACTTATTCCTTTAAAAATCCTTGGAGAAGGCCTATGTTTAGCTGTGGACTGCGACTAGCTCACGATTAGTATAGCATTCGGGCATAAAATGAAACTTAGGGTCAGTTTCACTACCCTGATACATAGTGTCTTTCTAGTAAGTCTAAACTGTACACTTTCGTCACTACAGCCTTCATTGTCTTACAGGTGGTTCATAGAAATCCTCTCATTGTTTAAATTAAAAGTGACCGCACAATAGGCGGATCATCAGCATCGTGAACTACTGCTGAAGCGTCATCGCGACAGTTTCGATCGACATCTAATCTTCATGTAAAGCAGGGCATAAAGACATCATTTGTACGGAAAGTCTTTGTCTGCTGAGTCAGGGCTGTGGAAACCGCGGTCGACGCCCGGCCGGCTGCATTCGCGTTCATGACGCTTACTTCGATACTGACAGACCACTTTCTCAAGTGTAACTATTTGAATTCACTGTTTTTATATATACGGGAAGCCAGGACCAGGTGTGATGATCCTTGGCAGAGGCGTATGTCCAGCAGATGATTTTGTATGAACATAGTATCGGACACAAAAAAAAGACAGAATGGTTTTGCGTGGAATGGGGGTAGGTATTCCACGCAAATCCATGGGTACACTTAGAAAATAATACAAATATAATCAAAGGTATTCGTTTCAAAGTATTGATGGAATTGCCTGTTTCAAATTAATAATTTAGTAAAAAAATCTAATCACAAAATATTTATTGAATTACAACAATTAGAAAACAGTGCTTATCTCCTTTTAATTTCATTTCGGTATTTTAAGACACATAGTCAAAAATGCTGTCTTGATTTTTGTCAATTTTAAATCAGAATAGATAAAGGAATTGAGTTGAAATTCAAGAAAAGGAATAAATATGTCTGGACCAGTATCCAATACAGCGGCATAACAGCGAACGTACAAAGGCGCGGAACTAAAACACTTCTTTCACTCGTCTCGTACAAAATGACGGACAGACACCGGCAACCACTTACGACACGTTATGACAAATATTACGAGACGATACAACCACCCAAAACACAAATCCAACCTTATTATTACCCTCATAAGACTGAAAATATGTGGTAAATTATACTCGGGCAGGTTGCGTTTGCTCGTAAAACGCTCAAGGAATTTGACACCAAATTGCAAAGTACTAATTTAATATTGATGTCAAACAACTAGACGTGTGTTCGACCACAAATAAGACGTATTTTTATATGAATAATACCTTTAATTGCTTTTTATGGAAGTTTCCATACGTCTTACAGTTTATTTTGAAAACCGTTATTGTTGGTGAAATAAATACTTACGTTTGTGTCTCTCCTACGAGATATCAAGGTGAATGGACCGGTCCTTTTGGAAGATGTACCTTATCATTATTGCCTTTTGTATATCAGATTTACTTAGGTAGTACAGGAAGCAGCATATTAATTAATTGATGTGTCAGGGTAGGCCCTACACTGCAAAATGTCTCAATTGAAATAAAAGTATATGCGACAAATCTGGCTGTAAAGACAGCTTAGAGTTGGTTAATGTTTCAGTTTAAAGACAAAGCCATTCTAACCGCCATTGAAACTTGTTTTTCCACGGTCTTTCTTCGGTCGCGTCCGATGTCCTGAAGAGCTATTTTTTTTTTTAACTAGGGCCGTATATCCCGAAATCAAAGCAGAAAAAGCTTAATGCACAACTAGCCGTATTATGTATGTATTAAAGTACAATCCACCTGTTTTGAACCTTCAGACGAGTGAAGACCTGCGATGCAAATGTCCGCATTGTTGTCCGCTCGCTAACGACTCTGTCCCGGCTCTGCGCGCCGTGACAGGCAGTATTTTAAGTAAATAACACATAAATACCGAAGTGACACATTGAAAAAGGGTTAATTCACCTTAGAATTACATCTGTACTAATATTATAATAGAAATATTTTTAATTGTTTGTTTGTATTGAATAGGCTCCGAAACTACTGAACCGATTTGAATAATTATTTCACTGTTGGAAAGCTACACTATAGGGGTATAGGGTATATAATAGAGTACTTTTGATCCCGGAAATGTGAGGGGAAAGGGGGAGATATTTGAAACAAAAAAGGAAATTAAAGAAAGATACTATTTTGCTTCGTCTGGTCTGTGAGAGTGCCGGAGGCCCACACACCGCATACACACATAGGCCGGCAATGCATCAGCGATCCCTCTGGTGTTGCAGATGTCCATGGGCGGCGGTAATTGCTTACCATCACGCGTCCCGCTAGCTCATTTGCCGCCAATTTAAGTTCAAGTGTACTAATCCCCACATTAATATTACCAAGACGGCTATCTCACGGTGAAACCGTGAACCGTCTTTAAGAATCGTCTTGAAAAAGTCAACTAGTTAGGTTCTCCTTCAGCCAAGTAACGAGACCAATATTAGTTTTCCAGCAGGATAATGTGTGAAAGCCTAAAGGACATTCAGTGAAGTGCCGATCATCGGGAGGAACATATTTTTTCTCGGATCCGAATCGAAACCGATACTTCCCAGCTCGAACAAAGATCGGCTGCCAAACGCAAGCAAAAACTATTACGATAAAGCCGAGAGCACACCTCGGTTTTGACTACAATCAATGATATTATATGTTTTTTAATAAAATAGCAGGCAGACGAGCATGCGGCACACCTGATGGTAAGTGATTACCGCCGCCTATGGCTACCTACAACGCCGGAGGAATCACAAATACGCTACCGGCCTTTAAGGAAGGCGCCTTTTTCTTAAAGATTTATAATAATAATGGCTTTGGCCCCACGCATGCTTCAAAGGACCGGGTCCCCATGGGCCCGAGATCTAAAGATGTACCTACATAATAATAATAATAATCATCATTTGGAAGTCGTATTGGTTCGGAAATACCGCTAATGACAATGAATTCCATATTTTGGTCGTGTGTGGCAGAAAATTGCGTGCAACTGCTAAGCATCAATATGATGGGAATGAACTTTATTGAGATGGTCGGTGACGGAATGCAAAGGCAGGGATTACAGATACAATGTACATAAAATGCCTAAAAATAGCTTAAAAGGAAATGGAGATGGATCTACTTGCATGATCGCATCAGAAATGATAAGGTCCGCAGAAGAACCAGGGTCAGAGACATTGCTTCAATATCGTGAGCCTTAAGTGGCAGTGAGAAGAGCTCATCGCGAGGAGGACTTACGGCCGTTGGAGCGGTAAGTTCCTCAAGTGGTGGACTCGAATCTGAAGATGCAGCTGTGGTAGGCCTTCCACAAGGTGAAAAATCATTTTCTATCCTCGCTTTTCTCTAACATTAAAAAAAGATAACTATTATGATGTGCTAGTTTTCCGCGAGTGTATCTCAGCCGGTGCAAGATCCCGCATCGCTGCAACGATGCAGGGAATCCGATGGTGGCCAAAAACAGGGAATGCAACAATGGACGATAGTATCGGCTCACCGCTACCGGCATTCGCCTCCAAGTGTCGACGGGGCTAATTATAAACCGATCGCTTATAATCGAGCGTTTCGTCAATCTATTGCCTCATTTCAATTATTTTAATTTTACTACCTGTAAAAGTGCACATTTACTTTGGTTTCATAGTATTCAAGTAATTCTATTTCCAGAAAGGTAACTCAAGGTTGGGTTTATTGGGACGAACGTTTTTAGTCATCATGATAGTGTGACGTATGAAGGTCACTTATCATGACGTCAACGAAAAGGGAATATTATCTTCCTCCGAGCCAGGTATCTGTGTTCGGGGACCGCGGCCCTATGTACCATCTTAATGTGTTGTATATGCTAGCCGAGAGAATTACTCTGCTAACGCGACGCACGATTAAGCCAATGTTTACACGTGCACTTTTCGCTGACTTGACTTGCGTTGTTGTCGTCAGTCTGTCGCTATAATAGCTACAAAGTTTCGGACAGAAAATCAGACAATTTTTCAAAAAAACCCAGATAACTTTAGCTACCTATTTAAAGCACAACTACTTTCTGATAAAAAGTGAAAGAAACTCGAGGTGTATGTACGTAGGAACCTCTTAGAATCCAATCAATCCGCGGCGGCAGTGAATGTCCTTTATTTTGTTTTTGTATCGATGAGATAATAATTACTAGCTGCCCTGCCGCGCGCTTTAGCTGCTTTGCTATTTATATGACCGGCTTTTGAGAAACGTACTTTAGGGTTCTTTAGAACGATAGAAGAAACATTGTGTTTGCAGCATTTCATGGAAGGAAAGGACTCGATGATCAAAAAAAAGCAACTGTTTACCAACACATTAACGTTTTCTAGTCAGCACCTTTTTGTAGACTTTTTTTATTGGTTGACAACTATGTATTACTCGTGAGTAATTATGAGTATTAGTTAGGTGAGTGAGTGTGCTGAACACTGGTCTACTCTTCCCCTCTCATGTCCCCATACCCATCAGGTATCACATAACTCTTACACAAAAATCTTCTCTGGCTGTGTTCCGGCAATATTAATGTGGAAGCCTGCAAACTTGGAAATTAAAGACTCGAAGATCAGATAAGCCTACAGTCTGGCAGCACATTGAGCGACGCTTACTGATAAAGTCTTCCTCAATGGAATAGGCCGCAGTGACCGCTTACCATCAGGTGGGCTGCGTGTCTGTCTGCCAACTGATGTAGTATAAAAAAAATACGCCACATCATATAGCAGTCTATTATGATGTGGCGTAATGGTAAGACACTGATTGCAACGTTTTGCCAGTGGAAAACGTGGCAATCGGTGTCTTACCATTACAGTAAGTAATTACCTAGACAAATCAGATGCACTTTACCCAACCTTCAACAGGCATTTACCGACGGGACCCGTGCCCTTTCCGTTGATCCATCTTGCCCGGCATTTATAAAGGCTGGCTAAGGCGACTAAGGCGAGATACCCGATACCGCCATTATGAGCGGGTAATTTGAGCAAAAGCGGTGACAATTTTGTTCGATTGTTCGCTCGGTATCTTACAATGGAACTGGTTGAGCGTTGAGGTATTACAATTAGTCTATTTTTGTAGCGGGAGGGAATTATTTTACAGTATCAAAACAAAATTTAATTGTGTCTGTCTGTCATAATGCTCGTAGCTGCAACGATTTGGTGAAGACTCGACGATGGCCCAAATGATCCCATTTTGTAATTTCATTTTATAGACTCAAGATGACATTTAGCAAATTATAAAAATTATGTTTATCTCTTTTTCTTGTGCTATATCTTAAATATTTCGCCTGTCTCGTTGGAAAACTTTAATAGTGGTGCAAATAATACACGTTCTCTACCGGCATATACATATTTCTGGGATACCGGTATATCTACCTACAACTGCCTTACTCCAATAATTACATTACACTCATCCGAAAATTAGAAAATATTATACCGGTACATCACGTAGCGACCTTTACATCCAATTCTGAAATAATAATCATGAAAGTACTACAATTTTCGCCTAACACAACCCCTAATTAAAAATAATGGTGCAAAATTGGCATTCGCTACAATTTACCATTACCGACTACGAAGGTACAGTCGCCGAAAAAAACTATTGCAAAAAAACCGCAAACCAATGTAGCTCATATACAATCAACTCATAATAAGGATATCGTGAGAAATTAATATAATTATTGGCCCTTATGGCCCCACAGCGGGTACATATCGCGAAAGATCGATGGATATGTGCGAAGGAGACAAGAAAACATGATCATACGCGTGAAAAGGACGCCGTTACAAACGTGTTATTACGACCAGCAAATTGGCGCGTTTATGTAAAATTCGCTTCGCTACGCATCTGCTATCTTTATTTTTGAAATTGTTCGGAGGAATTAACTTTTATGTCATATAAGTAGTTGCGAACTTAAGTCAATCGATTTCAATTGCAGGTTTATTGTGATACACAAAATTATTTCGAATTAAACAAATTATGTTGTATTTATTTACGTTGAGAAGCATCAATTAAAAAATAATACAAAATGATTACCGGAGATTAACAACATTACTCGTAATTTGTATGGACAAATGACCCTATCCTGTTGAATGAAATTAGCTTCAATGGCATGAAATAAATCAAAAAAATATACATACACATGTTATGTATGGAATAATAGTATGTAATTTATCAAGGAGGTCGGTCAAGCCCGAATGGTAGAACGCGTGACATGAATGTCGGACTACAGTTATTTGTTTGTTATGTTTTTTTTAAAATAGCGGGCAGAGAATGCGGCACATTAGTCCAAGAGCTAGTGAACCCTGGAAGTAACGGTCTCCCTGTAAGGTTAGAAATTTGTATACTTACGATTTATGACATGCTAAGAGCAATAGCCATGACCTGGCAGGCGTCAGCCCTGCACGTCATCAGCCCCTTTATTTTTTGGACTGTTAAGTAAATTGAGTTTCAAAACTTGTTTCTGTAAATTTGAAAATTTAATAGGATAAAGTTTATTTATTGTACATCTTAAAAAAAAATTGACAGGCGATTACAATAAGCAGAAGTATATGACAGATCAATTAGAAAACGTACAGTAATTGGTGAGGTAAAATAAACTTTATCCTGTATACTTAAAATTTTTATATGTTTTCAAGTAAACGTCTCAGAGTAAATAATTATGTACAATGCCAGGCGGTTTTGAACAGCATAAGACCTTGACAGGCGAGGGGACAGCTGCTAAGGGCGTGCAAATAAGAAATGTTACATGAACGCATACAGTAAATGCAATGTATTTTATTGGGTTTTATGCAATCTACATTATTTTTAACATTCATTTTCTTCAGCATCATCCGAAATTTCGCTATCACTGTTTTCATCATCATCTGATTCTTCAACAATGTTTTCCTCATCTGAAAATAAAAAAAAATATTTTGTTAAAAATTAAATATCAAGCTCAATTACATAGGACTGCGTATTAAATGTTACGGAATAAAATAGTTGTATGTTACCTGAAATGCATTCCTCAGTTTCTGTCGATTGTGCTGTGGCAGTATCAGCAGGTCCTTGTAAAAGTATGTCGTATATAGAAGATGGAACCGTATTCCCCTCAAACCAATTAAATTCGTAACGACTATCAATTAAGTTCCAACCGTTATTTTCAGGTGTAAGAACTATTTACTGAAATGTTAATATTAAGTACAACAATACACAATATCACTGCACAATTGATAATAATAAAAAGTTTGATTTATTAAAAATTCGAAATCACTCAACATAAGAAAGGTTATAGCTCAAAGCATCTTCACAAGTAAAAATCATTGGCACAACTGACGAAATTTTTCTCTGTCTTAGAATAATTATTCTAAGTTCTCTGTACATTGTTGCTCGAGAGCAGGTATTAGATAAACGGTCTCACTCGCACTATAGGCATTCACGCAACACCTCTTACTCGCACGCCCTTAGCAGCTGTCCCCTCGCCTGTCAAGGTCTTATGCTGTTCAAAACCGCCTGGCATTGTACATATTTACTCTGAGACGTTTACTTGAAAACATATAAAAATTTTAAGTATACAGGATAAAGTTTATTTTACCTCATCAATTACTGTACGTTTTCTAATTGATCTGTCATATACTTCTGCTTATTGTAATCGCCTGTCAATTTTTTTTAAAGATGTACAATAAATAAACTTTATCCTATTAAATTTTCAAATTTACAGAAACAAGTTTTGAAACTCAATTTACTTAACAGTCCAAAAAATAAAGGGGCTGATGACGTGCAGGGCTGACGCCTGCCAGGTCATGGCTATTGCTCTTAGCATGTCATAAATCGTAAGTATACAAATTTCTAAACTTACAGGAAGACCGTTACTCCCAGGGTTCACTAGCTCTCCAGCTACATTCATTGAGCAGTATAACTGAAACATGTATAAAACTTCCTCACAATATAAAAATTTTTTAATTTAAGTACTAGTAGTAAGTATAAGGATCCACTACTTAATAAGTGGAGTTTGGACTCTTTTCCATTTTTTCATTTAAAAAAATTAATTTGCTGTACAATCATAAAAGCATTTAAATCTGTCGTATACTTTCAAGTTTCACAGCTTACTGCATTTTAATTAAGGTATTTTTTCTGAATATAGTCCTTCAAATTTACTTGACATTGCGCAGGAGTGGCGTCAAAAACATCCGCCGCGAGAAGACAGATGGCGTCACCTATACGATCGGTTCAGTAAATCAAAATGGCGGTCGCGCCGTCCTTTTTTGACACGAAACATATTATTTGTATTCTGTCATTTGATTGCCCGGTGTCGGATGCAGAGATTATGACTGCTACCCGCATTAATGTGTTTTGATTTATGTTTCAGTTATAGATGGACGGCAATTTAGAGCGCAATTTTGTTTCTCAGCTGTGTTTATCGCTGGGATCGGCGCAGGCGCAACGGGAAATTAATTTGTGCGTACCTGCCGCACTGCCACATTTACTGTTTACTTTGAGTAATCGATATTCGCAGGTAGGTATAAACACTGACAATGTATAGGTAACTAAATATACTATACACAATGTATAATATTTTGATAAAAAAAACTATCTGTCATCAGTTTTCAGGTTATCAGAATTTATAAACAAATAATTTTTTTATATATCTGGCTCTGACTGTACCTGCTTGTCTTATGTCAAAAAAGTATAATACTAGTCATCTAAACAGCTTTTACAGTCAACGCATTAGAAATACTGATAATTACCAATAAATTCATACAGGTTGAAATAATGACCACCTTAAATTCAAACCAAAACTAACGAATTTTTCAAATGAGAAATTTTCAGTTGACATTTTAATAAAAAAAAAAACACAAAACCAACTCTTCTTAGTATTTGCTCTGTAGGTAAAAGATAACAACTAGTCGATTATTAAAAGCTTCGATTAAAAGCTATTATGCCGGCGTAAAAACACCTTGTCCTATTAATTACAAAATTATGCATCAATCATAATTACACGCGGGGCTGACAAATTGATCGTACAATCTGCTGTAAGAGCTACACATTTTAAACTACAAAAACCTGTTAAAAAGTAGAAGTTATAAATAATAATAATTTGTGCCCTTTTTTCGGAGAAGAATGCGTTTATGCACCATAACCGCAGGCTAGCTAGACCCGCGGCCGTGTGTGGGACTCGAGACTAAAGCGTCCACTACCCACTGAACTCCCCCGGTTTCCCCTTCACACCCAATTGGGACGAGCCGGTGCCAGCCTTTTGTGTCTATTGACCAGCCCGATAATAATTTTTACCCTAATCGTGCGGTCACCGGTCATGGAGGTTTAAAAAATATTATTACTATGTATTGTGTTTTGATCATAATGACTTGCAACATACTTTTGCTCGCAAAAATAGCAGCCACATAATTACGTTTTTGGTAATAGACTTTTGCAGCTGACTGTACTTTAAGAGGTTAGCCCCGGTTTTTGCTTTGGAGGACTTGGTGAGAATAGTGAGAATCAGAAATGCTTGCATTAAAATAACCGGCTACAACCCGTTCCATTGAAGAACAGTCAGCCTAGCTCAATATGCTCATCATCATCATCATTTCAGCCAAACTACGTCCACTGCTGGCCATAGGTCTCCCCCAAGGATCTCCAAACCGATGGGTCCTGCGTAGGGCTTCCAAATCCGTAATTCCGTAATTACGCAAATACGTAATTAGGGGTAAAATGTGGCATTTTAAAAAGTACGTAACTGAATGCACAAATTACGGAATTACGTAAGTTATTTTTTTGTGTACATCAAAAAAATACTTAAATGTACTACATCTAAATAACTGATTGCACACTAAAGGTTAGGTTAGGTTAGCAATTCAGTATTTTTTGATGCACAATCAGTATTTTTTAATGCACAATCAGTATTTTTTTGATGTACAGTTAAATACAACCCATTTTTTTTTTACAAAAATTACATAATTCAAATTGAATTACATGTCAGGGCAACACTTACTATTATGAAACTATCTAAAGCGAAGAAGTAATTCCCCGCCTGTAACTTATTTTGTTGATTCCTCGTGGACAAGTGAATTTAGTTTATCAGCAATTAAAAATAAGGGTCATAAGGTATTGAGCGATTTTTAAAACAAGGATATTCCCTTATTTGCGTCAGTTGCGGATAGCTACGTGCGTGTTGTCTTAGTAACTAAAAACGAAATTAAAGGGAATTCCTACGATTTGTATGTTCAAGAAAATGTATGTGTGTAAATCTTAAACGGACTCGTAAAAATTTGATCTCATTGTGCGATTGACATTTTGTTTTGAATGAATGTAATTATGTATGAGTATTTACGAAATTGCTGGTGGCGATCCAGAAGTTTTTTAACAGCCGCTTATAATTATTTGCTCTTGATCATACCCACCTGTTTAGAGGCTGAGCATGCTTTCTCATCTGCTGGTATTTTTGCAATAAATTAAGAAGCTCCTTAGGCGATCAGACCTTTTTTTATACTAGTACCTTGATAGATTGCAGCGACGGGCTTTGCGCATTATAGGTGATGAGGAGGTCACCAGAAGCCTCGAACCTCTTCAATTGCAAAGAGACGTTGGTTCGCTAAGTGTCTTCTACCGCCTCTATCATGGTGAATGCTCTGAGATACTCTTCTCCCTTATTCCTCCCTCTCCGTTCCAGCTTAGAACCACTCGCTCTAGTCAGCGTTGTCATCGCTTCACCGTGGAAAGTATTCCATCGCGTACTAAAAAGTTCGATGATTATTTTTTTGTCGAACCATTAAGAAGTGGAACTCTCTGCCGGCTCATGTATTTCACCCTTCCTATGACATGAGTTCCTTTAAACGAAGCGTGAAGAAGCACCTTGTGAGCCAGTACTGCGATGCCAACGGATAGAACGCCACGGTGTTGCGTCCGTTGTCATGGTAATTTGGGTTCCCTTTTGCTTACCATCAGGCTAAGTGGAGCTAATGTACTGAGCTACTATAAAAAAAAACTAGTTCAGTTGGCACTGTTGGCAGACAGGCACGCAGCCCACCTGATGGTAAGCGGTCATTGCGGTCACTTTACCAGGAAGCATCGCTCAACGTGCTGCCAGACTGTAGGCTCCTCTGATCTTCGAGCCTTAGATTGCAAGTCTACTGGCTCCCACATTGATATTGCCGGACACAGCCAGAGCTGTTATGGCGGCAAATTAATATTCGTCGTTATTTCAAGAATAGCAAAATTAAAAACATTTCATCAAGTTTGTTTATTGTTTTTTGACAAACATAACAATTACACGTTGATGATGTGATTTCAAGAATAATAACGAATTTAGGGTCTGAAGTTCTGAACTCTGATCGCCCATGGTGCTTCTCAATTATTTTTTTAAATACTTCAGTTGTCAGACAGACACGCAGCCCACCTGATGGTAAGCGGCCAGTGTGGCCTATTCCATTAAGGGACACTTCACCAGGAAGCTTCTCTCAATGTATATATATATATATATATATAGTCCTCCAAACCGATTCGGCTAGGGCGACCCTTGCAAGATACGAGCATGTGCCCGTATGTGGCTTGAAAATCCGAACTTACTTTTAAAAGTTCGGTCACATGTCGGACAGTAGAGCTGACCCGTGTTATTATAGGTGTAATCGTAGGAAGGCTTTAGACGGGTCTTTCGGGTCTGGCGTTTTGCGTCAAGATCTAAAAGACGAGCGTTTTCTGAAAATTTTACGCCATTTGCAACACATAAACGCCATTCCGGTCTCTGAGCAGCAAATTTCTCCCATGTTTGCGTTGGAAGGTTACATCTAATCAGGTTGCGTTTGAGCACGTCCTTATAACGAAGATACTGCCCACCTTGTTTGCGTCTACCGTGTGAAAGTTCCGAGTAGAACACAGATTTTGGCAGTCTGCAGTCATCCATTCGCCAAACGTGCCCACACCATCTTAGCTGAGCCCTCATGAGCATAGCTTCTATGCCTGTCATCTTAGAGCGACGAAGCACTTCTGTATTTGGAATACAGTCTTGCCACTTGATGCACAGAATGGAACGCAAACACCGCATGTGAAACTGGTCCAGTTTCCTGATATCCCCTCTGTATAAACACCAGGTCTCAGATGCATACAACAAAATGGGGAGGACCAACGCCTTGTACACAGACAATTTTGTCTGCATTTTGAGATCATGTGATTTCCAAACACGGTCACTGAGTCGTCCAAATGTAGCAGCAGCTTTTGCTATTCGTGATGGGATTTCGGATGCAAGAGTGTTGTCATTTTTTATATAGGTCCCCAGATATTTAAAATCGTGGACTTCGTCGAGAGCTTTTCCTCCTATGGTGACATTGCCGACACCCATGCTGCAGCCTCGTGGTGGTTGTTTGAGAATCTTTGTTTTTGAGACACTGATAATTAGACCGAACTTCAAACACGATTGTTGCAAGCAGTCCATATATGACTGAAGCGACCCAATGCTGTCAGCCATCAAGCACACGTCATCAGCGTAAAGAATATCCAAAACATTCAGCTTTTGGATTTTAGATTTAGCTCTAAAGCGTGACAGATCAAATACACTCTTGTCAGTCCGTACGTTTAATTCTATAAGGTCTTTGGAATTTCTTACTGCGTCATTCATCACGACCGCGAAATAAATAGCAAAAAGTGTGGGAGCCAACACACAGCCCTGTTTGACACCGCTGGTGACCGGAAAAGCCTCTGAGAAATCGTTTTCATGCTGAACCTTGCCTACCATATTATCATGGAACTGCCTTATTAAGTTTACGAATTTCTCAGGACAACCCCACTTTTCCAGAACTAACCAGAGTGCCTCACGAGGAACCCGGTCAAACGCCTTCTCAAGGTCCACAAAGCACATGTATAGGGGACGATTTTGCTCTAGAAACTTTTCTTGTAGTTGTTTTACGATAAATATAGCATCAACCGTTCCCCTATAAGGACGAAATCCGCATTGGGTTTCTGGAAGTAACTGTTCTGCCAGGCGACTTAGACGGGTATTTAGAATGTGAGCCAAGATTTTGCCCGCTGTAGAGAGGAGAGATATGCCTCTGTAGGAGCCACAGTCAGATAATTCTCCTTTGCCCTTGTAAAGTTTGCAGATAGAGGCATTCTTCCAGTCATCCGGGACATTTTCCGATTCCCAAACTCGGAGTATGAGATTGTACAGTCTGCTTTTTACATTTGACCCTGAGTATTTATATACTTCGGCAGGTAGAGCATCCATTCCAGGTGTCTTGCAATTCTTTAACTTTCCAACTGCTGCGATGAATTCATCATAATTTGGTGGCGTTTCGAGATCTCCTAAGACGGGCTCATTCTTTAAGGTCCTTATATAAGCTAGATCAGTACTTTGTGCGGTAGGGTTAAGGACTTCATTAAAGTGCTCCGCCCAGCGAGCAAGCACATCCTTATGATCTGTTAGGCGCCTTTGCCTATCGCGGGAATAGATTGGTGCTGTCTTCCTAGATCTTGGGCCAAAGACTGTCTGGATTGCCTCGAAAAACTTACCCGTCTGATTAGTGTCCGCCAACTGCTGAATTTCTGCAGCCTTTCTACTCCACCAAAGATTTTTTTGGTCACGTACCTTATTTTTAAGTTTCAGGTGCACAGCCTTTATCTCAATATTATTGTTGGAGTTTCTGCGTGCACTTCTGAACTCATCCACAAACTTCATTATCTCCGCGTCGGAATCGTCAAACCAGTCCTGATTTTTCTTCTTCAACTTGCCAGTAATTTCAAGAGTGGATTTGTGGAGAGCAGTAGAATAGGTTTTCCATGTTTCATTGATTGAAGTGTTCGAGTTGGAGGTGGAGGTCAATAAACATTCAAAAGCTGTGTCAACTTCATTTCTTAAATTTTGATTGTGTACGAGTTTATTGACATTTAATTTAGCTGGCAACCCATGAGCTGCTCTTCGAGGCGCCTTGAGGTTAATTCGCATCCTAGATCGTATAAGACGATGGTCAGTCCAACCCTGAGCTCCTCTCATTGCTCTAGTAATAAGGACATCACTGATGTCTCTTTTACGCACAATAATGTAATCTAAGAGGTGCCAGTGCTTAGATCTAGGATGCATCCAAGAGGTCTTATGCTTTTCTGGTAACCGAAAGTAGGTGTTCGTTATAGAAAGGTCAAACTCGGCACACAGTGTCAGGAGATCCATGCCATTTGAGTTGCACTTTCCAATACCATGACGACCCAATACACTACCCCAGACGCGGTAGTCAGCGCCAACGCGTGCATTAAAGTCGCCAAGCAAGACAAGTTTATCACTGGATGGAATCTTCTCAAGAACCTGACGCAATTCCTGGTAAAATGCAACTTTATCATCCTCTGGTGAAGTTAGAGTTGGGGCATAAATGCTAATAAGATAGATATATTTCTTTGGTGTGATAGAAAGTCGCAGTGTAATTATTCGATCACTTATCCCGGTAGGTAGCTCTTCAAGTGATTTAGCTATTTTGTTGCGTATTGCAAATCCCACTCCACTAGACGCCCGTTCACCGGCAGGTTTACCACTCCAGTAATACGTATAGCCACCCTTCACCTCACACAGCTCACCATGATCACTCAAATGGGTTTCGCTGATGGCCGCAATATCGATCTTATATCGGCCTAGTTCTCTAGCAAGGAGGGCAGTCTTGCGCTCCGGACACAGATTGTTGTCGTTATCTAAGAGCGTTCGGACATTCCATGCTCCAATGACAAGACAAGATACTCTCAATGTCTCTCAATGTACTGCCTGACTGTAGGCTCATCTGATCATTTATTGCAGGTATGTTTTCAATTTTAAATCGTTTCAATGGATTTTGACTTTTGTATAAAATGATTCCATATAATTACAGACATTTAAAAAGTCAAGCCAGAAGAATACATAGGTGCATTATTTTAGTCGTTCTATGTTTTTCATAAAGTACATCAATTACGTAATTATTACGTAATTCCGTAACTGACCCGTAAAATGCGTAACCAGTTACGTAATTGATATTTCCGTAATTTTGGAAGCCCTAGTCCTGCGCCACCCGCATCCAGTGGATTCCGGCGATCTTTATGAAATCATCGGTCCACCTTGTGGGAGGCCTACCACAGATGCGTTTCCCGGTACGTGGCCACTACTCGAGGACCTTTCCGCCCCAACGGCCGTCAGTCCTCCTTGCAATGTGAATATGCTACCATAATTTAAGTTCTATCACACAACTACTCGTATTATTCTGAATCCCAATTCGGGAAGTAACACAACTACCCTCAGGTTACATTCTTACTTTATCTTAAGTATCTGTGATTGACGTAAAGTTACGTAAAAATGTGCATTTTAATAATCGAGTTCATCACTTTACAAATATTTCATTAAACTAAAACTCAGCTTAATACATAAAAAACACCGCTGCCTCAATTTCTGAATGTGGCGTATGAAGCTATAAAAATAATTAAGGTGCAATCCAACTGGGTCTGCGGCGCCCGCGCCGAAATCCGCCGTAATTGCGCAAGATACACATAATTCGCGGTAACCCTAACCCCGACCACCATTTAGACCGCGCTAGGGCTGCCTATACACTTTGAAATAAATATAAAATACTTTGATCTTACATTTTTTGTTAAGTAAGACAATGTTTACAACTAATTCGTACTTTAATGTGACGCGGATGTCTGATTACGTCCAATAAAATAGTTATTTATGTGACTGTTGCATAATGAGGGTCATTAAAATACGAATGTGGTTTTATGAAACGAACAAAGTGAGTTTCATAAAAGGATCACATGAGTATTTTAATGCCTAATTATGTACAGTCACATACATAACTTTATCTTCATTTATACGATAAATGTCTATTTTAAAGTCAGGATCGATGTAAAACCGCGTGGAATATAATCCGTAGTACCAGGAGAGCAGAGAAGAACAAGAAGCTAGGCTAGCTCGCGTCTTTCAAACTCTTTGATTTAATGAATAGTTACGCTGCGGTTATGCTCTCCTGGTACCTTTGAAAATACATCAAGATGTTTTGCTTACATAATATGTTAGCTTCAAATCCATTAATTTTTACTTTTTAAGAAGACGTTCGAAATTTGAACGTAATTAAAGTATCGGTTACCGATACACAGTGTATTATGAACCCCATTTTTGTTGCATGTGCTTTTTTTTCCAGAAATTGAAAGTTTTTGTCATTTTAAGCACACTAGTAAAACTCCGGCATTGATATGACGAATAGTTTTTGAGAAAAAAAATATTCAAAGTTAGCGTATATCCGGGTCCGGAAAACCACAAAATTAAATATTGCGACAAAATTAAAATATATTTCTAAATTTTGATTGCGTCTATCAAACAGACATAAAATACCAGATATATCTGCAAAATTGGGTCCTTCTACCTGCAATGCATAACGAAATATAAAATATTTTGTCATTTTTCTTTATAATTTTTTTACTCCTCCATAACGCTGTATTAGCAGATGATTCGTAGATAAATCGAAACCTTAGAAAGACCACTACCCATGGTATTTATTTCGTATGCTAATTCAGCGTTATGTAAAAATAATCAGTAATTTTAGTTTTTTTCCAGGGTTGTCACCTTCCTATATCCGGATATTAATATTTTTTTCAAATCAAGAATCAAATTAATTTATTGAGTTTAGCCTTATACAGGCACATATGAACGGTCTGGAACGGCTCCATGATGCCTCGCCCCCGTTTCTCCATGCTACGTGTAATGACATGGGGTTTTAGCTTTCACCTAACGAGGGCGGACTCCTTCCCATGTCACCATAGTATTTCATCGAAATAGCGACAAACAGTACATTAAAATCTATTCGAGTCAATATTAATGGATTTGGATTAAACTGTCACTATTTGCTAAGTGAAACAATACATAAACCAATTAAAATATAATCATCGCTACTCTTTTAGGTTTAGAGAAATAAATATACAAATACGCGTACATACAGACTACATACAAAGATACATACATACATGTGTAAAAACATTTATTAATAACCTCCTTTAAATGAAGTCGGTTAAAAATCAAGATTAAAAAGAAGTAGGAATGAGAAATTAATATCCCGAACGACAATTTTAAAATAAAATGATACTTATAAAAATATATTATCTCATGATCCGGATTCTAATCTCTAGTGACAACCCTAGTACCAAAATATCCGGATAAAAATTGAAATGCCCATTACTTGTACATAACGCTGAATTAGCTTACGAAATAAATACCATGGGTAGTGGTCTTTCCAAGGTTTCGATTTATCTACGAGTCATCTGCTAATACAGCGTTATGGAGGAGTAAAAAAATTATAAAGAAAAATGACAAAATATTTGATATTTCGTTATCCATTGCAGGTAGAAGGACCCAATTTTGCAGATATATCTGGTATTTTATGTCTGTTTGATAGACGCAATCAAAATTCAGAGATATATTTTAATTTGGTCGCAATATTTAATTTTGTGATTTTTCAGACCCGGATATTAGCTAACTTTGAATTTTTTTTCTCAAAAACTATTCGTCATATCAATGCCGGAGTTTTACTAGTGTGCTTAAAATGATAAAAACTTTCAATTTCTGGAAGAAAAAGCACATGCAACAAAAATGGGGTTCATAATACACTGTGCGATACTAAAATGTAAACATTACGATGCAGCCACAGATACTTATATCTAAATGTAGGGCGTTTGCTCATCGCTCCTGACTATAAAATAGACATATTATGGTATGGATGTAGATAAAAGTATATAAATCCCTAGATTGCACTGGATTCAAACGCTCCACCAAACCCCAAACTAAGTATAATTTGTACCATGGCGATATGGGTACCAGACAACGGATAAAACTACTTCACTGTATACTTACTTTTTTTGTAATTCATCACATCATAATTTATACATAGAAAGAAACACCCAGACCGATATAAATCAGACAAGTTCATTTACACAAATGTTCTGTAACCGAACACTTTTACATTATACTGAATTGATCGTCAAATTATATTGTAGTCGTTCGTAGAGCAGCAGTACTTAGGATGTGTGTCTGGTCTGCCCACAGATCTATCATAAAAAAAACATACTGACTACTTTTAAGGTGTGTGGTAACCCTAATATGCTGACCCATTGTTATCTAACCCATGAAATAAGCCGTCCGGCGCGGGTCGCCGATATCCGATTGAATCGCATCGGCCCAACGACCTGACTTATCACTATAAACATTTTATACACTTTGTTTTGTTTTACTTTGCCGCTGACCGAAAGCTCTTTAAAAATAAAAACGATAGGTAACTAGTTAAAACACGGGCGCGTTTAGTAAAATGTTATCTATCCATTTTCAAAAACTTTTTCCTTCATAATGTTACGCTGGTTAATACCTACTTATATCTCGATATAAACCATCCTCTGTATACCAATCTATATTATAAAGAAATCAGTCAATCAGATAGACAACCAAACCTGTTGACAAAGTATATTTAACATTACTTAGGAAATACTAAATCAGTAAGTTTCCAATTTTCATCACAAAATCTTAGGTTAACAAAACAACATACTTAAATTCAAAATTTACCAACAAAAGCACAAAAAATAATCATGTTTTTTTTCTGTCCAGCGATTTTTGCCGTACAGGGTAAATGCGACATGGACCAAGTAATCAGTTATGCATTACTTAGCCAACAAAACTTTAACCTGATATGACAAACAAAGCCATTAATCTAACGCCGCCCGCAGTGTAAACAAGCTTGTAATATTTTAATCGTAGTATCGAGCAATGCAAATATTTGTGGGATGACCGCTGTAATCCCAGTTCCCCTAGCGGTCAAGGGATAGCTTTAGTTGGGCAAGTAAAGATTACTTCAATGCCCGTTTAAGTGTCCGCCCAAGGCTTATTTTTCATATTATTTAACTAGCGATCAGTAAAATTTTGTTTCAGCAATGATTAAATAGATAAATAGTGTAAAGGTATAAAACAATATCACATGCATTGATTTGATACCAAAGTTTGAGCGCATGTACATTATTTATGTTCTGGGTAGAAGAAATATTATAAATATAGCATCTCATCAAAATAATTTGACACTAAATTCATATTTTTTTTAACAAAGGATTACAAAAGTTTTATTTGGAATTTATATAAGTACAAATTCCAAATAAAACTTTTGTAAATATGAATTTAGTGTCAAAACTGTCCCTTTTCCAAAGGGCTTGCTAAAAACTCGAAAAGCAACTAACTTTTGATTGTTTTCTTACTATTCCGTTGTTGTTTCACGACATATAATTTTGGTCAAAGTCTTAACGGACCCTTAAATGCCAAATTTGTCGTTGCTCTTAAAACAAGCATCCAAATCTTATTTACAAAAAGACTAAGAGCCAATGATAGATCGGTTCCATCCGCTTCTTACCTATCCAAACATTACCCCAATCGATTTCCTATCAATAGTTGTTCTAGCGTAACGCACCTACAGGGCGGCCGGTTGTTTGACGGCAAACAGAGGAAGACGGACCGTAGGATGCGCGCGCGCTTGTTTGTCGACCGCGTGAGAATGATGTCTTCGTGCATGGGAATTTCGCCGATAGAATTCCGGTATAATAATGCCCTTTTTCCGCAGTCAAAAGCACATACAAAGCACGAAGTTATTCCAATATTAAGACAAATATAGTTGGAAAAAAAATAGTTGATTATATTTTACAATCGGTAAAATAAATTGCGTAAGTAATTACCTATCATTTAACAAATAATAGGAGTAAAGCAGTGCTTAAACAAATTCAAGATTGATTGAAGGATTTTTTGTGTGGAAGAGCCATGCTACATAAAATTCGTGTATGTCAGTCGAAATGTAGGTATGTGCCGGCCTGACTGTAGAGGTACGGTACCCTTCATAGAGAACGGACGTATGAGTAGTAGTAGCTTTGCTATTGCGCTTCGTTTGGTGAATTGGTTAAATATTTAGTAACTAAAAAACTACTTTCAAACACCCTATACATACGTGTGTTTATTTGATCGTTGTCCGATTCTGAACCATTTCGAAAGCTACACTATCCCCGGTGAGCATAGGGTACTTTTTATTGCGGAAATGAGCGGGCAAGAGGGGATATTTGAAAAAAGAAATTACTTGACACCTAGGTATATAGACTGCGTAAATAGATAGTCAAGATGAATGAAGAAACGTAATAGCAACTACCTTTTCAAAGAATACCTAGCCGGCAGTGTCGCAGAAAACGCTAGGAAAAAACCTTCAGAAAAATTCGAAACGCTACATATTTAAGAAATAACAAACTTTTAATCTTAGAATATTAACATACTTTTAATTTACTTTTTACTTCTGTCAAACTTTTGTGGCACTATTGCCAGTGCTACTTTAAAATAACAAAACAACCACGAAGGTTACATCAAATTAATGACCAAGCAGGTTAATATAAGTTTTAAAAAAATATTTGCTGGTAAATTATTCAGAAAAAATCTATACGCCATTAAAGAAAAAAAATATTTAATTTACTTTTTATTGTTGTCAAAGAACAATGGCAGAAAAATGTCTGACTATTTTAAAGCGCCCATTAATGTTATATAAACCGAACGGATTTGTTGTTTTTTCTACGATTTTACCAATATCTAAATGTTTCCATGAAAGCCGGGGTTAAATAAAGTTTTTAAAAAGAATATCAAATGATGTAAGAGTATTCTACTCGTCTCTCTCATGATTAAAATAGGGATGTCAATGAAATATTTTTTTATCGATTTGAATATTCGAATGAACGTAATTGATAAATCAACCTTGATTCCCCCTACGAAACAGGATGTAAAATCATTGTTGCCGTCATAATAATGGTAAAAAAGCCTCTTTAATGCCACCTAAGGATTTTCTGTATTTTTACTGAGTTAATTAAATAAGCAATTACTGCATATATCGATACTGCTAGTATCGAATCAAATCGTGTTGAAGGTACGTACCTACTACCCTACGTTGTCACCTTGACAGATCATCTGTCACAGAATGCTCCGCGCTCTTTCTCGTTGGTGGCATGGAATTAATATTATGTTGGTGGTAATCGTCACTTGGCTGTGGCGCTAGTTGTCATATATATTGACTATCTGTCTCTTTCCCACTTGTGTAAACACAGTCCAGTCATTTTAGTTTCTTAGAAATCCGCGGGACTTCTTTAATGAAATGGACTTTACCTACACATGATAACAATGGCTTTACAGAATAACACATGACATAGAGCGACTTACGACATAACCTTAAAATAAAATAATAAAAATGCAATATCTTTTTTTCCGGCTTTCTTAAATAATCATGTCTTCACCTAAAGAATCTAGAAGTAATGCTGACTCTTTTTACATATTTTTCGTATGAGGGCGCTCATCTTGTATATCAGACAATTTTTGTATGGATGTTTGCCATTGTTCTTTCAGAAGCATTGTTGCCAGTGCCTCTTTAAAATAAAGAAGGTCAACGTCTTTTCAAAACTTTCTGTTATTCCTTTAAAAAAAAGATTTGTTTTTTATTGCTGTCAAATTAATCATAACTCTGATGCCAGTTACATTGAAAAAAACCAAGCAGGTTATTATGCAAATTTATCATTTAATGCTGGCTAGATTCTTCAGAAAAAAAATCTAAACGCCTTTATAGAAAAAGAAACAATTATTTTCTTTTTATTACTGTCAAAATGGAAATTATGCTGCTAGCGTTTTTAATTATCCAAAAAAGGTTGCATGTTAATTGAAAAGAATGATAATGAGATACAAAAAAATTATAATCGACTACTAAAATATTAGTATTTTAATACATACATAGTCGAAACAGAATAAATATTTGGTCATCGAAACTACTGAACCGATTTGAAAAATTCTTTCATTTTTGGAAAGCTAACATATTCTCGGGCGACATAGGGTACTTTTTTTCCCGGAAATGTGGGGGGAAGGGAAGGGACATTTGAAAAAAGAAATTACGCGCGGGTGAAACCGCGGACGCGGCCGCAACCATTTTAGTAGTATGAACATTTATTGACGCTTCTGATTTACATACAATTCACATTAACCAGGTAAATATCCAATTAATTTTACAGCTTGCCGGTGGCAATACCAAAGTCAATTTGGCAAAATCTTTCAACAAAGGTATAAATTACACCGTAAATATTACAGAGCTGCTAACAAATGACTAATTAAACAATTAAATGCTGCAAAGAGAAGGCTTTTAAAATCAACTGCCACTAATAACTGGCCACCTAGAAGTTGGTCGTCGCAGCTGTCATTTTGACGCAAACAAATGTCAAGCGCAACCGCGTTCGTAATGATACGTCACCGGAACAGATACCTGGTATCAGCGGCCAATCAAATACCAGTTAATGTTACATCGTAAAGTTTCCCGTAGCTTATTTGCATTTATCAACCTGTACTTATAATGGACGGTTCGGGCCGCGGTAACCAAATTCAGCGCGATTTTAGTCGCGAGCGAAAATTCTTGTGGTTTTTTTTTTGTTGGTGTTCCGTTGGAATCTACAGAAACGGTTGGAGCTTTGACTTCTCTGTTAGCATTATTTTTAATTAAAATATTTTTAAGGATGTACGAGTACTTTATTCGTGTAAAGTCAGCAGAGCAAATAAATGTCTTCCTTTAGTATAAGCTTTTAAACGTAGCTTTCACTACAATACTTTATTTCTTTACTGTTGTAAAGAACTAGTGTGTAATATAGTGTACAAATCGTCTTAAAACCATAATCATATCATTTACCCAGTTCAAAAGTAAACATAATGTGAAAACAACGGTGCTTGCTGTAGGTCCACTACAAGTTAAAATTATCACAGTCGCATCACCATAATTATCAAGTGGAGCCAACGAATATTTAATATCGTTGAGTGGAGCACTTATTTAAGAAGCAGGCTTACACTTGACCGTTTAATTTTGTTCCTTTTTTGAATTAACATCGAAGTGCGCGTACGCAGGCCATAGTTAAGTTAAACGTCCCAAACTGTCGGCAATTTGCGGGGGCCTGAGTAAGCTATAAATCATGTTAAATTATTTTTTCATTATGATCTCCTGGCGGCGCGTAGGGTTAATATTCTATTAGTGCTGACTTGCGATTCGTTTGCCATTGATTGATGGACTCGTGCGCAATGACTGGAGAATGGCTTTTATTAACGGCTTGATAACGCTGGTTAAACAGTTTTAACTCACTTAGCTCTTATTGATGGTGTCTGGACTGATTTGTGGTTTGGCTAGACGGCTTCAAATGAAAGAAGCACTTTAACGTTTACGACTTCTTTCTTCGATTAAAACGTATACTCTCATGATTTTTGTATAGATTTTTTTTAAAGACTACAATAAATAATTATGTAGAAAAACACCCTCAACAACACACAATCGTCTTATAAAATACAGTACGGAAGCTCGTCATAAACCTTACATATCTAATAACGTAAAAAAATGCTTTAGCATTGATTAATGCTGTACTGGTTAACTCAAATAAAAAATAAAAATATTGTTAATTATTTTTTGCCAATATTTGAACGAATGATGTTAAAAAAATTAAATTTTGAATTTGTAATTCTACCACAAAAATTATTTTAATCGTACAACCACACAGTGCACATTCGATATTTAAATAATATTAAAAAGAAATAAAAATCTGTTTCGAATATCGAACTTATAATCCAGATTCTTTGTCATCATCATCATCCCAGCGTATTCCCGATTGCATCCAGTATGGAGCTCAGGGTCCACTTCGACTATGATCCTAGATTTGACAGGATAACAGGAAATCCAGATTTCTTGTATTCTAACAAATGAACCAGCAACAAAATGTTTAACTCATAGTGTGTCCTGTCTACGTATTCCAAAGGCGTCCCCATCAGTTGTTATTATGTCGAGATCTCGAATGTTATCAGATGGTAAGAAATTAGCCGATCCGCCATTACGGCGGCCTTTCATTTACAGTGTCCAAGCTCGCATGTTTGATGTTTTGTGTCAAACGCACGCGACCGGTTTGTTCCCAGTATTGGCCCAGTTGATCAATCGCATAGACTTTTGGCAACAAATGTGACATGAGAAACGAAACGAACTAAGCTCTCTTTAATTAGGCTTTTGAAATATATCCTACAAATAAACATTTTATGTTTAAATAGCGGTTGCCAGCACGGTTTCGTGTAAATTCTTTTTGTCAAACGCTCAACGTTCTGCCGCGCTGTAGGCTCTATTTGATCTTCGAGTCTTTGATTTCAAGTGTACAGGCTCCTACATTAATATTTAATTAAACAAAATATTAAAAAAAAATTGGAAGATAAGCTTACCTGTCCGACCAACATAAGGCGTCGTCTCGATATCTGAAAAGAAAAAACCAGAGTCATTACACAGATAACTAGCCTTAATTATAGCAAATCTCGTTGAAGAATATGGAATATGGAATTCACTGTTATCAGCGGCGAACCGATACGCCTTGTACATCTTCAAGAAAAATTCGACACCTTTTTTCAACCAAGGACCCCAAGACATCCCCTGTTACTTAAACCACTAGACCATCGAGAAATTTATAATACGAGTACTATGCAGCAGCAAAATTCCATGGAAGTCAAATTAACCAAAAACATTCAACTTTAAGCTTTACCCACAGCAACAAATCAGTGTACTGCCTTAAAAGGCATTTTAACGATATAATGAACACATTCATGAAATAAGCATTTTTACTTATTCAACAGCTTTTTACAATGACTTCTGATCATTAGTCATCACATGATCTAGTTTCCAGTTCTACAAGGAAACCAGAAAGGGACTACTACAAAATCACTTATCCACCATGATAATGTACAGAATATTATGGTAAGAATGCGTATGAGTTGTAAAAACAACATGACAGTATTATTCTGTAATGTACATACCTTTTAATTATGTAGATTATGAAAAAGCTTAATCACCGACATAGTTATAATTAGATCACGGATGTATGGTAAATGGAAGTGGTTCAATATCTTACATCAAACTGATACATTTATGTGTGAACTGTCGCAGCTTGAAAATTTTACATTTTTAACGCGACGCTTCCCTCAGATATTTGTAGAGCACTATTTTTACTTATAGTAAACATACAAATAAACATCCAAACACAGAACAAACAAACGTAAAGAATATTAATCTTTGGCATAAAGCAGGGTCACTAAATGCGCCATCGGGTCAGTCAATGTGACTTCACACTAAGTTTTTATAAGATCTATCAAAGATCAGAGGACTCAAAAATGTAACAGCATTGAGAGAAGCTTTTTGGTAAAGTATCCTTAGAATATAACTGCCGCAACGACCTCTTATCATCAGGTGGCGTGTTTGCCAACAGATTTATCATAAAAAATAAAAAGTAATAAAGACGACAGAAAAAAAGAAAACCATTCATTGGCCAGAGACAAGATTACAAAAAAGAACAAAAAACTATAAATTACAGCATTCGTCATATTCTCAACTATCTCTTCCATCCATAGCACATCCTTGACTTTCCATTTTCCATGTCTACGACCTCCCAGCCTATAGATGAATTATTCAGGACCTAAGCACAGACCATGTTATTAATAACCACTGGTTAGCACATTACTACTCCAACGAACCTACAAACTCAAGCGATTGTGAACTCAACTGCATACGAATTAAGAGTTCTATCATCAGACTAGAACCTTGCGGTTTTTATCTATTATCTCACATTAAATGTAGCTGTATTCACGTAGCAAGGAATGTGGACCAAATGTATTAAGAAATTATCTGCTAACGCATCAAATTGCAAAATTGCTTTAAATGAAGACGACTATGTTACAAGCAGTTGAGCACAATTTTGTCCCATGCTAATGATATAATAACCGTTCGTGGGGTATTATATCAGAATACGATTTTGAGCCACGCAATTATATTTGACTAATACTCGTTTAATACTCAAAACATTTTTTAGGAAATTGTTACTTATTCGTTGTAGTAATGGAATAAAATAATTAATATTGTTACATAGTTTAATTATCTAGACTATAAAGTGTATACCTAAAGATTACAGTGCATCGAGGCTTACAATTACGACATCACCTCTCATAGGTATTTGTACAAGAAATGATACTAGTGATCCTTCGAACCAGATCAATAAATTGATCCTTCGCGCCAGATAAAAAATTGGTCCTTCGAGCCGGAACGGTCATTAAATTAATCGATAACATCTCTCCAACAAGTGAGTACAGTTGCAAAATTTGCGTTTAAATAGAAAATCGTTGCTCGTAAACAATACTGTACCTTCTCCTAATGGGCAAGTTCTCATTTCGTGACAAGTCGATAAACAACGGTATTGTTCAGAACTGAATCACTCAAAGGGCTTTCTTCTAAGCAGGAACTGAGAGCCTCAATGGTCACTGGCCATGTTAATGCTAAACATAATGACAAAATATTTGGAGCAAGGAACTGGACTGGTTTTGTATAAGTGTGGAGTGTGGACTGTTGTTGAGTTGGTAATTTGTATAATATGACACGATTGAAAAGTCGCTTTGGGGAAACTCTATGATTTGAAAACGTTACATACAGCATACGTACAAAGTAAAAAGTGTCAGCCTGCCTCCGTGATACAGTGGCTTGGCTACTCGGGTCTAATAACCATGACGGTTTGATTCCCGGCTTAGGTCTTGTTGGTGGTGTTAACCCCCATATGTAAAACCTAGCTTTGGCTGTGTTCCGGAAATATTAATGTGAAAGCCAGTCAGTCACTTGAAAGAGTCTACAGTGTGGCAGTACATTGAGCGTCACTTCCTGGTTAAGTGTCCCTCGATGAAACTGAAATAGAACGCAGTGGCGGCGTGCCTCATCCTAATAATGATGTTTGGATGTTTGTTACTCAATCACGCCTACACGGCTGAACGGATTTAGATGAAATTTGGCACACGTATAGTTTATAACCCCGATTAGGACAAAGGCTATAAAATTTCTACGGAAAACGTCTCATTCCCGCAGGATATTTGAAAAAAAGAAATAACGCGCGGGTGAAACCGCGGGCGGAAAGCTAGTTTAGCATAAAAAATCTTAAATTTTTTAAATCACTCAGCGACGTCTGATGTCTAGCTGCAGTTATTTCATGAGTCAAATAACACGGTAATGCAACATCAGTATGCATCGTGCTACTCGCTACAGCTGGCGTTTTGCATTTCAGACCCTTGCGACAATCGCTAATGGAAGCTTTCCAACGATCTGCTACGTGGTTTTCAAATTCCAACTGGAGTTGGGATAGAGAATTATATGTATTTACAAGCAAAGGAACATTGCATTTCTATTTTAGTTTAAGGTATATAAAATATAATTATACGCACAAAGTAAGAACAATTGATTTTATTGGGTAAGATAAAATTTATATATATGCGGCTATAGCTTTGTCAGATGTACTTGACAGCCATACATACTGATGACCGGCTCACGTAAGGACATGGCCAAAACACAGCCACCTATTACACTTATTCAATAAAAAGTTAATTTCGCAGTAAATTGTATTTTATTAAATAAGACTTTACACAGCACAACTTGTCTTAGTTAGAGTTTAGAAAAAATTAACTACAATTAACTAAAAGGCGCGAAGTTTAACTACATTTATGACAGCATAATTTCTCTTGCAACTAGTCTGCGGGTCTCTTAAAAACAGACCAACAAAGGCGGAAAGAAGTAAAACCCTACCTCCCGATTTTCAGCGGCTACAACTTTGTTCCAAAAACTAATACTTCCATAGAAATACTCATATGTAAAGATTTCGTATTCCGCAGCTCGTTTGCGAATCCAATAACGAATCTCGGCGGAGTTACGGCCGCGGCGCATCACCGCATAAGTATTATTTTTCGACATTCATATATTTCTTTCGACAAATTTATACCCGCCACGCTTCCGAGGTGTTTTTATTAAAAATATCGGATATGGCACAGTATATGTTTCATAAACAGTGAGATCGACACCATATTGCAACGTGTTAACATGTTATTAGACACGTATGGAGATGGTTCACTGTGATTTCACAACAAAGTTGTGGCAGGGCAGGGGAGAGAAACGTGCGGGATATTGGCGTCTCTGATACGTTTACACGCGAAATATGAAATATGCGGCTGTAAATTAGCTTGTTTAACACTAGATTGTTGCAGGCGAGAGCAATTTGTCTAGTCTGATTTTATTTTCAAACTTTTCGCGTCGCGAAGACTTTAGATATACATTTATAATACGTCTCTTTTTCAATTCTTACCTCATTTGGATTAAGTGTTACGTTATTTAACAAATTACCTCAAGATGTTGTTGACTTACCAATACACAAGTTTAAGTCACACATCAAATGCCAACTCATCAAGAAGAGTTATTATAAAGTGGAAGACTATCTAAATGATAAAAGTCTGTAGAAGTGAGTAGTATTGTTGCCGCTCCTCTGCCTGCGCCTTTGTTATAATTGACATGATCTTTTGTATTGACATTAATATTTTCAGTGACATAAATTTATTTTGTATTGTATTAATAAGAATACCTCAACGACAAGGAAGCTTGGACTCGCGCCTTTGCATTGTATAGAATCCGGATAGTATCAACAATGTTAACTTTGCTATACAGTAACACATTAAATGTTATAATTCAATAAAATTAAATTTAATTTTCATTCAAAGAATCCTGAAGAGTTTGTAACCTTGGCGGTCATGCTCGCTAAAATGTGCTTGGGGTGGTGGCGTTATGTGTCGGGTGGTTACATTCCCTCTAATATGGTTGAGTGAAATTATGGCTGGCACATACGTCATACTTGTGCTGCAGGTGCCACCTTTGGGCACTGGTCTTCCAGGGCTCACGGATTTTTCTCGATTATAGTCTCATTCTTATACTTTATACTGTATGGCTTGGTATTCTAAAACTAATCAGTAATTGTAACAAACAAATTGTAAACAAACATGGCGATGAAAAAGAGTAACTGTCGAGTTTCTTGCCGGTTCTTCTCGGCAGATGACTGCATTCCGATACCGGTGGTAGAGTCACTCTGTAATTGACGATTCATAAATACTTGATACAAGTTTACATGAATAAAGAATATTTTGATTTTGATTTTGATTGTTGCATTTCGTTGTTTTGAAAGGTTGGTAAAGAACGCTTTTAGCATTAAGTCCGCTTATTATACTCCTTATGTGGTAAGTAGATTGTTTATTTGTTCATTAAATAGATAAATATTAAATCTATTTTTTTTTTATTGGCAACACTTGCTGTTACTTTCGCATGAAGTTGAGTTTTTGTATTCCAAATATTTATTTTGTTTGTATTAAAAGAAAATAATGTAATTACTACTGTCCTACCTGTGAAAAGTAATTCCTTGGCACTTTTTATGTGACGTGGTATTGTTTTTGCACTATATTTTAACAACACACGACGGCATTATTTTAGTTTTTGGTACGCGACGAAAATTGCACTATTTACCTACTTACGATGAAGACAGCGTAATGGCGGTCGGTCGGCTTAATTTAGTGTAAGTGTGTGCGTGTGGGTTCGTATTTACAAACGAACCGGCTTACTTTGGGTGCTTCACTTTTCACGTAAGTGACGCGGTGTCCTTTCTTTTTTTTAACGTCCTTGGGTACAGGTAATACAGTCATGTATGTCTGGATTATCTTTTTTTGCGAAATTGACGCATAACTTATTATAGAAAAATCATCGACATTTATTTACAAGCATCTTTAGTCCAAAGCCATCGCATCGACACTTCTAAAGGCGTAAAAAGACGCATAGCTATATTTTTAATTATTTTCATCTTCTTCAGTATTGAATGATATTGCAAAAGCTGAATTGGTAGACGTACAAACAGGCTGTGAATAGTACTTACTACTTAATAGTAGTATTACCTATCTCTTTTAGTGAGCATCTTAGGTAATAGCATTTTTATCACTACGCCCATCACGCGCACTCGAGCATATTAATAAATCAACAGATCTACCTCCGAGTAATGTTCCACATCGGAGTGCAATCCGGACGTGTTCCCGGTACGGGCCATAAAACGTAATCGAATTCACTTTACCCGCCGAGCCGTTCGGCGCTATGCAATTGTCAACACCCGTCGCCCGCCATTTTGAATTTTACAACAATTCTAACTTTTCACCGGCGATAATGAGGGGATGATTTTTAAGAATGGTATCGGAAAAGCATAGCTCGCCTGGTCTTAAATTGCCTTCACAGCCTATTCCAATAAAGGATATTTCGCGATAAACATATCTCATTATGTTGCTAACATGCTGTATTTCCTCCTCTGATATTTATACCGGAAAACTGGAACATTGAATTACTGTATTTATTATATGTACCACAAACGGCTCGCATAATTTTAAACTCTTGCAAAACCAGAGGCATCTGTTGGGCTTCAACGTCCCTTTTTTTTTTTTTTTTTTTTTATAGTGGAGAAATCCTTTATGGATACCCCAGCCGCTTGGGGAAGCAGCTGAGGTTATGTCAGAGTTGCCCTATGTTGGGGGTACTGACTAAAACTCCACTGTGGCCTTCTCAAGCACAGGCTGGGGGGCCGGGTTGCTCTATGTCGAGATTCACACAATGCCCCACAAGCTGAGCTCTGCTGCTTTAGTGCAGCGCTCCTCAGGAGAAGCGAGCGTAGCCTCCCCGGCTTCAACGTCCCTGTGAAAACCTTTTGAAACACCTTAAGCTAAACTTAACTAATTAACTTGCACTATTTGTGTAAAAGACCCACAAATGAATATTTCTAATTTACTTTTTTTTTGTAAATACGGACAAAATATTATAGGTACAGTCAAAAGCACGTCAGACGTAACACTTTGGACTTTGTACCGCTCTTATGTCGGGGGCATAAGCGCTATTATCGAACTGCAAGTGCTGTTGACTGTACATATAAAAACCCAGACCTATACAAACATACATTAGTGGACATACGAGTACAACGGTGTGTGACTTCACGATGGCCAGAAGGGACCCATTTCGGGACTCATACAACACCGCATGTATGGAATGGGTGCAAGTTTGCGGTGTTTGGGTAGAAACCCTAGGGGTCCTGTGAAATTTCCCTTTGGGTACTAATTAAATGGGCATTTAAATACAAATCAAACAGTCATTTGGCATTACGGTCAACTTCGAGGATTCGCAGATCAGGCGATTAGAGACTTGTGTTTTTTTTTAAAGTGTTTAATAACGTAGAAAATAGAATGTAAAATATTAAATCTGACACCAAACTGAGCACATACAAAACAAATCTTTTAAATAATGTGTGAAAGTTGTTGTGGATATGTTTGCCAAGTATTACTTTACGAAAAACTAATGAAATGAAATGAAATTAATGAAAAAATAAAAAGAAAGACACAAAAAAATATTTTTAAACTATGTTTAATTTTTTTTTGTTCATTCCCACGAACTCTACTACAGAAAATACTTTTGGACTCTTTTATATTATGTAACAATGTTTTACTAAATTAGAAATAAATAAAACAATTCTCAACTGCCAATGGTCACTTTAATTCGAAATTAATTCCGTAAAAATAAATAAAAAACATTAGCCAACAAGACGAATTTCCGAACTCGAAATTGCATTCAAAACGTCTCCATCGCGAACAGCGTTCTAAATTCAAATTTCCGAAATTCGAAACACGTTTGGCGCGTTCGCAGCACGCGTGTTGCGTTTGGTTATTGCATAAAATTACAATAAGATACATCCTTGACGCGTAGGGCGTTTTGTTTACGTCGCTTTAGCCGGCAAATGAGCCGAATTATGGCCACACGTCGTTTAATTAACGAAATAATAGTCGAAACAGCTATTACGTACTTTGAAAGCGGTATATTAGAAAATTTAATGCTAATTATGCATACTAACCACAAATATAATTAATACACGCATGTGCTCAATGACTAATAAACGCAGGTAAGGTAAGTTTATGTGTCATTAGAATATAATATGAAAGGCCTTTACTGAAAGGCTTTGATTTTTCATAATATAGGTACCAGGTTCTTATAATATTATATTCTAAATTATTTAAGAACATTGAATAAAGTAACAGTTTACTTTATTCAATGTTCTCAAATAAATTGGCACTTACCCCAAACAGTACAAATCAAAATATTCTTTAATATGTAGACTTGAGAGGTGCATATATGAATCGTTGCCAACGGTTACTGTGATTGAAAAAATTAACCAATCTTGCCATTTCTTAATCACTAATTGATATAAAATCATACTCTTATCTTAACTATAGTATTGTTCTTCATCCCAAATGATTCTGAGCTGAAACCCCATACGCCACTGCGCCGGCGCAACTTATCGTGTTTGCGTTTATCTTACGCGCGCGGTAATTGGCGACTAATTGAGTTTCCCTGTAATTATGCAGGGCAACACTTAGGCGCGTGCGCACCGTCATAAACCTACCTACTACTAGTAATGAACTGTTTGTTTAGCGATCACTTTACTCAGTTGCGGATTTGGTTTCGCATTAATTTGATCGTTTTAAGACTTGACTTCTGGTAAATAAATATCCCTGAACACTATTCACACAGCGCCGGCTAGCTCCTAATTTTACTATGGGTGCCAGACAACGGATAGATATTACTTCAATACTTTGTTTTTATAAATACATACATAGAAACACCCAGAAACAAATTTGTTCACGCACATACATATTTCACCGTGCGGGCATCGAACCCACGACCTTTTGGGTGTAATAGCCGACTTCTCAACCACTGAACCGAATCGATCGGTTGTTTGGATCTGCCAAATGCGAATTGATCACAAATGTTCGGAAGAACCGTCACAAAGTTCGACCCGGGAATTGGACCCAGGAACCGCGAGTTCATGTCCAGGTACTTAAACCACTAGAACAACGAGGCGTTAGGCATAATACTATAATAAGAGTAAATTATAGCACTAAGTGTGTGCAAAACCACACCTAAACTCGACGCCATACGAACAATACTTTAATCGTCGCGCATTATCCGCAGTATTAGGTTAATTCAGCCACGCAGATGAGTATCGCGCAGTATAACTACATTTAACTGCAATTCCTACCCACCTGTCGAACTCAATGCAATCGTAGTAAAAAGAGAAAAACAGTACGTTACCTTCATACACCGCACCGCGCGCAGTTTGTATGTCTGCCCCATAGTATCTCTGCATCGATCGCCGCGCGCACACCTAAATAATCTCTCGACACGTTTCTCAGTGCAAACAAGGATATTTTGTTTGAATGTGTGTGCGGTGACGCAAAGATACTATGACGCACACATAGATAACAACAATTGAATTACAAACAGCAGTTACAATGCCGCATAAGAAGGCTCAAAATTGCAAAAAAGGGAATGGAGAGGGCTATGCTTGGGGCCTCCCCTAAGTGGCAGTGGACAGAGCACATTACGAGGAGCACTGACGGCTGTTTGGGAGAAAAGGTCGGTCCACCTTATGGAAGGCCTACCCAGCCGTGGTAGGCCTTTCATAAGGTGGACCAATGTTCTCATGAAGATCGCTAGAATCCACTGGATGCTGATGGCACATGATCGGTTTGGAGATCCTTGTGGGAGGCTTGTGTCCAGCATTCAATTGGCTGATGACACATACAATCCGCGCGCGGTGCGTTTGTATGGACATAGCGTACTGTGAACTATTTCTACTATGACCGTACTCAGTGCAATTACCCAGATTAATCAGACTCGCAGTATTATCGCTCGGCTTGTCTACGGGATCGAAGGCGATCAATAATTTCCTATCAATGACCGCCGCGCCAACCGCTTATTAGGATTGGAAAAAACAATAACTGTAAGGCTGATTATAGCTTCGATTGGCGCGAGGTTATTGTGGATGTGCTTCGTTTTTTTCAATGTACAGTTGCAAATTGCAATATTGGTGGTGTGATAGTTCGATCGTGAGTTTTTTCGTTGATTAGACCTTAACATCTAATGATTTTGAGTTTTTTGTGACACAAGTTAGATCTAAAATCGAATGCTTTGTAGTATAATTGAAGAAAGTTGGATTGCATGAAAGAAAACTACACTTATTTTGTATTACAATGGTTTATTAATACTTATTCGGAAATAAATGTTTTTGCTTTAGTGAAAACGCCTAGCCGCTAACACGCTTGCGGAGGAAGAGACCGGTGTTGCCAGAGAGCACAGACAAGGGAGGAACATATAAAAAAAAAGAACTATGGATGCGTTCCATATCTAACACCCACCCCTGGAACGCAATCCCATTTTTGATACACAAAAACAATGTTTTACAGCAACAGTTCCTTTAGTTAACATATCGGCAATCATTTTATCCCCACAAATATAACAAAACTTTATCTTTAAACTATTAACATGAACTTTCAAAAAATGATAGCGTATATCAATATGTCTCGACCTAGGTAAATAACAATCATTAGTAGATAGTCTAATAGCACTTTGATTGTCGCTGAAGATGATCATTGGGCTGGTCTGCTGATGTCCGAGCTCTCCATGCAGTTGTCGAAGCCACAGGGCTTCTTGCGCCGCCGAAGACATGGCCATGTACTCAGCTTCGGCCGTCGACAGCGCCACGGTCTGCTGCTTGTGCGAGCGCCAGGAAATAGCACCTCCCTGAAACATAAAAGTGTAGCCCGTGCACGACTTGCGATCGCGCACGTCACTGGCCCAATCTGCATCACAGTACCCTGTGATTTCCTCATCTCCATCTTTGGTGTATACCAACTTTAGGTCTTTCGTGCCTTGTAAGTATCTGAAAATCCTTTTTACTGCTGTCCAATGTTCAAGTTTAGGGTTTTTATTGTATCTGCTCAACATGTTAACAGCAAATGAAATATCTGGTCTTGTCCCTTGTGCCACATACAGTAGGGCGCCGATGGCTTGCTGATAAGGGCAATCCAATGTTTCTTCTTCTACATTTTCATTAAATTTAAGACCTACTTCTATTGGCGTTTTGACAGGCTTGCAATCTGACATTCTGAATCTGGTAAGTAACTCTCTGATATATTTTTCTTGATCTATCATTACCTTATTACCATCTCTAGTAATATTCAAGCCAACACATTGACTTGCCTCTCCCAGATCTTTCATTTCAAAATGTTGTTTTAAGCTTCCTTTTAACCAATTTTTATCATCCTCATTGGATGTAAACAAAATGAGATCATCGACCCAAACAGCTATAAATGCCTTTTTATTGATATTAAAATAAACACAGGGATCAGTTTTAGATTGCTCCATTCCCATTTGACATAACACATTATTAAGTTTAATATTCCATAGGCGACTGGCCTGTTTGAGCCCGTATATTGATTTCTTTAAAAGGCATACCTGTGTTCCCTCTTTGAATTCTTCAGGCTGCTGCATATAAATATCTTTATCAATCTCTCCCTGCAGGAAGGCCGACACTGCATCCATTTGATCAATCTGGAGACTATATCTGGCAGCTAAAGCAAACAAGTAACGGATTGTAGTGTAACGAACAACAGGTGAAAATATCTGCTCATAATCTCTACCTTTAACCTGAGCATATCCTTTGATTACAAGTCTAGCCTTATAACGGACTATATCTCCATTCAAATTAGTTTTAGTCTTAAATACCCACTTGCAGGGTAGTGCCCTTTGACCTGCAGGTAGGTCTGTCAAACACCAAGTTTCATTTTTGACAAGTGAATTATATTCTTCATTCATAGCCCTTTTCCATTCTGTAGCCTGAGGAGATGACATGGCCTCCTCGACCGTCTGAGGGTCTGTCAAATCAGTTAATAAGCAGAAGAATGTATTATCTGAATTACGCCTACGCAGTTTATCACGTGGCCTCAAGGTGACATTACTTCTTGATGTCTGCGGGACTTGGTAGGGCGGAGAGTAAGTATCATCATGCTGATCAAGCTCACCTGCATCAGTGTTGTATTCTCTTGAGTCTTCTTCATCATACCTTTCATCGGAGTCACTATGTGGTATAGTGGCTGAAGGTGTCTGGATGTTGGACTCATCGGAGTGACTTGACTGCTGCTGACTGGTACAGGTGACCTCCTGCTGCTCATCTTTGTGTTGAGAACTGGAACTATTTGATGGATTTTTCTCTGATGGCAAATCAGCTGAAACATTATTTTCAGAAGCAGTATGTATGTTTTTATAATCTTCTAGAAATGCAACATCCCTACTCTTAGTTATTTTATGAGTTTTTAAATCCATTAAGCGGTAGCCCTTAGTGTTCTCACAGTAGCCAACTAGTATCATTTTTAATGACTTTTTGTCCCATTTCAGACGTTTTTCTTTAGGAACGTGAACCATTGCAACAGAGCCAAAAATTCGCATGTGAGAGAGATTGGGCTTTTTCCCTTCCCACATCTCATAAGGCGTTTTGCCATGCAAGGCTTTATTGGGAGATCTATTAAAAATGTAAGCTGCAGTAGCTATAGCTTCAGCCCAAGTGCGCTTGTCCAATTCAGCAGTAAACAACATGCATCTCGCTCTCTCTACAAGTGTCCTGTTCATTCGTTCTGCCATGCCATTGTGCTGAGGTGTATATGGAGTTGAAGTTTGGTGAGTGATGCCATGCCCCGACAAAAAGCTCTCAAATGTACCATTACAATATTCTTTACCATTATCAGTCCTAATGATTTTAATTTTATGATCAAGCTTGTTCTCCACTCTCATTTTAAAATCTTTAAATATATCAGTAACATTCATTTTGTCTTTCATGAAGTAAACATGGGCCATGCGTGTAAAGTCATCGATAAATGTTATAAAATATCTCATACCTCCATATGATGTAGACTCCATGGGGCCACATAGGTCTGAATGTATTAGTTCCAGTGGCCTGGTAGCTCTGGAGCCAACATTTTTAAACGGCAATCTTGATTGTTTACCTTCCATGCATTGGATACACCCGGTGACATCACCTTTCTCAGGAGACAGTTTCACACCCTCAGCACAATCTGGCAGCTTCTTCACATCTGTAACATTTAAATGGGCCATCCGCAGATGCCACAGGTGAGATTCATCACTTTTACCTGCATCTAATGTTAAGTGGGCAGACTCATACCTATAATTACTATCAACAATGTACAGATTGTTATGTAATGTTGCGGAGCACACTACCTTCCCATTACCATCACAGATTTCACATCTCTTGTCTCTGAAAGTGACCTTGTATCCACTTTTGACAATTGTACTGACTGAAAGAAGATTAGCAGCCAACCCAGGTACATACAAAATATTTTTTACCTGTATTTTGTCCTCCTTATTCAATTGAATATCAACATATCCTACTCCCTTTACAGTTAGTGGCTCTCGGTTTGCCACAGTTATATGTTTTACAGATGGCTCGGTGATATTATACATCCAATCACTGCGGCACGACATGTGCATGGATGCACCTGAATCAATATACCATAAATTGTCTTTTCCTTCCTCTGCAGTGGCTGAAAATGCTGCAACAAAACTGGAACTTTCCCCCTTTTTATACTCATTGTTCTTCTTTACAGGTTTCTTCGAACAAAACTTTGCAAAGTGGCCATGTTTATTGCAATTGAAGCATCTTGGCCTAAACTTTGATGTTGCTGTATTATTCTTCTTCTTAGTGTTAACAGTATACAGCGCAGAACTCTGATCTGAAGTATTCACCTCTTGAATTAACTTATTTTTAACTAAATCTGCACTGATTTTAGCACCAGAACTTTCCAGACCCATAATCATAGGCTTGTATATATCAGGAAGCCCAGCCAACATCAATGTACCCAGCCATTCATCATTGACATCAAAGTTTATATTCCGCAATTTGTGGGCAGTGGACATAATTTTACTAACATATTCTTCGACACTATTGCTTGACTCTAGTGTTGTATTAATCAGATCTTTAAGTAGACCTACCTTCCTTGTTAAGCCATTGTCGTCAAAGGCTTTGAGTAGGTTGTCCCACACCTCCTTGGCTGTGGTACATTCTTGCACATGTACATAGATCTGCGGGTCTAAAAGTAAAATTAACTTTGCCTTTGCTTTGATGTCCATGCGGGAGTCGATGCATTCGCCGGGGACTGGTTCCACGCATTTCCACAGGTCCTCGTGCTCCAGATACGTTCTCATACTGAACTTCCACGTTGTGAAGTTGTCTCGGCCGGTAAGCTTCTCGAGATGAAACGTATTTGAGCTCATCTTGATGATGAAATTGCGACCTCGTGTTCTGTTATAACCTTAAACTTTCTTTCGGGCGTTCGGCACTGTCGGAAGCTTTTCTTTCATGCACACGGATCCAACTACGCTCTGCTACCATGAAGAAAGTTGGATTGCATGAAAGAAAACTACACTTATTTTGTATTACAATGGTTTATTAATACTTATTCGGAAATAAATGTTTTTGCTTTAGTGAAAACGCCTAGCCGCTAACACGCTTGCGGAGGAAGAGACCGGTGTTGCCAGAGAGCACAGACAAGGGAGGAACATATAAAAAAAAGAACTATGGATGCGTTCCATATCTAACAATAATGAATGCGATTCATAACTGCCCATTTAACACTAAGTCAGATAAACATTTTTAGAAAAATTAGAAGAATGTGAGAATTTGGGTAGGTACCTAATTTTGCTCTGGACATAATGTCTCAAAAATTATCAGAGCAGTAAAAACTTTGCGATTTTCCCCTTACAGTATTGTAATTATATTATACAATCGTTAGAAACCAGCACGAAAACCACCAAATTAATCGTACGCTACCAAAAGACACAAAAATATTATTTATAATGGGTACAAAGAAGTTAACCAATACTCGATTATTCCGCGTAGGCATATCTCAAGTTAAAAATAAAAGGAAAAAATAAAAAGATTGCACGTAAAAAATATAAACTTTAATCAAAGACACAACGCACACACACTAAATTGCCTATTCTTTTCGTTTTATTTTAAAATTATTACACTGAAGTTTAACCTGTGGTGTAACCGCAAATCATGTAGAGACGGATAATAATTTAACAAAAAAACAACATAGCAGTAAAAAAACGAACAAAATGTTTACAAACAGAAGTCATATCCACAGTATTCTTACCGTTCCCGAGTTTCCGTTGGCAGTGTAAAATCACCGCGGAGGATAATTCCCATGATCGCAGTCGGCATAACCTTTCACACCTAGTGCCATTGCCCGACCATTGCTACAAACAGACAATCAAACAACGATTTTGACTAGTTATATACGGTTGTAGGTATAACTTGAATTTAGAAGGTTGGTGTTTATTCAGATAACAACCAACATATTGTAGGTTGTAATAACTGAACTTGACATAATTCGAAGTGCAAAGGACATGAAAACAGACATACAACTGTTAAAATAAAGCGGTCGGTACCTAGCTGCTCGAATATTTACTATGTTACTACAGTTAGACAGGTTTGAGGGACTCTGAAGCATCCCTTAATGTGCTGTCATACTGTAGGTATTCTTTGAAAACAAATAAAGCCATTTACCCTACACTTGTTATCTTCTTATCAAGTCATAATTATATTGCTGTTCTACCACACTACAACTATGCGACGCCGTGTGCGTGACGAGTGCGTGAGAAGTCTTCTCTGACTTGCAATGTCGTCGGTCTGTCGTATGTAGCGCTGCCGCTTTATATTTCTACATTGAAAGCTTTTAATCATAGCCAGATTCAAAGCTTATAAATATTTCAGCCTTCTTAAGCTCGTTGGATCCTTTTTTCTCCATCTAGTCAACACTCAACATAAATCGTCTACATCATAGCAATTCTGCACAACAAAGTTTCATACTGTATGTTAAGTAGAAGCTACGTACTAGGTATCCTTTTTTGTATACTCATTTCAAACTTTACTTCGTGCATTTTTATAAATAAATAATGAATATATCGCTTCTTTCCTTATTTAGACGGATAGAGGAGATGCCATATTTCATGTGGTTGGATTAAAATTATCATATTTTTTCTTGAGCTGTATCGGGTAAAAATATCTTGATTATTATGTGAAATTAAATACAAAGTATTATTAAAAATCTTTGGTACTTATTACAATATTCCACATAAATATAATGTTCATACACACAGTTAATCATCATAAATAACATTCTTTTATCGTGTGTAGTTAAACCCCTAATTGATGGTTCTAGTATTGCAAGCATTATCTGATCTGTGCTGGTATACTTGCAAAAATCGAAGAACAGTGATTTATATTACTATCTGGGTCAAATGCTACTAGGATAATACCTTTTGGAATAGAACAAAAAATGACGTCAACTGCGCTTGTCCGTAGCATTAGCAACGCAAAATAATATTATCTGTGTACATACACATGTCATAAGTCATCCATCACGCTGTTGACGTAATTGTTCGCTCAATTCCAAATAGCATTTGAATCTTACTTTTTGGTTAATAAACAAATAGGACCAAAACCGAGTGAAATAAAGTAGCAGTACAAAACGGTCATCAGACCTGTTCAAAATTAGCAATATCGCAATGATGTATGGATGATAAATGCTAGACAGCTAGAGGCTTCATGAAATAGATCGTCATTGCGTTACACCCAGTTACCATCAGGACCAACAGTTAAAGTAAAAAAAAACTTACTTATCTTAGTACCAAAATCCGTGCCAAATATCCAAATTCCAACGTACAAAATATCAATTATCTTCCACTAGTTTCACTCTTATCATATAAAATTATTCTACAAGCTGCTAAACCCGAGTGCGATCAGTAATGCACCCGCTAACACCACGGACCGCGATAATTGTGCATAATGATAGTTATCATAGCTACGTAACCACCCACCACAATAATACTGTACATGGAACTGGACTACAAAAACTACTAGTATGTAACAATCAACCAATAGATAGAAACAAAAGAATGTTTGACTGGGTTCGGGCAGGGCGAATGTATAAATTTTTCTACATACATGCATAATTGCCAGGTGGAGTGACGATTTACGCGTGATGGCTGGCAGGAGCGGAATGCGAGTAACGAGAATTGAACGAAGTGGCGATATCAAAGCTGTGGACACACAGCTGTTGTCACAGGACAGGCTGATTTTATTTTTATAAGGAAGCAGTCAGGATGACCTCACTCCACCTGATGGTAAGCGGATGTGAGGTCCAAATATAAGGTTGACTGGCTCAATAGAACATAGTACCCATTGAGCCAGTCACCCTCACCCTGAAGGCCTGCTGAGATGCCGCTTCACGCCCCGCCTAAAAAGCCCAGGATTATAGGAGGAAGGAAACACGTGTGCCTGATAATGATGATGATGAATTTTCACTATCTCGGAAGTGACGGAAAACATCGTTAGGAAACCTGCACAGTTGAAGGGCTGTGTAGCCATGATCCAATTTGTCCAGTTACCCTGTTTTTTTATTTATTTATTTATTTATAGGTACACAAACAGATTATTATCAACAAAAAATAAAATATACATGATACAAAAAAAAATAAGACTAGACAATAAACCAAAAAAGTGTACACAACATGATTACAATAGACAATAAATACAAAAAAATTACATTACTTTAAATTCTAACAGAATTAATAGTTAACATAAAAAAAGAGACTAAAGAGAAGAGGAATGCTGGGCCATCAAAAATTTCGTCACCATTGTTTTGTAAGTTTTGAAATTAGAATTAAAAATATCAATTTCAATTTCTTTGCTACTTCTCGCCAAATCATTATAACTGCGGCACATTCTAACCAGTGGGCTATAATACGAGGTGTTGTTCTTGTAAACTTGCAATGCGAAAGTATTAGGATGCCGGGATTTGTATCTGGTGTTTATATTCAACGATGCAAGCAGATCAGGTGTATCAATAGTTGCATGGAGGATCCTATGCAGGCAGAGAAGATCATACCTTTTGCGACGGGTTTCCAAAGAAAGTACCCCAAACTTAGACAATCTTGAGTTATAATCCCTGAGAGATCGACCGACGTTACACTTGTAGGACAAATGCCTCAAACACCGCTTCTGAATCCATTCCAGAGTGTTAACATGAACCTCATAGTAAGGAGACCATACAGGACAGCAATACTCCATAATGCTTCTCACAAGGCTAAAGAAAAGACACAATGTACTTTGCGGTTTCTTAAATTCTTTTGTTGTCCTTAAAATAAAACCCAGAAGCTGGCGTCCCTTTTTTGCAATATGGTCATAATGTGGACGGAAAGACAGTTGTTCGTCAAATACAACACCCAGGTCTCTAATGGACTCCACTCTGGATAACACTTTGTCATTGAGGCGATAGGACTGGATGATCCTACTTTTTCTTCTGGTAAAAGTGATGACGCAACATTTATCTACATTAAGATTCATGTCATTAGATCGGCACCATTGCGAAACTACCTCTAGGTCATTCTGAATGGCTGTCGTCTGACTTAAGTCTTTAATATTTGAAAATATCTTAAGGTCGTCAGCGTAGAGAAGGGCGGGACATGATAAGCGGTAAGTCAAGTCATTTATAAAAACCACAAACAATAGTGGACCAAGATGTGACCCCTGTGGAACACCCGATGACACAATTACGGGTAAGGAGGAATAACCCTTCACTGTGACAAGTTGCGACCGTTTGTCAAGATACGACTCTATCCATCTAAGTAAACATCCGTGTATTCCATAATGTGCCAACTTAAGACATAGCAAGGAATGTTTAACTTTGTCAAAAGCCTTGCTGAAGTCCAAGTACACGGCATCCACCTGACCCCCAGAAGCAAAAGCCTTACACAAATAGTTCTTATACATCAGCAAGTTGGAAAGCGTAGATTTTTTCTTAACAAAACCGTGTTGGTTATCTGATATAAACTTCATGAAGTGATTGTAAAGATGTGGATATACGAGTGACTCGAACAATTTGGCTAAGCACGATAGCAAGCTGATTGGACGGTAATTCTCACACAGGCTTCTGTCACCGGTTTTAAATACAGGAACTATATGAGCATCCTTCCAACGTGTGGGAAATGTGCCAGTAGCTATAGATTTATTATATATGATAGCTAATGGCTTAGAAAGTTCTTCTGCGCAAAGTTTAATAAATTTAGGCGGTATTCCATCCGGACCAGATCCTTTAGACACATTAAGCTTCTTTATCTTAAGACTAATTTCGCGTTCACTAATCTCAAATGGTCACTGATGTTAACGGCTTCTGAGGTCATCTGGCAGTTTACCAGGTGGTAGGTTCCTGTACTGGGCCGTCTAGGTGGGTAACACCGCGGTGACAGATATTTTCCCGTGAAATAGAAGTGTGTCAAGCACTTCTGTGTTTCGGGGAAAGGGCACTGAAGCTAGTGAAATTACTGGGTATATGAGACCTAATAACTGTCGTCTCGGTGTAGCAGGCGCAGGGCGGTGCCATACAGTAACTGCTTATTAATTATTGCACTGAACTGTCTAAGGCAGACGTGGCGCTTACCATCAGCTGTACGATCTGCTCGTCTTGTTACACATTGCAGTAATAAAAAAACTCCAATGTAATATCTGGACTTGCCAAATCTTGGATCACGGTGCAAGCATGCCTCAACTAGGTCGGGAAAAACGCTTGGAGAAAGAAAATAAGTAACTGGAACGTTTTTCAAGAAGGGTGTGAAATGGTTTTTACGACGGCAACCGCTTACCACCAAGCGGACCGTTAGATTGAGCGCTACAATTGTACTCGTAGTATATAAAAAAAAAATTTGACTGCCTCCGTAAACCTATGGCTGGTTTTAGAGTAACGCTGGCGGCATACGCGTAGCGTTATACACTGCCGGTTTACTTGGCAGTTCAAATCGTCGCTATCTTACAAGAACAGAGATACTTGCTGATACGCGCGCTGTTTGCATGCTTGTCAGCGTGACTCTAAAACCTGCCTAACTCCGGCTGTTTCGATGATTTAAGGACTGCATTCAGTCATCCGTCGTCCGTCCACCTCGTAGATGGCTGTCCACTGCATCATCATAGTGTACCAGTATGTGGTCTCCAATAGAAAACTTTCTTGCTTCAAAATAACTAGGTATTAGCTGCTAAGCCCAGGTTCGATCAATAATGCACCCGCTAACACCACGGAGCGCGATAATTGCACGTAATGACTATAATCACGGCTCTGTAACCACCACGATAGCACTATTCATGAAACTAGACCACGGAATAGACTATAGGAACAATGAAGCTAAAGAAATTAGAAGTTTTTTACTGTTTCACTTCAGGCCTGCACAGTGCACCGTGTTTAGGAATCCATAAAAATAATTTACACACTTTAAAGACCAGCAATTGATCTACTATTTGTACAAGTCAAGCTAGCTGGCTGGATAGATATAACTTTCTGCTAATCTATGGTAACAAATCCGATTGGAAGAAATTGTAAGACTTTTGCTATCTATGCGATAGGAAAAGTCTTACAATTTTCATAATGTCTTTCACCAAATTTCGTGTTTCAACCAGTCGTTTGTTTTTTTATCTGTTGCCCTTTGCACTTATACATAAATAATAATAAAAAGTGATGAACATGCATATAAACATTTGTATGTTTTCGGCAATGCAATTATTGCCCAGGGCTATTAAGAAAATAGACTGAACTTTTGTGTCCCGCCACTTCCAACCGAATGACTCAACGCCCGCGCTAACGGTAACAGACATTTTCACACGGCTCCGCTCGAATTTCACACACGAATAAACATAGAACAGTTATTTATTGTCCTGCAAATCGTCAAAGTGGCAATCATGGTGATGCCGGGTTGACTTCCGACCCCCGGCGAACTCAAAGTCTAATGTGCGAAAGTAACGTAGAATAACATTATCATTGACAATAGTTTGGTCATTTAATCGCCACGGCTACCAAATAGGTATAATAGGTATGATGCTCGGGCTTAAAACTTGAAGGTCGTGGCTTCGGTTCCCGCATTGGGTCTGGTTAGTTGACTTGATTTGCCCTGTTTTCATGTTTTATGTGGTATATATCATCATCATCAGCCTATCGCGGTCCACTTCTGGACATAGGCCTTTCCAAACGTTTGTGAGCATTTGAAAGCGGTCAAAAATGACATAATATAGTTATATGGCTTATACCACAGCTTATACATTTGACGTTTTTGACCGTTCATCAAGGTATGTCATATAGAAGTGTCTCTACTTATAATGCATAGCATCTTTCGCAGAAACCGTCCATATCTTTTTAATTAAATAAGCAATAAAATGTTAGTATGTACTGAATATTTTTACCGAGAAGTAATGCATGGTATGCCATACACGCATACCTAAATAAAAATTTTAACATTAACAAAAAATTACATTAATGTTTCAAGATAACAGGAAAGTCGGCAGACATTGACGTTAAGAATTATTGTTCTTTACAAAGTAAAATAATAAAGTAGTCTCTCTTTAATAGTAGTAGTCCCATAAAAAAAGGCTGCAAATCATGGTGTGTCGCAAACGCAACCCAAATAATTTTCAAATGATGTATCCATACTTAATATTTTAAATGAGAAACACAGAATTATTTTGTGATGTCTGTCCGTTACGGTTTCACGCCTTAACCACTGGGCCGATTTTGAGGAAATCTAGTACAAACATAGATTAGACCTTGAAAAAGAATTTTTATCCCAGTATTTACAATGCTTAGTTCCCTTATGTTAACAGAATTAACAGTAAAAGTCTTTTTCGGTGTTTCACGTCGCAACGGAACAACGGGTCAATGTGATTTTTGGTATGAGTATAGGTATAATTAATATAATTAATAATTATTCGGAAACGTGGCCGCTTACAATGTGCCGCATAAAAAGGCTTAAAATCGCGCAAAGGGCAATGGAGAGGGCGATGCTTGGAGTCTCCCTGCGTGATCGCATCAGAAATAATGAGATCCGCAGAAGGACCAAGGTCACCGACATTGCCCGAAGAATTGCGAGCCTTAAGGCGATTGGATTTCTCAATTCCTGAAAATGGGCAATTGGTAAAGCCTACTCCTCATTAAATACTGGTCAGAAAGAATTGAAAAAAATATATGTTAAACATCAGTTCTTACACTACATTTGAAACACTGGATATTTCTTTAAGTCTTTATTTTGTACACTAAAAAAAATATCTACGAAACGTCGATTTTTATATTGAAATGCCTACTGCTCCTAAACGGCTATGTTATTTGGAAATATTTTTACACAATCATATAAAAAATTTCTTAATCTTAAAATGCAACAATACTTTTGTAAATCGAATAAATATTTTCTGTATAAATATCAAAATAAAGCAATTCCGAAAGAGTGGTTGCAGAGGGTGGCCTGTGCGGGCGCGGGCGGCAGTCGTCCGCTGGCGTTCAGACGGGAAGGCTGTGTCGCTCGCTGCAATTTTTTTATGACTGCTCACGCGTGTTTGTCCTTTGTTTGTGTGCGTATTTTTCGTGTCAGTGTGTTCAAAGAATAGTGCAGTCAGAGATAGGCAATACGATTGCGTTGTGATTTGGTGCGTGCGGGGACGGTGTATAATTATTCGTGTAAAAATATTTATAAACCTTGTTTTTAATACTACATGTTCGTAATATTTTATAATTTAGAAGTAATAAACAAGCAAAAACAAAATTAAAAACCACAGAGGAAGAAAAAAAAATGAAGAGATATGCAAAACATAAAAACATACAAATCTCAAGATAATATCAAAAAGACAGCACAACGAAGCTGAAGGACAAAATAAAAAGCAGAAGATAATATATTATGTGCTATAGAAAATTTTAATAGTTAGTGTTTGAGAATTAAAGTTTACATAATTTTTAATTTACGTGTTTTCCTTTTGATATCGGGACCTCTTAGTAATTTTAGTTTAGTCAGCACCCTCAGAAACCTAGAAATCACATCAAACTTCCCAAACTTTGTTAGCTTTTTTTTAAGCGGTGAATGCATGTATTTAGGTTTAGGGGCCAGACGGAACTAATTTAGATTCCGTCTGCCCCCACTAGGGGCAGACGAAACGAAAAAGTTTCGACTGCCCTTACTGGTTATTTAGATGGGGAGGTAGGTAGCCTGTCCAATTACCATTGAATGCAAATATCTGAAGAGCGATGTATTTAATTTGTATTTGTATTTCAAAAAAGAAGAAGAGCAAATACATTTAATAAAATGTGTAAAAATTTCGGAAAACAAATGAATGTCGGGAAAACACTGTTTATTGATCTGAAGTTAAAAAGACAGGTGTAAACGATTTTCGACCTTATCGACATTTACCAAAATAACGGATTTTAATGAACCAGCAAAGATAGTCAACAAGCGTTTGCGAAAAAGCAACAAAATTTTGAATGTCAATAAGGTTGAAAATCGCTTGCACCTGTTTTTTTTCGTTCAAATCAATAGACAAACAATAAAAACAGGTGCAAGCGATTTTCGACCTTATCGACATTTACCAAAATAACGGATTTTAATGAACCAGCAAAGATAGTCAACAAGCGTTTGCGAAAAAGCAACAAAATTTTGAATGTCAATAAGGTTGAAAATCGCTTGCACCTGTTTTTTTTCGTTCAAATCAATAAACAAACAATAAAAACAGGTGCAAGCGATTTTCGACCTTATCGACATTTACCAAAATAACGGATTTTAATGAACCAGCAAAGATAGTCAACAAGCGTTTGCGAAAAAGCAACAAAATTTTGAATGTCAATAAGGTTGAAAATCGCTTGCACCTGTTTTTTTTCGTTCAAATCAATAGACAAACAATAAAAACAGGTGCAAGCGATTTTCGACCTTATCGACATTTACCAAAATAACGGATTTTAATGAACCAGCAAAGTTAATCAACGAGCGTTTGCTATATTTTTTTTTATTGAACGAGGACAAGGAAAGTATTGTGCGTTCAATGGTTCACACGGTACTATAGGCATCTACTGGGGTAGCTAGTAGCTACCTACCTACCTATCCAAATAACCAGTAGGGGCAGTCGAAATCTTTTAGTTACGTCTGCCCCGAGCAACTCATGTCATCCCAGTGTCCACCAGTGGGGGCCAACGAGAAGATTTCAGTAGCGTTGGTGTCCCCACTGGTGGACAAGTAGTTACAAGTTTAAATGTATTGGCTAAAATACATTATCTGCATACGTACTCGTATATATTTATATAATTATATATATTTTTATGCATAATTATTCCATAGACATCCTCTTATAATCACAATCACATCTTATGATGCATTTTAAAAGTAGAACCAATCACATTATTCTATTAGGCTCTGATAATAATTATAGTAGTGTACAAAAGTGCGCTTCTGTACGCTACGCCCGTGCATTCTTTGATAAGTGTTTTCGTGCGGGGTGCGCGGTTACGGCGCGGGGAGATAGACTCAAACGTCCAAGGTCGTTGAGAACTATAATCGCCTTAAGTGGCAGTGGGCAGGACACATTGCAAGGAGGAGTGACGGCCGTTGGGGCGGAAAGGTCCTCGAGTGGTGGCCACGCACCGGGAAACGCAGCCGTGGTAGGCCTCCCACAAGATGGACCGATGATCTCATAAAGATCGCCGGAATCCACTGGATGCGGGTGGCGCAGGACCGATCGGTTTGGAGATCGTTGGGGGAGACTTATGTCCAGCAGTGGACGTCATTTGGCTGAAATGATGATAGGTATAATTGTAGTTTCTTACTGTTGTGGTCAAAATAAATAACTTGAAATATCTTACTCTACCTTTTTACTACAGAATTATTATTTACAAGTCACACGCGACTATTACTGAACGAGTTAATTCATCATGAATATTTATAGTATGTGTTCCTGCCATGATAATCATGTCAGTGGCGCTTCTGTATTTACATATTCTACATGACTACGTATAAACTTTTTTATTACATATTACTTGTGACAAAATATTTTAAATCTTAATTTTCAATCATAATCAAATTGCTGTTATATTTCACTAGTTTTGTAAAAAAGTCCTACAACCGCTAAGTTCATTATGTCTATTATAACAAATTTTCTGAGCAATTTTTTGTAGGTCACTTGGTAGACAGGCACGCAGCCCATCTGATGGTAAGCGGCCACTGCTGCCTATTTCATTAAGAGACGCTTCACCTGGAAGCGTCGCTCAATATGCTGCTAGACTAGGCTCATCTGATCTTCGAGCCTCTGATTTCAAGTGTACTGGCTCCCACATTAATTTTGCCGGAACACAGCCAGAGCTGTTATAGCGGCATATTTCACCTGTGGGGGTGGTAACTAGCCAGTCGGACTCTGAAAAAAGCCCTACGGCTACCACCAACCAAACTGTATAAAAATAGCTTAGTAATATGTAGGTATTTATAGACAAAGCTGAACTTCTATTCCCATTGATAAGGAATATTTATAGAGGGCACCCTGTCAGGGCTAGAACTAGTTCCCTAGACCTAGGTGAACGTCCCAATTATGGTGAAATAAAAATTAATGACCAATTTACATGCATCAGTGCTCAAAAGAGGCCGACATCAACAGGTGGAAACAACTTCATATGTCATCATTAGACTTTTATTACACGTTTTACACCTGACCAGAGTCTAGAAAACGGATATTTTAAGCCTACAGAATGCCAATAAATAATGTTACAACCCCAGCATTATGCTTACATTTCGTCTTTGTAATGTATTAGAAAAATAACAAAATACAAAAGAAATAATATTGTCGATACACCTGCAGATTTTAATTTAGCGGAAAAAGTGGACTCTGTAATGTGTTACGAATGTTTGTTATGTGAAATATTTTTGCTATTGCATTCTTAGGTTGGTTTATAATATTCCTGCATTCATGAAGAATAAATCGAGTAAGCTGGATAATAATTTGAAGATTGTTAACGTCAAGTCCGCCTTTTGTATCATAATTCTGTAGACGATAAAGTTTTGATAAATAAATAAATGGTTCATCAAGCGTTGAAAGAAAAAGAAATACACTAAATATTTATTTATACATGAAATAAGCTAATTATGTGTAAAGACATCTCTACAGTAAGTGAAGTAAACAACTGATAAAAAGATAGGTATTCGACTTAACCCTTCAGCACCTCGTAGACAATCTTGATGTTTAGTTATTAAGCTAAGCTCAACTAAACCCTTGATTCACGATCTATCTTCCATATCTCACGCTTTCGCGAAGCACATGGTGTCAAAGGTACTAACGATTCCGCTTAAAACTTAAGTCGCAATTACACTACGTCATTATCAGGTTCAACAACGTCTATAAAGGCTGGTGCAGACGGTATTTTTAGACGCACAAAACGGCCGTAATGCCCGCCAAGCCGTAGTCGTAAAATAATATTCCTTAATACATTATAATAGTCGCCATCCCGGGTAATGTTCCTAAGTATTGGAATTACAGGGCGGCGCGTTCGGGGCCTTATATCGAGTGGGGTGGGCCACAAGGAGCGAGCGGAAAGCGAGATTGAACTTAATCCAGCTGCTTCCCTGCAAATATCTGAAGTGTAAGAGTCAATGTAAAGAATTATTTTTTATAAATTCTATAAATATTTTAAACGACTTGCCACCCTATTTGTGAGCCACCTGCGCGCAGGTAGAACGACCCTTCTACCTGCTGTGACGGAACTTGGGTAGGGAGAGGGGCTTTATAAAGCGCTGTTCGCGGTGGCAACGGGGCATTTCGATTGAGAACGCTCAACAAGTCGGATCGGTGTTGATTTTGCTTTTTCTTTGGCCACATGATTTCTTATAGAAGCAAAATTATCACTTCTTGATTATCACTTTAATTGAGTACATCCAATATTTTATACAAAAATTAACCAACAACAAAATATTGAGGCTGAACTAAAATATAATGATACAACGTTTTGTTGCTTTTGTTAAGATATAGCGCAACGCAATGGTTTTAATCGTCGCTCCCCATAAGTGAGGTTGATAGTTAGGTTCTCGTTGATAGCTCGCACCTATAGATTTTTCTACCATTTCTGTGTATCTTTTACCATTAGCTCGGCGATGACGGACAACATCGTGAGGTTACTTGCACACTTCAATGGCCGTGCAGCCATGATCCAATTGGTCTAGTTCCCCTGTCCTGTATATATTAATGTAAGAACTGGACTTGCCAAATCCTGGATCATGGTGCAAGCATAACGGGGAGAAGTTTAGTCATAAAATGATAAGAAATGATAGTGACCGCATCTACTCAAATGCTATTAGGAATCCTTTTGGAGTTGCGTTACGCGACAGTGATGACTGACATACACACTGACATAATAATGCGTTGCTAACTTTACGGACAGGCGCCAATGACGTTATTTTTCGCTCGATTACAAAAAGAAAAAAAATGTTTATTATCCTAATAGCATTTGAATCGGGTAGTACATATTTTCGTAAGCGCACACTCAACTTCTTCATTTCAAATCGTAATGCTCTTTTATCTTGGACCATACACTCATATTGAATCCCATCGCAGCGTTTGATTGGCTGCGGGTGGCGAAATTGACCGAAGATGATGATTCGTTTCATTTCGATGACAGATTATTTTGAATTTAGATTTCGTTTTTTCTCATACACCTTGAGTTTACCCGACAATCATGCTGCCTTCCTGATATAAATAAAATACACTTGGCTTGTAAGATTACTTGCTGCGAATAACATATTGTAAGAAATTTTTAAGATAGTTTCAAGTACACAAATCTAAAGTTTAGTTTGTGTTTTTATGAGACCTCTATGAGCAAGCAGGCACACAGCTGAGCTGAGAAAACGTAAAAAAGGAAGACATTTTCTAAAATTTCCTGTTTTCAGGAGCTCCGAGCAGATAATGACAGCTTTTATTATATCATAGTAAAGAAAGGAAAAAAACTAGACCTTTTAAGACCTTTGTTTGTCCCAGAACTAGTCCAAACAAATTACTAAAATTTTCTGCTTTCGAACTTTCCATTCAGATACTCCATAAAAGCATTCGTTTACTAAGCTTTAACCATAAGTAAACACGTGCACAAACTTTGCGGATTACTCAGATCGTCGTCTCGTAAGATTTAGGTAGACTTTCAAAATTAAATGCCTTTTTCCAAATATTAATAAGTTGCGGACTAAATATTTTCATTTAATAATCAACCAGTTCTGCACACAGAAGAAGAATTTTGAAGAAAGAAGGAAATTAAAAACTCTTAACTTTTTAATTTTCTTTTTTTAATACTCATAAAGCCATGGCACTGGCTTCAACCTGAACAAGAAGCATCTTCTGTAAAAACCCTACCACCAAAAATCTTTCTTTGAAAGTATTTCGAAGAATGTTTATGATGAATCCGGATCCCGCATTAATCTGCATGGGGTCGGTATCTTATTTATACCCGCGCGCTATCTCCGGATAAGCGCTACAATATACTTAATTAGTACAATCTCAGTTTATGCGCTCAGATTGTTATGGTAATTAAGCCCGGTCGCTAAGTGGCGTCTGTCGATTTGTTCTAGATTAGATTGTGTTTGAATGTTTTTAGATGAGGTCGGTTTTTATTTTGATTCAATTCGAAATACTCTTTTACGAAAGCTTCGTTTTTCTTACCACTTTGTTCATAAAAAATGCAGGCGTAGTTCTTTTGCACACCTAGGGGCTTATACAAGATGACATCGCTTCATAGCTGGCGAATTACGCTAAGTCCAATTAGTATGGATTTGACTGATGCCATAGAAAAGTCACGTGTTGAAAGTATAGGATTTGCCATTCGCTATCGCAAAATGAGCTATAACGAACGTCATAAATGCCGCTTGTCTAGGGGGCTGGAATATGGAAAACAAGTCACCTCAGAAAAAGTTTTCTAAGAAGATATTATAATCTATAATGGAAGAAAATCATAAAATATTAAAATGTTTTCACTTTTACCACGCCAACTCTAACAGATTTCCTAGACTTATTCTGTATTTTGAATTCTATTTCATTACAAAAACAATGTATTAGATACTGGTGCAAAAAACTGGTATAAATAACAAAAACAAGTATGCAATTTAAAAAAATGCATGTATCCATTTAATAAACAACTTTGTTTCCTTCATAAATTATAATACAGGTGACAAATAAACTCCTTGCCCGACTCCTTACAAACAACAAAAAACGTTGCTCAAAGAATCTATCCTATAAATAAAAACAGCGACGAAACATTTGTCGGCCAGTTCGAGCGCACATTAAACGGAGAGAGCCGTCAAGAATATTAACAAATTAATTCTTTATAACAGAATAAACAAATAAACACGGTCCAACGCGACACTCCCAGCGTGAACCCGAACAAAACGAATTTGCCTCGTTTTGAGCCGGCAGGCGGCGCGCGCGTGCCATATCTCACACATTTTGACACATAACCTCAAAATTACCACCTGAATCTGACCAAAGAAAAATGAACCTTAAGTGTATTTTCTATAGAGGATTATTTTGCTGGACAAATGAAAAGGTGTATAAGCCGTTTTGAGACTAAAAAGCATTTCACACTTCCCATCTAGAATCTTCATTGCAGCTATCTAACATTGAAAATAAAGTTATGAATTCTTTCTCCAATGTCAAAAGGTTAAGAATCGTTACTCCCCTGATATTAAACGACACGATAAACTTGTAGGGAAGGAGCAAAAGAGCAATGGCGCCAATTTATCAAACGTCCCGTTTTGTTTTTTCGAGTAATTTTGAATAATTTGTGAATGGGAGCGCTATCGGTGGGACAAGCGAGTGTAATTTATAAACTGTTTTATTTAAATTAATGGCCGACATTGTTTTATTCGTGTTACCTTCTCGATTTTATTGAATTTAAAAGTACTGGTCGGGAGATAGTAATTACTTAAGTCGTTAGTACGAATGTTTTATGTGGTTTTAATGTTAATTTAATTGGATGAAACTGTTCGGTGCCTTTGTTCAAGGATGTATGGGACAGATTATAAAAAACTTAGGGCTTAAAAGACTGTCTTGATAAGTAACAACATAATAAAATAATTACGGAACCTGTTAGTTTGATAGGGCACTCCTGGTTGTGAGGTCGGATAAATTTAAGACCTAACACAAATAGAGTCACTTAATTCAGACCATAAAATAGGCAAGTAACATTTTGCCAAAGCATTTGTCGTGTTTTAAACATTAATTATAGTTGTAGCAGATACTGTAACTTAAAAATATGCTTTAGTATCCAAGGCATAGACCTTGAATAGGCAACGTTTTTGTTTTTTCACATTTAAATTAACATATAAGCTTACAAAAGCTCCATTTATCTGGTATTCCGCCCGCGGTTTCATCCGCGCGTAATTTCTTTTTTCAAATATCCCGCGGGAATGAGACGTTTCCCGGAGGAATTTTATTGCCTATGTCCAAATCCGTATTCTTGTTACCGATTACATAAAAGCACTTCCTCGTTCGCAAATATTTGTACAGGGTTGATAGTTGATGTAAGCGTAAGTAATTAATGTGAATGACGTTGCGCACGCGACGTTAACGATTCCATCAACTTCTGATATGCACACCGCAGACAATATACCAGTATGGAATTAGTCCACTGCTGTTTTATGTTCAAAATAGGTTGTTAAATAGTATGGGCAACAGTAATGCAAAAAGGCTTTCATGTGTATAAAATTAGTTGCATATTTTTATGGTGCGAGCGAGAACGTGGGAGGTGTTCGCCTCCTTCTGTTAAGCAGTTATCTTCCAGAAGTAGGGATCAGAGAGAGAGAGTGTGAGGAGGATGCTCTTGCAGGAACACTTTACCAGGCCTAATAGCCACAAACCTGAACCAGCTTGTCCCAATAGGGTGTAAACGGGAAGGTGACAAAACGCATTCCTTCTCCTCCGCAAAAAATAGGACACCAGGAAATTGTTCTTGTGCTCCCATACTGTAAGCTTTTCGGATCTCCCAGCCTTTACTTTCAAATGCTGATAATAAAAAATCGATAACACTTAAATCAATATCCCTAAACACCCACACGAAAGGAGCAACAAAATGTAGGGAACCCCGTGGCCAAGCGATTTGTCGCCGTGCACACGACTAAATCACTATACAACGAATCATGGAGTTATTTACTCAATAAAACAAATAGCATTTAATACAAGTGAGAGATTCGTCGCCAGCCTGCGACCGGGTATAAATAATGCCTTGTTCACTTGTACTACTTTGACGTAAAATAAAACTTGCGTTACTTAATTATAACTAGCATTAACGCAGAGTCGATTCACACGGTAGAATAGATAAATGGTATAGTATATGCTGATAAATAGGTACGACACACATAACACAACTCTGAAGTGACATGTACAAAGTAAAGCTTTGATGCTCCGTGGCCCTGCCTGCCCTTAGGCAGTGGCTATTAAGGCGCTCGAGTAAAAGCCCGAATATAAAATAAGATTGAAAAATTTAATAATTTTAACGTCAAGGTTTTTTTTTCCTAATTCTATGCTGCCAGACGTTAAATGGAGGCCGCAACAAGCTCTTACAACCTACGTCTTTATTATGCTGATTCTCCTAGTACCATTGGTATTGTAACAATCTCTATACGGACGGCAGCAGATCAACCTACCCTAATCTGTCAAAAAATCTCAATTGAAAGAGAAATCTATGTGGTACATCAAACTATACAACTGCACAGATTTCTCCACTGATTTCAAACGCCATAGAAGAAAAGAAAATTAAAACTAATTACAAAAAAATAAATAAGAAAAAACATACGTACAATCTTATGAACTCATTCCAAACAACAGCCACGTTTAAATAGAACGATAACTTCAAACGTTAGCTAATTCCGTTTTTAAATGTGCGATTATAAGGCAACTAATAAAGGCGACGACAGAAGCCGGGGGAAGCACTGAGCGCCTTTTAATTCTCACACCCCATTTGTTGGACTGTTGCAGTCTGTGCAATTCCGGCTTGGGGTAACTGTGGAGTAGATTTTTTTGCACAAATCTGGGGACACTCCCGTGCCCCCGCGAAGACGAACCAAGCGAAGCGCAAGGGCACTACCTACCTTTTCTCGAAACGCTTCGTTGTTTTTTTGAACCCCTATAACTTGGATTTTGATTTTGCCAGATCAACAAAATATATTCTGTCAAAATATTATTTTGACAAAGGTATAGAGTTTATGAAGTTATGCCTTGTAGAGTTAAGGCGTGTAGAGTTAGAAGCTTTGCTCTACATAAGATCTGTTAACTTTTTGACAGTGCGAGTAGTCATATGGTCTCATCTTGGCAACATTTTACATGAAAATGTTTTTGGTGCGATAAAGGGCTATGTACATTGTACAGTAAAGAAATATCAGCTATTTTGTTAAGCAATTACTCTTAATCCGAGGAGCGAGATCTGCTGCCATGTGTGGGACTCGGGATTATAAACGTTCGTCCTACTACCCACTAAACTCCCCTGGTTTCCTCTTCACCGCATTACTGTAAGCTCCGCTTCGACCTAGCTACAGCTATATTAATAAGTAATATTAATTAATATTTTGGATATTGTTTACAAAGCGTAATCTAGCCTAGTTTTTTTACGTATAAACATCCTGACTGATTTAAAGGTGTCGTAACTCGTATGTTGTTAAAAAAATTATAAGTGATGTCTAGTCCCTATTTCAAGTTTCGACTAATTTGGTACCAGACCTACTTATTAGTATTACAATGTATTCAATTCCACCTCTATTTGAAATGGCCTTTCAAAAGTTCATACACTAATGGCTTACGAGAACACGTCTTAATGACACCACTTTTTTACAACATTGACAGTTTCTCAGGCGCAGACAACAAAGAAAATTCTTTTGACAAAAAAAATAATTCACGTACCGAGTCCATTGCTTCGTAGTGCCAAATGTTTTCCTAATTCCTGAGCTTGCCCGGTGCCCTTTCATTTGTGCTCAATTGACTGTATCCCTTTGCCGCTTTTTTTAGGATTCCGCACTTCAAAGTAAAAAGGATCCAATAGGATTACTTTTCCCCCTTTCCTCAATGCGGCAAATATGCTGAAGATGGAAGCTCGTAGACAACTCCATCTTGCATCAATGTTATTCGGCATCATTGGAGGGTGTAGGCCACTTTACCTATTTAATAAGCTTGTGTGGGCAAAGGATCTCAAGAGGTATCCAAAAAGAGCTTGTACCAACATATTTGTCACATCAAAGCACCGCACTGCGGCTTTCCGTGGGTCTTTTAGATATGCCTCAACGAAATGCTGGAACAATCTCCCACCACCAATCAGAGATCTCCAAACAATATCCAGTTTTAAGTCAAATCTTAAGAGATATCTATTGGAGAAACAGAAATGTCAACCACCTCCAGGCTATCCTCGACTCTTATCGAGGACCGACTCGCAGCGTCGTTGAGGCCCAAACTCGTTTTAAGGTGGATGTGCGCCCCTTCTCTGTGCAAGCTTTCATTTTTATTCTATTTTATTTTATTTTTATTATTTGTGTTCAAGACGCGTTCCGATTATGATTATGTGTATGTCAAAAATAAATGTCCATAATATTGTATCTAGATCTACCATCTGCTACAACCTATTGTCTATTCGTCCCTAGTCTTAAGTTTTCGATTATTATTATTATTATTTTTTTAAATATCATACTATAATGCTACTTACGTTAACTAATTATCACAATAATATGTCAACTATTTATGTTTGTCACTCTGGATTTGGCCTGAAAACCAGCGCTGTAGCGGATTTTATTCCTCTCCAGCAAATGCTGAGGCCAGATCCAATTGACCTGTTTTTTTATTTATTTTTCTTTTGTTTTTTTTTCTATATTATTGTATTTGTGTTTATGATGTCTGTTAATTACTGTCTCTATATGGTCAATAAATGTTATTCTATTCTATTCTATTCTATTCTATTCTTTTCCGACTGTCTCTTTTCAAAGTATCAAGACGTTTTTCCTTAGGTGTCACGTTAAAATTATTTTTTATACTTAGATGTATGAAAATAAATGATAAATAAATCCTTGGACATGAGTCACACAGCGCCCGTCTAGCCCCAAATAAAGCATAGTTACAAACTATTCAGGGTGCCAGATAACGGATAAATTTTAGTGTTTGCACATACGTATTACATTTAGAAACACAATACCAAATAGGTCGTTAAACAACTAAACTTGTAAGTTCAAAAATAATACCGCGTATTTAAAAACGAACAAGAGAATTAAGCCCTTCAGGAGACTCCGTTGCGTTCCGTTTACAATTTAGTACGGAACCATCAGTGTACAAGTCCAACTTGCACTTGACCGGTATTTTTTCCTTTTTTACTCCCCCTTCCTAGGAATGCCGTGACAATTTAGTTCCCGTGAAGTAATTATGAAATGGGAAAATTTATTTTTTTCCTCCGAAGACCCTTTCAAAGGCTTTCAAGTAACACCGCGCGCGTTTTCACGTAATTCATTAACGTTGACACCAATTACGAATCGATTTGACAAATTGACTCAATTTAATTAATAGTCAGGTGATATCATTTTCAATGTTAATAGACCATAACATGCTAAATTGGCAGTACATACGCTGAAAACCGTTAGTTAATGGTATGTGTCTGACCGACAATCGGTAGATACTACAGTGTGTTTCTTGATGAAGGCTTGTAAGGTCTGCTCATTGCATAAAAATAATATAGTCTATTAGTCTAGACTCTAGTCTAGATTAGGTATTATAAATGCGAAAATAACTGTCTGTTTGTTATGCTTTAGCGTTTTAACCACTCAACTGATTTTTATGTAATTAAGAAAAACTTAAACTAGACCTTAGTAAAGGGTCGTTCGGGTATGAAGAGGATAGCGAGAGAGTTTAGTATTTAGTGGCAGGTGGGACGCTTTAGTCCCGAGACTAGGGTTGCCAGGTGTTCGGCTTTAGCCGGACATGTTTCGCTTTTCTGGGTCGTGTCGGCTAAATATTTGTGTGTCCGGCCTGTCCGGATTTTGTTAGGTTTTTAGTGTTAGTGATGAAACAAGATAAAATGCGCAAAATGTTACGTACGAGACAATAGCGGGGAGGGGATTAGAATAACCGTCCGGCTAGTGGCGAAGCTTTAAAAATAAGGTCGCCTATATGGGCGGCCCGCTCCTGTCCGGCTTTTGGGGCAAAATGTCCGACCTTTTAAAGAGCAGAATCCGGCTTTTTCGTTTTAGCAGCTGGCAAGCCTAACCGAGACCCAAACATGGCCTTTGGTCTAGCCTGTTGCAGTGCCTAAACGCACTTTCCTTGGAAAAAAAGAAGCAACAGACTGTATAGTTTAACTATAAAAAATACACCCATTATAGAAAACCTATAAACAAGCTATATATTTTTTGATATTTGATATTTGTCCAGAGATATTTAAGCATAAAATTAGCAACTTAGTACTTAATTGGATCAAGTGCTTATGTTTATCTGAAACGTGTTTTCACTAGAGCAATAAAACTGTAATGTCGCTGTGCCTATAATACTTTTAATGATCTCTATTTTACTATTATAAATTGTTCTAAAAATACACTGAAAATATAAAAAAGGAACACATAAGTTTAATAGGTTAAGTGATCTTTTATTTAGACACCTTTACTTTTACGATTTGGAGAAATGAAATTGCGTGATTAGAGAAAACAGGTCTGCCCTCGGTGTATTACTAAAAGGTTATTCCTGGGTTTTTTTTATGTCAATTAAGGCAGCAGAGGCTGTCGGCCCGCCTCATAGTAAGCGGCCACTACGGCCGAAATCATCTTCGACTTCGACTTGTCTTCGATGACAATTACTAGAATTTCTGGAAAACTCAGGCCAAACTCAAACCCAAATCAGTCCAACAAAGTTAATATTCTTTTACTTAGTTGAGAGTCGAACTCCTAAAATTTCGTATTCCTACGCCTGAAGCGGCTACCAACCTTAAATAGCCACTGCATTATGCAATTAATTAAAGTGACAACCTTATCGTGTACGTTCATAATGTAGTTTTTCATGCAAGATAAATCGAAACACTAAGTAGATTTTTTGCTAAGAACAGTGTTTCTGCACTAATTACAAATATGGACCGCATGGGGTCCAATCAATGCGTTGACGCCCAGTTACGAAGCAGTCCTTGTGGGAACAGGATAGAAAAAATAATTTAAAAGCATTCGACGGAAGTCACTTGTTCGTATTAGAAGTTGACGCCTTTTTGCGCAATACTGGATTTCTCCGAGGCTTGTGACAGAAGTGACGCGTAATCACTTCCATCTGTGGTGATGAAAATTCTTTGAAAAAGACTGTGTGTCCACATGAATAGTTGGTATTTTTATTACGAATCCGAAAAACTAATGTAAATATTTTGGGAAATGTGTAAAATAAGGTTTTTAGAGGATGCTACAAGGATCCATTTTGGGTCTTTTGATGTTTGTAACATATTATAATTATACAAACAAATAACATAAACTCACATATAAGTTAAAACTTGCAAGTATACTTTACTTTCAGTTTAAAATATCTGTTTCACAACGTACTAATATACGTTAACTTCTATAACTTTCTCACAATTTTGATTCCACAAACTAGAAAGCTGGCTAAAACTGTGGGTTCGTACGTCAAACCACCGAGCAAACAGTGATTACGTGGTCGAGAGATTGCTTGGCTGTTGACATTGTGGTTATAATCTAATTACGCTCTCCTATTTCTCATTTAGCTTTAAATTACTTGTGTGAGTGCAATAAAATTAAAATGCCAGTCCTAACCTAAAGAGCATCGCTTACGTAAGAGGTTTTGCCACAGAGCAAATATTAAGAAGAATTGGCGTAGAGTATTTTCTTTAGATAGATGTAGCTCGCGACGATACTCAATGTCGTGTGTTCTGACGATTATTTTAATCACCAAGTTAAGGGACCGTCCAATAATAACGTGATGTTTTTTGAATTTTTAGGCGCTACTCGGTTGAGTATCGCGCGTTTGCGAAAAAATAAATATGTACGTGATATATTACACCCCCCCTCCCCCTTCCCTCTTGTGATATTTCGTGATTTTTCATGGACCCCCCCCCCCCTTAGGGCCTCACGTGAATAATGGACGGCCCCTAAGTATGGCAGCACACTGAGCTCTTCCTGGGTAAAAGTCCCTCAATGGAATAGGCCGCAGTGGCCACTTACCATCAGGTGGGCTGCGTGTCTCTCTGTGATCTAGATAGTATAAAATAAAAAGTAAAATGTGGAAATTTTTATTTACATTATAAATAAGCGGTAGGTTTAGACCTACCTTAGGTTAAGCTTAGTCTTCATCGCTATCATTATTTGCGCTAATTTTCGTAAAGCAGTAAGAGATTAATGATGTAAATAAGATAGTGCCAGTGCCACTGCCAATGATAAACATTTATAAGATGAACATTTATGTTTGTTTGATACTTCGTATAGGTATGAAGTTAGCTACGACCAATCTTGCAATAAAACTGGCACTTTTTTATTCCCAGGCCAGCATATCAGAAAAAAATATTGACGAAGGTACGTAACCTAAGTATATATTCTGTGACCTAAGGTAAACCCACAGTGTACACTCCAAAACTATTTGCGAATGGTATCAGTGGCAGCATTGGCAGTTGAGCGGTCAGGCGCGCGCGATTCAGTGGCAATCCGCCCCGGGACAACTCGGAGTAATTCTATGGGGCAATTAAGCTGTGCCCGCGTTGGTGACGCACGGACAGATTTGATGCTGTTATATGTAAATATCTGTGGAGAAATAATTGTTTACCATCAGGTGGACTGTGGGCTTTTCTGCAAAGTTATCTAGACTAAAAACAGTCTAGATATTATTTACACAACGTCGTATAGCCCTAAAGAAGCAAAGCTTTTACTGTAGGTATCAGAAAACGGATAATTACTCGTACTTTATACTTTTTTTGTAAAGATATTAATACATAAAAACACACAGACCGATACATACAAACAAACTTATTAGTGGTAGTATAGTAAATATTGGTACCGTAAATCCTCGAGTTCTTTTTACAGCCATATTTTAAGGTCGTCATCGTAAACTTGTCAAACAATTGTAGAAATTAAATTTTTTGCTTTACTTGGCCACTGTATACCAATACCATTATGTAAGCCAGATGTTTGATAAACATCATCTACTGTTTTTATTTATTTTTCATCCATATTGTTCCAAGACAATTTACCCAACAATATCGCAGCTAGTTACTACTAGTTTATTGTAACCACGAAACAAAGTTGCAACACTTATTTCATTAAGTTAAAGTGAAAAAAGGTATCTTATTTTACGAGGCGCCAGAGTAAGTAATTTTATTGACAAAACATTGTTAGTATTACATGAGATACGCTTGAGAGACACGCAGGGACAGACAGTGTGTTGGAATCCACACGTCGTTATGCGCGCGCACATTCCCCGGCCTACAGTAACATCGCGGATTATAGAAAACTAGTCAAGCGAAGACTTTTATACTAGAAGGTTCTGTATACTAGACGGAACAAACACAACATTTATATTTTTTGCTTAAATGGATTCGAACCCACGACAACGAACAACGAATTTAAATACCCTCGGGCATTGGGTAAGGTCCAGTGACTCAGTGCCCGATTAACCGTTAGACCAGTCATAAACTCTAATAACATTCCTTACAAAATTTTGCAAGACAAGGGCAAGGATTTTGATATAAAAAATATAATTATTGCATTACTCCTATAAGGTTTTTTCATTTCACATACTTACGTACATTTCAAGTGATAGGTTGTCAATCATTTCAGTATTCTGTTTTGAAAAAGGTGTCCTTCAAAGTACCTATCTGTTTTAAGTCCTCTCTTATTTAAGAGTACAAGATAATATAGTTAGAAGAACTGAGCTTATGGACATTTTTTCATGTTCTCTGAGCGAGTTTTCAAGAATAGCCATGAATATTATTAGTTACTAGCTGTGCCCGCGACTTCGTCCGCGTGGAATAGTGACTTTTCGGGCAGCATATTTTAAATAACAAATACCGTCCTTTGGGTAGCTAAAAATTTGAGTGTTTACCCGTGGTCCCGTTGGGTCGACCCATTAACGGGTCCACGGGCAATTTTCATTCCCCGTGGTCCCATTGCATCAGGGATTGCTTTCCGGTCTTATGATTTTATCGATAGAAAATAAAAACAGTTAAACACAGTATGCTTCTCTGTAGGTATACGATATGTGACGTATGGCCATCGGGAATGAAAGCATACAGGCTCCTAGGATTGCTAACCCGTGTCAGAGCCACATACAACTGACCGTGCGAGAAACAGCTGATACTTAGATCTACACCCACAACTTTCATCGTCTGACCTTGGGCTTTATTAATTGTCAACGCAAAACATAGGCTGACTGCAAAAAGTGTTAAGATGTGTAAACTAAACGTACAAATTTTATGAAACAAAAGAATTGCTAGAAATATTAATTAATAACCTGAGCTTATAAACTTGTACTTAAATAAAGAAAATCAAGAAAAGAATTGCCTAACCTATACCAAATACTTATAAATTATTCATATATATAAACCCTAAATAAAAAATTAAGATAAGTATACCAAAAATCAAGAAAAGAAATGCCTAACCTATAACAAATGCTTATAATATTAATTTACAAATTTTTAAAGAAAATTAAGAAAGACAACCTAACCTACAAACCCTTAAATATAAATAAATGAAATATCCAAACTGTCAGTATTCAAGTAAATCGCAATAATCGAATGCAACTACCTATTCGCCATACTCTCAGCGCGCTTTATATACGGACGCGCAGCTCAGGCGCGAGGCGTGTACCTTTATATTGACATAACTTTTTTATTTATGAACCGATTGACATGAAATAAACACTAAATGTTAAGTGAAGCTTACCACAATATATTAGTGAAAACCGCATCTCAATCGAATAAGCCGTTTCTGATATTAGCGTGCACAAACACACAGACAAACAGACAAACAGACAAACAGACAAACAGACAAACATACAAAAATTTTTTTAATTGCAATTTCGGGTTCGGTATCGATATAATAACAACCCCTGCTACTTTTTTTTAATATATTATTTCCATTGTACAGACACCACTTTTCTACAAATTTATTATATGTAATATGTATAGATAAATAATTAAGTCAGTAGATTAAGTAGTATTGTATTAGTAATGTAATAGGATAAGTTATGCTATCGCATTAGGCTAAGACCTGTAAAGATAGTGTAAGAGATGATAAATAAATAAATAAAAAACATGAGATACGCTTGAGGGACACGCAGGACAAACAGTGTATCGGATCCACACGTCGTTATGCGCGTGCGCATTTGTGCGTTATCGATAGACTATCGATACCCATAGCCAACTCTACTACAATATAACGTCGCGGATTATAGAAAACTGGTCAAACGAAAACGTTAACACACTAGGCTCTGTAATATGCATAATAAAATAACTACTACTTTTAAACAATCGAGGCGTCTCATGAGCGATGGGTGATAAGGACAACCCTTTTCGCCTATCGCTTATGACGCACACAAGCTGTGTAATTAATCTCGTGTATGTTATGTAACGCGGGGGTCTACTACTTATAAATCTAGTTTATGTATATCATTAATCACATGTCGTGTATTGTATTCTTTAGTTATAAACATTAACTTTTACTATCTACCTTTAAGGCGAGAACTACTGCCGACAAACTGTGATGCAGTTTGGCAGATATAATATTGTGTAAACGATGTGTTATTGTTTGTAATAAAATAAATAAAAAAAAAAAAAAAAAAAAAAAAACGTTGACCTTAATCACCTTTGAAAAAGGTACTTATATTATATAAGTACCGTCGTTAGCAAAAGAAGTTGAACATTAGAAATAGTGGTGAAAACGCATTTAACAGCACCAGTGTAACCGTTAGGCTGTTTGTCGTATCGACTGTATCTCTAATCTCTATGAATGAAATCTAATTATAAATAAAACGAAATTCCAAACAAAGGAAATAATGGTTTAGTAACCTTCACAAACTTACGCATTTTTACGCATTAATTATATTTAGCAAAAAGGCTCGCACTCGTTATTTGTATATAGATCCATAAAAAATATAGTAAGTAATGTTAATATAGATAGATGCGAAGCAAAGATAGAATATGATAGAGATGCTAGCCTTATTGCCTTGTGATTCCAAAAGAAACTACATATAATAATAAAGAAAAATACAGAGCACAAAGCTCGCGCATAGACATTAATCTTAGTAAAAAAAGTGAAGTATCAGCCTATTAATGTCCCACCGCAGAGCAAGGGCCTCCATCCTTGAAATCAAGTCATCGCTACAATGATGGGTATTAGCTTAATCACCACGCTTGCCAAATGCAGATTGGAGATCACAAACCCGAGCTGTGTCCGAAAAAACCGACACAAAGTTAGCTCGACCCGGGAATCGAACCCAGGACCCCGAGATCTTAGCCCGGTACTTAAACCACTAGACCATTGAGGCGTTGTAATCCCAGTCCAAACACAACAAACAGCTGATCCCTGATTCCTGAAAACATTAAAAGCAACAAAGTCACAAATTGCTCTCTCTCCCTGTATGGCAATAACCGACAGTGGCTGATCAGCACAATAGAGTGATAACTCTCTCGACCGGTTCGGTTCCCGACGCGCACCGATAAATAGATAAAGCCGACGCTCTTGTTAGGAGATGTACAATTTTATCTGCCTGCAATCTGAATCTTGATATGATAAAATTGAATCCGAACGAAAACTAAGTAAAAAAAAGCTAAGCCCTTGTACATTAAATGCCAGTTTAACCACTGACTGATAAGTACGTGATAATTTATATAAATAAATAATAAATTAAAATATATAAATAAATAAATCTCTGGACATTATTCACACAGCGCCATCTAGCCCCAAACTAAGCATAAGTGTGCTATGGATGCCAGACAACGGATAAACATAAAGTACTTTTTTTGTAAATATGTACAGACATATTTTACATAGAAACACCCAGACCAATACAAACAGACATGTTCATGCCACAAATGATTGTACCGTGCGGGGATCGAACCCGCGACCTCTGGTGTAATAGCCGACTTACGATACCGATAAGAACAATTCATCGCGGCCAAAATAATAAAAAACTATGTTCGGGCTACGACCATAACTTACCAAACAATACCATAGTAATAATTAAAACGAAAACCTTCTGAAATACCATCAGCCATCCGTAAGCTTTACCTACTTTTTTACCACAATAAACTCCATCATTGCGTTTGCTTTTTTCATTTCCTGTTACTTCACATTCGCGGTAATTTCGCTGGCCACTAAAGCACTTCAAGTCTGAATGGGCATAAACCTTTTAAGGCTTCAAAAGAGACACAGGCGTCATAAATCGAAGTCTGGCTCAAAAAACTATACTATCTTCAATTGGCCTTTAATTCCCTTCACAGTGCGTTGATCGTAAAATGCGTCACAATTAGTCAAGTAAAGACTCTGTGTTCTTATAGAAAAAAAACAGCCGCCTCTAACATATGGGGCGATTTTATTTCCAAATGAGGTCTTATCCATGTTGATAAAGTGGAAAGATGTTGATGTTGGTTTTTTAAACGCAATGCCAGCGGAATTGATTGCATTTAGTCTAATTGCGATGGAAAAACCTATTTCGTAATTTGATTTCGGAAAAAATACTCCATAGGTTGGAGAGTTTATCGCTTAATGAGATTAATCAAATGAATAAGAATGGAGTCAGCTGTTGATGGGATATTTCAACACGAATAAGCACGCCACGAAAGACATGTTCTTGTTCAATGAGTGATTTTATAGATATGTACATACAATATCGAAGTTCTATATTAACACCTGTTTTCAAAAAGATTTCGTTAACTACACTAACGATTTCGCTCCGTAAAATTGTTTTGTATAGTTGACAGTAGTCAGAGGCCATGTGGCGGCTTGATTACATCTGACATTAAGGTTGGTCACTTGCCTTCCGCACCCCTCCACCAACCCGCACTGGGCCCGCGTCGTAGAGTAGGGTAAAAGCCGGATACTTGCCACACTTTTTGAAAAAGCTATTTTATTCAAAATGTGAACCAGTAGGTACATGTTTTATTCAAAGTGTATTCTTAAACATAGTTTATTCATCTTCTTACATAGCCTATTTTTTTAAATATAAATATTATTAGTTTTGAGTAAATCCTGTTTTATATGACCTCTAAAAATGGGGATAGTTGCCTACTATGGCGGATAGTAGCCGAACGTTAAAAATCGTTAGGGGGATACTTGCCTAATGTGAGGATAGATGATTTCTGTTTTTTTTTTCAAATAGAAATCAACTTACTTTAATTTATGTAATCAGTTTTTATTATTAAATACAATCTTTTACTAAGTATTAATTAAATTAAAATTATTAAATTACAACTAAAATAGACTCCAAAATGGTAATTAGGTATCACTACATAGTATAAAACAAAGTCGCTTTCTCTGTCCCTATGTCCCTTTGTATGCTTAAATCTTTGAAACTACGCAACGGATTTTGATGCGGTTTTTTTTAATAGATAGAATGATTCAAGAGGAAGGTTTATATGTATAATACATGCATAATATAGTAGAGAAACACTGATAATTTTAGAGGTTTTTAATTTAAGGTCGTAAATAAACACATTTTTTTGCGCTTACATTGCAAACGCTGTCTGAACCCTACGAGATAGATCAAAATAATGTACTACGGTATTGTTCACCTTAAAACGGTTTACAAAAAAGTCCGCGATGGTATATGTCTATCTATTAGGGATAACCCACAATAACCATTTTTATCCTTTAAAAATGAGAAAATAAGGGCATGTTTACGAAAAAGCGATTTTTTGCAATACAGTGTTAATCCTTATCCAATTAAGTACCTTAAATAAATTGTGCATGTAATATAGATCAATATGGTTCCTTACAGCAAGCAATTTAAATGAATACTTTTGAAGATATTACAGATTTAAAATGCAGGGACATAGCGGTTGCGGCGGTACCGACCGGCCGGGGGGCGCATGGATGATGGATGAACGTTTGTTACTCTTTCACGTAAAAAATACTGAATTGATTTTAATGAAACTTTACAATAATATAGCTTATACATCAGAATAACACATAGGCTACAATTTACAAGATATTCCCGCGGGATAACGTCCTATAGTTCACGCGGGCGAAGCCGCGGGCGGAAGGCTAGTCCAAAATAATAATGAAATATTATTCTTCTTCTTCGCAATTCTTAGAACGCAATCTTCTGTCCAGTTGATGTGGAACCACGCCAGGCTTTCGTTTATACTTGCGAGGCATTTTACTGTTGAGTATTTATTTTATTAAAGATAAACTATAGTAAAACCAAATAATAAAATCACCAAGAAAAAGTAGTAAAACCAAATGAAAAAATAACAAAGAAAAAAGAATCTGTCTGCTCGTTAAAAATCTACAGTTACGGATAGTTGCCCCTAGGGCAACAATCCGCAAAAGACGTCCGGGCAACTATCCTTTTTGATACGGATACTTGCCCTTTTTATTTACGAAATAAATAAAAAATATTTAAAAATAAAACGTTATAAACAGTGCAATTTAAACTCTAATGCATTCGAAGAAATATTTTTTTTACTGAAATTGCAATCGGTTATAAAAATATTTATACGAGATTACTTACCAATATAATTCTGACGCTTGTCAAAGTATCGCCGCTGAAGATTTTTACTTACACGGACAAAACAAGTGCGCCTACTTCAACGGCTTATGCGGCCCTGAGGCCTGCGCGGGGGACGCTTTTAATTATGATCAAAGAGTATAGTAATAAAGGAAAGGGAAAGAGTGGAAAGTCTGTGGCAAAAACGTTTCTATGGAAGGTGCTGCCACCTGAACACTGGCGGAAGAACTAAAATTGACGTAACGCACACATGCACAAAACTACGTACGTATGTACGTATGGGTGTGTGTGTTGCCTATGCTTATCTATGCTTAAAGGTATCGATATTTTTATTTAATCAGTAGTGCAGGATAAATTAATAACACAATGATTAGGTGACATCTTTTATTAAAATGAGAATGAATTCACAATTATGTAGCACATAATAACACACTTCTTTGCATCATAATGCGAATGAGTTAACATAGATTTTCTAACTGTAATCGGCAAAACAAAACCAAACAAAGAACTTTAAAGCGAAAAAAAACTTAACAATAACTATAACAACTAAAAACAGTAACAAATAACAACGATTAAAACAGCAATTAACAACAAAAACAGAGAAATTAATCCTAAAACGTATCAACAACTATGAAATTGACAATGACGTAAACTTCAATTTGAATTTGACAATCTAAACAAGATGGCTCGTAATTTAGTTCTTCCACCAAAAACCAGAGGCGCTGTCGGCTTCGAAAATTAACAATGTTCTAAGAGTGCCCCCCCTGATTATGATCAAAAAGAAACACTGTCAATACTTCTAACATAGAGCATTTGAAACTGAGGCATCCGTTCGAGGCAACTATCCGGCTTTTACCCTATGGCCCACACTATGTCACAATTAAGATAATGCCTGTGTCCCAGCAGTGGGAACTTATATAGGCTGATGATCATGATGTTATAAGGAGAGGTAGAGCATAGTGGACTCTTCCTTACGAAAGAGCCGCTCGTCTGGGGAAGTACCTCGCCTGGTGGGACGAACGGGAATGAACCCAGAAAACCAGAGAAGAGAAGTAGCACTCATAACTGCTATGTTTCTGTCGGTGGGTAAGGTGTCCAGATCAGTTATTAAAAAAGAGCTACTGAAATCTGACTTCTATAACAGAAGAACTAGACCAATTTGATCATGGCAACATAGCTATTCGACTGTGCAGGTTTCCTCACGAGACTCGTTTTTTTTTTTTTGGAAAGAGTATGCTTTTATGCACCTTAACCGAAGTCTAGCTAGACCTGCGGTCGTGTGTGGGACTCGAGACTAAAGCGTCCACTACCCACTAAACTCCCCCGGTTTCCCCTTCACACCCGATTGGGACGAGCCGGTGCCAGCCTTGTGGCTATTGAGCAGCTCTACCTCACGATATTTCCTGTCATCGCGGAGCAAAAGTTCGTGTAAATTTTATTCCACTCCATTAATCCTTTATTAATAAGCAAAGTATAGAACAATTTAAACAAACAGAAAACACTTTTACGTGGCACTACATTAGCTGCATAAACCCAGTCCCTACTTATTCGTATTTTAATGTATACAAATAATACTTACCAGCTATGAAATTATTGTTCACGCCACAAACCGTCGGAATTTATAATTATTATTTTATTAATATTGCTATTTATACATCCTGTGATAATAGTATCTTTAAATTATATTGCTTATAGTAAAATTACTTAACATTGTGGGAAGTTAGTGTAACTTTGTGTGCTGTTATGTTCAAAAATATGTTCAGTGAGTTGAGTATAATGGACAAGGCATTGCCGTTATAGCAATATTACTAACGTTCCTTAGTTTTCTTGAACGTATCGAAATTTGTCAACTAGCTTACTGACCGTGACTTCGCTCTTGTCTAAAGTAAGAAGCACATTAACCTATCCTAATCTGTCACATTCCCACAATTATCAACTTTATGTCTATCGCATAGATTTGTGTTTTATTAAAGGGGTAACCTATGACAATGATCTTATGTTCCAAGTTCAACGGAATTCCAGGCTATTAATAAAATAAACGTGATGTAGGAGGTCAATGACCTTGCAGATTTATTATGGTAACGAATCAAAACTAGGACCTCCAGCATCGACTGGTCCCCAATCCACTATTCCTCGCCGCTCGTTTAGATAATCTCTGGACATTTATCTCTGGACATTATGGATTATGGATTATGGATGCAGGGCTGTCCGGTGCAATCGACACCACCCGCTAATGATGGCCAGATACACCATAGGGCTGTTCCAGGCTCGTCACATAAAAGGCGCAGGTTGTGACCCATATCTAGGCAAATAAATCGCTACAAGGCGGGCACCGGCCGCGGCCCTTTGCTCTCTGGTGTGATGGGACAGTAGGTCATCACCATCATCTGCAGCTTGTCGCATTCTACAGCTGGACATTGACATTAGAAGCATAAGGTGTTAATGCTCTCCACTTTGCTCGATTCTCGGCTACTTGCATCCAACTCCTGCTAGCCATCCTGTACAAATCGTCACCCCCTTAGCTAGTTATATTGCATTTCGTTGTCACCCTGAACTTGACTCTAAACTGAAACTTTTTTACATGAGAACGCTAATTGAGCATTATATTAGCATTATATTACTGTTCTATGGAACCAGCTTCCAGCAACGGTGTTTCCAAACCAATACGAAATGAAAACCTTCAAGAAGCGAGCATATTTCACCCCAAGGGGGTCTCGGGTGCTTATGGGCGGCGGTGAACTGATCACTTATCATCAGGTGACCCACTTGCTCGTTTGCCCCCCCTATAATACAAAAAAAAATTATATGGGCCTAATGATGAAGCTCCTACCAGCCCTACCGTATCTCCGTAAGAAATGTTTTCAATCATCCCCAAAATGGAAGTTTTGCGTTTTTTGTACGCAAACTGAATGTGCAGACAATTGAATTTCCGACTCTCGATGTAACTGTTCAGCGAAAGAATGTTTATTACTCAAAACAGTGAGTTTTTAAACGCCATCCTAATACCGTCTGCTTCTTTGTCAATGCGGATAGAACAAATTATAATGAAAATATCATGCAGTATGTTAAAAGTTATAGAGATTAAAACGAGCTGACGATTGATTTACCGCAACAGTTGAAAAGTTTTTATTAAATATGGACTCAATCTCGTGTTTATGAGCAACACGAAATAATGTCTCAGGACCTAGTTATTAATTGAAGAGAATTAAGAGATTATAAAGTCATCCTGAAAGAATAGTATCATATCCAAAGTATTTACCGAATTTTCATCAAATCTATCAAACTGATCAACGCACAGCACTAACCAATCCAACGACAAATGAACAAATAGATATTTTATGACTCAAACTGTTTTAATCACAACAATGTATCTCGGGTCAGACAGGACGCTATCAAAGGAAGTCGTTCCGAATCGGAAACCTCACTTTAGGATCGTAAGCGTATAATCAGGGTTTGTCCGAATGGCCCGGTGACCATCTCGGGACCCCAAATGACAACCTTGCCGCCATTTTGCGCGGTAATTTCTGGCCACAGATTATAGTCCGACTGACATTAGTGGCGACACACAATGACAGGTTCGTTGAGATCCATCGATATGCAATTGATTCTTTTTCTGATTGGTTTTTTGCGGCGCTTTTAGAGGTAAAACCGATCGGATCAGACTATGAGAAATTGAGCTTAGTGGTTCTTAGAAGTTAACCACTCAACGCCGAACCGGCACTCGGGTGCCGCATAACAATAGATTTTCTATTGTGTCTAGTAATCCGGGGCTAGAAGGATTAAATTGTTAGTTCTGAGAAACAACAAGCGTTTAACTGTTAAGTTGATTGGAATCTAAACATTATATTTAACAATAGAGATATTCGGTAACTCTAGAAGCATTAATTGACCTAGTAATTTTATCAGATTTATAAAATACTCTAAACTACAAGATTATTTATAGATGTCTGTCAAACAAATTAGAAACTTAAATATTTAACACTAGCTATGTATTTGGGACCTATAAAACGCATAAAGATTGACGATGATTATTTTTTGTACAACTCATTATAAACAAATGAGAAGCTACGCCCTTAACTTTATTTTCTTCAATTATAGACATATTAAGACTTGTGCATCGAGCAACGATAGCTTGCCTGAAGATGGCCTCTTTCCCGAAGCTAGATTAAAATACCTCCATTCCACTTCTAATTATAATAGTCAGATTAAAGTTCTTAACCGTTCCTTCAGTTAGATCGGATAGTTGATACTGGCAAAGGCGGTGCGGAACCTAAAACGCTTGGCAAAAAGCGGCCGCAGCCGATATGGCGTGGTATTAGAGCGGGATGCCGCGATGCGAGCTTCTTGCGCCGGCGCAGCTCGCATAGCGCACACGACTGCTTTTGTTTCCATGCTGCCTTCGCGTTTGACAACTTGAAACGATTCTTTGTTGACTTTGTGATAAAACAAAATTTCTTCGATATCAGTTAAATTCAACACACATTTTTTTTTCAATCTCCAGTCCGCATTTGGGAAGCGTGATGATTAACCAATACCAACTTTAACGATGACTTCATTTTATTCATTTTATGCAGTAGGACACCAAATAAGCTGTTAAATAAGTCAGGTGCTACAATAACTTGAAAATTTATTTGGGAAATTAATTCGATATCCATGTAATCTTCTTATATTAATACAGAATTCAGACATAATTTCCTCGGTTTCAGTTTATTGGGTGGTGGGACGCTTTAGTCAGGTGTCCTACACACGGCTGCAGGTCTGATTATGGTGCTTAAATGTCTCATCTTCTATCTTAATTGTAATCACTGGACCTACTTAATTAATTTCTGTGTTTGTTTTATAGAACTAATGATTAGCAGATGCAAGCTGCGGATTGCTAATCGATGGATTGCATGCCGACGATAATTTAACTCGTCCGTCCCCTCTTTAATAATGTAATGTAAATAAAATACATAGGTAGTGTTTGCATGATGGCTAGTTACATCCAGAATCTCGCCGGGGTGGGTAGCAATGTGTAAATGCATTCTCCCAGTATTAAATAAATAGTGCCGTTCAGAAAAGCAAATGCTATGCCGGTCCCTATGCCAATGGCATCAGTGATCTACACTGCGGGATCTGGTTGGTATTCTCTCTGGGCAGGCGAGACACATACATAAGAATAGCGGCGCGTTCACCTGGTGTTGCAGAAGTAAGAGTTAGTCATTCATCATCAGATGTGCCATACGCTCGTCTAAACAACATAGGTAATTGTTAGCATCCCCAGGACGAGGATACTTGTAAAATACTAAAACTAAAAAGATTCAAAGTTAAATTAAGAGCCTGGCGATAATCTTTTTTGCTTAGTAATTATAATGAAAATTACAATCTAAAGTCTAGAAACTACGTAAAAACATTGGCCCTGCGTCTGACGGCATGAAGTTGGTGACCCTTCCGCTACAAGATTAAAGGAGATGAATAGCGATTACATTGTGCTGGTGCACAAACTTGTGCACTGCCAATAAGCAGCAGATCAAGCTACCCTAATCTGACAAAGACTCAACTGAAATAAAACTCTATGATGGAGATTGAACCGAAAATTGGGTTCAGGAATTTGACTGATGATGTGCTTATGACTTATGACTGCACATATCCCTAAAACTGACTATAGTTTTTGCACTTAAAACACGTTAATTTTGTAATTGTGAGTAGTAGGGTGATAAATTAATTTCATCTAATAAATCAAGGTGTCGCGTGCTGTAGAAGGCGCGGAATGTCATCCCGAGGTCAGTGCGCCTGCGCACACTACTGACAGCCACATTAAACCAGCGTTAGGTACTTACTTGTCACTTGGAAAATATGGGCTCTTATACGATATTATATGGAACAATGCAAATTCATGCAAAACTGGGGCAGCAGAAGAGTTAAAAGTCTAAAACGTCAATCTACCGTTACCCGTTTTATACAAATCTAACTTCTATCGGTCTGTTATTTTAATAGATTTATTACAGAGCTTGAGATTTGAAAAAAAAAGATTTTAGTATAATATATGTCATACTATGTTATAACTCCATGGTAATTTATGTGTGTGAGAGCCATACTACAGAAATCTTCTTTTTGTCAGTGGAAATGGGCTGGCTTGAGCGGTACCGCTTTCATACAAAAGAGCACATCATAACTTTTAATAAAATTATGATTTGATCTTCTAATTTTTACATGGTCTATACATATGTGCCGTGGGAACACAAAAAAACACACATCCATTGAAATGTTTCATCAAGAAAACTGTTTTATCCATTATAAAAAGAAGAGGTCTTACTAAATTCTATCACTCACCGATAGTAAGGGAACGGCTGCGGCACGTGTAAGTCCATCGGCACCGGCGCGTGCGCATGGTATTCGTGCTGCATCACGCCGTGCGCGTGGCCCAGCATGGCCGCCCACGGCGACGACGCGAACCCGCCAGGGTGTTCCATCTTCAAACCACTTGTTCCATCGAACGTTCAAAAATTACAGTTTTGTTTTTTTTATTTTTCACACTGGAATATTGTGACGTTCTCTTTTGTATCGAGGTATTCCATTTTCAAACTGCTTATTCCTTTTTTGTAATTAAAAATTACACAGTTCCTTTTTAATCTATGTGGATACGCCGAGGTAATCCATTTTCAAATGATCTGTTCACTTCCGTTTTTTCAAACACTTTTCTATTCGTCCTTATTTTGAACATTCACTTTTGCACTTCATTTTAAATTCTTCAACTGTTTTTTTATAGTGGACTTGGTTTTCCCTTTTCATCTCCTGCGTTACATTGTTTGCGTTACATTTTCTTTTACTACTAATATTTTGGTTAATTTTGACGCTAAAGCATTTACGTACGTACGAGTACGTAGTACGGTCTTATAACTTCCGGTCAAATTATAAGACCGCACCCTCCCCCTACATAAACATTTTTTTAAGTTCAATCATAATTATTTTCATAAGAACTTTGTTAGGCAACTTAGCAGAGCGTTAAATCGTTGTGCAACAACATTCTACTCTACTCTATACTCTTTTAAAATAAACAAACAATAAAATTAAATAAGAATGATCATTAATAAGTCAAAAGGATGAATAAAAAAATAGTTACTTTTAGTACCATTACTTAACCTAAAAGAGATCATTGAAAACTATGTTTTAACCCCATCTCATATTCAATAGCTTTTAAGGTAAATAAAATTTTAAATATTAGGTATGTCAACTACATATTTTGATAAATTATGCTTCTATAAAGAAATAGTACCTAAATGCGTAACTTTAAATTAAGTAATTTATCAATATAGGTAGTTTACAAAAATGGGCTTGATGGTAAGTGATCACAGTTGCCAAGAACATTCGCAACACTACAATCACCCATGTAGACGAAAAGACAATAGACACAAAAAGACATAGAGAGTCTCTACAATATCTTAATATTTCTACGAATTTTCTTTCTCTCAAAAGTTTCCACGGAGAAAGCCTCGGTGTCGGCTAACAAAGCCGTTCGCTAATTAGCCTCGGTTGTGATAACGGACTGCTGTTTGCTCTCTGATCACTGTTTAGTCTATCACGCCATCGGTTGTCAGGCAAGCTTCTGGCAATGGGAGAGTTGGTCAATAGCTCTTGATGTCTGAAACTAACATCCACAGCGCTAAACTATGTATGCCTATCAAGGTATCAAGTTTTAATCATTATAAACCAAATTAGGAACTAAATAAACCTTTTTTCAGAAAACAGCTTTATGCCTTAGTAATTAGTTGAATGATGCGATTGTAAAAAAATTGGCGATTAAAAACAGTCATTACTATCGAGTTCGTTGCCGGTTCTTTTCGATAACCACATGTGTCGAGGCCAGCAGTGGTAGAGTCACTGTGGAACATTGATACATTGACGATTCATAAGAGCATTACTGGAGCTTAGATGAGGAAATAATATTTTGATAATGGTTTTATTTTTGTTAGAGGCTTATTGCTACGATATTTAACACACATTCTATTGATTCATCACAAAATAGAACACTTCTGTTAGATGATTAATTCAATTAATTTAGAGGTGAATTAAGTTCAAACGTAAGGGCTTTAATTTTCATTAAGTTTTTTTTTTGTGGATTAAGATAGGTGCCAAACTTTGTGTTGCAAGGATAACCGGTCATAAATCAAACACACATAATTCAAAAACGGTAGTATTGAGGTGTTTTTGTCTCTAGATAAATCAAAGAATAAGCTTATCCTTGTAAATTAAAATGTGTGTTTTTCATCCAAATTGCATTGATATACCCATTCTTTCGGTAGTCCTTTACTTAGGGGTTGTCTGGAAGAGATCGCTTCAAGCGATAAGACCGCCTATATTGTTCACAATTTTGTTCTTTTTATTGTAATTTTTATTTGTTTTGTGTGCAATAAAGAATATTTATGTTTGTTATGTCATAGAAAATTTGAAAAAGCAGCTTTGTCTCGTGGAGCTCACCATGCTGTGGCTAGATTTCACCCCGTAACCTGTTATAGAAATTATAAAATTTCATTTCATTTAGTTCATGAGATAAACTGTTTAAGGACGATAGGAACTTGTATTTTTGATAGGAATTTGTGTTTTACACAGAATTATCTGTTGATTAAAATAAAATTGCAACACAAAAGCTTCCAACACTGCGAAAAGTCTCCAGGGATATATTTATTTATAAATTGAAATCCAATCAGCGTTACAATGATAGATAACAGAATGGATCAATTTATCACGCTTGCCAAATATAGGCTGACGGACACAATCTTTACTGGATGGTTTTGTCATTGTTTTGTGGTAGAGCACTCACTGTCAGTCTCTCTTTCAAACATTAGTCATATTAACCAGAGGCACACATCTCCAATGTTTGCATCGGCAGTGAAGAGGACTTGAAAGTAATAAGTATCTTATAAACAATTTAGGTAACTTCACTCAGTAAGTACCGAACCGAAGGTCCGAACATTTAATATGTTGACAGAGTGCGTTTGCGCAACGGTCGATTGTTTTCTTCGCGATCGGCACCTATTAGTGAAGCCGATATTATATTTACCCGGGCAAAGTATATTGCGTGTGTTGTATTAACCTCAAGGGATTACAGGTTTCGTGTTTGTTAAGTAATAACATATGTTTGAGTTGGCTCCGGTGCGCAAGAATCGGTTTGGCTCGTTTGTCTTACGGCCTTTTTAGTGCCTACTTAACACACACATTATAGTTGCGCGTTTTAAATGACAGCGTTAAAAAGAAACATTTGAGTTTCGAAATTGTCGGAATTGTTTTCTAATATGCCGACGGTTTCAAACTTTCCCCAACAAATTTCATTTTCAAACACTGAAAAGATTATTGAAATCTTGCAGCAAACGTAGACGGAGACCTAAATTATTTTTATCTAGTTAAAACGAAAATTAAATGTAGGTAATATGCTTCACTTCACCGCGGTAAAGGGTTAAAGATCATATTATCAGGTTTCGGCGTTGAATAACATTACAAACCACCAAAATATCTAGATAAAACTGCATTGAACCTAACTTTCAAACTTTAACTTTTCATAATTAAAAATCACTGTCAAAGTTTTCACGTGTTGAAAACCCTCAGAATAAGGACTATAAGCATGAAAACCTTCGATTAAAACGGCAAGTCCCGAATTCGTAAACAAAGACAATCCAAGTCACAGCACTTTCATCCACAAACCACAAGTCACAACCTCCTTAGTCTAATCACAATCCACAGATCCCGATATCACTGGCGCTTTACAAAAAAAAAACTAATCTGTCAAACGTCAACCGCCAAATTTCCCGCGCGCGCACTGACACGTTCCGAAACCCGCGCGTGTGCATGTATTTACATGCATTTTGGTGGGTAGCGGGGCGGTGAGGACACGTGTGCTGAGTCTGTCGGTCCAGCGGTCATTGAGAGGATCTGCTATCAAAACTATACGGCGTGCGGCGTGGATGTGTGCGCCGAACCGGCCGGGCGTGCGGCAGGCATACGAAACAAGCCCGAGTCTGCACGGCGCGGACCGTGCTGTCGAATTTCTGAACGTCACGTCTCCTGTAATTGGGTTAGGATTACGTGAGGCGCGCGCCCGTCACGTCCCCGCTCGTAGGGTGTGACCTAATTACTTTCGCCAAAATCTTTCAGCGTTTTCGCGGAAATTTTTGCACGATTTCAAAACGATCCGGCTATGTCAATACTCTGTCACAAACGTAACAACATTTTGATATGCCCTTAAACAAAAAAAAACAAAACAATTTTTCGCGTGTGATAAATAGACGACTTAAAATTTTCCCGCTGTGTGTTCTCGTCTTTACTACCTGGTCTATGTAAAAAATGTCACGTAGGGACTACGAGTCCTATAATCGCAAACAAATGTATGCTATCATCAATTTATCAAAATACAAAAGCAATTTTCTATCAATAAACAATTATAAAAATACAGCCGCTTTAGTATTTCACCCATTTAAGGTACCTACCTCTTGTCATACCTTTCGTAGGAAACTGATGTTGTCGATTTTATTACATTCCTGGTTACACTACAGTATCCCAATAAAAGTCTCAAAATACTACATATGAAAATAGCTTTTCATGAAGCGTATAATGTTCATGAAAGGTTCATGCTGAAAATAGAGTTCGAGTTAGGGACTCGTATTTAGCAAAAGGATTTGGAACGAAAAGAGACAGATCGTGACACTTAACCTACTAAGTACGAGAACTTTAATTTTGTCATAAATCATTTTCTTTCTTCAATTTGGTATAAATTTTTACAAAGTTCTCTATAAATAATACCTATATCTTAACTTTTCTCGTCACTCCAATATTATTTAAATTGGAATTCTAAGATTGGAATATTTTGTGACTTCAGTATTTTGGATAGATTTATTTGAACCAAGACCTCGATGAGCTTTTTTTCCTGAAGGCTTTGAAGGCACGTACTAAGACACCTTTTTTTTATAGTGGAGAAATCCTTTATGGATACCCCAGCCGCTTGGGGAAGCAGCTGAGGTTATGTCAACTCCACTGTGGCCTTCTCAAGCACAGGCTGGGGGGCCAGGTCGCTCTATGCAGAGATTCACGTAGTAAGACACCTGATAGTAAGTTCACAAGATTTTACAAGATCTCTACTAAGAAGTTTTCTTCATAAACAATAATGCTCCTAAAATTATTTAAATCACTTAACGAAAGCCGAAAGGTTTATATTCCCACGAAACATGTTAACCTACGACCTAACCTCAAACTTTGACGACGTAACTGACAAAACGGAATTAAATCGCGGGAACTAACGCCCAGTGTATGCTGACCTTCTTCGCCCGTCTCTTTCGGTACCAAGATGGGTCTCTCGGGAGTAAATGTGTAATGATGAGGGGTCTAACCGCTGGTCGATTATTGCGCAGTGTCATGTATGAGTAATCGCTAGCGGTATTTCGACTGGTGTCATAAGGCTTTGTTTGCTGTCTACATTGAAATGAATTCTTTTTGTAAAGTACATTTGAATATAATTTTAAGCGATATATTTTTTGCACCAGGCAAGGACATTTTTATGGAAGTTTTTTTTAAATTTAGTGGGTAATGGAATGAATAAATACAAACATGGATGAAGACGTGTGGATTGAAGAATGTTCTTGTCGTAAAAATTTACTATGCAAATAGGGTAGACCGTATGCCATGTTCAGAACTGACTGTATTAATATAAAATAAATGTCACCTAATAATTAAGTTAGGTTCTGAACTAAATCATTAATTCCCTAGGTGCAGAAAGATTCAAGAAAACAAGGATTAAAAGACTCATAAAAATACTTTCAATTCACTGAAACCCACCATACAAGAACGATACTTTGTAATGTAGCAAAATCCAATTACATTCGGGCCAAAATAGCCGCATCTAATAATAAAATAAAAACAACATGGAATATTATAAATAAAGAAACTTGTAAGGTGAAATCCCGTGATCATACTTTTGAGCTCAAAATTGATGGCAATATTATTAACGATGACGCCTCCGTGGCTGGTACATTTGAATCATTTTTTTCAAATGCTCCTATTACTATCACCAATAAATTAAACTCCTCATCAAAACTTGCTGAGACTCTTTTGACTGCAAGTGTTGATAAGTGCCCTATTACTTTTAATTTTCAATATATCAATCCTGAGACAATATTGAAGACCTTTGACCAACTTAATATAAAGAAATCAGAAGATTTGTGGGGTATTTCAACCACTGTTTTAAAACCTATTGTATCTACTGTAGCGCCACATTTAGCAATCATATTTAATAATTGTATTGATAATAGCGAGTTTCCCAACCTCATGAAGCACAGTAAAATAATACCTTTATTCAAAGCAGGCGACAAAAATGACCCATCCAATTATAGGCCTATATCTTTACTGCCTGCGTTTAGTAAAATTTTCGAAAAGGTTATTTTTAACCAACTGCTCTCTCATCTTACAGATAATAAGATCTTACATAACAAACAGTTTGGTTTCACTAAAGGTAGAAATACAACTGATGCTGGAGTTGCACTTATAAAACACATCTTTGATGCATGGGAACGCAAACATGACGCAATGGGTATCTTTTGTGATTTATCGAAGGCTTTTGATTGTGTTGATCACGGAATTTTACTAACAAAATTGCGACATTATGGTGTCTCGAAAAATTCAATCGATCTTTTGAAATCATACCTCACGGGCAGACTACAAATAGTTAATATTAATGGTACTGACTCTTCCGGCGCCCCGTTATTGATGGGAGTGCCCCAGGGCTCGATATTGGGACCTCTCCTATTCTTGGTATACGTTAATGATCTGCCTTACTTTGCTGAAAGTCTTTGTGAGACGGTACTATTTGCAGATGACACTTCTTTGATCTTCGAAACCAAAAGACATAAAAATGTATCTGACGATGTAAGCAGTGCCCTCTCACAAATATTGAATTGGTTCACAAGTAACAATTTGTTACTCAATGCTAATAAAACTAAGTGTGTAAAATTTACTATGCCTAATGTCAGACAGGTAGATACTAGTATTACTGTGAATGGAGAAGTTATTCAAACTGTAAACTCTACTGTATTTCTAGGAATAACTTTAGATTGTAAGCTCCAATGGGGTCCTCATATTGCGGCCCTGGCAGGAAGACTTAGTTCGGCTGCCTATGCGGTTAGAAAGATCAGATCTATAACTGATGTTGAAACGGCACGATTGGTTTATTTTAGCTACTTCCACAGCGTTATGTCGTACGGTCTGCTGCTATGGGGTGCAGCGGCCGATATTGAAACAATATTTATTCTACAGAAAAGAGCCATTCGAGCTATTTACAACTTGAGATCCCGAGACTCATTAAGGGATGTATTCAAGGAAATAAATGTACTAACAGTAGCTTCTCAATATATATACGACAGTATATTATATGTGCGTAACAATTTAGAAAATTTTCCTAAAAAATGCGAGCAACATAATTATAACACAAGAAATAAAGCCAAACTTGCCGTTCCAAAAATAAGACTCGTAAAGGTAGGTAACTCATTTCTGGGGAAAAGTGTGACAATGTTTAATAAGGTACCCCAAGATCTCATTGAATTACCAATACCAAAATTCAAATCAACGCTTAAAAAATGTTTAATGAGGAAAGGTTATTATAAGGTAGACGATTATCTCAACGATAAGAATCCATGGTCACCCTAGCCCGCACAATTTTGTATACAACTTTATTATTTTATTTTGTAACAAATACAAATTTAAAAAAAGAAAAAGAAAGAATTACTCCTGAGTTTCTTGCTGGTATCTTCTCAGTAGTAAAAGAAAAATTATTTTTTGAACCAGCTCATGAATCATATTCATGATTATTGCTATTTATATGTGACATTTTTTTTTTTTTTTATTTTTATTGACTTATTATTAAATTTATCATAATTTTGTGACATGTAAAATTTGACATTCATATGTGCTATAATACGAGCCAAAATTGAATAAATGAATTTGATTCTTGATTCTTGATTCTTGATACAAATAACTTGACCAAAAAACTAATAAGAAAAATGTTTTCCTATCTCCAACCCTTCATATGTAAGTAAGGAAAAATGGGAATGTCCTTAATATATCACCAATTTTTTGCCACCAATCTTAAGTCATGTCCAAAAAAAAATAACACGAACATTTCTACAACTCCCGACAATGATAAGAAAACATTAATTGGATTCAACACCCTTTATTCATGACGGCGCATCCATTCAACAACTTAACTTTTTTTATGTTTTTCGCACAAAAACTCATATTACTAGGGGTCTTTCTTCCATTATAACTCGACCCCTATTTGCTAACAAAGTCTTAGAGAATTGGAATCAACCTAAAATGGTGTGGTATTATGGTGGTCACCTTAAAAGGATGAAAGTATGATTTACGACTTTAAGAAGTTTTTCGGTGTAGCTCCCCTTTTGGAGAATTATTCATAAATGAAGTTATCATCATATTCCTTTAAAGTGTTAGATAAAAAATACTACACACGCAGTCAATTATAATGATCGGTGATGAGTAAATATTTGATATCAACTCCGGAATGCTTACAAAAGAATAGATTAGCTTAACACGCAAGGCTATTTTAAAATTGGACCTAATTTAATACATACCTACTTATTACGCGCACAACAGCAGCTCATCACCTGTAAAAGAATTCACATTAAAAAATACTCAGTAATTTTCATTTTCCCTGCCTTATAAAATACTTCAATATTGCTGGCTGGAGCAATTAAATTTAGAAAAAAAAGTTTGTTCGCGATCTATCGTCACCTCTCTCGCGAGAGCCTTGGGCGCGAAAGAGACGGGCACGGTTCGGCTGCGCGGTTTTAAATTTCGAACGTCTCGTTTGGATTGGTGGAGACGAGCGCACGGAAGGCGTTGGGCGAGCCGCATTGGCGGGTAGGCGTGGTCACGTGATAAGGTGTAAATTCTGGCACAGTTAATAAATTAGTTTAGCCTATGTTAGAATACCTAGAATGTTTGAGCCCGCCTGAGTTTCAGAGATCGGGCGCTGCGTTCAGCGTCGAACTGAAAAATGAAGTTTCTGCCGAAGTTAAATTACCTAAGTACTCGGCGACTCGCGTAATTTATTAATGGATAACATATTTTGTAATACTTACTTGCAGCTTGTATTTCATATTTGCAAGTTACTTATTTTCGACTTGTCAAAACATTTGTGAAATGTTCTTGAAGTAGAGTGTGATTTATCCAACTTAATTAAACTTACGTTTTTGTTAACAAATTCAGTTAGTAGATAGTAAACAATTAAATCTGTTATAGATTTACCAACAGTGTAAAAAAAAACTTTTTTGCACAACTGGAATTCGTATCTAGGACCTCTCGACTATCTTATGCTGTCATGCCTTTCCACGCAATCGTGGTCGAAACTCAACAAAAACACCTTCCTTCATCATTTTCAGATTCATTCATACTACAAAAATATTTGAAAACAATGTATTAAAATTACGGAATAAGTAGAAAAAACGAGATTGAAACAAAAGTCAAATTTCCAATTTTTTTTAGAAAAACAAACTGTTAGGGAACATAGCTACAGAAAACAACCTATCCAGATCACAAAAGTTTATAGTTTTATACCTAGGTCTATTCAGCAATCGAACCAGCTACATTTTACTCAATCTTACAAAGACTCAAAGCAAGCCCGTTAGGTATAATCATTTTAGCAAAACAACAACCAAAATCGATTTGACCACTGATAAACCGACTTCAAAAAAAAAAACAAAAAAAAAACTACCTAAAAACACTGAAAAGCAAAAAATAATTTTAATAAGACATTCATCAAATGCGCTTATTGTCTAAGCCTATTAATAACATTAAATTGTATTTACGTGCTAGGTAGGTACCTACTAATCTGTTTGAAGTCGGTGCCAAGCCAAATAGTAGGTACCCAGACTACGTACCTACGTCCGCGGATTATTTGTAACCCTGTATAATACATAAATTATTAGGTATGTATCATTTTTCATTACTTTTGGCTTGGCACCGACTTCAAACAGATTAGTAGGTACCTACCTAGCACGTAAATACAATTTAATGTTATTAATAGGCTTAGACAATAAGCGCATTTGATGAATGTCTTATTAAAATTATTTTTTGCTTTTCAGTGTTTTTAGGTAGTTTTTTTTTTTGTTTTTTTTTTTGAAGTCGGTTTAATTTTTTTTTTTAAAAAGTTTGTTTATTTTTCTATTTTTAGTGTGAATAATACGTAGGAGTGAGTAAAACTCTCTCATAATATTGATAACGAAAATACGAGTAAAATAGTAGAATTGTATTATTTGACAATATTAGGTATTCATTAAGTGTTCAGCACCATTCAGTAGACCAACTAAAGATGCAGCCCGCAAGAGGGACATAAGAATTAAGAAGTCGTACCCTTTAGCTTCCATCATCATAGTTGTACCTTCCATCATCAGCTTAGCTCCAAAAGTACATGAAATACAACTAACGGTCCACATATTCCTACAACACTGAAATAATTATCCCCTAACTCCTAACCGTTAAGGAGTTGTACCTTCCATCATCAGCTTAGCTGCAAAAGTACATGAAATACAACTAACGGTCCACATATTTCTACAGCACTGAAATAATTATCCCCTAACTCCTAACCGTTAAGGAGTTGTACCTTCCATCATCAGCTTAGCTGCAAAAGTACATGAAATACAAATAACGGTCCACATATTCTTACAATACTGAAAGAATTATCCCCTAACTCCTAACCGTTAAGGAGTTGTACCTTCCATCATCAGCTCATCAACATAAAGTGATGTCTATAGGACGCAAAAACTTAAATGGCTTCAGAAAAAACAAGTAACGCGTAGTGTGCGCCTATAAAATTTGAGGTTTGCCCTTGATTTTCCCGGGATCCCATCATCAGATCCTGACATGGTGACAATGGGACCACCTCGGAACTATGCACTTTCAAATAAAAAAAGAATTATTTAAATCGGTCCACAATTGACGGAGAAATCGACGGACATACATAAAAAAAAAAAAAAAAAAAAAAATACATACAGTCGAACATAGAACCTCCTCCTTTTTTGAAGTCGGTTAAAAAGAGGCTTTACTAAAACTTCATTCAAAATCATGTCCATCTTAAAAAATTTTTCAAAGATTTTATAAAAATAAAAATCAGTTCGCACACTAAAGACGTATACACACTAAATATAGTAGGTACCAGTCCTTGACCGACCTTCCATCGGTCTGGGATACCAACACAACATGTACCATCCATATACGATATTCACCTCATAGCGATGGCAATAGTGTTGAAATTCCTGTGGCGTTAGCGGATCGTTTAGTATGCTCGGGGCGTCTGCGGCAATCGATGCCGATGGCTCGGCAGATGAAGACTTCCGAAACAAAACGGTCGAGGAGAACATCTGTTTGTAAAAGTACCAACGTATCAGGAATCAAATTCATTTATTCAATTTAGTCAGCGTAATGGAATATGAAAACTACTATCAAAGGTTCTATTACCTACGTTACCAAGTTGACGGTGTAAACTCTTCGTACGATAAAATAACACTAATTTATTGTAGTCCTTTTGGTTGGTGGTAGGACTTTTTCAGAGTCCGACTGGCTAGCTACCACCCCCACAGGAGAAATCTGCCGTTATAACAGCTCTGTCTGTGTTCCAGCAATATTAATGTGGGAGCCAGTACACTTGAAATCAAAGGTTCGAAAATCAGAAGAGCCTACAGCCTGGCGGCACATTGAGCGACACTTTCTGGTGAAGTGTCCCTCAATGGAATATATCTAAAAGTAGCGATCCGTAGATTACTACATTTATATAAAATTGTAAATAGAACAACACGCAAGAAATTGATGCAACTAATTCTAAAAAGGGGGTCTATTTCATTCAACACTAAGCACATTTACAACATCTTCCACAGTCCAAACGAACTCAGTATAATCGAAAGCGCGAGCTCATATCGATTGATGATCTCTCGATATACGGCGACGCATCGATCAACCGGCACAATAACGATATCCACCAATAAATCGAGAGGGCGGCCGCAATCGACGGGCGATCCGAATCGATCAATATTTCGATCCACTACCACTGAGCCCGGTCTTAATTGGACAAATTAAGGATAATAAAAGTGGAATACTTCAGGACAATTGTTTAAACGAATAGCAAAATAATTGATTCGGCTGCAGCCGCCGACTAACTAAGACAGGATATTGTGCACAAGTCACATTAATATTGTCGGAACACAGCCAGAGCTGTTATGGCAGCAGATTTCACCTGTAGTAGCTAGCCAGTTAGATTCTGAAAAGTCCTACCAGCACCCAAAATGTTCTTATTATGAGTGAATTTTGCCACATTATACTAGTCGTCACAGTATTTATCCCGGCAGCGTAATTACATCCTGTAACCCAGTTCGGGCGCGGAGGATTCAGGCGACTGGGACCAAATAAAACTGGGACCGCGGTCCCAGTTACCTGATAACATTTTTGAATCGGTCGACTGGGACCATATACCTAATTTCCTTTAATGTACAGTTAACAGAAAAATCAAGTTATAACTCAGGATTTTATTTTATTTAGTATTACGGTCAAGTATTTTTGAAGTGAAAACTTCTGACTACACTTTTTTTATGGGGAAAAAATGTTAAACTCACGACAGATTAGTAAGATTGATTCGCCATGCTCGTCGAAGTTATAAGCGCCCAGAAACACCAAAGAGAAGTCACACGGAATATCTAATGGCGGAGTAGAATTTCATGGAAATAAAAGCGAGTGATGCAAAACTTCTATTTGAAGTACCAGGCGCCCATAAGTACCGAAGAGTAATCACACGGAATATTTCATCCTAAAATGGCAGCGTGGTGAATAAAATTCATGTAAAATAAAAGCGAAGTGATGCAAAACTTCTATTTGAAGTACCAGGCGCCCATAAACACCAAAGAGTAGATCGAAAATTCGTAAGACGGATGGAGAGTAGACAGGCGGTGCGGCGTTGTGTCAGTATGGATTTGTCATAAAAGTGACATTCGGTTGCTAAGTAACATTGTTACGAGGAGATGATTGTCATTGCAAATAAATATTACACCACGATATGTGCATCTTCTGACTTTATTATAAATATATAATAGGAGTAATGAGTACTTACTTTATGGTGTATAAAGATAAGAGACATGACTGATTTTTATATTATTGTTTTGAGGAGATTTCTGTTGAATGTTTACTTAGAATTACTAGTTAAGTAGGCATAATATGAGCCAACGTGATTTTTAAAACATAATTAAGACTGTTATACTGTTTAAGTAGGTAATACAAAAACTAACTTACCTTTGCAAAAATTAACTTTGTTTTATTTGTGACACCTTTTCTGCTAACTGTACTAAATCTTGTATTTCAACAATGGATTTGTGGTTAAAATTACGGGTGGTCCCACTCGCCTGACGAAATAAACAAATAAAAACTAATCAGGCAACTGGGACCGCGGTCCCAGTTATATAGTGGTCCCAGTCGCCTGAATCCTCGGGCGCGGATCGATACGCGCGCGTGACGAGCGTGGTAAGTACCCGCCCTGGCCCGGGAAGGTTTTCAGATATAGGTACACAGTTTTGAAAGAAAGAAAAAAAAAATCGCTATTTATAATAAGACCGCCTATATTGTATTCTATTCTAATGTATTTGTATTCTGTAATTACATAAAATATCTTTTGTAATAAATTGTGTATTTATCTTATGTTTATGGTATAGCAATGGTATATTCTTTTTATAACTACAATAAGTACTTGTCTATTCATTAGAAGGTAAAATTACGAATACATCACATAAATTGATCTGACTTTGACCCCAAAAGAGGAAGCGTAAGCACTCGGGTAGTGTGGCAATCAATGTTAATTTTTATTAGAATTGTTTGTCATTAAACAAATGCTTACTTAACTTATCTTTTATTTCCTACAATTTCTCAACAAGAATGTTTGCTCAAAATTGTAGAATTAATGCCCAAGACCTTCATATAAATTTTGAAGAACCTGAAAATTATTATAACCACCAAAAATTTAACCACCAATCCATTTTTCCTGTATTTTTTGTATTGATTGACAATGACAACAATCCCAATTAAAACGAAGCATTTTTATAGCTATATTCATTTAATACATGACCTATTTATTCTGTTAAACATTGGTTAAACAAAATAAAATATAAAACAAAAATGTAAAGTTTTACTGGAGATGCCGGGGATCGAACCCGGGGCCTTTCACATGCAAAGCGAACGCTCTACCACTGAGCTACATCCCCTCACAGCATGTTTTGCGTAAAATTTTACCTACTCATTTGAGGTATTTTTCACAGCCTCCAATGTTTTGGCATAGTCATGAACATAGAATAAGTAATAATTAGTCATGATGACCGCTTTTTAACATACATGAATAAATATATAACGCTCACAGGATAAATCTGCCGCCAAAATAGCCTGTGTTCCGGCAATATTAATGTTGGAGGCAGGACACTACTAATAGGCCGCAGTGGTTGCTTTCCATCAGGTGGGCTGAGGGCTTGTCGCCTAAATGAACTAGCATAAAAAAGTACTAGTCATTCGTTAGTCTCCTGTGAGAGCGGTACTTCCCTGGTTGAGCGCTGCATCCAAGTGGCAGAGCGCAGCTGGGCTTACATTTTATGCAAGCGTTCGCTTAAGCTGGCCACATAGTTGCATCCTATAGGGCAGGGCTCTTGGTCAGTACCCCCTGATAAAGGGTAACTCTGACATAACCTCAACCTCTCAAAGAGAAGTTCCTGGCTAGCAATATAAAATCATAACCATTTCTACACAACAAAGTAATGAAAATCGATATAAAAACAGGAGCGACTGATAAAATAAACCTAACACTCGGCTCGGAGGCAAAATACACAGATTTATGTGGAAAAGGTGGAATACATCAGACGACAGACGGACGCAAGAAATCATTACTGGCACGGAATCCATACAAATAATTGGCCCGTAAACATGTCAGGCCGGCGTCTCCGTCATGTATATTACAGTAGGGCTGTCCCAGACTTTATGGACGGAGTCGGGACATAGTAGAAATAAATATGCCTGGACTCCATTCACACAGACCCATCTGACTCCGAACTAAGCTAAGCATAGCTTGTACTGTGGGACTTGTAATTCGCGATATAATATTTGCTTACTATACTTTACCTGTCTCAGGTCAATTTTAGCTTTTCAAACACGCGAACCTTGTGCGGTGTTAGCCAACTGTCGCATATATGGCTCACTGAAAAACGGGTCGAGATCTTGTTTTAGTGTTCTTGTGGCGACGCATAGATACCTACTATGGCGCACTCATACAAGCCGCGTGCGGTGCGTTTGTTTGAAGATAACTTACTTTATATTTTCTGCTGTGGTCGGGATGTCGTGTGAATACTTTACTAGACATGGAAAGTGAAAACACTTGTACAGAAATTGTATTCTTAAAATTGTCTTGTTTCTCTTTGCAACTTCTAAGTGTATGCTTTGTATTCTGTAAGCAGTATTCGTTGTTTTTTTTATGTTGTGGCAATGGATGAAGCACCTTAGATGCATTCTTATTCGCAACATGTATATTTTCCAGGCGCTAATATTCAGCCAAAAATTTACCAACTTGAGGGAACATTTTACCGTGTCTTTTCCAATGGCATAAGTATTTATACTAAGCCAGAAATTGACCAAAAAGTTGCCTGATGTCAAATAACTACGCGGTCTTCGATAGAGCGCGCTTGCATAGAAAAAAGCCGTTAATTCTGGCCTTGAAGCGCCCTACATTATAATGATTTAGAACTTTACCAACATGGTGTCAACCCTGCGTCTCGCGGGCGAATCCGTCAATGTCCATCGATAGAGGAGGCTGTGTTTTTTGGGCGCGGCGCATAACTGCCGCGGTACTGAGGGCAGACTGATCGCCGCTCAGACACCCGTCAATGGACACGATAGACACAAACTATAACAACATACTTAGTTTAAATTCCCCGCGACAAGTGGTCTCAAACGTCCAGGAGAACAACGATTAAAGGTACTATCCTATTGGTCCAGGATTTGGCAAGTCTAGTTATTGGAGTGACTGCAATGACGTTCAATTTGAACGTCATTGAGTGACTGCTATCTTATCTCCGAATTCTCATGAAATTTTCCGACACCTCCGAATGGTAAAAAGGCACTTCCACCTCGGACTCACTCGTTTAAAACCGCTCGACTACCACAGCTCTGTTTTACTGCCATAAGCCATAATTGTATTTAGTAAAAATCTCCAGAATAAGGTGCAGACTGCCCTGAAGAAAGGTACACAACACTGCATAGTTCAACTCTACTCAGTAAATTACACAATTCATTTACCCGCAAAACTTTTGCTGCACATAAACGGTGCAAATATTAGGTGTTCAAAATAATTCATTCATGACTTACAAATCGAAGGTACGTGACCAGCAAACCCGATTAGACTTATATTACGAAATATAATTTAAAAAATTAACTACGTAACTCACAACGAAATATAAGCACCAAAACAATACTTACTTTTTGCTCGGAGAATACCCAGGATGGCTCGGTCCGCTGCGCGCGCACATTTCATACGCATCGATCAATCGATCGGCGATCGTTAGTTCGGCATTCCGCCGACAGGTGGCATCATTGTCCGCTGTAATTATAATGTAATTAATGTAGAGCCTAATTAAGCTCATCAGATAAGTCGCATCACAGCTTATTGATGCACCAATTAACGTAATTAAAAGCTCGAAGCCCCGATCGGACGGATACGCTGAAAATAATGCGCTTTAGAAATACATTGTTGTAAATTGTAGGGTGGTATAATAAATAAAATAATAATGTGCCTAGTATTCAGGCTATAATGGTTAACCCCTACGAGGAAACCAAGTACTATCGAGGTCACCCGCGCGTGATCACCATAGAGGCTAAAATCCTGTGCAGTATTTTCACGTTTACAAGCGCCGCTCCTAAGAAGTCACGATGCGCGTGCACGGTATATTTTTCCAAAAGTGATCACGCGCGGGAGACCTCGATCGTACGCAGATCTATGATAACCTATGACAGTTTATGTATGTACAGTCAACAGCACATCACGGTATACACTTGCAGTTCGATAATAGCGCTTATGCCCCCGACATAAGAGCGGTACAAAGTCCAAAGTGTTACGTCTGACGTGCTGTTGACTGTATGTTTGAATTGCTCGATTTCATTGCATGGATGACATTTGGTAGTGAGGGCCACTGCCAAACGCCAGGCAGATACCCGTCCAGGATATACTATTTGCGTATGTCCGGCGTCCAGATGATTTTTAAAATGATAAATGCATTTGTAGTCTCACTTGTTTCTGATACCCATAACACGATGCATAAGCTACTTAGATTGAAGTCAGATCAACATAGGTACGTATTGTAGCCCCATATTTATTTTTCAACAAACATTTACCTAAATTAACAAGAATATTTTAACAAGAGAATAAACTTCTTATTTCTTTACCTCATTATTTAAAACTAAGCCGGTTGTTAACGATTACATTATGTAAATACGATGGTTATTTCGAAATTATGTTTACGACACACTTAGTTTTATTGGAATCAAGTTTTATTTATAATACTCAAAACACGTAAATTAACCAAAATACCTATGCTTTTTTATTTGTTCTGGCTCGAAGCTAAGTTAAGGCAACGAAAAAAACATGTATTGTGTATGGGTATACACAATACATGTTTCGTTTAAGGTAATTTAACAGACTATTCATGGCCTACTGCAAAACAAACGATGCACTAAAAAATATTGTGCATTTCAAAAAAAAAAATTCTGAAGGGTTAAATATTGAAGAGACTATGACATGTACTTTATCTAAGACCTACTTTGTAAACCCATATTTGCAAATAAATGTTTGATTTGAACTTTACTGGTATGGTCGATCTTTTGCCAATCATGGCGTAAAACCCAAACTACAAACAGTATGCTTGAAACATCCAACACTAAATATGCCTAACTCGGAAATAAATCACAGGGTCTGAATCGGTATAACCACATAAACAGCAATTTGTTTTATCTTAAAAATCTTAAGTGGTGTACTTGATATTATTTCAAATATTCATCAAAACGTCAATAAAAGGAAACCCAGTGGAAAGTTAAATGCGCTCATTAGGCGCATCCACTGAAGGCCTAGAGCAAGTAAACGCGGGGAAATTGAAAGGCCTATTAAAGCACGTTAACGGTACCACGTGGTTTATTCGACGGCGGCCTGCTTGTCGAGAGGGCAATAAATTATAAATGAATAAACGAAGCCGTTTACGTCGCAAGCGCATGAGGGCTTGACTCACCGAGATGCCGTCGTTAGATCATCTAAACCTTTTAATTTTCTTTATAATTAATATTAATATATTTTAATATTACGAGGGAGCTGCTCAAACCTACCGTCCAAGACCCGCCTGATAATAAGCGGTAACCGCGTCGTAGACGCTTGTAAGAACAGAGACATCACGCGCGCATCGCCGGCCCTGTAATTTTAAAGGATACCAAGGTTACCAGCAAAAAAACTTACTCACCTACTAAAACATAACACAACAGTTATGACGTGCTATTTCACTGTAGGTAATCTTAATAAACTGTATGCACTGTGGAATTAAATGATAACTACGTAGACACCAGCTATATTAAATTAAATAAAGCTGGTCGAATTTGGGGCTCTTAACAGATGATTTACAAATTTCTTAAAAGCTGGCAAAACACTTGTGATGCCGGGATGCGGGTATTACAGATATCCAAATTTTGGACCGATCATCATCCTCACAAGGCGGGCATCGGCTTGTCCCTCTTGAGGCGTGAAGGAACGTCAACCGGATAGATGCTGCGACATTATAATGTCATAATGGTTTGGTAGGTACCAAAACTTGACCAGCTAAAGACTCCCGGTGAACCAGGCCCCCTGGCTGCGCTCGCGCATTTAATCTCGCGAATCTCCAAGATAAGGGGTGTATTAAATCAAACGATGGGACTTTTTCAAACACTATTCTTATTCATTAATACTTTAAATAAAATGGAAAAAGCCCTCGCGAGTGGGGGGCTGACATAAACCGTCCGAGGCAAAAACTTGAAGCCGCCATTTTAACATAAGACAATAAAAAGTGAATTGTGCTTGAGATTGGCTCAGATTATGCCGTTTAGGCTTGCCATCTGTAAAATGGGTACTTCTAGGATACTGTTATTTCAGCTTTTGAGGAATCAAAAGCGTTCTTGACCAAATACGAATACCTATGACCTTAAGGGTTCTTTCACACATACAGCATTATGCCATCGACGTGTTGGCAGCTACCGCCAACAAGCATAATCTGTCGTCAAAGTGTCGAACCTTGACGTCTACACCAGTTAACCTGTCAACAGCTTGCTGCAAACTTGTCAACGACTCATTAAAATAAAACAACTTTAAACGGATGAAAACTCGCGTATAATCTACATTTTGAAATTTAAACCCGACGTTTCGACTACTTTTCAGTAGCCGTGATCACGGTATGACTCAGGTGTTATGCGTCAAACAGTTATTTAAATTGCTATTTCTACCTTCACTTTATAATTATTTTAGAATAATCAGCAACCGTCGTCTTCACTATCATTCAATACGTTCCTATCCACGCAGTAGGAGCTGATGGTGTCTTGAAGCTGCACAGTATTGTGATGTCCATTGGAACCCATAAGATGTAATACTGGGTCCCAAGTAGGTGGTACATTCCAACCATCTTCCCTATTGAAATTAGGATATTTTTTAATTTCAATGGCCTCGCGTAGCATCCTGGGTATATAGCGATTTTCTCTGGCAAGGACCTGGGGTTTATCAAAGCGAATGTAATGGTTGGGCTTATCCAGTACATGTTCACACACTGCTGACTTCGTTGACCTCCGGTGTTTCATATCCGCGATATGTTCTTTTATTCGCGTACTGATACTCCTTTTGGTTTGTCCAATGTAAGAGAGCCCACAGTCACAATCAAGCTTGTATACTCCTGCTGTTTGTAGGGGAACATTACACTTAACTGGTCTTAAAAATTGGCTGATCTTCCTAGGCGGCTTGAAGTAGGTTTTAATTGAAGCACGCTTCAAGATGTTACCAATCTTGTCAGTGACTCCCTTCACATATGGTAGAACAGCAGGTTGACGCTCAACTGTAGCTGGTTTAACACGGCGTCTGCGATGATGTGGTACCTTAAGCTTGTTTTCTTTAAGTACCCTCTTGACATGCTGAACTTCTGCATCAAGGTGGTCATCATCACAGATCCGCTGCGCTCTCTGTAACAAAGTTTTACCAACAGTAGCTAACTGCGATGGATGGTGGTGAGATTCACCGTTCAAATATTTATCGGTATGAGTTGCCTTCCGATACACAGTGTGACTTAAGCTATGATCTGAATTCCTGCTAACTAAAACATCTAAGAATGGCAGCTTCCCCTCACTTTCTAACTCCATAGTGAATTTTATTTTTGGATGTATGGAGTTAAGGTGGTCTAAAAATAAAGTTACTTTATCAGATGGTAATATTGTGAAAGTATCATCTACATACCGCTTATAAAATCGTGGAGTAACTGGTGCTGAACTTAAGGCTTTGTCCTCAAATTCCTCCATAAATATGTCTGCCATTACAGGAGATACAGGAGACCCCATTGCTACCCCATCCAGCTGTATGTAGAATTTATCATCCCACATTAAGTAACCGCCTCGCAGGCAATGTTGTAATAGCTCTGCATATTCTAAGGGAATTTCACTACTAGCTAACCTTTTCCTAGCAATTTCAATGCAGTCCTCAATAGGTAGACATGTAAACAGGGACTGGACATCAAAACTAACCATAGTTTCATCATCAGCCAGTTTTAGGTGTTGTAACTCACTGATGAAATGGTAGGAATCCTTCACATAAGATGTTGTTTGTCCTCTCAAGGGCGATAAAACACCAGCCACATGCTTAGCCAGACGGTAGGTAGGTGAATCGATCTGGCTTACTATAGGCCGTAGTGGAATACCTGATTTGTGTATCTTTGGCAACCCATACAACTTTGGGGGTTTTGGGCACGAAGGTATTAAAGATGGAACATCTAAGCTCAATTTCTCAGAGTGTTTTTTAATAAGCTCGGTGGTCTGCTTTAGTATTTTGTTAGTTTGGTCAGACTTAACCTGTTTGTATGTACAACATATAAACATAAACAGAAATTGAGCTTAGATGTTCCATCTTTAATACCTTCGTGCCCAAAACCCCCAAAGTTGTATGGGTTGCCAAAGATACACAAATCAGGTATTCCACTACGGCCTATAGTAAGCCAGATCGATTCACCTACCTACCGTCTGGCTAAGCATGTGGCTGGTGTTTTATCGCCCTTGAGAGGACAAACAACATCTTATGTGAAGGATTCCTACCATTTCATCAGTGAGTTACAACACCTAAAACTGGCTGATGATGAAACTATGGTTAGTTTTGATGTCCAGTCCCTGTTTACATGTCTACCTATTGAGGACTGCATTGAAATTGCTAGGAAAAGGTTAGCTAGTAGTGAAATTCCCTTAGAATATGCAGAGCTATTACAACATTGCCTGCGAGGCGGTTACTTAATGTGGGATGATAAATTCTACATACAGCTGGATGGGGTAGCAATGGGGTCTCCTGTATCTCCTGTAATGGCAGACATATTTATGGAGGAATTTGAGGACAAAGCCTTAAGTTCAGCACCAGTTACTCCACGATTTTATAAGCGGTATGTAGATGATACTTTCACAATATTACCATCTGATAAAGTAACTTTATTTTTAGACCACCTTAACTCCATACATCCAAAAATAAAATTCACTATGGAGTTAGAAAGTGAGGGGAAGCTGCCATTCTTAGATGTTTTAGTTAGCAGGAATTCAGATCATAGCTTAAGTCACACTGTGTATCGGAAGGCAACTCATACCGATAAATATTTGAACGGTGAATCTCACCACCATCCATCGCAGTTAGCTACTGTTGGTAAAACTTTGTTACAGAGAGCGCAGCGGATCTGTGATGATGACCACCTTGATGCAGAAGTTCAGCATGTCAAGAGGGTACTTAAAGAAAACAAGCTTAAGGTACCACATCATCGCAGACGCCGTGTTAAACCAGCTACAGTTGAGCGTCAACCTGCTGTTCTACCATATGTGAAGGGAGTCACTGACAAGATTGGTAACATCTTGAAGCGTGCTTCAATTAAAACCTACTTCAAGCCGCCTAGGAAGATCAGCCAATTTTTAAGACCAGTTAAGTGTAATGTTCCCCTACAAACAGCAGGAGTATACAAGCTTGATTGTGACTGTGGGCTCTCTTACATTGGACAAACCAAAAGGAGTATCAGTACGCGAATAAAAGAACATATCGCGGATATGAAACACCGGAGGTCAACGAAGTCAGCAGTGTGTGAACATGTACTGGATAAGCCCAACCATTACATTCGCTTTGATAAACCCCAGGTCCTTGCCAGAGAAAATCGCTATATACCCAGGATGCTACGCGAGGCCATTGAAATTAAAAAATATCCTAATTTCAATAGGGAAGATGGTTGGAATGTACCACCTACTTGGGACCCAGTATTACATCTTATGGGTTCCAATGGACATCACAATACTGTGCAGCTTCAAGACACCATCAGCTCCTACTGCGTGGATAGGAACGTATTGAATGATAGTGAAGACGACGGTTGCTGATTATTCTAAAATAATTATAAAGTGAAGGTAGAAATAGCAATTTAAATAACTGTTTGACGCATAACACCTGAGTCATACCGTGATCACGGCTACTGAAAAGTAGTCGAAACGTCGGGTTTAAATTTCAAAATGTAGATTATACGCGAGTTTTCATCCGTTTAAAGTTGTTTTATTTTAATGAGTAGTAACCGTGTAAATATTAGAAATCATTTTGTCAACGACTATTATAGTTACTGGTACGGTGTATCAGTCGATAGGAACGTTGTTATGTCATTCGTTTGTAGGAGCTCTTAGGACAGCTTGTCAGTCCTACAATGTGTTAATGGGGAACTTTTGTGTCCGTTTACGGCAATTGTGTCTAGCTAAATTTTAAAATATGACTAACAAATTGGTATGCAGTATGTTGCGTAATCGGTTAGTCCACAAGTGGAAAATGGCAAAACACCATCAACGTTCTTATAAAACATTTTAAGTTAGCCTATAAAATCATGTTTATATGTTAAACATGGTATCCCTACAACCATGGTCATATCGGCCTTGTACACACAAGGCCATCTCAGAACATATCTTAATTACAATTGCGTATGTAAAAACAAACGTACGCTTCTTATCTCCTCACCGTTTACTACCATTCGTATTTATTTATGTTTTTCATGGCCTCGTTGACTTTTCCACGCAACTTTTTGCTTATATTCTACTTTGTAATGTAAAGCTTGTTTGTTTTATCGGCCATTTTACTCAACTGTTTACGTTTTGATGTAAATTATTAGGCATTAAAAATAATATTTCTTTAGACCATAAAGGGGTTTTTGTTTTATTTTACGATAGCGTTCCGCCCGCGGTTTCACCCACACGTTATTTCTTCTTTTAAATATCTCCCCCTTCCTACATTTCCGGGATCAAAAGTACCCTGTCCAACAGTGAAAGATCGGTTCAGTAGTTTCGGAGCCTATTCAATACAACCAAACAAACAAACAATCAAATCTTTCCTCTTTATAATATTATATTAGTACCTATAGATATAGGGAGCAAAGGGAGCAAGAATGACAAATAATAAAATAAAATAAATAATGGTAAGTGATCACTAACTCACATGAGCACTTTCCATAGGTATAGGTACCTATTATGACCACCACCAGTTCGTAGTGATATGTGCTACCTACTGTTGAAAGAATAAGATTTCACCTGCTCCGTTGGATAACGGCTAAGTTGGGTATAAAACACTGAGGTCGTGGGTTTCATTCCTTCTTTAGTTCTGGTGGGTGGTAGGACTTTTTAAGGGTCCGACTGGCTAGCTAAAACCTCCACAGATGAAAACTCATACTTAACAGATTAGGCTGTGTTCCGGAAACATTAATGATAGAGCCAGTTCAACTATTTGTAATCAAAAGCTCTAAAATCAGAGGTACCTACAGTATGGAAGTGAACAGTTCTACAATAGAATAGGCCGATGTGACCAATTGCCATAAAGAAGGCTGCGTGGATAGGCTAACTGAAATAGCATTAAAAAAGTATAAACATCTAATATATTACAATTAACATTGAACACTTAAAATGAATTGTTTCAAATTGCAAAGTATTTGTTACAATTTTTTGTTGCAATTAAGTTTGCATTTTTATTACAGACACATTGTTCGCAAACGATGCCTATAATTTTGATATTTACGACTCTTTTATTAAAATTAATGCGAAAATTATAAAGACCGCTTAGTTAAGACAGTCGGAAGACAATTGACAACAGCTTGACATTTGTGGGCAAATATCAATAAATTCCTTTGCCAGCATGAATATGGTCATTATGAGTCAACAATTACTTTGTTTATGACTGCGAATATTATTTAAGGGGGGGTGGGAGTACATAAAAGAGGCATAGACCGACAAACTTATCTGTTCCGGTGGCGGCGTCGCTACTGTCACAGAATATATACTGTCTATTTAGAACTGTCATTAAATATCGTTTTTGCATTGTATTTCACGTAGTTCCAATTTTGGCCACCGGAACAGATAAGTTTGTAGGTCTGTATTATGCGACGTCCAAATATGGCGCCGCGCTCGCACATTTCGTAGTTTTTTAAACATAGTAAACGAGACACTAATTTTATCAAGTCAAACTCTGCGAATTTATCTGTAAATATTTAGTGGCTATAATTGAGTGAAAATTCAAATGTTAATTGGCAGGAGCTTAGACATAAAATACGAAAATCGTTAAAAAAAGGGGTAACTTTGGGATTTTTTTCTATCGAGTGAAGTTTATAAAAACATGTAATTGAATGCGATTTTAACTAGATCAGATCCTTAACTGATACATATATTTTTTTTAGAATTGAAAACACTGATTTGTATGTCTCAGGTGGCTTTTAAAAACCATACGCGCGGCATCTGCGGAACTACGCAGCCTTAACACAGGCTTTCCACGTTTAGGAGTGATAGCGAACAAACATAATTTTATTAGTGTGAATTATACCACGACTGAGAATTTTAAAATTGAGCCGAGAGCAACATTAGACGCGGACACAGTGTAGATCGATCGCTACAAATGAAAACCACTTTTCTTTTAGTAAGATATTTTACGAAGACAAAGACCTGTGTCTTATTGCTTAAAAGTACCTACCAAAGCAAAGATATCAAAAAGAAGAGTGGCAATCACGACTCTCCAAATCGACAGTTGAAAAACAAACAACTTAAGTTTTATTGATCGCATTGAGGGAAATAAAATTTCCGATTTCGGTGTCCATTTAAAACACATTTGGCCCGCCTGATTTACTTTAAATGAAGGCACAAAAAGGTTTCAATGCAACCGGCCTTTTATTTTTAATTACAATCATTTTACTTCAACGTCAATTTCCTCATACTTCTCGACAAAAGTATCGTAAACGACAAACAGCAATAAAACCGATCGAACAATCACCGGCCGTCCTCAAAGCGGCCAACGCAAGTGCAAAAACCACCATAATTATTTCGCTCAAACAGTAATTTCGTGTCATTGTTCTTAAGAAATACCAATTATATACAATTACATGTATAAGACATTGTGTTGGTTCATTCCGTGGATCGATACTGAATCGATGGGAGGTTATTTGGATGGCTGGCGCGCCGAAGTGGCGGGCAAAAAGCGAGACAATAACATAAAATGGTGGCCAATATGCAAGAATCCCGCGCGGTTATGACGGCGAGGTGTGAAAGGCGGTAGCGACCACACGACTGCCAAAAACATCTGGAATTTAAGATACTAAACCTAGAACACAGGGGTGGATTCAGGGAATCTGGAAGTATTTGAACAACTAACACTGACTGATACCGGAATGAATTTGCCTGAAAATATCTTTGACAGGTTTAGTAGGCCTACTGTCAGGGTAGTGTTTACCTCTGAAAATATTTGTCATTGTATCAAATAACAACATATTTAAGCCTCTATTAGTAGGTAACTCTTAAGGCTGACAAAGAGATTAACGTTGAGGCAGAAGAGCTTGTTAGTTTGGCTGGGTTAATAAAATGTATTGAACTCCTGCTTTTATCAGCTTTTTGATAATGGTTTAATAATAGTAGATTGTTAACCAAGGGCTGTATGACATCAATTGCATACGAGGGTTTTGGCGCCCGAGCGCAGCGAGGGCGCTAATTAGCCTGAGTATGCAATTGATGCTTACACCCGAGGTAAACACTCTGCTTTACATATCGATTGTGAGGTAAGTAAAAAAACTTAACTTTTGAGAAAGAACTCCAAAACACGAAAAAAAGGACATTGACCATCTATGTATGGACGTTGGACCAAGTGCCGCCCAACATTGAGACATAGTGCACAATGTTCCTTAGATTAATACTAGTCTGTAACTCAAAGCGCTTCAAAATCTATCCCAGGAGTTTTAAGAAAAAAAATATTGAATGTAGAGGCTTAGACCCTATTTTATAATACCTCATGTAGGCACTAACATGTCGTCTAGGTAAGTCTTAGATTATTGTATCTAAAAATAATGCAGAGCGTCTCACAACGTCTTGGTGCCTAGCCCACCCCAAAAACCAAACTAGGCACTAATCCGTTATTTTGATCCCTGAAATACGAGCAATGCTCTGTATAGGACTAAATAATTGGTGTGGGTCCAGGATTTATTTATTTATAAATCCGTGACAGGTTTTTTTTTATTTTATATTTTTTTTATAACTATTCATGTAAGGAAACAAATTAAAGTGTTCCCATGCTTGGGCAGCATTTGGTCCAGAACCGGTCAATCTCCTTTACTTTCGCGCCCAAGTAGTCGACTGCCTTTTTTACTCTAGACGATTTGATATAACACGCAAGCGCGTCAAATCGTGCTGGCCAGTTTGATTTTTAAATAGATTTCAATTATCATACAATGTGACTGCGAAACAAATATGTAGTTCTATACTTAAAATAAAACCTTCATAAATTCTATTAGAATATTCTTCTTGCAGTATAAGTATGACAGTTCTTTTTTCAAATTCCAAAACCTATGCTGTAATGTTAACATTACATGGTAGGTTTTGAAACCTATGCTGTAATGATATCCATACACCCCGGCATTCAGGTAAGTAAGTGACTACTTACAGAGCAAGAGATATGTAAAAGAATTATATCTTTTAGCACTTACCATAAAACAAAATGTCCAAGTTTGAAAACACACAAAGATACACACAAACCTGCACAAACCGGCCAAATTAAACTCCTCATGAATAATTATTTGCAAAACTAATGTTTCAATTTGCGTCAACTGCAACGTAGCCACGTTATATCCTGCGCCCGCGCCGACAAATAGAGTGTAAAATTTAATCACCACCTTTGCCAAGCTGGCCTTATACGATGGGAATGACAAGGGTGGGTGGGCAAAAACTAACGACAGCAGATTTATTACAATTGCTCCGTAAATGTGTCTGTCACAACGCCCTTAGAGTAGCGATGTGAACTTTGTGATAATAAAAAGAGAGAAACAGTCCGTGCCTTTATAATACGATAAATAAGTTTATTCATATTCCTACGAGTATATCGTAAATGCTTGATTTTGAATGATGTAAGTAAGTTATCTTCACCTCCCAAGTATGTGTAGGTATATTCTACGGTGGTGGTACATACCTAACGGTGTGGGGCAGTAATTTTTTTTAAGATTTTTTTTCTGAATTACTTTCCGATGATCTTGACTGGAAATCTATCATTTGATGATTTGTTAGAAGAGTAAATAATATTTCAACATATACTTAAGTTTTATTAAATTGCAGATTTCCAAATTCTTTATTATGTTGGTAACTTTATATTTATACCTATCTGGTTGCATGGTCAATAACTTTAATAGGAGATTAAGGGCCAGTCATCTGTCAGCGCTGAAACTGAACCTAAGGCAGTAGCCTAAATGAAAAAAAAATATTGCAATACACTACTTTGAATTTCATTATTATAAAATTATAACGTGAAAAATTTAATAACTAACAGCAAAATATCCGAATCTGCGAAACAGCTTACACGCATAATGATCTAAGGACACATCCTTGGAGCCTCACGTGAAACGTGATAATGAGGCATTAATATAGTTTCCCAGCGATTATTTTGTAAAAACATGTATCTAGTTTCTGTGGCAACAATTAACCTGTAACTGCTTGTTTAACAAACTTCTCTAAAAGGAAAATATTAAATGTGCTTGCTGCTTGCATGCTTTCTTCCATTAAATGCCATATTTACAATTTCGTGGAGCAGTGGTTCCAATATTCGAATCAAATCGTAATAATGTGAACGGAAAAATTAAAAAACTCAAAAGTAAAAAAAACTACGCATTCCTGTCAATCTTATGTACAAAAGTTTTGCTACCTTTTTGTTTTTCATACCCATAATACAAGGTGTCAAAGCTACTTTATTTGAGATCAAATCAATAAATGTAATGTTGTTGTAAAAATATGTCCATGATCGATTACATACACACAAGTTCCCTACCTTAATTTTACCCCTTTGATTGTACGATTACAATATCTAATTATCAACTTCATAACAATACTTGACAATTTTTAAATAAAATTATTGAAATCAAACTTTTTTAACAACCTCCTTGGAAGTAAGTTACACCAATCGTAATAACTCAACGCATCAAAGTGTTGTAAGTAAGAAAATGATAAATATTTTAATTGAGCGGTTTTTGCTCATTTTCACGGTATAACGCCTTTTATGGGCGTCTCGACACGCCGTTTGGCGCGAATGTTGGAAAATATTGCAAAATCGTTTTTGTTGTTAAAATTAAAATTTCCTTTTAATGAACATCGATGCTTGGTTAATAAACAAAAACAAGTCGGATGAAACAGGATAGAGTAAGGTTCCGTAATCGTTTTAACGCCTAAAAACAATATATTACTGTTGAAAATATGAAATTAAAAAACGATGACCGATTTGGTCTTATGTTATGGTGCGAAAATTGGTTTTTGTACCATGCGGACATTACAAAAACGTTCGGCCCTACATTTGTCTCGGCGTTTGCTACGTAACTTATGCATTTACAAACTATATATCTAGTTTAAGTATGTTTATATTATATCTTGGGAACTGGGATTCAAATCTAATCTCCAGGACAAGTCGATGACATTCACCGAAAATAAACTACATTCCGCACTACGACAGTTTAGTACCAATTCATAAAATCAAAATAGTGAACACAATGACGTTCAATTAAAAAATTGAACGTCATTGAGTGAACAGTATGTTTATCACAAATTTTTTAATAGGTAATTAGGTAATTTTGCTTTTCCATTCCAAGCAACTAGTTTTTCCTTTGGAAAGGAACGATGCGAAATTATTTCGAAACAAAATTATGTACTACAATATATGGCATTTCCTATGTAGTTGTAAATTTTCTCTGTGGTTCCCGGTTTTTCTCACACATTGTTATGTCAAAATATCAATAAAGTTGTAGGAGCAAAGGTGCCGGCGACAGGTATGACGGACGCACGGACGAACAGGCTGATTTATATCGCGCAGCTACACAATAGAATAAACGCTATGAACCACTCAAATTAACTCGCACTGGTAAGCTTCTTGGACGTGCCAGGGCTGGCAAAAGTTCAACTATCTGTGGCGAATCAGTAAACAGCAATACGATATACTAAAATCCAGTGATATAAAAACCTGGCCGAGATTTCAGGTCGTAAGAGTGTTGTGGGTTTCTCGTTAATTCTTTAGGAATACGAAAAAAAAACTAACTCGAATTAATATCAGAAAATACATTAATATATGACTGTATTTTTATATGTTTTTAGACTTTTTAGTACACTGTCAGTTTTTCCGTTAATCTGCAATGGTTTTGGTTCTGAATTTTTTTTAAAAACTAATGAATTACTAAAACAGCAGAGTCGTATGACAGCATATAATGATCAATGATTAAATAGATCGTAGCTGCGTCTGCTTGCCATCAGGCTGTCTCTCTGTGTGACTTTATTCTGGTCCACCTATTGAAGAGTGATAAAACGCGTTTTCAGACGATGCTCGTAGCTATGAAGTATCCAATGGATCGGCCAATCGCTAATTCGCTTCACAAGGCCGGGGGAGTTGACTGGGTAAAGTAGTACGAATGTGTTTACTTCAAAGTATTACACACGGCTGCAGTTCTCGCTGCATTATAATGGGAATGCATTTAGCACACTCCTCTGCACAAAAAAGAAAATATCATAGGATGGCATATAATTATTTTAGGCTTTTTAAAAAATTATTAAAAGGTACTGACCTTTTTACTATTTTTTTATCTTCTCGTCATCATTTCATCGAAAGACGTCCTCTGCTAAGCCATAGGCCTCTAGTATTAAAATTGAACAATAATCCCTGATCGGCAGCCCTGAACACATAGCGTGCACGTTTTTACATCGAACTGCGAATTCACCGCATACATTGTCTTAGTATGGACAAAATAAGTGAGTCCGAACTACACGTAAGAAGCCGTCTCTCCACTTGTCTCTTAAGCCTTTGATCTATACCTTACACAAGCAGAATTCTATCCTATCCCTTCAAAATTAAAGTCGGTATTCGGTTGAAGATTTTCAGCAAAGTTTGCAGGTGAACCTGAAAGATAAAGTGAGCTTTAAGTGAGTATGTTAAGGTTGGTTTTGGTAGTGTGATCAATGGGGTTTACAGAACAAGTGGACGGTATAAAAACTGTGTGATGATGGAGCAGTAAGCAGAAACTTATTAAGCGGCTTTGACGAAGATGCGATTGTCGATCGTTTTCTTATTGTGCCCATTTTATTTATAGTATTTTCGTCTGGGCATCGGATTTGGACGGTTTGAGGAATTTGCTGGTGTTTTTTATCGATTCAAAGAGATTAAAGTATTCGATTGTAACTCGCAGGTGGTTTCAGTAGCAGCTCAGATGCTTAAAATATTTCTAATAGTAAACGTTCTATGTATAAGCATACACGGTAAAAAAATTGGTTGCATTACAATAACAATCATTATCTATACTAATATTATAAAGGGGAAAGATTGATTTGTTTGTTTGTTTGTATAGGCTCCGAAACTACTGAACCGATTTGAAAAATTCTTTCACTATTGGAAAACAACACTATCCGGGGATATCCGGGGATAAAAAGTGCCCTGTGTTACCCGGGGGTGATGTAGTTTAGTATTTAAATAATAAACTACCATTAACGCATTCCATTATCTTTATCTTTAGTAAAAGAATATTTGTAAATAGCACATGGTTCTACCCGCTGCCGGAGACACGGAACGTACCAATATCGCGGATTAACACTAGAAAGACCAACGCCGTCAATTTGACGGCACGGCGATTTCATTCTTAAATATTTTACAAACTATAATTTTGTTCCTTTTCATATTTTATGACTTTTCCTAACTTTGCTTTGTTAACTTAAATCCTTATAGTAAACTAAAATTATTTAAGTGGTTTATGAGATTTTTTTACAAATACCTACTAAGACCGCACACCGTCAATGTGACGGCAGCGATAAGAATAGTAAACAAAGCTTTCTATGAACTAATGAAGGTACTTCTGTTTTATTTTAAATTTGAATTCTGAGTAGGCACTTATATTTTTATTGCTTTGCTTGTTTACATTACACTTAGTAGACGTTGATTTCGTTTAGGGGGGGTCGCGATTTCGCAGATTGTTGCAGTCTCACTTCTTCCCAAGTAGGTATAACAAGAACTGTCGCGATATCGTGACAAACAACAAGATGTTTCAGGTGGTAAAAGTAGTGACGATATCACGTCGACAATTTAGGCTAAAAACCTAATGGTCGAAAAGACTAGTATTGTTGCAACAATGCGGCGAGCAAGACTAGAAGTGCCGCCAAATTGTAAAACTCTTCGTACTACATAAATAAGAAAAGTTTATAATGAAAACGGAGATCAATACAACCCTTGCTGTCGATCAAAGAAAACCAGTTTTTTTTATTTATTGATATATCTTTTTGCAACCAAACGTAAGCATAGAAATTGGTCAAAAAAAAAGCTGCCCGAAACAGTAAAATTTATAATGAAACGAAATTCGATGTGGACATCATTGATCCAATGGCGAAGATAGCTTATGTTTTTCACATTATATGATTTAGCACTGTAAACTCATGGATTCTGTACCAAAAAGTCACAGGAATAAATATTTCTTGGCATGATTTTGTCCTTCAACTAGTGAACAACCTACGTGCAGAGTATGTGAAAAAAAAACAATTATTCTAGCTGCAACTTAAGGACAAAAAAGTAATTAAGAAACTATTAAACATTCTACTACAAACAATAAAACGTGGCAATGTTAAATCAATCGTAATTATAAAAAGAAATATGTGTGAAAACTGTACAATGTGTAAAAATGCTGTTCATGAAAAATGTATAAAAGATAAAAGAAAACAATTATTTGTTACAGATGTTACTCGAGTTAAGAGCTATATTATGTTATTCATTAACAAAAAATAAAAAAAATATAATTTTTGTTTCATTATAAACCGAAATACACAATAATTTTATAAGGATTCTGAATAAATCTCTAGGAGCGTCAAATTGACGGCTGCGGTCTTTATAGGTATAGTATGTAACACGGTCCTTCTAGTGTTAACTATGATTTACGACGACTGGACACGTCCTTACTTACACCATTACTGCCCTAAGGGCATCATCTGAGCCTATGAGGCCACAAAGTGCGCGAGCGAGGAGCACACGCTATAAGCGGTTGATGATTAAGACAAAATCATGAAACGTGTTAGGAAAAGACTTGTCAATCGACGATTTATTGAATGATTCGCTAAAACAGTTTTTATTTTTTGATAGGGTATTGTTCTAAATCTAATCCCATAGTTGGCTTACTGATGCCAGTCTCACAAAAAAAAATTTTTTCATGATAATACCGCTATACTTTACCGTTAGCTCTACTAGGCAAGGCAAGGCAGGTGCCACCTTTGGGCACTGGTCCTCCAGGGCTCACGGATTTTTCTCGATTATAGTCTCATTCTTATACTTTATACTGTATGGCTTGGTATTCTAAAACTAATCAGTAATTGTAACAAACAAATTGTAAACAAACATGGCGATGATGAAAAAGAGTAACTGTCGAGTTTCTTGCCGGTTCTTCTCGGCAGATGACTGCATTCCGAAGCCGGTGGTAGAGTCACTCTGTAATTGACGATTCATAAATACTTGATACAAGTTTACATTAATAAAGAATATTTTGATTTTAATTTTGAATGTTAACATGGGAAATCGAAGGTATATTCCCTTAACATAAAAGGCTCAAGAACAAAGGTACCAAGATATAAGAAACTTAAACTTAAACTTGTATATAGATTTTGCTGATTCAATAGTCAGAAGTTTTCCTTTCTTAAAGTAAATGCATTATCTCCATATCAGCTCTATAATCGCAGCACTGATGCCACATTTTTGACAAGTCGAAAACACAGAGCAAATGATTTTGACCCGCATATTTCCTAGCCTCACCATGCGGCAATGCACAAATGTCCCGCTGCAATTGTATCGCACTTACACCGTCGCCTTTTTAATAACACAAAAACAACGCGCGCCCAAACAATCCTTGTGTCCGTCCAACTCTCAGCACATTTTTTAGGGGAAAACGCAACTGCTTTCATTCGGCAAAAAGTCATTTATCTTCTTTTTTGTCTGGAAGTCCGGACAAAATCTGAAAATAAAAACGACCGATGTTATTAGAAAAACGTACTTCTGGTTTGATACGAACCTTTTACGTGACTTGATAATTCAATGTCCGGAAAATAGCGAAGCTCTTTGCCATTAATAAACGATTCCAAATTCATTTACCATTTTTAAGGTTGTCGAAGATTTCTTAAATCTTGTTTTTCGCCATGTCTTGCTGGTCTAATAATAGTTTTTTGGGAAGGTATCGTGTGTCGTCTTGGGCTTAATTCTCGGGCCACACAAATTATACAAACCAGTGCTACAACGGTGGTAGAGGCTCTATTAACATTTTTTCAAAGTGTTCCTAAACATTTGTACTTACAAACATTTAGACGGCATATCGAAATAAAAAAAAAATCTACAATTTTGGAAATTCGAACCATCATCGCTGCATCGACTGAACACTTGGAAAATAAAGCGATCTGCCACATCTACACACTTCAGCCTGCAGTCTCATAACGTGAAATCATTTTACAAACATAAACTCCTTTATAGGCAATAGACATTCAAAGACATACATCATTGTTTCGCCCTCAAAACATTTTACTCGCTCTGAAGAGAAAAGCTATGACTGAAATTACGTTTTTACACCCGTCGATCTCATACAATTTAGGTTAAAAGTCGAGTAATGCGCTGTTTGGATGCAGCTCACGCTCTCAGGTGAGTGGGGGGGGAGGGAAAGGTGGGGCGGGCTTATTTTTTATTTCATTACCACCCCGCCAGGGGGCGATAGTGCTCCGTAATGTTTAAATGATGACTCCCGAAGAGCTTTGAAGTTTGCACTTTACCGCACCGGTATGGCACCACCCTAATTTGATAAGTAGTTAGAAGTTTAGAGTCGTAAAATAGTTATGACAGACTAAAAACTCAAAAACGACTTTAGAAAGATGCACTAAAAATTTAAAAAATATTACTGATAAATGTAATTTTCTGTACAAATAAAATAATGTTATTTTTGGGGTCTGTACAACGGTATATTAGCTCTCTGATACCGCCCGTAAAAATAACATTTCTTGAAGATTTTTTTACATACAAAAGGCGAAATTATTTCTTCACTCAAAAACAACATAAAAAACATGACTCAAATAGTTCTGACTGACAGATCTTCGTTAGAGACTATACCTAGACTCTGAGCCTAGACTAGACTTCACATGAGTTCGGATATACATAAAAGGTAACACACATAAAAAATACAGTTAAATAAAGAACCTCACCTTTTTTTAAATCTTCTAAAACATGAATCACACAATTAAATTGTTAAAGATCAAAACACACGACTTCATTTATTTTCCTGGTAACCTCCCCCGACGCGGGTGTGACATCACTAAGAGGCAAAGTAGGTAACAAGGATGGCTTCTTAGTGCAAGTTTTAATTGCATCTCGGGGGTATTCTCCAGCATAAATTAAGAAGTTTACTTTACTGCCTCACACATTAATTTACACAGCGGTGTAAAATGAGGTATCTACTAGTTGTAGATACTACAACTTGAAATATAAACAAAATGTCTAGGACACAACTTATGGAGCCGTGTTAGCAGTGTGGTTTCAAACGCCGCTTCACGTGTTCGTGAGGTCGATTCTTCGAACCTCGATGAGCACCTATAGATTTTTCCATGTATTACCACTAGCTCAGCGGGCATCATCATGTCGTATGGCGAAAGCTGCATGAAACCTTACTCCTCTCAAACTTCCAGACTTAATTGCTGCAACCAGTCCTCAGCAGCCGAAGTCAAATTATTCAGCTCTTTCAGCCCCCCAGGAAACCTATAGAGTGGGCAGTCATTAACGACATGCGCAAGAGTCTGATCCTCGAATCCACATTCACAGGCCGGAGATTCCCTCAGTCCCCACCTGTGCAGGTGGTGGTTGGACCGCCCGTACCCTGTCCTAAACCGATTCAGCTCCACCCATATTTTCCGTGCAGCATCAAAACCAGCGGGTTTACTAGCTCAGCGGTGACGGAAAACATTGTGAACAAACCTGCACAGTCGAATAGCTGTGTAGACAGATCCAATTGGTTACGGAGGTCTAACGGCAGTCGCTTCAATTTATTAACTGGACTGGACTTTCCAAACCCAAGGATCCTGATGGCATCAACGTAACCAAACTAGTTACATCGAGAATCGGGATCATGGTTGAACCGCCATTTAACTTCTCAAAGTTCCTCACGATGTTGATGTAAATAAGCAAATAAAAAAATCCAAAGGCGGATACCAAGATTTTACCCATCGACCAATGCATGTGAAATGACGTTTGTAATTGTAACTAATTCAGTGTCCACATCTATTTCGCAGCTTTGGTTCTAAAAGTATTACTTAGCCACATATATTTCATCATTTTCTTGCCCTTATCCCACGCTAAGTACCTAAGGCGCAACATGTTTTCCTGTTTTTCCATATAGGTATTCCTAATATTCCTATCAGCCGTCAATTCTACATTCACATCTTTCATTTCCATATTATATCATTAGCCACATATATTAAAACAGTCGTATTCAAACGTGTTCTGCGGTTGTGAGTCCGAGGGCGCGTCACGTGCCGGACGGCCGTCAAGGCGCCGGATCGATGCGCGCACGTGCTCTCCGGTACTGCGGGTACTTCTGACTCACGCAGCCTCTTGACACTCTTTTATATACAACTACAGAAGACAGACAGAACTGAGACTTTGTTAGATGATCGCTAAATTGACGTACAGGAGCTTACAAGTGATCTCTAAACTGTCATAAATTTTAATCTTCAATCTATCTTAAAACTCAATAAATTTTATTTTTTTGTCATTGATGACATGTATTGACTCCATCATCTGATGGAAAGTAATGATGCTGCCAAGGGTGCATCATATCTGTCATTTGACAGCCTATTCACACTTTTATTAAAAAGAGGTTCAAATCATAGTGTTCAGGGATCGTTTCAACAGGCAGTGAGTTCGTTAGCCTAAATTGTAAATTAGAAACAATACGTGGGTTGGTATTCCATCGACATAAGGATGTCCCGAAGATGAAAGGATGACTATTAATAAATTGCTGTTCATAATTTAGATGTAAAAAAGTTTGCACCAAACAAACGGGCATCTTCCGTGTACCCTCTAAAACATAAAGGCAGGCGTCACGTCCGCGGCACGCCGGTCACGTCCCCGGATCGACCGGGCCGGGCCGGTTTACTGCCGGATAAATATCGCATAAACCTTCTCGACGCAACTTCGGATGTTTAATGACTGATCAGCGGGGAATAACGGTCACTAGTGTGCTTGACACAATTCAAACTGTTACAGACTATTTTCTTAATAGATCTCCGTAATCATCTCTTTTCATAAAAAAAAACCAATGTCCATCAATTATTACATGTATTTATTTATAGTCATATAAAATAACCCGACGATTGGTAAAGCAAAGAAACACTACGAAAGTAGTAAGACTGAACGAGTTCTTTTTAACTGGCTTGCCTCTTACAAGAGATTATTTCCGGATCTAATGATACGATTTTAATAAATATCTACAAACATAAATATAAAATATTATCCAAACATCGTCAGGGTAGACGTTGCATGGCTTGTCTAGCAACAAGAGAGACAACCATGCAGACAACAGAGAAGTTAAATTACCCATAACTTAGTCACAAATACCTCATAAAAATTATATTATTTTTAGAACAAATTAATATTCTTAAACAATAAATAACATCGATTAATATTATGTCCTGCGGGAACTCCAAACCGCACGACTTTTGGGACAACACCTAAACCGATCATCGAGCTACAAAACATTTTCCTAACATTCATTTCAAATCTGCAGTCACCATTAGCGAAATGCCAACAACCCAATAAATAGAGATGAGACGTTAAACTTATCGATATGAATTGCTCGTCTTTAATTAAGCACAATAAACAGCGCATTAAATCATGATTATGTCAGGGGCCGTCTCCCATAGACGCCGGATGGCATTCCCAACGCCCATAAAAATATTTCCACGCACCATCGGAGGGATTTAACTCCATTAAGTGTCATCGTATGCATTGTGTGCATTGAAAACTGACGGAAAACTCGTTTACTACATTAGCAGCGTTAATTAAAGACTTAACTACTGCGGGAAGTACCTGTGAAAAGGTGCGTGCTTAGTCAAACGTATTATTTTTGTTACTTTCAAGTGAGCCAGGAAAGGGCTATTTGGAATGGGAATAAGGATTGAAAGGCGGAAGGCGAAGAGGGTGTTTGGGCCAACAGGGTGCGTAGACAAGCGGTGAAGCGGCACTTGTGCCGATCATTATCGCTCGATCTGCGATCTTCCATTATGGATTGACCGCGTGACTTTTCTAAGGCAACTGTCAAATCCATACAATTTGGAGATAATGAATTTCGCAGGGCTATCAAAATGTTACTTTGTCTAGGCCTCTATTTCTCTCACTCACCAAACGAACCACAATAGCGAAACTTCGTCTCATACGTCGGTCTCAAGAGCCAGTCCATATCGACTGACCGATAGGAACAGTCTGCAGCGTGATACAGACGGCAACATGTGAATAAAGAAAGAAAGAAAGAAAGAAAGAAAAACATTTAAATAAAGCTGAAAATTGGTTGTAGAAATTTTGACAGATTAGGGTAGTCTGAAATGCTGGCGACTGTACAACCACAAATACCACTCCTACACAAAAAAAAACATGTTTTATTGATCCCACCCGAGATCAAACCTCAGCCTGCAGCATTGTAAATCCTTCGAACATATTAATTTTCAAAATATTTTCAGTTCTCGTATAACCGTACGGCCTCCGGTCTCCTCAAACTCATTTCATCCCCCGGCTCCTACCTTCAGAGACAGTGTGAAAATAACCAAAGTAATATTAAGGGTTAGGGAACAGGCGTCTCTCCTACCTAGTATAGATCGGAGCAATACGCTCCACAGTCACGTACGCGCGCGTGACCCGAATACCGTCACTGATATATCTACCTAGTATACCGTGACTGAGGAAATTCGGGGGGCGCTGAAAACCCACCGATACTAAAATTAAAGCTGCCTCAATTAAGACGTTTTCTTATTAAAGTTTACTAGGGTTTGGTGTTGATTCGTCTGATGTTCTTGATTGGGGTTCATTATGCGCGTTAAACTTAGTTTGAAGAACAGATGTTTGCTGTGTCTACACAATGAAATGGTTAAAGCGTTCATCAGGTACGGGTTAGTGATCTCAAAAGAGTTTTCGTCGGAAAATCAGACACTGCCTGACCCGGAAATTTAACCCAGGATCCCGAGATCACGATCAGCAGATACAACCACTAGACCAACGAGATGTTTTTAAGGCGAAGCGAACAGCCTCTAAACTGAATAAAATACATTTTTTTTCTTCAAATATTATTCCTTAAAACTCACGCATATACTGTGTCAACAACGATATTAAATATTCGTTGTGTGTCAAGCACAAGTATCACAAATGTGTAGGGACTGATATAGAAAAATTCTTCAAAATGAGGCAAAAACAAAATCAACCAACTTATTCATAATTATTTATGATGTTATGAACTAGTACAATGTAAAACCTTAGAAAAAAATGTCTGTGTAAAACAGTCAATTTACTGAGTCAATATAAAAAAGCTTATGCATAATCTCACCAATTCGTGTTGTTTGGATGTTTTAAAATCACCCCGTAAAATTAAAAGAGACTAGGTATTTTTCTCAATTTCGCCTATCCAATAAAGAAATGCAAATGAGGTGCGGCTAAGAATTATTGCGTCTGCCTAGTGATGTACCCTGTTATGTACTCCATAGGGATGCAAATAATTTAAATTTTAAGTGTACGTTTCAGCCTAGGTATAAATGTGTGGGACATTTATAGACAGAATATTTATTGCAGTGCAAAGGCAAATCAAATTCTTCCCTTATGCAGATTGATGATCGATCACAAACCCGAGCTGCGTCGGAAAAAAACAACACAAATTTTAGTCGACCTAGGTAGGCCTGGGTATTAAACCTCAGACCCTGAGATCGTGGCCAGGCACATACTTATTGTATAGGATCATCATTAAAAACTTATAGCATTTTAAATCCAACCTGTCATAAGAAAGGTCCGTGAATCTACCGTGTTCCGCCTTTTGTAAGCTATAGGTACTTTTTCTATATTTTTTTTTTTATAATAGTGCGAACTTATGCAATTCAACTTCCATCACTAGCGTGCCCACCTAGCCCCCACCGATTGTAAAAAAGTTTTTACTGCTAATTCCGTCCCGGCCATTACATTTGTGCACTTACGCGGTTTTACTGCGCCCGTTGTCAATCTGCTACAAATGAAGCCCAGTGTTTCCGCCATTGATGGGGTGTTTATTTGCATGGTTATTTTTTTACGATACCATGTTGAATTAACTTTACTGGTCACGTCAAATGGAAAAATTCCGGATCACATTTTGAATAGAACTTCTGGAAGTAAGCAGGGGCAATTGAATTGTTTCAATCGTTGCTTTCTTTGCAAGATTTTATTCAAATCAAAAATAGTTTAAATATTTTGTAAAATAACGTCATCATCAATCGTCAGAAACAAAATAAAACGGCGAAATTAAAAAAAAAAATCTTAAGATATTTAAAATAATCGAAAAACCTTCCTCGTAATAATTTATTTTCAGTTTGCGGCGCTTGAATGCTTTCAAATTATTTTAACTCTTATTACCTAATCAAACCACACAAAAAGTAGGGTAACGGTAGATGGGCAAGCATTGCAGTACGTCGATGAGTATGTCTACTTGGGCCAGTTAGTCTCCTTTGAGAACAGGCAGGAGAAGGAAATCGATCGCAGGATCGAAAACGCCTGGAACAGTTACTGGTCCATGAAAGCGTACATGAAGGGGGACCTTCCACTGACACTGAAGCGCAAGCTTATCGACGTATGCATCTTGCCCGTCCTAACCTACGGTGCGCAGACTTGGTCACTGACGGAAAACCAGAAGTTTAGGCTCGGGGTTTGCCAAAGTGCAATGGAGCGGAGCATTCTGAACATCAAAATAACAGACAAAATAAAAAATTCTACCATCCGCTCAAAAACTTCAATTACAGACGTTGGTAAACAAACCGCCAAGCTAAAATGGGACTGGGCGGGCCATGTTTCCCGAATGAACACGGAGAGGTGGGCCAGAATCGTCACAGAGTGGACTCCCGAAGATGGACAGCGGCGCAGGGGAAGGCCCAGAAAACGATGGTGTGACGATCTGTTCCGCTTTTCCGAGGACTGGCAGACTCTGGCTCAAGCCAGAGATACGTGGCGAGATTTGGGGAAGACCTTTGCCCAGCAGTGGGACAGTATAGGTTAGGAAAAAAAAAATTACCTAATAAATAAGATTTAACAACAAAATTTAATTTTACTTTCCAAAGACCACACTTTAACCACCATATTATTATCTGTTAGTTACATTAACTTTATGTGATACACAAAAAACAGAACGGTCAGCGCCATCTATGAAGAAAATTGGGCGTCGTAACTTTCCCATGATACGCGCTTTCCATGCCACGACATCGTGCCACTGCAAATAGCATCTCCTGTGGTTCCAATGTTTGACGTAGGTAACTTTTGAAAATCCAATGAAAACCTGCATAAAGTTTCTAACACAGAAATGTTCGGTTTAACGAATTGGTTAAAAATCGAGTTGTGTTTATGGGAATAAATTCGAATTATAAAAAATAGTTATTCCAATCAGACCAACTAAAAAGTTTTACCGTTGATAAGGAAAATAGTTGATCCGTTTCAGTTGGTCGGATTGGAAAGACAGAATGAAATATTCCGTGTTCTTACAAAACCTTTAAGCAAGCTTATGGAAAGCTTTTTACCTGAACAGTGCCTAAATTAACAGAAAACTGATTTTAGGTTTTAGGCTAATTTTGACACTGTTTTGTTTGTGTCGTTAAAAAAAAAATTAACAAAGTTTTTGAAACAACAGTGTTCTTTAGTTACGTAGTTATATTAGATAAATTCCGTCTGTTTTTCTTTGAGCTTCTTTTTAATCCTGTAAAATACTAATTTTGAATTTTAATGATAATTTTCGGAAATTCATTAACTTTTGAGAGAAACACATTTACAGATAGCACAAGTAGGAAGTACAAATAACAAAATAGTTACTTAATGCTGTTCCGACCATTTAACCCTTTAGTATGCCGTCAAATCTTCTTAAAGACTGCGCATACACTGAAACTGAACTACATAAAAAAGATTCAACTATAAAACAAGCAGTAAAGGTAAATATTTATAAAGGCTCCATAACGCTGCAATCGGCTGATTGGCGATAGATCAGCGCGCGTCTATAGATCGCGCTAATAGCGCCATGCCTCGCAAAGCGCTGAATCTTTTATGTAGATGCGCCGTGCGGCGAACTGAGACGAATCGAGGTGATTCCGAGTTCCTTCACTACGTTTCAGCCTGTTTTACGAGCTAGGAATAGATTTATGGACACACTATCTTAAAACATAGACAATATGAACACAAAAGGTTTCTAAATTTTGGTAAGTTACTAGCTGATTTTATGGAAATTGAAATGAGAAAACCGGATGAAGAGGACATAGGTAGGTTCGTGGCAAACTTATGAGGAAAAGAAATATATTGAGAAACGGCAAAATTATTGCTTATTTATTTTTCCATCCAAAAATACCTAGACTATTACGTTTTTAACTTAAAGATAGATTACAGGTAGGTAAGACAAATTACCAAACGCCAACATTTTTAAAACGACTCTCAAAGAAAAATGGTTGATTCGTAACGCGCAGAAAATGTACCAAAATAGTCACGTTATAAAACTGAAACATTTCTCAAAGCGACAAAATTTATGTGCACGCAATTGAATTTCACACTTGATTTGAGCGGACCGTTTGAAAAATACTCTGGGATTTTCAAATACCTACGGATTGGTACGCATCTGTCAAATAATGGCGGGAAAACATAGACCAGTCGCCGCAGCCACGTAAAGGCCGTCGCACAGTGAACCTTAGAAAAAATACCAAAGCATCTATAAAAAAACAACAAAACCTAAATAAGTAGATTGAATAAAACGTGCTCCATGTCGACTTCTCCCATCACATTAGGTAACATTATTGCAATAGAAACTCTTACTTTCATCACTGAATGGTAAGGACTGATATGACCGCTTACAGGCAAACAAAAAAGAGATGCTGTGTTCATTGCAAGTTTTTTCAATATAATCTTAAGTCAGCTTCTGTGATAATCAGCTTTGCAAAATACAATAATGACATTGTTATGACATGCGGTAGGTATTGAGATTAGTAAGTTTAAATCATGCATGATCTAGATTCTGACAAGTTCACTTGCAACATTAGATAAAACTGGCCGCCGCCGTCAAAACTTCAGCACTTTTATATTTCCTTTGTTTCTTTCTCTCTTCAAATTATAGAATTGTCGCGTTACCTCGGTGCACGCTGATCCTTAGGCGAAGGGTCGCCGCGTGTCAAACATATAGTTATTTATGGGCACCATTCACAAATTGCATCGTGGCCAAACTGATATATTGGAATGTTTTATATGTAAATGCGCCTTAAGACGAATGGCCGCCCCAGAAACTGATATCAAATGATTTAGATCGCCGGAAAATCTAATAAACGCTATTTATTTGACTATTTACTTTGCAGTATAAATTATTGAGGCTATGTCCACGCAATGTTCTGTTTAAATGTTATTAATAGCAAAATATTTATAAACAAATACTTTTTACATATTTTTTAAGTTGAGAGTAGAAAAATAGTTAATTTTTGGTTCCCTGTTTTTCAGCTGTTGCTGATGATGCGAATGAGTTAGAAAAGTGGTAATCTTCATTTCAAAGATTCCGAAAAAAGTTGCAGAATATTTTTCCTACTTTCCGAATCCCCGATTTTGTTTCCATGAAGGAAAATTTTATGCCACATTTATGGTTTGATTTCAAGTTCGGCAGGTCTTTAACCCGCAGATCAAACATCTCTACCATCCCTTTTTTTCGGAGGAGAATGCGTTTATGCACCATACCTAACCGCAGGCTAGCTACACCTGTGCCGTGTATGGGACTCGAGTCTAGAGGTCCACTACCCACTAAACTCCCCTGGTTTCCCCGATTTCCCCGATTGGGACGAGCTTGAGAGGCCTAAAAGTCGGGGTGGCGCCTAAGGACGGCCATTCCAGAAACGAGGTAACCCCCAGACTTGGCTCGGACGACCTGTCTGTGCAATGAGCCCGCAGGTCAAGTCTAGCAATACGACCTAATTAGGATAGGAGTCTTTTAATGGAATTGGCCGTAGGGATATTGGCTTACCATCTGGGACACTTGTCTGTGCGCCAACTGAAATAGTATACATAAAAACAATGTTCCCGTTAGTACGTTGTATACTTGAACTTTCAAGTTTAGTAGTAACATCGAGTCTCCTAGCTCAACAGACAATACTGTGCTCCGAGGCAGGCGGTCACGACGCGACGGCCGAACAGAGCGCGTATAAATCACGGGTCGCGCCGAACTCCCGCGCCCGTTACTCACGAGCTGCCAGGAATGTGCCGGCTAGGTGCGCTAGATAAATCTACCTGTCATATTCCTACGGATTTAACTTTGTAATAGATTTTTTTGAAACACGTTACGGTATTGTTCCGAGCCTAATTTAGAACATTTATTTTGTGAACGGTACAATTTGATTAGGAAGGAGTAAGGACCAATTGCAACTTTCTGTTACGAGTCAACCACTGGGCGTTGCGTTGGTAGAGAATGCCTTTTGGCATTAAGTCCGCAAATAGACCTTTTTTGTGCAATTAAATTAAAAAATAAATAAGCATTACGATTTGGCGCTGGAACTGTAACGAAAGAAATATCCATACCTACTTGCTAATATTATAAAGACGAAAGATTTGATTGTTTGTATGGTATTGAATAGGCTCCGAAACTACTTAACCAATTTGAATAATTCTTTCACTGTTAGAAAGCTACACTATTCCCGGTAAACATAGGGTACTTTTGATCCCGGAAATGTGGGGGGAATATTTGAAAAAACAAATTACACCGCACACACAGAAACCGCAGGCGGATGGCTAGTGGGGGAGGAGAAGACGGGTTTATAACCAATCGTCTCTTCTCCCTAGCAATGGCCTGCGGGATGGAGGTGTGGGGATACCTCCTCCTGCATTGCACAGGCCACGGCTCCCGACGGGTAGCAATGACCAGGCGCTCTCGGCCGTTGTTGCCCAGCCTCCTCCCTCCGCCGGGGGGAGGCAAGTGGGGCCCGCCCTGTAAGAGGCGGGCAGGTCGCCCTGCGGTGTCTCTGGTTGTCAGGGTCTGTCCCAGCCCAGAGACGCCGCCGAAGGCGATGCAGGAGCGCGGGGGGGTTTAGTGGAGTATTCTTCGTGCACCAGTCTTTATAAAGACTGGGGCATGAAATTGCACGAGTCCCACACACGGCTCGCCTTCCCCAGGCGAGTTATGGTGCCTAATAGCATTCCCCTCCACAAAAAAAAAAAAAAAGGCGGATGGCTAGTATTATCTAAAAATTACAATTATTTAGTAAAATAAATGCCTACAGGTAATATTTATTGGATAAGGCTAAATATCAAATTTATGAGAAATCGCGGAGAGCCTACAATTTCAAGGTTCTTTCATGTTCCTTCCTATATATGGGACCATGGCAATGCTAAACTTCCAATCAATTGCTAAGAGCAGCACTCCAGGCGTTATCATTCTTTCTTTTTTATGACTATTCCGCGACGCAACTCGCGTTCACAAAAGTGTTTACAGTACACTCGCCCATCACGTGCTTGGAGGGCGCGTCGCTATGACATCACCTCTGTGGTGTTGCCTAAATTGTTCTTATCTTCTCGAGTAGTAGTTTTAAATACCTACTGCAACACCATGAACACAAAAATGTTTAAGTTAAGTACTAAAACGCTAAACAGTCGATGAAGGAAAATTTTCATTTATAGGTACAGATCTATTAAGGACTATTGATGAATATGCATATGAAAAAATATAAATATGCATAGATACCCACATTTTAGTGTTTTGTGTGCATACTCTAAGGTTATTAGCTATTTGGGCCTGGTAGTTCGTAGCGCAAATAACCAAGACAAATTAACCCACGTTGATTGTCTAAATCAAGAACGAAAAAAAACTTATGATAATCTCCAGTTTTTTAAGCGAAGTGCCCGCTTACGATGTGATTAGTGTTATCGCCGACGAGCATTAATTTAAAAGCAAGTAGGTACTTAATGAAAAAAAGATTATCTTGATAAAATGTAATGATTTCTAATATTTACACGGTTACTACTCATTAAAATAAAACAACTTTAAACGGATGAAAACTCGCGTATATTCTACATTTTGAAATTTAAACCCGACGTTTCGACTACTTTTCAGTAGCCGTGATCACGGTATGACTCAGGTGTTATGCGTCAAACAGTTATTTAAATTGCTATTTCTACCTTCACTTTTATAATTATTTTAGAATAATCAAGTCGGGTTTAAATTTCAAAATGTAGAATATACGCGAGTTTTCATCCGTTTAAAGTTGTTTTATTTTAATTGATAAAATGTATTAATAACACTCCAGTAGAAAAATGATCAAGGTTGTGAGCAACATTCTGTCGATTCCGCGTTACCTAATTTAGCGCACGCGCGTACAATCTCTACTGTTTGTCCGAGAACAGCTGTTTAGCCGGGCAATAACTCTGGTTTAAACACTTTGTTTGTAAATAATCACAAGACCATGGATTTTAACGACAAAGTAGTGCTGATAACAGGCGCCAGTTCTGGCATAGGAGCCGCCACCGCGATTTATCTATCAAAACAATCCGCTAAACTCGCGCTAGTCGGCCGCAAAGAGAAAAACTTGAAAAGAATCGCCTTATATTGTGAAAAAACTGCTGGGACCAGTCCATTATGTATAGTTGCTGACGTCACTGACGATGCGGACTCGAAAAGGATTATCAAAGAAACATTGGATCGCTACGGGAAGCTGAATGTTCTAATAAACAATGCCGGCGTGATCGGAATGGGGGGCATAAAAAACTCGACCATGGAAACTTACGACAAAGTGATGTCGACAAACATGAGATCCGTATATCAGTTGACGATGTTAGCGGTCCCTCATTTAATCGAGAGCAAGGGCTGTATAGTGAACACGTCTTGCGTGGCGGGCATGAAAGCTAGCACCAGTGCGTTGGCTTACAACTTGTCGAAAGCTGCGCTTGATCATTTCACGAAGTGCGTTGCTCTAGAGTTAGCTCCAGACGGTGTTAGAGTGAACTCTGTGAACCCGGGATTCGTTAAGACGGGTTTACTGAAAGACATTGGGCTAACTGAAGATCAGCTTGAGATGTATGTAAAGAATGTGGTTGGTAACACGCCCCTGAAGAAACCTGTGGAAGGGGACGAAGTGGCCGCAATGATAGCACACTTAGCTAGCGACAAGGCAAAAAGTATTACTGGGTGTAATTATGTCATAGATGGCGGTAGTTTACTACGATAATTTTATCGTAATTAGAAATTAATATTATTATTATGATTATCATCTTAATCGTACAAATGTAAATCATATAATTGTATTTAACGAAATATTTAAAGCCATTGTTGGCAGATAAAATCTCATCTAGTCAAACGATCATATTTAATTTTATCAACAACTGTTTCTATGATGTCAGATAGGTAAGTACTTAACCCTTTCCCCGCCACGCTTTTTTCCGAAAATGGTGCCCCACACGCCACGACCATTAAAAAAAAAATTCCAAAAAATTATTAGGTTATACTCAACTCATTCAGGCAAGTAAAAATACAACGTTTCTTGATCATGTTTTTTTGTCTGATATATCAGACATTGGCGTGGTGGGCACGAAAATGGTTTGTCTGATATATCAGACATTGGCGTGGAAAAGGTTAATAAAGAATAATTTCTCAGGATTTGTTGTTTTATTTAGGATTTCTTTTTTCAAATATCCCCCCCTTCCCCCCACATTTCCAGTATAAAAAGTACCATAGGTCACTCGGGGATAGTGTACATAGGTAACTTTTCAACAGCGAAAGAATTTTTCAACAGTTTAAATATGTATGTAAAAAGGATTTATGGTTTCATTTGGATTTGGAAGTTAGAAAATTGCAGGCATAAAATCGCAGTGCAAATACAAACAAAAAAGTTTGTAGATTTCTAAATAAAAAGATAAAAGTTGATTACAATTAAAAATGAAATTATAAGTAAGACAACGCTCAGTAGATTTTTACTAAGGCGTAAACAGAAACTTAGGAATAGTTTCATTTTTATCTAATCTATACAGTAAATATCTCATGAACATACATACCAATCGATCACAAAAACTCAGAAGCATTAAAAATGTGAGAAACGGAAAATCCATACAACATGTAGGTATTTAGAATTTCATAAAACCGCAAAAAAGCTTCCATAGTTTCCAGTATTTATTTCCTTTTTATACTCTGTAAATTGCACAATAAAATACATTAAAATACGATCATAATCTACCTTCTACGGATCCTTAAATCTCCATCGAGATGCCACTTCAATCGAGAATGAAAGAATCGCTGTTTCAAACAAAAACAATCCTACGCTTTTCCTGAAATGGCAATATCTCGAGTCGATATCTCAAATACTTTTTACCGCACTCAAATGAAATATTCAGTATGTCGTAAAACCAGTATGATTTTCTCGTCAATCCGATCTTGCCTCGAGATTAAGTGCCCAGACCGAAATGGCACGTGGCATAGCCCGCTTGCTACAAGGATGGTGGAATCCTAAACAAGTATGCGGGTAAGATACGCGAGATATGTATGTAGGAATAGAATGTGTGTGAACCTGCGAGTAAGACTCCTTGGCGATTTGAAAAAACATTTCAATATCCATTTTGTTTTGGTCAAATAAATATTAATTATTCCCATTGTCTTAATTGAATCGAACCAAGTAAGAGACTAATTTATCATTATCGCATCTAAAACAACTATTTAAATAGACGCAAAATACCTAAGTAAATAATAATTGTAATTCTATAATGGAATAAAATTCAAGGCCACATTTAATGTAGTTACAAATTTTACCGCTTATGGTATCAGGGGATGTAGCTCAGTGGTAGAGCGTTCGCTTTGCATGTGAAAGGCCCCGGGTTCGATCCCCGGCATCTCCAATTTTTGTCATCTACCAATTTAGTGACAATTACAAAACACTTATAATATTTATAACATACCTAATACGAGCGTTTGTAAGAATGTATGTCATTCTTGTTGTTTTATTTCAGTTCGCAATTTTCTTTTACGGCATACATAAGGTCTTAAAATAAATGAGAAGTTTCCGAAAATTTTTAACATTATTTTGGGCTTAATAACCTTTTGAATTGTAAGCAAAAAAAATAATTGTATAATACATATATGAATTACACCAACCTAGATTCGTATTTCTTTATCCTGCCTTTATGGATCGATCCCATAATCCCATTCCTTGAAAATCATGTCGAATAACTCGATGATCCGGTTTTTTCCAAATGTAAAATTATTCAATTTAATATAATTATGTAAATCTTATTAAATGAAAAAATAGGAATCAGCAGGAATAAAAACAAATTGTAAGTTTTTCCTTTTTTAATAGTTTCTTATGACCAGGTCAGAACTATCCTGCCGATGCACTCATTAGAGTATCACAACAATATTATTAAATGCATACACAAAGGACTATTACATTTAAAGACTGAAAAATTGTTATGTTTGCAGCGTGACATATCTTTGGTCAATCGTTAACTGTTTGCATTACCGGTTTGCAATTATGGGATAAAAAAATATAAAACATGCCACTTCAATCATGAAAATACAAATTCAAAATTGAAACAGTTGCCACTAAAACAACTTCATAAAATAACTAAAAAATATATCTACAGCCTACCGAGGGAACCGTTACATCAGTCATAACTAAAACATGACATGTCAAACAATTTATTTATTTACGATGACAAATAATTTAATAGTAAGGTACAATAAATAAGAATTCCAGAATTAGCGTGACAATAATTATCCACTCATATGTATGTACTGATAAAAGACAAAGAAAATCCAATTTCATAATTTCACGACTTACAAAGGAATGAATATCGAAATATATATTTTAAATCCGTTCAATGAAATATCATTTATTTACATACAATAAATTTGAATCGATTCTCCATCGATACTTGAACACGTTCCTATGACGACACGATAACCATGGGCTTACATGACAAACCGCTACTCTAGCAACACTAGGTATACGATGAACACATTGTAAAATTCCAAAATATCTAAAAATTATCATTAATATTTCCTTTTAGAATCTCAAGATTTCTCGTAATCTTGGGAAACTGGAGTCAAAAACTTAAACGGATTTACATTCAGCCTATTATATTAAAATGGGTAAAACTAATTACACGCTATTTGTATACGTACACATTTAATAAGATTTAAAAGAAATAAAGATTAAATCTCCCGTTAACGCTATATAACTAATATTATAATTTGTACAGGAGATCATTATTGATTTGTCCTCTCAGGTTACCAGAACTCGCAAGGTTTGTTCTAAGATACGAATACAAGATTTAGTACATCACATCAGTCGATAATACTTTAAAAATATACACTGGTCATGTTTTTCAGAAACTGATCAAGGATTAATGCAATGTTCATCAAATTCAGTCTTGCTAGAGCTAATTTCATGTTATTTGAATGTTGAAATATTGAATTGAAGAAACTCCAGATTTAAACGAATGAAAAATGTAAAGCAAGTTTATTAACGTTTTCGTATACAGATTGATCAGTTTTTCAAAAACATTATTTACAGAAGGATAATCGCCAACATGTTTGATTACAAAAAGAAAGCCAAGAAGAGCAAAGTGAATCGAACAAATTACAGACCTAGAAATATTACATACTTACTAATTTTTTTTCGTAATTAACGCATCGATTTTTTTATAGGTACTTTTTTAATATTTGAGAATTATCTTGTAAATATTGAATCAACCTTAAACATCAAAGATAGGAAAACATGCTGACGATATCATATTAATCTCCTTATATATTGGCATTAATCAGCAATCAAATACTTCAGAGATTTTGAGCTTGATTAGGTCACTTAATGATTTCTAATATTTACACGGTTACTACTCATTAAAATAAAACAACTTTAAACGGATGAAAACTCGCGTATATTCTACATTTTGAAATTTAAACCCGACGTTTCGACTACTTTTCAGTAGCCGTGATCACGGTATGACTCAGGTGTTATGCGTCAAACAGTTATTTAAATTGCTATTTCTACCTTCACTTTTATAATTATTTTAGAATAATCAGCAACCGTCGTCTTCACTATCATTCAATACGTTCCTATCCACGCAGTAGGAGCTGATGGTGTCTTGAAGCTGCACAGTATTGTGATGTCCATTGGAACCCATTAGATGTAATACTGGGTCCCAAGTAGGTGGTACATTCCAACCATCTTCCCTATTGAAATTAGGATGTTTTTTAATTTCAATGGCCTCGCGTAGCATCCTAGGTATATAGCGATTTTCTCTGGCAAGGACCTGGGGTTTATCAAAGCGAATGTAATGGTTGGGCTTATCCAGTACATGTTCACACACTGCTGACTTCGTTGACCTCCGGTGTTTCATATCCGCGATATGTTCTTTTATTCGCGTACTGATACTCCTTTTGGTTTGTCCAATGTAAGAGAGCCCACAGTCACAATCAAGCTTGTATACTCCTGCTGTTTGTAGGGGAACATTACACTTAACTGGTCTTAAAAATTGGCTGATCTTCCTAGGCGGCTTGAAGTAGGTTTTAATTGAAGCACGCTTCAAGATGTTACCAATCTTGTCAGTGACTCCCTTCACATATGGTAGAACAGCAGGTTGACGCTCAACTGTAGCTGGTTTAACACGGCGTCTGCGATGATGTGGTACCTTAAGCTTGTTTTCTTTAAGTACCCTCTTGACATGCTGAACTTCTGCATCAAGGTGGTCATCATCAGCGCAGCGGATCTGTGATGATGACCACCTTGATGCAGAAGTTCAGCATGTCAAGAGGGTACTTAAAGAAAACAAGCTTAAGGTACCACATCATCGCAGACGCCGTGTTAAACCAGCTACAGTTGAGCGTCAACCTGCTGTTCTACCATATGTGAAGGGAGTCACTGACAAGATTGGTAACATCTTGAAGCGTGCTTCAATTAAAACCTACTTCAAGCCGCCTAGGAAGATCAGCCAATTTTTAAGACCAGTTAAGTGTAATGTTCCCCTACAAACAGCAGGAGTATACAAGCTTGATTGTGACTGTGGGCTCTCTTACATTGGACAAACCAAAAGGAGTATCAGTACGCGAATAAAAGAACATATCGCGGATATGAAACACCGGAGGTCAACGAAGTCAGCAGTGTGTGAACATGTACTGGATAAGCCCAACCATTACATTCGCTTTGATAAACCCCAGGTCCTTGCCAGAGAAAATCGCTATATACCTAGGATGCTACGCGAGGCCATTGAAATTAAAAAACATCCTAATTTCAATAGGGAAGATGGTTGGAATGTACCACCTACTTGGGACCCAGTATTACATCTAATGGGTTCCAATGGACATCACAATACTGTGCAGCTTCAAGACACCATCAGCTCCTACTGCGTGGATAGGAACGTATTGAATGATAGTGAAGACGACGGTTGCTGATTATTCTAAAATAATTATAAAAGTGAAGGTAGAAATAGCAATTTAAATAACTGTTTGACGCATAACACCTGAGTCATACCGTGATCACGGCTACTGAAAAGTAGTCGAAACGTCGGGTTTAAATTTCAAAATGTAGAATATACGCGAGTTTTCATCCGTTTAAAGTTGTTTTATTTTAATAGGTCACTTAAATAAAAAAATCTGACAAAATCAATCGCATTCATAAAAACATAAATTAAAATACATAATATACATACATAATGTTTAGAAATATCTTTCGGTCAAGATGTGCAATATATAAGGAGATGAACATATTACAATGTATTTAGTCTGAGAGCATTATCAAAGTTACTATGCAGAGTAACGCTAACGCTAATTCATAAAATAGTTAAGGCTACGGACAACAATGTCATAGAAATATTTCTTCTATATCGTACAATCACATCGAACATTGAAACCAGATTCTATTATCGCTCTTAAAGTACCTAAATCAATTTTATATTTTTTCCATTTTTTTTATTAATTTTAATTATAATTCTCAGTGGATTCAGGTTGAGCAGAGGGGGGTACTCCAATACGAAACTCACGCAAATTTAAGACGTAGCATAAGAAACGAAGTCTATTCGCAAAATTTTGTAAATTATCGCGCTTTAAAAATGCCAATTCGCGTTGAAAATTAAAACAGACTTAGCACTAGAGTAAAATTCGTCGCGCGCTGAAGAAGTATCCAAGTAGCCCCACAAGGAATGTCAAGATACGTGCCGGCAAACTTATTGACCATCGGTCGAAATGGGGGAAAGTTCGCGCATGTGGACTTGCGCGTGACCAATAGCACGCGCTACTTCTGCTGACCAATAGGGCGCAGGCATGTCAAAATTCGTTTTCTGCGCAATCCCCACCCGATAGTCAAGAAGTTTGTCGGAGCCTGTACTGCGACAAGCGGGCCGACCGGAGTCCGACCGAAACCCGCGCTTCTCGACACCTTCGCTCGTCTACCGAAGGGAGGACACGCTCGACGCACTGCCACAAGTTCATCACCGGGATCACATGTCACTTTCAATCTGTCCGGATGGGAGAGTCGCGTCACTCGACAATTTCGAGGATGACGTAGACGCGAGGCCGGGGCGGTCTTCGGTCGCGGTCGGGTCGGCCCCCGGCGGCGGCGGCGGCGGCGCAGCGGGGGCAGCGGACGCAGGCGCGGGGCTACGCGCGCGGCTCCAGGCCGGCCGGGGGCGGCGGGACGCGCGGCACGGCGTCGCCGCAGAGGCGGGGCGGCTGCCCGGCGGCCGCGGCGACGGACGACGAACACTCGCGCTCCAGCGACGTGACAGAGGGCACGGAGGGCCGCTCCGAGGCGGCCGGCGACGGCGCGTCCACATCATTCTGCAACGATCCAACGCGCTCAGCTGAGGCGCCGCCCGCTACAACACCAGGGATCGCCGGGGCGCGGGGTCGGAAGGGGAGGGGGGGAGGAGAGGGGCACCGTTACTCACTCGCTCGCGACTCGGCCGCGGCCCAGGCGCTCGCTTGCTGTCTCGCTCCTGCGCGTTTTGGGAGCATATACAATTTAGCTCCTCCACGAATTGATATAATTCTTTCATTCGAGACAGCTAGCTAACGTTTGGGAGGCGGCGCGTTCGGCCTAAGTTGTTCTGTGCTGATGATAGTACGGATGATGAATTTAAAATATCTATAAAAACAAAACTTTGACTAGATAAAGGTATATTTGAACTAAAATTCAAAAAATATGGTGACAAAATAAATTGACTAGATGTAGGTCTAAATTAAACTTAACTTAGAAGTTATTTGAGATTTAGTTGCGGAAGCGTTTTGGCTCAGTGAAACAAAGTAAGCTCTGGTATGAGAATGGAAGCGACGATCGGTGTATTTTTAGCTAGTGAATCAGTTCTAAAAAAAAGGATATTTAAAAAAAAATATGCGTGATAAAGATACGTTCAATCCAAGAATGAAATTTAATAGATTTAATTAACCCGTAGTGTAGTGGATGGCATTAAATCAATCAGCACATTTCGCGAGTTGATTGGTGCATTAATAAGGTTACATCCACAGATAAACCAACATGCAAGCATAGGTCATGGAGGCTAGGTGTGTTATAACGATAACATCGAGGTGGTATAAAACTTAATTGAAAATATACTAAAGTTTTCATAGCATGCACGAGATGGATTTAATCTATAAACTTATCCCATCATATTTATATTGCAAAGAGCAAAACATCCGTTTAAGGATCCTAATGATTAGATTCACTACTCAATGTAAAAATCCATACACTTAAAATCATCTAAAAATCTAAGCCGTATAACATTAAAGGACTAGACCGCTTTTAATATTCTCTATTGGTAAAGAAAGACACGAATCATAAAATCTCAAACCCATTAAAACGAAAATAATAACGTCAAACTTTTTAAAACCTGAAGCAAAATCATTAAAAGTAATCGATAAAGGAGCAATGGGGTGAAAAATCGCATTCTCCGAAAATAGTTATACTTTTTTTATGGATATTATCATAGCACTAATAGGAAATTGTTATTTATATAACTAACCTATAATTACTACAGGACGCGATAGTTGCAGCGAATGGTGCAAGCAGGGTGAGACAAGCGGCTTTAAAGCATGTGAGTAAACAAATAGTAAACAATAACAATATATAAAGAATAAATACATAAAATAACTAAATAAATTCAATTAATTACATAATAAAAAATACGATTTACACTTTAGACTGCCTACTGCCTATTATACCACTATAAAATACCGCCATGTGTTCTATTAATGACAACAATATATTTATAAATTAATAGCTACCTAAAGCGAGAACACGTTTTTAAAAAATAGCTATTTCGTTACAAAATACCATAATATAAATATATCAAAATACTGAATATAGCTATATACTATAAATGTATATCTACATAGACATAATATACCTTTGGCACCGTTTATCACTTGTTTACCTGTCACAAAGCTGTTTGCACCTAGATAATAGAATTGTTATACAATTAATTACTATTTCAACAGGTAATACGCTACGACAATATAGGAAAACCTACCATTGACACTAGACACGGACAGTTTAAAATACCTAAACACTAAACATTAATTTTCGTAAGTTCCGTTAAAAATTTAAAAAAATATTAATTTCATTTTACCTCGTAATACATAGACTATTTAAAATTGGCCTCATGCTTATTTACATTGAATCAATAACATCATACGCATAATTTCTAATCTTCGAACCGATAACAACAATAAATTAAAATCATTATAATTTTCCTATAACAATTTACCACATACACCGAAACATTTTATGAAAATAAATCCGATTTCTATAATGTCTATAACTTTGTGATTTTTCGTCAATTATTTTTCTATTAATAACATGTATTCTAGCTCTAACACATAGCACAGTCTCTAGCCGTAAAAAGTTTCTGGTACTCTAATTTTTCAACTTTCGAACGTCTATTTTTTCTATGGACCATAGACAAAATTGTGCTAATATCTCTGGTAGCCACAAGGGAATACGGTCTGCTGTCCGTCCGTCTACGCACTTACTGTGAGCGACTTGCTTACAACCCAAGTATGCACGCCTTAGCGCGCTTGTCACTTTGCCCTGACAACCAGCCACAATCCAACATTTTAATAACAATACGACTCCTAATGATAAAAAGAAGAAATAGTAAAACAAATGCCATGTTAAATGTCTCTAACTCATACAAAGAATAAATGTTGTGAAGAAATGTCAAAGTATGCTTTAAAAGTTTGATCTTTTTTTTTTGACACGTTACATTCCCAGCACTATTCAATCTTTTTTTTTACCAACGCTATCTAAATATAACTCTTAAGATATATTTACTAACAAAGCCTTAGTTCATAAAAAGTGATTGTGTAATGAAAATATATTAGTTTCATAATATGATAAACCAATCTATTATCGTTTTTAACAGATACTTCTCACTCATTCATAACCATTTTTTTAAACTTTCCAAAACACTAATCTAAAAACCAACTAACATTTCAAATGACAACTGGGAATGTCCGTGAAACTATTCGTCAAAAATGTTTCCTTTTAAAGAAAAAGAGAGTAAAGATAATAGAAAAACATGCTGGATTAACAGAAAGGGTTCTCACCACACTAACTCCAGCCTTGCCCTGCAATTTATAACACCGTTTGATTCTAAACACCTAATAACCTAACTTGTAACTCCTAATCAAAATGGCAGTGTCAATTTCATATCCTAACTATATATATAAAATATAAAAAAATGTAGACAAATAATAAATAAACATTAATATACCCAAACATTAAAATAACGAAAGACAAAAACATACACATAATATATAGAAATTAAACGATACATATTATATTATTATGTTTAAGAACCACATTTGTCAACAACCTTCCAATTAATGAAACAAATATCCTAATGATTTTTAAAAGCGTTCGTTATATAGTACGATATACTTGTATCATATTATGTTGTGCCTAGGACCACAATTCGCATATTTCTTAAATAAGATAGGCAAAAAACGCCGTTTTCTTTTCCTTTCTAAAATAGGTGAAGGTCGTAAACAAATGTTTGTTTTGCCTCTTTCAAACCTGCGAACTACAGTGACAGTTAACCTGTGAACTATATTGACTCATAAACTTTTCATTTCAACGGTTTTGTCCTGATATATTTATATCTTGTATGCAGAGAACTTGCTTGTTTTTACACGACAAGACTTGCTTATTTAAAGAAATAAGTTGTATTTCTGACAGTGATACCTTTACGATAGTTATTTCTGTCTATGCTCATAACATAAATTAGTTTAGCACGCAATTTTTCGGACAACCTGTATAATGCACAATATTTAAATTTAAAATTGTTGGGCTTGTTTATATTCAATTCATCGGTAATCTAATTGAAATAAATACCGTTTTGAAATCATAGTCCAGTCAACCTATGGTAAGACATAGTTCTTAGTGATTTATGTGATTGTCACAAAATTTTTTTTTTTTCGATTTAATAACTTTAAATCCTAAAATAAAATGTATATTAGTCATTAATTCTGTCAATAAATTATGATTTTGCACACAGAAAGCTATTTAAACATATTCTTATTTTTAACCACCACCATAGTCCGTAGAGTTGAAATAAGATTTGAAATTGCGTCCTACTATAGCAGAGAAAAGAAAGACCAAAATTTCAGACAATCTATACACTGAATCGTTTCCAACGATACTGTGTTCTAGGTTATTTACAAACAGCTCAATGTACAATGCCGTAAGTTTATGTCCTCTCTCCGCTTTGGTATTTTTTTATGATCCAATAAATCAATGTGACCTTATATTGGTTATTTGCTTAACCCCGAGATGACGTATTTCGTTTGGGCGCGTCTTATTTTATTATGACATGTATCGTGTATTTTGATCTATGTTGTGTTTAACCTACAGGTGTTGCAGATATGTAGTGTATGCTAATTTGTATTGTCCATTTATTGTTTTGAGATACCAAAAAAAAAATTATTGTTTTGGGAAGTCATAGTATCTATAAATAATTTATTTATCTTGATAATGCCTCAAATGAACCAACTCCAAATAGTGGTTCAATTTTACAGTGCTGCAGTGTCAAAAATATCTAGGTACCTATCTTTTAGGCACACTGTTGTTTTTTTAAGCTTTTAAAGTAACGATATTTATTTTGTAACAAAAACATGTTCTAATTGTGAACAGAACAACTTCAAAATAATTGATTGTTTGAAATTTAATCAATGGTGAAATGTTTTTTCTAATGTTGTTTCACACTTTTAAACTTTAATGTGTTTAGTAGTTAGAGAAATGTGTAGGTGAATCATGGTATTACCAAATAGACAAATAACTGTATATTCCTCGTCACGAGATGCTATTTTCCACTAGTTGTATTATAATGGATTCAGAGGTTATGCTGTGGAGTATGAGTGTTCGTTGTAAGTAGCGTTGCAAAGTTATCGATAGTTAGCCTCGAAAAACAGTTCCAACATCTATATGATTATCGATAATATCGATAGTCCTTTAGATGCCAATATTTCTGTTTTTCTATGCCACGATAACATGGATAGAATATCGCTGACTTGAAAAGGCAAAACACTGTATTATCTCTCTAACTTAACATAACAGACGTTATGATGTCTGTATCACCGAAGGATATTATAAATTTAACATCGATGTAACTGAACCGGTCATCGCCACAAGGCGGGCACCGGCACGTCCCTTCGGATGTGATGGGTAAATCGGCAGAATTAAATAAGTAGTGAGACGCACGTATATAGTCTCGAGTTGCAAACACGACCTCAAATCTCGCATGCTTATTAAGTAGCTATTTAAAAGTAGAAATTAAAAAAAAAAACAGTTGAATACCTCCTCTATTTTTAGAAGTCGGTTAAATAAGAGATTTAACAACGGGTGAGCCTGTCGTCATGTTACTGACCTATAGTTTGGTCCCGTCACGTTTTTTTTCACCATCATCTAGAGATATTACAGAAAACTATACTATTTCTTTAATGACGTGAAACAGGTACAAATACAACCATAAACGAGTATCTAACGAAGTCAAGTCGACATATTATTATACTCAAAACTTTATACTACCGAAGTTTTTTAATCAACTTTTTTTTTATTATACCACATCAGTTGGCAGACAGACACGCAGCCCACCTGACGGTAAGCGGTCACTGCGGCCTATTCCATTGAGGGACACTTCATCACGAAGCGTCGCTCAATGTGCTGCCAGGCTGAAGGCTCAACTGATCTTCGAGCCTTTAATTTCAAGTGTACTGGCTCCCACACTAATATTGCCGGAAAACAGCCAGAGCTGTTATGTCGGCAGATTTCACCAACTTCCATGAATACAGCCTTTTGCCTTTCCACATCAGATCGACACATATACTCGGCGTTGGTATAAGACGCGCCCTCACTCCCCCACCACCTAAGCCTGTCACCAAGCGCGCACAGTGAGCATCAAGGACATGAAAGCGAGCAGCAGATGCAGCCACTGCGCGCGCATGCGGCGCGCGGCGGCCTGCAGCGCGGCGCGCGCGGTTACCTTGAGCGGCACGGGCGGGACCTCCAGGTGGTAGCCGATGTCGCACAGGTTGCGGAGCAGCTCTACGCCTGGAATACGAAGGAGCATCTTCAGAGGTGGTATACGACGAGCTAGGATCCAATTTCGAATATAGGAGAGAGCTATGGAATCCACATTGGATTTAGCACAAGTTAAAATTAGAATTGGTATTATTCACGCAGCGCCATCTAGCACCAAGGACTTAAATAAGGCATAGTACATACTCTGCCCTACTAAGCGCAAAAGCGGTATCTCAGTAAAAGGTAGTTTCGAGATAATTGATGTTTTGTAAAATTAGGTTTTTCGTTAATTTACCGATTGTTTTTTTTGGTTTTTAAATGTAGTGTTCATAAGCGCCATCTACGGGCAGAGCTACAAATTAGCACGCACATTACCGACCGGAGCCACTGATGTCGAGAAGCCACGCCAGAGGGAGCTAATCACGCAGTATAAAATCAACGGAAATTTGTTACTCGCTCTATTCCTTCTCACATTTTTCTTATATCCATACGTTGTAAACCTTATTCGAATTATATTTAATCGCCATTTTCATCTTTAATTTATTGCCAACCCCAGTCAGTACCCACTCAAAGGGAAAATTAAAATTCAAGACACTAGTCTTTTTCTAAAGTAATTAATCGGACAATCATCAAGAAATATACATTGGACCTTCGGAGCCGCATAAATCACCAGGAAGAATCAGCTAAGGGTCTGGCCAATCGTTCCTTTTCCTTTCCCCGTCTTTCCATTTCAATTGTACTAAAACTGTGCTTATTTTACTTAGATTCCGGAGTAACGCGTCCATTACACGCCAAGCAGTTTACAGGAAACTGGTGAGTACCCTATCTTTTCTAAATCGCCAATATGAGTGTTGAAAACGTGTCGGGTCGCGCTAAATCTTTTAACAGTTTGTTTGTGCCCACCGATAATGACGGAAAATCAATTCGGGAATTAAATAAAAAACGCGGTTCGATCAAAAGTAGACTGACTTTGTTCGCAAAATTTGTAAATTCTCTGCAAGGTGCTTCTCACTTAAGCGATAGGCAATTATCGGAATTAAAATTACGAAGTGAGTTATCTAAATCGTTATTAAGTGAATTTAATAGTATCCAAAATTCGATAGAAGAGTTAACAGAGACAGAAAGCGATCTTTCCTTCCAGTTAGAAACTCGTGAAAAATTCGAAAATAGTTATTACGAAAATATGGCAGAAGTCGATTATTTATTAAAAAGATTTAGTGTTCCGGATATAACTAGTAACGATTCTAAATGTAACGTAAAATCGGTTATAAAGTTACCAACTATTTCACTACCCACATTTGACGGATCGTACGATAATTGGTTAGAGTTTAGAGACACCTACATTTCTATGATTCATAACTCCACGCAGCTTGACGAAATTCAAAAATTTCATTACTTACGTTCTTCATTGCTGGGTAACGCTGCACAAATTATTAAATCGATTGAATGCACATCAGAAAACTACATAATAGCTTGGGATTTACTAAATGATAGGTACAATAATACTAAACTATTAGTACATAATCATGTAAAGGCTTTATTTTCGATGCAAAATTTAAATAAAGAGTCTGCTTTTCATATTAGAAAATTAATTGACACAGTTTTAAAAAATTTACGTGCTTTAAAGGCGTTAGGGGAGGCAACGGAGCATTGGGATACTCTGATCATATACATTATTACATCAAAATTAGACGCATTAGTCGAGAAGGAATGGGAAGAACACAAAAACAATTTAGTCACGCATAATAATAAAACAATCAAATTAGACGATCTTATTAATTTCTTAAGAAACAAGGCTGACACTTTGGAAATGATTAAAGCGCATAATTCTTCTTCATTTTCCAACAGCAAGGTCTCTTTAGAACAAATCAAAAATTCGCCTCAACGTAAAATACATACTTTCGCTTCAACAAATAATAATTTAAATTCAAAAACCACCCGCACATGCACATTATGCAGGGGGAATCATGCGCTTTATTCATGTTCCAAGTTTTTGGATTTAACAGTCAAAGAAAGATTAGAATTCGTTAAAAACAATAAATTGTGTGTTAATTGTGTACGAGCTGGACATACCGCGAAAGATTGTTTTTTTGGACCGTGTAAAAGGTGTTCAAAGAAGCATAACAGCTTGTTACACAGTGACCATCAAGAATCCGCTTTATTATCAGTCGTGGAGTGCGAACCGGAATCGAACACCGTACCTCACTCTTCGGCAATCCTACACGCATTAGACCAACAGGCTCGCGCGGAGACTGTGAATATACGTACGCGCGCAGTGGAAACGGTATTATTATCCACAGCTTTAGTAGAAATAGCAGGTAGTGATAATGTTTATCATAAGGCTCGTGCGTTATTAGACAGTGGCAGTCAGCATTGTTTAATAACCGAAAATATGCGTAATAAATTAAAAATTAATTCGATACAGTCCACTTATAATATCACGGGAATAGGGAATTCACAGACTCAATCAACCGAGTTATGTGAAATTAAGCTTAAATCATTAGACGGAGAATATAATACTCGTTTTAAATGCATAGTTTTGAAACACATTACTACTGCATTACCTTCACTTAAATTGGATTATAATTCGTTAGACATTCCAAATAATATTCAACTTGCCGATTCTTTATTTTATGTACCGTCACAAATCGATATATTAATCGGAGCGGATGTGTTTTGGGATTTATTATCAGTTGGAAAAATACGTTTACCAACAGGTCCGTACCTACAAAATACCACGCTAGGTTGGATTATTTCTGGTATTGTCTATAATAATTCGCGGAAAGAAAATAGTCAAATTAAATGTCATTTAACGCAAACGGAACAGTTAAATGAACAGTTACGTAAATTTTGGATTTTAGAAGAAATTTCTCGTCCTATACAATATCTTACAGAGGAAGAACGCCACTGTGAACAATTGTTTTCCGAAACGACAAAGCGGGTAGTTGATGGGCGTTTTTCGGTACGCATTCCAATGAAGGACTCGCTTGATCAATTAGGCGATAGTTACAATGTAGCTAAAAATAGATTTTTGTCTTTGGAACGCAGGTTAGAACGATCACCCGAATTTAAGAAAATGTATAGTGATTTTATGCAAGAATACATCAGCTTAGGACATATGACCCAAATTGAAAAGTATAATACGCCTCATTATTTTCTGCCGCACCACGGCGTCTTACGGGAACAAAGTACCACAACAAAATTACGCGTAGTTTTTAATGCAAGTCAAAAGACATCGACTGGTAAATCTTTAAATGACGTTCAAATGACAGGCCCAGCGTTACAAAATGATTTATTTTCAATTATTTTACGTTTTCGTCAATATAAATTCGTAGCATGTGCCGATATAGAGAAAATGTTCCGGCAAATATTAATTCAGGAAGATCAAAGAGACTTGCAATTAATTCTTTGGCGAAAAAATCCATCAGAACCCATTAGTGTGTACCGTCTTAATACGGTCACCTACGGTACTGCATCCGCGCCGTACTTGAGCAATCGATGTATTAAACAACTGGGCTTGGAATGTACTGACGAGGATGTTTCACGTACGATATTAAATGATTTTTACGTAGATGATCTTATTACCGGGTCTGACTGTACAGACAAATTAGCACAGACATGTAAAGGTGTATCTGACGCTTGTATGTCTGCTGGCTTTCCATTGAGAAAATGGACGTTTAACTCGCCCGACCTCGTCAATAATAATGTAGATTTTGATAAGAGTCTATCTTTGGACGAAAACTGTTCTAGTAAGACGCTTGGTTTGGGTTGGTACAGTAACACTGACGAATTCCATTTCACAACAAAAATAAATTCTGATAAAAATAGTAAAACTAGTAAACGTCAAATCCTTTCCATTGTTTCGCAAATATACGACCCACTCGGCTTGTTAAGTCCATTTATTATTATTGGAAAAAAACTGTTGCAGAAATTATGGTTATGTAAATTAGATTGGGACGATGCCGTGCCTAGTCACATATTAAAAAGTTGGGATAAATTTATTGAATCGTTATCGTGTCTGCACAGTATCCGAGTTCCGCGTCATGTAGTAGGGTGTGACTATTTTAAAATAGAATTGCACATTTTCACGGATGCCAGTGAGACTGCATACGGAGCGTGCGCGTACATTCGGACATGCAGTACGGACGGTGACGTCACAGTGAGATTATTGTCTTCGAAGAGCCGCGTCGCGCCTATCAAACCGGTTAGCATTCCACGACTCGAGTTATGCGGTGCATTATTGGGAGCTAAATTGTATGCTATGATAATAAAATCGATGCATTTAACTTTTGACAACATTGTTTTTTGGACGGATTCAACTATCGTTCTCGGATGGTTACGAACGTCTCCGCATCAGTTAAAGACTTTCGTTCAGAACCGTGTTGTTGAAATTAATGAATTGTCATGCAATAAACCGTGGCTCCATGTAGGTACATCACACAATCCAGCTGACCTAGTTTCACGCGGGGTCTTACTGAACGAATTGAATTCGTCAACTTTATGGTGGAACGGACCCACTTTTTTGTATGAAAATGAAACAAAATGGTCACAAGATCAAAACCATATCTTTCAAGGTTTAGATAAATTACCAGAATTAAAAACAACTTCCATAAATATGTTATGCAATAATAATCTTGAAGATTCACTCATTGTTGATTTTAATAGATTTTCTAAATTTAATCGATTACAAAGAACTTTTGCTTATGTGTTGCGCTTTATATAGTAGATTGTTAACCAAGGGCTGTATGACATCAATTGCATACGAGGTTTTTGGCGCCCGAGCGCAGCGAGGGCGCTAATTAGCCCGAGTATGCAATTGATGCATACACCCGAGGTAAACACTCTGCTTTACATATCGATTGTGAGGTAAGTAAAAAAACTCAACTTTTAAGAAAGAACTCCAAAACACGAAAAAAATTTACGTTCGCGCCTAGTTAGTCGACTGCCTTTTTTACTCTTCACGATTTTATGGCACGCAAGCGCGTCAAATCGTGCTGGCCAGTTTGATTTTTAATAACATACAATGTGACTGCGAAACAAATCGTTCGATATTTAAAATAAAATCTTCATAAATTCTAATATAATTAATTGTCTTGATTCCGATACGAGAGAAAAAAAAAACCTAACTTTCTAAAAATATTCTTCTTGCAGTATGTATGAGTATGACAGTTCTTTTTTCAAATTCAAAAACCTATGCTGTAATGATATCCATACACCCCGGCATTCAGGGAAGTAAGTGACTACTTACAGAGCAAGAGATATGTAAAATAATATACGCACTAAATCCTCTGACCGGCGGTTACGTGGGCCGTTATCAGTAGACGAACTTGATAAATCTTTATTGCTTTTAACAAGACAAGCGCAGATGACGTCATTCTCTAAAGAATACGATGCACTTGTAAATAACTTAGATTTAAAGTCAAATCGGAATATTTCATGTTTAAATGTATTTTTGGATAAAGATAAGATCATTAGAGTTGGTGGCAGTAAATTCAGAATTTTCATATGATAAAAAATATCCCATTTTATTATGTAGTAAACATGTTTTCACACAAATTTTATTTCAAAGCGAACATTTAAAATTATTACACGCCGGACCACAATTACTTTTAGCTCATATCAGAGACACTTGGTGGCCACTAGGCGGAAGAAATTTAGCTAAGAAAATAGTCAGACAATGCATTAAATGTTGCCGTTTAAAGGGTAAAATATTACCACCAATAATGGGTAATTTACCCATAGAACGGGTAACTCCTAGTTACCCATTCACCAATTGTGGAGTAGATTATGCGGGACCATTATATATTTTAAATAAGAAAGGTAGGGGTTCTAGACTTGAGAAATGTTATTTGTGCCTATTTGTATGTTTTTCTACGCGAGCGATACACTTAGAATTAGTTACTAGTTTGTCATCACAAAGTTATATTTTAGCATTAAAACGATTCATTTCACGAAGAGGAAAACCTTACCAAATATTTTCCGACAATGGACGAAACTTCGTAGGTACATGTAAGGAATTTGCAGATTTTTTAAGTGACAGTTCTCAGTCTATTATTGATTACACTTCAGATAATCACATAAAATTCAAATTTATACCTCCATATGCACCTCATTTTGGCGGTTTATGGGAAGCTGGGGTCAAGTCCTGTAAACACCACATTACACGCGTAGTAGGGAATGTAAACATGACTTATGAGGAGTTTAGCACAGTTTTGGTACAAATTGAAGCTGTCCTGAATTCCCGCCCTATGTATCCTCTGTCTTCAGATCCTAGCGACTACACTCCGCTCACTCCTGCCCACTTTCTAATTGGCCGACCGCTGACCGCACCTGCAGAAAGAGATGTTGAAGCTGCGTCTACACACACATTAAACCGTTATCAGCGAGTCGAACAATTGAGACAGACGTTCTGGAGGCGATGGTCGACAGAGTATATAGCTGAACTTCAAAAACGCACCAAATGGCAAGGGAAAAATGACGACTTGCAAACAGGGACTTTAGTCGTCATAAAAGAAGATAATATCCCACCGCTGAAGTGGCGGTTAGGACGCATTATAACTCTGATTCCAGGCAAGGACGGTGTACCAAGGGTTGCTGCTATTCGCACGGCTGCAGGCGTCATACACAGGGCATTTTCAAAAATATGCCCACTTCCAGTCGCTGACGTCCCAGGTTCGATGCCCGACACCGAGAAAGTTTAGTCTTGAGAGGAGCTCTCAAGGCCCGCCGGTATGTTCATAAGCGCCATCTACGGGCAGAGCTACAAATTAGCACGCACATTACCGACCGGAGCCACTGATGTCGAGAAGCCACGCCAGAGGGAGCTAATCACGCAGTATAAAATCAACGGAAATTTGTTACTCGCTCTATTCCTTCTCACATTTTTCTTATATCCATACGTTGTAAACCTTATTCGAATTATATTTAATCGCCATTTTCATCTTTAATTTATTGCCAACCCCAGTCAGTACCCACTCAAAGGGAAAATTAAAATTCAAGACACTAGTCTTTTTCTAAAGTAATTAATCGGACAATCATCAAGAAATATACATGTAGTATATGTATTATATTAGGTCTATTTTCTATTACAATAGTTAAAATATGTAAAATATACTTACTTCTAAGTATATTTTACATAACCGTGAGTTACTGCTATACCGCTTAGTAAATACAAACTTAAAAATTGAGATGGCCGCCTTTTGCTTAGCATTCCACCTACATTCGTCCATACAAAAGGATATGGATGTTCAGTCATATAAAATACATATTATTATAAATAAAAAAACAAATCAAAGTGCATTTATAAAGTCTTTTATTATTTAAATTTATAATTATAAAAAAAAATATTTAAAAAAGAGACGTATTCTATGAATTCTAATCAGTCAAAAGTGGGGAGTTCTCTCCAAAAGTTCATTTTTTTTTTGTTATTATTTTCGAAAGATTTCAAGATAAATATCATTTTTGTTTGTAGAAATACCTTTAAACGTTGTGCCAGTTTCATTTTCAGAAAATATTCGAAGCTGATATTTTTTAGTGTTATAAATTTCTAAGGATATTAGCGGTATATCAATAATACGTAGCCAATCCGCCGTATATTGGCCAATATACGGCGGATTGGCTACGTATTATTGATATACCGCTAATATCCTTAGAAATTTAAGGTAAAACAGGGTAAAACTGAGATAGAGAAAACTTTCATAACGCTTTTTTTATATTTTTTAAGTGACATACCGCTACATGGCTTAGTTCAATAGATGCGTATTTTTCTAAGCTATCCGATGCCATAAAAATCAAATTTTCGATTTTTTTTGAGATACCGCTTTTGCGCTTAGTAGGGCAGTACTATGGGTGGCAAAACTTTTATGTTACAAACATTTGTGTACATGAACATGTATGATATCAGTCTGTTTCATGTATAATATGAATGTATTGACAAAAAAAAGTACTTATTCTAGACGAAAAAAGAATTATACCAAAATTGATTAATAAACAAGGAATATATTGAAATTTAAAAGCCATAAATGTATCCATAAAACAAATAAAATATTACAAAAACAAAATTTGGAGATGCCGGGGATCGAACCCGGGGCCTTTCACATGCAAAGCGAACGCTCTACCACTGAGCTACATCCCCTGATACATGAACTGACGAAAATCACGACTAGTTCACGTTTAACCCATTAATATTTGTATTCATGTCGTATTTGCATTACATATTTTAATTATAACCAACTCATTCATTACACTTGTGCAAACAATTTAATAATCATGGTTTTATTTGGTACAGATATTACTATGTAAACAGAAAATATTTGTATAAATTCGCAAATATTTTACGTTGTTAGGCATTTAAAAATAAATACTGGACATAACCGTAGTGTATACTCGCCGTGCCGTAGTGTTTGTCTTCGGTCGTGTTAGACTGCTGTCACATCCCTATTTTATATACAGAAATTGTTACTGGATCAAACAGGGACAGCAGTCTGACACGACCGAAGATCAGGCGCCAACATGATTGACATGATAACGTGTTTTCCGAGACACGGTGGTGTTTTACACTACCAACTTCCTGACTCCGGACTGTGACTGCGTGTTTTCTGAACCGATTAATCCAATCACAAATTTTTGTTCTGGTCCGGTATTTGGCGAAACCTGGCGTGGTCGTCTCTTTAAACGGCGACCTACCACCAACGCATACTTAGCGCAGTGGATAGTAGTGTAGTGTAGTAGTAGTATAGTGGATAGTAAGCCACTGCGCCACGGAGGCAGTCACCCAATCGGGAAAGAGCTAGTAGATATCTAATAGGTGGTAGGTTCCTGTACTGGGCCGTCTCGGTAGGTACCACCGCAGTGCCAGATATTTTCCCGTGAAATAGAAGTGTGTCAAGCACTTCTGTGTTTCGGGGAAAGGGCACTGAAGCTAGTGAAATTGCTGAATATATGAGACCTAATAACTGTCGTCTTGGTGTAGCGGGCGCAGGGCAGTGCCAGAAAGTAACTCCTTAGTTACTATTTGGCAACGAACTGTCTAAGGGCAGACGTGGAGCTTACCATCAGGTGTACGATCTGCTCGTCTTGTTACACATTGCAATAAAAAAAAAGTTGTTGATTTAATACTAGTGTAACTCACCCGGGTCTCTGTTGAGCGCGTACCGCGTCTCCCAGGCGTCGAACAGGCGGTTGTAGTACCTTGGGCCGGCGAGGTAGCCGAGGTACTTGTGCGTGCCGTGCGTGGGGAACACGCGCTCCATGTCGCCGGCCTGCGTCAGCTCGTCCTCGGCTTGGATCAAGTGCCGCACGTCGTCTGGCGTCAAGGTCGATAGGATGTCGCGGAGGTACTGTGGAAATATTATTTTTTTATACTAGGTCAGTTGGCAGATAGGGGCGCAGCCCACCTGAAGGTAAGCGGCCACAGCGGCCTATTTCATTCGAGGGACGCTTCACCTGGAAACGTCCCTCAATGTGCTGCCAGACTGGAGACTCATCTGATCTTCGAGTCTCTGATTTTAAGTGTACTGGCTCCCACATTAATATCGCCGGAACACAGCCAGAGCTGTTATGTCGGCAGATTGCACCTATGGGGGTGGTAGCTAGCCAGTCGGACTCTGAAAAAGCCGTACCACGCAAAGCCAACACACGACCTCCGTGTTCTTAGATCCGATAGGCTTAGCCATTGTTCCAAGGAGGCGGTCAAATATTGTATAATATGTGGCTTTAAATATTTAACAACTTGACTCGAGGGGCTCGATAAAGGGCGCGTGGTGGAAGCCCGTCACGCCCGTTAATTTTATGTTTTTTAATATCATAATATGCCCGACCAAGGCATATTTTATACTTGACTAGTAATGCATACAAGAAACTATTTTCCCGAAACTTACCATATCCCGTTCTTCCATGTTTGTATAAATAATATGTTTATCTCTTTCTTCTTTTGACAGGTACACTGTGTATAATCTACTATCGTAGGGCAACCCAGCCTGAAACAAATACAATAGAAATCTTATCTATCTGTTGGAAGGAGAAACTGTCAAGTTACAGAAAAATGACGCACTGCTCGACATATGACATCACAGCGGTTTAGTCGCATGGGTACTAAAGAGATCGTGAGATATCTCCACCACAAACCTACTCCACATAATCCAATATTTAAAATGCCGCTTTTTAATAAATATTCTTGGGCCAAAAAAACTTAAGTTAAAGTGCAGAGATGAGATGTATTCTACGTGAAAGACCACACACACACCATCCACTTTTATTATGATGACACCATAATTGTCCCAGGGGGAAAAGTTATCGTCCATAATAACTTATTATTTTTATATGAACATAAATAATTAACATAATATTTTTTTTTTTTTCACTAGGACTAATTTTGTCGACGCCATAGTAAAAGTTAAAGGTGTTTATTGGCGTAGTCTATGTATGTCCCAAATCTGCACAAAATTTTTTTTGGGCCCAGTCTTTTGCATTGTCCTTTTTTAGAAAAAGGAGTTTGTATTTTTTTTTGTTTTGTCTAAAATATTGTTAAAAATCAAACACAATACTGACCAGTTTGTGAGGTTTTTCCTTGGACAGCATTTCTAGGTTGGTCTTGAGCGGGACCTGGAACTGGGCGATGTTTAGCACCGTGGACACCAGCGGGCCCTTCACGTGGATGTCGAGGGGCGACGCGCTGTGCAGGCTTGGGGATATGTTCACCTGAAGAGATAACAATCATTTATTTAAGGATTTTCTTTACAGAAAATAAATAATAATGTCCTCCTAACCGATTCGGCTACGGCGGCCAATCTGGGGGCACGGTAGTGCCCCCGCCAAGTCGAGCGCGAAGCAAACACTGCCGTACCATCCTTTACTGGAACCATTTCGCCGCATTTTCAGGCCCCTATTTGAGAACCTCTGAATAAGACCAGAACGCAGTAATTTTTGTCATTTAGTAAGCTATAATCACATACTTAAAATCCAAAATTTCAAGTCTGTAAGTCATTTAGTTCCGAAGTTAAGCGAAAGCAAAGTTTCGCATTTATGACACACTCACTCACTCACTGATGATCATCATAATAGAACTAGTACTTCCCATAAACTCACAGAGCTGAAATTTGGTACAGAGTTAGGGTTTAATGGCCACATTAAGGGAAAACTATAAAAACTAGTATATTCGAAGATCTGGAGTACCTGGTGACCCTGATTAGAAAACACAAGAGCCCAACCAAACTATTAGAGATCGACATATACCGCCTTTACAAAAAATACTCAACTTAGTGAGCCTCTTCATTTGGTGGTGGTGGGGGGATGGGAGGGGAAAGGGGGATGGGAGGGTCAACGGCCAAGTCACACAACATTAACTATAATAATAAAGAAATCGCAGTAAGGAACCTTAGACTTAGCACGACTTTGTCTAGATTTCATTACTTTTTAGTGCCTTGCCACACTGGCGGATTGCAAGCGTTTTCAACGCGGAGCGGTCGCGCAGCGAACACGCCGCGTGCCCGCGGCGGTGACGCCGCGGTTGCGCGGCGTGTTCGCCGCGGAGAGAAGCGTGGACGTCATGTTGTACACTCGCATACCAAAGTCCCGACTCCCCTTTTATTTTTATAAGATTTTTTTTTATTCTGAATAGAAAGGCTTAATCACAAATGCGATTATGTCGCCCTTTTATAAGATTATAATTATTGGTGTACTTATTTACCTACCATACAACTCGGCATTTGTTTTTCTAAATTGAATTTTTTTAAACATGATATCTAATACGATCGTCACATACAAATGCTGCCCAGCACAGCTACAGCAGTTTTAACTTGACGTTCCTTAGATATAGTTTTGACCTGGCTTTGGATTTCGAATATTTATACTGCATTACTGACCCTTAGTGGCACCTTTTTTGGTGTCTTTTTGTATTCATTATGTTCCTTGTGTGCATATTAATTCCTCCTCGGAATCCATTCTGTTACTGAATGTACGCTGACGTCGCGGTGCCGTCGCGGTTCCGCGGCGAACACGCCGCGCAACCGCGGCGTCGCCGCCGCGGACACGCGGCGTGTTCGCTGCGCGACCGCTCCGCGTTGGAAACGCTTGCAAACCGCCAGTGTGGCAAGGCACTTAGAGATAAACAAGCAGCTCCATCGAGACTTGGCTAGTTTTTTACAGAATGTTTTTGGTGGGATCTTTTTTACGATCAGCCAACTACGCGGGATATATTATAGTGCACAAATGAGTGCGCAAGCACAGGTGTACTCCCTATTCCCTCTCTCATAACACGGTGGGACAGCAGTCTGACACGACCGAAGAGAGATCAGAGGCAGGACCAACGGCTTGACGTGAAGCACGGAATCATCATTATTTTCAGACATTCAGGTGATTCAAGCCTGCAATGTCCTAACCAAACTGGAAACATTCACACAAAGTAATGCTCTCCGCGGGATTCGAACCCACGACCTCCGGGTATTAGAGCCCAACGCTCTTACCACTGTACCATGAAGGCAGTTAAATAGTCCTATGACTCCTATGGTCTACTGACCTCCAGCAGCCAAGGCTTGAGGTCCTCGTCGAGAAGCACGTCGATGCCGAACAGTTCGTAGCAGTTGTACCGCGACGTGACGTTCGCCTTCGTCAGCGAACTGATGCTAGCTTCGCCGGAGATGATGGTCTTGATCACTAGGTCCTTCATCGAGTCCCACAATGCGTCCGTGTCCACGTCCTTCTCAGTCTTTAGGTATTGGAATAGGGTTTGTAACGTCCTGAAATAAGGTTGATTCTACCATCACTGGCCCTTTTAGATCCATCAGGTGTACGATCTGCTCTTCTTGTTACACATTGCAATAATAATAATAATTTCAAGTCACTTGATCATTTATAGCCCGACCATTAAAATAAAAAACCTCGCCATATTGCGGAAAATAATGGAACTAAATACTTCAAGTGGCAACAATGATATAAAAAAAACAATAAGATGTCAATCCTTAGTGCTGTCTGTCAAAGCGTGATGTCAATTGTCAACCGTGCCATGTTACTATTGGATACTGTATGAGTTATTTGTGAGTATAACCATAGCAATCAAGTGTTGCTATAACCATAGCTAATGTGGCGCCTCCAGAGCAGGTTTTTTATTTTCTTGGTCAGGCTATATACATGGAAGTCGTCAAACAACCGCTTAAGTATAGTTTACATTAAAGATTGCTTTTATATCCATTTAAACAGTTTCATGAGGGAGTTGGCTCGGTAAAAATACAATACTTCTTACCACTTATGTCCTTCGCAGGCCGCGAAGTCTTCATTGGGCGTGTAGTTTTTGGATAGTCTATTGATGGAATAGTTCGTCAAATGCATATATCTGTCGTTGAGTGATGTAAGCTCGTCATTGTATTTAACTGTAAACAAAAACATTATTTTCAATATGATGAGGCTTGATATTGAGTTTCTACAAGGGAGAATAAACTTTCATTTCTGATTAATTGACTCACTGTTGTATTTCATATACACCAGTGGGACAGACATTTGACCCAGTCCTATGCCCCACGGCTTGTGGGTTCAAATCCCACCCAGTAAAAACATTTATGTAATGAACATTTGTGTTTCTTGGTGATTAAATCTCTGATACAATATGCAATAAACTATTCCTAGGTACTCTTCATTTTTTTTTCTCATGCTTCGTTTAACATTTAAGGACATCAACGCAAGCTTAACAAAAATAATGCACTCGAGGACTTAGTGTAGCGCAGATTAATAAACTTTATCTGACGCTATTAAAAATTATCTATTTGATAAACACACACAATGTTACATCCCTCGTTGCTACACAAGATTATAATAACAAGATAATGTAAATCTATGGATCATCTGTAAAATTACCGGATCGATTTAGAAATCACATTATGTACGCTTGCATCACACATACCGTCTTAAAAAAATACTTTACTATTAAACCCATACTCAACTTCCCCTTTCAATTTACACCTGAAAGGAACGACATGGTGTTTTTTTTTTCGGGGATAAATGCGATTTTGCTTACCCTTAAGAGTTGACTGCAACGTTGTGCGGGACTCGGTCAGACGTTCTCTACTCACTAAGACTGACACCCCGGTATTTCCAGTGCGCCATGAGCGGGAGTGAAATGGGAATCCAGCAAAAGCAATTACTTATTTTTCCCCCTGACGCATAACTTCGTCTAAACGATCACTGAGCACCTATGTCCTAAAAAGAACCCCGATGCAAAATTCGAAACTCGTAGCACTAAACTTGAAGTTTCAGAGATAATTACCTGAAGCAAATCTAGCAAGCCCATCCTTATACAGGTATATCCTGAGCGGGTGCACTGACGTGACGAGCACGTAGAGGCGCATGTCGAACTTGTTCCCGTTGATGAGGTACGGCTTGGACACGTAGCGCTGGACCACCACCGGCCGCTTCTTAGGTATCTGCGTCCAGCGAGACACCACTTTGATGCCGGTCCCGCGTGCGGATGCCGGCTGGAAACGATAAATGATGATATTGATATGGTATTGGTAAAATATTAAAGAAGATGTGACAATGGTGGTATAAGATAAGAATAAACAAGGTATCAGCCTAAGGGGAAAGGTCTTCGACATTGACATTAATTCGCAGGACCTCAAGAATAAGGCCCGGTTATTAAACAATAGAGTGGAGACCGCGTCTCGGTAAACGTAGTGTAGGACGCCCTCAGGCCAGGTGGAGCGATGATCTGTGCAAGATGGCTGGCAGGAACTGGATTTGAGTGGTCGAGGATCGATCAGCGTGGCGAGCATTTGGAGAGGCCTGTGTCCAGCTGTGGACTTTCACAGGCTGATGATGATGATTAAACAATTAGACCAAAAAAGCGTTGATATATGCATTACTTTAAAAGTTTCCCTCCACCGAAAGGCCTTCTCCTTCTCTCTTTCGCTGGGAACAAGTTTCGATAATACATTGATAAATGTTTTTGAAGTAAATATAGTTAGAGACCACCTACGATCTGATGTTTTCAAGTATGGCAAACCTATATAGGTAATATTAATTAGGTACATAACTGATAAAGAAACATTATTTCCAAGAACATTTTCAGTTACTCTAAAAGCATTTCCAAGCCCCTGAGCCACCAAAATGTCAACAAAAGTATACAAGAACAAGATACCTTACAAATCTCCATCACTCACCGGCTTAATAATCCACTTCTCGTTATTGGCAGCGTACTTATCCCAGTCATGCTTGAGCAGCTTCAGGTCGTGAGGCAGGACGTACGTCTTCGGCATGATCCCGAACTCGCTGACGCCGTACTTCGCCGCCAGCTTCTGAAGGTTGCGCCAAAGCCGGTCCTTCCTGCCTATTTGAAACGTGCCGGGGAAGTGGTTCATCTTCTGTCCGTCTTTGATCGCTCTGAACATGAGGGATTTCATGTGTTTTCCCCATATACCTATCCACTCAACGGTTTCTGGAAGAAATGATGGCAAATATATAGTTTAATCCTGTTAGCAGATTGACGGCACACACAATGTAACAAGGAAATTTTTTTTTCTATTTCGGAAAGTATACGTGGGGGAAATAAAGCTTCGCACTACGAGTATATTCTATTGCTTATTTCATGATTATAAAGGAATCGCTTGGAAACCGCTTAAAAATATTTTCATCGGATTACATAGTCAAAATTATGCAGGTTTATTAGTGTAATTGAAGATTACGTTTATTTAAACGAATTGTCTGATTATGAAAGTAAATAATATTATAAGATTATGTGGATTTACAATCCTTTCATTACACTTTTTTTTTAATTTTTTAGAGCCACAAAATCGCACGAACAAAACTGATTTTCTTTGACGATCGATTACCCCTACTTACCTGACCTACATTTTTTTTACAAAGAACCAAATTAATTGACTTACCTTCCTGTGGGCACTCGGCGGTATCACATTCGCTCTTGACCAATCTGAACCCTGAATTCGTGAGCGTTTTCTTAACAACTATAGGCGTGATGGTGGTTAGCTTCCACTTAAGATGCTTCTGTATAGGCACTGGTATCTTCAGCGGGATCGTGTCTTCGTGTCCGATGAACTTGAGGTAAGGAGGCACTCGGGGGAATAAGGAGGCTCGAAGACAACTTCCAATCATTTCTGGTAGGTTAAGGGGAGATTCTGAAAGGAAAATTTATCATTCAATAAGGGCCAGTTTTTGGCAATGTATGGGTCCTATAGAGCACTATACAAAATGAATCTTTCATGAAACTTTGTTTAGGTGAATACTTTTACATCATAAGCGATCTACTTATGTATGATTTGACACCCATCTATTTTGTACCCGACGCCTGTAATACAAAACATTGTACGAATATTAAATACTGCCAACTTTAATTTTTCAACAATAGCAAGATGAATGCTAATGCATAACATGACGAAACTACAGTTAGTTTTTATTAAAATTTAGTTACATACATATATGCTAATACGGTGTCTGAACTTCAAATGTGTACTCATAATGTTTTCTTTACAATGTTTGTTTGCATAATTTAGCTCAAACGAAATACAATACTATCACCAAATATGTACCGTAATTTTGTAATACAAATACATCTAAGTCAATGAACTTTGAGACTACTAAATAAAGTTTTGTGTAATATCGAGACTTATAATACCGATAAATCGCAATCAGAAATTATGCACAGCAAATAATTTACAAAGTACGAAATCGCGAAATTGTAACAATTCACTAGAAACATTAATTATACCGATTCACAGCAGTCACGGCACGCTATAAAACCGTTTCTTGCGATGCTAAATCGAACATGAACCATTGTTACCCCACAAGGCTCCCCACCGCCCAATATATCGTGATTCAACGTAAAATATTCGATGAGCACCGATCGCGACCCGCGCAATACTAGTAGTAATTCATTCAGAAACGTCACAAGTTCCTTCCGGTTGCGTTTTATCGGTGAACCTTAGACTTAGTAAACGCAATGATAATAGAAACTTTGGCGAGAAACTACGACACTACCGTCCCGGGTAACTAGAACAAAAGCTACCTCAAACTACTCACAATTATCCTAAATGTTATCAACATCGAATTATAATAAAAATTCGCAAGTAACCCCTAATTAACTACAATCTGGCAATCTAAAAATACCAAAAAAATTAGACCCCTGCAACGCTTATGTTAGTCTATGGCCTATAGTTCTAATTACATTTGTTGACTGATTTAGTAACCTTTGCGTGAAGGCAGTTGTTTGAAGGGATTTGTAGTGTGTAACGCGGTAATAAACAGTTGCTCCTTGTTCATTCTCTCTGAAAACAATAGGGAACGTTATAAGTTTGGATGAATAGTAGCCTATGTACAGTCGGCGTATATCATTTTCATTGTCTGTCAAATTAAACCATTCCATCTTTTACTATGGTAATTAACTGTGTGTTTTGACGTGAAAAAGATCAGATGTTCGGAGGTTGTGGTTTTGCAAATTCTGAGAAACTTTCTATGACATCAGTACCCGAACGGTTGAAAAGATACGGAAGAATTTTCGCCCGTACATCGGGAGACACGCTTAGCCCATTATAATCTTTATATTCTAAAATCAATCCTAAAAAGACCCTGAGAATCCCTGCCAGGTTATGCAAGCGTTTAATCGCAAGAATAGATTTTATAATTTATTTCAAAAAATTCAATAAGAGAAATATCTGTGGAAATATCTATACCATGCTATATTCGTGACTTTTAGCATTTTTAAATTGAGAGGGAAATGCTTGAAATAAATCACGTGATACAAAATACGTCATATACGATTACAGAAAATCCATTATCGTCATCATTATCCATCATTGACAACCACGCATAAGAGGATTATAATGTTTAACATCACTTTAATCTCCGAGAAAAATATGTTAATGATCTAATAAATCAAAGATTAAGAAAAATTTACAGCTTAATACTACGTGTAAAATCCAATTTTACAATAAATATTGATACTATTTAAAGGATGCTCAATCACTTGTGAACTTTGCGATACATTCAATTCCTTTGTTCGAGAAATATTCCTAACGCTTAAGTCTTAAAAAAATGCAAAGGAGAATGCAAAACTTGCTAGGAACAATGGGCCCAAAAATTTAAGTTAATATGCAGAGATGACATGTATTCTATGTGAAATACCACACACACACCATCAACTTTTATTATGATGACACTATATCGGTCCCAGGGGGAAAAGTCCCAAATCTGCACAACTTTTTTTTTGGGCCCAGTCCTTTGCATTGTCCTTTGTCACCTTTGCAATTTATAATGCATCATTTAAGTAAGTTAAACATATGAGAATTTAATGACTTCCATTTTAATTGAAAGCGGTGTTTACAACATATTTACGATATTAATAAATGAAATATAAATAGACTTGTTTTTTTAATAATAATGCGTGGCAACAAAGAAATAACAAAGAGCTTTTTTCGTCATAATCACACCATGGACCATAACCAAATGACGAAATCACGAAACTTTGCAACAAACAAAATAATTCAGCTATTTTAATTTGACATAAAGTTGCATTGGGATTAACTCACCTTTAGAAGGCACCTTTTTCGGAGAGACCAAGGTCCCATTGAGCTTGTTAGACAGCTTGTTAATGGAGGTGGGATCCTCCTCTTTCCTGGGCGGCATCGGCTTCAGACCCTCGAGGCGGTCCATCAGGTCTGCCGTGGGGTCCGTCTCCATCTGCCATGTTGAGTCTGAACACGGGTCGGGCGATGGTGATCTGCTTTGGGATCTGTAACAAAGTTGTTTGATGTAAAGTCTAGTCCAGTCAGACACTACTAGGCCAGGAGGCAACACTTAATATACTAGCTTCTCTTATCGTAGAACCTTGGCTTTTGTGACTACTGGCCCCCAAATGCTGCTTAAATAAAAAAGCAATTGGAAGGATTTGGTCTCTGCCTACCCCTGTGGGAAAAAGGCGTGACTGTACGTATGAATGTAATAAAAAAAAGCTCGGCCTAAATTTTTATAACTTTGATGGTGCCATTTTACGGTCGGCCATATTTGAAATGAACAAACATGCAATGTGTCAGCTAATCTCTTGACATGTACAGAGTTTGTTGTTCTCATTAGACACGATAGAAGATCGTAAAGCCAATATATTAAATATAGCAGAATCGTCAGGGAGGATGAATGAAGGAAATACGAACATGATATAATATTCGTAGTAGAGACTAGAGATTCCTCTTCGATTGCCAAACTCATTCCTTCAACATTCGCATCGTTTCGAAAGTGAATTCAAAATTTTATTGATTGATTTAACTTTAAAGGCCTTTAATTGCTGTCTCTTTTTGTGACTATTAATAATAAAGATTTTAATAATAAGCACTAATAAAATAATGTAAACTTTGGGCACACTGCGTCCTCTCATATAAAAAAAAAATCCTCTGTGATTCGTATAATAAGAACAGTCAACTAACTGTAGTGTAGTAAAAGTGCTGCGTGTGTCGATTTGACCATGTTGTCAAGTCTCTCAATAAATAGCGATATTACTAAAATGCTGTTTTCTATTTTGTAAATAACTAGCCTTCCGCCCACGGTTTCACCTGCGCGTAACTTCTTTTTTCAAATATCTCCTTCCCCCCATATTTCCAGAATCAAAAGTACCCTATGTCACCCGGGAATAGTGTAGCTTTCCAACAGTAAAAGAATTATTCAAATTGGTTCAGTAGTTTCGGAGCCTATTCAATACAAACAAACAATCAAATCTTTCCTCTTTATAATATTAGTATAGATTCACTTACTCATCAGCCTCTCCGTCTACGATGGTACAGTCGATCTTGCTAGTGGACTTCATCTTGGCGACCTTGGCTTTCGACTTGGCTTTCTTTTTGACCGTCTTCCCTTTCTTGGGCACCGATATGGCGGTCACCGAGCTGACGGGCAGCGCGGGGCTGACCGCCGGGCATGTGGGTGTCGGGGTGTCCTGACGTGGCTGGGGAAAAAGAAAATAATATCAATAACAATGTTTAAGTGAAGCAGTGTAGTTTTAACGAGGTTAATATTAGGACAATGCATAAAAGGCTTTGACATACCCTAACCAAGCAGAGAAACTTTAATGATCTTAAAAATTTAATAAAAATAAAAATAATTTTTCACAGCAAGTTTATTCGAAAGATGAATTATATTCAAAAACTAGATAAAGCGAAGTGCCGTTTATGTACCATTTATCATGCATCAGATTTTCAAAGGATAAATCTATATTAAATATGCTAACTGTGACCCCAATCTTAGTCTTTAAATGTGACTTTTAGACAACTGCACTGTGATCTTTTTAATTTGCAAAAAATATAAAATTATAATTTTTTGACAGGTCTCGAAATTCATGATGTCATCTCATATTCTCGCAAATAAATAGGTATAAGTTAATAGATGATCAAAAAAAAATAAAGTCTCCATTTAACTTACTCCCATCGGATGACAATAAAGTAATTTAACAGTTCCTGTATTGTGCCCACAATGAAACTTATAAGACTGATTTGTGACCTAAGGTTTGAACCTATCAACACAACTCTATTTGTACAACCGGCCTCGAGTCTTACTGCCAATAAGTCATTTAGAAATGACAGTTGACGCTGATCTGAATAAAGTGTATTTTATCAATATGGGATGATATAGGCCTAAATTTAAACCAATACAAGTGTCACGGACTTTTTGTCCCGACCTATTCGGGGTAGAACTGGGCCAATCGAATTTGGCAAGTTCAGTTACGTACTAAACCTGACCGACTGCAGTCATGCCTTCACAATGTTACCCTGCAAACGTTATTTGCATGAGCAGGTTTTGAAAGACGTTTCGATAATAATTTGTAAACAACAGTCCCTTTTGGCAGTAATATATTAAGAGATACATTAATTACGTGCTTATTTACAGCACGTCAAATTCTCCTTTTACTCATCAGATTCATAACAAAGCATTTTCTTAAAAACTAACCTGCAACATTCTATGTCCTTTTAAAAACTATACAAATTACCCTAGGTTTTGGCCTTACTGAAATACTGTTACTGTACAACTAAAGATTTGAACGAAAAATATATTTTAAACTTGTTTGTTTGCAACAAAGAAGAAATAAATGTTTCAGTTATTCGTATACACAATTTTATCTAATATAAATTACATTGTAAGCCACAGGTTGCAATATGGGACTGGATCAGTAAATGTTTTTATACACACGTGGATAAGTCGTATCATTAGAATAGCAATCTAACCTCAACAGGTTACTAACATTAGAGCGATTGAAAAAACGACAAACTAAGAATTTTAATCTGAACAAGATGTAATTTTGAAACTGATGATATAAACTAGATCTTTATTCATCATTGTCATAATCCTCTGGGACAGCGCCGTGCATAATGAGATCGAACATAATGCAAAAGGTTATGCGATTCGATTTTACAGCACGACTCTTCCGCCTACCATTGAGGTGCCCTATTGTATTAGGTAAGCTCAGCTTAACTGAAACGAGCCCCAAAATGGAACAAGTATAATATTAAGGCTTTCCTAAAAGACACACCGGGATACGCTTTATGCAACTTATCATTGATGTTTTAGCTAAGTTTTGTTTTGAAAATTGATCTGAACACTTTCACATACCTACATTTTGTTAAAAATAGTTCCGAGCCGGAACGAGTGGTTTACCGTGTTGCTGGAATTATTTCACAAACAATTTTGGCAGCTGCCGCTGCGAATTGTTCTGAAACACATTCTTATTGTAGTTTTCGCACCTTGGACGCGACTGTGACACATAAACGCCTTCAAATATAACCGCACTAAAGATGTCAAGGCTATAACAACAAGGGTCAACTTTCTTAACTGGAACACCTAATATTTATTGAACCGAACCGCGTAAATTATTCACTTTCACACAAGCAGAGTGGAACGATACCGGCATCGGAAGTTTCTATAACTTAACCGCTATGGATATTGCGATATTCGCAATAATCGATACGAGATCGATACCGTGCCGCAGAAACAGTGATAATGCATCGTATTGACATTTTGTACACTTTGGCATGATGCCCGGTCTCGTGAATTGAAGACACAATAAAATCTAAAGAGCACCGAATTAAACAGACAATAAAACAAGGTTGAACAAGATGCGACCAGTAACGATAAATAGATTAACGCCTACTAAACAGATGAAACTAGAAATTGGCGAGCTCACGGAAATGCGGATTATCGTAAATAGTGACGACAAATTAGTTTCAAGTTCAACACGTGTTAAAAAACAACAAAAATAAAAGTTTCAGTTTATCGCACAGAAAAACGTGTAATTTATTAATAATACAATCAACTCCATGTTCCATTGAAACACCTACAGCCCCAACTAGAATTTGAACGCCATCAAATGTTCATCATGCGTAATAATAATGTACCTATAAATATATCAGATTGTGACATTTAGGAAGGGATTCCTTACAAATGCGCTATGGAATAATAAGTCATCTTTTAAATTTCCTATTTATAAAAGACTACTTAGAATTAATTTTCAGGGAGTGCACTCATTGTGAAGCCAGACCGCCAATGCGCAATGTCTAGCACATTAATTTTAATGAGTGTGTATTCTCGGTAAATGTTACATTGATCTTGTGTCCAAGTCGCTAGGAAATAAAGTTTATTATTTCTTTAATGATACTTACATAATTTATTTGAGATCCTTACGATGCCAGAGATTTCTTAATGCTTAAGTTTCGATGAAAATATTTTCAACGAACTAACAAATAATACAAATTAAAAATAGGATCCGTGAAATGTGTAAGATTATTCACACAAACAACAACTACTAGAGATTTTTATATCTCGAAAGATTATCTCTACTATCTATTAAAACGACGGAGCCAATGCTTGTTTGTTAATATGTAAATAATGGCAAAGAAAAAATCTTACAAACATGATCCAAAAATTACTTAATGGTGAAGGGAAATAGTCCAAATAGCATATCGCGTGCCGCCAATCCTTAGGGAAACGAATATGTACCTATACTGAAATCACAAACTTGCTTGGCTTGGCATACTTGGGAGCGGAGCAGAAGAATGAAATTATTATAATATTAGAAATCTAACTCTTATTAAAGATCAGTCTTCGCTGAGTTAGCTAGGCATTAGAATAAAGATTTTGCTAAATGGGAGTGGACCCGTCACCCGTCTGTTGGGAGCGAGCGATACTAATACGATAAATAAGATAAAGTGAAAAACTGCTGCTATCATTATTACTATTTAATCGACCCAATAGTGGTCTCCGGTATCTTTGCCATCAAAGCTTAACATGTTATCCATTGCTTACTTCGCTGAAACAAAATCTTAAAGGACTTGCATTGGTTGCTTGCATTTGTACTTGGATGTATTATTTACCCTTGAAATTGCAAACACCCCTTTTTCTTTTTCTTTCTCGAGACACAGTAAACCTTTGTTAATTACCATTATGAAAACTGACTTATGAAGTTATGATCAAGAATAAATAAAACCCTAAACGAAAATCCATATACATTATCATGATATCTGCTATGGAACATCAAGTTTCAAAAGTATATGTCAGAGAAATACGCAATAATTTGCAAATATGATAAATCTACAATGGAAACATAGATAAACAATTTATTGTTTGTCTAGCGCTATTGTACTAAAGCTAGAATTTAAAAATATCATATTATCACAAGGTCTACTAATTTATTTATAATCGAGTAAACTTACACTTCGGAATATCTTCCATAAAAGTTTTTTTAACTTGCGAAAATTAAATTTCATCTTGCGCATGTTGAGCATAAACACTACCACATCATAAGCTAACACGCATCATGGCCACCTCTTGCACAACACTAAGAGCACGTCATCGTAGATACATCATCGGGCATGAACCATATCGTCGTCACGAAGTTTAAATATAACTGTAATAACTCCCAAAAGTTCCGCTAATACAACTATTCACAACGTAATGCGACGAGCGGTTGAAATAATGCCGACATCAACGCAAACTGCCCAGAAACTCGATTTACGAAGCTCTATAAACTACCACTTAGCACTTGTATGGATTTCAACTCCTACAAATCAATCTCTGTCGACGAATGTCCCGTGCGAAATTATGTTAAATGCCACAAATAACAAAAGGGTTTTCACGCGGCCGACACTAATATTGTACTGAGACCATTCTTAAAACCTAAAAGCATGCTAACCCAAAACACAATATTTTAATCGCTGATTTTTGATAAGACCCGATTAAGCCAATGTAAATATCGAAGCACCGCCACACACAATCACAGTCACACAATATCACACTTCCAATATCAAGTTTGTATCAGATCTAGGACAATATCAGAAACGTACGCATTTGTCCCAGTAACGTTAGGCTACTGACTGATTAAACCCATGAGTTGGGCTTCTTCTGTTTATCTAGCACAAATATTATAAAATGATACACCCTCTGTTTACAACGGTAATCTCAAGTTAGCTATCTGATTAGGGAGATGCCATTGTTTTGTTATCTTGATTTAGAGCATTGTGCAAGTAAATTCATGCGGCTCTGATTTAATCCCGCTCGTATTATTGCCTTCGTAAACATTATTAATCAATTTACTAATTTCGGAAAGACAAATAAGAGATGTAGTCCGTTTGCCAGTCTTGTTTTAAAACGTCAGTGTTCTTAAAAGTTAACCAGTGGATAATATCTCGTTTACCCTGAGAATATTCTGCCCGAAAACTATAAGCGACATCAAATCGGCGACTGACGAAAATCCAGATATTCGTAATGTATATTTACAAATACTTCGCTAACTCCAAATACTTTGGCAGCACGACACAATAATGAAGTCCAATTTCATGCATTACTGTCAAAAATCATCAATCTTTATGATTTATAATGTTAATCATGCCTAAGTTACTGCCAAACTTTGTATAACAAAAATGTTGAATAACTACTGGTTTCACAGTTTGGGATAATTTTGAAACAAAACGGAGCTTATTTTAAACAAAAGAGAACGAGTAAAAGTCCCCAGTGGATATTCATGACTAACAATAATTGCGATAGGCCGTACCTACTAAAACTTTACCCACTGCGGACAATTCTATGTTTCTGTTGTGTAAAGTTTGTCTGCATTATCTCCGCCTTATGTACAATTCATATTAACTCCCCTCGTTCTCCCCAAGAGGCTGGTCATAAAACATCTCATGTAATATTAAAATATCGCAACCATAGAAGTGTAATAATATTCTGGTTTCTTTGAAACAAAGAATTATCGACTGTGGTCTCGCCTTCGTGATGAGTTTGTCACAACAATTGTCACACCTACGCGTTTTAAATTGTCAGCATATATTTTATCAAGATGTGCTACAACAATTCTAGTTATTTATGTTTTTTTTAATAAATTATAATAATAGCAATAAGACAGACACATCCCACGACTATGACCTTTCGTCTTGCAGAAAGGGCCAATCTACCTACTCTTGACAGAATAAGGCCGTTTTCTCACTACGCGAAACCAACACAACATCAACACAACATAATGTTGTGACAACTCCAACCGCCAATACTGATGTATGCGCCGTTTTCTCACACACGAGGACAACACAACAGTAACTTAGTATTGCGGTTGGAGTTGTCACAACATTATGTTGTGTTGATGTTGTGTTGGTTTCGCGTAGTGAGAAAACGACCTTAAGAGCGGTGACGCACTACGTCCGATCCGAATCCGATCCGTCTACGTGAAATCAAAATCACAAAGAACATCGGATGACGGATCTAGTACGTAAATCACCTAGAAATAGTTCTACGGCTACTCCGGACCGTCATTTCACGGAGACGGATAGGATTCGGATCGGATTCTGATCGCAAGTAGTGCGTAACCGCTCTAAGAGCATTGTAAATGGAAAGATATTATGATCCTCTTTTTTACACAGGTGGATCAGCATTATATCTTGATTATCTGAAGCCAAACACCACTAATCGAGCAAAACTCCCCCATTACTGTAAAATCAATGTATCATTGTGATGATACATTACATGTATCATCATCAGTCATCCATCATCCAGCCTTCATCACATGCGTCAATGCGATTAATTTCTGCATGCTTCACAGGCATAGTGCATCATCAATTTACTCTTGAAATATTATTAGCAACTTACTTATCGTGTAAAATCGCGTATGCAAAAAATCGTTGGAGTTGTACTGTCTCTAATACCTTATCAATGCTTTGATTATTTGAAATGATTGTTATTGTGTTAATTAATGTTAATCTATCTGTTGGCAATTTAGAATTAGAAAATTCTTCTAATCATACTTTATTATCATGAATGAGTATTGTACTTTTTTAGCATTTCGCTTGCGAGTTTGCTGGCATAATAATAGTTTAAGTAATTTGCGCAACATTAGTGGTTTCAAAACCGCATTTTAGATTTTTATAGATATAAAACCTATGCATATTAAACCCTGTTTTTAATCATATGATAGACAATATTCAATGAGTGACTTTATAAACTAACAGAAGTTATTTTTGTAATATTACGAAATCCTTTAGTTTCTGACTGCAATACAGCACTCAGTCTGTAAAATGTAGAATTAAAAATATAACTCACCAATTCTACCACAGGAGTGTCGCCAACGGTGTCACTGTTGATAGCAGTGGTTCTAAGAACATGCATATTGTGGACTTCGTCTTTGCTGTTTACTATCACCGGGTCTTTACAGGTACATCGCTGGCCTTTTGAGTAATTTGAAGTGCTTTTCGAGGGTGGGTTGCTAAGAGAAGCAATTGCAGAGCCGTAGGAGTATCCAGTACCGGAGTTGTCTTTAGCCCTCTTCATGTTGCTTGAAAGATATGACAGGCGGCTAGAAGAATTAATATAAATATGTATTTTTAAATATCAACAGATTTGATCCCTCCTTAGACTACTATGATAATCTATGTTTTCTGAGTGAATTATAAAAACAAATGCTGTCGCCGGTTGCATATTTTGTTAAATTTAAATTACATAAGGTACACATCATAAATAACACATAGACTATAAAATTGTATGAACAAACACAAACACAGATTATGCATTATCTAGTATTAGAATAAACCGATGATGTCATATTACAGGCTTTTACAAACACATACCTTTATATTATAAAGAATTATATCCAACAAACTTATACCAGTCACATGACATTAAGCATTTTTTGTATGTCTACGGATAATCCTATCATAAGTGTTAAAACTGTCATAAAGCAAAAAACATTTACAACTCTTAGTTATTAAGTCTGTTTAGATTTCTCACACAGTACATAATATAAAATATATTATATCATATTGCGAAATCCCCCATATTAAAAAATCTAAAATCACTAGGGCAACATAAGCATCTCAAGTGTAGTTAAAAGATAAAAAGGTACTAATATAAACAAACATCATTCAAGTCTCGATATGATAACAATATTAAAAAAATTGATAAGATAGTATTTAAAAACGATGCAAAATATGTATTGAAATTCTTTTTTTAGTCTACATTCATTATTGTTTATGAATTCTCCAGAACCAGTCAGCCATCAGCTTTGGGTGGACTGAATGAAAGTACCAAACTTATTAAATGTTGTTATTTGACACTGAAGATTTGATTTCATTACATTTAATATCATATATGAGGTAAAACTATGGTGACGGCAATGCATTTGAAATCCCTCCCTACTATGCTCTTTATACTATATGTAAGGAAACTAAGAAAAAATTGTTTCCTTAATTCCACTCATCAGGTATCTCAGATATGGTGAAAACATGCAAAATAAATATCTCTGGGCATTATTCATACAGCACAATTTGGCCCCAAACGAAGCATTAGCTTGTGCTATGGATGCCAGACGACGAACAAACATTATTTATTATATTTTTTTTTTTAAAATGAAAAAAAAAATTACACTCACTTATCATATCCAGGTATGGGTGATCCAATGTGGAAATTGCAGTAAAGGTTGTCAGATTCACTAGCGGCTCTTTGTCTTCTACGACCTTCAATTTGTTTACATTCCTGATACGATCTATTTTTGGGTTTCTTGAGTATACTTTGAGGTGGTGACTTAGGTAGTGGGTTGTTGAGTATTGACTTCAGAGGCTGTTTAGCCACTTGTACTTCCATCATTTCTTGATCAACTTTCTCTAACAGTTCTTCGACTTTCGGTAAACGGTCGTCTACTTTAGTATTTGATAAAGTTGTAACTAGTAGAGGTCTGGTGGGACTCGTTCTATGGAATTTTGATCTCCCTGCTTGATAACTGAAGAATTTAAATAATAGTTAGTATTTTTTGGTATTTTTTTTTTCTTTTTATTGACATTGACAATTATTAGGATTAATTTTAATAATTCATTTCATGGCCTCTCAGATTTATTACCTCACTTTAATATGTACTTAATGGTATGTTTAACACTGATCCTTAATTACCTAGCCAGTGGGAAAGTTACAGAAAGCTGCACCAAAAACTTAATGGTTCAAGGTTAATAGTTTTCGAGTCCTAAATGAAACGGAAATATATTTATTCCTATTTAATTTTACAGACTAAAACTAGTAATTCTGTAAAAATAAACTGTCTATAAATGTAAACTGTTCTTTCTCTTGTTTGTATCAATATAAAATAACCAAGTCATGACTAGAACCATATTGTTTTACAAAAACAATACATTATGGCAAAAACTAATTTAATAATAAAAAAATGTGGTATCTTAGTACATAATACATCAAAATAAAACAGTTGTTGTAGATAAATGTAGGTTAAAATTGTCTTATATAATAAGGGGCCGTTCAAGTATTACGTAAGCACTATGGGGGGGTGGGGGGGTCTTTGTTTTGCTTATTTTGGATGACATAGGGGGCAGGGGGGTCTAGATGATGATTACGTCATCGGTAGTTATTTACTTTTTTACACCAATGGCAACCCTCACATTGCCTATGCTTGAAAACGAAACCCATTTTCGGGGATTCCGGCAAATAATGCATACGTTTAGGCACTCGCTTTAGAACCGATTAGGGGAATTACCGTGCGCTACTCAGTTGTCTAAATTTCTTCTATCAGTGTATTGTTTCGTTTGGATACTATAGCGAGTAGACGTATTGTAAGCATAGCAAAGCAAGTTTACATTTTAGTTAGAGCACCATGATGTGAGAAGACGTAGAAATTCCAAAATCGGATGAAAGTTAGCAGACTCACAACACTAAGCAGCAATCTAAGCAATCCATTGTCATCGAAAACTTAGAATCATGGATTCGGGTTTCATGGACTGAAGACTGTTAATTTTAATTTAATATGTGTACCAATCACAGAAATCTGAATAATTATTCCGATTTCTGTGGTACCAATGTTTAATATGTGTCCGTCCGGTGCTTTAATACTCTTTCGATCGAAAGAGCTAGAGCAAAATCGGGGGTCTAAGGTGTTCTTACAATCTCTCGGAAGAAGCCACCTGACGAAGCTGACCACAGCAAGTGGAGAAGTTGTTGCCTCAAAGCCGGCAGTCCGTTCGGAGATAGAGGACTTCTATGGCCGGTCTATACCCTTCGCATGCATGTTGACCTGATCCCAAAAATGAGGACTCTAGAGCCACGTTAAATCGCCATTACAATGACGACCTGCCAGAAGTGAGCGTTGGCAAAATCGAGATTGCTCTTGGGCAGTTTAAAAATGGAAAAGCCCCTGGAGAGGACGGCGTTACTACAGAGCTGCTAAAGGCTGGAGGTAAACCCGTACTGAGGGAGCTCCAAAAGCTTTTTATCGCTGTCCTGTTCAAGGGAGAACTACAAAGGCGTGGAGTAGGAGCGTGGTCGTCCTGTTCTTTAAAAAGGGTGACAAAAGCCTGTTGAAGAACTATCGACCCATTTCCCTTCTAAGCCACGTCTATAGAAGTGACAGTGGGCTGGCCATATCAGCCGCAGAACCGATAGCCGTTGAGGTAAACGGGTTCTAGAGTGGAGACCGCGTCTCGGTAAATAGTGTAGGACGCCCTCAGGCCAGGTGTAGCGATGATCTGCGCAAGATGGCTGGCAGGAACTGGATGCGAGTGGCCGAGGATCGATCAGCGTGGCGAGCATTTGGAGAGGCCTATGTCCAGCAGTGGACTATCACAGGCTGATAATGATGATGATGATGATGAGTGTACCAAAACTTTAAAATAAGTTTGTTATGTTCGTAAGATTATAATATTTTTGTCCTTTACTCTATGTTGAATACTGTATCAGTAAAATCTAATCTCTATCCTAAATCTATTTTCTTATTTATAAAATTATAATTTTATTATAACATTATAATTTTAGTATAAAAAAAATTATAATTGAAAAATGTTTACGTAAGCATAGGGGGAGGGGGTAAGAGCTTTGCTTACTTTTGCTGACAAGGGGGGTGGGGGGGTAAATAATTGCAATAAATCTGCTTACGTAATATTTGAACGGCCCCTAACCACATGGTAGGTATTTTGTTAAAACAAAGGAAAAACAAAAACTTTTACACCTCATAAAATTATGTTATCATGAAAATATATACCGAGATTGGGTCACTGATACTAGCCATATTTAGTGTATCTTATCTGTTTTGACTTATCCTCTGGTACAGTAAATGAATAAATAAATAAAATAACAATAAATGAACATGTTTAGTATAGATATTGAGGTTATGTTATGATAGGTATGGGACAGACCTGTGGTGCCTCTGTTGGTCGTGGGCCATGACAAAGTCGCCGTTCTCGGCCGCCGGCAGTGAGCACTCGTGCTGGAACCGCTCGAAGGGCGACTCCGCGGTGTTCAGCGTGAAGTGACTTTTGTTGGGCAGCGCCCGATAGCGAGGGTATCCGTCCGCGGAACGATTCGCCTCACGACTAACATCCTCGTACGGCGAACGGTCCACGCCTTCGCTGCGGCACCTCCGCCGCAGCACGCGCGCTGGCGCCCGCCCTGACCACTCCAACACCGACCCGAGGGGATCGCACACGTCGAACCCGGCTTCGTAACTTGGGCACGCTCGCCTGCTATCCATATCCGACGCGCCTATACGTGACGCATTTTCGAACATCCACATCGATCGCGCACCACCAATTTCACTATTGCACTGCTAATTTAACAGGTAAAAACCACTGAAACATGAACTCTAACGGCGTCGACGAGGCCAGGGGGCGACAGATGACAGATCACTTTAACGACGGTCATACAACGTGCCAGCTCTCCCGCCAAAATTGAAAGAAAACTACGTTCTTTTTATAAATAAATGTACAACAAACCTACTTTATCAAACTCCTTCATATACTACACATACGGTCATTGTCACTCATTAATCTATTATCCCTCAAGACAGCCAGAAAGGTGGTAATGTGGTAATGGCGATTGAGGAAACCTTTTCAATGTTTGGCAAGGTAAAGTATTTTTATATTTTACAAGCCTTGCATAACTAATAAGGGTTCTAGAATTATTTAAATACAGAAGACACTTTGTCACACACAATTCACAAAAGTTTAAATTAATATAAACAAATAACATGAACGATTATTTTAAAAATTAGTAAAATAAGATTGAGATTTGAGTTGAGATACAAATTCGACTTCCTACTACAAGTATTATGCAAAACATAAAAAATGACGTTTGTTTTTTTTCTTATCTCTTTTATGCCGCCTATATTAAGAAAGTGTAAGCGAGAAAACCGATAAGTTTACCAGCAGCAAAGAGTGAACTTAACTTGGTTGGTCGTATTGTACAAATACTAGCGTTCATTCATTAAATTTTTCATAGTACAAATCACAAAATCTGCTGTCTGCTGTGTTTCATCAACATTAAATGGCCCATCATGCGCAATAAATAAACGGCATCAATATTTCTTGACAAATGCATAGAATACTGGTTGTGAAGGCGATATTTAGTTTAACTCTATATCAAACGCAATGGGAGATTTTCTGACCTGACCAGGCCAAAAAAAAAGGTTTCCAAAAGCTTCACTAGATGGCGTTGAACGAAGTATGTACTTGTCTATGATCTATTTTTACCCTCTGGCACAGATAATATAATACTCTGGTTTTTTAACTAGGAGCCATAATCCACAGACTAGTTAGAAGATAAATCAGACAACCGACTCACGAACTTTAAACATGGGCTTGTACGCCGCGCGTATTATAATGGACCTCAGTGGCTTGTATGGAAAAGGGAGCCAGTGATATATGACAGCTCTTTTTTTTTTAAATTGTGGTTGTGTCAAATGCAAAGGCATTCTATTCAAACAGCCACTTTATTTATTTTGGTGTATTATTTGCAGGATATAATATTATAACCTATGATTTGAAATAAAAGGGAATTCATAATTCATACATGAATTCCCTTTTATTTCAAATTTGAGCCAAAAAAGATCATTTTAAGAAGACTATTTAGGTGAAAAACAAAATAAAACAAGTTAATTACTTATTAATTGATTTATTTTTCAATTTCTTTTTGTAATAATTAATCCTTCTGTTGCATATTATTTGGTAATTTTCTCCTTTGTAAACACGTCAGTCCCTTTCAAAATGTTATCAATAGTATTCCTGTTGCATAAATCCATTTCTCACGAGTTTTATCATCAGTCGGAAATCTGGAAACAACAAATCGCTTGAAATTCCCTAAAATATGGGGTAATTTTTCCTTTCATTAGGCATCCGGAAATCGAATTATGAATCTACTAATAATTATTAATAAAATTTCAGTACATAGACATCTATGATAATTATTATGCTGGCTTCTGATGTAAATTTGTAATAATAAGCAATTATTTTACCGGTTTGCATGTCAGATGTTTCAGAGGTTATATTTAGAAATAATTTTTAGATATTTCCCATTTATCAAGTTTTTGATGATATAACTAATGATTTAGCTCAGAAACTTGGTTCCTGTGAGATTTGAGAAAGAAATACGTGATCAAAATTTATAAAACAGTGTACTTACGTATGAAATGTAACACCCGCTTTTTCTCTTTGACTGTTACTTTTGAAGCCAAATATTGAACACTCTACCATTTTGTATGCTAGACAAACGTTCCACATTCGATTAAATCATAATAATTTAGGTAATAATCCACAAAACCTTTAATTTCTTTGGCACTTTAATGATTTTTTTGCTCAGTTTGATTCAGCTTGATTTGAAGTTTGAACTCTTCTCTATTCTATTTCCTCTTAAAGGAATCTCAATAAGACTATCTCACTCTGTCAAAGCATGTTAGCAGACCCATATGCGAGCATTGCTCTAATGTGCGTTACTCTAGCGGAAAGTTCAAAATATTAGCACGTCTAGAGATGAAACAATATAGAATAATTTGTGCATTATATGCTGTAAATGTGCACCAAATATAAAATTTGTGCCTAGTGGGGTTTCTGAGATATTATTGAAAATACGATTCCGCCAGCGTAACGCTTGAAAACGTTATCCTGGCGGAACGATTTTTACCTATTGGTCCTAGGACAATTTTAGGTAGCTTAAAAGATAGCTTAAATTTGTGCCCTAAAGTAGCCAAGCAGCGGCATTTGTGCCCCCCGTAGTTTTTGAGTAATTGCAAATGCCGCTGCAGTAACGTTTGGCTTATTTTCCATATCTTCAGAACAGCTGAACGTACAGAAATGTTTTTTTGTGAGAAGATGCCTTGTAATTTGTGCAAATTTGTGCCTTCATAGTTATTCCAAAGAAATACATGGTTAATGATTTAAAAAAGATTTTCTAAAAAACGAAAACAGCCTCTGCCTTTTGAACTACTTACGATAGGCGCTGAATGTCTCAAGCAGCTGATGCCTATATGATACAAGGTTCTTCTGACAAAATTTTATAACCCTACGTCTGATATTGACAAAATAAATCAACTTTTTGAACTGAAAACTGTTTACTAATTTCAAGCCGCAAATAAGGGAGTTTGAATAACGTAACGATTCCCATTTTTTGTCAAAAATCTGTGCCTTTATTCAAATAGACACACACTAAATTTCAACTCTCTACGTTCTGTAATTAACCTTAAATTAAATAAAATTAACAAGTATGAACATTTAGATTATTACCCGACCAAGTATGAAAGGTCATAAAAAACCGACCGTGCAGTACTTCAAGCCAACATCTTTAAATTTGTAGGATAACTGTCGGTACACTCGTATAAACAAGTTTTAGTGTGAAATCGAGGTGATTTTTTTTCAATGCTTCATTTCTAATAACTCGATCATTTATTAATCTTTCGAGCCCCGGATTACCAGACACAATAGAAAATCTATTGTTACGCGGCACCCGAGTGCCGGTTCGGGATTGAGTGGTTAACCTATTTTGAAAATTCTTTTTTGTTTGGGAGGGTCCACTTTCCGTTCTGCCCCAATTATCAATTAAACTAACAAGAAAAATATACCTACTCCAAGTGGTGAAAAAACTGGGTGATCTTAATTTGATTATCTATCAGAGAGGTGGTTGTCGAGGGGTGATAATATGAAATAAAAAACTACTCTTCCGCCTTATAGTTTAATAAAAAATATTTATTTTGTTCTTTGTTCGTCTTAGTCTTACATAGTAATAATATTTTTTAGTATTAATACGAAAAGATTAATACTAAGAACATTAAATAAAAAGCAACGTAGGCTCTTAATCGTAATTTGTTTACACTTTTTCGAAACGACAATAATTAACTTAATTAACCGCTTTTCTACATCACTGTACAAACAAGAGAAAAGTTAGGTATATAAATTGAGAAGGTACGGTAAATGTTCATAAAGGCCGCTTTTTATGACCTTTCATACTTGGTCGGGTAATAATCTTAATGTTCTTACTTGGTTATTTTATTTAATTTACGGTTAATTACAGAACGTAGAGAGTTGAAATTTAGTGTGTGTCTATTTGAATAAAGGCACAGATTTTTGACAAAAAATGGGAATCGTTACGTTATTCAAACTCCCTTATTTGCGGCTCGAAATGAGTAAACAGTTTTCAGTTCAAAAAGTTGATTTATTTCGTCAATATCAGACGTAGGGTTATAAAATTTTGTCAGAAGAACATTGTATCATAAAGGCATCAGCTACGTGATACATTCAGCGCCTATCGTAAGTAGTTCAAGAGCTAAAGGCTGTTTTCGTTTTTTAGAAAATCTGTTTGAAATCATAAACCATGTATTTCTTTGGAATAACTATGAAGGCACAAATTTGCACAAATTACAAGGCATCTTCTCACAAAAAATCATTTCTGTACATCCAGCTGTTCTGAAGATATGGAAAATAAGCCAAACATTACTGCAGCGGCATTTTCAATTACTCAAAAACTACGGGGGGCACAAATGCCGCTGCTTGGCTATTTTAGTGCACAAATTTAAGCTATTTTTTATGCTACCTAAAATTGCCCTAGGACCAATAGGTAAAAATCGTTCCGCCAGGATAACGTTTTAAAGCGTTACGCTGGCGGAATCGTATTTTCATTAATATCTCAGAAACCCCACTAGGCACAAATTTTATTTTTGGTGCACATTTACAGCATATAATGCACAAATTATTCTATATTGTTTCATCTCTAGACGTGCTAATATTTTGAACTTTCCGCTAGAGTAACGCACATATTGCTCTAAGGAGCATTGCGAGCTGGCGGGGGAGAGGGGTTACGACCACAGATTACGAAATGTCATCTAAAGTTGGCTCCCTGTACCACAGATAAAACAAACGCACCAATTTTATTACTTTGAGTCAAACGGCAGTGCCATAATCTTTACTCATTCTTCTTCATAATAGCTTCCTTTGTGTTTTTTATTAACAATTCCGCCAATAAGTATTTGTTTCGGAAATGAAAATGATATCTCTGACGTAAACAAAACGTTTCGTTTTATCACTGTTTTTGTATCTAGGAGTCATAATCTTGACTCATTCTTCTTCTTCTTCATAATGAATGACTTGCTTTGTGTTTTTATTAACAATTCCGCCAATTGTAATTTTTTCGGGAATGAAAATGACATCTGACATAGACTAAAACCATAGATACGTGCATAGATGGAATGGCGCCATCTATTGAGAACTAATAAAACGGGCTGTCAGAAAATCGCCCATTTTTATGATTTCACCACAATCACACAACACAATATTATGGATTCTGATGAGGGCGCCACTTGTATTTCGATAATGATAAAAAGTATGTTAGTACATAATACAATTATTTTGAGAAAGAAGTTAAAAGAAATTGTTATGTACCAGAAGATTACCAGTCGGTTATAATTTAGCTTTCCAACAGTGAAAGAATTATTCAAATCGGTTCAGTAGTTTCAAAATTGATATTCCCGCGGAAATGAGACGTTTCCCGTAGGAATTTTATAGCCTTAGTTTATAGCCTATGTCCTATTCCGGGTTATAAACTATAGGTGTGCCAAATTTCATCTAAATCCGTTCAGCCGTTTAGGCGTGATTGAATAAAACATCCAAACATCCACCCTCTTATTACAGAACGTGGTTTAAAAATTAAACCGAGCTTAGTCCTGACTTAACTCCTGACTAAAGTCAAACGCTATTACAAAACGATGTTTTACTTCATTTCGAGTACTAAAGTTAGACCCAAGAAAGTCCGCCGATACCCCTAGTTTTACTATGGACTAACTTTCAAACGTCAAAAGATAACACTTTTAAAATTTCGCTCCGTTCTACGTATAGAAAGACAATTTTTGAAAAGAATCACTTAAATTTGTGAACAGAAAATTAAAAATATATGTTACTTTTTCTTACATTACTAAAACATATTTATAAATAAAGAATTATTATTTTTACTGCCTTATTTAAAGATTTTAAAACATGACATAAAACAAAGTCTTGTAAAATGAAACGCACTGAACGAGTTAGTACCAGTAAATTATTCTTATGTTGGTATTTGTTTTGTATTAAGGAAAGTTTTAAAAAATAGTCCGGACCTAAACCTGTACTAACAAGTACAGTTTTAAACCTGTTTTAGCGATGTTTTTTGTAATAAGAGGGCCAGACTTTCGCATTTATAATATTATATTAGTAGGACTATGATTTCAAGTGAGACTTTTTGACAGTTTTGTAAAGGACAATCAGTGGCTCACTCACTTTCAAGTACAGACCGACAAACTTATCTGTTCCGGTAGCCAAAATTGGAACTACGTGAAATGCAATGTAAACACGTTAATTAAATGACAGTTCTAAATAGACAGTAGCGCACGGTTGCCAACTTAGGGGTTTTCCCCCCAGATTTAGGGGGTAAATAAGTGAGATGGGATTTTTTTAGGGGTGTTATATTTTTAGGGGAATTTTTAGGGATTTTTATAACTTTAAATATATATTTTTTATATTCCAAATTCAGCAAAATAAAGGTGAGTATAGTCTCCATAGCCTTGGGATAATCCAATCCAGCGAATCATGTTCATTTTTATACATATCGCCTTAGCGACATCTAGTGCGATTGTTTGTATTAAGAGTACAGAGTTGAATAGAAAAAAAACACGAATTCCACCATGTTGTCTATGACAAATATGACAATGACAATTATATCTTTCCTCTTTATAATATTAGTATAGAAGAGTAAAAACAAATTATATTACTGCACATTTTTTATTAATTATTGTAATTATTTTTAATTAATATTTTTGGGGGGATTTTCAAGCAATTGAGGTGATTTTAGGGGGTTTTGACTTAGGTTTAGGGATAAATATTTTTTAGAGTTGGCAACCCTGCAGTAGCGACGCCGCCACCGGAACAGATAAGTTTGTCGAGTGTTCTGTGCTCACTGGACTTATTTATCAACAACAAGTATTAAAATATCAAATTAACATTTTGATTACTTTTTGAACACTAGGACAATAAAGTTATTTTTATTCCCAAAAGTTAAAAAACGATATTTAATGGCAATACTAAAACACAATAGCGACGCGCCGCCCGCGCGCCCGCCCGCCACACCTAGCTTGCCAGCTCCTAAAAACTCTGCTCTATAAAAGGCTGGACATTTTGTTCTAAAAGCCGGACAGGGGTGGGCCGCCCGTTAAGCGACAATAGCGACCCTTTTTCTTTTTTAGCTGGTCGCCACTGGTCGTACGTTTTTTCTAATTCCCCGCGCGTTGCGTTCGTTGCGCAAGTTATCACCATGGTTCATCGCTAAACAAAGCCAAACAAAAGCCGGACAGGCTAATATTTAGCCGGACACGACCCAAAAAAAGCCAAACATGTCCGGCTAAAGCCGGACACCTGGCAACCCCCCGTGAAACAATAGTGGGATAAACTTTAACACATTCAAAGTCCTGCCAGCCATCAGTCTGATTGGCAGGACAGCAGGACTTTTTTAGTTCGACTGGTCTGCTGTCATAACATCTTTGGATAGGTTACGGCAAAATTAATGTGGGAGCTAGTACAATTTTGAAATGATAGACTCGTAGATCAGAGAATACGATGCTTCCTGTCCTTCCTGATCAAGTGTCCCTCACAACAATCGGGAATATTTTTCCCATTTGTCCCCAGTGGTGATAAAGCCAGTGGTGATGACTGGGAATAGACCAATATAAAAAGCCGTTGTGGCCGCTTACCATCAGGCACGATTGGTGAAAGCATATTGTATTACACGCCAGAGTTCTAGATTATAGAACGTAGAAAGCACAATGGGCATCGCATTTCCTCTGTGCTGCCCACCTAGAGGCTTCTTTCTCCCTCTAGTATTCGATTGTTCTGGGTATTCAGCTGCCAGGGATCCGTGCTGACAGAACTAAAAACCTGACGATAAACCGGAAAACTCCATGCGAAGATAACGCCACGGAACCCCCACGAGATCTGGTCCAACGTAAAATACGTGTATCTCATAACAACGCAAAACATCGCGTAATCAAACGCGCACTAATTTCCTTTTTTTAGGTACCTCAGCGAAGTAACCCCAGTTCGCCTGATAATTTTGACGGGTTTATTGGTAAATAAAACACACTTTAGAGAATCAGTATTCTTTTTTACACATCAGTAACCTAAACCTTACAGACGTCATTATTCTTAAAATATAATACGAATCTGACTCTTTTCACTAAGCTATATTAATTTTATCTTTAATAAAAATTCTATTTGTTGAGAATATTATATCTGTATTTTTCGCGATTTATAAAATGAATAATGCTACTTTAACAGAAAAGTGCGCTTTCCACTAAAAACTTGGAATTTTTGTCGCTTACATCTAGACTATTTAATATTAATATTCAATATTACACATGTGTAATAGTATAATCCATCTGTCCTGGCAGTGAAGAGTGCTAAACCAACACTCTCCAATGACTTACTAATTATGTACTTTAATTGAAAAAATTAAAAAAAATGCGTGCAATTCGCTTTGCGTATATACAATCTGATCCAAATTAACTAATTTGAAATGGAAACAATTTAAATAAATTCATTTTTTCTCTACAATATGCCGATAATTTCACATAGCATGATGATAAGTTAGATAGAATATCCGCTCCGCCTAATGACAAAACTAGTACCATTTAAAATGTACATACAAAAACAGTCCCGCACAGAAATCTTAATCTAAAACATTGCAACATTATAAAAAAAGACATCTATTAAAGACTATGCATTAAAATTAATGTTGACCGTCCTTACGCAGACCGATATACAAAGTAGAAAAAATATACACTGTTACCATCTTTACAACAATAAGGTGAGTTATGCGTTTACTGGGAAATCATTACAACCGGCACACTGCAACCAGTAACTAAACTTCCGCGTGTAGTGTATTACGATGCGTCGAATCGTTGCGTTGTCTCCGAAGACTCCATTACCAAACGACGGTCATGTGTAGTCTGTTAACAAAATATATCAAATTATAAAACGTAACTCAATCACTCAAATATAATAATAATAATAATAACGTTTATTTCGAGCAACACAATTACAGGTAATTACTGGCTCATATTATAAATACCTTACAGACTAACATACATATAATATAAACAATAAAAAAAAAAAAAAAGCAAAATTTAATTTAGTATATCCGCCTTGAGGCGGGAAGAGTCGGCTGGTAGCCGTCCTCGAAACCTCCGATAGACGACCCCCTGCGGCCAGAAGTCCTCCTTCATAAAAGTCTCCAGGTGATGGGTCGGCACTCTCACCACAAAGGAACCGAAGTTGACTTTATGGCGAGAATCCAATCGCTCAACCCTTAGAGTGAATTTGGACTTCTTTCGGATGTAGTCTACGAGATCCTCGACCTTCGTAGACCAATGCAGTCTGGACACGTACAGCTGCGTCGCGCGTATCTCAGGACGCAGCGGGTCATCCGGGCGGGTCGGTGCGGTGCCGCGGTGGTTGCGGGCGGCGGGCTTCCTCCTCTTCCTCTCGACCATGATAAAGCCCTCTTCATCGCACTTGATCTTCGGTTGACGTATATGTGTCAACTTCTGTTTATCTCCCGAAGTCTTTGTCTGCCGAGATGGTCTGGCAGGAGCAGCAGCGGCGGCAGCGTAGGCACGGATCGGGGGTTCCGCACCAGCACGAGGTATCGGCTCCGCAGCGGAGCCCCCAGCAGGGCAGGCGGCGGGGCGGGCAGCGGGGCGGGGGACATCACGTGGCGGCGAGTCGAGACATATGTCCAAACTGCCGACGGATGCATTTTGCGCCCCGCGACGAGTGTTAACGTTCGAGGCCTCAGGCGACCTACTTACCGAGCTATTACGTAACGATAATAACTCGACACGTAAATCGGCGATGGTTGAGTCTGAAGCCTCGATTTTCAGCTGCATCGCAGCCAGGCTCGCTTTCAGGGTTGTGATATCCTTCAGCAGCCTGGTGACGTCGACGTGGTCGAATGTGACGGGGGGCAGCTTGTGCAGGTCCCTCGCCACAAACGCAGGCACGTCGTCCGGGTCGGTCTCCTTCAACAGCGTGATGATGTCCTGGAGACTCTTCTCGCCTTTTTCGTCTCTCCTCCGAGACGGCATTCTGTCGGCTTGACCGAGCGTTTGGTAGAGCAGCACCTTGCCGCTGCAAATCTCCTTCTCCGAAAAGTTGGTTTTGCAGATCTGCATGATGCTGACCTCGTCCATCGTGTCGATGGCGTGCTGGATGAACGCCAACAACTCGTTAGCTATGAGTTGCTCGGAACCCATAGCGATATCGGGCAGCGGCTAAGCCGCGCAATTCGCGAAATAATTGAAATTAATTCGTGTCAGTGACTTGCGAACGCGACCATTGCTGAGCGCGCATCGCACTGCACTGATTTAAGTACTAGTTGTTTTTTGGTAGCAGATATTTTTCCGTGAAATACACTAGCCCGCAATAAAATCGGGCCACTGGGCTTTTTTCATACAAACGTTGTCACTTTAGCGTCTCATAGATAGAAAACTATTTGCAGCTGTGCAACGATTATTATGTCAATGGAGAGGCCAAAAGCCCGATTAACAAATCACAGTTTCAAGAGTTTACACTAACCGCTGAATTTTCTCAAAATGGAAAAACAATAAGTCGATAAATGGAGCGTTGAGTTCGGTTTGTTGTTTTTCCTTTTTGAGAATAGTGAGCGGTTTTTGGCAATTTTCTAAACGGTGATTCGACAATTGGGCGTTTGGGCTCTCTATTGACGTAATAATCATTGCAAAGCTGCAAATAGTTTCCTATCTATGGAACGCTAAAGTTTGTATGAAAAAAGCCCAGTGGCCCGGTTTTATTGCGGGCCAGTGTAGAAGTACCTATGTCAAGCATTTCTGTGTTTCGGGGAAAGGGCACTGAAGCTAGTGAAATTACTGGATATATAACACCTAATAACTGTCTCTTAAGGCGGGCAACGCGCCTGCGACCCCAAGGGGGCTCGGGGGCTTATGGGCGGCGGTGATCACTTATCATCAGGTGGGTGACCCACTTGCTCGTTTGCCCCCCTATAATTTAAAAAAAAAATTGTATGATGACGATTTAAATATTATTATGTCGTAATATTTGTAACTTCCACCAATACATTGCATCTACCATATTTGTCTTCTCATGGTTTATTAGTACGTCTGAAAAATGGTCAATATGGTTCTTGATTTCATATTATATGACTCAATACATAATAGTAAATAAATTATTTAAAATACATAATAAATAATTTTGAATTTGAATAGTTTACTATGGCTACTATGGCTATAATATGTTAACTATGGCTGACCTTAGCTGGTAAGTAGGGCGATGTTGATCTCCTTGACCATCTTAACGCGGTGCAGCATCTTGGCGAGGGCCGTGCGACTGAGCGGCTGCGTGGAGTACCACACGGGCGAGTCGGGCACGCACGACCGCTCCGGTTGAAGGTAGAACACGTCGTTGCGCGTGCGGACTGATTCCGGGCTGATGGGAATACGCAAGCACAAAATAGTCAGACATTACTTTTTACTTATGTAACTGGCTGATCTGGACTGAGCAGCCAATGTCCTTTGAAGTGGTTTCGGATGTAGAACGAGCTCCACAATGCCAATTTTTCCTAAAAAAACATCTGCATATTTCTGGGACTGAGTGTAACGATCTTGATTTCAAAGATGGAGGCCTTTGCCCTGCAGTGGGACATCAATAGGCTGATACTTTTTTATTGCAATATCTGGTTACACTGGTACAGAAATTCTTTAATAAATAGGTATTAATAGAGGTCTGCACACAAACCCAGTAACATTTTAATTTTATTCATCTAAATTTATTTGCATACTTACCATTTTGAAATGTAGAACTCATATAATTTAACAGGACATCTTAGTGGATTTTCTTCGTTTTCTTGCTGCTCATATACTTTCTTTTTTCTTGAATTTGCTTCTGCAAAAGGGAAAAGTGTTTATTTAATTCGGATGAACAAGTTTTGGTGATATGTTTACTTCATCACAAAAAAAAACATTATTCTTTTAAGAAAATAAGCTGTGCAATCGGCATCATAAACTTACATAAAACATGAAATTTTGCATTGAAAGAAGGCACTGTTTAGTTGTACAAATCACAAACTAAAATAAACTTCGGGAGATTTTTATTTATCAATGGAGAACACAATGCTATGATATTTTTTATTTGATCATCTTAATTATTAGGTGATAAAAAGCTACGGTTGAAAGTTTTTATTACATGGTAATCTTCAAAACAACTTACCCAACGCAGATTGTGGGGGGTAAAACCTCAGTAACACGTTTCTTGAACCAGGAACTTTCGCTTGACCAGGCTGATTAGGGTTCCGTTTCCAATGCTTCATTATGTGGGAAAATGATAACTGCATATGCTCGTCCACCGTCTACAATATCCAACAAGACTTTAGTTTTTGTAATACAATAAAACAAGGGCCAATCGACACAAGGCGGTTAAGGGACAAACATCTTTAGTCGCAAGGCCTACTTATTCCCATATGCAATAAACATACAGTCGATTTTTTTTAAAGTTAATTAATAAAATACAATAACTATTCCTGGGTTGCCACCAATTTGGCAAAAATTTACACTTTTAGCTGATGTAACCCAATGCTAATGTCACTGTTTGTAAAATCCGGGATGTACTGAGATCAACATTTTTGGAGATCTAACAATAGTTAGGTCTAAGTGTGGAATACTGTTCCTGCATGGGCATGGGCAATCATACTTTTGAAATAGAGTTGGCATTCAGAGCAAGTGGACTAAAGATTGCTTCATTGATACGAAAATGACATCATTAAGTTGCTAAAAGAAAGTGAGTTTTGTACTACTTACCACAAGGTTAAAATGTTTAGTATTGAAGAACATTAGTGTAGATAGCAAAACGTGAGGCGAATGTGCCCCTAGCTGCTTGCTTTCCCATAAATGTTCCTCTTCAACTCGCGTCACAATGTATTCTGTAAAACAATAATCAAATATTTAGCTTATAACAGGTCAAAATACCTACATAAATGTGAAATATATGAACATGTTCCGATGTTACTTACGTGAATCATTATATAACACAGAGAACTTCCTAGCCACTTCGTCCAAGCAATCCGTGAATTTTTCATAATATGGATCTGTAAATATGTTGTCTATCCTACCATTTTCAAAGAGATATTGCTGTATTCCTGAAACAATCAAACATGCTTTTTAGTCAATTTCAATGTAAGATTAGAGCTGGGTACATATTTTTATGAGTCAAAACTAAAACAAGTATGGCTCAACGATACTTAAATATTTCATTATGCTTTTTTCGTGATAAATACATTACGCATACCCTTGGTCGGTACCCCGACTAAGCTGTGGCCAGGAATATGTGTGACCAAAAGGGTCCTCTAATTCTCTCTGACATCTTGGAAATACCAAGCTTATTATGCTGCATATAATAAATTTGCAGAAGTTTTCCTTGCGTCCAATATAAACAAAAGTGTGTGGAACTGTGCGATAGTCAGTTCAACGACAAGCAAATCATAGATGGTCTATACCATGGCGAGTGCTCTGAAGAACTCTTTGACCTCATCCCTCCTTCTCCCTTCTTCCATAGGCGTACGCGCGCTGCTCTCCAGAGTCACCAATTTAGAGTTTCCGATATTCCATCACGCACAAAAAAATTCGGTGACTCGTTTCTTTGTCGCACCTTCAAAAAATGGAATAGTCTACCAGCGCATGTATTCCCCCCTTCCTATGACATAAGGTCCTTCAAACGAGGCGTGAAGAGGCACTTTGTGGGCCGGCAGAGTGAGGGTGACTGATGCTACGTCCCTTACGTTGCACCAGTTGTCCTCGCGTCTGGATTTCACTTCCACTTAACATCAGGTGGAGTGGGGGGGTCATTTGCCAGGATAAGTATAAAAAAAATAATGACATTTAACGTGTGTGAACTCACCTAATACCAAGTAATAAATAGTGTCGGGCGCGTACTCGCTGCCGTTGGGCTTGCGCACCTCCTTGACGAACAGGCAGAGCGAGTAGTTGAGCTCGTCCGCCGTCAGCTGCAGGATCTCCGACTTGAACGGCTTCCGTCGGATCGAGCTCTTCTCGATCTCGGCGTTTTTCGTCATCACCCACTGTTTCCATGCGTTCACGCCGAATGTGTACTACAAAATAAGTAAATAATATTACAGACCGAAAAAATTATCTGTTCCGGTGGCCAAAATTGGAACTACGTGAAATGTCAATTTTAAAAACTGCTACAGGATAGTGTTACTGTTACAAATAAGCCATTAATTTTATTCGGTTGATTCAAAATGAATTGTTAATATTGAGAAATGGAATTAAATTATTATTCTACGTTTTTGTCAAAAACAACAATTATTAAAATGCTGGCGCTCTGGGCTCGGCGTGCAGGACGGTACCTTGAGACACATGTTGGCGTCGGGCTTCTCGGCGGGCTCGCGCGGCGGGTCGGGCTGCGGCGGCGGCGCGGGCTCGGCGCGGCGGCGCTTGCTGGCGCGCGAGGGCGCGGCTGCGGGCTCGGCGTGCAGGACGGTACCTTGAGACACATGTTGGCGTCGGGCTTCTCGGCGGGCTCGCGCGGCGGGTCGGGCTGCGGCGGCGGCGCGGGCTCGGCGCGGCGGCGCTTGCTGGCGCGCGAGGGCCGCGGCTGCGGCGGCGGGGCGGGCGCCCGCTTGCGCGCGGCCACGCCCACGGCCGGCGCCACCGCGCCCACTGCGCCGCCGGACCGGAGGGCGGCCACCGCGCGCTGCTGCTCCAGGAGCATCATGTGGTGGTGGTGCATGCTTTCGCCTTCCAACCCTGCGCGAGTGATACCATGCTTCACTTAACGAATATACTTAAGGCTAAGTTCATATAAACACGCGGTACCGCGCGGAACTACTAACCGCGCGGTACAAGACCAAAGTGAACGGTATAATATCGCCCACATTACCACGCGGTACCGCGCGTCTACGTGCGGCGCGTTCCCGTACAAATGCCGTCATGTGAATGCTCCAATCGCGCAGCGGCGCGCGGTACCTCGCGGTCATATGAACTCAGCCTAAAGGTTTAATTATTTATTCTTAATAGGCTTCGTGATTGGTCAACCATCGGTTTTCTATGAGTCAGATTCTGCAAGACCTATTAAAAACAGGCTGGACGATATTAACAATAATAACATCAGAAGGAAAAGCGCAGCAGAAAATTTGCTTGATTGCCGAGACCTATTAAGAAAATAATTAAACACGAAGAAAACAAAAAGAATACTCGAAGGTCACATAGCTAGACTAACTTTTTGATAATTTTTTATAACCAGTATTTCACACACAAAAACAATACAACAGTCAACATTACACCTTATTTCAAAGTCAAAAGGTTCGTCAATATAAAAATAACAAACGTCAGCGATAGATATTCCAACGCACAATATTACGTAACTTGATACATACAGAGAGGCAGCTGTATGGTGTTTAGTTCCTGTTTCTCTCGAAGATCAGATCAGCCTACAGTGTGTATATTGAGCAACTCTTCCTGTTGAAGTGTCCTTGAATAGAATATGCCGCAGTGGCCACTAAGTGCTTGATCACGTAAAACGCGCGGGCGCAGTAGCGGGCGCGAAAAATCAAACATATTATGCCATAGTATCGAAGTGTTCACGTACGTCACGCGCGCGCGGGCTATGTAGCGAGCACCGCGCCCGCGCGTTTAACGTGAACAAGCATTTACTATCAGGTGGGTTGTGTGCTTGTCTGTCAACTGATCTGGTATAAAAACAAATAAAATAAAAAAAATCCTTTGGTTTAAAGTAAACTTACCAGGCATACCAGGATGTGAACTCGGCGTAATGGTATTCGCCGTCATAGCAGATTCCAGATCCACTGGTTGGTCCTCGTACTCCGTGGCCATTTTGAGCGCCATTTGCAGCATGTCCTCGCCGAATGCGTTGTTCCCGTCCATCCCCGCCACAGGGCTGAACGTTTCTTCAGCTGTAATACATAGTAATGAGATCTAGTCTTTCTACTTTCTAGTAATATTGTTAAGGCGAAAGTTTATGACCGTTATATTACTGAACCTTTTTTTCAAGTCGGATTTTCATAATTTTTACATAATATGTTGTATAATAAGAAGTATCTTGGGCCGGTAAATCCAACTCTAATTTCGTAGCGTTATAAAGGTTGGTAGTAACAAGTGGGTTAAGGAGGATGTACAGACCGACAAACTTATCTGTTCCGGTGTGGTTTCGGTGGCCAAAATTGGAACGTCACCATTTTTACTTCATACTGCGCTAATTAGCCAGTGTGTGTTCGGCAATCAATCGCATCGTTCGCGTACTCACTACCATTCTATCATTTAGTCGTAAGACTCGTTTTATCAATATACCTAATAGTTCTATCAGAAACTTTCACTTCTATCATCTATCATAAAAAGGCGTGCAAACCGTACATGGGTTGTTTTCAAATTAATTGTACCATAACTCACGTGGCATTCACATGTAACGTCACTCACATGTTGAAAATGTTACTCACATGTAACATAAAGGTGAATTCTCACAACATAATATTCTCCCATCGTATTAAAACTAGTGGCTGCCCGCGACTTCGTCTGCGTGGACCGTAGAGAACCATGGACAAGGGTAAAAACAGTCATAAGTTTTAATCCATTTGAGTGCCAAACATCTAAAACCGTTTAGGCGTACCTAAATTTTACGGTTTTATCCCTGTAAATGACGATTTCAAACAAACTTTCATCCCCTATTTCCACCCCTTCCATTGCTCCCCTTTTTCCGGGATTGAAATGAGACGACACGGCAGGCACTAGCTTTCAAATAAAAAAAGAATCATCGAAATTGGTCCACCCAGTAAAAAGTTATGAGGTAACAAACAGAAAAAAAAATACAGTCGAATTGAAAACCTCCTCCTTTTTTTTTGAAGTTGATTAAAAACGTACATTGTGAGTAACGAAATTGTGAATAACGAACCCCAATGTGGACGAGTCTTTACCATGGTGAGACATGTAACGTTATTCACATGTAAGTAAATATTGATGGTTTACTACATCTCAGTAAACATAACATCATAACCACAAAGCCTGCAAACAATGTAATTGCCATTTTACAATCACAACAATTAGTTCTTTCGAATACACTTATATTAATATACAACTTCACTTACCTTACATATTATAATCCTGTCGTTTTTCACAGGTTTTCGATGTTAATTTTACGACCTCATTTACATAACCTCATGTAACTCTGGCAAAGACAGGCGTTTTGTTTTTTTTTTAACACCAAATGAAAGTCCGGGAATGCCAGAACCGAAAAAAACATTTCAACGGTAGTTATTGCAATTTTAAAGGCCCAAATACCGTTACTCACGCATTGTTACTCACATGTTACAAAACCTTGGACATCTCTTTAAATCAATGTAAAAAAACAAACAATAAGCTGAATACGACCTCAACGCAAGTCACGGTTAGTCTGTCCTTTAATCTAAAGATCAAAGTTCATAATTTGCCTGTACGTGTATTTACGAAAGAGTTGTTCACATTTTTCTAGACAAAGGTAGCAAATGGACATCCTTATTTTGTATGAGATGAAAAAATAATAGTTTGTTTTCTTAGCTCATATTCCATAACTATTTGATTAAATAACAAAATTATAAGCTTAAGTTATAATAAGTAAACCAAGCTGCTGGAAAAATATTCATAAAACAGTTCAGAATTGAAATCTTTCTCACAATTACGCAATGAAGGTGTTGGACAAAAATTTTTACTCTAGGTACAATTATTTTGATTTTTACCCACATCCTTTTTTGGTCCTTCAAGCCGGATCTGAACCAGCGACCTATGAATTTCTTATCACGCGTGGACTAATAAATTTTTAAGTCTCATGTAAGGAGTGTACTTGTTTGCGCACTAAATTCAAACTTGTAAACACAAAAAATGGTCTAGGATGGTTCGTGTTTATGTGCGTAATGTGGATGTCCTTACCATTGTCATCATCCGTGTCCGAATCACTCTGGTCCTTTTTCTTATCCCCGGCCACCATCTCAGCCATCATCAGTAACTCAGCTTCAAACGGATCCGTCGGCATCTTATCATGGATTTTATTGATCTCCTTCATGATGCCCTTAGCAGAGTTCCTGGTCGTCGGAATGAACACGGGAGTAGGAATGGGCAGCGGAATCGGGACGGGCACTGGGAAGGGAAGCGACCACATCGCACACGGCACGGGGACGTATATCGGGACTGGGACAGGTATGAGGACTCGTCTTTCGAGGCTTGGGTCGGTCTGGCACTCCTTCGTGCAGGGATGGGGCCGGCAAGAGACTCCCTTGGAGACCATCATCGGCTTCGACATGGTGCCCTTGTTGGCGACTTCCTTCGGGGGTAGTGTTTTAACGATGACGTGGTTGTATATTTTTGGAGGCGGGGGTGGGGGCGGGGTTGGGGGCTTGGGAGGCGGCGGGGGGGTTTTGGGGGCGGCCGGGGGTTCGGGCTCGGGCGGCGGCGCGTGGGTCACTTGCGCCAGGCGCTTGGACTTGGCGCGCGTCATGGACGGCGCGAGCGGCGGCGGCGCGGCCAGCGACTGCACGTTGGATATCACCGGCAGGCTCGCCTGCTGCTGACGCCCTTTAGACATCGCTATGGAACGATACAATACTTAAATTATATACGTGTTATCGAGGACAAGCGTGCGTGATCACCCTTAAGGCTAAAATCCTGTGCAGTATTTTCACGTTTACAAGCGCTGCTCCTAAGAAGTCACGATGCGCGTGCACGGTATATTTTTCCAAAAGTGATCAGGCACGGGTGTCCGCCACTTTACGTATGTAAGTACTTTTACAGCCTACAACCAAGAACTTTACTGTAGAGCAAAGGAAAGGCCTCCATCATCGAAATTGTATAGTTATTGTCACAACGATGGGTACACTGGCTTAATCACGACACCAAGAAAACATGAAGTATGTTAGTTATTCTATTAAGTTTTGTTTTGGAAAAAAGTACATAATTTTTTTTTATAATAAAATGATAAAGGTGTCTTACTTCATACTCAATGGCATATTCTCATAGTCCCAATTTCAGTCTCTACCAGTAGATTTTTACAAAAAGTTTTATCAATCAAATTGGAACCAGTATTATTATTATATTAATATATGAACTTACCGTTAGTCTTATTAGGAGTAGTGTTTGTGTAGGTCCTACTCAGTCTAGGAGCCCCGGTTGGCACTGCTTTTTGCTGGTCTATCGACTCTCCCGGCAGCAATGGAGGCGCATGTTTAGAATACTGGCCCTGAAATACAAATTATTTTCAAATTCTACATCCCATTTGAATTTCATCAAGAACCATTTAATAAGAATGTTCGTATCATATTTAGACAGAAATTACTCGGTTTCCTAGCCATTGTCAATAATTGGTAGGGAAGCAGTTTTTAATAATGAAATAGTAGGTAGATAGATATGCACCACATACACAGTAATGTAGTTTCTACTGAAAAGACACTAAAAAGAGATAGTTCCTCCTTTTATTGAAAAAGATTAGGTAAAATAACGTTAAGTAATCGTCAGTTACGTTAAGTTTACATAATATGTATATTGTCTAACCTGGAAAGACATGACGCATTGATACGTGCAGAAATTCCGCACTGTCGCGTCAGACATCGTCAAATGGTACTGTGCTAGAGATGTCCTCTTACACATATCACATTTCGTTCTGGAAATAAACAAATTATTTTCATGTTATTCATACACATTCAGTATCTTAGATGCACACTCTTGCCGCGCAAAGAAACTTGCAGATGATTCAGGTCTGAGATGAACACATACATTCTGTAACCCTTTTCTGTTTAGGAGATTGCTTTTAAGGGAGGGTATTAGTCCAAATTCAACCAAAAGAGGTATTTTTAAACGCTTACGTGTGGGAATATAAAACATATTTATGAACTATAAAAAATATGGTAGGTAGAGAACAGTCTGTTGCAGTGGAGTATCGGAGCATAATTTGAAAAAACCATCTGGTTTCTTTCAAAAAAAATATTACAAAATGACGAATAAAAAAACTGCGTAAATTCAATTACTCTGAATTTTCAGCGACGACCCCAATTTTTTTTTTACAAAATAAATAGCCAAGCTAATCCTCTAAAGAAGTATCGGATTAGATTTTTTATTTCATAATTATATTATAAGTAATTAAATGAAAACCCGCAAAAAATATAATCTTCGAACTCAAAGCCGCCATTTTCATTATGTGTGATATGCGATTTTCAACTCAAAACCCAAAGCGGTAGAATAAAAATAGACCGCGGTAACCCGTTTAGTTGTCGAGCAGCGCTCGAGGTGAAAGGTCGGCTCCGGACGCTCTGTGTCGCATGACAGCTGCTTTTTTGACAAGTTCACTAGAGATGCGGTGCTGTCGATTCCCGAACGAACACCGATTTTAGATCTAAAAATATTGTTTTTTACCTATGTCAATCAAATTTATGATTCAATAGTTTGTAAAATCAAGGATTAATACCTGCGGCGACATGTGTCACAGTGAAATAATATTTATCTAGAGACGTCGATTTATCTTAAACTAATAGTTAAAAATCGATTCGTAAGTATCGATTTTTTAACGACCAATACTGCAAGATTGAGTAACTACAAGGAAGTATTCTTATTTTCGAATCTGATTCACATTTAGATTTTTTATCCAAGGCGTTATACTTTTAATCAATTTGATTATTATTTTTATTATACGATTTTACGTATGAAGTTATTAACAAAACAATTTTTTTTTCGAAATTTAACTCGGCTACAATCGATAATAATTGTAAGCGAAAGATGACCACAATGAACATCTCTAAGTTGGCGGCGCCGGCAATCATGAACGCTTTTTCTCTGCATACATTTTGACAGTAAAAAATTGTGAAACGTTAATCATGTCAATCTGATGGCATTTTGACACAGAATATAGTAATAGTACTAACGTAATTTTGAGATGATTATAGGGTAGGTGGGTACTATTAAGAGTTTACTATTCTAAAATACATAGACTTTCTTTTGAAGGGAGTTGTAAAGTATCTGTACATAGAAAGAGAAAATAAGTTTTGGAAATCAAAAATGAAAAAAAAAACCGTTGACTTTTATATGCACAGCATTTTCCCAGAAATAGTAGACCCGAGGAATACACGCGGGATGACCCTCGAGATAATATCATATCATCAATTGATTGACAGCAGGAAACTGCAAAGCAATTTGTTTGACAGTCTATTTTTTATAGGTTTTGGCTTTGTACGGTTTGTACTTTAGCCACTGACGATATTTAAAAGGTCCAGTATTTTCAATAAATGTTTTCTTCTTCTTCTTTGTCGTCACACTCTTGGCAGAGTGATCTAGGTCGTCTCATCAGGGGTGGTAGCAACCTTTACAATCCGCCGCCACTCATCTCGTACTGTAGCTCTTCTTGTGCATTCATGGTGTGGACCATTGAGTTGTCACGTTACGGAAGGTAACGGAGCAAATTTCGAAATTAAAGATGATATAATTGAAAGCCAGAAGTTTAATACCAAATGCCACGTCCTAAATCTTGCAGACTAAGATTATAAGACTAAGTAGGGCTAAGATTAATAAATACGAAAGCAATAGGTAGTAATAATGTAGGATCAGGTAGGGCGTAGGGCGTAGGCAGGCACGCAGGGACGTCCAGGCAGCAAGAGAAGGGCACGCGCCCCAAGCGGCGCAGGTGACGGCGCAGATGCCGGCGTAGGTAGCGGCGCAGATGTCGGCGTAGGTGGCGGCGCACGGATGGCTCGTAGCTATGCGCCCCGGCGATAAGTAGAGGCGTCGGAGAAGCAGGACGCACCGATGAGCACGTGGTACGCGCCGGCGGCGGAGTCAAGAGGTTCAAGGGGTCTCGCGGTAGTGCCGAAGCCTCGGGAGAAGTTCCTTCTGGGAGAGCAGCCGCACGACGTCCGAGGGGTTTGTGGCGGATAGATGGATCCTGAGGACCGTGTCTCGCGTATGCGGTATTAGACTGTTCCTTCTTCATAAAGCTTCCTAAGAAGACCACCAGATGTTTAGGTGTTCCCATAGCCAGGAGAGTTTCCCAAAGTACTGGCCACTTCACTGAGTCGAACGCCTTTGAGAAGTCAACAAAGCAAATATAGGTCGGTTTGTTGAACTCTCTGGCTTTTTCAGTGATCTGGCGCGCATTCAGAATCTGCTCACGAGTAACCCTCCCCTTCACAAAACCAGCCTGTTCAGGAGAAATTTCCTTAGATAAGTAAGACTTTAATCTCTCATAAATGTTTTAGTAGACTGTTTATTGTTACCCTGACTGCTTCTAAGATGACTATTATTAAAACATATTTTAATAATTACTGAAAGATGAAAATAAACAAGGATTTGTTTCATTACCAAAATAACCTCAAAGTACAAAAATACTTATAACTTTTTTTTGCAATCACCGTTTGTTAAAATTCTTTTTGGAAATGTTTATGTAATACAATTGCTAGTGTATAAATAAGCATTTTTTAAATCATAGCCGCCCCAATTTTTATTCAGGTAAAACGTAGTATGGGACTTTGCCATTGTTCTTTAAAAAAGTTCCCACTAACTACATTTTGTATGATGGTGCCACAGAACATATACTAAAGTAAAGAAGCGACACTCAAGCATGGTGTGCTCGTAAAATCGCTCGGGGCTATGTGTGCGTGTCCTAGACGCGGGCGGGGGTGCTCGCGGCGCGCGGTGTGTGCTGCCGGCCGTCCTGGAATGCCTCGGCCAAGGGTTCGTACCAGATCTCTGTGGTTCGTACATATAACATATCTACTTTCGCTCGCCGCTCGTCGGATTGATTGCACGGATTGACTACGCGATGCAAAATCATGCCGGGCGGGCGTTATTGTTGTGTTTATGGCTGTTTGAATTTAAAATAAAATATAAATTTATCAACTACATATTTCAAAATTTAAAATAAACGAAATTTTAATTATAATTAAAAGCTCTGAAAACAAGGATTTCAGACGATTAAACTCGTAAACTCGCAAGTAGGTAAAATTGACAATAAATAAAAAAATATTATACCTAAATCAAACCTTTCCTTTATTTACATGTTAAAGATTAAAAAAACTAATTATAAATAACAGTAAATATAGTTTATGAGTTGCAATTTATGATGTACCTACCTAATATAAGTAATTTAGAGATTACAAAAACTTATTATAAATAAAACCCATGTCCTTGCACAAGTTTAATATTTCCTAGCATACTATGTAATCTCCTTTGCCACAAGTCTAAATTCCATTTCGGCTTAGATTATTGTAGGCATTTCGGTATCATCAACCCTAGCGTAACACGCTCTGGCTCAAGGTCGCTGGCGCTCGAACTCTCACGTACAGAGAGTGTCACGGCTGTGATGGTGCGGAACCCTTCACGTTCGAGTTCAACTCACACTTGGCTGGGTTTTTTTTTAATACTCCGTCTAGTTATCTAAGCAATATTATGTATGTGTGAGGTTATGTTTATTGCACGTTGATGTATTTGGTGTTGATGTATAATAAATGTATAATATCCACGGACGCGCGGGTTCGAATCCAGCCTAAAAGCTGCATATAGGGCTCGTGGTTTTTTACTATCACATGTTTTATGTATTATCCTTTTTTCAATTATTTTAGCTATTTTGCCAACGAAATTTAAGTTTCTCTAGAATTTATGAGTTAGCCTGCAAAGTAACCTAATTAACCTGCTTAAATCATACAAAAATAAAAATAAAATAAAAACTGCCTTAAAACAAATATTGATATTTAAAATTTAGTATGATGTCCAGATCTCGTAAACAGTAGTAAAAGTTTTGATATTAGTGAGTAACTAGGTACCTACTCAAAATATTAAAACTACCAGTTTTTGTTTGGAGGTGAATTGTCTGCTTGTTTTGCTTATACTGTGTTCACGCTGCGCTCTCTGATTGGCGGTTGCGCTCCGCCTACAACGAGACGCGCGGGTGAAAAACGAATTTGGAATCGTGCTACGTCCTCGTCTTAAGTACCAAAACTCCTCTGATTTAAACCCAGTACAGTGCCTGGCAAACATGTTGAAATCAGGCGGGGATTGCGGAGAATTGCAGAATAGCAGTGAACGGGACGGAAACGACAGGAGGTATTGGTCATGCGCAAGTATAACGCGCTAACTTTAACGAGCGTCAAGATGTTTGCCGGACTATGTACGCATTTTACTCCTCCTAATCCTAAAGTAACAAAGAGAGAAAGAAGAAAAGCATCCAAATAAGCTAATAACTCCAGTAAAAATTAGGTAGATAACTCACCTCTTTGAAGATACTGCATTGACAGACACTTGATAGAGATTCAGACAATTGAGAGAGCACATCATGACGGCCTGCCCATTGGTCTGCAGACGTCTAATCATATCAAAGTTGTACTTCTTCACTTTGCACCAGTTGCATGGAACGATGTGCCTTGAATTGCTGATATATACATTCATACAGGACTTAGAACAGAAGCAGTGGGGATTACTGCCTTCGTAGATCGTAAAGCACTTGCTTTGTTTACGTTCAAAGTACTTTTTGCACCACCGACATTGGTCTGAAACGCATTGAATATTGATTTATTTTCCGATAATCTTGTCGAAATACTACATACATTGGGAATGATTGTTATAAATTAAAAATTGCGTTTTTCATATTACTTTTTGGTTATTCTATTTTATTAGTTTGGACAAAGTTATGTAGACCGACCTATGATATGATATAAAAAAATATTATAATGTTCTTACCTGGGAATATATTATTGACAAATTTAAAAGCTGCAAAACATGGATCGGAACATAACCGTTGTGACACATCCTCGCTGACTTCAACTTCGATAGAAGTCGCCTTTTCCAAAGAGCAAACCGCACACTTCGCCCAAACGGCTTGCGGAATGGGATTCTTACTCATTTGATCAAACTTCTCCATACAAGCCTGAGAGCAAAAGTCTTTAAATTGTCCCTTATCACCGACAGGTGCTAAAAATCCTTGATGACCCACAGAGATGTCCCTCTGGCAGTAGCAACATATCTTCAACCCCTTCTTAAACTCTTCTAAGCAACCCGAATTGCAAAACTGCCGAATATCATAACCAAATCTAACACAATACTTTCCTAAACTAGTATGCTGTACTGCACTTTTACAATTAGCACACTTTGACCCTATTTTATTTTGATATCTTCCTAAACAGACTTCGTCGCAGAAATCCATCGTTTCCCACGTCAATATTTTCTCCTCACTAGCTAACTGTAGCGAACATTGAGTACATTTGCGTATAAATGTGCGCTCTCTTTCCTCTCGGGCCGCCTGCACCATCGCTGGGGTTTTAGCTTGTATTTTGTACGCTTCGTCCAAATATTTATCTGTAGCATTACTTATAACTTTCAATTTAAGCAGTGGAGGGTTGTTACTCGGCGGAATGGTTATAACCATTTTCCGCGGTTGTCTTCTCCGTTTTATGACATATCTACCATTCTCGCTGATGTTAAGACTCTTGAGGCAAGCATGATCACAAATCAAACCGAACTCTCCATATCTTGTCATGGAGAAGGTACAACTTTTTACTTCTTTGCAGACTAAGCATTTACCCTCCTGAGACGCACCCTCTTCAACTATTATTTTTCGTCGTTTAAATGTGTATTTATCTCTTTCGTCAGCCATCATGCTGTATAGGCAATTCAATGAACAATAATTAGTGTGTTCACCATCATAATAATAGTAGAAGTAGCAAGTTTTCTTTTCCTCACATTCAGAACATACCATTATTATTGGATATATTTCATCAATGACATATTCCTTTTCAACCAAAGTGAACTGACCAGGGTTGTCTGCTAGTAAATTATTAGTGCATGTTTCACTACAGATGTAATTTAATTCGCCTTGTTTCGATAGGTACCGGTAAATACATGCGTGGTCCATGCCACACTTGACACATTTTGCAGTATGGGGATCAACCCCTACTATTAAATTAACATTCTCTGTTGACTGTGGAGTCTCATCTGGCTCATTTTCGTTCTCTTTATCTGAAACAGTAAATGCACAATATTACCTACTCAATGATACAACCCACACTCAATACTCATAATTCGATGTTTTACTACTTCAAATGCCAAACCTCTGCCTAATATCATTTTTCAATTAACTAAATCTTACTTGTACTTAAATAAAACCACCTTAAAGGGCCATGAAGATTTTTGTATGGAGGCTGGCTTACCTACTATTCCCGCCATTTTGTAGTTTTTTCAAAACAGAGTTCAATTGGAATTTTTTCAAAAATGGATACTTAGTATCAATATAAACATAAAATGTCATTAGACAAAAACCCGCAAAGTGTCACATTTCCAAGATATAAGCAACCAAAGTTTTACTTCTCTATGTTGTTTTTTTTACACACTAGCATTCACTTAAAATTCTTTCAAAATGGATACCTGATAAATAAATAAATAAATATCTCTGGACATATTATATCAATACAACCATAAAATGTCATTCCATTAAAATCCCATAAGGGGTATGTTTTAAAGATATTAAAGTAAAACCAAATAAAGCAAAACTTTGGTTGCTAAAAATCTTAGAAATGTGCCACTTTACGGGTTTTCGTCTCATCACAATATTATGTTTGTATTAATTCTAAGTAGGTATCTATTATTGAAATAATTTTAAGTGAACGCTGTTTTGAAAAAATCTCAAAATGGCGGACCAGCAGGAAGGCCAAAATCTTCAATGCCCTTTTAGATGAAATACCAGGCCACCCAGAAAGTTTTGCAAAAAAAGTTTTTATGTATGAGGTCACTTGTAAATATTTTGCAAAGGAGATCACTCATTTTGTATGGAGATTTGGGATAAAAAAAAAAGTTAGCGGCCAGAAATAAATTATGTTTTGTTGGAATGGGGACAGGTGTAGAATAATTTTGTTGTATGGCGACAATACTCTATATACCTTAGATAACGATCTATAAGTGAAATAAATAACATCGTCTTACCATTTTATGTAAGATCTGGTATGATTGTTACTATACAATTTTCACCTGAACTACTACTATTTTGACCGCCTCCGCAAAGCCGCTAAGTGGCTAAGCCGCTCGGGTATAAAACCCGAAGGTAGTGGGTTCGATTCCCACCTAAGGTCTGGTTGGTGGTAGGGCTTTTTCAGAGTCCGACTGGCTAGCTACCACAGGTGAAATCTGCCGCCATAATAGCTCTGGCTGTGTTCCGGCAGTATTAATGTGGGAGCCAGTACACTTGAAATCAAGGGCTGGTCAATAGCCACAAGGCTGGCACCGGCTTGTTCCTTCACACCCAATTGGTGTGAAGGGGAAAACGGGGGAGTTTAGTGGGTAGTGGGATTTAGTCTCGAGTCCCACACACGATCGCTAGCCTGCGGCTATGGTGCGCAAATGCGTTCTGCTCCTCAAAAAAAAAAAAATACACTTGAAATCAAAGGCGGAAGGCGGAGGGCGGAGGTGACTGCTATGTTAAGACAAGTTTTTACTTGAGTGAACCGCGTATTGTACAACTAAAATCCTGAAAACAAATTGTTTTCGGTCTTAGGGCGGAAACTGTGTGAAGCGGGACCCGCGCGCGGTACATACAAGTCTCCCGCGCGGTCGCGGGACGGGTCACTTTTGTATGAAACCGCGCGGGTGCCCGCTTTACGCAGTTTCCGCCCCTATGTCTTACTTGGTATCATATCTCCGAAACCAAATATATTTCGACTTTGACGCCATAGTAAAAAATAATGAGGTTTATGTGTACTATACAATTTTGTAATTATAATTGATGGCCGCTAAAAAAAAATTTTATCCCAAAATGGGTGATGTCCTTTCTAAAGCAATAATCTACCGCTGGTATAGCGAGTTCAAGCGCGGTCGCCTTACTTTAAGGTAAGAACAAAGGAGTGGTCGTCCTACGACGGCTGTCACGGAAGAAAGTGGGCTGCTGGCTTTTTTTTTTCGAAAATTGATTCAGACGCATGAAAGTTTGTATAGAGGCTGGTGGAGAGATATTATTTGAAGTGATTTAATAAAAATATTTTATCTATTTGAAGTTAGATTTTTAGTTTCTCAAAACTTTCTGACGTCCCACGTACCAACAATTTTTAAAGTCAACAATTGTCGTGACGATACCTACTAATACAGGCAGTTCAAATATGTTATAACGATCAAGATTACTGTAATAATGACCATGTTCACTTTTAAACATATATTTTTTTGTGAAATAGAATGCAGCCGAGCATTGTGGCTCAACTGATAAACTATCGCCGCCCATAGACATTTTTGCATTATCAGGAGATTTGCAAATACCATGTCGACCTTTATAGAGACTGCATACTTTTTTCTGACCACCTCTGTGGAACAGTGGCTAAGCCGCTCGAATATAAAACCCGGAGGTCGTGGATAGGATTACCGCCTTTGATCTGGTTAGTGGTAGAACCGACACAACAGCTCTGGCTGGCTGGGTCAGGTGGGCTGCGTGTCTTTCTGCCAACTGATGTAGGTAGTATATTGAAAAAAAACTTTCAAAACTGTTTCTGATTAACTCACCACCGCCGTTTTCTTGTGACGCATCCTCTTCGGCAGTTGCGGAGGTGTCCAACAACACCGAGTGATCTTCGTTGGTTACTTGGTTCGAGCCATCTTCTTTGTTCGTCTTGCCGTCGGTGTCCGTCGCCTCATTCTCTTCTTTGGGCACTGTCGCTTCTAAAGCAGCTTTGTAAACAAACAAACAGCACAATTAGACATAGGAGCTGCAAAACAGAATACATTAGCGAAATTAACTGTTCTGTTTCAGTTTAAATAGTTAATCGATTTTAAAGAAATTTGCGCCGTTTGAATAAACGTTACAGTGATGGTGTCTGCTGGTACACTTATTAACTACAATATAATTTCTCTGTAGATTAAAATAATTTCAATTTATATTCTATTCATAATTGTTTGATGTGTTCCCAGTTTAAAAAATGGTAACAGCCATTTTCAAGGATACTTCTTTTTTAATAAAATATTATTGCTATAAATAAACTAGGTACAGTGCTCAGCAAACACATTATGAAATCGGGTGGGGATTGCGCAAAACGCGAATTAAGAGATGCGCGCGCGCTATGGGTCAGAGGTACTGTCCGCGTCATGTTTGAATCATTCTTGATTATTAATAGCACTCTTGACCAATGCTTACCTTCTTCTGCCTGTTTCCGCTTTTCAGCCAGGACTTTAGCAGCTTCCGCCTTATCAGCTTCTGATATCTCTCTCTCGGTGTCAGGCAGCAAGCAAATCTCTTCATCAGCTCCTTCCGTTACTCCACTAACCTCCAATACTGCATCTGCATCTTCTGAAAATAACACATTTACTTTAGACTCGAAACACAGAAAAGTATCAATACAGCCTATGCATAATGGCAAAAACTAATTTGCCAATAAACAGAAGAATGCTATGGTTTCCCACAAAACAAATATAAAGATTCTGTCAATTAAAAATTCTTTTTCACCCAAGAAAGGGAAGGGCTAGAGTCCGCTAGAGGTTCCCTTCAGGCGAATGACCAGCCTATCATCTTTTGTTTTTTTTATATGGACTTTGCAGGAGTGGAACTTTCTGCCTTGGTCAGTCTTTCCTATCCATTATAACTTAGGGCTCTTAAAGTTCAGAATTAACGGACTTTTCCTAACCCGTTGTCGTAGGTGAACGACAAACGCGACAACGCGACGCGACGCGTAAATGTCAAATAGTCGTGGTGAATGATAGTGGCCTACGTTGTCGCGTTAGTCAGTGCGCGACGACACGCGACGAAATGCGGACTTGTTTTTAGCGCGACAAGACGCGACGATGCGCGACGACTTGACATTTGCAAAGGGATTTTTGGGAAGGAGTATGAATACACTTTTGAAAATTGGTTATAGATAGTTAAATAGTAGGTTTAATAGCTGCAACGATATAATTGAAAGTGCTTGGTGATAAACCACAATACTCTTTAAACAAACGTGGATTATTTCTTAGTTTCGGATCGTGAAGTATTGGTCGCATTACGTCGCATTGCGTCGCGTCGCGTCGCCCACCTAGGACAACGGGTAAGAGAGTGCGCTCCATCGCATAGTTGTTTAACATCAGGCAACTTTAAAATCAAGTGCTGGCTTAGTATAAATATAAAAAAATAACATACAAAATTGCGATTGTACAAATTGAGGAAGGATAAATAGTTATTTAATCACCTGCATGTTCATCCTCAGGTTCTCCGTCTATCTGGTCTGCATTATGGTCATCGTCATCATCATCATCATCTAGAGCATTTATTCTTTCTGCTTGTGATGTAGTTGGTGTTTCTGTGTCAATTGGTGGTGGATCATTCTTGTCTTTTAACAGAGTATCAAATGGATCCAATGCCTGCAAAGTATGTATAGCATTATAAAATGTTTGTTGATTGATTTGTGGACTTTGTTGCTGAGAAACTTTTTAATAATAAAAAAATAATTATTATACCTACAATAAATATGATAGAAAATATTGCAGTGACTCAAGTTTGAATAAAAGATTTTAATCCAAAATTATTGTATTAAACATTACAATAATTTTGGATTAAAAGAAGGATATTTTTTAATATTCTTTTCTGTCTTTATTTCTAAGCATTTAATTATAACTCCAATACCTCTGAATGATCTTCTTGTGGTTCATCCATAGATATATTGGGTGCAGTCTCAAATTCAGGTTTTCCAATATCATCATCTTTTTTCTTCTCACTCTCATCATCACCAGCTTCATGATCACCGCCTCCAACTTCACCACCTTCAATGTCACCATCAGCATTAGCCTTTTCACTTTGTTCTAATGCAGTGTCTAGGCTCTCTGAATCTTGACTATTTTCTTCTTCTTTTAATTTTTCATTTAAACTACTTTCAGCTCCATCTGTATTGTCATCTGAAATTAAATATAAGTTCAAAATATAACATTGTGTCTAGTTCCTTATCTATCAGCTTATTCTAAATTTTTAACAAAGTCTTTAAACACTGGGACAAATACTATGCTCTTTTACTTTTTTCACCCTATATTGATTGATTTCATTTTATTACAGTTACAGAATGCTGGGTTAAGTCTGTTTTAAGTGATATTATTCCAAGTCTCTGTATTTCTCTGTAGGGAAATAGTATACTGTAGCCTAATAACAAAAAATTATCTCAAGCATTACAAAGTTTTTATTTGACTCTAATCTAGTCCAATTGGGTAAATAATTTCAAAAGTTGAGACTTCAGTTGAGAATTCAGAATTAAAAGATTGTGTAAATTGAGAATTTTGACTCATAACTCAACATTGGGTACAAGATAGAGGCTTCTGTGGTTTCCCTCTATCATGCTAAATTTCAGTCACAGGAACTAAAGATACTTTTAATTTATTTGTGTATGTTTGTTCAGTTGGCGTGACAAGGAAAAGGCCTATACTCAACAGTAGGTGGATACGGGTTGATGAGTAAGATAGATGCTTGTTCCAATAAATTTTGAACGTTCCAATTCCAAAGGCAACTTAGTACTTATATGCACATTGCTATGGACTTATTATGTATTTGTATACAAAAAACATTTTTCTTGATATAGGTAGTTTTTAATAATGACTTATTAATGGTATTTTTTTTTAAAGTATAGCTGTAGCATCTCGTTTTTACATTTGTGATAAATGCTAGCATTTTCCAAGGTAGACATTCAGAAGCTCTCGTTTTAAGTAGAGCTTTCTGACAAATGTACATGAGTGTGGTGCCTCCCCACAAATAATGGCACATCTTTGCCTGCTTGACCCAATCTCCTGTACATGCTAAGATAAACTACATATTGACAATAACCCCATTAGGGTATATGAATACTAGTCCAAAACATATTATAGCGCATCAAGAAGATGTCAATGTGTATAAAGTATAATATCGCTAAGGGCCTTTTTCCTCTCAAGTGGGTTTGCCTCCACACGCGGATGTAGCCCACATGCCGAACCAAACTGTGGTGCATGCCTCATGTGTCACAGGAAAAGATTGTATAAAACGATGGGACCCGTGTGACACACTTGCGGGCTACATCCGCATGCAGTGGCAAACCCACTTGAACTCAAGAGGAAAAAAGCCCTTATAATTTAATATGACATCTGCACTAAACTTGTATAATAATACTTAGCTCAAAACCAATTTATTACATATTTAATAGGAATTAATAGTAACCTGAATCACTTCAAATAACTGGCTAAATTATTATAAGAAAAGGATAGGACATAATAAACATACCATCTTTTTTATCACCATCCTGTGTGTCAGCATCCAGAGATGTGGTATCATCCTCATTAATTTTTTCACTTTCACAATCTGTTACACTATTGTCGTCCACATGATTTTGAAGTTCACTACCACTTTGCTTAGGTTCTTCATTAGAATCCACTATATCACCACTATCAGCTTTTACATCACTAGAAATATTTACACTAGCTTCCGACATTGCCTTCGTTTCGGCAACATCTTCCAACGCGTTCTCCTGGTCCTCTGACTTTAATGCGCTAGAGCTGTCCTCCGAAGTTTGGCTGACCTCCTCACCAGGAGTTTCAGGGACAGGTTCTTTTTCATCCATTATTCAATGTTTGTGTGATGAATTCATCGGCTTAAAAAGTAGCAAACATCTGAAAAATACAAATAATCATGGTAAACTATTACTATGTTTACGACAGCAATTAATACCCGGCGGAATAGTTTTTAGGTTATAAATGTTAAAGGGACCCACTACTTTTCTCGAGAGAACTCAATAAAAATAATTTTAATATACTTTGATAGATTAACACAAGAATTGATGAATTTGCGCAATTGATTTTCCTCTGAAGAGCTATTTTATCATAAATTCCAACAAATCATAGGTGACGCTAGTCATACTAGAAGCATAGGTCCCGCGCTTATTCCACATAGAGACGATTTTACGTCAAATTAACATTTACAATACAGTTATAACTGCTGGCACTAATATAAAATCATTAGGCTTATTAGAAAACACTGTAGACACCATCCTAGGTAAAAATTCAGGTAAAATAAAGACATCAAGAAGTTCTTTGTAAGCAGCTCAGAATTAAAGTACGTAAAGCAGCTATAAATGTTTATAAGACTCAAGACTTCGCAGTTAAACTATTAGAAAAACACCAACAATATTATCAAATAGACCTGCCACAAACTCTACATTTCACTTACTTCTCGAAATAATTTCACAAATCACTTGAAAGCACAACAAAACGACGACCATTTTGGAATAACCTGCCCCTGCCAATTTGTTGCGGAAGTTCAAAGTAATCAGTATAATAACTAATAAAAGAACCTCATTATCATATAATTAAGTATCTTCATTAAAAAACTGTAGAAAAATAAATAAATTCTGAACTATATTTTATGCATTCGTTTCATTCAATGATTTCAATTATTGGAAATGTTATTTCAAAAAGTTATTTCTTTCTGATTAATATTTCTTTGGTGGCAGTACTGAGAAGTGACGCTTACATTTATAGTGATGCTTGTATGAAAAAATAAAACCGGTTTTAAAGGATAAATAAACGATAATCTGTCCGTAATTTAAGCTTTAGGCGATTTTGCAATAAATGATTAAAAATTAACAATTTCTTCAAAATCAAGAATAAAAAAATTAAAAAAAATAAAACTAAAAATCATTATTAAAAAAATGTATGAAACACAGTAAAAAACTAAAAAATCATAAAAATATTTGCATAAAAATATATAAACTACAAAATAGTGGGTATTTATAGAGAAGTTAAAGTTGTAGTTTTATACGCACGTTTCAAGCGCAATACCAAAGTCCAGTCCACTGACGGTATACACCAGTAGTAGGTAGTTTTTTAATGTGGCTTTTGTAGGCTTACTTACACCAAGGGTCGGTATTTAGCCTTATTATTTCTTCCTTATGATAAAGGATGCTCTGACATTGGACATACAGGAAGATGCTCCCTTGTCTATGCTATTCGCAACGATATTGTTTAAGTGGCTGAAGTGGTCCTAGCCTAGAGGTTCATGGAATAGAGGAAGGAAGACATTTTAAGCAAGGATTGCGTAAAAGATGATTTAAGTAAAAAAGTTTAAAACAGGATCAAGAAGAAGAAGCAGAAGACAGTTTTACACACAGTCTTAGTGAATTTGAAGGCCCACCACACTGTATGTCACATTAAAGGCATGGAATAGCAAGAAAACCCCGTTGCCTGTTAAACCTGTCCTGTGCTGCACATGCCTAACGCAGATTGCGTTGTCACTTTCTTGGCATTGGCACGGGTAAACACCGGTGATCGTTATCACTTTCTTGTTACCATTTATATTTTGGGGCTCCCCCGTCCCCTTGTGCGACAGCGCAGAACGACCCTACTTACAAAATGAGCTTTTAGAGCCCTACTGGCAATAATACAGCAGAAAAGGTGGAAGAAGCTTTTTTATTCAAACCTAAAGCGACTATCTAACAGGAGTCAAGTTTTGAAAATAACAAAGCATGTAAATTGCTTTTAATATTAAAAGAGCACTCTGCGGACCACTGAGCTCCATTATAATACGAGTTGTCTATGGAGATCAGTGCCGCTGCTGCGCTAAAAAATATACTAAATCTAATGTGCTGCGCACTCTTAAAAAAAAAAAAAAACCAATGGACATCAAAAATAAAAAAATAAACATTGATCGGCTCGGCAAATGGGCAAATTCGCCAATCGTTGTTTTGTTTAAAAAAATACATTTTCTCTTTAAAGCCCTTTTTTACGAAAATTTGAACGCATCCTAATTTGACACCATAAGTCTGTTTTCACTTCGCTTTGTAATTTTAGATGTACTCATTGGAGATTAGCTTATCATTCTCTATTTTCATTGGCAGTTTGGTAATCTAGCCCTATTTTCACCAATCAGTACAAGAATGTGTGTTATCCTCATGTGTCAAATTTCCACAATTATGGCGGGTTCGTGTTTTTTCAAGCTCAAATACGAAATGAGTAGTAATGTGCGCCGCTCGAGCGGCGACATTGACAGCGATTTGTCGAATATTCTCATGCGCCATTTTGTGAATGCTATGGAATTTTGTGTTAAGTAATCGCTGCGGGAAAAACAAAGATTGGTGTAAGCTCAACTTGTGGTGAGTGCCCTACGCGACCGAAATGATATTCGAAATATTCGCGATTCGTGTGTGATGGTCACGGTGCGGTCGCGTTTATCGATGAGTCGTTGCTATTTTGTTTCTTTTTACGCTCGAACAATCGTTGTATAGCCTTCGGAAGGGTCGTTTACTCATAGCATTGTTGGGTATCGTATTTGAGACTTTCCTTTTCAGGTCTGATCACTATGAATGAAAAGGCTGTTGTGGGTAAATCGGTGCTCAAACGGCACGAGGTTGCTAGACCAGTGCATATTCAAAGACTGGAAGCTGCTTTAGATGTACGACCCTTTGTGAGCCAAGTTGAGAGGATCCTTAACTCTGAAGATGAAACTGAGAGTGAGGATGACTCTGACGCTAAATCCACGAGCAATGAGATGTCTAAAGGAGACAGACTAGTGCATGGAGTGGTAACAACCAAGCAAGGTTAGATCTCCCTTTATTTATCAATTATTTTCATAAAAAACAAGCAAACTACACACCGGCTATTAAAATACTTACTTAAAATAGTGTTAACACAAATTTATGCTAATAATTCCATTATTTCCTTTAGAATCCAGTGCTTTGGTTATTATAATTTATAAATAAGACTGGACCATGACAAAATGTTCAGAAAAGGAAGAGAAAAATAATATTTTAAAGTACTTTTGTCAGTTTAATTAGGTAATGAGTCATAATGCTTAAAAATAGGTTTTAGTAATAATAATTGTATAGTTAGTTTTGCTATCATTTTAGCAACACAAAATCAAACAATATTGCAATCAATTTTTGTGCAGTTTTGTGCATTTTAACAAACAATGAATGTTAGGAAAAATAATTCAGTTAATATTAGAGAAATTGAATCGAAGAATAAAATTCAAGTCACCAATCACCCTTCTTCTTTATTTTAGAACGCCAGAGTGACAGGTTACGTCTCTATAATTTAGCATCGGTTGGTGAGGAAAGAGAGTGGCTCAGAGATGTCTTACTGTCATCTGGTTCAGAAACAAGCAGTGATGATGATACTCCAGCGGGCAAGGAGCTAAGGTTGCAGAGGATACTTAAAGAAAGACGTTACCATAATAAATATTCTAGGAGTTATTATAAGGACCCTGGGGTAAGTAGACCCTGAAGGTTAAATTGGTATCATTATAAATATTAAGAAATTGGTTATGAAATGATAACCATATTATTTAATCACTTAAATAGATGCTGAAGAAAAAATATGTTTAAAGAAACAGTTGTGATTTCATATTTTTGCTCATATGTGTATGTATATATTTCTTAAATTAGTGTTCATGCTAGATAATAACCTATTTCTTAAACAATTACTTGGTAATTCGTATTTAATCCTTCAAGCCCCGGAAAACCAGACACAATAGAAAATCTATTGTTAAGCGGCATGCGAGTGCCGGTTCGGCTTTGAGTGGTTAAAAATCATAATAAGACTTATCATAAGAGCCAGTAACTGGCGCACTCTTTAATTAAAAAATATTGGTAAAAATTTAAGAATACTGCATTTCCTATTAGACAAAGTTTTATTATTCTACCAGCATTCCGCCGGCGCGGCGGTTCCACGCGCGCGTACTTTCTTCTTCCAAATAGCCCCTCTTCCCCCTACATTACCGGGATCAGAAGTACCCTATGTTCACAGGTGATAGTGTAGCTTTGCAACAGTAAAAGAATTATTCAAATCGGTTCAGTAGTTTCGGAGCCTATTCAATACAAACAAACAAAAAATCAAATGTTTCCTCTTTTTAATATTAGTATAGAAGATCAAAAGTAAAATGTTATTTTATTTTCAGAATTCCCGATATATGTACTATGGAGCAGGCTTGCTATCCACTGTGGATAGATACCCAGAGCGACGTATCAGTCGGTCAGTGCCGCCGCCCCCGACCACTCGGGGGCGGCGCGGACGGCCCTCAGAGAGAGGATCTACCAGAGGCATGCAGAAGTCAAGGAGAGGTCGCGCTAGAGAGAATCGAGCTTGCAACGAGAGTGGTGATTTGGTGAGGATTATATATTATATAGTAATATAGCGCGTAATTTCTTTCGTCAATTATCCCTCTCTTCCCGCCACATATCCGGGATCAAAAGTACTAGGTACAAGTAAAAGGGATAAATAGTGTCGCTTTCCAACAGTAAAAGAATCATTCAAATCAGTTCAGTAGTTTTGGAGCCTATTCAATACAATCAAACAAACAAACAATCAAATCTTTCATCTTTATTATATTAGTATAGATATTAGTTAAGTACTATGGTCTGATAGTTCAGATTACCTGATGACAGCCACTTCGGAGATAGAAAATGTGTTTCTCTTCAAATAGTCAAGTAAATCAATTGAGGCCTTTTATTTGATACCTAATTTGATGAAGGCTTTCACCCTAGAAGCGAGACAAGCAGAATATAATTCTTTCAGTTGTAAATTATTATGTACAATGGATGGCAAATTCAGGTTTTGTTTTGTTTACTTATTTTATGTTTATTGAGCTAGTTACTGTTGAACTTATACTTGTCTATAGTTACATAATATCATGAATGATACTTCTTTTTCAGCCTGATGGAGTTGATTGGGAAGAACAGTTACGTAATCTGAAACAAGAAAATGATAGTGAAGACTACAGTGCCCCAGTAGAGAAGCCTGGTGTTAGGTTAGTTTAGTATACGAATACACGAACGATTAAAAATCATGTGAAACGTTTGCACGAAATAAAACGAAAATAACCACTTTATGTACAGGCCCCGGCAAACTTCTTGACTATCGGGTGGGGATTGCGCAGAACACTAATTTTGACACGCCTGCGCGCTATTGGTCAGAAGTATACCTCTGACCAATAGCGGGCGCGGGCGTTCGGGGGTTTCGCGCGCTTTATTGGTCACGCACAAGTACACATGCGCAAACTTGCCCTCTGTCGACCAATGGTCAAAAAGTTTGCCAGTAGCAACACTTGTTTTTGTTGAATGACAGGCAATAATTTATTTTAAAATTTCAATCTAGGGGACGCAAAAAGCTCTCAACACTGAAGAGTCCAGAAGCGTTGACGGCTCGCCGCCGCCGCCATTGGCTGCTGTTGGTAAAGAAAGAACTCGGGAAAGTGCAGAGGGCACGGACAGCTACCCACAGAGAAGTCATGCTGCAGAGGAAACGGCTGTCGACGCTGTGCTGCAAGCATTGGAGGCATGTTGCGATGCAGGTGGGTTGGCACTCACTGACAAATTCTAGGATTTTTCAAATTTGAACAATTCGACACGGTCGAGTATGCAATTACATAATCTATTTGGTACTTGAAAATGACATAATAACTAATGAGCGTTCTCTTAGCAATAAGAGACAGCTTACAATCATTCCTTTAACTATAATAAGAAGTTGTTTTTGGAGATTTTTCGAATTTAGGAGGTCTCTAAATAAGGTAATTGTGTGCTAAACTTTTCCTAAATTTCTCTAAACTCACATTAAAACACAAACACAAAAACACAAACCCTAATCTTCAGTACAGATTCCGTTTGGGAACGCAGTCTCACTGAGGTACATACAATTTTCACTAGATGTTGATTATTTTATTTCCAGTCTCAGAAGAATATGAAGGAAACAGTATGGCGATGCAAGCGATTAAGTCGAGAGATGCAAGCGTATTGGCGAAGATACGACCGCGCTGAAAGAGAAACTCGCAGGAGAATGGAGAAGGAAGCTGAAGAACAGAGAAAGGTATGGTAGATTTTCTCAGTGAAGAAATGTAGCTATAGTCTGTCTCAATCCAATTTAATGAAAAGGTAAACAAACCTTCCTCATTAAAAATTCTCATACTTTCGGCCACTAAATGGATTTAAAAACACATTCATAAGTAATTAGAAGGTTTCAACTTATATCTCACAAATTATTGCAAAGATCGTAGTTTTTTTAACACTTTTAAAATGCAGTTCAAAATTTTAAGATGAAAAGTGAGGTTATTTATCGAAGCAAAAATATTGTCTAATCTGTGGCCGCATAGTGCTTGACGTAAAATGTCTAACAGGTAGTTCAATTATTTGTTCAATTATAGCGATTGTGAATCGATGTTATGTTATCAAAGATAAAATATCACTGTATTTATAGATAAAAATTATCACTTAATATATGAATAATGTAATCTTATAATAATGATCTTATTTTACTTTTATTCAAAATAATCGATATTTGTCAAAAACGTGAAAACCAACATAACACAGTATTCAATTAATTGAATCGAAGCAATCAATTAATCTATCAATTTATAAATGTCAATTTTTTACCACATCACTAAATAGTCTATGGTCGGAATAATGGCGTCTTTGCTTACATTTTCATTAAATTGGATTGAGACAGACTATAGATCATTGAAAGGCAAAAATAATAAATATGTTACACCTGGGGGCCTAGACAAAGTAACATTTTGACAGCGATAGCGAAATTCGTTAACTTTCAATTTTATGGATTTGACAGATGCCATAGAAAAGTCACGTGTTGAAAGTATGGGATTTGACATTCGCTATCGCAAATTGAGCTATAATGAACATCATCAATGCTGCTTGTCTAGGGGGGCTGGCCTTTTGGTTGTAATAGATAGCACATAATCAAATAAAAGCCAACCAAACTAACAATATCAAAAATAAATCTAAAGTAGAAAACATCACTCAAAGCCACGTTATATGTTGTTTTGTTTATGTTTTTTGGGAGCTAGTACACTCGAAAACAAAATATCGAAGATCAAAGGAGCTTACAGTGTAACAGCGTATTGAGCGATGCTTCCTGGTCAATGACGTTCAATATACAACTATAGACACCCAATCTCTAAGAAAAATTCCTCAAAAAACGTCCGAGTGGCTTTGACACTGATGACATTAACACATTCGTTCAAATTAACACTTTATCTCGTGGCATTTAGTGTTTAATGTCAATTGTATACAACTAAACGAAAACTCTGCCCAATAGTCGGGTGGGCAGACTTTTGCTTCGGACAATATTTGAGCGTGATTGTGAGTTTAATTTTTTAATTGAACGTCATTGGTCCTGGTTAAGTATCCATCAATGGAATTGAGCGATGCTTCCTGGTTAAGTATCCTTCAATGGAATAGGCCGTAGTGGCCGCTTACCGTTAGGTAGACTGCAAGCCTGTCTGCCAAATGAAAAAAAAAAATTCGCGATAACTAATTGTAAGATTGTTTCGGAGCAAAAAAGACGGGTTTGTTAATAGAATATAATACTTCTTTAGATGGACGTGGAGCTAATGGAAGCGAAACGACAGCGACGCAAGCTAAACTTCCTGATAACACAAACGGAACTCTACGCCCACTTCATGCAAAGGAAATTGAACGCTGTGGAGGAGGGCGATAGTGGCGCGGATCGCATACTCCGTCAGTTGGACGAGGATAGGGATCCACGGTTAGCCTCTATCGACCATTATGATAGGTGAGTAATGTTTTCATGTATTTTTACTAAAATTTAGATTTTATTTTTCTTGGCAGATCGATAAGTGGCTCATGCAGAGGCAAAGGGCCTCATTTATTTAAAAAAATCATTTATGTAAAAAAAATAAAAGAAGATGCAGTAAAGAACATTAGACTTGGCTTGACTTGTTATTCAAAAAATCCGCTTGTCTAAGAATAATAACTCAAGAGCTGATGCTTAGACTAGGTTAGTCTAAGCATATTTTCTAAAGCACTTTCATTGTTGTCATAAATGGCATCAATCGTCAAAACACCACCATTGCCAAATGTTGAACAAGCCGATAGAGTCACGCAAAAAAAAAGATGATTTTTGTGCACTAAAATTGAGATAAAACACTTCTGAAAAGCAAAAGAAAGGGCTAAAGTGCATAGGTGGGTAAGCAAGAAATCGATTTATCCTTCACTTTTGACAAAGCGCTTGTATGGAGACTTTTTTACATCATACACAAGTCATCAAATCTAAGAAGTACCGTTTGACAGTTCATTTATGCAAAAAAAATTAATTATACCTTACGCTAAAGGAATAAAACGCAAGAAAACAACATCAGTTCTTATTAATACAATTAATTTATTTAGGTAATTAGACTCTACTCCTGATGTACATAAGTAGCACTTTTCTTTGCATAAATGAACTGTCAAATGTGACCTATTAAAATGACTCGACTATAGTTACTCTTCTAACACCCTGTTGCAGAAATTTCAAACTCCATTAAAGTTAATGCTTCATTAAATCTAATGCTGTCACTTTTCGTTGTCATGAAATAAAAAGTGACAGCAATAGCTTTAATGAAACATTAACTTTAATGGACGTTTCTGCAACTGACCGTAAGCCACAGTCTATCTATAAAGTCGATTCGTTGTCCCAGCGAGGCGATGAAGGCCCGCGCGTCGCGCAACGCGCGCGAAGCTTTACACGCGGAGCGCGCGCGCACCGCGCTGTTCGACGCGGCCGCCGGCGCCGACGCGGACGCCGAGCGCCGCGGCGACCATGACCAGCCCAGCATCTTCCGCGGCACGCTCAAGGGCTACCAGCTGAAGGGCATGAACTGGCTGGCTAACCTCTATGACCAGGTATTTTGATAGATCTATAGCCATTAGTTTAAATTAAAAAAAGAAGATGTTGATGAAGACCAAACGAAATGAAGACTTTTTAGAAATCCATATCACAAACCTAGATATATGAATATAAAAGTATAAAAATTAAAACGCAAACCACAAGAAATTTTGCATCGGCAATATATTGAATAAAAATAAGTTAATTATTTTATATAGGGTATAAGCGGCATTCTCGCAGACGAGATGGGGCTCGGCAAGACGGTGCAGTGCATAGCGTTCCTGTGCCACGTGGCGGAACGGCTGGGGGTGTGGGGTCCGTTCCTGGTCGTGTCGCCCGCGTCCACGCTGCACAACTGGCAGCAGGAGTGCGAGCGTTTCGTGCCGGATTTTAAAGTGGTGAGTTTGATTGATAGTTGATGAAGTAACGCCCATAGCGTATACCAGTGGTCGGCAACCTTTTTGAGTAGGAGTAGAAAATAAGAATTTACAATATGGCATATTTTAAAAAGTCACAAAAACAAAGTTTTTCTTGCCAACTTGCATAAATAGAGTTTTGTTAAAAAGCCGCAGCTTTTTATCCAAAGAGCCGCAGGTTGACGATCCCTGGCTTATACTCATCGAAATACTGAGAGATCTTGAGTATGTTGTGAACTAACAAAAGGTCCTTCCACGCCTCGTACGGTCAACAGCACATCACGGTAAACACTTGCAATTCGATAATAGCACTTATGTCCCCGACACAAGAGTGGTCCAAAGTATTACGTCTGACGTGCTTTTGACTGTACATCAAGTAAACTCGAAAATAATGAATAAATATCTCCAAAATCGCTTGTATAATATGGGTGCTAGACACTATTACACACAGTATACTTGAAAAATCTGCTCGAGAACAGAGGAGCCCACAGTGTGGCAGCACGTTTAGCGACCATTCCTAGGTTTTAGTCTAATACACCATCCTATATTCTCCATTACGATCGTCTCTCTAAACATTATCGGAATCACCGTGTTGCTCATAAGCACAGGATTGAGTGAGACCATTTAAAAAAAATAGGTCCCTAAAATACCTCCCACGCCAAGATCTATTTAACTCAACACCCTTTCACAAACACAATTTAAGTCATAACTTCAATTCTAGGTGCCATACTGGGGCAGTCCGAGCGAGCGCAAGATCCTCCGTCAATTCTGGGAGCGAAAAGACCTACATACCCGCCAAGCCGCCTTTCACGTGGTCGTGACGTCATACCAGATAGTCGTGTCTGATCTGAAATACTTAAATAGAGTGTCATGGCAGTATATGATACTGGATGAGGCTCAGGCGATCAAGAGCTCGGCTAGTATGAGGTGGAAACTGCTGTTGGGGTTTAGCTGTCGGAATAGACTGTTGTTGTCGGGTAAGTGGTAGTCTCTTTTATTGTTTTAACCGACTTCGTTTAAAGTACTGACAAGTATTTGTTTATTTCAAAATTCTCATGTCCACTACTTTAAACCACTCACACTTTGCTCTAGTACAAAATAACCTACATGTTCGTGCTTCCATTAGTCATCGGACCTTAAAGTCCCGTTCGTTTTATGACAACATTTTTGACAATTTACTACTTTATACTCATAACAAAAATACTAACATTCACATTATTTTCCCCCTCTTTCTTACCTATTGTATTATTTTGTATTAGGTACACCCATACAAAACAGCATGGCGGAGCTGTGGGCGTTGCTTCATTTCATAATGCCGACGCTTTTCGACTCGCACGAAGAGTTCAATGAGTGGTTCTCGAAAGACATTGAGAGTCATGCCGAGAACAAAAGCACTATTGATGAGAGTAAGTAGTCAATGTTAACAAGAAAAACAATAGTTGTTAGTGTAGTGAAAGATTTCTCTATTTACAATTTGCGACAAAAAAAAAAATACGGCAAAGTTTGATTAAGGTTTTAATAAGTACACTTTTTTAGTACTTTTTAAAGTGTACTTTACTATATACTTTACCAGGTCATGCATGACTATATTCATTCTATTCAAATCCATTTAGTATTTTATGCTTGAAAGAGAACCAGACATTTATTCAATGTCCGGTTCTCTTCAAAAGTCTTTAAAATAAAGGCCCGAAAAGTTGATGACCTGACCCGCTTTTCCGACTCTAGCTCAAATCAGAAGTTAAAATATACAACATGATTAGGATTTATATCACAAATCTATTTATTCCACAGAACACTTGTCGCGGTTGCACATGATTTTGAAACCGTTCATGCTTCGGCGCATAAAGAAAGACGTGGAGAACGAATTGTCGGACAAAATCGAGATCATGGTACACTGCCCATTAACTATAAGACAAAAACTATTGTATATAGGTAAGTTGTAAGTTATTATAATGGCAAAACAAACAATCTCTTTAGTAAAACATCCAAAATTAATATAGAATTTTTTTTTTATTATAAAATTGATCGAATCTCAATCCACAGGGATAAATTTTATGTCTTTTTTAAAGTTACAGATTAATCATGCCCCTTTTTTATTTTAGCTTTAAAAAAGAAAATAAAAATAGAAGAATTATTACATTACTCTGTCGGTGCGGAATCTGGTCACAATGTAGATAAGAACTTTACTTCGAATCTAATGAATTTGGTTATGCAGTTTCGAAAGGTAAGATAGCAATAATAATAACTCATCATTTGATTCTCAAAGAAATAATTGTTTTTCGGTGAAGTGAATGACTGTAATAATTTCTTCTGAATGAATAAAGTTACTTGTGAGGGTTACTAAAGTAAATTAGCGGTTGACGCCAATCCGTTTTAGGAATTGAATAAAGGCTTTTTCATCCCACCATCTCGGAAAGAGTATTTTTAATCTTCAATATCTGAGTGGAAAAGCCGTTTTTATTCTCTAGAGGATAAAGTAAATTGAATTTAGAACATCGTGTGCATTAAGTTTAAGAATTAAAAAAAACATTAAACCTATTTACTGCTACCTCTATGGTGCCGAATATATCATACAACTTTTTTTTAATTTGTTAAAAACTCAGACTCGGAATCTTCTTGGAGTTCTTTTTTTTTTGCATTTAGTCATTTCCTCGCTGAGGTGGAATGAAAAGTTACCTGTTGCACTCGAGTGCAAAGATTTTTCACCAAGTGCTCTTTTGATTCCCTCGCTAACGCTCAGGATTCTAATTTTGAACCACTCGCTGCGCTCGTGATTCAATTTTAAAATCCTTCGCTTGCTCGGTCATCAAAATTGAACACGCGGTTAAAAAGCAAGTTTGCACTCTTGTATAACAAATAACTATTAGTCCTTCGAAGCTGGCTGCTATCGAAACCCTTCCATGTTAAGATTGAACTAACAATTAACTATTCATTTTAGGTCTGCAATCACCCAGAACTATTCGAAAGACGCGACGTAAAATCACCTTTCGCGATGCAAGTAGACGATTACCACATACCAAAGTTAATCGCGGAAGATGGCATTCTCATTCGTTCCATTCCGTCCAAACGTCATCTGATATACAACATCTTATCGGTGTTGATACCTGAACACGTGCACCGGAACGCTAATGATTGCGAGTACGAGAGCTCTGGGTATGGCAGCGATAGGTGCTTCGCGTTTACAAGGTTTATGGACCTCTCGCCTATGGAGATTTACAGGGTTATGTTGTGTGGATGGCTGTGTGCGTAAGTAGAGATTTTAATTGAAATTATTAGCCCTAGTTTTTTATTTTTATGCTAGATCGGTTGGTAGACAGGCAGTTGCTCACTTGATGGTAAGTGACCACAGAGTCTATTCAATTGAGACACTTCACCAGGAAGCTTTGCTCAATGTTGTGCCACACCGTAGGCTCCTCTGATCTTCGAGCCTTTGATTTGAAGTGTACTTATTGGCTCTCACATGAATAATGCCTGAAAACGGCTAAAGTTGTTATGGCAACAGATTTCACCTGTGGTGGTTGATAGCCAGTCAGACTCCAAATCCAACCACCAATCAGTCCTTAAGGGACATTTTGAAACGAAACCATTGGGCTCTACCGTTTTGTTTTTCTCTGTTCAAAGGGTTTCCGCCAAATCCCATAGAAAAAAACCCCAGTCCCGGCGCAAAATAATTGTATCTCAGATTTTAGATAATTATTAGTAGAAACAATATCAAGTGTCACTATTTCCTGATTCGGTGGCTAACATGGTTATTTTGCCCAGAGAAGTTTCATAGGCGCTACATGCAAACATGACACTTTATAGGAAAAACTTCATGTTACTGTACTAATTGACATTAAATTGGCAAAAAATGAATAAAACATACGCATAATTATATTATACCCTAGTACATAATGTTGTTATTAATGTTATTGTTGTTATGTTGTGTTTCTGTGTTGTTTGAGGGACATGTTTATATCGAATGTAATGTAGGTATATAAAAATACAAAAAATAATAAATCCTGCTAGTTTATCATTTTTTTTTGTAATTGTGTGAGGTATATATAGGTCCTAATGTTATTATCCTAAAGGCAGCAGGTATGCGCATAATCCTTATAAAATAAAGATAACTACAAAATGTATATAATTATGATTCAGGCTATGTACCTACCTATTATATTCATTTTTTGCAATTACCCACACGTTTGTGTTGTAAATGAATGTTAATACAGTAAAATGAAGTTTTTTACAAAAATGCATATAATGCATATAATTATATTTCATAGATGATAATGTGTTTATATCATGTGTTTTATTCATTTTTTGTCAATTCAATGTCAATTAGTACAGTAAAATTAAGTTTTTCCAAAAAAGTGTCATGTTTGCATGTAGCGCGTATGAAACTTCTCTGGGCAAAAAAAAACATGTTAGCCACCGAATCAGGAAATAGCGACACCTAATTTTGTTTCTACTAATAGTTATCTAAAATCTGAGATACAATTCTTTTGCGCCGGGACTGGGGCAATTTTGGCGGATACCCTTTGTTCCATATTTAATATTGTTCCATGACGCATAATAGTAAGTATCATTGATATTTTCAGCATGCAACATATAGAATACTGCTTAGAAAAGTACGAAAAGCTCCGTCACAGACAGTATTGGTGGGACAAATGCACGCATGCTGAAGTGAAGCAAGAAGAAGTTGAGATAGACGATATGCCGGACTACTATGAGGAAGTGAGATGCAAAGACAGGCTGTATATATGCCCAGATGGAGACGTGTTGAGGCGGAGGAAGGAGGACGGCTTGTTGTGGAAAGAGCTGTTGTTTACGGATCCGTTGTGGGTTGCGGGTAAGTTTTTTATTGTTCAATCAATTGGTACGCTATTAACTCCCGTATAAAGAGAAATAACCAAAGTAATAAGTTAAGTATTTCTTTATTTAGGAACCGTACCGACGCGACTTCCAAGTTCCGTAGTCTATACAACGTGTTAATTTAAATGCGCAAAACCTGAAATTAGTTTGGTCAGAATGACGAGTAGAATATATTAAACCACTTTTTAACCACTCAATCCCGAACCGGCACTCGGGTGCCGCGTAACAATAGATTTTCTATTGTGTCTGGTGATCCGGGGCTTGAAAGATTAATATAGGTTACATTTTTCAAAAATTCTTCTTTAAAAATGTTGCCCTGTCTATTTATTAATAGGTCAAGCTATCACGTGCGTAAACCATGCCTACCGACTCGTCCCTCGACAAGGCGTTCGTCGCAGACGCAAGAAACGATTTGAATTGCCAGTGAAACTAAAACAGCTCATAAAACCTTTGATTTTTTTTAAATGTTGTTTTTTCCTTTACAATTAGGTCAATTGAATTAAAAATCATTTGGGGTGTTTGAGGTTTTGCGCATTTGAATTAACACGTTGTATATTCATAGTCTTCAATCGTCTTACTCATAGGATCTTATGGATAAGGTTTACTAGCTTTCCGCCCGTGGTTTAACCCGCGCGTAATTTCTTTTTTCAAATATCCCGCGGGAATGAGACGTTTCCAGTAGGAATTTTATAGCCTATGTCCTAATCCGGCTTATAAACTATACGTGTGCCAAATTTCATCTAAATCCGTTCAGCCGTTTAGGCGTGATTGAGTAACAAACATCCAAACATCCAGACTTTTGCATTTATAATATAAGTAGGAAGTAGGATTAAGTATATCACTTTGCAGACAGGCTCGCAGCCGACCTGATGGTAAGCTGCCACTGTGGCATATTTAATTAAAGGACACTTAATCAGACGGCATCACCCCCTTGATATTTAAGTCTTAAATTTCAAGTGTACTGGCTATTGTTGTCCCGATTAATATTGTTGTTACACATTTCAAGTTATTATGGTTAATGCTTACAATAAATAAGTAATTTCATTATTGTTTAAGGTGGTCCATTCTACAGTCATGTAGATCACGTGATTCATTATATGCCGGAGACGGTGGAGCACAAAGCTATGCGTTTGCGCAACCTCAGGGAGAAGGAAGGCCAGGTAAATAATATTACTTTATTGATTTATTTCGATAGTGGATACTGGACATTATTTATTTAATATCGAAGTGTTTTTTTTTTCATGGGGAAATCCATTATTTTATGCTTTCTGCTGCAGTGGCACTACTGCTTTCTCCGTGTTAGCCCTACTGGCTATGTACTAAAGTATTTCCTTTGATTATGGAAACCAGAATTAATAAAGATATTATAATATTTTGGTGCATATTTGAAAGTGACGTGCCAATTCATTTATTTATTTAATAATAGACAGTAAACCTTTCATGATGGTTAGACGGAGATGCTGAGTGAGATAAAGACGGAGGAAGGCGGGGTCATACCGGTCCCCGTGGCGCCACTCGAGCTGCCCGAGTTCACTCACGTGGAGCGGCCGCCGGTCACTTACCGGGATATGCCCACTCCGCTGCCGGCTTTCTTACACACTGCTCAGCAGAAGGTAACTTAACAATATTTTTTATATATTCTTGGTCATTAGTCACATAGTATAGTATGTACCATCTAGACCCAAACTAAGCATTAGCTATGCTATGCTCTATCAAGCTAAGCAAATGTTTTTTTACAAATATAAAAAAAATATTCCAGGATCTATTCACATAGCGCCCTCCACTCTAGCCCCAAACTAAGCATTAGCTTGTTTGGGGTTATAGTGTGCCAGATGACGGATAAACATTCACGGTAAGGTGTTTCTATGTATAATAAAAAAAAGTACAAAAATTGAATTTATCCGTTGTCTGGCGTCCATAGCCCAAGCTTTGCTCAGTTTTGGGCTAGATGCTGTGTAAGACTTAAATGTCTATAGATAATATTTAAATGCTAAGATTAGATTTATTGTTTTACGCAGTTGCCACTTAGCGACTGTAGTAGTGGCCTTAAGAATCTATGTATGACGACTAAATATAAACCGATCTAAAACTAACATCCATTGGTCCAGGTGGTCGCGCCCACTCGCTCCCCGTTCGCGGTGTCCCGCAGCTTCGCGTACCACGTGACGCGGCACCAGCACGCCGAGAGCCAGGAGGGCTGCGAGGCTGTGTCCAGGCTGGTGGCGGCCGCGTGGCCTCCCGCCGGCCCGACCTCGCTGCAGGTGCCCGGTAAGACTGTTGACACTCGCCGTGAGCTCACTCGGTCCCGCAGCCTCGCGTACCACGTGACGCGGCACCAGCACATAATATATAAATATACAGAAAAAACAAGGAATTGAACCTACAACCCCTGGCGCATATGGTAGGGTCACTACCAACGGGTCGGACCAATCAGATACTCCTTTCTGCACAGTTTTACAACACAAATAATATTTCTACATCATCTGCTGGTTCACTGGTAAATAATGCCATATGGCATTAAGCCCGCCAATTGTACTTTCATTTATGCAATAAAACAAATAACAGATTTAAAACTATTGCCAAATAAATATGCTCTTTAGGTGCTCATTGAATACTCAAAGTCAAAGTCAAAGTATTTATTTTGCAATTCGATTTACCAAGAAATTCTTTTGCACGTCATAAACTTTTTTTTCCTACCTACTCGTAGATAGATAAAACGTTTATTTACATTAACAGCACTTACAACGTAAAAGACTGTATGCACTTTACAAATATCTTAAAGTAAAAATAAAATAAAACAATTTTAATATTCACGACGTTATGCACCCAATAAAAAGTGAGTAATTGTTTGTCGCAGTAATGCAAAAGAGCCATAGATCAGTGAATATGACGCACTATTTGTTTTGTTTTAGATAAGAACCAGTTAGTAAGCGACGCTGGCAAGCTTACAGTCTTAGACTCACTGCTGAAAAGACTGAAGGAGCGAGGTCATAGGGTCCTAATTTATAGCCAAATGACGAAGATGATCGACCTATTAGAGGTATGTATTAAGCAATCACTATTTTGCAAACCAATTTTATGTCTCTTAAGATTTGGCTCTAAACAAAGTTCATTTAATGTTTAGGAATACATGTGGCATCGGAAACACAAGTATATGCGGTTGGATGGATCTAGTAAAATCTCTGCGCGTCGTGACATGGTTGCTGATTTTCAGGTAAAACTTCATTCGATTTTCTTAATGTCGTATAACCAGGGAGTTAACAATCCAACTGGAGGCTGCAAGTCGAACATAAAATTGAAGACAAGACCTTGAAAGTTTTCGGTAACTGTCCGTCTCCTTCTCTCTCCACAAACACAAGTATAACATTAACTAATATAAAGAATTGAACTCCACTTAGGTTATAAGTTCTATAACTGAATACGTTCCTGAGGTATTGTAGTCAAATAACACAATTTGTCACGTACATGACAGCTCTGTTACGTGGTTACGTCACATATCCTCTTCCGCACCGCTCTGCTACCGCAGGAACCAACTCATTTACATGCTGAGCCTGTAGATTCCTCGCAATTTTATTTGTATAAATGATTTTGATTTTAATTGTGTTTATTGTAATTCGTAGGCACGGGCGGATATTTTCGTGTTCCTACTTTCAACGCGAGCTGGAGGACTTGGCATCAATCTTACGGCTGCGGATACTGTAAGTTGATTGTTTATATTTATCAAAAAATAAATGTTAGTTGTTGGACTAATAGGTTTTATACTTTTACTATTTATTATAAATTATTAAAGAATAAAAAAAACCGTAAATAATATGCTATCCCTAAATTACAGTACAATCGGGGCATTGTGTTGGCAGAACTTTTTTTGCTGAAAAAGTTGTTATAATTCTTTAAATTCCAGTAATTGTTACAAGTGTCCATTGGTGACATTGACCGAAAACCATCTTAAGCGCGACCTACGTGGTAAAACCAAATCTATTGTTTTCACAGGTGATATTCTACGACTCGGATTGGAATCCGACGGTGGACCAACAAGCGATGGACCGCGCGCACAGGCTGGGCCAGACGAAGCAGGTGACAGTCTACCGGCTTATCTGCAAGGGCACCATAGAGGAACGCATCATGCAGCGAGCGAGGGAGAAGAGCGAGGTTTGTTGTATTCTATTGTCATATCAATACCGTAGTTCACAAATCAGCTAATTCTCCTCCCAAGAACACGTCATACTTTCACAGGAAAAGATAAACAAACTACTCTTACAAACGCAGTAATATTCTAAAGTTATAGTGTCAGAGATATTGACTTGATTGATTGATCACATCGAGTTACGCGCGCACAACTGAGTTGAACTATCTATAGCTGGTTTGTCAATAAAAGATCGTTAAAGAGTTGTGTTTTATCAATATATACTACGTTTCGCCCGCGGCTTCTTCCTCGCGTACTTCTATTTATGGTATCCCATGGAGAATAAAAAATGACCATCCAGTACAATGATGGTCATTTTTTTATTCTTCTATAATAAAATGCTTTAGCCATAGTCCGTGTTTAACTTCTAACACGAGGCGTTTTACGCCGCAGAAGTGTAATTGTTTTGGTATTTTATCTATCTTTTAAGCCATCGAGATAATATTATTTATAACCAAGAGGAATTATTTTTTATTAATTAAAAATACGCTACAATATGAAGTGGCATAAGTTCTAAACTACTTTGTGTTCAACAGATCCAAAGGATGGTTATAAGCGGTGGCAACTTCAAACCCGATACGTTGAAACCAAAGGAAGTGGTCTCGCTGCTTTTAGATGATGAAGAAATTGAGCTCAAATGTAAGTTCTAATTAATATTTATATTTTCCAGATTAAGAGATAAGTATATGCAATTGCGATTAAAGCTAAATGCGATTTTGTTCTACAGATCGCCAGAAATCAGAGGAAAAGAAACTCATGGAAGAAAGGGAGCGAAAGAGAAAAATGGGCATCTTACCACCGGTGTGTACTTTGTACTATTTCGTCTTTAAAATATTCTCTCTTTGCCTTAAGCCTCTATTGCGAGCGCTTATTCGCGACTGGTCCAATGGTTGTTTTTTTTCATAAGGAAATCCTAAAAAAAATTTTTAGGTACTTTTTTTTTCTATAAAGAAACCTAACAACCTATAAAAGATTTTTCGGAACTTGAATTTTTTTTACACCAATCCCGAATCCACTGAGCGGCCACTGCTTGACGCGGGCTGTCATGAGCTGTCACGAGCGCAGTGATACTGTCAAGCGGTGATCACTCGGGCGCCTGCGTCCGTCCCGCTTTCGCGGTATACGAGGCACAGGCTGAATAGTCGCCAACTAGTGGCCCTATACCGTAACGTAGCCGGCTTTACCGGCACATTCTTTACTAAATACTTAAGAGCTTGTATTGAAATCGTTGTGAACAGCAACCAGCGGTGGTGGAGCCGAAGCGTGCGCGGGAGTCTGCCTCGGCGCCGGGCAGTCCTCTACAGGTGGACGACGACGCCGACCACCTCGTGGTGGACGCGCCGCCGCTGCCCCTCGCGCCTATGCGTGAGTATACTGAATATTAAATACTGTGGCTTTGTGTAACTTGAGGAACTGGTAGGAACTTGTACAGTTGATAGGAGGAGCTCGTATAATAATATGCGAGCGTTCGCCGGGGGGCTACGGAGCAAGGGCTACGCTGATACCCGTAATCTTCCATGTTACAGCGGCCAAAGAATACCGCGTTGCTTAGTGGGTAAACCCCTGGGTCGCTGTCTAGTCATATGACTTTATTACCACGGCAATAAGGAATTTCAATAATGTTAAATGCTTAGCTACTTCTACGGCTGATAGTACAAGTCATCCATACTATCTATATATATAAAACTCAAAGGTGACTGACTGACTGACTGACTGACTGACATAGATAGATATCAACGCACAGCCCAAACCACTGGACGGATCGGGCTGAAATTTGGCATGCAGGTAGATGTTATGACGTAGGCATCCGCTAAGAAAGGATTTTAATCAATTCCCACGGGAACGGGAACCACGCGGGTGAAACCGCGGGCGCCCGCTATTGTATTATAAATGAAATTGGAATCGAAATGTGATATTCTACGACATGCTACTACCACAAATCTAACCGTCACGTCTGTTCAGCGTACTCGCCTCCAGTCCGGTCGTCGGCGTGGGGCGTGACCCGGCCGAGGGGCGGGTCGCGGCGAGGCCGGCCGCGCGGCTCGCGGCACGCGCTAGGCCGCCGCCCCGACTCGCAGGCCGCGGCCGCCGCGCCCGCTGACAACGCCATTGCCGTCGCCGCAGGTGAGATATTAAGCGGTATATGTAATTTCTTAAGGTGGGTACTGACCAACGTTACGACATGTAATGTAACATGTTACACAGCGAGCATTCGTGCAGTCAGTACGTCGTGTTACGGGGAAACCAGCGAGCAACGAGCTGCTCAGCTTTGAGTGCTCCACCTGGCTGTCGGTTTCGGCGAATCCTTTTCGCGACGTACTGACTGCACGAATGCTCGCTGTGTAACATGTTACATTACATGTCGTAACGTTGGTCAGTACCCACCTTTAAAGTTACTCAATCTTGCAGTAAATTAAGTCGATTGAAGAATCGGTTAAGTACTTACGTATCGATTTTTAACCATTAGTTTAAGATAATTCGACGTCTCTAGAAATGTAACTGTGACACATGTCGCAGGTATCATCCTAGATTTTACAAATTATAGAATTATATTTGATTCACAATAAGGAAAATAAAATCAATATCGGAGTTCGTATAATCGGGAATCGACTGCACCGCATCACTAGTGAACTTTTCATGACAGCTGTCATACGTATATTTTGGGAATAGGCACAATAAGTATTGTTTATAATGCAAAAGCGTAAGATAACAGACAATAACTAAACGACTATAACTAATTAAAACTTTTTCAATGTCATCCAGGCGCAGCCCTCCTAGAATCTGACGCTCCCCTGGAGATAATCGAGGGCAGCCCGTTGGGCGCGGGCTTGGGTCGCGGCGAGGCGCGCGGGCGGCGGGGCCCGGGCCGGCCGCGGCTGCGCGCGGGGCCCGCGGGGGCAGGCGCGGGGGCAGCGCGGGGCCCCACGCGGCGGCCGCGGCGCCCGCGCGAGCCGCTGCTCGTGCCGCTCGCGCCGCCGCCCTAGCGCGACCAAACACCACTTCACTGCACTACAGGTAAAAGATTATTCCACCAATAACATGCAGACCACAGAAATATTTTTTTAACCACCTTCTAGATGCTTGATAACATCATTGACAGTCTTTTTTCATACGAGGTCAGTTAGCAGACAGGCACGCAGCCCACCTGATGGTAAGCGGCCACTGCAGCCTATTCCATTGGAAGCGTCCCTCAATGTGCTGCTAGACTGTAGACTCATCTGATCTTCGAGCCTCTGATTTCAAGTGTACTGGCTCCCACATTAATATTGTCGGAACACAGCCAGAGCTGTTATGGCGGCAGATTTCGCCTGTGGGGGTGGTAGCTAGCCAGTCGGATTCTGAAAAAGTCCTACCACCAACCAGACCCAAGGCGGGAATCGACACCACAACCTCCGTGTTTTAGCGGTTTAGCCATTGTTCCACTGAAGCGGTCAAAATAAAAAGCAGGTTTGGTTATGCCACAAATAAAAAGCAATCCACAAAAATATTTTTTTAACCACCTTTTAGATGCTTCATAATATCATTGAATTTCAGTCATTGAAGTTCACATTATTACACAGCTAGTATAAAATCATCAACATCGGGTCGTCATTTTAGCACCCCACTGTCCCCACATTGTTTCGGCTTAAATCAGCTGAAGTTTCCCCGTTTTAATCGAATAATGTGCGATATCCTATCTTGTGGATATTCCCTTGCGGCGTGACACTTCCGTTTAATTAAATAAAAAGAGATTAAAATAATGAAATAAAATTTGATAATTAAATCTTAAATCCTTGTCTTTCAGATGCCATATGAATGCGGATAAGGTGAAGTGATGGAGCGGAACCCACCTCTAGTGCAATTTGTAATTAATTATTGCAATTAATAACTTTATTACAGTCAATGTACAAAGAAACGCTTTTATTTGTAAAGTATTAACCGTCAAAGTTTGAGAAACTTTGTTTTATTTATGTTACTAGTTAATGACGATTGACAAACTAAAGATTGCGCAAACGTTATGGGATAGTCGAATTTTGCAGTATAAACGGTCAAATGCCATAACGGTGCGTACAGATTAAGTAACATTGATTTATAACATTTGTGTTTTATACGTCAAAATTATCTGACATTATTTTTCAACAAAACATTTACAAGTACTGAAAAATGTTATATAATATTGTTTTATAACATGTTATGTTATATGATCTGTACGCACCTTTAGGCGGGTAACGTCTGGTACTGCGGGGTAAAGGGGAAACCGGAGGTGTTTAGTGGGTATTGAGAAGCTTTAGTCCAGAGTCCCACACAGGTTTCGCTAGGCTGCGGTCATTGCGCTTAAACGCGTTCGCCTCCAAAAAAAGTTTTTTTTCTTCATTAAATAAAACAACTTTAAACGGATGAAAACTCGCGTATATTCTACATTTTAAAATTAAACCCGACGTTTCGACTACTTTTCAGTAGCCGTGATCACGGTTTTTTTCTTCAGTATAGCTCCATCCATATTTGGACTTAATATTCCTTGCCCTGGTAGTTTGCGTATTCTTTAGAAGAAAACTATACAAATATAAAATAAATACCATTTTAAGTTAATATTTGTTGATGTTGTTGCTATTTATTTTTAATCGTCATTTTCAGATTTAATGAATTTTTAATATTGTAAACTGAAACTGAATTTAACTTGTAAATGTAAAAAAGTCTGTAAAAATATTTTCTGTAAAATAGATAGTTATTTACTGATAAACTAAATTAAAGTTATGGAGGGACAATAATGGTAAAGTTCTGGTTACCATTAAACTATGCTGAAAATTGGTAACATTAATAAATGTGTATATAATATCACAAAAAAATCCTGAAGATTTTTATCTTATTGGAAGTAACAATCGGAAATATGTAATCTCGTATATTTTTTATTTCATATTTTCCAATACGTTTTTAAATGATGTTTTCCCCATTCCAATAGCCTTGTTCCCGTTTTTTACCTACAAGATATTTAAAAAATGTCTAACTTATTCCTCCAGAATATAAATCAGATAATTACTGTTTCTTGTTAAATACTCTGGTCAAACAACGAAATCGTAAAGTTACACGTCATAATAAGCTACTATTATAAAAAAGATGTAATCATTTTGAATATAACGGTCTAATTCGGTTGGACAATTTAACTGTCCGAAATATAAATTAAATAAGCTGGTAATGCAGATGACATGAAAATAAATAATTATAATGACATTTAACATTTTTCTATTTCAAACCCAATTCAAACCCTCCCTATTTGCAGTATATGACCGACAGACGGAATCAAAGTTATCTAAATAACTTTGATTCCGTCTGTCCGTCATTTTCGCCTAAAAAGGAAGATGGTATCACTGTTGTTTGTCAGATAAATTATCACGAATTTATCTGTTGGTGGTAAAACTGGTCTTACATGCGTAATAAAAAAAATTTGGAATTAAAAGTAGGTGAGGTCATACCATACCTACATTTATATCTACAATGACAATCTGTTTTATAAAGAAAGGGTAATAGGCCGCAGTAGCCGCTAAAGTACGTTGGCGTAAGTCGGTGGTAGGAGCCCTGGGTTTATTTTAAAGAACATCTACAACTCTCCGGGCTAATTTCACCACTGTCAGGTAAGTTTCAAATAATTTATCTATTAGACTATTATTACAGAATAAATAATTCTATGACTATTTATTATTTTTGATGCATTCTTCTTTTTTTAGATATCCAAAAGATAAAGTGGAACTAAAATGGCCCTAAATCTTTTACAATACAATATTATTTTCGTTAAAATGTCACATTATCATAACAAAAAAAATGTTTTTTAACTTTTTTTATATATTCAAATTGCATTGATTTACCCATTCTTTCGGTAGTCCTTTACTTGGGGGTTGTCTGGTAGAGATCGCTTCAAGCGATAAGACCGCCTATATTGAGCATTATTGTTCTTTTTTTATTGTATTTTTTTATTTGTTTTTGTGCAATCTATCTATACATATAATAAATTTGTAGAAAAGTGGTGTCTGTACAATAGAAATATATTTAAAAAAAGTAGCAGGGGTTGTTATTATATCGATACCGAACCCGAAATTGTAATTAAAATTTTTTTTGTCTGTTTGTCTGTGTGTTTGTGCACGCTAATATCAGAAACGGCTTATTCGATTGAGATGCGGTTTTCACTAATATATTGTGGTAAGCTTCACTTAACATTTAGTGTTTATTTCATGTCAATCGGTTTATAAATAAAAAAGTTATGTCAATATAAAGGTACACGCCTCGCGCCTGAGCTGCGCGTCCGTATATAAAGCGCGCTGAGAGTATGGCGAATAGGTAGTTGCATTCGATTATTGCGATTTACTTGAATACTGACAGTTTGGATATTTCATTTATTTATATTTAAGGGTTTGTAGGTTAGGTTGTCTTTCTTAATTTTCTTTAAAATTTGTAAATAAATATTGTAAGCATTTGTTATAGGTTAGGCATTTCTTTCCTTGATTTTTGGTATACTTATCTTAATTTTTTATTTAGAGTTTGTATATATGAATAATTTATAAGTATTTGGTATAGGTTAGGCAATTCTTTTCTTGATTTTCTTTATTTAAGTACAAGTTTATAAGCTCAGGTTATTAATTAATTTTTCTAGCAATTCTTTTGTTTCATAAAATTTGTACGTTCGTTTACACATCTTAACACTTTTTGCAGTCAGCCTATGTTTTGCGATGACAATTAATAAAGCCCAAGGTCAGACGATGAAAGTTGTGGGTGTAGATCTAAGTATCAGCTGTTTCTCGCACGGTCAGTTGTATGTGGCTCTGACACGGGTTAGCAATCCTAGGAGCCTGTATGCTTTCATTCCCGATGGCCATACGTCACATATCGTATACCTACAGAGAAGCATCAAATTTTTAGCTACCCAAAGGACGGTATTTGTTATTTAAAATATGCTGCCCGAAAAGTCACTATTCCACGCGGACGAAGTCACGGGCACAGCTAGTAAAGAATATTTATGTTTATGTTATGTTATGTTTTTTAACAAAATCAAAGATGAACATAATAAAAAAACAAAAGGATTGAGCAACGTAACAAAGCAAACATTGAGTTGTAAATAGCGGTAACGGTAACCGTCAGTCAGGAATAAATTACCAGGCCAGGCAAGCTGACCTCGGGCCCTGCACCCTGCACTAACGATTCTTAAAACAATACAATCTGTCATTTCCCACATTATGTCAATTTAGAAAAACTTGGAAATGTGTTTATATTTGACCGAGTTCAGTGTGAGGATATCTACTGAATGTAAGGTTTTTATTTTAAAAATATTGAATTGAATTTGCAATTTATATAATTAGTCTACTTACTTAGTTTCCCTGTTAAGGGTTACAGAGGTCGGACGCCAGCCAGCCGCTCTACCAAATCCTGGATCAAAGTCAAAGTAAGTCAAAGTATTTATTTTGCAATTTGATTTACCAAGGGGCCGTCCATATATTACGTCATTCTAAATTAGGGGGGGGGGGTTGGTCTGCGGATGACGGCAAATGATAGATGGGGGGGGGGGGGGGTTTCAAAATTGACGTCATTCTTATTTATTTATTTATAGTTTATTGTTCACGTACAAAAAGATTATTTCTAAAAAGAAATTTCTTCCAGCACACCTAGGAAGTGAGACTGCAAATGTGAGAGGCGGATAATAATAAATAATATTATTATTCCCTATTTTTTACTTTTATATTATATTATACCAATGATTATTGCCAAAGTAAAAATAATAAAAGGTGATTCTATAATCAAGTGTTTTAATCATTAATACCCTATTTTTCTCAAATCTGCAATGTTTTAATTTTGTCAAACTGGTAATGACGTCAATTTTGGGAGAAGGGGGGGGGGGTCATTAAGGAATGACGATAGGATGATTGTAGGGGGGGGGGGTCTAAAATCTGAAAAAATCGATGACGTAATTTATGGACGGCCCCCAAGAAATTCTTTTGCACGTCATAAACTTTTTTTCCTACCAGCACTTCGACGTGAATGAATGAATGGCCTGCTGTTGAGAAGAAGTGCCGCAAGAAACTCAACAGTTACATAATGATAGCCTTTTTTAAACCATTTTGTGTTGTACAATAAAAACTTAATAATAATATAATGTCAAATTAATAACAATATAATGTCAAATTAATAACAATATAATGTCAACTTAATAGTAATATAATAAGTACAATAAATAAGCATAAGAGTAGATGTGCAGAGAAACAAATGTGTTTCATGTCCACAGAGTCTTGTCATTTAAGTAATCTTCTACTTTATAGTAACCTTTCCTCATGAGGTAATCTTTAATTATGACTTTAAATTTATTTAAAGGTAATTCTACAAGACGTTGTGGTACTTTGTTAAATAGTTTAATGCTCAGTCCAACAAATGACTTTCCTGTTTTATGAAGCCTGACATTAGGAACGGCAAGTCTGTGCTTATTCCTTGTGTTAAATTTGTGACAGTCGGATTTTTTTGGAAAATTATTGTAATTCTTCCGAACATACATTAAACAATCAAAAATGTATTGTGAAGGAACGGTTAAAATGTTAATTTGTGTAAATAGATCTCTGAGCGAGTCACGAGGTCTAAGGTTGTAGATTGCACGAATAGCTCTTTTCTGTAATATAAATATAGACTCGATGTCAGCAGCAGAGCCCCACAACAGTAGACCATATGACATGACACTATGAAAATAACTAAAATAAACCAATCTTGCCGTTTCAACATCAGTGATATATCTTATTCTTCTTACTGCATAAGCAGCTGAGCTAAGTCTTGCTGCTAATGCAGTAATATGAGGACCCCATTGAAGTTTGGAATCAATATTAATTCCTAAAAATAGTGTATCATTAACTATTTCTAATTGCTCATCATTCATAATAATGAATGTATCCATCTGTTTTACATTAGGCATCATAAATTTAACACATTTCGTTTTCTTTGCATTTAGTAATAAGTTGTTTGTGTTAAACCATTGTGACACTCGCGAAAGAGCCCTGTTCACCTTGTCAAATGTTTTTTCATTTCTATCTGTTTTAAATATCAAAGAAGTATCATCAGCAAACAGAACTATCTCACAGAGGTCCCCGGTGTAGTATGGTAGATCGTTTATATAAATCAAAAATAGCAAAGGGCCCAGTATAGAGCCTTGTGGCACGCCCATTCTCAGTTTAGCACCACACGAATTAATATTGTTGATATTGACTCTTTGTATCCTGTCAGTGAGATACGATTCAATTAGTTTTATGGCAGCGTTGGAGACACCGTAATGTTTTAATTTATTAAGTAATATTGTATGGTCAACACAATCAAATGCCTTTGATAAATCACAAAAAATACCTATTGCGTTCTGTTTACCCTCCCAAGCATCAAGGATATGTTTAATAAGTTCAATTCCCGCATCGGTTGTACTTTTGTTCTTAGTAAAACCATATTGCTTTTTATGAAGTAAATTATTGATGTTGAAATGTTCAAGTAATTGATTAAACATAATTTTTTCAAAAATTTTACTTAAAGATGGTAAAATAGAAATTGGCCTGAAGTTGGATGGGTCACTTTTATTGCCCGATTTAAATAAAGGTATTATTTTACTGTACTTCATCAAATTGGGAAATTGACTTTCATCAATGCATTTGTTAAAAATGTATGCTAAATGGGGTGAAATAACATCAATTACTGTTTTCATTATATCAGTAGAGATGCCCCATAAGTCTTCGGTTTTTTTCATGTTCAGTTCTTTGAACGTTTTCAAAATTGTGTTTGGGTTTATATAATTAAATTTAAACGGAATCTGACATTCAGCTACACTCGAAGCTAATAAAATTTGAGCTTGGTGTGAGCTAGAATTTAATTGACTAGTTGTTATAATAGGTATATTTGAGAAAAAAGTTTCAAAGGCATTAGCGACTTCTATATCAGATTTAAGAATTTCATTGTTAACTTTTAAGGAATAGTCGCTTTCGTATGGCTTTAATTTACATGTCTCTTTATTAATTATATTCCAAGTAGCTTTGACTTTGTTACTTGACTTATTTATTTTGTTACGCAAGTAAATAGATTTTGCTTTATAACATACTTTCTTAAAAATCTTGGAATAGTTTTTAACATATTCTATGACCTTTGGATCTTTAGAACATGCTTTTAAACCATACAGTTCATATAATCTATGTCTACTCTTATAAATACCTGTAGTTGCCCAGTCATTGAATGAAGCTTTAGAATTATTCGTCATCATGGTGTAAGCGCACGCGCACCAACAAAATTAATTAATAAACGGTAGGAAAGATGATTTTCTTAAAATAAAGTAAATTGTGAGTTTATCATTAACCTGTAGTTAAAAATCTGACGTTATCATTAGGCCCTGTCCAAAGACCCAACATTATAGAAGACTACCGTTATTAATGTCTGACTCCTGGGCAAAAGTGGCAAATGCCTCCTTATTGTTTAAGCGATATTAAAATTAACCCAAATTGCGTGAGAACGCGTTTCGCAACAAAATAACAATGATTCTGGTTATCAGTGTAATTTTCACAACAAGAGAAAAAAAAAAGACAAAAATCATGCGAAATTCGAAAATGGAACGGCGCGTCGTCGCTCTTAAAACATTATCCATAAAAAAGATTGAAAACAGGTTTCCCTACTAATATTATAAACTAGCCTTCCGACCGCGGTTTCACCCGCGCGTAATCTCTTTTTTAAAATATCCCCCCTTTCCCACACATTTCCGGGATCAAAATTAGGTACCCTATGTTCACCGGGGGTAGTGTAGCTTTCCAACAGTGGAAGAATTATTCAAATCGGTGTAGTAGTTTCAAAATTGTTATTCCGCGGGAATGAGACGTTTCCCGTAGGAACTTTAAAGCCTAGTCCTAATCCGGGTCCTAACTATAGGTACGTGTGCCAAATTTCATCTAAATCCGTTCAGCCATTTAGGCGTGATTGAGTAACAAACAAACATCCATCCAAACATCCAGACTTTCGCATTTGTAATATTAGTAGGACTATTGGCGATCACAAACACGAGCTCTGTTTGAAAAATCTGGCACTCCTGCAAATTCAATGACACAGGATCCCGAGATCTAGCCTTATCCATTCCGTCAGTCAGCATCGTAAAGATCGTTGCCTTAATAGGTACTCTACTCGTAAACATGTCTGAAAGATGTCCCTTTTTCTTTCAAACAACATTATTTGGTCACACAACGATGTTCCTTAAAACGCACGACACAGTACCATGCATCGCATTCCACGACATAATTGAGGTGTTCACATTGAGCCGTCACACCCCGTCACTGGAGGTCCCGGGTCGCCGCTAAACATTCTAATTAGTCACGCGACTCGTGTGCTTTACCGGTGGCATTTTCTTTTTTGTTAAAACCTTAAGTACGATGCTAACGGTTATTTGCATTTTTTTTAAACTTTGACAACTGATTTGGTTGTGATTGAGAGGTCGGCTTCAATCACACACAGTATAAACAAAGGTTTGCATAAAGATGACTTTTTGTTACATATTAAAATTATAAATGCGAAAGTAAGTAACTCTGTCTTTTACGCTTTCACGTCTGTGGTTGAATCAACCGTCTTAAACTTGATCTTAGGAAAGGTAATAGGACTAATTTTCCCAGCCCAGGGAATCCTCAGTTCTCATGGGATAATAGAAATAAACCTAGTAGATATTAACGTTATGGACCAAGTAAAAACTTGGGCATTTTTCGTAATGAATGAATACTAAATATTGGAAAACATCACATTTGTGTACTCTACATCGAGAGTATCCAGTATCAGAAACAATAAATGTGCCACAAATATATGCATGAAAGATAATAAAAATCGAAATAAGGTAACGCGCAGCCCAAACTACCAAAAGCATTCGTTCATGCACTTATTGTGCTTTCAAAGCGCAATATCTTTTCGTCACAATCGAACATATCCTCCCACGACTGAATTTCGTCCACATAACTCCCTCGCTTTCTCATGGGACCGTGATTCACCATGAGAACTGTATCTTTCCACAAACTTAGACGGACGTGGAACAATTTGCCAGTCGCCTTATTGTGCTTCTCAAGTTATAAGCTTTAAGAGTACTTATTAGCAGAGAACGTTCCAGTCAGACCACCATCCGAGCTTTAAAGAGGTTCCAAATTTTTACTCGTTTATGGTTCGAAAATATAGATTATGATTGGATATGACTTTTATTTATACCACGAAGGTGGCGCTCCAGCCTACGGCTCTCCTGAGATGTAGTTTTTGTCGCCTACGGACGCTTTGAACACTTAAAAAACCTTTTCATGCCCTTTTTGAAGAACCCCATGATAACGCGTCTGAAAAAACCTTGGCAGTAAGTGCGTAAGTACGCTTAACCTTAACCGAAACTTTCCCCCGCAGTCAGGCGCGGTCGCAGCCTGAAATTTTGGAGGGGGTCACTCATTACCTTTTTTTTTTTTTGAGGAGAATGCGTTTTTGTACCATAACTGCAGGCTAGCTAAACCTGCGGCCGTGTGTGGGACTCGAGACTAAGCGTCCACTACCCACTAAACTTCCACAGCCAGCCTTGTGGCTAGGTCGTCACTCACTACCTCAGAAAAAGGAAACCTACACCATTCACCACCATTATTATTTGGCAAATTTTTAAGATTTTTCAATTTGACCTTAGATTTTGGGGGGGTCATGTCCCCTGTGACGCCCCCCCTTCGGACCGCGCCTGCCCGCAGTAGAGTTATTTGTATTGTACTTTATTTGTAGACAAATGAAGTACAACAATAAGAGGTCTTTTTTATTTCTTACTTACATTACTAGTGTTCGTGGTCTAATTTATCTTTGAATAAATCAGTCCTAAAAAAAGGCGTCATACTTTGATTGCAAGACGGCTTTTGCAATACTACTCATCAGTCACTCATACTTACATTTCCGCCATTACTCCATTACTTGACGCGCATCGCTGCGCAGACGCAAGCTCGTCATTTAATATGCAAAGCGCATGCGCGGGGGCGCCCGACGACGCCGCGAACTGATAGAACCAACATTTCCTTTTCTAATTGTAGTAGATATTGAGAGATGGATATGGTTGTAAAGAATTTGAACTTGCGATTATGGAGTCTTACAATTGGTAGGGGCAGTCGGGAATAATCCAGTGTTAAAAGTTTCTTGCCGGTTTTTCTCGATAGTAGATAGATAGCAACATTCCGAAACCGGTGACAAAATCACTTTGTAAGTATTGATATTTGACAATTGTAAGTTCACCTTGGTTACATTGCTGAATAGGTCTTAGTTTGAAAAAGAGTGAGTTTGGAGTCGGCCTTCGGCACTCTCAGTCACTACTCGAAACATAATAGCTAAGTTTGCTATTCATACTTAAGTACTTCTCCGATCTTCGAGCCATACACTTCTGGAAATATTTACCTAGTGGAGACATAGCCACAGTCAAAGCTGCTGTGGGGTTTTTTTCTGTGGAGGTAGAAGCTACATAGTAAGCGCGAGTCTGAGAAAGTCATACCAGACCCAAGGTTGGAAATCGAACCCGCTACCTTTGGGTTTTAATCACTATTCCAGAATGTTTTACTAGCTGTGAAATAGCCGGCGCCGGCGGTCTGTAAGTGGGTGAGGTCGCCGTTCGCGCCGTTTCAGTGAACTGAAAGCGGGCGGTCGACCACTAATGAGATGACCCGGTTGGGCTTTCACGCCGCCAGCAATGGTGGAGTAGGCTTTATTTATTGAGTTATATAATCAGTACAGCTAAATGATACATATTCCAATAGACTTCTATAAAAAATGATTAGTTAATCACATTGAATTACAATTACTTGTAACTCAATGGCAAATTATTACCGTCTTTGACTTTTACAAGTGCGTTTTGGCTCACAATTAAAGACATGATTAGGATTACTAAGTTATTTGGTTGAAAAACATTATTTTGGTTGCCCTTGCACTCAATATCGTGTAGAGCAAGGACGGACAACTAATCGAAAAGTTCTTTTTACTTCACGATAGCTTTAGATAATCGTTGTATAGGTAGTGGCCCAGCAGTGCCTCTATCAAAATGCCCTTACCAATTTCTCGATTCGAATTACTGTTCATTCGAATAGATGCAACGAGTCGGTCAAGGGGCAGCGGCCATTCTATATAAACACGGACCTTCTTTCAGGTCTGTGTTGTCTAAAGGTGTTGCTTGTAATCCCATTGCACATTGGTATAAAAGATATCGGCTAGGAGGACGTTATTATTCTTATTCTAATCTATCTCCGTCCTTTGGTAGCGTGGAGCATCCTCCGTACGAGCCGCCATTGCCTCGGTCTGAGCGATTAGCAATACTTGTCGCGGCGCGGTGTGATCGCGGGTCAAGGAGCGGGGTCCTGGGTTAAATTTCCGTGTGGGGCCAATTTCAAAGCTCTGGTTTGTGATCTCCAATCCGAATTTGGCAGGCGTGCTTATACATAATTGTGACGATGACTTTATTTCAATGTTGCGGACATTGTTTTTATTTAACTTATTTCCTCTTAACGTCTCTAATAAATATGTCAGATTTTGGAGTCCAACGAGTACCACCTCTACATGTGAAATGGCAGCAAGACAGCACATTGAACGACGCTTCCTGGTTAAGCTTCCCTCAATTAAAAGGGGGCGCTTACCATCAGATCAGATATGCCTGTCTACCAATTGACATATGTTATGTAGCTTAAAAAACCTTAATCCTCCATCAAGCGTGCCTGTTTGCCAACTGATTTACTTAGCATAAAAATGCCAACTAATCAGGCTTCTGTTCTAAGATGCACTCTTAACTATTTCTAAAAATACCTCCAACCCAATCGAAATTAAATGATGCGATTTCCACCTCGAGCCCTGTCATCATAGATCATGCGATGACAGCTACAACCAGGCGTCATGTCCTGTTTTTACGATCATTGATCATCACAAACCGCCCGTCGCGTGCTATGCGTTTTTGCACGGATGCATAAGTGCATTCTTAGGAAATGTTCTGGAGGTGATTAGGGCTATTTTAGGGATCGTAGCTGAGAATTTGTGCGGAATTTTACGGAAAGTATTGAGTTAAGGTCAAAAATAAATATATTGTTGAATTAGGCGTTAACATGATATATCCCTGGAGCCTTGTTGTTCTGGAGCGTAATTTAATGAAGCAGACCCTACAATGCAGAAAGGGCTGATAGGTAATTATTTAAAAATCTAGAGAACCACCATAGTACGTTTTGAAAATATCCGTCATACACATATGACATTTTTTTGGCATTTTTCGTTCATGTTTATTCAAAAGTTTGACAAGAAAAAGCTTCGGTGAAAACTAGTCTAAAAATGTCCACTTGCTACTTGCTATTGATCCACAGTAGTAAGTTGTATGGTATTCGTTAGGATGTTAAAAACAACGTAAACAACAGAGACCGGAAGAATACGTCCTGTACGGTTTCTACCTCCTTCCACACAAACTCTACGAATAGATAAAAGTTGACAACAAACAAGATTCTTCAATCGGTACCTTTAAAAATCACACTCAAATCTTTTTAGGAAATAGCACATTACACCCCCAAATTACGTCCAATTCAAATAGACCTCTCTTTTGAAGTATTTTTTTCTAAGGGTAAATTGTATGCAAGAGGTCTGGTTATGTTGGTGGGTTATAAGTAGCTCGGTGGATACACAGGGGTGGGTGAATTGTCACTGAGCGAGGAATGACGGATGTCTTTACAAGCTCGCGGTGCTGTCAGTGAGGATTACACCTTCTGTGGTTCTCAAATATTCAGCATAAAATTTCTTGACTTTAAGATTTTTCTTTTATGTAGAGAAAACTAAGCTTTACTTTATAGACGGATAAGATATGAGAATTACTTAGGAAGTTAATTTAGGTCTGTTAGCTAATTAAAACCCAATCCAAATTGGTATCAAGTGCGTTGCAAACTACTGACTGACAGTCACATAAAATGCATCTTGATCACAATGTTAGTAGTATTAAGCATTTCTAGCAGGAGAATCCGGATTATTGTATGCTCTAGAACTTATAGACAATGTAATATGTATAATTTTAGGTTTTGTCGGAACACTGCCAAAGGAGTGAGTGTTATGTGGGAATTAGGACACTTCAATGCAATACTTGAAGATCAGAAGAGCCTACAGTGCACAGTGTAGCAGCACAATAAGCGATGACGCTTAAAAAAGAAGTGGCAGATTTTAATGGAGTTAAAAAACGTAAGTGGACCTGTCTATTTTTACATTTTGCATTTTGGGAAAATAAATAAACAGCCACATTTAATATTTGAGATATTTACGAGTATTTACAGTTTGAGAGCCATTCAGATGAAAGCGATAACATATAGGTAAGTTCGCGCGAAAGATAAGTGTATCCGCACCCCTCCCTGTTTTTTATTTTTTTTTCACCCGAAATTAAAACGTTACCGGTGTTGAGCAAAAAACCCCGTATCCAATGTCTACCCACGTGCCGGGAACATCCCCCAGAATAACCCGTGGCGAAAAACGTGTGCTTCATTACGTGACGATTTTGTTATGACTGAAATTATTTATGGATTCGTTTTTTGTTTCGAAAAAATTGGTAAAAATAGGTCGGTTCATTTTTGGAGCTTGTGAAATCGATCTTTTTGAGTAAGATTTTTTTTTTGTGGAGAAATCATTTACAATTTTAGTAACACTTTTCTATCTAAATTATTAATGCTACACCATTAAATAATGTTGCCTATTCGAAGGATAAAGAGTCCTGTACAAGGTCTTGTTAAAACATAACTTGTAGTTGTTTTGTGTATACTATTAACCTTCACTCGCTAAGTAGTTTGGCTAAAGTAGGTTAAAGAAAGTACTATCATTCATAAGTTACTAATGTTACAATTAAGTTTTTTAGATCAAGGGCAGTGTAACAAATGTTCATTTTCGTAGATATAGAAAAATAAACAGACATGATTTATTGACTTGATAATTACAACAAAGGATTCAATTTACACGAAGGTTTCCGCATTAGTACCTACATATGTACCTACATAGAAAATACCTAGACCAGTAAGTACAAATACCCATGTTCTTGTTCATGCACACAAATGTTTGTACCGTGCGTCGATCAAACTCGCTACCTCTGGTAATGCTCGTAAAATTCATTAAAAAACATATAGTTACAAGTTATATTAGCGAATGAATTATACCAAACTTCATTACAGGTAATTGCGGAATTTTTTTTGTAGGCAACCTATCCCTTTTTTTTTATCCCTAATCCATTGCATACTTCCTTAACATTCATTTAAAATTAGTTGTATCAAAAAAACAGATACCTGCAGAATCGAGCAGTGGGATCCTGTACTAAGAGGTTTCCGAATGCAGAACCACTATAATAGGTACATTGTGCCAATCAATTGTCCCACTTTATGGCTTCAGTAATTTGCTACGTTCCAGATGCCCTCAACCCAGTTTTTAGATAATAAACTGCTACTATTTATATGAAAGGACATGTCCTTTGTGTTATGTTGGTTTTTCAAGGATTATTTCGACTTTGAACTGATATTTAATTGAATTAACGTAAGAAATTATAATACTTGGTTTTCAATATGCGCAAATTTCTATATTGATAGTTCGAAGAAAGCTAGGCTAGCAGGACTTATTAGGACTCGGGACTTAAAATGTTCGTTTAATTAATTACTAAACTCCTGGTTTTAAACAGGATCCAGCCGGAGACCACTTTGTGGTAATTTACGGGCCCATGGTGCTGAATTTATGAAGTTCATTTCAGTTTGCAATCTCTCTTCTGGTATCCAGCCAACAGGGTATACTCAATTGAGCAACACAACCATTATGCATTGCTCAAAGTTCCTAAATAGTCTAAGAAGTGTCCGGAGAGTCAAAAGCAACTTAACAGTAAAGTGACCGGTGCACCGGTCAATAGCCTTAAATATTTTACTCCTTGCTGTCAACAGTTCTATTAGCTAGTTTCCGAAATTTCTAATTGAGAGATAATTCAAAGTGACATTCGACGCAGGCAACGGCCGTGGACAATAGAGTGTTCAGAGAGCTACAATTACTAGAGTGAGAGTTTTATCACAAAATATTAATACAGAACCTGAAAAACATCTGGTTTGTAACAAATCTCGAAAACAGCTATCTCGAAATTAGGTTTTTCCTATTGTCTGACCTCCTCTTGGGTATAAAACTCCGAGGCCGTGGGTCCAATTCCTGCCTTCGGTCTGGTTAGTGGTAGGGCTATTTCTGGGTTTGACTGCATAGCATTGGATTGCCGCCAAGACAGCTCTGACTGAGTTCTAGAATTTTAACGTGGAAACCAGTGTTCTTTGAAATCATAAGCTAGAAGATCGAAGCAACCTACAGTGTAGCAGCAAATTGTGTCTTTTGATGGCATTCCATGCCGGTAGTGCTCGCTTACCATCAGATGGGCTAGCTTGCCTGCTTGTGTGCAAACAGTTTAAGCTCCATGGTTTTGTTATCCATCTCCTACCCATCTCCATCTTAGATCTACCCGCAGGTGTTCATGGGCGGTAGTGATCAAGTGTCACAAATGCACGTAAGCCTCCCTCTTTCATTATTTTTTTTTACTAAAGTTTTCGTATTTCGAACTGCAGTTTTATTAATATCAATGCTTTCTCCACACGTCGCGTCGTGGCAGTGGTAGCTCAATGTTTATGGCTGGGCAGTGGAGCTGAATGGGTTTCCCATTAGTGGCTCGGCTCGATTAGCAGCGGTAAATTTAGCCAGATCAATAGCGGCCTGCAGGACCATACCCGGTACCGTCGAGTGCAGAATGCAGAAGCTGTAATGTTTTGAATTGTATTAATACCTAATGATGGTTACTGCGAAAAACATTTTTGAAATTATTGCGTAGAATTCAATTATATTTTATTATACATTACAAGGTCGTGCGGGGTTATAATTCGACTGTTTGTTTTTTGAGTGTGATTTCATAAATATGAATTAAATTTAATAATTAATTAATTCAGTACATAAGGAAAAGAAATGCATTAAAAGGAAAAGAAAATTACTATCTTCTTACTTTTTCGTATATTTTTATTTTTTCCTATTGCAACCGATTGTTTTTCTTCATAGTCTTCGAACCTTTAATTTGAAGTTACTGGTAATTCTGGATCCCACTTCCTACTTATTATTGCCGGAACACAGCCAAAACTATGGAGGTGAGACTGGTCGCTAGCCAGTCACTTCAGATCAGACATTAAAAATGTCCTACAACCTGATCTCACTATCTCAGTCGAAATTCAAGACCCGGATTTTATACCCCGAGCGACTTTACCTACTGTTCCACGTAGAGTATTTAGGCGACGATAGATAGGTATAATTGGAGTATTATATGATATTATATAATTATTGTGTGTTGTGTTTTTATTACTAGACCGATTTGAATAACATCTGGTACCTACAGAAGTAGACGTAAACTAGGCTTTGGGAAAGGACATTCAACCTTCTGCCCTGGGATAATACATGTTTTAACAGGTATTCGTTAACATGTTGTGTCAGTTGTGTGCGAGCGTCCGTCGCGCGTATTCCAGGCACTGTCTGCTCGCGCTGATGACGCAGCGCTCGTATCAATTAATTGCGCCGCTGCTACTGACACCACCGCATATTGTTCAATAGAGACAGTTCCCATGTTCCCAACTGGCAACGGCTTTCATACACTGTTTTGTATGGAATACTAATGTACATTGTACATGTGCTCATCAGACTTGCATAATGTAGAGTCCATCGAGGGTTATTCACCAACTCGACACGCGTGTTCGGTTGGTGAAACTCAAAATTTGTATCATTTATTACTTCGTCATCTCGTCACTCAAAGATATTACGCGTGTCCAGATATTAAATCTTTAATCACTTTTATGTTATACTAATCACTTAAACTTAACTAAATATCATCGTTATTTGAATTAAAAATCATTTGGGGTGTCTGAGGTTTTGCGCATTTAACGTGCCTAAACTACTGGACTCACTTGAATGAAATCTGTTACAATCATAGACTAGGCGTTAGAAAAGGGAGGTCCTTTTGACACCTGAATGATAAAGATGCTAGCGGACTTTCCAATCATATCCAAACGTATGGTGCTAACATTCCGCCCGAAGCTTTAATAACCCTGATATACGGCCGTTATCACCACCATTTGCACTCGTGCACCCGAATTTGTCTCCTATTATAATAGGCTTTATGGGCGTTTATTAAAATTAACTGCGTCGGGCTTTGTTCGATATTATATTGTATGGAGGCTGTTATGTTAAGGCGGCGACAAAAATCAAACGAATTTGCGTAAGAAATACAGTACAGTAAGGAGCACATATGTTTATGTGCTGCTTACTTACATGCAGTTTAAAAAGTTTCACATTTTATTTTTGTTAGAGCAGATATAAAACTTAGAAGATAAATCTGATCAGACGTTGGTTTTTACAATCATTTATATTTACCACCTTATTATTTTGCTTAGTAAATTTTTCTTCAACGTTAACTATAAAATCTTAACCAATAAATAATTTAAATTACTTAGATGAGATTCTGTTGTAAAATTATCTATTTTCATTGTTTGTTTCGCGATTACCATATAAGTGAAGTTGCGTGCAGAATGGTAGTAAAGTTAAAGCCCTAATATATAAGAACAACTTGCATAAACAAATTGAAAGATGCAAAAGGACGAAGCATTCCCACGAAAGGAACAAACACCGTTAAAAATGTATTTTGGTGGATTCAGTTATTACGCTGAACGCCCAAATCTCTGCAGCCAAAGATTTCCACGATTGTTCGGAGTTCATCGGTCTCTTTATATGTTTGTTTAGTATTTTGTGTTGTGTTTGGAATAATAAAATCACAATCTAACTTTTCAGACGATATCTCGACCTATTTGCTGTACTAGTGCGGGAGTTCACGAAAAAGTTTGTTACTTTAACGTGATGGTAAAGGGGCTGTATTTAGTGAAGAAGTTAGTCTTCATCTAATGCTTGTTTATGAGGTTACTAACAAACTAATATTTTTCCGAGATGAAAACTTCTCGTAGCCTACGCGTATGTCACTCTCCAGCTACCAAATGATCTGCATACAAAATGTGAATTCGAAACTTCGTGCAAAGTGAAAGAAGGACAAAAAATCGCTGTGTGTTATCCTATGGGATATCCCGCCGAGGATCAAAAGTAGCCCAAGTCCATGTTTGTACTAAATTACACCAAACTCGGTACTCAGTGATGTCATACATACGAAGTAATCTTTGTATGTTTTACTGTTTACCTTTACCTTTTCAACTTAGTCGATAAGCATATCGCAACAAAAATTAATCGTGACCTCTTTGCCTATAATCGCGTGACTTTCAGTCGTCGAGTTATACTCGTTGACAGAAACGAATTGCTTTTCGAATGTTCAAAGAAAAAATAATAGAAACAGATCGAAAGGAAACATAAATTAGTTTTTCATGGCTTTTCGCATGTCTTATTCCAATGGGAATCGAAAACTATAAAATTAATGAGTTTATAAACGTCAGTTGTTTTGTTGCAGACTGGTTCTAGTATTGGGACATTGCATGCAAAGTTAGGATAGAAGTTTGGTCTAGCCAATTCTGCGGTTCATAGTTGGTTATTTTATTTTTGTGGAGGACGGTTTTGATAATAAGGTTGTTAAAGTTTACCGCATATTAAGAGTTTCACATACACCGCCAGTATCTACTGGTATTATGATATAAGCGGCATGAAATTGTTAAAAGACACGTATCGTACATAAAGGTTCAACTTAAACTTCAATAGCAGGAAGTATCGCTCACTATTATCGGATCGGATTCCCAATATTATCGGAACACAGCCAAAGCTCTTATTATCTAAGAGGTAGTGTTGTGAAAAAGCACTATTACCATTAATGGTCTTTTATAATATTTACGTGTTTACTATATAGACTCACTAGCTTTCTGCCCGCGGCTCCGCCCGCGTGGACTACAATACTTTTATCCCCTATTTTATGTCATTGATCAAAATCCTTTCTTAGCGGATGCCTACGTCATAACATCTACCTGCATGCCAAATTTCAGCCCGATCCGTCCACTGGTTTGGGCTGTGCGTTGATAGATCACTATGTCAGTCAGTCAGTTACCTTTGAGTTACATATATATTGATTGAATAAAACCTATTAGCCTCAAGCTGAGAATCGAACTCACTTTTTCCAACGTTGAAATCCTAAATTCAAATACAAACCGTTATAAATGTCTCCCACAATGTCCTCTAATCATGTTAGTCATATTACAATGTAACAAGGCTTATTAACTCTTTATTAACTCTTTATTAAAATAAAAGACTTGTAGGCTTACAGATAGGATCCAACACGCATACAAGTTATTACATAGTCAGAGATTACAAAATCAGTCAGAATAATTATATCAATGAATGTCAATACACTTATAAAATAACCACTAAGTCAATATCTATGGGGCCGTTCAAGTATTACGTAAGCACTATGGGGGGGTGGGGGGGTCTTTGTTTTGCTTATTTTGGATGACATGGGGGGTAGGGGGGTCTAGATGATGATTACGTCATCGGTAGTTATTTACTTTTTTACACCAATGGCAACCCTCACATTGCCTATGCTTGAAAACGAAACCCATTTTCGGGGATTCCCGCAAATAATGCATACGTTTAGGCACTCGCTTTAGAACCGATTAGAGGAATTACCGTGCGCTACTCAGTTGTCTAAATTTCCTCTGTCAGTGTATTGTTTCGTTTGGATACTACGAGTATAGCGAGTAGACGTATTGTAAGTATACCAAAGCAAGATTACATTTTAGTTAGAGCACCATGATGTGAGAAGTCGTAGACATTCCAAAATCGGATGAAAGTTAGCAGACTCACAACACTGAGCAGCAATCTAAGCAATCCAATGTCAGCGAAAACTTAGAATCATGAATTCGGGTTTCATGGACTGAAGACTGTTAATTTTTCTATACTAATATTATAAAGAGGAAAGATTTGATTGTTTGTTTGTTTGTTTGGATTGAATAGGCTCCGAAACTAATGAACCGATTTCGATAATTCTTTCACTGTTGGATAGCTACACTATCCCCGGTGAACATAGGGTACTTTTGATCCCGGAAATGTGGGGGGATATTTGAAAAAAGAAATTACGCGCGGGTGAAACCGGAAGCGGCGGAAGGCTATGCACCATAACCGCAGGCTAACTAAACCTACTCCGGCCGTGTGTGGGCCTCGAGACTAAAGCGTTCACTACCCACTAAACTCCCACGATTTCTTCTTCACAACCGATTGGGACGAGCCGGTGCCAGCCTGGTGGCTATTGACCAGCCCATGATTGATAGTAGTAGCCTTGCTTTTTGCGCCGGGGATCGTGATGTCATGTTTGTGATAACTACTTCGGCCCTACTTACTAAAACCTGACGATAAACCTCTCAGCGCAGTGAGGGGGAATTCTTTCACTGTTGGATAGCTACACTATCCCCGGTGAACATAGGGTACTTTTGATTCCGGAAATGAGGAGGGAAGGGGAGGGGCGGTATTTAAAAAAAGAAATAACGCGCGGGTGAAATCGGAAGCGGCGGAAGGCTGTAATGTTATAAACGCGAAAGTTTGTAAGTATGGATGGATGGACTTTTGTTACTCTTTCACGTAAAAATTACTGAATTGATTTCACAAACTTTACAGTAATATAGCTTATACATCAGAACAACACATAGGCTACAATTTATAAAGATATTCCCGCAAGATAACGTCCTATAGTTCACGCGGGCGAAGCCGCGGGCGGAAGGCTATAGGTAATATAACTCAAAGGTGACTGACTGACATAGTGATCTATCAACGCACAGCCCAAACGGCTAGACGGATTGGCCTGAAATTTGGCGTGCAGGTAGATGTTATGACGTAGGCATCCGCTAAGAAAGGATTTTGATCAAATCCCACGGGAAGGGGAATCACGCGGGTGAAACCGCGGGCGGCCGCTAGTATTTAATATGTGTACGAATGTTTAATATGTGTCCGGTGCTTTAATACTCTTTCGATCGAAAGAGCTATAGAGCAAAATCGGGGGTCTAAGGTGTTCGTACAATCTCTCGGAAGAAGCCACCTGACGAAGCTGACCACAGCAAGTGGAGAAGTTGTTGCGTCAAAGCCGGCAGTCCGTTCGGAGGTAGAGGACTTTTATGGCCGGTTATACGCTTCGCATGCATGTCGACCTGATCCCGAAAATGAGGACTCTAGAGCCACGTTAAATCCCTATTACACTGAAGACCTGCCAAAAGTGAGCGTTGGCGAAATCGAGATTGCTCTTGGGCAGCTTAAAAATGGAAAAGCCCCTGGAGAGGACGGCATTACTACTGAGCTGCTAAAGGCTGGAGGGAACTCCAAAGGCGTGGAGTAGGAGTGTGGTCGTCCTGTTCTTTAAAAAGAGTGACAAAAGCCTGTTGAAGAACTATCGAACCATTTCCTAAGCCACGTCTATAGAAGTGACAGTGAGCTGGCCATATCAGCCACAGAACCGATAGCCGTTGGGGTAAACGGGTTCTAGAGTGGAGACCGCGTCTCGGTAAACGTAGTGTAGGACGCCCTCAGGCCAGGTGGAGCGATGATCTGCGCAAGATGGCTCGCAGGAGCTGGATGCGAGTGGCCGAGGATCGATCAGCGTGGCGAGCATTTGGAGAGGCCTATGTCCAGCTGTGGACTATCACAGGCTGATGATGATGATGATGTGTACTAAAACTTTAAAATAAGTTTGTTATGTTCGTAAGATTATAATATTTTTGTCCCTTAATCTATGATGAATACTGTATAAGTAAAATCTACTCTCTATCCTAAATCTATTTTCTTATTTATAAAGTTTTAATTATAACATTTTAATTATAGTATATAAAAAAAATTATAATTGAAAAATGTTTACGTAAGCATAGGGGGAGGGGGTAAGAGCTTTGCTTACTTTTGCTGACAAGGGGGGTGGGGGGGTAAAAATTTGCAATAAATCTGCTTACGTAATATTTGAACGGCCCCTATTTACAATGTCAAATAAAGTAAAAATGTCAAAATATGTCATGATTTAAACATTTATAAAATTGATTAAATATATGTCCTATTTGGTCAGCGAAGATGTCAATATCATTGTGCTGAGCGAGCAAGTCCCCTATGCAACGCAATGCACGGGTTGTGGGGGCGTTCGCGGCGTGCGCAGTGCGTGCGCGCGGCCGCGCCAGCAGCCGGGGCCGGCGCCGGGGCGCGACCTGCCCCGTAGCGTCGCGAGGAATGTTTGTCGGGACCAAAATGCACATCCGTTCCAGAATCGCGGGACTTTCGATTTTGTTACGTAAAACAGATATATAATGTTTTAGTAACAACATTATTCTCCTAAACTTCAGCGAATCTAGTTCGACCATGCCATAGACAAACATAGACGGGTATAAATACGGGTAATAGCCGTACCGCCTTTTATAAAGCCAACGCGCAAATTTTCGTTGTATTTTTTCCACTATGAGTGCATACTTATGTTCATAGGGATCCCAGATCACAGCGCCGTATTCAAGTTTGCTCCGGACAAACGCGTTGTACAAGATCTTTGCCACTTTCAAATTATCGAATTGAGATGCAGTTCTCATTACAAATCCTAGCATTCTACTAGCCATCTTGCAGATTGTTGTCACATGTGAATGAAAATCTAATTTTATGTCAATTTGTAAACCTAAGTCACGTATGAAATTTACTCTTTCCAATGGAACGTCAGATAAGCTGTAACTTGCATATGTCGGATGGCGTTTTCGTGAACAAGTAATAATTTTGCATTTATTATTATTAAGAGGGAGTCGATTGTCTTGGCTCCATATCGATACAGAGTCAATGTCATTTTGCAAAGCCTCGATGTCTTCCACCCCTGCAATTCCTAGGCTCAATTTAAGGTCGTCCGCAAACAAAAGACACTTGGCTACGCAGATATTATCAGGCAAGTCGTTGACAAATATTAAAAATAATACTGGTCCCAAAGTACTACCTTGGCTCACTCCCGACCTGGTATAATATTCGTCAGATTCATAACCATTAAGTCTTACATACTGACCGCGATTACTCAAATAACTAGACATAAGCTTTAGCAGGTTATATGTGAAGCCCGCAATTGCTAACTTCTGAAGTAGGACATCGTTGTCGACCAGATCAAAAGCCTTCCTGAAATCAAAGTAAGCAACGTCCACTTGACGGCCATTATCCATTTCAGAACTGACATAGTCAACGTGCGCCACTAAGTTAGTCATGGTAGAGCGATCATGCCGGAATCCGTGTTGACTGTCATGCAATACTTTATCAATTTGCTTACTGATTCGGTTTTTTAAAATAGTCTCAAATATTTTGGCAAAAACTGAAAGCACCGCTATGGGTCTGAAGGATGAGACATCCCTACCCCCATCACCCTTCGGAACAGGTGTTACACGTGATAGTTTCCACCTTTTGGGATATATCGCCTTACTGAGTGACAGATTAAATATAAAAAGAAGGGGCACAGCCAAAGCAGATACACAATCCTTTGCCAAGAATACAGGAATGTTGTCAGGCCCTCCTGCGGAACGAGGCTTAAGGCGCGTCACAGCCTCTTTTAAATCACCTTCATTTACCGCCGAGACCGTGATGGAAGCGACGTCGGGTCGAGTGTTAGCAGCCCGCACTGCCTCTTCATGGTCCAGCAAAGGTTCATTAGGCAGGAAAACAGAGCTAAAGTATTTCGCAAAAGCGTCCGCTGCCGCTTGACCATGTACTTCTTCCCCATCATAGGTGTAAACATCAGCCCTACGTCTCTCTTTTTTCCTATCTTTCACAAAATTCCAGAATTGAACAGGGTCATTAATAATTTCGTTTTGTATTCGTCCTAGGTACCGCCGATATTCTGACCTAATTAACTTTTTAACCTGCTCCCGATAATATTTAAAGAGTTCTCTATTAAAATCCTTCCCCTCCTTTTTATATCTCTTTAAATGAAAATATTTATATTCAATATTTCTTATTATCTCGGAGGTGTACCAGTTTGGATAATTATATTTTTTGGTGTGCCTTGTACGACTTTTTATTGGAACACAGTCTTTAATACAATTATACAACCTATCGTAGTACATACTAACGGCAGCGTCTACGTCCGTAAGAGACAACAGTTCCGACCAGTCTATTGAAGCCAAAGCTTTATACAATCCCTGCAGATCACCCCTGCGCCAATTAAAATCTGGGCTAGATGTAGCGCGAGTCCGTGGGGGCGGCAAGGATAGCAGTTCCGACTGCATTCCGCTTGGAAACTTGACCGTGGCCTCGAGTGCCGGATGATAACTATCAATCGGTACGAAAGGGTGCGCGCTATCGGTAACTTCAACCTCATCGAGTTCAAGATCGCTCAGCACAAGATCTAACATACCACCTAGTCTATTGAATACATTATTATGTTGCTGCAGAGAGCAGAAGTCACAGAAAAAATCGAAATGTGTCCTAACATTAGCACTACACGAATTTAAATTAAAGTCACCTACAATTAATACATTCAAGTCAGGATAAGCGCAAATAGCGTCTTCTATACAGGATAATACGTCTAGATATTTATCATCAGTGTAATTAGGAGGTAAATATACAACACATAAAAGAAACTTTACATTCCTACAACTAATAATAGTCACGATTAATTCTTTATCGGCACTCATAGATTCAATATTTGTAATTTCACGCATAGTATAGCAATCACGGATCGCAAGTAGAACTCCTCCCCATCCGGCATCTCCTGCTCTGTCTTTACGTACCACATTATAGCCAGCGGGGAATAGTTCGCCATCACATACGGAACTGGTTAAGAACGTTTCCGTTATAGCAATAATATCGAAATTGTTATTCAGAACATTTTCATAGAACATCCCTGTTTTAGTGCGTAAGCCACGCACATTTTGATAAAATAAACTAAAATTACAACATCGTGGTAGCTTTTTACGTGCTTTTTCGACTGGAACGAAAGTTATGACTCCAGGGTTTAATGCAGATGTTCTCAGCCCAATTATCAGGACACATGACACATTCTGCAATGTTGGACGGAACTCCCAACTTAAATGAGGCGTAACGCCCACGCGGCTTCAACTCAACCACAGTACACGCGTCGGTACCACAAATAGAGGAGAGATGGTCGCTAACCTGTTGCACCGTGGTTCCCTCCTGTACGTAGTATAGGTGAAGGTACTGCCATCTCTCCGCCGCTTTCAATAGCGTAGCACCTGGCGCGGCAGTTCCTCTGAGCATACCCGGGAGTGTGGTACTTGCACGTTTGCGTTTAACTTCTGTCCATTTGTTGTCTGTTTCCTCGTCCTTACTATTAGTATCGGCTAAAGGCAAAGGCAATGGGACCTCGCCTGCCTTAGTTGCAGATGCGGCCGGTGTAGTCACAGAAGTGGGTCCAGTTTTATCGATATTTTGAATAATAATAGTCTTTTTATTCAATTTTGGCTTCATGGGTTTAGTCTCGGTTTTAGATTTTGGTTTTTGTGGGTGAGTCGTACTTTTCCGTAATGGAGGTCCACTTTTCTCTCTGTCCACAACCGATTCTTGGCTTGATTTTGATACTAAGTCACATTCCGTATTCAAATTGTTAGATTTATTAATTACTCTAGCCAATTTATCAAGGAGTTCTGACTGAAGGGTTGCAAATTGCTCGTTTAACAATTTTTGTATTTTGTTTGTCATTTGCATTTCAAACTCCTTAAACCGCTCTTCAACTGCAGCCCGCAACTCTTCCCTCACCAAAGTACGTAGTTCCTCGGCTCCTGGTAAATTGGTGCTGTCATTGCGCAGGTTTGCGGTACCCCTTTGGGACAAGCGTTGGGCTGTACGCATAGTTACATTTTCGAAACCTCCCATTGGAGTGCCCAAAGGTATATCGGCCGATATATCTTGACTTCGATTGCTCTGTCGTAGCGGCGTGTTTGTGTTGTCACCTTATAAAACGTGTGCCCTGTTCCGGCTCATAAAGTGCGCTCAATTACCCCGCAACCCTGCGCTCCATGCGCGGGCGTCGCTCTAGCGATGAGCGGTGAAAGCGCGTCGCCTGTGGGCGGACAGCCCGGAGCGCTAGCGACAGCCTTGGCACTAACAATAGAATGCAGAAGGGCCTGCTACTACTACTGCTCCAATGGCTAAGCGACCCGAAGTGTGTCTTAGCCTTTGATACGAGATCTCGCCATCCTTCCCGATCCTGTGTGCTTGCGCGCCAGTCGCCAACACGCAGCTCCCGGAGATCAGCCGCCACTACATCGCTCCTACATAATAGCTGAAGGGCCTACATAAGTAAAATTGTTCTTGAGACTAGAGGTGCTTCATCGTGCGCTGGTCAATAGCCACAAGGCTGGCACCGGCTCGTCCCGATCGGATGTGAAGGGGAAACCGAGTTTAGTGGGTAGTGGACGCTTTAGTCTCGAGTCCCACACACGGCCGCACGTCTAGCTAGCCTGCAGTTATGGTGTATAAAAGCATTCTCCTCAGAAAAATAGAGGTCCTTCATCATACGTCCAACGACGAACTTCGCAATGCCCGATCTAAAGATATTCTTTTTTAATATCTTCAGCCCATATTAGTCCACTGTTGCACATAGGCCTCCCGCAATGATCTGCACAACGCTCGATCTAAAGTGGTGCTTGCAACATTTAAAATAATATAAGATTGAGAAGACATTATCAATCGGCTAGTCCCCAGTCTCCGTTTGAAATAGCCAAACTTTGAGGTCGCAATTTGGAGTCTGGAATATGGCGGTGTAAAATACCCCCATGCCTCGGAAACAAAAAGCACGAAGAGAGAAGTAAGCGAAAGGCTTAAAGAGGAAAGGACATGTGCCTAATTCCCTTCAGCTGTGTCAGACTGTTGCCTCACACTGTTTTGACAGTGACTGAATAGGGACTGCATTTCTGTGCTTTCATACTTACTACATAATTATACTTTCTAATAAATATATCCTGCGTGGTTATAGTAAAGATTGCCATCGCAGCCGAGCCTCTGCTAGAAGGACATTAGTCTGCAAATTCCCAGGCAGCAGGTTTCAGCCCCAGGTGCTCCCCTGTCACCCATCCATTAACCGACCGCGGCATGGGTAGCTTGACTTTCGTTATCGCTAACGAACCACTGTTACAGCTGCGCTACGAGCGCCTCTATCAAAATACAGACATTAAAATATGCCACAATTAATACAACGTACCTTAAATTCCTTCTGCAATTGTAATATTCTTTGGTCAACATTGCTAATATTCAATAAACTAAATACTTCCTTGATCTTGCAAACAGAGAACTCAAATTGGTGTATCATGGTGTGGGCACGAATATAACAAGGACGCTCTACATATCGCTGAAAGGCAAGATAGAAAGGGAATGGTGAGGGACTGATTTCACTAGTTAGTGCAATTATCTGCGATGTTGTTGATTGCAAATTTGTCTTGTATGAAAGTGTATTTCACAGACGCTTTATTGTTTGGTCTTATTTAAATCATGTTCGTAGGATAGGCTGTCATTTCAGAACGGTTGATTCTGAAATCAGTTGCTGATTAAAATTTTGTTCCATACCTTGGACAGATAAATACCTACTTGGACGTATGTACGCACACAGCGCCATTTTGTTCCAAATTAAGCATAGCTTAGTTATATGGGTGTCAGAAAATGCATGAACTTCAGTCTTTTTAAAGTCACTAAAATCAAGTCATGTGTTAAAACGGTTAAAACATCTGACACTATTTTTATAAACTCCCTGGGTATAGCAAAGTTTATATGCATTGCAAAATATTAGCACTATTTAAAAGTTTATTGCATGTCGTAAACACGTGTGTACTTTTGTAAGTGATTTGTTAATCAAGCGTTCATTCCGAAACTAGCACGTCGCACCTTTACACGAGCGCTGCGCTCGGAGTCTTAGATTCGATTCTCCGGTCGGTTTTTTCATCATCATCATCATCAGCAAACCATCACTGCTTGAAATAGGCCTCTCACAAGGAACTCCAAACTGGTCCTCCCCGTGCCACCCACATCTAGTTAACTTACTACAAGGGCATCGGTCTACCTTTTGGGGGGTCTACCACGAAGGTACGTTTCCCATTACGTGGCCATTACTAGAAGACCTTTTCGCTCCAACTGCCGTCAGTCCTCCTTACAATGTGCCCTGCCACTGACATTTCACTATATCGGAAAAACCTTGGTTCTGCTCGGTTTTTCGGTTTTGTGGAATCATAGTTTTAGGGAATCTTATAGAAGTGAGTTAAACAAACACCAAAAACATCGTATTTAAGCGTCAAGTGACCTGGTGAAGTGAATTGACGATTCATAAGTTCATCTCATGCAGCACATATACATAAAAAGGAATATTTTGATTTTTATTCTAAAGCCTCCCAGTGTGGTGACCACCGCAAGCCGCAGGCAGCTTGCTCAATGCACATTGCACAGTATTGCCTCAGCTGCATTGGCGCACTTTGGTGGTTGCACCGAGTACGGATGCGAGCGCCATGAGTGGTTCATCAAACACGTTCGCCTAATCTAGAATGCCTAAGGTGGAGCGATGGGTAAATTGGTGCTTCTTGCGTAAGACAATACAAATATGTAAGTTCCTTAACAAGTCAAGATATGCTGCGCGCTGATTAATATGTATACTGCTCGATTAGCTGAATACTGTTCTAAATACAATTAGTTACCTTAGAAACGCAAAAAAGAAGAAATTCCTAAACAAAATCTGGTTAAGAAATACAAAGAGATTTCCGCAACGTGTTAGTTAGATTGAGCGCCTCTTCATGGCTAAGCGTCCCTCAATGGAATAGGCTGCAGTGGCCTCTTATTATCAGGTGGGCTGCGCGCCTGTCTGCCAACTGATCTCGTATAAAAAAATATATTGCTTCTCTGGCATACATCATACATACATGTGTTCTTATCTTATCGTTAAATCGGTATCGTTAAAACATGCATATCCAATATACACGTATTTTATAAGATCTAAAAATGTACCATGTTTTATGCAAATAAAGAAATTATCTATTTATCGTGTAAACTAAGTCAAGTTTAACTCTTAAACACCCGACCGAAAGCCGGGTGTCGCGTAAACAATAGATTTTCTATTGTGTCTGGTTTTCCGGGGCTTGATGGATTAATATGTGAAAGAAAACATTATAGTTAATTTGTTTATCCTATTATATTTAAAGTAGTCTTACAAAATTATTATAACTTTTCTAAAATCTTAGGTAATGATCTCCGAGTGGCGTAGCATAGGGGGTACAAGGCGGAGCATTGGGTCCGCGGCAAGCACCTCATTTTTTTTATTAATCTATCACCTCTGGTTAGCAAAATGAGGCATGCTTACTTAAGTGCACTATAGGTTACTGTCATGGTTTGAGCTTCTACCATCAATCAATATAAAGGGGTGCAACGGAAAATGCCTAGAGGTAATTCCGTGCACTCCTACATTAATCTAAATACTACCATGCACCGGCCTGCGGTTGAAATGACTTCAGTTCAGTTAAAATGGCTCTAGTGAATTTAAAAATTCAACTCAATTAGGAGATGAATAGGTTGGGGTATCAGTATTTAACGATTCCACACTTTGATAGTGAAAGTACAAAATCTTGTTAGTTTTGGATACACCAAGAGAGCCTATCACAAGAGTAAAGCCTTTCGCAACTGCCAACTCGCTAGAGAACCATAAATAAAAACATAATTGTAACGGCATTACCGGCAACAATCTCCGGATGGACCCTGTCCCATAAATACCCACTACGCTACTTATGCTCGTAAAGACATGGTTCTTTTAGCCTACTCTTTAACGAAGAAGTCTTCTGAAAGTGGAATGGGACTGAGCTGGTCATAAGTGTAAGCGTCGAAGAACCTCTGCGTCACGTTCATGGCGTAGTCTATGGCGTAGTCCAGGATGGGCCCTCCAAACTCGTTCGCGAACAGCTGCGAGTCCCGGTTGAGGACTTGTAGGAGATTTGCGCCTGAAAAAAGTAATAAAATGCTAGAATTTGGAGAAGATGTGGTTGCTTATCTGTTATTAAGGATTTCAAAAGTCCTCTCATGTAACCAACGTGATTGTTTAAATAAATAAATAAGCCGATGGTTGTCATCAACAACCACTCCAAGTGCGTCGTTCGAATTTTTTGAAATGTCATTCTTTATTCAAGATGCTTCCTATCGTCTCTTACTCTACTCATAAGTAGGTCAACCGTGTTAATGTGTGAACACATCAACTCGTTTCGCTGATGAGTAGAGCTTTTATGCCACCAAAATTTCAAAAATCACTACGATGTAAACTACAAGCAACGCCATCTATTAACGTAAAATTCAAACGAGTTTGTATTAATCCATCAAGCCCCGGAAAACCAGACACAATAGAAAATCTATTGTTTACGCGACACCCGGCTTTCGGTCGGGTGTTTAAGAGTTAACAGATATCAATACATAAAACATCTATACTATAACAAGAGTAAAGATTTGTTTGATTGAATAGGTATAGGCTCCGAAACTACTGAACCGATTTAAATAATTCTTTCACTGTTGGAAAGCTACACTATCCCCGGTGAACAAAGGCTACTTTTGATCACGGAAATGGGGGGGGGGATATTTGAAAAATGAAATAACGCGCGGTTAAAACCGCGGTTGGAAGACTATACTTCATAAAATTAGCAAACTATTGCTCGAGTAGTAAACTAGAATGCAGTGTGCGATTGCTAATATTGCTATCACACTATCTCTGACCCGCTTCGTCGCTGAGTTGTGTCATCGCAACGTCATGTGAACCACACAGGCGGACATTGGCTAAGCGGCTGCCTGCGAAACAACTGGCTAATAAAATCTGGTAAAGTCTTGTAATGACTTATGAAGGATGGTTTTTGCAGTTGAACAGTGTTTTAAAACAGAAGGGAAAATCCTCCTCCTATTAGGGTAGGTCAGAGTAATAAAGCTATGGCCTGTATTGTAAAAAGATATTAATTGATTCATTTCATTTATTTAATTTTGCATTTATTTAGTTATTTTTTTTTATGCCATAAAGTTGGCAATCAAGCATACGGCTTAAGCGGTTACCGTAGCCTATGAACGCCTGCAACACCAGGGGTATCACGTGCGCATTGCCAACCTGATAAAAACCTTTTCACGCCCTTCTTGAAGGACCCCATACTGTAGTCTCTTAACTACTACTTACTGTAGTCTTCTGTAGTTAATCTTCATTCCACGAATGAAAATAACTGTCGGAACTAATGACATATTATGACATTTTTTACCAGTCAACCTTAGGGGATGAAGTCATTGTTACGAAGACTGGTATTAATTTCTAATTCGATAAAGTCAAACTTGAGCTTTGTTCAATTAATGACTCTAGAATTAATTAAATCGCCAGTTACGAAAACCACGCTTGCACTCTTATTGTAAAAAATACCTACTAGACCAGCCAGTTGTTTGGCAGGAGATACTTAACACATTTCCTTAAACAAAAAAAAAATATTGATACGAGTAGAACCACAGAGATAGAGTACGAATTTCTATCCCTGTGAGTAGAACACTTACTGATTTCAGGGTTCCCTCTGATAAGGTTGGTGAGGTTCATTTTGAGATCGGTTCCGTAGTCAGCCTTATATTTGTACGAGTTGATCTTGTAATGTCCCTCTCCGTTTTCTTTCAAGATCACCTTCTCCACTACGTCCAAACGGATGTGTTGGTTCCCTAGAAATTAATTAAAATAAGAAATATAATAAACATCATGACTATGTTAAATTCAATGTTAATTATATTAACCCTAAAAAAGAAAAGAAGGTAAGAAAACACAAAATGTGCCGCCCAAGATGGCGTTCAACGGAAATGATTTGTGTTTTCCCGATATTTTTTAATACGTCAACTTACAAGGTTTGTTAAGAACACTAAACTTGCTTCATAAAAATTAACATGAAAATTCTTATAAACAGGAGTATTTCTTTTATTATTGTTTCTGGTGAGTTTTTCCCAAAAACGGTGATTATTGAAGACAGTCATTATTTACGTAAGTTTAAAGTTGCATCGGGGTGGCCTGAAGGAAATAGATACGATGAGGCTGAAAAGAAGTATGTTGCTACAATAGAATATGAAGAATAATTATAATACTCACAGATCTTGATTTTGGCTGCGCCTTCAGTGTCGAGGTTGAAGAGCAGGAGGCGCCCGCGCAGGCTGTACAGACCTCGGATCGTGAAGTTGCAGTGCATGTCGAATATGAACTTGCGCTCTTTGCGACGAGACCTGAGACAATATCAATGTTAGTGGCAGAAAAAAATCATTAATTACCATATAAAGATTTACTAAAAAATCTATCAATTCTATAGATATATTTTCCACTCACTTTAACCACCACACAACATATAATTATTTTGAACGTTATTGGCAGCGCCGAACTAGGTTTTTAATTTTGTTTATGTTTTTGGTTTATTTTTCAATGTAGACGCACTATTATCCCCGTAAATATATTTATAAGTACCAATATATCAATGTATTTAACTATGTGAAATCTGTATAATGTATGTATAACGTATCTTTTATTTATTAACGCCACTCATAAAGGTTCTGCCTGAAAATCAGCGCTGTTGTGTCTTTTTTCCAATTGACACAGCCGCATATGCTGAGGCATGAACCCTATTGGCCTCTGTTTGTTTTGTTTGTCATGTAATCATGTTATCTTTTTCTGTGTCAATGTACTGTCTATTCTTTGTCATTTTTCCTCATGTTTTGGCCAATAAAAGTTTTTCTTTCTTTCTTTCTTTCTTTCACTGAGGTTTGTTTTGGCGCGACCTGTGTCGACCATTTATTACATAAAAGGTATATAATAAATCTTAATATTAAACAAAAGTTTGAAGTATCAAAAAGTATTTGGGACTATTATTGTTAGTCGCTGAAAAATATCATCATCATCAGGAAACTTTGATTGAAGTATCAAAAAATAATTCGGGACTAAGACAACACCAGAGGATACATGTATGTAAATGGTAAATGTGGCTAAGAATGATTCTTTAAATACTTTTGTATTTTCAGCTATGATAATTATCTTTGTTTTCTCAATGAGGTCGCTACCAAAGTTTTTGTTAGGATTTAGTTCACTGCCCATCTTAATTTGCAGTGGGATATAACACTACAATATCATTAATAATATTTGAATTCCGTACATACATAGTTAGGCATTACATCATATGAAACAGTGGGAATCTTTACTTAACTCAATTATCTCGAGATGAGGTTTTTGCTCTCGTTATTCTTAGTGCTTTTGTACAAAAGATAATCACGACCATTTGACATTTGTAACTACTTAGTTCACTCACGCTAATGATCCGCAGTAAGCAATAACAATTAGCTTTTATTGTTCTCGATACAATAAGGTTGCAACATGGTTTCCGTGTTAGTAAATAAAGGATTCAAGATTAAGTAATTCATTAAATTCATAAAAAAGATACATAGCAGAATTTTTGTTCTTGAAGCATCTGTTGTTGACAAATTATAACCAATTACTTTTAACAAAGTTTTACAAGCCAATATCCTCTTATTGAAAATAACAAATTTTGTTGTAAAGTTGTTTGACAACTTGTAGGTGTATGTATAACTTGTTACGTCTTTCTATTAAACATACTATAATATGTTAAATGCAAAAAATTGTGAGGATGGATGTTTGTTCCTCTTTCAAGAATAATTTCTGAAACTAGCTAATATAACAGAGTGAAATAGATGCTTCTTTTTGTCAACATACGCAATCTTGTGGAGGAGGCTAGTAATTTATAAATACATACAGACCCTACCTAGCTCCCTCTTACATCGTACCAAAGACAGTATAAACAAAATAATTCGTTATACATGTTGATAGTAGGTTTTCAACAGGGAGGTACTCTTGGCCCTATTGCAAATTCACTATCAAAGGCGCTGTCGAGTCTGACTCATTAATATGTTATTCATGAACCAATTCTAGTTTCAGTTATCCTTAACACAATTTCTCAATCAGTTCGTCCTCATATTGCTATAGATGAAAATCTGTTTAGAAATCGCACGCCACAATCGTGCGTAGGCTCCTCAAGGCTACTCAACTCTCGTGCGATTAGGCAGCCATGACCGCTTAGTTAGCAGTTATCATTTAAATTTGATTGTGGATGTGCTGAATGGCTAATCGTCACTACTTGCGGTGAAGCCTCAACTGCGGTGCAATAATTCATAAGTGTTGTAGGTGCAGGCGTGTTGCGTCACGTAGGCTTTGCTAATAGTAGAGTCTCATTATAAATGATGCTTTTACTTTAAAAACAAATTCCTTTTAACAAAATTATACAAGAAATTGCACACACAACTAAAAAAACATTATACACACATCGCCATCAAGCCCCAATCCCAGCTTTTATCGCCAGGATTGTTAGAAAAAATTTGTTATATTTTTGAACTTTAGAGTAAGTTAAACCCCAGGGTAAACAGCCTTATCGTGTTAAGTATGGGACTAGAACCCAGAACGCATCTGAGACCCTAGGGTCTAAGCTAGGGTTTCAGCGACATGTCGCTGAAGTCCTTTGTCCAAAAATAAAACTGATGTGGTTGCAAAAATCTTTCTTCGCACTTTTATTTAAGTTGCATGTTGCCTTTGCTCCCGGATGCTTTCCGAGGATGTAATTTGCAAAACAAGCTTGAAACTATGTCATCAATGTTTATAAGAAAGATGGAATTTTTCATGGTGTGCAGGATAATGGATAAATAGAATTATTGATGAGTTCTCATCAGCCGTTACAACAAGTAGGTAGGTAATTGTTTTCGACGAATAAATTGAAGGATGTTACGAAAACATCACAATGCTATTGGCGTCAATACTTCAAATGAGTAGTTCACAAGACGACTGTTTATTAGCTAAACCACTAAACATTTTCAATTTTATTCCTGTATTTTATTTTATCTAAATTGTTGGATGTTTAGAATTAACTATGTAGGTACCTAAGAAAAGTATGTTTTTGCTTACAAAAATCTTTTTTAACGAGTTCTGTTTTTTAAGCTTACAAAAAGGATTTCCTAGTTCTTTACTTAGTTTAATGGAAATCGAATGTCCTGACCATGTTTTAAATAAGAAGAGATAAATAAGTGCATTAGCTTGTTATTTTTTGTGCCAAGATGTTTCACGAACAATGAATTTGAAGTTAGTACCTAAAATATATGTGTAAAAACTGTTATTTTCTGAAAGGAACTGTGACGCATTTGGAATTTTTTGAAACATTATTTATATTAACAAGCCTGAAAAATTTATGGGTTATTCCAAAAATCCCCATCGGAAATCCCCATCAATGGGGATTTCTGAACTTTTAGTTCACTAATCCCCTTTGATGTCTCATGATCCCCATCATTTGTGGAAAAAAGATGTTAATAAAGTTATGAACCATTGAGTAGGATTGTTTAGTTTAAACAAATGGCTAAATTACGCTTGGTTTTCCGGTGACATTATTACATTTCTACAGTGTGGCAGCACATTGAGCGCCTAAACCGTTTCAGCGAGTCCCAAACACCACCATCCGCCTACAAAGGAGGGAGGGTGAGGCATTCCGTGGGTTAAAAAAAGAATATTGAACATATTTTTTGATTAAATATCTTTTAAAAAAAAGAATAAAATTTACAATTTTTGATGTGGGTAATTTGTAATTTGCTATTGATTAATGTTGCCTAATAATAAAGGATAGAAGGAAGGAGGATATAATTACACGTATGGATCATTTAAAGTGGGGATGGACAGGACACATGCTACGTTGCAAAACTAACAAATGGAGCAAACAGGTGACTTTATGGTACCCAAGGGAGGACACTAGAAGAAAGGGGCGTCCAAAAACAAGATGGAGTGACGATATCCGCCTCACCTTGGGACCTTATTGGACCAGAGTGGCAGAGGATAGGGTTCAGTGGAGAGAGCTGGAGGAGGCCTATGCCAAGAGGCACTCCGAATTAAGAGACATATTATAACTGAATCGGTTAATTAACAAAGATGTAACAATACGGAATAAAGGGCTTTATTATTATTATTAATATAATAATAAAGGAATTTGATTTATTATTATTATAGTGGTAATTTACCGTTATGCGTTTCGAGCCTGTCCTCCAACTAAGGTAGTATTGAAAAAATGTGACATAACTTACGATACTTTATCCGGGATACACGTGCTCAATCCAATCAGCTTCGCGTTATGGAACTGCATCTTCAGGTTCCCGGGCAGTTCGATGCTGATGTTCTTGTCGATAAACAACGGGTCCAGGGTGGGGATGCCTGCCTCCGGGATACCTTTGACTACTCCCGGGATCGCGTCCAGGGTCGCTTTGGTGAAGCATTCGTCTGTGAGTTCGTGGCAAGGGTGAATGAAGTCGGCTGGAAGGTAAGAATAGATTTGTTTTATTATTAAAAATAGTTTTTAGGGATAGACGAGGATTAGTGACAGTTGACGGTAAGCGATTATTTTGAACATGATCTTATCTGACTTTAGTGCCGGCCTATGGGCAAGTTTTGTCACTGTTAAATAAGTTCATGATATTAAATATTGAAATTATGTTAGACATGAATGACGCTGTGTTCTTTTTTTTAATCTGAGGAATAGTGATTCGAAGACAAATAGGGAACCCAGTGACAATATTTGGGAATCTGATAGAATAATTGTAAGATTTTATATAAAATTTAAGTGAGGATTACAACTTATACGTTATTTATAAAGTATTACAGTATATTCATTACTGTTATATTGTAAATAACACTGGAATTTTAATATTGCAATTAGATTCTTTGCGGTTAAAGACATGTTGTTAAAGGATGTGTCAAAAAAGGAAAAATAAAGACATGTTTAGTAATTTCCGCTGTTGCCAATCTTTGATACGCACGTCTTTCAATTTTTCACGCTTGGATAAATACTATATTATAGCGCATTAGAAGTAAATTATTGTTGAAATAAAATTTTATTTTATGCTGTTTGAAAGTCCAGTCGTCAAAAGAAAATATAGGGTTCCTGAAAGGATTGGAGCCCTAATTGAATAATACGAGTACATCGGCTCGTAAGAAAATGTAACCATGTGCTGTATCTTTTTTTTGCAATAAATCTAAATCCACAAAGTAGTTTTGCGTAGAACAATAACAAATATTCAGCCATTCATTCCCACAAATTTTCGCATTATAAATATTGGATTGCAATTGGAACCGGTTTGTTTAATATAAGGCATGTTGGACTCTACTGACTATTGAGCTAGGTTTCCTCTAGCGAGTAAAATCAACTGGCTGGCCGTCTTTAGCGCAAACTGAGGGTCGGGTAGCCCCCTTTTTGTTGCGATGGGGAATGCGTTCACGCATACCCTTTCGTCATTGGGGGGGAGGGCAAGGGTTATGTGAGACTCTCGTTCTGATAAGGGCCGACTACCCTTTGAATCCCCATCGTTCCCCTTGAGTTACATAATGGAGCATAGCAGGCTAGGGTTCCCTCTTCAGATTTTGCTATACCCTATGTAGAAATTGTACTAAGCTCTTACTCTTTTAACGCTGTTTCTCGCTGTAACACTACCCGCTATCGTGTGACAACATGAATAATACGATTATATAAATATCAGGTTAACCTGCTACTTGATATATGAACGCTAGTTGCTAACTAGTTTGGTCAAGTAATAGTTAACATCATTGCAGAAATTATCACAATTTGCTTGCTGCAGTGTTTTCGAATCTTTTTAATCTTATGTGTTCTGTATCAAATACCCCTTTTAAGTAAGTTAGATGATAATAAGTAATCACAAGAGAGACGTAGGTAATGTTGATAGGAAGTTATACTTTACTTAAATTACTTAGTATTGTCTTGTTATGTAACTTCCTTTAGAAGACAAACATGCGGCCCATCTGTAGGGTACTACGATCATTTCATTTGTATTTCATCATGGGATACTTGGCTGAGTAACTTTGCAGAAATTGTTTTTTTGGTGTTAGAGTATTTACTAGCGCCAATAATAAATAGATTTGCCTAAACGTATACAAAAACAATGTAGGCTAGGCAATAAGACATCGAAAGAGATGTAGAACCAAATCACACAATGGTTATCAATTAAATTATTTTTGACGACTGATTTGATGTAATGGTTACACCAAAGGCCTCGGGTTCGATACCCGCCCTGTAAAAACATTTGTGTGCATGACATGTTTATGTACGGTCAACAGCACATCACGGTTAACACTTGCAGTTCGATAATAGCACTTATGCCCCCGACATAAGAGCGGTACAAAGTCCAAAGTGTTACGTCTGACGTGCTTTTGACTGTACACAAACGTTATGTTGGTACCGTTCTGGTTGTTTCTATGATTATAAGTAAAAATTATTTGTGATCTGGCTATGGGCATTGCCGCGGCATCGTGATGTGGGGTTTGTTGATTCTTTGTTTGGACTAATACATAGCAGTACATGTCTTTAGGCAGTTATTCGTTAAGTTTTGTACATAGCTTGGGTTTGTTATACATAATATAATCCTATTATTGCCATCGACAGGGATCATAATAAAGCTGTCATTAATCTTAAATTACTTTATTACTAGCTCAGGTAAGGGTTCATTATCAAGCATAATTGTAAGCATAACACAACTATGTAATGATAATTATTGACCTCTGACCTACTATGGAATAATTGGTAGACTATATAGTGCTGACTATAATATTCTTAATTATAGAAATTATTGCAGCTTAAGTTACAACAATTTGCGATTGCTTATTATAAAAACATTTATTAATTATATGTCAAGATTACACATTCGATCTTCTGAATAAGGTAAAATACACCTTTGGGCTGGTCAATAGCCACAAGGCTGGCACCGGCTCGTCTCAATCGGGTGTGAAGGGGAAACCGGGGGAGTTAAGAGGGTAGTGGACGCTTTAGTCTCGAGTCCCACACACAGCCGCAGGTCTAGCTAGCCTGCGGTTATGAAGCATAAACGCATTCTCCTCCGAAAAAATAAATTTAAAAAAATACATTTTATATGAATGCAGACGATGCATTATGGGAAAAGTCAATGATCTTTGTGCCAGGGGTTCAACTCCCAGGCACAACTATTTCGTAGTTTGTAAATATAGCTCGTGCTTGTGATCGATCACCAATCTGCATATTGGTAACGTATGCTTTAGTTAGCCAATTGTTAGTCGTAATTCTCACGCTAAGTGTTATTCTGATGTATGGGGTACAATACTGTAAAATTATATTTAAATCAGTTAATTAGTTTTTCGTGAAAGAGTAAAACATCCATCCATTGGTCCTCAAAAACTTCTGCGGTCATAAAATTAGAGAGCAGTGAGACAAGTTGTGACTTTGGTTAAATATTAGACGACTAGCATACATAAAATTATGATAGGATAATTATAACGGATTATCGAAAATACTAGAACATTTACCAAATATAAAATTTATAATGGACTGGCTTGATCTCACATTTTGTACGCCAAGGTCAAGGGGCTCACATCCCATCATACATCTAACAAAATAATGACCCAGAACAAACATTAACGCCCACCACAAACAAGTTATGCGATCAACAGTGTTTGCACCGAACAACTTATACGTTTAAGTTTTTTACTAATTACTGTGGGATCATAAATAAACACACTACACGTATGTAAATACATGTTTAGTAGGTAGGTGCCATCTAAAATATATTTTGTGTCAGAAACTTGTCAAACTTGTTACTCGCACTTATTAGATTTTACTAATATTTAATTTATTTCGTTAACTGTAACAAAAACTATGAAATAATTATGTCCCTTTAGTTTTACAATCTATGTTATAACAAGCTTAAAAATAACAAATCACACAAAACAGATTTTGCACCACAACAATAATTTAATAGTCAAAAAGCCCAATGAAGACACAAAGCAAATGCACAATGCATCACAAGATTTAGGTGAGATTCGAACCCACGACCCGCCGTAAGGTCACTGCCGCACCTAGAATGTACACGTATTGAGGGTACTTACGTAACGGTATCAACTGAAAGCTGCAATGGACGAGCAAGCATATCACCAACACTTGAAGCGCTTCGGAGTAACCCATAATGCGTATTGTTTTAGTTAATTTACGAGTTAATTTAACTTAAGATTAACTTGGAGCTAAGTTAGCGCGCGGCGTACACAGCGGCGGTCTTGCAAGTGCCGGCTACGTAGTTCAAACCGCTGTTTAATTTGAGTGGTCATTAAGACTCAAGGATTTGAGTAGGTGCCTTGAAGTCGCAAGCGCCATTTTGAGAAAAAGTATCTGGTCACCTGACGGTATCTTATGATGCAGTCGTCATATTTTGTAAAGTCTGCAAATAGGTCGAGATTTAAACTTCGCCTTTGATTTGACCGAAGAAGCAGTATTACGGACGGAGTTTTCGAGCTCAAATTCTAATTTGCATTTAAATGCAAATGCGAATTCATAAAATAAATTCACACGTATAATTTATTATTACGGCATTTGATTATATAAAATGTCGTAATCGTGTCGTTTAAAGGAACTGGTGCACTGCCACTGAAAAATTGACATGTGATTAGTTCAATCAATTCGGTTTCATCCACATTTTGTTCCTTTTTACACTAACAGAAATGCCAATCAGTTTTCTATTTAAATCCACAGAGTGCCTTTAAAATTGCCTTTGAATTTAATTATCGATGTTATCAACCAATCAAAAGACAGAAAAAACATGTGACTGGGCACTAGTCGGTGCAAGACCTCAGCCGATGGCTCAAGGATTTAAGGCAAGTTTCCGCAGCGGCGACTGTTGGGCAACCGCCGATGGAAAGAAATGTTGCACGCGTCTATTGCACTGTTTGTTTACGTTTTGGCGCTAGCATGAACTTTGATATGCGATCACTAGGCTTCGATTCTGACAAGCGATTTGTTTTTTTTATTGCAATGTGTAAGAAGACGTGCAGATGGCATCTGATGGTAAGCGCCACGTCTGCCCTTAGACAGTTCAGGGCCAACAACAACAAAAAGTAAGCAGTTACTGTCTGGCGCTGCCCTGCGCCGGCTACACCGAGACGACAGTTATTGGGTCTCATATACCCAGTAATTTCACTAGTAATGATGTAATGGTTGTGACGTTATCTATTGCGAGTACACCAAAGGTAACGAATCCCCCTACAAAGTACCCTGCAAAGTATAAACATTTTATTGCATGAACGATAACATGCCCGTGTGATTGGTCTGGGTGTTTTCATTGTAATAATAAATAATGTCCTCCAAGGAAAATTTCGGCCACGGCGGCCGATCTTATCAATCAACCAACTACAGGATATATGTGATATGACACAACGCAAGCGCACAAGTGAGTGCGCAAGCACAGGTGCACTCCCTATTCCCTCACTCTCATAGCAGGGTGGGACAGCAGTCTGACACGGTTAAAGAGATATTAGGCGTAGGTCCGGAACTCTAAAAAAGCAACAACGTATCTTCATGTTTCTCGCGCTTGTTTAGCTAAGTTCTGGATACAATTTGATATGGTTACTTAAGTTACTTATTTGGCAACTCTATATTTGGCTTCTGAACGGTGTTGCAAGTTTCTACGTATAGATCACGAAGTTTAAGTAACACTTCAGACGCGCATGACTTGTGAAAGCACAGGTTAACTGAACGTTTTGTAACATAATAAACTTGATTGATATGTCAATATGTTACGGTCAAAGTTAAAATGTAATTAACTTGTTAATCTTTTGTTGTATACAAAGCAGTTGTAAGTAACTTTCTTAATATCTTTATTTCGCTTGCTTTACTCCGGTGTGTTTTTTATAATTTTTTGTACTACTGTAACTGTGAGTCTGTCTGTGACTGTACCTGTCTGTCACAGTGGTCAATTCCATTGTAGTATTAATATAAATAGTAATGTAGTATTCAAATGGCAATTGTATTGGTAAATATTACCTCGAACTATAGTTTTGTGGAACAATCTCACTGCAGCAGTATTTCCTGACGGTTACGACTCGAAGACCTTTAAGAAACGAGCCGGCAACGCATCAGCGATCCCTCTGGTGTCGCAGATGTCCATGGGCGGCGGTGATTGCTTACCATCAGGCGCCCCGCTGGCTCGTTTATCGCCTCTGGCATAAAAATAATAAAGGTGGGTCTATGCACGAACCGAGCACGAGCTGCGCACAGTGCGCACGAGCGTCGACGCACAACGAGCCTGCACTACGAGCGCGATGCAAACCTCTGTGTTCGTCAAAAACCCGACATTAGGCGGAGCCGTAGACAGAGAAAACTATAGACAGCTAGTAGAAAAACCGGCACGCGGTGCGAGACAAAAAAATTGTGTAGTTCTATCTCTTTCTTTTACATGGTCTATCCGTATCGCCCTCTTTTTCTTGTGTGAATGCGATAGATACTATCAATTTGTCTATAGTTTTCTCTGTCTACGGGCGGAGCACAGTCGAACAAGAAACGAATGCTCTAAGCGCGCTCGTTCGAGGCTCCAAGTCGGTCCACAGTACACGAATTTTGGATCGGCTCGTGCTCCGCTCTTGCTCGGCTCGTGTTCGGCTCGTAAGCATAGACACACCTTTATATTGTTAATGTTTTGGTGATTAAAAATAGTAACTATCGAGTTCTTCTTGATAGATATCAATGTCAATTATTATAACTATACCATTAAAAAACCGGATGATTCATAAGAGCATCTATTCGGTCTATATATCTGAAAACCGTGCTGAAAACATTTATTTATTGTTGTATCTTTTAAACTTCTTATTTATAATACACACTAACGTAATATGAACTAGCAACATGAATTGTTCTGTGTGTGTCCCAGACATAAAGTCTAAGCTTACCAGGATTAACCCAAATCGTTAAAAGGTCCGTCATTGTCTCGAACATAATGAAATTCCACCTTAAGACGTAGTAACCTTTAATGTTCAACCTGTGGTCGTCAAAGCAAACCTAAATGGAGGTATGTATTTACTAATGTACACAAGATACCTCCAGGCATGTGTTCTGTACACAACAATTGCCCAATTATCTCCGTATAGTCGCATAATGGTGTGTCAATGCTTACGTGACCTTTTAGATCTTAGTACATATTGTTAGTTAATAGTTCTCATGATTTAGCATCATAGGTTTTTCAGGTACTTTGACGTAGGTTCCACGAATGTCCTGGTGGTATCCGGGATGAAGTTCTTTACGTATTTTCTGAAGATTTGTTGTTAGCGTTGTTATATTATAATATGACTGGCGATAGTAATATATTCATGTAAACGGTTCACAGTTCATCGCATTATTTTTCGTCAGATTATATAATATTATGTCGATTTGCAACCGTTAAATTACAACCTGTCTCCAAAGGCTGGTCGGTTTGTTGGTCGGTTTCGCAAATTACAAATGTGCGCGTTGATGTCTTCTTATCTATGGTCTACAAAAATAGTTATTTATGTGACTGCTGCATAATGAGGGTCATTAAAATACGAATGTGGTTTTATGAAACGAACGAAGTGAGTTTCATAAAAGAATCACATGAGTATTTTAATGACTAATTATGTACAGTCACATACATAACTTTATCTTCATTCATACGATAATATGTCTATTTTATAGTCAGGATCGATGAGCAAACGCCCTAGTTACCAACATAATCTGGATGTAAAAGTTAGTACCTACTGTCATAATGACTGACGTTTGTAGTTTTTAAAATCCATAAACAATCTAGACTCGAGTTGATTTCGATTCTCAAATCGATTGTTATAATTTCAGCATCGAATTAAATGTATAGGAATGGAACATAAAATTACTAATCGACTAATTCGATAATCGAAAAACCTATTAATTTTTACTTTTAAAGAAGACGTTCGAAATTTGAACGTAATAAAAGTATCGGTTACCGACACTAAAATGTAAACATTTCAATGCAGCCACAGATACTTATATCTAAATGTAGGGCGTTTGCTCATCGCTCTTGAATATAAAATAGACATATTATGGTATGGATGTAGATAAAGTAAGTTTATCTCTCGATAGTTCTTTGGAAAATTTTCATACACCGCTATTGAAGCCTTACTAAGCAAAATATATAAATTAAAAAGCGTTTAATCAGACAACAAAAGCAAAAATATCTTTTGTTTTAAACAATGCATGTATCACTCAAATGCAACAAATTGTAAAAATAAATTTCAACGATGACTTAATTCAAACGATGGAGGCTTGTTTGACAAATTGACTGTTCTTTATCATACTCATACAACAACCCATTCAAAATAACAGATGAATGGCAGTGAAATCTCACAATAGTGGTTAGTACAACAATGTTTATTGGCGACCGTCGCCATTTGCCAGACCATTGGGCGGCGACAATGCCGCTAATATGCCGACACTGGTTTGTGCGCACGCGCATTGTCGCGTTTTCCGATCGGTGCGCGCCGTGTGAATGTTGGTTCTGGCTTTTCATCGTTGTTATAATTATGTCTTTGTAATGTTGTTTGACTATTTTAGTAAGCAGTTTGTTTGCCTCCGCGGAACAGTGGTTAAGCCCCTCGGGTACTAAACCCGGAGGTCGTGGGTTGATTCCCGCCTTAGGTCTGGTTGGTGGTAGGACTTTTTCAGAGTTCGACTGGCTAGCTACCACCTCCACAGGTGGCCGCCATAACAGCTCTGGTTGTGTTTCGGCAATATTAATGTGGGAGCCAGTATACTTCAAATTAAAGGCACGAAGATCAGATGAGGCTACAGTCTGGCAGCTTATCAGGTGGGCTGCGTGTCTGTCTGCCAACTGATGTGGTATAAAAAAAAGTTGTTTTTAGATCAGTCAGTCATGATCCATTCGGTCTAGTTTCCCTGTTTACGGAGATCAGATGGCGTTGCTACAATATAAATAACTTTTCCTCTCAGGAAAAAACTGGCGCGGTAATACTCTGTCTTAGGGCAACATTTATGTCTGAAAAATAAAGTACACTTAGGACGGTATGGCAGCACTAGTTAATTAAAATGCAACAATGTACATCGCTTTGTAACAATTGTAAAAGTATCACTGGACACATAAGCTTTACATAACAATAAGTGGTCAAAGATAAACATCTGTCATCATCATTATGTTCATGATAATAATCTTTAATGTCCTCTTTCAATGTTATGTGTCAGGGACAATCTGTTTTCGCTAAATAACTGGCGTTAATCTTAATCCTCTTATAATAATATAGAATGGATAAATTATGGTGGAAACAAAGAAATAGATTTTAATGTGGAAATAATGTTAAAGAATCTACTTTATTGTCAAAGTTACAGTTTTTACACCTAATGGTAAGCGGCCACTGCTGCCTATTCCATTTAAGAACGCTTCACCTGGAAGTGTCGCTTAATGTGCTGCCAGACTGTAGGCTCATCTGATCTTCGAGCCTGTGATTTCAAGTGATACTACCGAAGATTCGATAATAACAGTGTTATTTATCCCCTGGTTGTGTCACAGAGTGTTTACGTCAGGTCGTTGGCGGGTCGTGCGCTAATCGACCGTGAAACTACTTTCTCACGCGCGATTTGCGTAGAGGCAGTCTTTATGTGTTTACAATATTGGGGAGTTACTAGTATATGTCGCGTGGATCAAAAGCTTTATGTGTCTGAAGGAGATTTAAAGTTCCTTTAAAAGTGAAAGATCTTTCTCGGAGCTAGATCGACTGTGCTTGGGGACCATTTATTTTTGATGCTCTGTGGAAATGCCGCCTTCCTCAGTCGTTTCTGGTTAAGACGCGTACCGGCCTCGCTGCAAGTTGCACTGTACCCCGAAGCACTACTTCCGACGGTGGTTCGGAAGGTAATATTGGGCTCTTCCCCAGGATTCGAACCTGGTGGGGCTACCAACTCAACCGCATTTGAGGAGAAGAATCCCGGAAACTACCAAGCTTGGGGACCATGATCCAAAGCCCCATGTTAGCACGTAACAATAATTTAGAGCTTGTGCGATCCAAGATTCCATACTTATTCGTGATCTTTGATTAGTTTTAAAGTGATATTTAAGTAGGTATATCTTTTCATACGTTCACTTACGAGTAAATTTGACGGCGTCTGTGGAACAGTGGTTAAGTTGCTCGAGTCTAAAACTGCGGTGGTTTTATTACCTGCTTTTGAAAGCGGGATTATTCGAGCTACCATATTGTATCTAGCTTTGATTGTTTACCGATAATATAATCTAAATAACTTTGGTGAATTCCTACGCTGATGTAGGCAAAGATTTTCAGCACACGGTGCTTTCTCATTATCAAAGGTGCTTTAAAAATAAATCGCAACAACCTTATTTGGGTTAAATGCCAAACAACTTATCAATAGTGAGTAAATACAAGCTTACGATGCCATCACTATAAATTTTATATTTATTTCATTGTTATTGTTACAATCATGACGAAATAAAAAATTGTTCAGTAGTAGTCGGAAACCAATCGATGTTATGTAACGTTAATTAATTACTATATCCACCTGTACGTCACCTGTGTAGAGTTTTCAAGCATTCGGATATTTGTTTGACATTATGCCGAAAATAACAATACACATTTAAACATTCTATGTGCTGTTTGCACATAGATTTTTTAAATGTGTATAAACACGATAATTAAAGTACAGACAAGCAACTCAGACTTTCACAAAAATTCTAATTTATATGGTTCACAGATTGCAAAACATTCATAGTTATAAGTAGCTGGCCCAGCTGAAACTTCTCTTAAAGGCATAAAAAGTAAAAACTATAAGAAGAAAAGGGGGAGGAGAGAAGAAGAAAATACACAACACAGTTGAAGTCAGAGAAGTTGTTGGGTGGAAATGAAGATGCTGGTCTCTATCATCACTTTCTGGATTCTGTTCAGAGACAAGTGAAAATTGCTCCACATTCATGAGCGTTGCTCTTATTAAATAAATGAAAAAATAGGCGGCCTGGCGACCCTAAAGGCGTGTGAATTATGCCCGGCGGTTCCCATGCGTCTGGCACCGAATGACTCAATTCGCGAGGCCGCGGCACGCACCATTTGCCGACACATTGTTGGCTGGGCCCACAGACATTCACTAAACTTAATATTCATGTAAACTGTTAAAATTAATTAAAGTAAGATTCTGCAACTTTTTCCGGAGGAGAATTCGTTTGAGCACCATAATCGCAGGCTCCGACCGCTTTGACCGCCTTTGGTTTTGATCGCCTCCGTGGAACAGTGGCTGCCGCTCGGGTATAAAACTCGGAGGTCGTGGGTATCATAAATATGAACCGACAAATCTAATATGCTACAGGTTATAAATTGAATCTTATAGTATAGAAAGTTAAGCGATGTGTGTTAGATACACATTGTCTATTATAGTTTATGCAACAATACACTATACCTTCATAAAAGCGTTTCAAAATTAAATGCAGTAAAATCCATAAGGTTAACTTGTTATGTTATGCAAACCAGCTTTGTTCGTAATGGTATTCTTTTCACGTAGGTATAATTTTCCTCCAAGCGTTTTACACTTCATTGTAGTATGTTCCCATGTCACTTGAAACCACATTCAAAGACGGCTGTCTGGTCTCCCATTCACAAATCACAGAGTTTCAAGTCACGCGGAATTATGGTACCTAGAAAAATTTCATAATCGCATGGAATAGAGGAACGTAGGTACTTACTGTCTATTATGTAAATGATGTGCAACAGAAAACTAGCTTGGATGTACATCAGTTTCGTCAACTTGCATAAAAGTGCGTACAGTAAAATTGAATAGTTGGTACAACTTATTTTCTTTAGCTTAGCTTGCAAATTATTGACGCATCCGCTAATCCGCACAGGTGGTTCCAAACTTGGGTCTGGTGTGTGATAGGCTTTTTTCAGAGTCCAACTGGTTAGCCAACACACTCATTGGTACAATCTACCGCAATAATATGTTTTACTGTTTTCGGTAACATCTATTTAGTAAGTAGTTAGTTTTGACTCTTTTAATATCTCAAGACGGAGTCTTTTTACTTGCCATCCGGCCGATTGTTAATTGTCTTTTCCTGAAACGTCTTAATATAAAAAAACAAGCGTAAATACACTGAACGAACATTCCAGCTCCTTATCTGCTGCTTTTAAACAGTATTTAAATGCTATCCTTTAATGTCATTAATTAACCTCAGTATTGTTTGTACGCAACCAATGCGGCAATGTGCCGCTGCGTGCGCGAGCGCAGCGAGATGCGCGCCGCCATAACAGTAACCGCGCCGCGGACTCTTCGGCATAATTGCTGCAGAACTTCAGGATATACTGGACTGGTTATTACGGTTTAACCCTATTCTAATAAATAATATTTAACTTTAAGCAACATCTTTCGACTGTACTGGATGCGAGTAGCCTGGCTTACCTACTTGTCCCGCCATTTTGACTTTTCTTCAAAACAGCCACTCCAACCATTCCCCAAATTAACGATTTACCATTCGTTACTGTGCAGACTAATTAAGTGAAGTGCAATAAATGAGCTTTTTCAATTAAAATTTTCTACTTTAACGGATCGTATCCGGTATTCCGCAGATTACCAACGGATTCCGCACTCTAACGGTAACATATATACTAATATAATAAAGAAGAAAGATTTGATTGTCTTTTTTTTATCCGGAAATGTGGGGGGACGCGGGGTGGGGGGGGGGGGGGGGCATAATTGACAAATAATTTACGCGCTTGTAAAACCGCGGGCTTTAGTATATATTCTGTGCCGCGGGCGAAAGGCTAGTCTAAAATAAAATAAAAGGTTTCCTTCGTCATAGTTAAATTTTATTTAAACTTAAAAAAATCAATGCAATAAAATGCTTACAAAGTTGCATGTATCATACATAACGTAATAACAGTTATTTCTATCCCCATTATACTATATTAATGTGAAATAATTACGTCTTATGCGCAATGTGTATTGCAGATTGTTTTTCATGGTGTCTGGCCGGCTTCGCAAGGCCTAAGAATTTATGTCGACGAACTTATCTGATTGTATGATGTGTAAGAAACGAAAATTCCTGCTTTAGATAACGATGGGGTAAAAAGAAAATAGATATAACTACTGTAATAATATGTTGTTTTTTTACATTATCACGTTGGTCTATGTGAGTGTTTTTTTTAATATACTAAGTCAGTTGGCAGACAGACACGCAGCCCACCAGATGGTAAGCGGCCACTGCGGCCTATTCCATTGAGGGACACTTCACCAGGAAGCGTCGCTCAATGTGCTGCCAGACTGTAGACTCATCTGATCTTCGAGCCTTTGATTTCAAGTGTACTGGCTCCCACATTAATACTGCCGGAACACAGCCAGAGCTATTATGGCGGCAGATTTCACCTGTGGGGGTGGTAGCTAGCCAGTCGGACTCTGAAAAAGCCCTACCACCAAACAGACTCTAGGCGGGAATCGAACCCACGACCTCCGGGTTTTATACCCGAACGGCTTAGCCACTGTTCCACGGAGGCGGTCTAATACTCGTACTTCCCCTTTCTGCTGGCCCATTTAGATTGACAGACAGAAACTTTGCAGCATGGCTCTATCTCACGAATACACTCAATATGAGTTATTCGGTCTAGTAATTTGTTATTTCAAATTATAGTCCAAGACTAAAATAGAGAGGCTTTTGAACATAGATTAAAGAAATAAAATATAGATAGAACGTTCGGTTGTCAAATCAAACGCCAAGGTGTGTCCAGAAACGCTGCGTGCCCCCCGCACCTACCTCACTTCGGCCCCGCGTTTTATTGCCAGGTCAAAACTCGGGCAAGCCGTTTCCCAATTTTTTGGGGTAAACTTTTTGGGGTAAATGGATACTGTGGCATTACGATAATAAGTATTTGTTAATAAATAAAAAATAGTCCAGTAAATTAAATATAAATATTTTTAATTTTATAAAAATAAAATTTTAATAAAATAACTTATTAAGCAAGTTTTACTCGTCAATCTTTTTTACCCTTTCAGCACTTCGACGTCAATTACCTGTGAAGAAGTGCCGCAAGAAACTCACACTTTGCTTTTTATAAAAGAATAATAATAAATATGTAATTAAAAATCAAAAACATTTTAACAACACAATAATAATTTTATGTCGATATAATTAATAATGTCATACATAATGGTATCAATACGAGGAATCAAAATAATAATGTCAATGAAATAGTTTAATGAAATGAAATAACTTATTCAGCAAATAGAATTTAAAAAAAATACTTTTTCATCCCACCATCTCGGAAAGAGTATTTTTAATCTTCAATATCTGAGTGGAAAAGCCGTTTTTATTCTCTAGAGGATAAAGTAAAATTGAATTTAGAACATCGTGTGCACTAAGTTTGTGAATTAAAAAAAACATTAAACCTATTTACTGCTACCTCTATGGTGCCGAATATATCATACAACTTTTTTTTAATTTGTTAAAAACTCAGACTCGGTACCTTCTTGGTGTTCTTTTTTCAATTTGCATTTAGTCATTTCCTCGCTGAGGTGGAATGAAAAGTTACGTGTTGCACTCGAGTGCAAAGATTTTTCACCTCGTGCTCTTTTGATTCCCTCGCTAACGCTCAGGATTCTAATTTTGAATCACTCGCTGCGCTCGTGATTCAATTTTAGAATCCTTCGCTTGCTCGGTCATCAAAATTGAACACGCGGTTAAAAAGCAACTTTGCACTCTTGTATAACAAATAACTATTGCACGTCGATCTTTTTTTCCTACCAGCAAGAAACTCAACACTTTGCCTTTTTTACAAATAATAAAGTACATATCACAAACATTTTAACAACACAATAGTAATGTCGAAATAATAAATTATGATATCAATACAATACGAAGGGTAATGTCAATACAATATTTATAATCAGCCAGCGCCAACTATTCGCATCTACAGACTTTTATCGTTTAAATAGTTTTCCATTTTATTTTAACAACACAGTTCATAACATTCCTTTTTTTTGAGCAATATCAGTTACTACAATATATTAATGGTAAAAAATTTGGGGTACTATTTTTTCATTTACTGGCAACACTGTAAGAATGAGTGAAGTTTTTTCCTTGATAAATTAGAAGAGGTTAAATATTAAATAATAAAATGAAGGTGCTGTATTATCGGTTACTTACGTGTGAAACGTGATCCCGTGTTCTTTTTTTGTCAGATTAGGACTGTTTCGGCAGGTGGGAACAACGCAGGACGGCATGTTTATTTTTTTTTCGCACACGTGCAATACGTCACGATCGAAATGTCACAAACCGCGACTGACGGCGACTGAGCGAAACTCTACGAAAATGTAGAGTTTTCACTGCCCCAGGTTTAGCGCGCGTCACTCCTTCTGTATTATTCCTACTTCTATGCTTTTGAAAAATCTGTAAACTTTGAAACTTCGGTGCCACCCACTGGTATACATACCCATCAAAACTTTACATCTCATCGAGCTCTCTTACCTTCTCTGTGATTTTCTAGATCAACACATAAATTAGCAAACTTAAATGAATTTATATAAACCAGTGACGAAACCATAGATAAATTAATTCGCATCTAAAAATAGCTGTCACAATGTCAGTGATGTGCATCAGTCGTCCTTCGCAAACGCTAAACGTTTGGTTGTAGAGATGTAACACTGTCAACCTGGTAAAAATAAGACTCGATTTAACTCGAGATGAAAGTTACTTAACTCGAGTTGAACTCGAGTTACTAGACAAATTAACTAGACATCTTTAATTGTGAGTGAGTTAACTAGACGAATCTGAGTGATTATGACAGTTTTATTTAGTTTTCACATTTAGGTGATTCTTTGGTTTACCTACACTTCCTGTCAAGTGGTTTAAAATTCTGGTGGCGCAATTTTTCGCGTATCTCATCATCGCGTATATCATACCAATTTTTATACGAGTTTTGTCTGTTATAATAAAGTTTACAATACACTCAAAAAACAGCATCATTGCATATTTTGTATCAAATCTGAAATATTATAACATTTATAGCCAAGGAATAATTATAGTCACAACATGATCGAAAGACTTCGTACTATCTCGATGTTGGTGTCGTACGGTTGATTGACTGTTGCGGAGTATTTAAACTCGACTCATAGAGAATTTAACTCGAGTCAAATCGAGTTATCTCCAACTCGAGTTGACACATCACTATTCGATTGCGTTCGGAGCGGAGCGCACGCGCACGCCGTATTGCGCAAGCGCAGATGAATGACTGCGCCTTGTATTGTTTATGTAATTAGTGGAATTTACATTATTTGCATCTATGCTTGTTAAGCAATTCAATCGTGCAATAGCAAGATAGCATCTGGCAGGTTGACTTGAAGGGTCCTACTATCTATGGCATGGGCTTGGTTTTAATAACTCGCCAAAACGATTTAGAGATGCGCCTTTAAAAACGTTAACTGGTTCACTTAAAATTAAAAACTGCCATTACCATCTATCAGAATATTCGATATTTTTTTTAATAACTTTTACCACTTCAGGTAGTTATTTGTAATATATTTACATATTTTTAGTTTATTTTATTTATTTAAACATAATGTTTAGCTACTATGTGGAGTATACTGATGGGTCTGAAAAATAAGATCAGATATGTCTTCAGGATATATTTATTGCTTTTGACGACAAATTACGTTCGTGCTTCTCTGAAGGCTCTAGAATGTGCTCGATAATATCAACGAAGTTTTAAATAAAAGTAGCTTTTATAATATTGAAGCTGCTATGTTTTGCTATGTATGGTAGAGCCATGCTGTTTTACAGTAGGTACGAATGGGCCGGCTCGTCCGGCGAAGTACTACCGTGACTACTTTTGTGTTTCGTCTGATTTGTGACAGTGCCGGAGGCCCGCACCCCCCTTAAATAGCCGGCAACACATCAGCGATCCCTCTGGTGTTGCGGATGTCCATGGGCGGCGGTAATTGCTTACCATCAGGCAACCCGTTGGCTCGTTTGCCGACTTTGACATAAAAAAAAGACAACAAACTTGGTCAAACTATCCAAGACTATGTCGTTCTCTACTCTCTGTAAATGTTAAATTATTAGTAATTCACATAATATTTACGTCTCAGAGCAATCGGGATCGACGAGCGAGATGCGTATCATTACGACCATTCCGAAACGATGCTTTGGCCTTTGCCCCGAGATGGGACATTGATATTCCGTTATAATCCCACTATTACGCTTACCAGATGGTGTAAGTGAAATCAAATTATAAGAAGCGGTATAATGAAGATGTAACAGTTATTTTGTATTTATAAAAATACCAGTTTTAAGTAAGTAGGTACACTGCGGGGCATTATGGCTTCTTTTTAGATAGTATGTCATTTGACAGACAAGCACGCAGCTGCTTACCTATGTGACGGTAAACTGCCATTTTAGCATATTCCATTAAGGGACACACTGTACGTTCTTCCAGTCTACAAGCCTTTTAATTTTAAGGGATCTGATTATCTTTTTAATATTTTCGAAACAAAGCCAGTTGGCGGCATATATTTATCCTGTGGGGGTGAGTGGTAGCTAGCCAGCCGGAGTCTGAAAAGTTCCTACCACCAGATCCAAGGAAGGAAAGGAATCGAACCCACGACCTCCGTGTTTCGAATAGCTTAACCATGGTTTCATGGAGGCGTTTAGTGTACTAAAGGTTTTCTAAACGTAATTTATAAAACAATTTTATGAAAATTTACGTGTGTGTGTGTAATAGTTACTACTCAATTATTATCTATTAATTGCTAAAATGATAAGGTGCGCTTAAAGTGTGCTTATTTTAATACGATCATGATCTCATAATGAATTTGGTTCACTTCACTAATGTAGAAAGAAGTTCAGCCAACCTTAACTAGATGGCGCTACAAGTTTGAAACCCGCACTACAATCCATATCGTTACATTACATCACCTCGAATTTAGTTCAGTCAGGTTCAGTATTTTACTATTATAGTATTAATACCCTGGAATTCAAATCAATAGTACGCACTAGATCCAATAAAGATTTATTCCGTGATTTATACCTTGTTGAACGTCTTTATAAATCGTGTAAGCAATGTGCGTTTGCCAGTAAATATCGCATGGTAGTTTATTTATTTATTCGATGATTGACTTGCCAATATGTGTAGCGGCGGTATTTCAAATTATTTTACATTGCAACCCAATTTCAAAGATTAACTTGTACCGTTTCCTAGAAATAGACGTTGTATCTTTATGACTCAAATGCAATGCAATTTTGTTGGAATCGTTTCAATTGGATTATGTTGACTTGTTTTATCGCTTTAAGGCTCTGGTGGAGATTTATTTGTCAAATTGAAGATGACTACTGAAGTTTTAAGCAGTAGTAGTTGACTTATTTGAAGAGAATGGAAATTACCTTTTAAGTTGGTTGTATGTCCTCTTCATAGATCAAAGAAATAAAATATAGATAGAACGTTCGGTTGTCAAATCAAACGCCAAGGTGTGTCCAGAAACGCTGCGTGCCCCCCGCACCTACCTCACTTCGGCCCCGCGTTTTATTGCCAGGTCAAAACTCGGGCAAGCCGTTTCCCAATTTTTTGGGGTAAACTTTTTGGGGTAAACGGATACTGTGGCATTACGATAATAAGTAGTTGTTAATAAATAAAAAATAGTCCAGTAAATTATATATAAATATTTTTAATATTATAAAAATAAAATTTTAATAAAATAACTTATTAAGCAAGTTTTACTCGTCAATCTTTTTTACCCTTTCAGCACTTCGACGTCAATTACCTGTGAAGAAGAAGTGCCGCAAGAAACTCACACTTTGCTTTTTATAAAAGAATAATAATAAATATGTAATTAAAAATCAAAAACATTTTAACAACACAATAATAATTTTATATCGATATAATTAATAATGTCATACATAATGATATCAATACAAGGAATCAAAAGAATAATGTCAATGAAATAGTTTAATGAAATGAAATAATTTATTCAGCAAATAAAATTTAAAAATAATAATTTTGCACGTCGATCTTTTTTTCCTACCAGCAAGAAACTCAACACTTTGCCTTTTTTACAAATAATAAAGTACATATCACAAACATTTTAACAACACAATAGTAATGTCGAAATAATAAATTATGATATCAATACAATACGAAGGGTAATGTCAATACAATATTTATAATCAGCCAGCGCCAACTATTCGCATCTACAGACTTTTATCGTTTAAATAGTTTTCCATTTTATTTTAACAACACAGTTCATAACATTCCTTTTTTTTGAGCAATATCAGTTACTACAATATATTAATGGTAAAAAATTTGGGGTACTATTTTTTCATTTACTGGCAACACTGTAAGAATGAGTGAAGTTTTTTCCTTGATAAATTAGAAGAGGTTAAATATTAAATAATAAAATGAAGGTGCTGTATTATCGGTTACTTACGTGTGAAACGTGATCCCGTGTTCTTTTTTTGTCAGATTAGGACTGTTTCGGCAGGTGGGAACAACGCAGGACGGCATGTTTATTTTTTTTTCGCACACGTGCAATACGTCACGATCGAAATGTCACAAACCGCGACTGACGGCGACTGAGCGAAACTCTACGAAAATGTAGAGTTTTCACTGCCCCAGGTTTAGCGCGCGTCACTCCTTCTGTATTATTCCTACTTCTATGGTCCTCTTTCTCGTTCAATTGTTTAACAAACCTCACCGCATCAACGTGATGATTTAAAAACAAAATCTTTATTAAAGGTGATTTTGGTGTAAGTTATCTTTAGATGGTTACATACTTGGTTACTAATTAAATACAGTAAAAGTTCTTTTGGTCTAACATTTCAAGTAGGCATATAAGTAGGCATAGGCATATGCTATGTTGCACAATAAAGTAAAGCCATCAGAACGTAGGATTAAAATTATGCAGATTAAAACGTCATTCTTATCTAACCTAATTTACAAAATAAGTGCACAGACGGTCACAGACCAACCATCGCAGAAGGTCAAAATCCGCAGCAAAAGCCTCTTTAAAGTCTTCGATTTTTAAATTTAGCAAAATTTCATTGACGTGAATAAAAACACGCGTATGTTCGTCAGCATGAGGTCCCGGTCCAGATTGAGTCGTCCACCGCCCCCTGGGCCGTGGGAAAGCCCCCACGTGCGGCCACCACGGACAAGTCGCGACACGTCGGACCCACTTCTGCCAGTAAACATGTTCGGCTAATGAGATTTTTGGGACAATCAGCTTGATGACTGTTTTTTGGATGCGAAAACATCTTGAGCTTTTGAGGTGGCGTTGGAATTTTATAGAGCAGATTGTTTTGATTATGTCTTGTATAATTACGACGCCTCTGGGTCGAATTTTTACGTTGACCTGAAACATTCTAACAAAAAGTATTAAAAATTTTTTCTTAATCATTTTCGGAGTAATTTGCCTTTTAAATTTTAAATCTTTAGTAACATAGGTTATTTAAAGAATTTATAAAATGAACGCAATTTTGTATAGTTCCTATAGCAATCGTATCCTTAGGTTTATACAGAGAACTCACTGAAACAATCAGCAAAGAAATTTTGTGTTTTTCGATGTCGCTTCTTCCCATTGCAATAAAACCAGAGCATTTTTTCGCTGACGATGCACAGATATCACGGCTTAATCTGATCACTGTTTTATCAATATTCTACCTTTACGCAATTCTTTCAAGACCTTCGCAACAGTGCGATAGTCCTCGGTCAAGGTTACCCGCTTCAGCGGGGTCACTGACCGCGATTCCCGCCATCCAGCCGAAATCAAACATGGCGCCGATGTGTTTTTGTCACGCGAGCCGTCACATGTGGCCGCTGCTGAATTATACATGATATTAATTAGTGCTTAGCGTTGCGATTTGGAATCTTTATTTTTGTAAGACTTGCAACTAAGAAGCTCACGTGCTTAATGTGTATCATGATTTATAATAGCAACGCAAAAAGGTATGAGTGCACTTTGGATCAATTATGATGGCATTGGCTAATTTTGTTTCAGCTGCCCGAAGTCTGGTCTCGAGATCTTTCAAAGAGTAATTGAAGTACAATATATATACACGACTGAACAGTCGCATCGTTTTAATTAGATTACAACATTCCCGGACATTCAATGGTACTGCAATTGAAGATAATCAAATGAAAAAGGTATATGATATTTAGTAATTGTGACGAAAAATTGAGTTCGCGACTTTGTCACCCAAAGAAGTCCTTATGAAACATTATAATGAAAAGACTTATTATGTCGTGGTCGAATGGAGGACCCGAACTGACGAACTTAGACCAAAAAAAAACGACGGGTTGCACTCCGTGTCCTGACGCGAGTTTAACATTTTTGACCCATTACAAAAAAAGAGTATAACGCCGATAAAGAAGTTTTCACTTCAAAAATTATCGCTGGAGGGCAAATCAATAAAATGGCAAATCAATGAACACTTATTTTATTATGGCTTCTGTTAGTCAAACAATATACCTAATTCTTTAAAGTTTTTATACACAGTGAAAGTGCTATGTATCTTTGCAACTATCACTTAGCTTTTTTCTATTCTGTCAATACTCGAATGGGTGACCATTTCAGATAGCACTAAATTCGCTTGTGTTAGATTCTATCACAAGATGACAAACATAAATTGCCAATTTTATGGGCATGCTACGAAAGAAACTAATCGAATTGCACGAAATTGGTTAACTGTTTTGGTCTGGCGTAAATGAATGCAATATTTTCAACCATGTGTGTGTAACACATGGTTGAAAATATTGCATTCAGCTCAACCAAATCTAAGGCGGATTTGGGGTATAATAATAGAAAAACATGCAATAATGAATCTGTCAAATAATCAAGATTAAATGTCTATAACTTTATCGGACAATAATTCATTTTGCATCTGTCATCGATTGAGTAGGGTGTTTTGCGCAATCCCATCAAATAAGTGTTAAGAACTGTTGAGCCATTGTGGGTCACGTGGCGATTAATAGGCACCGACTATAATTGCCGAATTAGCGAAATCACGCAATGTTGCATATGTGATTGTAGACCTTAGAATGTGGAGAACACGACAAAAAGAAACTATGTACTCGTACTAAGTTAATTAAAAGTTAAGCATGCTCGTAAATGGTAAAGATATTAAATAAACCAAAAATATAACAAAGATTGCATTAGTCTTGTTATTTTTGATATTGTTTTGTTTTGTATTTAATCAAATAAAAGAAAATCAAGATTCTATATTCTTGTAAAACGGTAAAAAGATTTTTATTTATAACTTTTAGAAAATTAATCCAGTTTCTGTTGTTGTAGCTTTAATTTCGCGTGCTTTTAATAAATTAACTGCATTCTTAAAATATCTATGTCTTCGCAGAGTATGAAATATAAAAAAATGTATTTATGCATTAGTGCATTGTAATAAAAATCATAAGTTTCACACAATAATATATTTTCTGTGATCTGTGTCTAATCTTTCTCCTGCCCGTTTCATCCTGTTTTATCACTCATTTGACAAATGGCGTCAACGTAAATTCCTAGCTGTCACCGCGTTGCGCACGCGCAAGCGCACTCGAATTCGTAATCCGCGCATTTAAGATCTACGCACGTCTCTCTACCCCTCAGTCTAGGGCTGTCGGAATAGATAGGGAAGATTAATATGTGAGTAAATATTGCACCTGGATCCATAATTGGACAATCCCTATGCATACTGGTTGGTGCATTACCTACTATACTTGAAGTTAGTAGTTTTTAGTAGCAATTTCATAGAACGCTATCGAACTTGTGAATAGAACCAAAAATGCATAATGTAGGTGAAACTCACGTAAGTGAAGATTTAAAATCCGTCTATTTTAAAATACTTTGAAAATTGCTTAATTTTCAAATAACATAAAATTACTTTAATAGGGTTCATTTTGCATTGTTAATTTTATGTACGATTATGGTTCTGAATGTTCTGATCAACTGCTATCGTGAGAAAGGTCTTATTAATAAAATATTTAGTATGATATTTACAACGACACGACTATTGAAGAAAGCCGAAGAATAAAATATTATATTGACACAATTACATTCACAAAAATAATATTTATCAAGCAGGAACATAGCATACCAGGAATTTCAGTTGTGGCAACCCTTACGTTTGCTCCCTTGCTTGAATAGTTAGTTGTTAACATAATAACAAACACTTCGTTTTATTGATATTTAATTCGCTTTATTGCAGTTTTATATCTGGTAATCAAAAGGAGGTATGCGAAACATAATGGCTAGTTAGGCTCACTTTTGGTAAAAATATCACGTACTACATGCGTTGCTAACAGTTTCAACTGTTTAATCTTTTAATTAAGATAATAAATTACTACATACTTATTATAATAAATGCGAATGTTACTCTGTTTGTTTAGCTATTAATTTTAACGAACGCTTGTTAAAACGAATTAGTGATCATAAATTTGAAAACCCCTAGGCTACCAAGACCTTGGTCCTATGGTTTAAGGCCATAAGGGTCATGAGACTACAACCCACTAAACTCCTCCGGTTTACCTTTCGCAGCCGAAAGTGAGTTTCCGCCTTATGGCAATTTACTGACACAACAGTGTATATGCTGAAGCCGATATAATTATTGTATTTGACAATATACTTTGACTTAAGGCGTAATGTTGGACAGTTAACCTTATGGACGCCAAAGTCGTCTATACTGTGCGCCAACGACGTCTAAACATGACAAAAACCCTGACTCTAAAACACTCTAAAAATATGAAATAAGTAAATATATGTATGCATTCTGCCCATTCTATCCTACGGGGCTCAGACATGGTCTTTGACCGAAAGTCAAAAGTCCAAGCTCGGAATTTGCCAAAGAGCGATGGAGCGGAGTATTCTACGCATAAAACGAAGCGATAGAATAATAAAATATACCACCATACGCTCAAAAACTGGCATCGTGGACGTAGGCGAAAAAGCCGCAAAGCTCAAGTGGGATTGGGCTGGACACGTTTGCCGGATGCACCCGGAAAGATGGGCTAAGAAAGCATGCGTTCGTAGCTTGGCGTTCAAAAGGTTAAGTAACTACATATCGCGATTCCGTTCTGATTTGTTGTTTCTAATGTCTCTCACATTCTGTTACATATGGCTTAATTTGGGATTCCCGCTTAGTTCAAAACTATTATATTAACGTACGATTTATTTATTATTAAGCATTAAATTAGGTCCTAATTATTCTACACGAAACGTATTGGATATAAAACGAAGCTAAGAAGTGTAATTAGCCCTCAAATTGATAAATGGTGCCATTAAAATGTTAATAAACACATACGGAAGATGCCGGGGTATTTATAAACGGAGCATTAGGAAAGTTTCACACGGAAATAATAGTGAAATATTTATATTTTTGCACTATGTGCACTATAAAACACTTTACGAGATATTGAAATGAATAAACTGGATTTTCAAGTTGACAGTATGAGCGATTTATAAATACTGTTTTACGATTGCAAGTGATAAATGAATCACATTTATTATTATGTGCATGTAACCCTGTCTTGTGTCATACTTGGCCAAGATTTAGCTTCGGCTAATCACAAAACTTATAATTTTACTGTTAAGTCCCTATAATATTACTAGATAATAAACACGACCGTATCAGGCATTCGACAGTATTTTACGACGTAATGTCACGGTACTTTATTCTTTTAATCAAATGTTTTGAAAGAGTTCATTATTTTTTTATTAAGTTTACGGCGTCATGAATGATCAAAGTATAATAAGTGCACTAATCGTATACATATAAATGTGTGTTTTCGGCGAGTTCTAAAATATCTCACGCACATTTCAACACGTTAATAAAATAATATCGAAATAGCCCTGTATTAAACAGGGTTATTAAATATAAAGACTTATAAAGGCTCCAGTATGCAGTTAGTTTTATGTCCCGCCGGAATAATGGTATTTTATTAATTCATTTGTCATCGCTGGGTGCGAAGGCGTTTTCAATAACTTTACTGGCTTCTTTTTATAAATAAACATTGGATTTGGACATGTGTATACCTCATAAAGATGCGATGAATGGGCTGCTCTTAGAGTTGCGTTTATAGACGCGATGGCATTTCAAAAAGCATGTGTAAAGCAAGTAAAATTTAATTCGATGTAGGTACATACTAGTCGAAGTTAAAATATTGAAGTGCAACCCAGAATACGGATAAATATTTCGTTAAATAATTTCAATCATTAATAAAATTGGCGAGTTGGCACCTTTCGATTTTACCTACTTTTTTTGTCGTCAACTCGCGCGTCTATTTAGAGTACAGTCAAATAAAAACAGGTTGAAACCAAAGGATAATTATAATTTTCGGTATATTTCGTGTTCTCCCCTCTCTTCCTGGTAAGATTTAGAATTAAAAAGCGAAGGTTAATATTTTTTTGTTAAAAATTTCAAGCCTTATGCAAATCTTCTTTATAAGCAATTTATGTTGGAATTCAAATGTTTTTCTGCCAATAAGAACAAATTAAATCTATAGCCACGGAATAGAAAAAACCATAGCCTACTAGTTTTATGTTATCTGTGCAAAGTCGGATCTCTGTGGCAGCTTTTGGTCAATGGTTAGGCGAACGGTACTTGACCGTAAATAATGTACAAACACTTCCAACATAACCTACGTGCGTTTGTTATTTATTTAGTGTATGGACGAAATATTGTAAATGACCGTCTCGTATGAAATAGTTACTTTAACTTTCACACATCATTTTATTACAGTGTTATACTTTTTAATTACTAGCAGTCAACGCGGTTTTAATTTCGTTTTCTAATATCCTCTCTTCCCCCCACACTTCCGGGATCAAACCCTATGTAATCCGAAGATAGTGCAGCTTTTCAACAGTAAAAGTATTATTCAAATCGGTTCAGTAGTTTCGAAGCCCATTCAATACAAGCAAACAAACAAATTTTTCCTTTTTTTAATAGTAGTAAGATGTAGTTACAGTGTTATACTTATAAATTATGTTTGGTTCTTAGTTTCGGCTTAGCACACTTAATGAAAAATTGAATTCTTTGGTTACACCACTGCGCCATAGCTTGGATTTGTGATCATCATTCAAAAGAGGCAAAATCCTAAATATGATATGCCTGAAATAAGCCTTTACTATAAAAACAAGTAGGTATACTTAAATAGTGTATACCTACTTGTTTTTTTCTTCAAACGATTAAGAATTAAATGCTTAATTATTACTTATACTCTATCTGACTCTACTTATGCAGTTATGTATCGTTCGCGCTCTGTATTTATTTCACGTGGACAAAATATCTTGCTTATGCTTTTTTAACCTTAATTTGTTGTAGAAATGGATTACGAAAGTAAAATCACGTGTGCGGGGCAGCTGCAGCCAAAGCGGGAAATTATAATGCCGCCACATTCGTATTACTTAAAACAAACCGCAAACCGTCAGAAACGCAATTTTTCACAGTCGAAAAACAAAATATTTGGAGCGTACTTAATCTGTATTATTTTTTTATTGTCTGTGGCGCGAAGCATAGACCGCGTCAACACGCGCACCTATTAATTCATATTAGTGTTCTATTTTTGAATTTAAAAAAAAGCATGTTGGAGGAACTCATTGCTGGTAGCTCCTAGCTTTGAAAAATGACACTTGAGTGAGTTCTCTTTGAAATTCGAACACGTTCACTAATTGCCAGTAACTTTTTTGGGTTTTTGTTTTAAACAGTCTATCAAAGAGGATTCGAAGCATGGAACATACACATTGAGCTCAAAAATGTTATAGTCTAAGGTTATAGTATTTACATTATTCCCTTAAAAGTATGTAATGCGTAGTTTTTGCAATTTCATTAGAAGTTTGGTGCATCGCTCTTGTTTAGGTACTTAACGGATGAGCTTTTATGATTTATCTAAGTTCAGTTATTACGCCAAATTATTTTTTCAAATTCCATTTTGTTACTTAAACCACAGTCATGTTGGTTGTCAAACCACACGTGAGCCGGTATTCGTCGCCGGCAAACAATTCTAATCACTCCGCATGCATTTGCCGTATTATGCAGATTCGACAAGGAAGAGCCGCAAAGCGTGACCGGTCGCCTGGGAGCGGTAACGTATCCGGGACTATTGTGGCCCTGAATAATGTTAAGTGTTTCGCTATAACGCGGGCCCTATAAACTATTTGAGGAAATAAATCCTCCTTTTGCATGAACTGTGGTGATGATGCGGAAGACTGTTAAGAAAGGTATTATATTAATTGTTGTTCGCCGTAAGAAAAAGAATAAATACTTACTTCTTCTTTCTTACTGATTCTGACTGCTTTGTAGGTGCAGTACGATTTTGGCCGAATGCTAATTATGCTATAACTAGCTTTCCTTGGTACGCAACAGGTTTGATATTAATTCCTATTCAAAGATTCTAAGATTAATAACACAACCTCTAAATATTCGGGTAGTGCTTTTTTGGATTAGATTTAAGCTCGAGTTTAGTGCTTTGCCGATAACGTTGAATACGTCTACGATGTAAGTTGCCATGTGCGGTGATTCAAGAACATTATTATGTGTCGTAGAAATTTACATAAAAATTGCAGAAGTAATCATTGTAATAAGTGTGTTGCCAGAAACAATACAAGAAGAAGAAAATCAACTTGTTCCTGTCTACCAATTGATATGATATAAAAAAAAACAAGGGTAATAGTATGGAATGTGCCAATGCTTGCAATTAACGCTGCAGTGTAATCCCAAGTGCGCGATAGCATCGACAGCGCACGCGACACAAGGCGCGCTGCAGCGCTGCGCCGTAATTGATAAATTGCGCTTTACGCTTTTTTCGCTCAATCGAATTAGGCGCATTTGACCTGTATCTTCTACAGGGCAAATGTCGTCAACCCTAGTCATTGATGTAGGTACTCTAGCGGATCAAAGTGCCTTACTCCTAGGTCTTTTTCAACTAGCTAAATGTGAAATACGCTGCCAAAGTAGCTCTGGATGTCTTCCAGTTTCCTTAATACGGGAACCTGTACACTTGAAATCAAAGGTTTTGAGATTACATTACATTTAAGTTGCATTACAGCAGCACATTAACAGATTCTTTCAGGTTTTTATCAAGACACGTGGCCGATTCGCTTACGGGATCGCTTATCAGAAGTGTGGCGGGCAGGTCTGCCAACTATAGTAAAATAAAATAAAAAAACATTAAACTTTTGGAAATTCAGGGTGTACTTAATCATTAGTAGGTAAAGTAACTCTTCCGTTTATCTGATCCGCTGTCGAACAGTATGGACTTTCTAATTACTTTACTATCTACTGCATATTTAATTTTCCCTCCTCTAACATTTCCATACTTAGTGTGAAAAAAATTGTTTGTGTAACAAGCAAAAACAAAAATAGGACAATTCCGCTCTTCACGGCAATGTGAAAACTATTCACCGCAGATCGCATCCATATTTCGCGTTCGTCTAATTGCTTCCTACCACTATAAATACAACATGAGAACGTTTATTGGTCGTAAACCCGGGGCGATGCCGCTAAACTGTCAACATACGTGTACGGAATGTCTCTTTGTGTTAACCGTGGGTTAGCTGGTGGTTAGGACTAAGTTATAGCCCGTGGCGTTTGGGTTGACATGTACAGACAATGACAAGTATACTACCTCATTTGAATGTGAACCTTAACGCTTTGGCTTAAGAACGAACGTCTACATTGTACAAAATGTACAGAGTGCGCGATAAATTGGCGCGTTTCCTTATTTAACACTTTCCCTGGTAAGAGGTGGAAAAGGTCCCTCATAGGATTGTGGTGGATACTACTGGTTTTCAAAGGAAGGATTTATTCACACGTTCGTTTATGAACTTTGGGGACATTTTACAATTGTTATACTTACTGCTATCTCGGTGGTGGCAACTGGCAATGTGGTGATTGTTTAGTAGTAGACGAATAATAGTAGCGGCGAAAAATTCCCACTTAGTGAATAGAATATTTCATCATAATATTCTAATCGTACTTCGATTGAAAAAATTAACAAACACTCAGGATCATTAATGACCCCTAATAGTTAATTAATCAAATCCCAAGGGAGGGATAGTGTGTGTAGACAGGACAGAATAGACAGTATATTCATGCCGAAATTGAATATTACGACTTACTTGGTTTTTATAGCTTAGCAATTGTGTGTCTCCTAGCTGAAGAAAAATAAAAAATAAAAAACTAAAAAATAAAAAATAAAAAATAAAAATTCGTAATAATTTGGCAACCCGCGAGATTATGACTCATTCTCTTTACTACGTGCCAGATTTAAAAAAATGGCTGATAAATGCTACAAAGAATATTTAGCATCAACAGAAGACTCAATAAGCAAAAACGTTAAAGTGTTTTGGACCTACGTTAGCAACAGAAAGGGTCACGTAACAATTCCACATTTGATGAAATATGGTACATCTTCATCATCAAATGGGAATGACATCTGTGAAATGTTTTCAACCTATTTTGCATCTGTGTTTGAAACAGATACTCAGGGTAGTCCTGATCCTACTGTAAGTAGAGCCATTGATACTTTATCAGATATTTATATAACGGAAAGTGAAATAGTAACTAAAATTAAGCTTCTTGATAAGAATAAAGGCGCTGGACCAGACTTGATTCCCCCATCATTTATCAAAGCATGTGCTCAGGAGCTTAGTATTCCATTAAAAATTATATTTAATATATCTCTTACCTCAGGAATCTTTCCTAAGCGATGGAAAACTGCTCACGTGATTCCTATTTTTAAAAATGGAGATAAAGCCCATTGCGAGAATTATAGACCTATTAGCATTCTCTCATGTTTCGCTAAATTACTTGAATCGCTGGTGTATGATCACCTATATAATCATGTTAAGCCCCTTCTGTCTATTAAACAGCATGGTTTTGTGAAAGGAAGATCCACTGTTACTAACCTGTTGGAATATAAAAACTATCTGTGCAAAAGCTTTGCCACAGGCGGTCAGGTTGATTCTGCTTATACTGATTTCTCCAAGGCTTTTGACAAAGTGAACCACAGGCTGCTCTGCACCAAACTCGCATCTTATGGTGTTCACGGTAACTTGTATCGTTGGATAACCTCTTATCTCAACAATAGAAGCCAACTGGTCGCACTTAAAGGGTTCACTTCTTCTCCAATAACTGTGACTTCTGGGGTGCCTCAGGGATCGCACTTGGGACCACTTTTATTTATTGTTTTCATAAATGATCTTGTGGAACGTCTATCTTGTGAATGCTTGTTGTACGCGGATGATCTTAAAATATTTAATACTATAACTTCTGAAAGTGATTGCAACCTTTTACAAAAGGATCTTAATGTCGTGTCGAATTGGTGTAAGACAAACCAAATGTATCTTAACATCGGGAAGTGCCTCATCATGTCGTTTACAAATAAGCGTACTGAGATCATTTATGATTACACGGTTGGTGGTCAGAAACTCTCTAGAACTAGCGTTGTAAGGGATCTCGGAGTTTTGTTTGACAATAAGCTGACATTTCGAGCGCATTATCAGCATATAATAACAAGAGCCAATCAACTCCTAGGTTTTATTTTTAGATCCACTAAAGGCTTTAAAAAACCCCGCACTTTATTATACTTATTTTTTACCCTAGTTAGAAGCGTACTAGAATATGGCAGTCCAGTTTGGTCCCCCTACTATAAGGTACACGCTGAGGAGATTGAGAGGGTACAAAGTAAATGCCTGCGAATGTTATGCTACCGTCAACAGTTGGGTCGCTCCAATCTAAATTATCAGCTAAGATTATCCAAGTTTAAGGTACAAAAACTAGACACACGTCGAAAATACTTTGACTTCATATACTTTTACAAAATTATTCATTCGCTAATAGACGCTCCTAATTTACTTTCCGAAATCTCACTTAACACTAAACATAGTGCTCGTAGGCTCAACAAAACCAATATCTTTGCTTTACAAACTTTTAAAAACAACACCTCGTTTTACAGTCCTCTTGTCAGAATGGCTCGTCAGTATAATGAAATGGCAAAAGACAACATTAAGTTAGATATCTTCACCCCCAAACTTACCCATTACATAAGAACATTAAAGGATATCCTCTATCTCACACCCGAAGGGCTTGGCCTCGATGCTGGGTCTGACCAGCACCCGTGTGCCGGCTCTAATTATTAGTTGTACTAATTATTTATATATTTGAGAGGCAAGCACATCTGCTTAGTTTGCAGGTGTTGCTTTAAATTTTGTTATTTTTTAATTAAGTATGTTACTTGAAGGTCACTGGATAATAGTAAACACGTCCTCCTTACTGCATGTCTTTAAGTTACACATATTTTTGGATTACAATCCAGATCAAAATTTTTTACTCTAAACTTAGTTATTTTAATGATTGTAATTTGTTGTGTGTAGTAAATAAATAAATAAATAAATAGAACATGGGCTTTTACCCATCACGCCATCAATTTCATCGCTTTACTTTTATTTCAGCAGCAACATTCTAGCCCGAAGAAGGTAAGAAATATCACCAGCAAAAACTAGAACATGTTTTTTCTTCTACAAATGCAACTCGATGACAGTAACACGTGTCTGTGCTTCGATTGATAAATGCCACACCTAATTATGTTTGAAATTTCTCTCCTTTCCCAATATACTCGTATCAGCCTAAAATTAATTTGCAATTTAAACTTATTTCTTTAGCATTTAAGGTGCATTTTGGAATGACAAAGGTGGGCTGAAAGGGAGACCTGTGTAGAGTTTTTTCTAGTGCTGAGGGGAGGAAGATTTAAGACATGTTTGGCGCGGGTGAGATTGTTTAATAGTACTTCTTGACCCGAAGGAACTTTAGTTCATTTGATAATTATCGGTAGAGACGGTAGAAAAAAATTGCTGTGTAAGGCATCTGCTAATACGCTTATTACAGAGCACATTGTCTGTCGCGGTCATGTTTATAATATCTGTGAAGTTTACTTATATCTAAGGCCAAGGATTGGTTTGAAAAGAGTGGATGAGATCAAAACTCGAATTGACCTTCGTCTCCGAGACGATTTTGAAGCCAAAATTGTCTGTCAAATGAAATTAGCAACTTGTATCAAATAAAAAAAAAACAGCTTGTATAAAAAACTGTAAGAAGTGTATCTGAGGCAACACTTTCCTATCTTAACCAAAACAGTACTTTTTTGAGTAAATGAGGCCTTTGCTTTGCTGTGGGATATTCATATATTTGTATACATATTATTATAAGTGCAACAGTATATATAATAACTTTTTTTACACACTTGTGAAGTCGGCCACTCACTTGTTTTAATTAAATTTAATTATTTTCATTATTTTATAATTAGTGCCCCACAGCTCCATGTAAGCCCACTTCTACACAAACCAATAATGTCAATATAAAATGTTGTTTTATTTTAATGATGTATTGTAACAATTAACACGCACTCCCGCGCCCGTGCGCACGCGCCTCTCGCGTCGCACGCGCTACACGATGCGTCGTGCGACGCGTGATCGTCCTGGGTAAACTATTGTTTTACGGGTTATAAATAATTATTAGGATTATTATTTTATCGAGCCGTGGCTTTGTTGATCATCCGACGGTATTGTTCAAGTTAAAAAATAATTTAATGCAGGCCACACTGTTTTTGTTTTTCCATTGTGTTGCCTTTACCTATTAATTAAAGAACCAAATTTTTTTTTGGAGTAGAGATTTACTATTTATTTTAACAATTAACTTAATATTTATTATCATTATCTATCAATGTTGTCTTATTGTCTATTGACATTTATGCAAATTATTTTCTTGAGGGTATGTTCACAATTCAAACCCAATGGGATCTGTGTTTTACATACCACAGATTGCGATTGCAGTTGGTAGATCCAACAATTTACCTTTTAAACCTGTAAACATTTCAATTATTTTTGGGTTTTGTGGATGTTTATTGGTTTCTCTGGGTTATTGCATTAAAGCGTTGCTCAAGCGTTGTTTAGTGTTAAAGAAGTCGGTAATAGTGCCACGAATAGTTTTAATTGTCTAGATTATGACCATATAACCATCCTTTGAATTTGAAAATAAATTGAGTGTACTGACGAGTATTTACATTTGATGATGCAAAGGTATTACATTGAAGTGTTATAAGTATTAAGTGTTTGGTTTGTGTTAGTACGATGAGGATTTCATTCAGTAATGTATGTGAAAGTGGTGAAGATCAACTTTAAAATTGTTTCGAAATGTTTATTGACAATAAAGGACGTGTTCTGAGCAACAAAGCAAAAGTAGTCGTCTTGACGCAGACTTGGCTAAGGTAAGTAAAGCAAACAGCTTTAAAAGTTGCATGAAATGTAAAACTTATAGCACAAGAATTAAACGTACCGCAAATGCAAAAGAATACTGTTTCAAGGGCCTATTTATTTTACAACGCTCTTCATATTCTAAGATAATTCGTACTTAATAACCCTCGTATATAATAACATTAAGTTTCGCTACAGTGCATTTTAAGACAGCATAAGAGATAATGCCGAACAAGCCAAGCGAACCGTGGAGCCCTAACGTGTGTTAACCTAATTATGAGACATGGTCACACGAGGCGAGACAGTCAACGTTCAAGGATAAAAGATGTGGACAATATTTAGCTTATATTAAGACTAGCGGGCGCCCGCGGTTTCACCCGCGTGGTTCCCGTTGCCGTGGGAATTGATCAAAATCCTTTCTTAGCGGATGCCTACGTCATAACATCTACCTGCATTCCAAATTTCAGCCTGATCCGTCCAGTGGTTTGGGCTCTGCTTTGATAGGTATCTATGTCAGTCAGTCAGTCAGTCACCTTTGAGTTTTATATATATAGAAGTCTTACTACAACAGAAGTAAAGTAGTAAGAAGCTACTGCATGAACTGTAAATCTATTAGGTTGTGTTTATGAATTTTGTTTCATAACAAAATTTTCTATTAATTGCGTAGATTATCGGATGTAATCTATGAATTGTACTTTAAAAATAACTTGCCGTCTCCACTTTACAACTCTTAATCTAGTCTTATTTTGTGACTATTGTAAAAATATATCTAATAGCCACAAAATAGGACAAAATCCTTCTATTTTAAAATATATTCGAGAAATTACTAACCTTCTTTTTTGGTGAGAAAAAAAATTTACCTTTCCATATGAAATAATATCTATAATTTGCAGGACTTGTAATGTTCCAAGAGACAGCCGTTACAATTAAAAATGAAGTATCGGTCTTTGCATGGCCGTGAATATGTTTTTGCAGCGAAACTAAGTGCATTATTTCGTGCAGTTACCTCGTTGGGGTTTCAGGGGACGTTTTTGTTTCGAACAGTTCATGATATGAAGACATTTGTTGGATTGTATCATTAATGGTAATCGGACGGTAAGACTGCCAGTTATTTTGAACGGTGATCATTTCATTTGGTAATATTTGAGCATTCACGGTTAAATAATGTCATCATTTCCATTTTTGCACACGCATCTTTTTAATTTTGCTCTATATTTTTTATCTTAAGGCAATAACGAGCAATGTTTTCAAATAGTGTAATGATTAGGTCCAAGGTTTGATTCCCTGCAAAGATAAAATAAACGTTACACTTAGGTTTGCTTATGTTATTGCAGATAAATATTTTCCCTGCAAGGAAATTTATTCGCTTTCAAAAAGAAACCATTGCAACACACACTCGATTCAGCTATTTTCTTATAAAAATTTATTACTAAAGTACAGTTACCAAAACCTGTCGCATTCAAAACTTATGTCAAGTCTATATTTGACCCTAAACGCCAATAAAACTCAATCAAGTCAAATATAATATCTGTAAATACCATACAACGTTATTTTAAAGTGTGAACAATCCAATACTTTCTGATAGACATAGGAGAACTGCCAATCAGACTGAAATTAACAAACAAATATTTATTTCATGTGTACAGTGCCGGTCTCATTTGTATGCATAGTTTTTTCAATCGGAATAATGTGGTAATAACATCGATACAAGTAATCAGTTGTCCCAACACTGGTCATTAAGCGGCGATTATGCGTCTAGGGACGATCGATGTAATGTTAAGGGTGAACATCGATAATATTTAGTTAATAGAACTACGTAAGGAAAAAGAATTAAAGATCTTGACACACGAAAAATTTAAAAAAAAAATTGAGTTTATTGATTATTCTGTCTACATATTTATGACACAAAAAAAAAACAAAGCATATTCTCTGTATAACAAGGTAGAGTAGAAAACAATTTTACATTTTAACTTTGTAAGTCAGCAATATGCGTTTTTGAGCGTTGTTTATAGTCTTTATGTGGAAAAAAGAAAATCAACCAGTTGATTACTTCTTTATGTGGAACTATGTTTAACTTTAAATTGTATTGTAATAGGTATTTAACAACCCTCTACTCGCAAATTCTATTTTTTTGTCAGCCTGTAATATCCCACTGCTGAGCAAAGGCCTCTAACTTCCTTCGTAACTAGATCTTTTATTATTAAAATTTTTGTTTGACAGGGCCTTATAAGTTCGGTCTTAATAATGTATTATTGGCATTATTGCCAAACATACAATGCATACTACAAGTATCTTTATACGAAATCCTTTGTGTGACTTATAGTCTACACTCATACAGCATTCATATGAATTTAAAAACCAGTAAATTTATCGATATCGATATCCAATAGCCATCACTGCTTCTGCTCACAATCAAATCAAGGCGTCTCGTAACGAGGGGCGCCATTAGACGGTGTGTTACTGCCCTAATGCCCGCCCGGCTGACGTGTGTAATGGCCCTTACGTCTCCTGCGAGCAATTACACTGGTGTATGAGTATTAACGTTGTAATTTGTAAGTTTATTGTTTTTCACTCGTGGGATTTGTTTGAATTTCGAGATGAGAAGGGTATGTGGTTTTAGTTGATATACATACCTACATAATTTATGTACTAATAGTTTAAGTGAGAGCTGAGGTAGCCGAGCGATTCACATGCGTGAGGTCGGTGGTTTGAATCTTGGCGCGCACTGGGTATTCATTTTCTATGTGCGTACTAATAGCTTGGCATTGTCGGAAAATACCTTGAAAAAACCTGCTCTGTCAAAGGTTTTTTTTTATACTTAGCCCGGAAAATGACCCAACTCCCTGATGTTAAGTGTAAGTGAAGTCCAGACGCGAGGACAACTGGTGCGACGTAAGGGACGTAGCATCAGTCACCCTCACTCTGCCGGCCCACAAAAACAAACGAAATTTAATCAGTTTGGTGACCCTAAAATATTCCTTTAAAGGCGGGAACCCATCTTAGATTTATATAGGCGGTAGGGTAGCAGTTATCATCAGGTGTCACAATTGCTACTTTTTTCATAAAAAAACTCATTTTAGATTAATTTACTAAAACAATTATAGATTTGACTAAACATTTAGTGCCAAAATTCTGGTCTGCTTAATTTATTAATCGTAAACCTAAAAACTTTGGTCTTCTAATACTATATTAAGTATTCTGCACTCTCAACTTCCTTGAGCGTCCTTTGCGAATGAATTCTGTAATAATGTTCACTCTTCGTAGAACTACATATTAGGTATTCCGTACTTCTAGCTTCCTTGAGCTTCCTTAGCAAGTGAATAGTTAATTAATTAATTGTAAACAGTAATAATATTAGTTATGGAGTCGTGTACGCACGTGCTAGTATTATCATACGCGTGACGGACGCCGCGTTTAATGTATGGCGACGCGTGCGCAACCACCTTTGTCCAAACCAGGGCCCTACTCAGGTCCCGTTCAATCGCAAAAATACGGGCACCGGCTGAGTAAGGGTGAAACCGGGGGAGTACAGTTCGCTTTAGTCCCTGCGAGTCCTGGTCAATCGCCCAAAAGGCTCCGGCTCGTCCCTTCACGTGAAGGAGAAACGAGAGAATGGAGAGAGTTAAGAAGTTATTGATTTAGTTCAGAGTCTCACACACACAAGTCCCGCTAGATTGCGGTTCAGGTGCATAAACGCATTCTTCTCCGCATAAAAAGGCATCTAGGTATATTTTTGGTTATCTGTTGACAAACACTAGCTGATCGTCATGAGCGATTATGTGGGTGATAGTAAAAATGAAGTCTAAACCTTAAAAATCAGAAAGGTGTAATTATGTGCATTGATCTATTAACTCTGTATTGCATGCCCTGCAATGATAAAGTCTGTACTGTGTTGTGTAACAAAATGTTATGTGTCTGTCTGGCATCTGAAGATCATGAATAACAAAACAGATAAATAAAGAAATACTTTGTGATTAATAAACTTGTATGTACAAGTGTTACTCCGCACATGGCTGAATTTGTCCTATTATCATAAAATACTAAAACATATTAAGATGATACCATTTAAATCCGCCCCTGTCCTAACAATGTCGCAACGGGCCAAGCACCGGTCGCTGGAGGGTATTTTCTGAAATTAGCGGCATCACAATAGAAACGGTGACAGCGCGGTGAGGTGTCAAAGCGCTCAACCCTTTACCGCTCGCCGGTGTCGGTTAGATCCCGACATATGTGTCGTGTAGCTTGTTTCCGGTTGCGTATGCAGTTTCTATTATGTGTTATTGCATCTGACTATTGTTAAGTTGATTTATTGCAATCTGGGTAAAGTAACACCTGTAAAATTTTTGAAGTTGAATCTTGCGAGTAACATCATTGTAGGTTTGTTTCGTAAATTTTAGGGAGTCTGCAGTGAAAAAACAAGATAATATGCTCCGCTAGCTCTAGTCGTTAAATCAATGCCCACTGCACAGCCCAAATAATTAAGCTTGATTAGAAGATGTGAACAGATTTACATTATAACGACCGTGAACAAAAGAAAAATAAAAAGGCTTAAGAAAATGAAATAGGTACAAAAGATTAAGATATTTATTTATAGATAAATGGAATTTTTTTTTTTATATTCTACATTTTTATTTTCCTAAAAGCATAGCCGAGCAATATAGAGCGAAACATGTTTGTGCGCTTCGCCCTACAGCAGGGCAATAGTTTAACAATAACTATACAATATTATGTAATTAGTTACTGCACAATTTAGGTGTTCCCAATAAAATTTAAAAAATCTCAATCTCAAAAAATTTTTTTTAAATGTTTACTGTATCAATGTCATCATCATCATCAGCCACGCACGTCCATTACTCAACAGCCTTCCCTAAGGTGGCGCAGGACCGACCAGTGTGGAGATCGTCCACACTGGTCGGTCCTGCGCCACCCATATCCAGTAGAAAAAATATACCGTCCCAATAACACAATACCATACATAATCCCTTGTGATTTCCGAATCTTGCGTTCGTTTGGGCAAAAGTGTCATTTGTGCAACGGTGCATGTCACACCCAAGGTGCACTTCCTCGTCAGTTGCGCACGCGCTGCAAATGCACAGTAAAGGAATCCGATGCAGTGAGGTACTGTGACCTTGACTTTATTTAAATAAGCACTCTTTATTATTTGGTTAGCTTAAATTATTAACTATATAGTTCATTTTTAAATTAGTTTGAAATTAAACTAGTTAATATTACTTTGTTCACGTGATATTAAAGTTTTGTCAACCGCTTACTTAATACGCAAATGATACTACAAAATATAATCTAGGTAGTTAGCGAAATTGTTATGGTTTTTACAGTACTATTTGAATGAATTCTCAAGGTGGTTTTTGAGTACAATATAACGGAATTCATTTGAGGTCTCTTGCATTTAACACATTGTAACTTATTTACTTATAGATAGGCACTTGAATACCGTCCTCTTTGTTTAAGTGCCCAAATATTCAATTTCTATCATTAACAATGTCGTTTTTTTTTACCAACAATTGCAAGTGTAACTAAAAGAAAGCAGGGAGCTAGGAAATCGTTTATAGAGAATATTTCCGGTTGTTCTAAGGAATATCAGTTACCTTACTGCGCTGGGATCAATAGAGGGTCAATAGCCACAAGGCTGGCACCGGCTCGTCCAAATCGGGTGTGAAGGGGAAACCGAGGAAGTTAAGTGGATAGTGGATGCTTTAGTCTCGAGTCTCACACATGGCTGCGGGTCTAGCTAGCCTGCGGGTTTGGTGCATAAACGCATTCACCTCCGAAAAAAAAGTTACCTTACTGCGCTGTTTACCTTTGCACTGTGGTCAAGCTGCACCATTCCTGCGCAAGCGCAACGCAGTGCAATCTGCATGTTGCACATTTTGCGCGTATTGTGCCCGTGCATTGTCCGACCACGTCTGGTCCATACACCTTTGCAGCTATAAATTACTATGCTATAGCGCGTGCGGTTTCATTGAATAGGATGAAAGCACTTACCTACTTTCTCCTCCAAATGTCAGGAAATGAAAGAGTTAAATCGTTTTTGTGTGTAACAGCTTTAAATATTACGTAGATGGGTTCGATTTATTTTCTCAGGGCAAGCTGGTAAATTGAAATTTTAAGTAAAAAAAAAATTTCATGTTTTTAAAGGTTTAAGTAAAAATATAAATAAATTATTAGGTTTAGTATGCGAACTGGTCATTAGCCATAAGGCTGGCACCGGCTCGTGTCAATCGGGTGTGAAGGGGAAAGGGGAGTTAAGTGGGTAGTGGACGCTTTAGTCCTCGAGTCCCACACACGGCCGCAGGTCTAGCTAGCCTGCGGTTATGGTACTCCTCCGTAAAAAAAAGTTTAGTATGCGATATTAAAGCCTTAGTGGTTTGAAGTATATTATAAATCAGGATATTGTGTAACTTTCCGATCGATACTAGTAACAAACTTTTGTTTGTTGCATTCTTGATAAAATTTAAAGAAGAGTTCACCAATTATTAGCGTCAAAAAAGGATATACAATATAATATAATGAAGTAAAGACAATAGAACGAATTCCAAAAATATTTATTTTTCGTGAAAAGAAAGACAATTCTCTACGTTTACGTGTAAAGTAATTGAATTGGATTCTTTTTAACAAAAATACTAACAAAATAAAATAAATACGTTACAGTCATTGTCCAAATGTGTCTAATCCGACGCACAAACGGTGCGTCCGTTAATGCTAATACGTAGGTAGAATAGCACCTTCTACGCTACTCCTCAACCTGTTGTGTTCTAGTGTGAGTTTATGCAATATGACACAATCCAAAATATTCTTCAAATCTGGTAAAACTAAGTTAAATTGTATATAATACCAATTTACTGCAAACTATTCCGATTGTGAAATCACAAACACGATGTTTGATAAAATATGTTTTGCTTCTGATTTCTTTATTTTGACTACTACATATGTAAAATAGTTAATAGTTAAGTTAAGTAAAAAAAATTTGTACCTGAAGTGAAGACCCTCTAGTTCTAAAATCTTTTTATCGGGCCTGGTAAGTGGAAGCAGTAAATTGTAATATTTTTTTTTAATAATATGTTAAAGATTACATACGGACCTATAATTTTTTGTTAAAAAAATATGAATTTTGGTTTAATAAAAAATCCATAGCTTTAAAAGGTCAAACAACGTGGTCATTTACTGATTTTACGAGCCTTTAACTTTAAGATTTACCTATAGGAGAACACATCCAGTAAGACTGCTCTTAATTAACTACTAAATAATAAAATAGCTTTGTATTTTATTGCATAACATCGTCCCAAGTGTAAATTATGCCTAGAATCATAATTTGGACGTGACCGCTCAACCCTTCCCGGCCACCCCTTTACGACTAACGACGTTTTGACGGTGGCAAAAAATGACCGTTGGCTCTGGTCAGATTGTTACCAGTTGAACTTTTTTGTTCCGAATTTTCAAGTGGCTGTTGGAGGGTTAAATAATTAAGTTTTATAAATTTCAACCGGTAATAAGAAGCATTTGCATATGAATGTGATATGTTAATATAATGTAAGTTTTACTGAGGATAATCATACATAGAATGTAGGTACTGAATAGTGAACCCACTTTAAATGGTTATGGTCAACAAAACATAGGCCGTGAAAGAGTTAATGTGATTGTGAAAATGACTGAAGCATAGAGTAGAGATAGCATTTAGTTATTTAAAACTAACTGCCCACCCAAGATTTGTACAGGCTCAAATTAAAAAAGTATTTTTTCAAAAAATTTCATCGCCGTACCAAATGTTTATCTTCAACGATACTGTAACAATTGCTGTGCCCTTTTAGGTTCCATTTATGTCTACTTAACTAATTCTTAATCGCCAATTCGCACTTGGCAAGCTTGGTGAGTAATCATTATTATTATTATAGCAATTATTGATTTCAACAATGGCCTTTGCTATGCAGTGGGACATTAAATAGGCTGGTACTTATACACCTATGTTTTTTGCCGTCTATGCTTCTATACTAATATTATAAAGAGGAAAGATGTGATTGTTTGTTTGTTGGTTTGTTTGTATTGAATAGGCTCCGAAACTACTGAACTGATTTGAATAATTCTTTCACTGTTGGAAAGCTTCACTATTCCCGGTGAACATAGGGTACCTAACTTTTGATCCCGAAAATTTGGGGGGAAGGGGACATATTTGAAAAACCGCGGGTGGAAGGCTAGTAACTTATATTTCAGTATTTATATGGTGCGTGTTCTGAATAGTACACAAATGCGTGAGTAGGACGTGATACGCGTGTCCGTGACGCGTGAGTGACGTGATCAGAGCGACTGCGGAGGAAACATAAACAATGCGCATGGTGTTTCCGATATTCTGGGAATATTTCCATTTTTATTACATGTAGAGCATACGGTTCACCTGGTGGTAAGCTCAAGCATATGTAACAAATCCTATGGGAATCACGAATGCGGCCTTTTTATTGTCTAATTGTAAATACTGATGGGTGCTAAAATTTCGAATACGTTGGTAGAGTCACTCTGTAACAATAATGTCTGTCGATTCATAAGTGCATCCTTGAAGCCTACGTGAATAAAGAATATTTTGATTTAGACCCACGGGAAAATGAGGAAGTTTAGTGAAACTTCCCCGGATTTCTTGCCGCACCCAAAAGTGACAAACCTTTTCCCATCTTGCGGCGACTGGCCATCCTAACCTACTCGTATAAGCCACTGCGTCATAAAAACATTCGAGACTTATTTTCCTCTCAAACTTCTTATTTAGTGTCTTAATTTAGCAGTACTTATTCAAATTATAATTAAGCATAATGCCAATAACAAGCCTGGTCAATTTGTCTACCTTTCACATAGCCGGTCTAATGAAATAGTTGCGAAAATGGCAAAATAAGCTGTAATGATCGTCTAGACCATAGACGACAATGATTATCCAATTACATCAATTTGCTTCGCGATATGAGCCACTGAGTCTTCACAGGAGGCACTCTTTTAGTGAGAGGCCTTAGCTCCACTGTGCATTATGGTTTTTGATTCCATAAACAAAGTATGAGACGAAACATTGCAACATACGAAAACATTTTTTTTTGTTGGCTATGTAACCAGCCACAGTTGTTTTTTATAAGAATTCAGAAGTCGTCCCGCTTGAGTGTTTTTATAATGCAACTCGAAGTTGAAATTTGCTTAAATTCTTTATCATTGTTTATTTTTGAGAGCTTATAACTTTGTCAATTAATTTTGGTATTAATTTTGATGAACCTACAAATCATCAACAGTCTAATGTAAAAGAAAGTCAAACAGCCAGATCTACGTATTAGATATGTTAGGAGAATACACGCAGGATTTGCAAGACTTGGGCTTGTCAATGGCCACAAGGCTGGCACTGGCTCGTTCCAAACGGGTGTGAAGGGGAAACCTGTTTTTTGGGTAGTGGATGCTTTAGTCTCGAGTCCCACACATGGTTGCAGGTCTAGCTAGCCTGCGGTTATGGTGCTTAAAAGCACTCTCCTCCGAAAAAAAAAAAATTAAAAAAGGATTTGCAAGACTTGATTTGCAAGGATTTGCAAGACTGGTTAATAGAAAATATTGTACTCGTATTAGTCGAATCTTGGCTAGGAAAACATTATTAGTATAGCTTAAAAAATCTTCAGTACGATTATGAAGCGTCTCAGTGAAACAGACCCTAAAGCTCATTATCTTAATTTCAACGATTGCAATTGGTAAATTTTCATTTATATTAGTAATTCTATGATCATTGCATGTAGAATAAAAAAAACATGAAGTTCCGTTGTCATGAGACAGATGGCGTTATCGACAACATTGTTGTCTTCTAAGTCATTAAAGTAATCATGTGTTGGAAACTTTGCTATGTTTTAATTACTCTATACTATGAACAGGAGCCCAATTAGTCTACTGTGTATAATGCAATTTGTGCAAGAGAGACATGTTTCACTATTATCTGGCAGTGGGTTTGTTTGCTGGTGCACGGCTGGTGCTGTAGCGTTTGGTGATTTGTCTGAATATCAGTGGCGTAGCGTGGGTGTCAGCCGCCCGGGGCGGAAAACAATTCTGCCGCCCTTGTTTTTTTGCTCCTCCATTTGGCAAACATACACGCAGCTGCGGAAGACAATTCTGCCGCCCTTTTGTGAAATTTTGCCGCCCCCTAAAAAGTGCCGCCCGGGGCGGACCGCCCCCCCCCCATCGCTACGCTTCTGCTGCATATATTGTAATATTATTATTTCGCGACAAGATGATGGCTGATCGGGGGGAACATGAGTCAATTCTGTGCCCTTTCCGTGGCTCTGGATTTCGGCGTACCTATATAAAAATGTAGCAATAATCATCATCAAAATCATCGGACTGTCTAAGTCTACTGCTGGACATAAGCCTCTCTCAATGCTCGCCACCTAGGGCTAGTTCGATTATTGGGGTCGTGGGGCGTTTCGCCCCACGAGCTATTCGACCCGCGGGGCGAATCGCCCAAGGACCCTTTTTGAAGTGGCACTTTCGCCCCGCGGACCGAAACGCCCAATAACTTTTCGAAATGGGTCGATTCGCCCCGCCGTGGGGCATAAAAGAGCTCTCTTATTTGATGGATAATTTTGATCGAAAATATATAGTTTTATTACATATCTCTAAAAGTACAGCCGTGCACAAAATAACAGAGCAAACGAAATAATTTATAAGTTAGAAATGTCATAAGCTGCATCCAGCTCCTGCCAGCCATCCCACGCAAATTGTCACTCCAGCTGGCCTGAGGGCGTCCTACTTAGAAATAATGATACCTATGTATAAACAAAATGGTGAACGATATTGATAAAAAAGTTGTTTAACTACAAGTACTTGTTTGCAATATGAGTTCAGTTTCTGATATAGATCTTTACTCAATAAGAGTTTTGATTATTTCTTCGAAAGCTAAATACACCCTACAGTATGAAATAGAGCGCTGCACGCTGTTTCGTTAACATACATTGATCAAGTTGAAATTAGTTTATTATCTTCCTGGACAACAACACTTCTTCCTTTTTTCTTATTAACATTTTTAACTCAATTTTCTGTCAGTTTCGTGCACGTTAGACAAACTATGTTTTTTACCGGTTAAGTAACTTGATAACGGTCGAAAAACACGCGGGTGCGATTGTGTGGGACAATGGGACAATGGCGACCGCTCTTGTTTTATTCTGTGAGGTTTAACGCTTGCTGGTTTCACACGTGTTGGGCATAATGTGTCTATTTGTCTATGGTTGTCAGTAGGTACTGCTAAGAAGTCGTGTTGTAGGTATATTTATAACAAGGTAGCGCTATTTATTTTGAGAGGGCTAAAGTACTGATTTATTAGTTTGAAGTCACAGGAAGTAATTTTAAGAATTTTTCAGGAATAAGTTGCACCATTTCAAAAAATTAGTTATGGCATTACTTTTCCATCAAGATTTAAAACTACATTTATGTGCTAGTCAAAGTTTTTTCCTACTTGCGTTTTGACGGATAGCCTATTTCAACGATGAATTAATTACCATGCATTGTCGTAATCCATTCTGGTGTTACAATGCTCACTAGTACTTTTGCAACTATTTGGTGTTAAATGCTCTCATTGCTACAACTTATTAAATTAAAGGGCTATTATCCGTGACCTACACCACTCCATTCGACTCATAGTTGCTCTAATTCCTTGGCCCTGCCTTTTGAACCTATGCATATTGCTTCAACAAATAGCAACAGTAAACGCCTTGTGAAAATGCATCTAATTACTCCATTTAATATCTAGTCTATGTTTAATGAAGTAATTTCATCAAAAGCAACAGGTGGAGTATTTTTAATGTTCGTTTTAATTGACCTGCCGTCTAACGGCGGGCCTTATCTCGGAGATTATCAACGTTATTTATAAACAACTCACCAAGAAACTTAGACTTTATATTAAGTTAAGAAAAGATGATTTTTCTTTGAGATTTTTCATTAAAATGTGTTACAGCACATCCAACTGAAATTAGACTTCATTTTCGAAGGGTTTGAGTCGGTTTTTCTGTGTCAATTTCCATGTGACAATTATACATTTTGGACAAACATTAAGACTTAGTAACGATGCAAGCAAAGACTAATTTCGTGGTTAGATTCGGAGAAATCATACGTGTAATGATAATAAACAGATGCTTATTAAGTACATACGGAGCCCGGGTTTGGTAATTGAATCGGTCGGAATGTTAAAGTGGATAGATAAGGAATAGTTGTGGAAACGCGTCTAATAAGTTACAGATTCGTTTACAGAGTGGTGTTCGACCAAAGATGAGACTTTAAGGCCGAAGCCGAAGCCATGGGTTTGGTTTTAGTTCGGAAATTCCATGAGGTATAAAAAGATGGTGAATCCGATGAAAAGTAGGTATTTGTCCCTCCTACTCGTCAACTAGGTCAAATATGTTTAATATTTTCAACGAGTTAGACACCACATTAAAAACTGATTAAGGATGCAATAAATTTTACTTATCATAGGGTAAATATTAGTGAATATATTCTTGATATAATCCAAATTCAATACTAAATTCATCAACGCTTTTGCTGAACCAATTATGAATATGCAGCCATTTTGATAATGATCAGGATTCAGGAAAGGCGTTCTTCGTGAAAATTCGAAGTCTTCGGCTACTGTTGATTTGGCCGAAGCCGAAATTTCTTAAATGGCCAAATTTCGGCCAAAGCCGAAGGTTCGGCCGGACTCTAATCATGTTTCACCGCGATTACTTATTTGACATTCCGGTTTATCTGTTTGAAATATTGTTTATTTTCGTGGGGTTAGTAATTTTCGAGGTATGTTTGGTACCGATGATGGAATGATAAGGCGGTCTGCCTGATCATTTCTCGATTTAATGCGTAAAGGAAGATTTGGGAAGTATAGGTGTGGTCGTTTTTACTGAAGAAAGATTCAGACTACTTTGAAGTTGTTTTAGATCCCACTTATTATCAGTGATTCTAATAAAATACGGGATTAAGTTAATTAATTGTTTAATAAGAATGATATATATTATTGCTCGATTTATTGTTATAATAGGGTATTTGACTGTAGTTGAAATTTTAATATTTTGTGACTGTATTCGATAATACAACACAGAAGTATAATATCATTGAAAAAATATTTTAAATCGGTTAAAAATCAAGTGAGTCACAAAGCAATATATTTCCAGTAGTCAGTCTCTTTCTAAAACAACATTTTATATGGCGCGTTTATGGTTATGTGACTTCAATGCATGTAGTGCTCTCCTTGTCTAATCGTGAAGTTTACAACTCTCTAACTCCGAAAATACAAAAAATATTTCAAAATTTTAAAAAGCTCAGTGCTGTTTATTAAATAAACTGTATAAAAAGCAAATAAAAAAATTGTTGTCACATACCCTATTATGTAAACGTTACAAGTAATTGTGGAGCATAATAGTCCAGTCAAATAAGACTTTGAAGGTTACAAAAATTCCCAGTGAGCTAAAAATTGGTATGAATGTTCAGAATACTATTATAAATGAATTGTGAAAAGTCCTCATCAATCCTCCTTGTGCATTTTTTTTTATTGACGTTGAAAGTTTGCAAAAATTGGTTTTTCGCGTTTTTCAGCTAAACGGTGAGTTTTACAGCAAAAATAGTTTAGACAAAATTGTAGACCATCCGATTTCCTACAAAAAATGTATTTACACTTTTTTATAGGTATAAAAAAAATTGCACAAGGAGGATTGATGAGGACTTTTCACAATTCATTTACAATAGTCTTCTTAACATACATACCAATTTTAGCACTCTGGGAATTTTTGTAACCTTACTTCCATTTTAAGACCTAATTTGACTGGACTATAAACGATTTTAATACAATTTAGATTAAGAAAACTAATGCAGTAAATTATTTGACTTTTACGACCTATTTGGTCTAATTGTGGAGATGTCGGTTACAGCACCAGAGGTCGGTTTTGATTCCCGCACGTACATCCAGTAGTTTTGCACCAATTTTCTTTGTTTTACTTAGATTTCTTTATGTAAAATGATGGAAATGATTATGCCGAACCTTGACTTACCTCATACAGGGAAGTTTAAATATGTATTGGAATTATGATAGGACCTACATACATATTTTTGAATGCATGATTTTTAGACGCATTGTAACAATGCGGTCAATAGTGTATAAGGAATTATTACAAAACTGAATTATCATTAGCCTATTGACATTGTGTTTTTTATTTTTGAACTCTGGTGATGTATTTCCAGAGAATTTTAAGATTGTGTATGTATACATGTATTTTTTTAAAGATGCGTTTGTGGTATTTTTGTTTTAGTTTGGTGTTTCACTCTGTACTGTTTGTAGTTTACCGATATTGCCCGAAGAATTGCGAGCCTTAAGTGGCAGTGGGCAGGACACATTGCAAGGAGGACTGCCGTTGGGGCGGAAAGGTCCTCGAGTGGTGGCCACGTACCGGTAAACGCAGCCGTGGTAGGCCTCCCACAAGGTGGACCGATGATCTCATAAAGATCGCCGGAATCCACTGAATGCGCGTGGCGCAGGACCGATCGGTTTGGAGATCATTGGGGGAGGCCTATGTCCAGCAGTGGACGTCGCGTCGTTTGGCTGAAATGATTGGTGTTTAGCCGTTCGCTATTTGATACGAATCGACTTTTGAAGTTTGTATGAGATGTTTGATGATGAATATTCTAATGAGGCTGTGGATTAAGTATAGTTGGTGGGATTAATTAAAAGATAATGAATGTGAATTGAGGGATTGTTTCCCTAAGGCTGTGAGCTATTATACTCTTTGAGTGTGGTAACTATATATTTACAAAGATGGTCAAAAGAGACAATGGTTTGCTGTTTTTGTATGAGTTGATGGATTTGATAGGGTGAGACGTTGAAGTGTTATCAGCTCATGCTGTGATGGTAGGTTGGAATTATCTTAATTTGAAAATGAAAAATTATTTATTTCCAAAAACATAGCCAAATACAAATAAAACTATGATTGCCACACTAGGCTAAGCCTGTATCGTGGAAATAAAGCGACTTTACAGTCAAATGCGGCTAGAAACTATGTTAGATTAAACTATAGATATACCTATTATATAACATTAGTAAGATTAATTGACGTTCTTAATTTAACGACACAAATATCGATATAATTATGTTCCTTGTAATTTATCCTTCAGATATCAATGATGCTGACTCTTTTGAAGATGTAAAAGAAAGAAGACAGACTTATTGATATCTGTCAAATAAGTAACAAGGAATTTATAAATTAACAGTGAGGAAACTGGCCCTTAGCATTTTGATTGATTAAAAATTAAAAATAACAATGGTTAACTACATTACCAAATACCTTGTTTTCAATAAAGATAATATTAAAATAAATTCTATTTCAACGTTTTTTCCGTTACGTAAATTGTATTTTTACAAGCAATGACTTCACACTAGAAAATAAATAAGGACTGGTCTCTAGGTAACCTTCTTATGACCTATTAGTCTACACTAAATAACTAGGTCACAAGCTCACAATAGCGGGAGACAATGGGAAAGCCGGCGAACTTATCAACTTTTGGAAGAAACATTTTGTTATAAGCAATTATAATGACATTTAAATGTGGCATGAGAAAATATAATACGGTTAATGACACCAAAGAAATGCGAGTATAGTAAAACAAAACTATTAATTAATTTGTTGCCATTTTGAGTCTTATCACGAAGAATTAAAGATCAAAGGGCGTTTATCTAATTAGCATTGCATAGTCGTTAGGTTCTCACGATTTCAGCAAAAGAAAGGGCAGAAATTTACTTTTTAACAATAAAAATCTAATAATACACTCCCTTATACACTCGTAACATAAAAGACAATTCTCTTTAAAATTCTTAATTACTTGCCGTAAATACAAGCAGGCTATATTTAATTAGAGGTTGTATTATGGGGAGCTATTATGGACTGGATAGAAGGGCGAGCGATATAAAAATAATATTATGTAGTTTATAATTGAAGTATTTAGTTTTTGTTTACAACCATTTTAGATAGAATGGAGGTGATTATTTTAAATTAGTTGTGCGTTTTGTAGGATTACTAACAGATTGTCTGCGCCTGCATGGAATAAAAAATATAAAATTGTTGATTGTTTTTCCGTGGCATCAATATGATAAACAAGAAATTTATAGTACCTAATAATTACCCTAATCTATGTGTGCACTATTAAACCAATTTCATCACAATTATTTTTCTAGCTACTACGAGTAATAAAGCATTCCCACTGATATTCTAAATTCTTACGAAATCAATAATTTTTATTTTCTTTTAGTGACAACGCAAATTAAAGTGCCTACGTCACGTTAATAAAATAATGATATTATTTTAAAACAGTTTTTTTAAATATTATTTCACATTGGTAAATGGATCGCACAAAATAGGTATGTATAGACTTTAGTAGTTTTTCCTTTTTCTAATATCTCGATCGTTGCAAGACTCAGCGTCAGATGATATCGCGGCCGGGATTGGAACCTGCAACCCCGCTCCCGGGGCGTGGCGCATCCGCCGCTTTATCTGTTCCGGTGATACGCCACTGTTTAATTATGAGTATCGTTGTGCATTTACGAACGTTACTTTTCAAGAATTAAGTAAGTTTTTTTGGACTGTTTGGGATAGTACAACATCTTTGCTCACTAAAATAGAGGATAAAAATACCTAACCTCCAATCCCTTTAAAGTATTAGAGAGATACACAGCTGGAACAGTTAGGGTTGCAGATTTTATCTGTGTGGGTGGGTGGTAGCTAACCAGCCAGACTCTTAAAAGGTCCAAGGCTAGAATCGAACCTTTGATCTCCAGGATTACACTCGATCAGATTAGCCACTGTTCTACGGAGATGGTCAAACTATTTAACTGCAGTAAACGTTACCGTGCAGCGGTGCCTAGTATTGACCAGGAGTTCGCGACCAACGCAAAGAATTTAACATACTTAAATAACTCATAACTCCACCTTTCTTTGAATGGCAAAAAATGTATTAAGCGGCAACCGTCTTAATTCACCCGAACGATCCATCAGAAGGAAACGCCTCTCTAGGGTTAACACATGTGACTACTCGTAACAATGGAATTAAAAACTAAAATATAATTAAAATTAGTGGTTTCTGATATTTACGCGATTACTACTCATTAATTTTGTGATCACGACTGCTGAAAAGTGGTCGAAACGTCGTTATATAAAATTTATTGTAATAATATATCGCTAAGTTGTAGGTATTTAAGAATTATCTTTAGTAACGTAACAAAAAATACACTGCTAGTTTTATAATGTGAAAATTTGGCAACGATTCTGGCTTTGCTCTGGTGGACATTATGTATATTTATTTACTATTTTAGGATAGCCTATGTTACTTAGAGATACTTATATAGTAAAAGAATGGAAAGACACGTTTAGTACCTCTTCGTAATAATTGAGTAACCACTTTTTTCAGAATGACTCTCATAATGTAGTCAAATGATTACTACCATAATTGCAGCCGAAATTCAGCCAGAAAACTTTGTCATTTTGTCACTTGTAGTTAATGATACGTATAGTGGCAACCCTAAGGCTGACCTTTACGAGTAAACTGGTGTAGTTAGTGATAAACTGTTATTTCTCCATTACGATCCGAGGCGCTGATTCGGCGTTTTTTGTCGCCATAATCAAATCGCCCACTTACGCCCAAGTGGTATATTTTTAAACAAAATTTTGTATAAATCTACCTCTTTATTTTATTACAGAGATTATATTTGAAATCGGGTATTTATACATTCTTTCGTGGTAACTGTTTGGCCCACACGTGACTAAACAGTAACTATTTATAATAGAAGTTACCCATTTACACTAGTAAAAGCATATTTAATTAGGCATACTTTACATTACCTTACTTTTTTACTACATACGAGATTTGGAAACATGTTTGTCTATGTTAGATGAAATATAGCTTTATAATCCCGGATCACCATTTTGCAAGCATAAATAATTATATTTCTCACTATGAGATATGATATCTAGAAGGTATTTAGTAAATTAATTCAGTCTAGTTTATTTATTTTGACTGGCGTAAGTTTTAACTCTGGACTATGCGCCAGGGGTCGTGGGTTCGAATTGACCCACCCAGAACAAATTATTTGTGTCTGGATGGTTATTTGTTTATTTAAGTGTACTTTCGTTGATTCTTATACTCATGACAGAAATGTTTAAGCTACTTGCTTGGCGGTCATATCAATGTATGTGATGTTGACAACTTTATTTTTACTTTAAAATATATCTTTTATGTTATGTTTTTTTACCAAAATACAAATGTTTTTCATAGATGGATGAGATAATAATAAATGTATCGGTGCTTTCAATAACTCTACGCATTATCAAGTACCTTGCACGTAGTGTGGTATCGCTACCGCGGCGCCTTTCAAAATATTGTCTAGACGCTCTCTCGTAGGGATGTTCTAATACCAACATCGTACGGGTCGTTGCGAACTATAATAATTATAGTACAGTTGCCGAAATGTACTTTTTTTCATAGAGGAAGGATTGAAGGGCTTTCCAGCCGGAAATAAATGGGTTTTCGTACTTAGAAACGTAGGTGTATGGGTCACTAAATATTGCGATTCCTTTTTTTTTCGGAGGATGTTTTTACGCACCAAAAGGCTAGTGAGACCTGCGGCCATGTGCGGGACTCAGGACTAGGGTTGCCAGGTGTTCGGTATTCTACCGAACCGTTCGGTATTTTAGCACCGTGTTCGGTGTTCGGTATCACAAAAATACCGAAGTATGGGCGGTTCGGTATTTTTTTCTGATTAATTGTTCTCCCTAAAAGGCTTATATTGCTTGTTTCGATTGCATCACATGATAAAAAAGAGCTCAAAGAAATCAACGTATGCTTAATTAGGATCCTAACTGGGATAGCCCTTAATAAACGATTCAACTGTCAGATTTGATGCAATCGGCAATCGATGTTGCGTAGAATTCCTACTCTACCTATAAGTTTGTGCGTTGCTGGCGTTTTTTTTTGCTCGCTGTTCGGTAATTATTTGAAAAAGACCTGGCAACCCTGCTCAGGACTCGTTCTTACCCACTAAATTGCACTGTTGTACCTACTTGTTTTATTGGTTTGGGTGTTACCCAGTTACTGGTTATGGTTATGGGTAGACAATGGATAAACATATCCGTCAGTCAGTATCATTTGGAACTAGAAGGTGCTGTAGTTCACTAGGAACTAGTTCGTAATAGTACGCTTACTACACATGACTATTATGTAAAATAGTTGACTTTCGGCGCCATTTGATGTGAAGTGGCGGGAGCCGAAGTCATCATATTTGCTCAGTGATACGATTATTTATGATACGTGAAGACTTAAATCGTCAGATAAGTTTTTGCGCGAAATTGTATTAAAATATTGACGTTCATGCAGTCAACAGCAAAACTAACATTTTGCGCTATCATAGTACTGAATTGAATCGGGTGTTTAAAAACGTTTCGAATCAAAATATTTTCGACAACATACCTATATTAGTTGTTTCTATGTATAAATGTATTTATTTACAAAAAAGTATTTAAGTATTTATTATTCCTGAAACCAAATTATCTGTCAATGATAATAATGAAATAGGTAATCTGTGAGTGGTAAAATTGGCACTAATAGCACATTATATTAGCACAAAAGCACAGGACACGAGTCCGTTAAAAAAAATGTTCTCCTACAAAATAAAGTGGTGATTATTATTCTGAAAATTGGGAAAGGCAGTTTTGCAGGTGCTGTTGCAAATAGGGAGGACACAAGAGAACACTTTCAACTGTGTCCATAGGTATTAACCTATTATTAACCACGTATTAACGTTAAGCCTAAAGCACTAATTGAAGTATGTCCTAGCACTGTTACTCTAACCATTATGCTCCAAATAAGCCGGTGGCCTTGGTTCATTTCTCGATCGTTTCGCTCTTTCGAACTAGTGTTGCTGATCTGGCGATCTGGCCAATGGAAATATCGATAATTCATTTTTATCCATAAGAAAACATGGGTTTGTAACCCAAATACCTAAATATAAAGAGGATTTGGAGGCCTTCATCTGGGGTTTTTGGAAAGCTCAAAATTGAGGCTGTATAATAAAATGAACATTACAATATTATGGTATATTATTATATGAGCTAACTTACATAAATTGTTGTCTTTCTGTCGGTGAATAAAAATCATGGGGAGGGCATGGTGTTGGCAGCCAAGCTGGTCTTTAGCCACAACGCTGGCACCGGTTCGTCCCAATCGGGTGTGAAGGGGAACCGGAGGAGTTTAGTGGGTATTGAACGCTCTAGTATCGAGTTCCACACACGGCCGCAGGTTTAGCTAGCCTGCGGATATGGAGCATAAATAAATAAATAAATATTTCTGGACATTATTCACACAGCGCCATCTAGCCCCAAACTAAGCATTAGCTTGTGCTATGGGTGCCAGACAACGGATAAACATTATTTATATACTTTTTTTTGTAAATACATACATAGAACATACATATTACATTACATATTATACATAGAAACACCATATTTTTTTAAACATATGTTACATATAAACGCAATCTCCTCCGAAAAAAAGTTGGCGAAAGGGTGTTGGCAGCAATTTTTTTTGCTATTAACGTTTCTTTTCTCTTCAAATTACCAGATCATCAGCGACACGTGGCTGATGCTTCTGGTGTTACAAGCGTTCATAGGCGACGGCAACCGCTTACCATGCGGCCTGTAGTCTTCTGCGCCACCCTCGTGGTATATAAAAAAATCAAAACAGATTAGTATCGACAGCAAAACATTACCGGTGCAACACTAATTCGAATGGTTCTCAGATCCGGCAATCTGATTTGTCCTTGCTAACTTTTACAAGTGATCCTCAGTACCATCACCATTAAGTGGCCAGATTTAGGTCCGAAACTGAATCGCTAATTCGAGCCCTGACCTCTATCAAGTAAGTGAAGCGGGGCAATGGCATTAACGACTTTGTTGTACTAACCACTTTAGTCACGTCTCTTGTAGTATTGACTTAATTAACATGTATTATCTAAATGTTGTAAGATCGTTGAAATTTATGTGCGCGCTTAAGATGAGTACGATTGCTAATAATTATAATAGTTTTTTTGTTGTGTTTGTTATTCACTACAAGGTTTGTGCATTATGTTTTACACCACCGGTAAAACCGGGCAGCTTGTTTGTAAAATGAAGAAAAGTATCAGCCGGCTCAGTACGTCACTGTTTAGCAAAGTCCTCTTCTTTTTTTTTTTTTTTTTAATTTATTCAAGAACCACCAACAAGTTTACAATAGGTACATTGCTAGTAAATCACTTAAAGCTAACTTATATATTATTTTATTGTAAACCCAACAACAATGGTTACATTTTAATTTTATAATTTAGATTGAAATGGACCCAAACATGACTTCTGGAATTGTGGACCCGGTAATTAAATCACGAGACCTTTAAAGCGTTAGACGTTTGTGATAACGACAATACAATAAAATATCCGGTATCATTACTAAATTTTAAATTTACTTACGTCCACCATGTATTTATTACTAGCAGCCGCAGCCACGTAATTTCTTTTATCAAATATCCCCCACTTCCCCCTTTTTTTTTTCTTCCGGAGGAGAATGCGTTTATGCACCTTAACCGCAGGCTAGCGAGACCTGCGGCCGTGTGTGGGACTCGGGACCCAAGCGTCCCACTACCCACTAAACTCCCCCGGTTCCCCTTTCACCTGGAGAGGACGAGCCGGTGCCCGCTCTGTGTCGATTGACTTCCCTCTACATTTCCGGGATCAGAAGTACCCTATGTCACCCGGGGATGGTGTAGCACGCCAACAGTTTATTAATATTTTTTTAATCGGCTCAGTTGTTTTGGAGCCTATTTAATACAAAAAAACAATCAAATCTTTCCTCTTTATAATTTCAGTAAAGATGCAACATATACAAATTATTTTCGTTGCTTCAAAAATAAAAGATCCCACTTCCCATGCAAAATTACTGACTACTGAATCGAATTACGTATGCGAAATTATCAATTACGAACAGAATGCATGGCTTAAGCTTCCGGAAGCGATTTTTTTGCGTTTGCAAATATGAAAGTTCAAATTTAAGTGGCATGTGTTCTGAATTGTACATCCTTGTTTGACGGTGATGATTGCGAATTCAGCATAATATTAGGAAGTGTTAGGTTTTCATTGATTCGAAATTATACTCTCACCATTTTCAGTGTTAGATTTATTACTTACATGCCTAGATGCCAAACGCAATTACGGTAATCGATATGAAATATTATGAATTACACTTTCACTGAGATAGGTAAACATAGTTTTTTGCAATTCAATTCTGTGAGAAAAAGAATATTATGGAACTAGCCGTCCGCCCGCGGTATCACGCGCGCGAAATTTCTTTTTTCAAATATACCCCCTTCCCCCCACATTTCCGAAGTCAAAAGTAAATTCGGAGCCTATTCAATTCAAACAAACATACAAACAAACAATCAAATCTTTCCTCTTTATAATATAAGTATAGATGTGGGAGATGGCTGTGGGACTTAAGGAGGATGGAAAGCTTAAGGTGAACAAGCTTCTAGTGCTCTCACTCACCAAAGGAAACGTTAAGTTAAGTCTTAAGTCGGTCTTCTGTGACAGAGTGGCACTTTGTTAGTTGAGCCATTTATCATAAAAACAAGAACTAAACAAGCATTTTAGAACTGGATCCTAGGTCCTGGTTAATCAGACTGGGGACCGCAGACAAATTGTAAACGAGGTAGACTAAAATATGATTAAGGTTTAACAACCTCCAATATAACGCATGGGAATCGTTTTTATAGTATTTGAAATGTCGATGAGATAACCATCAACATAATTAAAATATAACTTCTTACACATATTTTTAATTCAAATACATTAAGCTTCGATTTCCAATTCAACAGTGCATTGCGTGCATCCTAATGCGAAAGTCTGGATGTTTGGATGTTTGTTATTCGATCACGCCTAAACGGCTGAACGGATTTAGATGAAATTTGGCACACGTATAGTTTATGTCCCAGATTACGACATAGTTCCTACGGGAAACGTCTTATTTCCGCGGGATATTTGAAAAAGAAATTACGCGCGGGTGAAACCGCGGGCGGAAAGCTAGTAGTTAATATTGGCCAAATCACTGGTTCTTATAAACATTGATCATTAGTCCGTGGCAGTTACATTCTACCACGAAAAACAAATCTGATCAGATTTGCATTCCTTTAAAATTAAAAGATAAGCAGTTCTCAAAAGATACTATCTACCCCAAAGAATTAATTAGAGCAACCTCAGTGGGTCAGCTAATTGATTTATGGTTGATTTTTGTTCATTCGCATGCGCTCGTCACTGCAGCAATTATGCGGGTTTGTACGTTCCCAGAAGATGGCGCGATTGGCGGCCAGGCGTGCGGTATCGCGTGCGCAGACGCAGGCCAATGTAATTTAAGCTCTAATGGATTTTCACTAGCTCATTCAATAAACCGTTTTACACGTATAGTGGTAAGCAAACTTAGGCGCAAACCTAATGCCTTAAGATAAACTTTATCTAATCTAAGAAGCTACTGTATTATCCTTTAAATATATTTTTTCCAAATTATATTTTTTTGTGTAGGTACTGTTTTTATTTTTTAAGAAGACGAGGTGAATGAGCAAGAGGGACAACTGCTAGTAAGTAATATTAACGGAACACAGCCAGAGCTCCAATGGGAGCGGAATACACTTATGGGGGCTTAGCAAGTAGGAGTCTGCAAAAATAAAAATACATAAGTACCTAAACGAGTCAACGTATAAATGAAGGGAATATGGGAACTGTAATTGCTTATCCCAAAATGACGTCAATCAACAATGGCACAGGCAGAGTCGCAGGCAGAAGACAGTTAAACGCTTTGACACCTGTTAGTTATCAGTTACGCAACTTCCGATCGTAAACGCGAATAATCGACCAATATTATTATAATGTGGCTGGTAAATTCGCACCCGGGCTTATCACGGCGATAACTTAGGCTGGAAAGCGGCGGCGTATATTGAAGGAGATAATGGTTGGCAGAGTTTCAAATGACGTTCTTATTTCAATTGTTTTTGCGAAGAGAAATACGACGTATAGACGACGGATACGTGTATGTATGAATATAGATCTTTCGACATGATTTACACAGCGCCGTCAAGTTCCAAACTAAGCACAGATTGTACAGTCAACAGCACATCACGGTATACACGTGCAGTTCGATATTAGCGCTTATGCCCCCGACATAAGAGCGGTACAAAGTCCAAAGTGTTACGTCTGACGTGCTTTTGACTGTACAATGGCTGCCAGACAATAACGGATAAACATTATTAACATACTTCTTTTGGAAATTCAGGTTCGTTCTTCGATCGACCTTTCATAATTTAAACACACTAAGACTTAATTGTTTTGGTTCACCAAAAGGAACGTGGCAGCCACTGCAATTTAACGGAATTACAAACAAAATTATTCTTTTGCCGATAATAATTTCTCTCTAATTCCGTACCTCTCCAAGTATTTATTTTACTTAATTTAAATTTATTAATTTAATTATTGTTATTACGTATATGAAAGGATATTGTAATAAGATTGCGAATATTGTTGTTGGAGAATTTATATTAAGGAGTGGCCTTTAAGTTGATATGGGGAAGTGAACACGTAGAATATTGTTCAGTGTGCGTCGCTGATCCGAGGAAATAATATTTGCTCGTACCGAAACTGCACGCGGGCACTTTGTGCGATTGATAACGGAATGAAAATAAAATACGACTTAAATCCATTTTATACAACTTAAAACATGGTATGTCTCGTACATACCATGTTTTAAGTTGTATAAAATTTACACATTTACAGAACACTTGAAATCTAAGGCTCGAAGATCAGACGAGCCTACAGTCTGGCAGCACATTGAGCGACGCTTCCTGGTAAAGTGACCCTCAATGGAATATGCCGCAGTGACCGCTTACCATCAGGTTGGCTTGCCTGCCAACTGACGTTGTATACGTTTGACATGGTAAGCTTTAAGGTTTTCTGATGCAAAATGTTAAATACAATTTTAATCATAATTGCTAATTGTATTTAAAAAGTTTAATTTTCCTTGTTCATTGATCTGACCCCAAACATGAAAGTTGAAATATTGAGCATTTCAGTTCTGGGTTTAAGAAACAACGATAGTTCAACAAATATTGATAAACATCCAGACACAGGTTAACAAACATTTTGTTATCGGGATCCAAATGCACTATGGGCCAATCATATGCGCGCAAATTGTAAGTAGGTAAATAGGTATCTGACGCGTGAATAACAAAAAGTTCTTTTATCGCAGCCTGTAACCAAAGCAAACTACATAGTTATTTTTCCGTGACAATAATGCAGTATTGAGACGTCAGTTCTATATTTGGGCAGCTGCATGTATTTGCTGGGCGTATCCGTGTTAGTTAAACATCATTTGATGAACAATTTGTTCATTCATTAGAGATCTGTTTGACTTCCTCGTGGCTTGTTTGATTTTAGCGTGTTGTCATTTTGCGGTCATTAATGATGATATACTTACAGGTGTATGTTAGAAAAAAACATGGATATATGCTGTTCGCGTTAAAGAAGCTGGTTGAATTAATAATATTAATAATATGCAAAGAAACTTGTGCCAAGAAAAGGTCAATTTGCTCAATAGTTTATGTTTAAAATTTCATAGATATTTAATTTTTCTTGCTATTGGAGTAGCCTCAGTTGCAGAAGTCATGCTCACTTAAATGTCTTTGGGGTAGTGGCACTGTAATTAATCGAGTGACTTAGCTAGGAAGACCACAATTTGTACTCTACAGTGTACTGTACTGTATCAAATTGAACAAGTGCGACCCTTGGCTCATCTAGTACTAGCAGATCGAATAATCTTGCCAAATCACCGTTTTTGTTGGCAGTCAAAATTTGTACAATAAATGAACACACCCTATACTATGTTTACATTTCTAATTTATACACCATGACTTAAATAAAAGTTCGATTGCCAAGATGTGTACGCGCGTAACTTCCTAAAGACTGCATCTAATTAGTCGTAGATATTACGTTAAACGATAATTTTCACAGGCAGTTTATGTCATATTATTTTTTCATTAAAAAATACATTGCAGTTATCTAATTCCTATATTATTGACACCAATACTCAAACGAAATTGTTATAAAATTACCCGATTTCCGGGTAATTACCCGCTAATTAAGCGCTATGAGCGCTTTCAGCGCTTCCCAGCGTTTGCGGTCGTAATTAGGGCAGTTTGCGCAGCGTCAAGCGCATTCATCATGTGCTTTGAGATGTGAGGAGTTAGGGAGGGGCACACGTCAAGCTTTTTATTCAATGTCGACGTTTTGTTTGTAATTGTGTAAGTATTGTACATATACCATATCATAGTAAAAAAATAATAAAAAGAACAAATTATTGAATGTTACATGTAAGTTTTCCTATCAGCAGTGTGTTGTTCTTTTTTTGGTACCTATATTGCAATCATATTGACACAAGGCCACAGAATATATACTAAAGTACAAGGCCCCCTTGATTACTTTTAAAATAACTGGAAATATAAATACAATTATTCAATTTCTAAAAAAGTGTTAATTTAAATTTTAATAACATTTAATAGTTTCTCCATCAAAATTCTCAGGGACCTATCCACACCAATCCTTCTCGATGTGTATAAGATTAGATATCTAATCGAGAATTCCTTAGTAGCCACTGTCTCATTATCTTGTCTCGATTTAAAAAAAAACATCTTACTTATTGCTTCTATTCTTTTTATGAGTTTACCTACGAGTTCTACACCATATTTTTGTAAAATTTTACTATCACACGTACATACTATCTTCCCTCTTTCGTACACAAATCAGTCGAATTTCTCTATCTTGACGAGGCGACATCTGACAATCGATTCTGATATCGGACGTAATTAAATACAAAGACACATCAACATCCGTCCATCTGGACCGTAAACATGATTTGTTTCGCCTTCCTTCGCTAATCCCAATACACGTCTAATGACATGTAATTATCCAGCTAATTACCGCTCGTATTTAGTCCTATAGGTTAGTTTTGTCGATATTCAATCCCATCCCTATTCCGCATCTGTGTCAGATGTGCGCTTTGCAGGTGGCGCATGCGCAGGTGGACTGGTACAGTCAGCGGCGATAAATAATAAATACAAGAAATATAAACAACAAGATGAAATAAACACAGATCGCTTAGTATCAAACTAGAGTATTTTAGCGCGTAGGTAAACACTACTATGGTAAGCTAATTTATTAAAGTTGTGTTTTTAGGGTTCCGTAGCCAAATGGCAAAAAACGGAACCCTTATGGATTCGTCATGTCTGTCTGTCTGTCTGTCTGTCTGTCCGTCCGTATGTCACAGCCACTTTTTACCGAAACTATAAGAGCTATACTGTTGAAAATTAGTAAGTAGATGTATTCTGTGAACCGCATTAAGATTTTCATACAAAAATAGAAAAATAATAATAAATTTTGGGGGCTCTCCATACTTCGAACTGAAACTCAAAAAATTTTTTTTCATCCAACCCTTTTGTGTGGGGTATCTATGGATAGGTCTTCAAAAATGATAATAAGGTTTCTTATATCATTTTTTTCTAAACTAAATAGTTTGCGCGAGAGACACTTCCAAAGTGGTAAAATGTTGGTCCCCCCCCCTGTAACTTCTAAAATAAGAGAACGATAAATCTAAAAAAAATATATGATGTACATTATTATGCAAACTTCCATTGAAAATTGGTTTGAACGAGATCAAGTAATTAGTTTATAAATTTTTGGGGCTTCCCATACTTAGAACTGAAACTCAAAATTTTTTTATTCTTCAAACCCTTACGTGTGGGGTATCTATAGATAGGTCTTTAAAAATGATAATAAGGTTTCTTATATAATTTTTTTCTAAACGGAATAGTTTGCGCGAGAGACACTTCCAAAGTGGTAAAATGTTGGTCCCCCCCCTCTAACTTCTAAAATAAGAGAACGATAAAACTAAAAAAAATATATGATGTACACTACCATGCAAACTTCCATTGAAAATTGGTTTGAACGAGATCAAGTAATTAGTTTTTTTTTAAAACGTCATAAATCGTAAACCGCAATTTTCCTCTCATTCAGTCAACTCAAATATAAAAACGTCGATCAAACTTACAAAGAACTACAAGAACTTTTATATTATGATGTTACTTGCTGCTACGGAACCCTTCATGGGCGAGTCCGACTCGCACTTGGCCGGTTTTAATTATTTTCGCGTTTGTCGAAATGCCAACTGCAATGTAAACTTATGTATATACAACTCATCATTTGTGTATATGTATTTATGAACTCTATAAGGCTAGGTTGACCAATGGAATTAAAAAGTAAAAATAATATGTAGGTAATTCGAGTTGAAAAAGGCTGTATAGCGTAGCCCACCTGATAGGCAAACAGCTGTAACGAACTATTGCATAGCTAATCAAATGTAAAAAAAAAGTTAAAAATTCAAGTGCAGTCTACTAATAACACCCTAACCCAAAAATATTTTTTGCTGACTTTATTTTAGCTTGTAATGCAGCGAGAGGAAATTAGAAATAGGATCACAAGAAGAAACAAACCATTAAATAAAATAAAATATTTTTTTTTTAGTTCTACTGATGTTTAACGGTTCCATATCCACAATAACAATCTATATAAATAAAAGCAAGTGGTGTTAGTTACACTATTTATAACTCAAAAACGGATGAACCGATTTGGCTGAAAATTGGTGGAGAGGTAGCTTAGAACCAGGAGAAAGACATAGGATACTTTTTATCCCGGATAGGGGGGGATAGTTGAAAAAGGAAATTACGCGTGGGTGAAACCGCGAGGGCGACCGCTATTAAATGATTTTTCATATTTTTTAATTTGTTTAGCTAATTACGAGGCCGACTGTACCATGCGCACACGCAGCCTTGGCCGTGCCGAAATCAAGCTCGAAACTTGTGCTTAGCTGTTACTCAATTAAAAAGGTGCAGAGAGAAAAAGGTTATTGCTCATAGTTGCGTCTTTTTTAATTAATTTGTTTAATTGCTTGTGAAGAGTAAATAGCGTAGTGTTGAATGAAGATTAACGAACCTTTTTAATGGATCTATATAATAACAAAGTTTAATAAAATCGAAAGGCAAAACCTTGAATTATTCATATTTTCTACTTCAAAATGGCACCCTGGCTAGTAGGTATGTATTTACCGGTAGATCACGACTATTAAATAAAAAATGATGGAATGAGATTATATCCCGGGGATGGGCCGGTCAATAGCAAAGCTGGCACCGGCTCGTCCCAATCGGGTGTGAAGGGGAAACCGGGGGAGTTTAGTGGGTAGTGGACGCTTTTTTAGTCTCGAGTCCCACACACGGCCGTGGGTCTAGCTAGCCTGCGGTTATGGTGCATAAACGCATACTTCTCCGAAAAAAAAAAATGGAATGAGATAATATAAATAAAGTTATCTTTTAAAAATATTTAATAATGAAGGATATTTAGCACCTTGTAAGCACTAGCCCTTCATTTTACAATTTACTGTTTAGCTTTAATATGAAATAATCTTTTATTAGTTTCGCTTCCCCCCGCTAGATGGCGCGATCGTATTTAAAAGGAGCGATCTTTTAAGCAGATTGGTGAACAACATGCATAAAAGATCAAAAGTATGTTTAAAAAAAAATTTGATAAGAAGTATGTATATTAAAAATGTGTTAAGTAATGAGAAATATTATAATAAGTAGAGTTGAGACTGTAGAGTTGCTTTTCTTTAAAAGACAGAATAAAAATATCATTTTTTCAAACCTTCCGGAAATATCAGTCAATCTAAAATTATTTTTACATAACACCAATAATTTCAAGAATTGTACAAAATAGCCTTTTTACGTCAAAACACGTCTGTACGTTTTCAATTGGTGTTAAGTTTATGAGCACAGTTAAGCAAATTGCACAGAACTATTAGTAATTATACCTTGTACTCTCAATTGGTCTGTCTGTTTAGCGATTAACTACATTGTAGCTTAAACGAAGGGAGCAGGTAAATAGAAGAGGCACTTAGTTACTTACGTAATGTTACTTTGGCCTTAGTGATCTTTAGAAGTTATGTATTTAAATGTTGATCATTTTTGCCATATGCTCACAATGCATAGGTTAATTGCCATATCTGTTGCTTAGTACAAATTTTATACCCTGTTATTGGGCATTATTTTACTCGCTAAATAAACAAACTTTATCAGTGGGAAAATACCTACTTTAGATATAAAAAAATAGATGGTTTAGAAAAAACTTTGTACTTCATTGTTAAAATATTTACTTTTCCATAATCTACCTATCTGAATTAATTTCCATAGTTTCACAAAAATTAACTGTTAGACAATTTTTTCAATGTTATATTATATTCCCTTACAAAGCACGCTTCTTTTCTTTCTTCTTCAAAATTATTGGTTCTTTAATTCTTATTACATTGACATTTTATTGACTCTTGTCAATATAATTATTTAATTAGAGATGAAAAATATTTCGCGCAGGATTGATTGGATTAAATCAATATTTTTTTTGCTGTTTTGTTGTTGTATAATAAAATAGGCGGCCCTTATAAAATTTTGCTAGTGCGATGCAGTATTCTGTATTAATTCGGAAACGCTTTTGAGCGCCATCTTACAACGTGTAGAGTAGAAGTTTTTGTTGCAAGCACTAAATGCTTAATACTAATACAATTAAAAATATATTATTTTGATACAATAAACGTATATTTATAAGTTATATTCCATTAGTATGCAATTAATGTGTTGCAGATAGCACTGGCAGGACCTTGCTTGTTTAGTTATCTTTTTCTTCAAGCCAGCTAGGGTCGTTTACATTAAATTCCAATTTTAAAAATGGAATGCGTATGTCGTATAATGGCGGCGTGCGCACGCGCCGCTCACCATATATGGCAACTGGGCCGTCGTAAATATTCGACACCTAATTCTTATTGCCACGAAGAGTCGAGTATTGATGAGGGACATGGGATACAATTAAGAAGATATATAAATGTATGTTATTTTGTGACTTGAAATGCGTTGTGAAAATAATAACTTCTTGGCGCGTGGATGGCATCCCTAATTTGTCGCCGAGTAAATAAAAGTCAGGGCTGTCTGAAGAAAGTGGCGACGCTACTTTTTACATGTTAATATGGCTACTTCCCATTTGGTAAACCTCAAACTGTAGGTACCTACTAAAAAGTTGCGTTTGGTAATCCTTTACTTTACTTCATACATTTAGTCCCATTTGGTAAAGTATCAAAATGGGACAAATGTATGAAGTAAATAAAATGTTTACCAAACGCAACTTTTTAGTAGGTACAGTTTGAGGTTTACCAAATGGACTTCCCATTTCAAGCCGTTAATATCAAGTATTTTCTACATCCATATCGTAGTGCGAAACGCGTTCGGCTTCAGACCCGGATCAAATGAATAATTTTAATTTCATTAAGTTCATAGTATCTGGTCTTTCCAGCTTAATTCTAGCTATGTCCTGTAAAGCCGGTCGGTCAGTTAATACGAATTATTCTTCATAGTCTAATTCCGGCTACAGAAATCTCAATAATTATTCTGAACAATTAATAACAATCATAAATTCGTCACTCGTCCAATGAAAACAGATTCGAAGATATCGAATGCGTCCTCATTTTAATTAATACACATAAAACGGCGGAAATAAGGCCGGTTAAAGTGTTACATGTAAAATAGGTTATCTGTGCCCAACTAGTGTAGCGACTCTTTATTTGGGTTCCTTTACAAATAGGGAACCATTTTCTTTTTGTACCTACTTGTTATAAAAGTCTCGTTTTAACTAAATTCTAGCAGCAATTCATCAGGCTTAGACAACATAGTATCGTATTAACTTTTATTATCTTTTGATTGTTATATTATTATTACATAATTACTAATTGCCCCCTTCAAAATGTTAACAAAGCTTTACGTATTATAATTTACATATTAAGTGTCATAAAACATTGTAGTTATTCTTTTGCATGTTCAGTTCAGTCACTTTATTCAGTATTTTTTATGAGAGATTATTTTTTGCAATCCCAGCATGGTTCTAACACAAAAAATAATAAAGTATAAGTAATTAATATTTATTTTATTTCATATTTATCAAATTCGTTCTTTAAAATGCCGAAGAACCTTAAAACGAGAGTGCTCTGAACGTTCTTGACTTGCTTATAATATAATGAGAATACGAAACAACTCAATAGCTTTTGTATTATGCCGTGTTTTTTCTATCACTATTCGGGGGGCGTGTTACGTGACAGTATCACGGTTGATTTTACTAATGGCGGCCGTGAGATTTAACTTTTTCTGCCTTTAACACGTATTAGACAATTATTTATGCATGCGGTAGGTAACGCGATCGGACTTAAAGATGCACTTAAAAATTCCGTTTCAATTTAAGTAAGAATGATAATAAGATCGTTGCGCTGTCCAGAAAAAAACATTGGTTCATGTTATGATGTCTATAATGATCAATAACCCTTCATCGTTCGTGAGACGGGGAAAAAAATAAATTACGACTCCGTGATTCTACCACTTAATAATCGTAGTACCCAGTATCTCACGACTACTTTAAAAATAAAATGCCCATAAGAACATCGGGCCAACGATAGGTCCGTTCGAAAAAAGAACGCACTGATTTTTTTTATCGAAAGCTGCGAACGGCCAGCAGGTGTAATCTTCAATGAGGATTTGAAAAAAGAGGTTCGAACAGGAGGCCTTTTTCCCACGACCCTGTCGATGTTCATTTTGAATTTCGAACGCGATATTTAAAAAGTTGAGGTCATGCTTTTTAATTTTTTTTATGTTTGAGAATTAATATCATAGATAGAAATGAATAAATTAGACGCAAATATTTAAACCTCTTGATTGCTTAAATAAATATAAGTGTGAATAAGCCCTAACATTTAAGCAGCATCTTATTTCTTAAAAAGTATCTATACGGTTTTAATTACCTTCCTTTGTTATTTCTCGTATGTATTTTATTAATGAATTAAACAATATAAGATTTAATTGGGCATTTACTGGCAGCCAGCAGATATTGTATTGTTGTTTAACTATTGAATTTTTTAAACTTATATCGTTGGCATATGGCAACAATGATATAATTTTGACAGGCTGAAAAAAAATTAGATCCTTTTCTGCACAAGCGAACCCACACGGATTGGCTAAATGCACAAGCCGTGCAAAGCCAAAAAAAAAACCCACACGGATAGATGTTCTTTTAAAATGTTACGTTCATTAATTATGAATTAAATAGTATTCAAATATCTAAATTGTACTACTAAAAAACTTACTGAATGTCGAATAATTAGAAATATAGTTAAAGGCATTTAAATTGGCTTTTAGAGTTCTAGACTGCAAAAACAATACTTAATATTTATTTTAATTTAAACGAATAGGAAACAAGATTTTAGATAAGTTTTAGCGCCATAATAGAGCGATAAGTACATTAAGTAACGGATTAAGTACATACGAAACATAAGAAAGTACTTAGTAGTGTGATCGTTGTAAATAAAAGGTTATACCAATTATTACACATTTACACATAATTACTGTCAGCATAACATTAAAACAGTTCTTGTAGATATGGAAAAAAGCTATGCAACATTTAACAGACTTAATTATTACAAGAAGTTTTAGATGATAATCTTTTCTACGTCCTATAATTGATTAAAAAATTACCATAAATTAATAATAATTATAATAAAAAAATACCATCACTAAAAGAAAAATAGGTGAACACTGTCTCGATTTAGCACGATTTATAATGAATACTACAAAAAAGAATGATCAATTTCGATTCAGTCATTAGTAGTAGTAGTTTCCTATCCTATGTGCGAGTTTAAGCCATTTTAACCTGCTAGCTTATCTTTAAACAAAAGCAGTCAAAATTACAGAACAAGCAACTTAATTTTCTAATTAAAAAAAAACAGTAATTTTGTTGGCCTAAGAAAAGGTAGAGGCTATTAATTTAGTTTTAAACTCTTCATATGGTATCAAGGACACGTGTCATTCTGTTAACCTACAATTTCTCATTGGAATTAGCGAGTCCAATACACATTGTGTTGTTTATTGGTCGAAATGTGGACGAACTGGAGAGCCGTGACATTTGCTTTTGCAAGTAAAAACACGGACAAGGTGCTCTATCGATGAGAGACAGTTATGTTATTGTTCAACCTGCCACTTGCCTAGGGTCAAAGAGACCATTAAATAAAGTTTTCCTTGAACAATATTTACAGCGCCATCTATGACGAAATGTATCTTTCGCTTCACCCATCATTGAAATAAATGTCAATGTATATCAGTTTTAAACTCGGCATTGACTTAGACAAAAAATGCAAAAAATATTTTAGGACAAGTTATCTTTCATGTTACATATAAGTATTGTAATTATCACAGCATACAAGTTAAGCGAATATTTATATATTTTTTTAAACCAGCTGTTTTCATCACTTGTCATTTGATAAACAAGTTTAGGAAACACGGTGAAGGCAAAAGTCTAATTATTTTTATTTCTTGATTTAATTACTTTATAAAGGACAATATAAATAACAAGGCAAAGTTAATTATGTCCTTAGGCATTGTATGTTGCGACCGTTATTCAATTAAAGGTTAATAAGACAAACATTATCAACTTAAGTTTTTATTTAAGGGTACCTGACCCACTGGCCACCAATACAGTTTTCATACATTTTATATGACTCGCCGCACACGGTTGATTCCGATGGCCGCCACAAGCTAAAAGCTTCTAGCTTAGTTATCATCGAAATGAGCTTTGTCGCGAATGAATATTATAACCATAGTGAAAAGAGCAAATGTGTATGAAAAATGCGCCATCGATTTTTTAGGATGGAAACCCTAGCGAAAAGGATCTTTCGAAATACGCTTTTCTGCCAACCAAAATAAAATTGTCGTAATTGTAATTTTTATCGTCATCAAAATCAGCATGTATAAAACCATTATCCTCTAATCCTCTAAGTTCAGAAACAAAGTCATCAATCTTCCTAACGAAGGGATCCGGTCCAAAACAAAGTACCTACTTGTCGAGCGGTACAACCTGCGCAGACGCATTCGCGAAGTTCTTGCGCTTCCTGGCCGCCAGCCGGTTCCGTATCCGCCGGAAGCGAGCAGATGAGATTTAGACTTTTTTTAGCGCAACGCTTTGTCCCATTTCCGGACTTGCCGAGTCGAGGTGCAATCTGACCTTGGGGTCGAATTTCAAATTTCTTTTCTCTTGGCTCGTCTTTGAGTGAGCACTTAAGGCTTTGAAAAGTTTTTTTTGGAATGAATGGCTGAATGGTTTGTCTGGTCGACATTTTCAAGTGGCCAGTTCTGCTTTAAAATGTAATCAATATTTACTTTAATGACTTTTAGCATTTTTTAAAAATAAGTGTAGTACACGAATATATTTTATAGCTCTTGGACAGCTATATTTGTTTACATTGACTGGTCTTTTTATTTTTTTATCATAAGCATTATAGATTGATAAATTATTAACCTAATTCAGATTGATATGTATATCTCCAATTAACTTCAGTTTACACCTAGACACATTTATAGGTTTAAAAAATACAACATGAATTAGCGAACTCACAAATGTTTAGTAAAAATTAAAATTAAATACTAACCACTGACTGATCGAATGTTGAAAACAAACTACTTGTAGTAAGTAGCAGTTGAAAATAAATAAGTAGGTAATAACAGTGTCTGTTAGCATATAGGGACAGATGAGCAAGTGGCACACTTTTTAATCTTTTCCACAGCCGCCTTGCGCCGAAACATTTGTAAGGAATCGAAAAACAATGTTTGGCTGACACAATGCGCGGAGCAGCTGGCTCGCCTGGCACGGCGCACAAGTGCCGAACGATTTATTTTTTCCAAACACCATATGCACCGCGATCTAGAAATTAAATCCACCCATTTTTTCCGAGCGTCATATTTGCATCGTAGTGACACATGTCGTTTACTAACAAAAAATCCGAGATTTGAGGAAAAAAATTTGGAAAAAACCTTCAAGGACCGACAGATGTACGGAAAGAAACTTTGAGGAGCACGTGCCTTCTGCCAAATCTCCTAAGAAACGCGCACACAATGGAATAGAGCCACGCACACAGGCGCAGGCGCATCGATCAAAGATCGGCGCACGCGCCGCGGCAGATGGTCCCGCGTGATTGGTCCGTTGTGTTTGAATTCTTACTTCCGCACAATAGCTTGATAAGGAATATGACTTAAGCGAAGCTGTCCACTTTGATTTATTTCACTAGACACCTAATAATTGACAACAATTGCTCCGTTTACGGCCTTTGTCGATAGCCTCGATGATCGCCAATGATTTCTACTTTCCCGTAATCAATCACATTTGCCTTTGTTGTTAAAGCGGCTGTTTCTTAAATGATGCTACTTATGATTATTGTGTTGCCAATAGTCGTGTATTCATTGTAAATATAAATTACTGTATTCGCGCAATAGATGTTCATGTCGATGTTATGAATGTCCAGCGTCAGTTTGTGTATCATTAAAATTATGTATTAGTGCAAATCCATTCGGCCATGTTATCATTGCCTATGTAACTTAGTCGTAGGTTTATCTGTCTTAATAATGGTTGCATTTTTAAGTTACTAGCACTCTTACTTACCTATATGTTTTGTTATCAGAAAACATAGAGAAAGTCCGAAAAGGAGGGATTTTTTGTTATTTTGTAACCAGTCGGCGATTTATTAATGCTTTTTTGTAGCCGAAAAAACTAGATTCAAAAGTGTATGCCTACCCCATTTTGATATAAATGGTATTATTGATCCTTGGACACTAAACGGTTGAATTCATTTAACAATAACAAATTTTATAAATCATTTTCTCACAGTAAGGCGCAATGAACATGATTTCTCTGAACTTTTTTTAATTATTTGTCATTATTTCAACACAAAAAATGCTCATGTTAATATAGTTTACAAAGTACATCAGTGATAAAAAGGACAGGCACTGATTTAATTCGATCTCATCTGTAAATCAATACAATAAAATTCGTATTATGCAGGTTTTTGAGCAGTTTATTGTAATTTGCTGTATAATACATAATAATACTGCGAAAATTATTCTCGTTTTTCCTGTAATAAAAGGTTTTGTAAAGAGTATATTTATTTAAATTAAAAACATATTTCAACAATAAAAGGAAAAATATTCAAAGTGTCGTGTCTCAAAAAATGTTTTGTTTACTTTTAGGAGCAATACTGTTTACACTACCAACTGAATTGAACATCAGATTATTTGAAAAATAATTTAGTTAGTGGTATACAATTATTTGTCTGTATGTTGTTATATTTTTTTTATTCCTGTTTAATTAACATAGGCTGACATGCAGCCTAATGATAGTGAGGTTAATTCTATTGAGGGGCACTTAACCAGAAAGCATAGCTCAATGTTCTGCCACTGTAGACAGCTCCGATCTTCGGCCCTCTCATTTCTAGTGATTGACTCCCACTTGAATATTACCAGCCAGAGCACAGTCATAGTTCTTTTTGCGTCAGATTTCACTTCAAGCTCGTCGGACTCGGACTCTGAAAAGTCCTACCACCAATCAGACTCAAGGTGATAAGAAAAGTTCAGACTTCTCCAGGTCGCTTTTAAGTATCAGAAAATATCTCAAAATCAAATAATAGTAATTTTTATACATATTGAAATGATTCAAATATTAATGTACAGTTTCCATTTTTTTTTTGTATTATAGTCAAGTTATGATTTGGGAAACGTTGTAAGGAACGCCAATTTAGATCTTTTTTGAATATTCTAGGAGACCCTCGGTATATTCTTTTAATATTACGTACTGGGGTCCGGGTAAGACCATGATTGGTGTGCATTATCTGACGCAGTCATGTGTATTTGAACAATTATAATTCCCTAATTCTATTAAGTTTGAAATTGAACTCGCTTTGTCGAAATGTTTACATACTTAGCTATTCGACATAAGCTGAGATTAAAGACATCTCGTTTTTGTGCCATAATAGTTTCTGAACAAAAAAGGGTTTAAAAAATAAATAGTCTTAGATTCTCATGGACCTTGCTACCTGGCTGAATACGGCAGCTGCCTTAGTTAAATCGATCCCTTTTCTATCTCTTTCTAATGTTTGAAGATGTTATACATGCGTCCCTTTCCCGATAAGACGTATGATCTATGAATGTCTTGTAGAAAAAATACTTTGAAGACTGTGGGAGTATCTATTCAATGGCAGATACTGGTGTTAGGAAAAAAATGTTTATATTAAAAATGTCTATCGTCCTGTTTGTATGAAAACGGTACCATAAGGAATATTTTCTTTTCATATTTCTGATTCTTAAAGCCGTATAGGTAAGTACAGTCAACAGTACATCACGGTTAACACTTGCAGTTCGATAATAGCACTTATGCCACCGACATAAGAGCGGTACAAAGTCCAAAGTGTTACGTCTGACGTGCTTTTGACTGTACAAAGCCTTTATAAGACTTCCATTACTTAGCTATCTACTTATTTACCACCTAAGTGACATAATGTTATGGCTGTTCAAAATCTAACTGTCTTAGTCAATGATAGGTATTATATTTTATTATATGTTATTGTATGTTGGTCTTAATACAATATCTTACACATTTGGCAAGAAAATATGTATGTATATTGTATAATTGCATAAGTAATATTTTTCATGAATTGTCTGTTGATTTTTTTGTTGACTACAAAAAACTAAGAGCAGAGTACCAGAGACGAAACGCCACTGCAAATATGAAAGTTAAAAACGGTGATGAAACGGGATGATGACGAAACGACCCTAACCCGTAGATTCGGGTTAGTAGTCGATTCGCACGAAAATAATTCGCACTAAAGTGCGAATCGACAACTTTCAAAAATAATATTATTTTTAGTAGTCGATTCGCCCGAACGAATTTTAATCGCGTGCGAGTCGACCTCTTTAAGAATTGATAGTAGGCGATTCGCACTTTTGCAGAATGTGGATAAAAAACAATCAAAGTACAGTCGTGTCAGGAAATCTTTATAATATTTATAATATTATTAACATATTCCTTGTCTATATATCTTACAGCATACAGAATCAATTAAATTTCAAATGTTATATTTTTTTCGGACAGGAAACGTCATGTTAAATTATAAACTAATATCATTAAGCGTTAAATTATATTTGAACACTTTAATATTAAAATGACACCAAAAATTAGAAACGTGTTAAGGACAGCGGAGACAAAATCTCAATTTATGCTTATACTAGGTTAAATTTTATTTTGTTACGTAGGATTTATTGTAAATAAGTGAAATAAATATAAATCCAATTAGTTACGCAAGAACTGTAATAGGTATTAAGCATAGAATGTGTAAGAATCATAGTTTTGTAAGAAGAACTTTTTACGTAGAGATTCTAATAAGAAAAATTGTTGTAATCAATATGTAAGTTATGTTTTCTAATTAGAATTAACGCGAACTTTAGAACGATGTAAGATACATGTATATTCTAATTAGAAAAATTATAGAAATAAGCAAAAATAATGTCAACTTGCCTAGTGAAAATGCAAGCGAAATTGTGTAAGTTTAACGGGGCTCTCTTTAAGGTATTGCTCCGAGGTACTTAAGCGTGTAATGCTTTACGTAATACGTTTATATGTACATATTCGTTTCTAATTTTTGGTGTCATTTTAATATTAAAGTTATCAAATATAATTTAACGCTTAATGATATTAGTTTATAATTTAACATGTTCCCTGTCCGAAAAAATATAACATTTGAAATTTAATTGATTCTGTATGCTGTAAGGTATATTAGACAGCGAATAGGTTAATATTATTATAAAGATTTCCTGTACACGACTGTACTTTGTTCTTTTTTTATGCACATAATATTGCAAAAGTGCGAATCGCCTACTATCAATTCTTAAAGGGGTCGACTCGCACGCGATCAAAATTCATTCGGGCGAATCGACTACTAAAAATAATGTTATTTTTGAAAGTTGTCGATTCGCACTTTCGTGCGAATTATTTTCGTGCGAATCGACTACTAACCCGTAGATTCTACTTCCGTGACTGCATTTTCACATTTTTTTATGTGCGTTATTTCTATCTGACCTTGTAAAATACAATGTAACCAAAAAATATAACTTTATCCTATAAAAGTAAGTCATTTCAGACCTCAAGGTCGTCGATACATCAGACAATGTAACTTGTAAGACCTTCCCTTAGGTATAACAGATGCTTAACATGGGTAATTTGCTATGAACTGTAATACTGCTGTTTGTATATTTTATCCCGTTCAGGTTTTTAAAGAGATGACTGCTTTATACGGATAACAGTTGCTCCTAGCTTTGTATGGAGTTAGAGTAGGGCTGCCATCCGTCCGGATTGCCCCGGATTTGTCCTAGTTCTAAGGGCGTCCGGGGACCGTCCGCGCGTCCGGCAGGGGTTTTAAAAAGTGTCCTGTCTGTGCACTTTTGATGACAGGGAAAATCTCATTACCTCCGATAGTGTTTAAATGTATTAAGAAAAGTCTATTATTTGTTGCGGTAACATACGTATTTTATTCGATTTTGATAAATGAATAAAAATTTAAAAATTATAACGATGTTATTATTTTTGTTGCAAAAAATACTTTTTCAGAGGTGTCTGGGGAAAAAAAAAACCATAATTATTTCGCTTAAAGGTCCGGGATTATTGCCGTGTTCCGGCGTCGGCAATTTAAGTGATGGCAGCCCTAAGTTAGGGAGGTGTAACATCGCATTAAGCATATATTTTGCACTTAGGCCTGTTAACATTGCCTGGCCAGCCTTCTAGGGATATTTTTAAACTAACAAGCTGTTTGTGATGGATGAAGCTTAGTTGCTTCGAATAAACATAACTGTACGAGTTTTTAAGTTACATAAAAACATTTTTTAAATTTTAGAATATTAAATGCAAAATCACGAATAGGTAGTTCGTTTAAAAGGGACAAGAAATTGTAAGCATTATTATTCCAGCCACGGATTCGTTGCTAATGCCTACATCGTAGCTTAGTCCACACGTGCATTTTGTATGCATCTAGTTACATACATTCATCAAAACTTAAACTTCACATGACATTTACGAAACCTTTGTACTTATACACTTCTGATTCGTAAGAATCAACTCAATATCTACAGAAATAGAATTCACATTTGAGTAGTGGTACAGTGTTGACACAATCAGCTGATTCCCAAGGCTTTCAACGAACACGTGTGCGGGTCATATTTGCAATTTTTTTTATAAAGATTATCCTCTAAAAAATCTTTTAAGAGTTTGCGTAAGAACGTGGGAACCTTTAAGGCTGTATCACGTGCGATTCCTTACCTGGGTTACGCAAAAAAGGTTTGATATAAAAGGTCCTTCTTAAGGTATATTATTGCTGAATTGTACTGGCTGGAAAGAAATATAGCAAAATTGTACACAAATAATTGAAAATTGACAGTTGAAAACGAAATGATTGGCGTCCAACAGCGACAATATTCTATTTAATGTAGGTCTTATTGTGTAGTTGAAAGGTCATTGTACTGTCTGCTTTAGATTTTTAGCTACTTTGTATATCATATTTCAAACAGTTAATATACCTAACCTACCTACATAAAATATTAAAGTATAAAAATAATCGGATTATGTATTTTTTTTAATTTAGTTATCAGTTGTGGCAATATCCGTGTGCCTCGATTATATGACTCAGAAACATGTAGCTTTTTCGTCTATTCATTCTCCTGTCTCGCTAATTCCATGGGCTTTTGAAGCTAGGAATTAATATTGGGTGTACCCTGTATTACTTGCTTGCGTAGCTACTTGTGTATATCAATATAAGTACATAATATCTTCTTTGTACCTGTAGCTTCATAGCACATTAAAATTACCCGCTGTATCCGAAATGGGAGCAATAACAATATTACCAAAACCTTTAATAGTCGTAATGAAAAAGGTAATTCATCCCGGAATCGAATTAACAAATAACGTTACCCATAACTGTGGTCTAAAACTCGGAATCGTAACAAATCTGGAACTTTATAATCGTATCGAATCGCCGGAAATCGGACGAACGCGTATGTCGCGTGCTACGGCGGTATAACTCGCCAGTTAACGCTTTACCTCGTCCAGTATCGCTTAGTTAACTAAAAGTTAACGTTCACTCAAATTAGTGTAAAGAAATGCCTCATCTCACGCGATGTCCCGGTCCCGAGACGACACAAGACAACCCAATCTCAACTCTATTATGGGACAAATAAAGCACACGCCAAATTATATAATCAATCACCAAAATTTGTTACTATGCGTATTGGACACAGTAATAGTTCGTCGGGGCAATTCGGTAAAGATTAAAACATTACTTATGTGTTGATTGACATAATAGATAGTTACCAAATTAAAGATATTGCTTTTCGTAATAGTGAAAAGATAATTAATTAATAACTCAATCGTTGGGATTTTATTAAAATTCTTGGGCGCCATAAACTTACGAGCCTGATTAGAGGTCAAATGGCGGCTAGAAATTATGATTATTGCAACACATGATTAAAGATACGGAAATGAATTTTAGTAATTTAAATATTTTGCAAATGTGGGCTCTAATCTCTAACATTCCGTAAGTCCAAACCCCTGCCATAATATCGGGATGCTGATCGGGAAAAGGAATAGTTTTATGTTCTATCGATACGTGTCTTGATTTCATCGATCGAGGCTTTGATTTTCATTATGATTTTCCCGTGTCTTTGTCACTTAAAAGCGGTCCCTTTGGGTCATAATAGGCAAAGGAGTCCAACACCTTCGTTCTTTTTTTTTTTTGGCGGAGAAGAATGTGTTTTGGCATCATAACTGCAGCCTCGCGAGACCCGGCTATGCGTGGGAATCGTGACTAAAGGCATTTTTCCTACTAAACTCTCTTGGTTTTCCTCCGCCCGAAAGAGACAAGCCGGTGCCTGCCTTGTATCCTGATCATCATTATAATTATTAGGTTGGTTGCATGCCGTTGGCCCTCTAGAGGAATGTAAATGTTTTTTCACTTTCAACGACATTCAACATTCAGTATCAACGAAAACACTACAAATATTTATGTCCCGTTTTAAACATTAGTCTGTCGTGTATATGCCCTTTGGCCTTATTTATGTGACCAATAAAAATCAAAGCGCAAGTGTAATAAAACTATGCAACAGCCTGATTGGTGCAATAAATTAAACACGGTGCAAGTGTCGTGGGGTCGCATACCGTGCATAAATATCTGTTAGCTTCAGCCTCTTAATGTTCCACTGCAGGGCAAATGATTGAGGAATCATTGAAGTCAAGTCATCGTTCCAATGTGGATTGGTGATCACGAACCCGATCAGTGTTCGAAAAATTCTTTAACCTAAGAATTTGAGATCACGACCGGGTAGTTAAACCGTTGAGCTCCTCGTTGTTACCAATTTCAGTGGCAAACAGTAACTAAGCAGTTACTGTTACTGTCTGGCACTGCCCTGCGACCGCTACACCGAGATGACAGTTATTAGGTCTTCTATACCCAGTAATTTCACTAAAATTGTTGTTACCACGTTGAAGGAGTCGGACATAACTTTGTAGATTCCGGGATTCCTCTCCATGATGCGAGTGGGAGAGCCGCTGTGGATTAAGTTAGTAGGCCCGCTAAGTTCTAATCCTGGGGGAGCTCAACACCAAAAGTATGCTTCAGGATACCGCGCGTCTAACTCGTTGCCAGGTCGGTATGCGTCTTCTTCGGGAGAAACCAGAGAAGGCACCAAGGCAAAACCCACAATGCGATTGGTTTCGCTGAACAAAATGTAACAAGAATATAAAAATATGTGCCTTAACAACATTCTATCGAGCACCAACAAAACTATAATAAATTCTTTCAGATTCTCAACCACAAACATAATTTCCACATTTATATGCATTTCAAAAACAACAGTCTGATATAACAATATTAAACGTCCTGGCGCTGGCATAATAATAAATTATACAACCTTTTCACTTTAGAAATAGAATTCAAAATGGTACAAAATTTTGCGAAGAAAATTGCAAAGACTACTTTCATAATTCTTCCTCCAGGTGGCGTAAAATCTATTGGAATTCTATTAAAAACACATTCCAACAGAACGTAGAGAATAAACTGAATGCAATCTCCTTGTGAATCGATGTGTGCATACAATGGGACAATACAAGGACGATTTTCGTAGTCTATTAAAAGACTATTACAGAATCGCCATCTTGGTCACTACGGAGGTTAAATGACAGTCGTCCTTTTGCCATGTTGCTAAAGTTCGAAATCCAATGTACGTAAATTTTATGTGTTTTTAAGTTGTTGGTGAGGCGGCAAAATCTTGACATAGATTAAGTTTTTACAGAAGAGTCATTCGTCGTCGTCTATTGCGTTATGTTTTGAAAATCTCCTTTAACACGTTAACTGTCCACAAGCCCGGTTATCACAATTCGAAAGATGTGAACATCTTGCATTATTGATAGTTTAGTATTTGGTCACTTTCTATATAATTACAACATTTATGTTAAAATAATAAAATGTCGGCATTGTATATCTCGACCAATTTCAGGTCTTAAATGCTACTTAGTTTTAGGTATCGTTTATACGCAGAAAATAAGACGAGATTAGTTTTCATCAAACTCTTCCGAGAAATTGTATGTAAGTACTGTATGTAGATGAGTGGGGTTTTTGGGTATAAGATAGCACAGTCACCTGCAATAAAATGCAAACCTACACATGAGGTCTTAATAAGACTAGAAAAGAATATGTGATAGCGATAAGGTTCATATTTGAGCCTGTATTCATGTTAATGCTCGTGCGTGACTGTACAAAGTGTTGATACTTAACACGACAAGAACTAAAGCGTCAATCACATAATATTACATAATTTTGTTTGACCAGTCTTCGAGTTTATATTCTTTGTCTCTAGTATTGTGAGAGAGTCGTATATCTGCGGAGTTGTAATAAGACTGATTTACGTGTAACGGAAGGGCGAAAATTTGCATTATAATTGCTGTAACGTTTCGTATGATTTATGTCGCTGTTCTATACGGTAAGTAATGGGAACGTTTTTTCACTGTTAAAGCCTCGAATCTTGAATCGAGATTTAAGATAGTACTTAATCCTTCCTCTTATGGTTCTTACAATAGCATTACGGCTATTAAACACGCCTTATATTGTTATTTTAGATCGTAATAATCTCTAAGTCTTGAACTTTGACGAGCCAGTTGGTGTAATTTTAATATTTTGTGACTGTATTCGATAATACAACACAGAAGTATAATATAATTGTAAAAATATTTAAAATCGGTTAAAAATCAAGTGAGTTACAAAGCAATTTATTTTCAGTATATCTGTCTCTTTCTAAAACAACATTTTATATGGCGCGTGTATGGAGCTACTTGCATGTGACGTCACACACAAGTAGCGCTCTCCTTGTCTAATCGTGAAGTTTACAACTCTGTAACTCCGAAAATACAAAAGATATTTCAAAATTTTAAAAAGCTTAGTGCTATTTATTAAATAAACTGTATAAAAAGCAAATAAAAAATATAGTCAAATACCCTATTCTATAAAGTACGAAAAAAAATTCATTATCATAATTTCAGGCGAAAAACGTCCACTGCCGGTCATCTCCCCAAGGATCTCTAAAAACCAATCCTGCGCCCTGCACCCGGAAAAAATTATGTAAGTACAAAAATAAAGAGTAATTCTACTTTCATACGTTCTTCATATTAAAGACTCAAACGAGATTCTCGAATTTATTCATTGAACTTTTTACAATGAGATCTTTAAGAATGGTTCATAAACGAAATCGATTTTTTTTATCGATCGATCGGTATCACGTTGTACAATGTGGAGACCATAGACCACAAACGATTGTTGACCCGAGATCGTATCGTTTTCACATGGTCCCTCTATTGTCGATGCGGTGGCAGGATGCGTCTTCTAAAAAAAGATTGTCTATGGATTGATGACTATGAGGTAACGGAGATGTTTAGTACCGTACAGAATCTATTCATTCTTTTATAGGGTCGTATTCAACATTTATCATTCACTTAATAAGAGTATAGAATATTAAAATACATAGGTTTTAAGGGTATCATACAAGCGTTTACATACTTTTTTTGTACGTAATATATATACAAATTAAATGTCAGACAAGTATTAAAATAAAAAGCTTATTTTATTTATTTACTTATTTATTTAAGTTTCCTTATTTACTAGAGGTATATAATTATTATTAAAAGCTTTTTAAAATATGTATACACATAGCCTTTTAAAAATAAACTCTTCGAGGTTTTACAATTTAAGGTGCATTACACTTTTTGTTATAAATGTATTATATATGCTAGTACAATATAAAAATGTTATCTTATCAAAGTTAAATACAGATAGAAATGATTCGAACCCACAACCAAAACGAAAATGACACTCGCTATAGAATGCGCCATTAAATTTTATTTAACTTTTTTCTTAATTGTTTGTTATTGTTTCAATACATTTACGATAGGAGTGAGATGCACCTTTTGTTTACCACGCCTTATATGGCACTGGAGGCTAAATAACTGCACAGCTAGAACCCTGTAAAACAACTTAGGCCTTCTTTACAAAGCCTAAAGGTACACGTGTGGAGTATAAAGCATTCTATTTTTAATACTTGAAACAAAACCCTGGACGAAAAGATGCTTAATTTTTTTTAATTTGCAACAATCGTTAATCATTTCGCTTACGGAAGCTGTCATTTTAAATAATAAGAGAAATTCGGCGATTTCTTAGAAGTTAGCGCCATATTTAGGCATGTATGGCACCATGCGCGTTCTATTTTTAACTCACGCATCAAGGAAAGCACCAGATGCAGCCGGCAGGTACGAAAGAGGCCAGCATCATGTTGCAAATTACATAACCCGCCCGAGTTCGAGATAACTACTTTCAAGTTGCAACCGTACTGACGCGTGGGGTTTTTAAAATCGCCCGGGTTGTCCCGAAAACCACAGCTTGCGTCGACAGATGTAAGGTACCGTGACAAGGAAACCTTTTAAAAAAACTAGTCGCGTGTTCGTTTGAAAAAAATTGCATGCGGGCACAAGTTGTATCTCGTATTGAGTTTGGGAAAAAATGTAGGCTGCCGGTGTACAATTCTCAGAATCGGAGCGAAATGGTATTTTTGACGATTAGCACGTACAAAACAGCTGTCGCCGTGTTTTGGTGAACGAAACGCTTGTGGTACACTCATGTTGTGACTGATCCTTTGGAATTTAATAAATAGGTACAATATTTTTCGATCTGTCACATCTAGGTCCCGAAATGTAACTCTTGTTCCATGAGAGCTGCCAAAACGGACCAACTTACCTGAATACATTTTTACATAGGTAATATGTATTATGATGTACATTTAAAAAAAAACCTATGTCTCATCGTCCTGTACGTACATATATGTTTTCAATTGTATTTGGATCAGTTTTGTTTTCAACAATTCCAAGTGACAATGAAGATTTAATTATTTACCCAAACTGCCAACTGATTGATCAATCAGGAACCAAACCTAACACCTTTCTTTCCATCACATCGACCCACTACTTCAACATAATATTTATGAGCCCACTATCAAACAGTTGTTCACACATCTTCGATATCAACCACCAAGCAAACAGGATCCCGGAAGCTGCTGCACGTGGCGGACCACCCCTAAGCCACTTGATGCTATCGGCTGTTTGTAAACAATGGGCCAATTCTCTATGATACGGGAGGAAATAAGGCATTTGAGGATCCGTAATATTGAAACGGTGGGTGAAGTAGGCAGAAGTTGTGTGTTTTTTATGATTGTTATTTTAAATAAAATATTTGAGTGCTGAGTGTTCGAGTTTCTGGGTAAAATTTCCGGGAGTAGGGTAAAATTTGGGAATTTCCGTTCATAGAATTTTTGATCTACAATTTGAATTTGGCAAGAATTACACCGGCTCGAAACCCGGGGAGTTTAGTGGGTAGTGAGACAGCTCGGGTTTCACGGGTTTGTGATCACTAATGCGTTCTCTATCGTTGTAATGATGATTTGATTTCATTGATGGCCTTTGCTCTGCAGTGGGACATTAAAACTACTGGTACCTTGTACAGTCAGCGTCAAAATGATCTGAGCGTTCAAAACCACCAAAAATATCTGAACATTTGACAAAAATCCACCTTACCTTAAGACGTTAAGGTGCATTTTCATTTGTTGTTTGAGAACAATTAATGGCAACAAACAATATTTACACCTAAAAGTATTGTGCTACTTAAAAGTGATTTTTGTCAAACAAATTTTTTTGTAGGTTTGAACACTCAGATCATTTTGGCGCTGACTGTACTTCGTAATATAAATTAAAACATAATAGATTCAGTAACACATTTAATTGATAGATAAAAATAATAATTTTATAATTACATGCCCTGTTAATTTACAGAATCCCGCCAAAAAGTCCTTAACCACAGACAATCAACTCCAGCGTGAATATGTTGGTCCAGCCAGAGTATTTATTATCCGCAGTTAACTCGTCCTTTCTTTGTGCTCTTAATTTACGACATCTCAATACATTTTCATTATGAAATTATCTCTGGTCACCTGCCTTTCTTTATTTGTCACAGTAGTCATATTGTTTTACTGTTTATAATAATATGTTGTACTTTATTACGAAGATATAATATAAGATACACGCGATACTTAAAATTTATTTTATTATTTAATTTAATACACTACCACCGCTAATGAATGTCGCACAGCAGGGCAAGGGATTGATTGGTAATAACAAACCCGAGCTATGAAAAAAAACTGACACAATTATCGACCCAAGAAGGTTGTAGTTGATACAGGCCCAGATACAACAAATAAAACCCTGTTAGATTAGTTATTGCAACCGCCCAGTTTTTTTTATATTACTTCAGTTGGCAGACAAACACGCAGCCTATTCCATTGAGGGACACTTCACCAAGAAGCGTCGCTCAATGTGCTGACCGACTGTAGGCTCATCTGATGATCTGATTTTCCATAACTTATGCTGAAACTAAAATCATTTTTGAATGTTATTAACTAAAACTACAAAACTAAAATTTTCTCATTTAAATGTACACGTAAAAGGTTTCTAAAAGCGTCGAATCGGTAGTTCGCATGTGTTTAAACGAAAGATATGTAATTTATAAAACTAAATTTATGTGGACGTTTCAAACCAATACTGTTATCTACAGGTGTGTTATATCTGATACGTATGCAGGTTTTTAGTGAATTAACAACATTTAAATGCGTAAACCTGAATGTAGTCGAGGCCTTGCAAGTCAAAACTAAAAACAAAAGAACACGCATCTAGAATTCACCTAAAAATGTCGTCGCGCGCGCCGAAGAGCAGGTGGCGTTATTTTTAAAAATATTCACTTTCATTGAGATAAAAACTCATAAGTGAGCTGCGCAAAAGTAGCGCTTACGGCTGCCAGCATCGCTGCTGTATAATTTGGATTGCTCCGAAAGTAGTTTATGACCGGCGGTGACAAGGTGTAGGCGAATTTGTGAACTTCTCTTTAATACGGATGGCTGAATGCCGTATGGGGACATGAAACAATTCATCGCTTACAATTTAAATTAATCATGTCAGCAAAAAAAAAAACACAACTCCATATGCTGCCAGATTGTAGGCTCCTCTAAACATCGTGCCTTTCTCTCATTGCAAGTGTACTAAAATCTCTGCATTTTCATTTCAGTTCAAGTTACATCCACTTAAGCTAATAACATCAATTATGCAAGTAAATTATACAATTATTTGTAATTAAACTCATTACTGCAGTATTTGAGATCGCGCACCAGTATATAATAAACACTGAAAGAATTTAATTATCTCGTTAATCACTACGCAATCGGAAATGCTCTTGAGCATGCCTAGAGTGCATAAAGCAAATTCTCACTACCTTTACACTTCATACGGGTTGATAAAAAGGAAATGAATGTGTGTAATTAAGATGACATTAATATAAAAACAGTGGATAATATAATTCTTTGACAACTGATCGGAATTATTGTCAAAAACCAAATAAACCTAAATAACCTGGGAACATACTCGTAGTAGGCGATGAGACAGCATAGATATAATAAATAATTAAATGCCAAGAAAAGGATGTACTATAATATAATTAAAATAGATTCTAAGTTAGCTCGTTTCTCATAAACATTCAACTGATGCCATATTTATGGCACAGCTAAATAAAAGTTATGTTTAGTAAGCAAAATAAAAGTGCACTAATACCTCTTTTTACACCATTAAATTATACAAAGAATTATTTATAATTTATTTTCAAGTTAACTTACATTGCAGCTTGTTGGAACTGAACATTTATAGACTACACTTTTGTTCTAATCGTGTTCAGTCGTCTATAGGTTTTAATATTTTAAAAGTCCTTTTGTGTATCTATTCCTTTTTCGGAACACTATTGATATTAATGAAAATTTAGTATAGCTCTGCTATACAGAAGTACTAGTATTATATTATCTGTGACAGAAGCATATTGCTGTTTGTATGTTTCCTTGTAACTTTGAACCAATCATAAGTACTTACTTAACTTTGGTCATAACGTCCTGAACCTAGGACAAAACTAATAATTAAAAAAATAAAAGACAAGATAGAGCAAATATTTAATGTCTAAGTAGCAAATATTAACCATTTAAGTTGATAACGTCTTACGTACGACGATAAACAAAATAATTACACTCATAATTTGGACCGTGCCATATTTTTATTAGTAGCAGCTAAAGTTAATACCATTACTAGAGAAATTATACATAAAAATATAAACAATAATGAAATTTCTACTATAAGATAAGCCATCAAAAGATTCGTTCAACAGTTACAGGGTAATTTCGAAATTAACGACCATTCTTGCATCTTAACCATCAAAATATTTGCCTAAAGGTTAGGAGGTTGTGATAATTATAATTTCTTGGTCAATTAGTGGACATACCGTCCGCAAAAAAGCAAAAACCGCCATGTCCCGTTACATTCTACAGGTGCGGTTTCGACGCGCACGCGTCGAGATATTGCAAGGAGCAATGAGCAAGCGCGGGATAGGTGTATTTATATCAAGAATAAACCTTTTGTTTTTTCTTATATATTGTATACAATTACAGTACTTTGTAGATAATATTTATGTGCCATAGTCAGAGTACACTATACCCCTTTTCAGTTGAAACATTACGTTTTGCAACATTGTCTGAAAAATGTATTACTGTGGTTTAATTTCAATAATTTACTACGAGTATGCTACTTTCGACTTGCACTTGTAATATTTCATGCTTAGTTATTAAATTATGGCTGGATGCTGAAAGTATTCTTTATTAGTGTAGTGTATTTCAATTACAGAATGCAGCATTAAAAGACTAATATTGACTCACAGCAGGGTAAAGATCGCCATTATTGGAATAAACTCGATGTTTATTGATTGGCAAATATCTTGATTTTTTGGTTGTCTACGTGGGCGGATTAATTAAATAGCACAAAAGTTTATTTTATTACGACAAATTAACTTATTTAAATTATTTTCATCCAAAGTGTTTCTGAGTGTAAGGTTTCCTCGTGTATTCAATATCTGAAGACATTTTTACTTTAACCATAAAATGCGACAGCAAGCTTGATAAAGTTAATCAGAAAGATGATAATAATATTATAAGAACTACGGCGAATAAACATTGATCGCAGCCACTCTTCTCAGACATAATGCCAGTATTTTTCATTGGTCCTCTCAAATAGGTAAACAGTACGTGCTTACGCCATACAGAAGACATATTATACCGAAAATCTTCAGACACAAAAGAATAGGAGCTAAACAATCTCCTTGCGGGAACCCGGTGGCAGTCATTAATACCGCGCATCTGCGAACGTCTTCGCATCTGCCAGTTTTTTGAACTAACCCTTTCGTAGAAAAAATGGATTTTCGATAATGCTTCCTACGATTATTCACGTCTTAGAAATGGCTGAATCAGCGTAGTAGACTTGGTGGGCCTTGAGATTGATGTTCAAGATGCAGATGTTTGAAAAAGTTTAACAAATTAACTCTTAGTTAAACGTTTGTAGCTGCCTAGTGTTTTTTTTTTATTAAAAAACTATATCATAAGCATATAATACAAAGTTCAAAGTTGCAGTTAATACAGATAAGATAAGGCATTATTCTAAAGGGGAAGATATTAAATCATTATGGTTTTTAAACTTAATAGAATTTTTTTTAAACATTATACATAATAGTATTATAATTTATAGCAAAGTTTAAGGAGATGTAAGATATGGGTATAAATGTCATCCTTTAAATTAGATTTTCACCGGGCACGGTTAAGAAAAATAAATTTTCCACCGAAAAGTACCCTCTTTATTATGATCTGTTTTGTGTACACTGTAATATGTGTAAAACATTGTATTGAATTTATGTTAAATTAACAAATGAATTTTAGTCATGATAATACCTCGGTAAAACACGTTTTCGTTTCAAGTCTTCGCAAATGGCGTCAAAATGTTATTTCGGGTCCTTTGTAACAATGATAGTCGTGAGAATTTTTGAGCAATTATATTCTTAATTACCTTGAACTGTGTGAATAGCGAAATTTTTCATTCACAACTTCATTTTAATTCGGCAAAAATGGTTTTACGTAAGTTACGTGTTTTTATTATGTTGCAGATTATTATCCATGACCCAAAATGCCTATTGACCGGTTTACAAATTAAACATTTTTTTAAACAGATATGATTTATCTTAAAGAAATACCAACAAAATAATTCCTGGATAAGAACATTTTGATTTAGAATTTGAATTTACGATAATTTTCTCCTGCGTAGTTTTTAAATACATAGTAACTGTGTCTGACAGAAAAGTATTGTTTTTATTTAGTCAAATACAGAGCAGGCAGAAGAATTCCGTGATATGCCAGCAACAAATATAGGTGAAAATACTATAACGCTCTATTATTTGATTTGAAAGTAAAATATTTTTTAATTATGAAAATATAAAACAACAGTTTAAATTATTGATCAATAAAGTTTATATGTACAGTACATAACACACCCTTTTTTATTCGACACAAATAAGTACGCGACAAAATAAAAAATATAAAACTTACACTTAAAATGTAAAAGCTGTAACATAATTTAAGTAAAAACCTCAAAATATCGTAAACTGCAATTTTAGTACGTGAACTTATCTTTATTTTGTTAAAAGTGGTCGCTTTAAATTCGGCGGCCGTGTTTAGGCAATCACAAAGCTGTAAGTGTTGGTCGCACCTGCCTTTTGCATTAGTGTTTTTGTGCTAAGCAAGGTGGTCGTTATCGGTTTTAGTTAGTAGATATAGATAAAAAATATATTTTAAGAATAATAATAATTATTAATGTGTTTTTTCAATAGTCAAACAAACTATGAGTTTTTACTTTGACTACATATTTATGTAGGCCTAAAAAACGATTATTAAACCTTTCCCCGCCACGCTTTTTTCCGAAAATGGTGCGCCTAACGCCGCGACCATTAAAAAAAATTCCAAAAAATTACATTTAAGTTATACTCAACTCATTCAGGCAAGTAAAAATACAACGTTTCTTGATCCTGTTTTTTTGGCTTGTTTTTAATTTGTGTCTTAATTACATTCTGTTATTATATATAGTACTCACATACTCTGTGGTGTTAGAAACACGTTATCATAATTTGAAAATAGAATTGACCTACCAGAATAAACTGAGGTCTATTGCCTTTTTTTATCATTGTTTCCGAAACTGAGAGTGATTGTCTATGTCTATTAATATTTCACAAATCGAACGCTGTCAACAGCTAAATGGCGCAATCAATCGGAAACTTTCCCGCCTTTTGTCGAGTTGTTGAACCCTCAGAAGAAGAACTAAAGCATAGAAACCACGCTAAAATAGCAAGCAAAGACATATACTCATCCTTTTAATTCATATGAATGACAATAATGCGTTAGAAAGGGATGTATAATATTTTGTCATGAGTCAGTTTCTGTAGGTTGTCCATAGTTTTTTCTACAGTAGTGACGTTCCTTGTCGGCACTTTAAGTCGATAAAAATAAACCTAACAGATAAAGTTACGACTTAGGTTTAATATCTATTTCTCATAATCAGATCATTTATTTCGCTCTAAATATTTGTTGTCTTTCTTCTATGTTTACGAAGTTTCTGTAGGGCTAAGTATTTAAAATATGAATTTTCTAGTAATAACGCAGTATATTTGCCCATGGTTAAAACACTACTGCCGTGTTTGTCGCGCACGGACATAGGACACACGTCGCGTAAAGTATTGGTCGCATAAATTACATCGCATTGCGTCGCGTCGCGTCGTGTCGCCCACCTAGAACAACGGGTTAGACTAGGGAGAAAGGTAATAAAACATAGGTTATTAATATATTAAAGATTTTATTAATTCAATCATTTCAATGTCGCAAAATCACTGTACTTTAAATAAAATTGTTTTATTTAAAAAACTTGTGTAAAGTGTTTGGAACATATTATATGACTACGTTTATTCCATGTCCAATTTGCTCTTCTTACACAGTCATTGTATACATATATTTTTCATGTCTTCATTCTTTGGAAACCTGTAACCAAAAAGTAGAAATGTTGAAACAAGTTGTAAAATAAATAAATAGCAGAATAATCAACTAAAATAAAAATAAGTAATATCAAGAATAATATAGCCTCTATGTAAAAAACTATGACCCTGATCTCTTAAAAAAGTAAATATTATATTGTTTGAAAGATACATAAATGATCCAATCAAGTCCTAAAATGATATTGTTTTTACCAATGAAACATTAATATTCATTTATCGATATAGAAATGCACATCACTATGCGAAATAATATAACCTCTAAGATCTGAACAAAATTTCTTTGATTCAAGCAATAATCGATACTAAATTGGACAAAAACAAATATTATCACAAACTTTAAGCATATTTTAACAGTTAGGACACTATTTTCTTAACTGAAATAATCGAAAACAATCTAAACTTACCGATGAAAGGTTACGTTTCTTGGATATTTTCTTTTCTTCCAGTGTGGGATTTACAGCCCTCAATCACACAAGACATTTTTACACAGGCACCGAGTATCTATCACAAAATAAGATTTATCTTGTTTTCAAGCATTGCACTGAATAATACCACTAAATTAAATTAATTTAGCTGAGAGGAGTCTCAAATTTTGTGCGAAAGTATTTGTCAATATGATGTAACTAAGTTAAGTTGTCACTTTTTCCCCAGCAAGAGGAAACAACCTATGCATTTTTAATTTGGTGGAGTTAAAAGACATCCAAAGGCATCCGTTTGACATTTGACTAGCGACGACCCTCGGAAAACAGAAACGAATTCGGATCATGTTGTTTCACTCGCTCCTATGGCCGAATTAATGAAGTTAAATGAGTAAGATAGCAGGTTTTCAATTCTTATTTTAGTCTGGTTTCTATGCCTTTAGTTCTTGTTCTGAGGTTGAACCCAGCATGGCGTCGATCAGACCAATCAGCTGACGAATTAATGAATGGCCAGTCATTTGATTAGCTCGTTGTAAACGAGTGCGATGAAAGGGCAAAGCTTTAAATTAATAACAAGAATAACAAAGACTTTTTAAATACCACTGTCATTATTTTGACGGACTTTCACGTAATATTTTATTATTTTTTTGTGCAAGTTGGTCGCGAATGCTTATATATCTTAATAATATGGGTATTGACAGCAATAAATCAATGAGTTTTGGGAGTTGTGCCTTGAAATTCTTGAAAAACGCATGATTCATTATTGGGCACCCATCCGGATACTTACCGTGCCGGAAGCTACAAACTTCAAGAATGTTCTATCGTAAATATACAAAAACACAATATTATAATATATTACTACATAAGTAAAATTACAACTAAAAATTACATCATTACAAAATATTACTTACCTATAACTTTGGAAAGATTAAAACTGATGATTTCTAGCCAAAAGGTTTTTCTCCCATCAAGCAAGATAATAGAAAAATGGATGCTATAACCAGTCACAAAACACAAAGCCTGTTCCTCCTTTATTTACTCACAAAATTATGTAAGACGGGCTAACTCCCTATAAAGTACCGTTAGGGTACGACAACAGGCAAACAGCACAATTTCAGTAATTATCGTGGCCATCCACATTGCTCGGGTATCATGTCTCATCGCTTATTAAACAGTAATTATCATGAAAATAAGAAAAGTTTTAGTTTAAGAGCTGGGGTAGCGTCGTTTCACGTAACGGTGACAAAATGAAAATGTGGTCGTGGTTGTCGAGGAAAAGGCGGCGAAAACTTATATACCTACAATTTATTTACACGACTCATATTTTAGACAGTAAAAAATAATTACACGATAAAAATAATAAAATGTATTTACAACACAAACAAAATCTAAATAGACTGGTGAGATGCCACAAAAAAAAACTTTGGCACGATAAAATAACAAAATAAATTGCTGTCAATTATAACAGATGAAATATAAAATAAAACACATAAAATAAAAATTAAAAAAAAACAAACACGTAGGGCAAGTTATACCATCTGAAAATTTATCTGTCAGACAACTTTGATGCTGACTGTTTTTTTAGAAATTGCCAAAAGAGACAGCAAAGAACTTAGATTTCTCTAAATCTTGCATATGAATTATTACGAACTTATCTTTAGGTGGTACAACTGGCCGTTAAATGGATTAAAAGTACATTCATATACTTTTGGAGTTTTTCAACGTTTAGCACGCCGTCTCCTGCTCTATAAATAAGTCCTATGGATGCACAAAGATGCATTTATTGATAATGCACATTCTTTAAATACAATTGCTTCCATTTCCACAGAATCTAAAAAACAGTTATAAACAATTAGATTACATTGTAAGTACCTAAAGGTATCGACTTTTATGAATTCACCACTCAAACTCCACACAGAACATTTCCACAGGGATCTCTATTTAATAATGTAAATAGTTTTTGGATTATAAGTGCGTAAGTAAGAATAAGTTTTTATCGAAAGTCCATGATTTTTCGAAGTTATCTTTGTGAAACAAAGTTTATCTAAACTTTAAGTAGGACTAAAAGAAACCCATAACTTAAGCCTTATCTTCGTGTCTGTTAGATGGCTGACCTAGAATGATCACGAAAGGTAAGAGTAACTTAATAATTAATAGTGTAAGTCAATAAGGAAAACTGGATATAAAATCATTCAAGACCATCAGTTAGGAGATCTGGCCGTAGAATCAAATAAATTTATTCAGTTTAGGAAAATAAAGAGCTTTATGAACGTCAAATAAGTAGCACATGTTACGTAAGATGTACCAATAAAAAGCTAAACTACTATCCGCCCTCCGTAATCCTTAACAGGGGAACTAAACCAACGATGCCGATTTCTCACGATGTTTTCCGTCGCCGCCGTTCTAGTGGTAAATACATTGAAATTTATATTATGTAGAAACTTCTCTTCTCCACTCATGTGAAGGGACGTTCCATGCCACTCACCAAGACGTACCAACAACTCCTTATAAAATTCAAACCAAAAACGTCCATCGAATATTCTCCCGATCGGTATCGCGGAAGCTTTAACAATAAAAAAAAACTTGCCAAAAGTTGCATGTTATTAAAAGTGTTGGATGTTTTGCGGTGTGTACTTGTTGGAAGGCAATATGGCGGGAGGCAGGTGATCCGCGCGCAGCTGCGCTCGCGCCCAAGGTTAGAGCCCCGCCGCGTGTGCGCTCGCGCGGCTAGTGCGGGCCTATGTCGATAGGAGATTCTAGGTAAGGGATGTGGAGAAGGGTACTATTTTTGCTGATATATTTTATAAATGTCAGATCATTGTACGGTCAACAGCACATCACGGACCACGGTAAACACTTGCAGTTCGATAAAAGCACTTATGCCCCAGACATAAGAGCGGTACAAAGTCCAAAGTGTATAGTCTGACGTGCTTTTGACTGTACCTACTGATTTTGTATTTGATCTGAAAGTAAAAAGTACAGCAGCTACAAGCTCAAGTGTAAGAAACAACGATGTAGACAAAGTTAAAAAAATTTATACAGAAGCGGCAGACACGAGAGCCAGCCAGTATCATTTTAGCAAACTAGATAATAAAAAGCATGAGACGGAATACAATGTGTAAAAATGACAGTGGTGGTGTAGAATGGGTCAGCTTTAAAATTGATCCTCTAAAAAGAAGTCGGATAGGAATGAAAAATCTAAACAAGGTAGTTTTTTAGATTTTAATTATAAAAATTCCTTTTATGGGAAGGGATTTGAAATGATTATAAAAATCAGATAAGTCTGGAATAAAAAATTAAATTAACAACTTGCAAGAGATTATTTACACAGATTATACACTCAATTTAAATGTTTTTCTTTAAAACTGCAATAGAAATAAATTCTTCATCAACACCAATATTAGAAAAGTTATTTTCAAAACCGTGCTCCCAATAAGTTCCATTCAGACAAAACAGAAAATAGAACTTACAAAGATCGATATTTACAAACATTGCCGTATCGACTCCACACATCACTAACGCGCGTAGACCGCCACGTGGTCTTGCGCACGCGTCGCCTCGTGGTGAGATAATGTCTCAAAGACACCCTTTGCTCGCCCTGCGCGCCGAGGTCACGGGGCCTTCTCGATATTAAATAAATACTGTTACATGCCCTCAGCGGTTACTCCTTAATGTATACTTAGCTTTCGTTTATCTTCCTTAGCTTGTGTTTTTATAGCGAATAGATGATCAATTGGTCAAGCCAGGGAAAAGAGGGCGCTAGCAGGAAAATGTTAGTCTAGTTAGTTTTATGTCTAAGTGTATTAGACATAAAACTAACTAGACAAGGAATTTCAAGTAAACTGGAGACAAAGAATATTGTTTCTCTGGTAAGGAAAATATTACCTACAACAATTAAGGGAGCAACATTAGGTATGTTTAATGATAGGTCAAAAATCATTTTCAGAGTGTAATGCCACTAATTTGTGTCTTTTCGAGCATCAAAATAGGCACATCATCAATTTGACATATCTTTAATATCTCTTCAGCCGTGTAACACTGGTATCCAACAGCACCAAGAAAGTAAGCAATATGATACCAATATATCCTGCGTAGATGATTATGTAGCTTGGAGAACATTGAATTATTATAATATTAATGTAATATGTATAATTGAAAAAACTAGATAGGAAAGATTAACATTACAAGCACTTAATTTGACATTTCCGTAAGCTGCATACGAGCAATCAAATGTTATCGACATATTATTAAGTGCAATCGTATGCAACATTGTTGCGTCATGGATCTTATAGGCCAAAGAACTACACACATGGTATATTGAAACATTATTTTCTGCCATAATAACCTTGACAACCTTTTGTTTTCGGAGAAGAATGCTTCTACGCACCATTAGCGAGACCTGCAGTCGTGTCCTGAGACTCAGAACCACTACTAACTAACTTTACCTTACCCATTTTTTCTTTACACCCGATGAGGGAAGAGGTTACCTTGTGGCGATTGTCTGACCCATCTGTATCTAGTATCTACAACTTTGATTCGGATTCATAGTTGAAAACTGTATTCAACTATGCCCATGAAATCGTGAGTTCCATTTCCGAGGTCTGGCTTGTGGTAGGATTTTAGGCAAAATCTTTTCATACATTAGACAGTTCGACTTTGAAGGTCACATATGTTAGGGCATATTAATTTCATATACTTACATTTGCAATAGTAGAAGATCCCAAGACATGGATCACATATGAGAGCATTATTTCTATCTCTTCAACCAAAACGACAAATAATTATCTCAACTGGATTAATGAACGTGACTCGGATGCTGTTAATATTGTCTGTCAGTTTGTCCGTCATCCATCAGAAGGCTCGGGTTAGGAAAGTGCAGGAAATCCATGTCGGCAAGATGAAAACGCTTTGGGAATACCAATGGTTTTATACTGCAATGTGTGTGTGTAACGACCCGTCGGATATGTATTTTAACTTGTGTGCTAATTTTTACATTGAAATTCCTCTCATCGTAGAAAGGAGAAACCAGGAGAGTTCAGTGGGAAGTGAGACGTTTTTAATATAAATATCCTTGATCACTATTCACACGACGCTGTTCTGCCCCATAACATAGCTTGTACTATACCCATAGTAAGTAGTATGGTTTTTTCTTTTGTAAACATATAAAAGTAAACGCTTTTACTTTTACTATTTTTATAATTTGAAGAAATATACGTATGTACATTGGCTGTAAAAAAATCATGCCTGTGCTATATTATTAAATCGAGGGTCTAATTTAAAAATAAGAAACACAAGTGAAGTACCCGCGTTTTCGTTGATCACGCCGCGGCGTGCGTGTCCAGAAATTAAATAAAACTATTAATTACGTCATCAAACGTGTTGTGCTGTTGAAAGAAGACAAGTACCCGCGTTTCTGTTGATTACGCCGTGCGTGTCTAGAAATTAAATAAAATTATATTAATCCATCTAGCCCCGGAAAACCAGACACAATAGAAAATCTATTGTTTACGCGACACCCGGCTTTCGGTCGGGTGTAGTTGGGTTAATAACTTTGTGATAACGTGTTGTGTTCTTAAAAACTGTGAAAAGTACTGTGCTTTAGTGGTGTGTGGCTATACATACTGTGTATACGAGTAACAGGAGTCATCTGTTGCAGAGGAAATGTACATAAGTTGTTTTTCTGTATTTTGTTTTGAACGGATTGAACCTTTTGCTTTACACAATATCCTTTACCATACCAACTAATGAACAACACGAGTACATTGTTACCTATGGGCAAAGAAATATTTATCAAAAGTTATTTTGTCCAAGCATCAAGCAACAAAATATTTAGTTTGACTGATTAGATAAATTATGTAGTTTTTCATTATGATAAACTATTTTGTTTAACTAAGCTCACAAAACAATGCATTAGTCATTCGAACTTTATATATTTTTTAGTTGCTCAGTACAAATAGCTCCACTTCGTTTGATGGTAAGCAAAAGAGGACCCTCAACTGCCATGACAACCGACGCAAAACCTAAGCCACAGTATTACAATGTAATACTGTGCCTAAGCGTTCTATCCGTTGGCACGAGCGCCGTACTAATATAATATGTTGTGATATTTTTTTCAAGCAGTCGGGTTCTTGGTTTTTTATAATAATAATATGCTTGTCTATTCCTTCCTATTTCCCTTGGGTCTGAGCAGGGTAGTGACTCGTATCTCTCGCTCCCATAAAGCACGTCGTTAGAGCGCGCGCTCGCCAGAACGCGATGTAGGAAGTCGCCGTTTACTTGAGGCCTGCTACACGGCAGCACACCGGACGTTTCTGTAATATCTTTAAGCCATTAGTTACTGATTTACAATAATGAAGTAGCCACCAAAAGGTAAAGTTGGTAAGTTCCTAAATAGCTTTTTTACGCTAATATGGGGTACATTTGTGAGCCACAGCTAGGCAGAAACCTAGCTGGCAGAAGTCCGCGGTGCGGCGGCTCGCGTGGATTATTATACGACGTTGTTCCGTTCCGGAATGTGATATTTTGCCGGGAATAGCAGCCTTTATTACTCTCAAGCTCCCGAAGTATACCCAATATACAAAATAACGTTGATCCGACATTATGTTGAGACGTTTAAATAGGACAAACAAAATCCCGCTTCAATTATTTAAGAAAAACTAAAATGTAGCCGACCCCTAAAATATTTTTAAGTTTTTATGCGCATTATATTGTGTACTTACGTAACGCAATCCACATTATTAATCTCCTGTGTAAGACATCTATCTCCCCTAAATAAAGATGATGTCTTAAATTTCCGCCTTGCGCGTTGCGGTTATAATGAAGAGTATCTAAGATGTCCACATTACTCCTCAGTGAGTCGGTCACGGCCCGCGCGCAGGTTGATGCGTCGCGAGAGTTGCGCGCACTATCAGCCGCTGCACTTTACCTGCCACAGTCATTCACTGCACTTGCATTCATTCACCTGACGTCTTTAAATATTATGTACTACTTTCTTTATAAGAAGCAGATAGTTATCAAGATAAATCGATATAAGAAATACCGGTAGTTATGAGGTGTCACGAATAATGCCTATTTTGACATAGACTAGACCTATGAAAGAGACATAGGCTACAATATTTTGACTGGTCATGCCACCTATATATTTGCTAAGGATTGTGAGTTCAAATCCCACACAGGACTAACATTTACGTGATGTACATTTTGTCTTCGTTGCCTGGATGTTTATTTTTATTTAACCCTTTCCCCGCCACGCTTTTTTCCGAAAATGATGCCCCTATAACGCCACGACCATTAAAAAAAAAATCAAAAAAATTATTAAGTTATACTCAACTCATTCAGGCAAGTAAAAATACAACGTTTCTTGATCCTGTTTTTTTTTGTCTGATATATCAGTCATTGGCGTGGTGGGCACGACATTGGCGTTGAAAGGGTTAAATATGTATTTGTGGTACCTTCGTTGTTTCTGATACCTAACCATAACACAAGCGCTAAAGTTACTTTGAGAGTAAAATAATTAAGTAACTAGAACTTTATCCAAAAATAATGCTAAGGTTCTATGGGATAACAGAATCAGGACTAAGGACCCGCAGGCAGAAGCAATCTATTGTTCTGCAACCATCAAATGTGCAACGCACTGCATACAAAATGCAATTAAACCGGCAAGGTGTTCCGCTCTTATTTAGCAAGTTAGTGACAGATGCGCACTGATTGATGAAGATATCTGATGATTAATAAAAAACGAGACAGGCATCACGGTGGGGAAAAGAGAAGCTCAAATTATAACATCACCAAGTACAGTCGATGAAATAAGTCAAATCACTAAATTACCAGGTGGTAGGTTCCTGTACTGGGCCGTCTAGGTGGGTACCACCGCAGTGCCAGATATTTTCCCGTGAAACAGAAGTGTGTCAAGCACATCTGTGTTTTGGGCAAAGGGCACTGAAGCTAGTGAAATTACTGGGTATATGAGACTTATTATCTGTCGTCTCGGCGGTAGCGAGCGCAGGGCAGTGCCAGACAGTAACTGCTTAGTTACTGTTTGGCACTGAACTGTCTAAGGGCAGACGTGGCGCTTACCATCAGGTGTACTGCTCGTCTTGTTACACATTGCAATAAAAAAAATTTAATGAAAGCAAAGTTATTATTATGACATGATATTTACAATAATGCAGCAGCTAAAGGTTGGATTCCTGGTTGGGTCAATCATGAAACCTGACTTTAAATTGTATAAATCAATGGAATGAGTCAAATCACTAATCAGCGAAACGAAAACTATTTTGTATGTAGTTCACATTGGTGCAGAAGCTAAAGGTTCCGGGTGGGATTCCCAGTTAGGCCAATTTTGGAAACTAACTTATAATAATGGTAACCGGTTTAGGATAATATATTATGTACTATGTAGTAAAGCAAATGATGGCTTTAGTAGCGTAATATAAAGCCACTATCGAATACAACTTCCTAGATTGTTTTGATAGGATCTTCACAGTTAGAGACCCAGAAGACAATTTAACATCCTTCTCATTCTTGTACCACACAAAGTATAAAAAAGCTGACCTTTTATCTTCCACAAGTCGTATTCGATTTCAGGATTAAGAAACATTCTTGTATCTTATAATTAAACAATTGAATTGCCAACTAAGTTTAATTCAGACTAGCTTTCGAAATGTTCACACCAAAATGAATAATTCATATTTAACACTTCTGCCGGCACCAGTCCACTCGACAATAAAATAATTCGACACGGGATTACAAAACAGATAAAAGATGGTACAATTAGATAACGTCTGATGGCTTTATTACTGGGCATCACTTTTGTCTGCAAACACCTTTTTCGGACAAAGCTGTTTTGACGGCAGATGTTGTCAGTATTTGTTAAAGATTAGATTATTTTATGGCGTCAGATGCTCGATTTGTTCGGAAATTTGAGAGTATTTATAATTTTTGAAGTGAAAACTTCTTTAGCGGCGTTGTGCACTTTTTTTGTATGGGGAAAAAATGTTAAACTCGCGTCAGGATTTATGTGTCACGTGACCTGATCGAAAATCCATATAAAATTTGAAGTCCGGACACGTGTTTTCTACAAACTTATCTGTTCCGGTGGCCAAAATTGGAACTACATGAAATGCAATGCAAAAACGATATTTAATGACAGTTTTAAATAGACAGTAGCGACGCCGCCACCGGAACAGATAGTTTGTCGGTCTATAGACAATAATGGTTTTTTGTTCAATTTGACAGCTCATTTATGCAAAGAAAAGTGCTTCTTATGTACATCAGGAGTAGAGTAAATAATTGTATTAATAAGAACTGATGTTGTTTTCTTGAGTTTTATTCCTTTAGCGTAAGGTATATTTTTCTTTGCATAAATGAACTGTCAAGTGTGACTTCTACTATTATAGCCGCAGTGCGGTCGCTTCCTATCCTATGCTACAAAGTGACCACAAAGACCTTAATTTGATATCCTGCAAAATTCAAAATTTCATTGCCGTAATAAAACATTTAAAAAGTTTGGAATATCTTTATTCGCCGGAATTATATAACAGTATTTTGTGGAAATTAACACCACTTCTCCGCAGTCTTTGGATCCGCTATGCTGCGGAGCATGCATCAGGTCGTATGAAGTTGGAAATGCTGTCCGATTTCTTGCGACAAGAGGCTCGTTCTCACACACAGTTTGGCTTCTTACCCCAAATTCCCAGTGAACATCCTCAAAAGCGACATGTTGATTACTGTAACACCACTCGTGTTATTAACGATTCGGGAGTCTGCGGATTCTGTAAAGGGAATCATTTCTTGGCCGATTGCTCCAAATTCAAAAGTTTATCCGCAGATTCCAGTATGCAATTAGTTGTAAATTCCAAACTTTGTTTTCGTTGTTTAGAAAATAAATAGTTGTCAATCAAAAAAGTATGACATTGACGGTTGTCAATCATTTTATCATCGTTTATTACATGGCGTTTCAGTGTCACAGCAAGGAGTTTCTGATAAGTCTGAAAAAGTTTCTGATTACATACATTTGAGAGATAAACTTTTTAATGTAATATAAATTGTCATGTTTGTGTACGATAGCGCAATAAATAAATATTGTATTTTACCACATAAATGATAGTACTTTTATACCTCTACCAATCAATTTAATCCCTAACCATTCCAAAATACATATCAAAAATGCACAACGTTAATATTCAGGTTTTCACTTCTGCCGGCACTCCCGGAGTGCAACCCGTCGTTTTTGCTGTCAACTTATTATAAATACTATGGGATAAAAAAGAGATATACGTGTGTAACACGTAGCCCACTTGATGATAACAGTTACTAGGAAACTTAACCAGCAAGGAACAAGGAGTTTATTATTTTAATTGTACTGGCTCCCATGTTATATTGCCGGAACACAGCATAGGGTATAATGGCGGCAGATTTCAAAAAAATATTTTATTTCAGGATAGTAGTTAAGCTTTGAAAAGGTTATCTCACGGTAGAGTACTCTGTAGCATGGTAATTAACAATTCATGCGTTTTTAAAGCTTATGTAAATAAAAAAAAATTATTACATAATAGTTCAAAATTCGTCCTGATTAAGACAGGAGTTCTTGAGATCTTGTTTTGTTTGTCAATAGCATTACATACTAATCAGAGTCGGATCTATAATTCTGTATACTTGTTTCCTCACGTCATCGCATACCTCACATGTTTGTTTGTCCACATCCGAATCTCGATTGTCTTTCTGTTTGTTATAAAACATGGCGTTCCACAGACTCGACGCGGGCGCATGATGACGTTATATGACGTCATCTTCTCTGTAATGTGTTGATTGCCTCCCGCGGTGCATATAGGTAATGTAACATATGTTTCTGGGTTTAAACCAGGGGTCTCTGGTTTTTGTTCTCACTATTCATTTAGTTAACTGAATAGTCAGAACAAAAACATGGATTCACATTGATTCCCGCCGACATCTCAACACCTCTTTACCGCTTGGTCATCTATAACTGCATTTTTTCTATATAACGATCTAGTGACCTTCAATAAAAGAGTTTATTTCTTCCTTAAGGGCCGACAACGCATGCGTGATGCCTCTGGTGTTGCAAATGCCCATGAACGATGGTGATCACTCACCATCAGGTGAACTTTTGCTTTTTTAATATAAACTAAAGTCTGAGTTAGCGATGTGAAACACCCCTTGCCTATGGAAGCACGTAAAGCCGTTTGTCCTAAGCCTAATGTCTTACAGACGTGTCAGATTGTTATCCCATCGAGAATGAGAGTGAGGGAATAGGCAGAGTTTCTGTGCTTGAGCAATTGAGCATTCACTTGTTCACTATAAACATATTAGTACTGCGCCTCGATGGTCTAGTGGTTTAAGTGCCGGGCCGAGATCTCGGGGTCCTGGGTTCAATTCCCGGGTCGAGCTAATTTTGTGTCGGTTTTTTCGGGCACTGCTCGGGTTTGTAATCATCAATCCGCATTTGGCAAGCGTGGTGATTAAGCCAATACCCATCATTGTAGCGATAACTTGATTTCAGGGATGGAGGCCTTTGCCCTGCAGTGGGACATTAGTAGGCTGATACTTTACTTTACTGCGCAGATAGTTAACCTATTGACGGCCGTAGCGGAAACTCCACTAGGAGAACTATATAATAATCTTCATTATTGGGTAAACGCGTGCGCCGATGAAATGTTAACTAACGTCTCGTGAACAAATTGATAACATAATCGTTACTGCCTCTGCGTGTGACATTAACGTTTTCTGAACTTTAATGGAACTTGTTTAGCGATCATTTGGGCCAATTACTGACGGTACTGATGGTCCGTGCTGTAATTTGTAATTAAGAGTTACGTATAAACACCTACTTTCGTGTTTGTGGAAGGAAAGGTCTGCTTCGAAATATGTCAATGCTAGGAAAATTATATTTTTTTATAAACGACAACACTAGTTACGGTTAAAGCAATTTATTTTCTGTTATTAATCCAGTTACAGAGAAAAAGTAATGACTTAACAAGTACAATAATTACTTTAGATCAATTACCCATCTTTGCTACTTAGCATTAAATAATTGATATTGATATTACCCAAAAGTAGACGTAGGTTTCACAAAGGTACTTAAATATCGAATATAATGAGATTCGAAGACACGACCTCTGGCATAATAGAGCAGGGTCGCTACTAAACGAGCCATCTACACATTTTGCATCTACTTAAAACTACAATAATTCAGTACATAGGTACTTCAAAATACTGATATTTTTGTACATTATTAAAAATCATAAAAAATTGTGAAAAATAAGTGGGTGCGTTTAATTTATACTAAAATTATAAGGAAAGATTTGATTGTTTGTTTGTTTGTTTAAATTTAATAGGCTCCGACACTACTGAACCGATTTGATTAATTCTTTCACTGTTGGATAGCTACACTATCCCCGGTGAACATATACTTTTGATCCCGGAAATGTGGGGGGAAAGGGGTGATATTTGAAAAAAGATATTATGCGCGGATGAAACCGCGGGTGGAAGGCTAGTTAAAAATAATTTTATACAAGATTTATTAAGGCGCAATATACTTCTAAACTTGTTCATTATTATTCTAACAAGTTTTATCTATGTAGGTATATCCACAGAACAAGAAAATTTTCTCTTTCTTTTCTATGGGTAGGGGAGCGGGGGGCTTGTTGTTACAGGGGTAAGAAGTTACACGCGTTTTTTACCGGGATCTTAAACTCTTTGATGGACATAATTGGACTCATTTGTTTTCTTATAACATCGTGCATTAGATAAAAACAATCAGTGACCCGCCAAGCGCTAAACTGCTAGGTTATGTGCGTGTGTCCCGATTTCAACCAAGTACGAAAAAAAATCCTTTACGAAATTTTTGATTCCTGATGACTATATTTTTTATTTTGTCAAAATTTTTAACCTTGAACGTTCATAATATATCTACCTTTAATTTACAATTTTGTTTTATTCTACTATCGATATCCATTAATAATGACTTCAATTTATATTAAAAAACGTGCCATGGGGCAAGTAGTTACAATTTTTTGGGGTAAGTTGTTACATGAAATGGTGAAGAAAAAATTTTGGTTTGCCAAAAGTATATTAAAATGACTAATTAAGAAGTGAAAGTGAATAATTTAATTACTTAAGTTGTTATTTGCGGAGTAAGTCTATGTTTTTATATATGATTCAAAAATGTTCCTGCCAAAGTGATTTTCTACAAAAAAAACTTAAATAATTACCATAATAGATATTATAATTACTCATATATGTTAGAAGACTGTATAAAGAGATCTCTATTGTTTATATCGTTTTGAAATACTAATAAAAAAATATGTATCACTGATGATTTTGTTTATTTATCTACCGTAACATCGTGCCCCGATAATGTAACAACTAGCCCCAATTCCGGGGTAAGATGTTACAATCTACTTGTTTAGTTAAATTGTCCATAGTGAAAAAATTACATAAATTTTAATAACTTTTCAGTCATATTTTAATAGCTAAATAGACATACTAACATTACAAGTAATCAAATGTATAATTTATTTGATAGCTTTTGTCATATTAACAAATATCTAAAAATTGTAACAACGTGCCCCCCGCTCCCCTATATCCATCGAGGATCGCAATATTTCATTTGTCTATATTCTTTCAACAATAAATCGCAAAAAAGAATTAGTTTCATCGTTAATTGTCATTACATACGTGTTTTATATCTTATCAGATCCACGATCGCGTTTATAAGGAAAAAAACGTGAGTTCCTGACTACCTACAATCAAACCTACAACTTTGAACTTTATTCCAAAGCATTAAAGTTTAAAATAAATAGAGTATATATGCATAGTCTGTATATAAGTGGTCAGCAGATCGTGGTAAGTGCTGATTTAGACTGATTTTTGCGTTGTTTTTTTTTTGTAGACACAATCGAAACGGATTGGAATCTTCTAACAATTTAATGCAACAACTGATTGACAGATCAAATCAACATGTAATAGAGAAGTATTGTGCCATTACATTATTATATCTTTGTGACCGAAAATAGTGGAAAACCCATATCATCATGGTATATGATAAAAATTACTATAAATATCCTTGGATATTGTTCACACAGTCACTAGTAGTAGTGGTAAAGCCATGCTGTTTTACAGCATGAATGGGCCGGCTCGTCCGGAGAAGTACCACCCTCTCACAAAACACCAGCGTAAAATAATAGTGACTATTGTGTTTCGTCTGGTTTGTGAGAGTGCCCCCACACCCCCCATACCCCCATAGGCCGGCAACGCATCAGCGATCCCTCTGATGTTGCAGATGTCCATGAGCGGCGGTGATTGCTTACCATCAGGCGACCCGCTGGCTCGTTTGCCGCCACTGACTTTTAAAAAAAACACAGCGCCCCGCACCAATAGATAAATCCACATCTCAGGGTTTTATCCACATCTTAGGGTTTTGACGAGCCATTTGGTGTAATGGTCGAGAAGTCGGCTATTACACCAGAGGTCGCGGGTTCGATCCCCGCACGGTACAAACATTTGTGTGCATGAACATGTCTGTTTGTATCGGTCTGGGTGTTTCTATGTATAATATGTATGTATTTACAAAAAAAAAAGTATATAAGTAATGTTTATCCGTTGTCAAGCACCCATAGCACAAGCTAATGCTTAGTTTGGGGCTAGATGGCGCTGTGTGAATAATGTCCAGAGATATTATTTATTGATATTTATTATATTTATTATACTAGAGAAGCTAAGCCACTGTTCCAAGGTTTCTGTTTGGTGTTATAGCTTAGCAGTTATAATATACAATATCACAACAGTAGGTACAACGAATTTGCCAAACATACCAATAGATAAACAGATCTCGGATCGACATCGCAGCCATAAGCGGCTGATGATGACGTGGCGGTGACCCCGTATCATTCGAGGGCCACAGACGACCTATAATTAGAGGATGCAGTGACAGATATTGCAAAAAATACAAACGCTTACAGTGTTTTGATCTAATCTTTGCGATTGGCGGACGAAACTGTTGTACTGGTTGGATGGCGGTAATAAAATGATTTTAATATCCTTGTTATCCTGTTATTCTTACATGTTGCTGATTTGTATTACAAAAACGTAAGTATTACTTTGACTAAACTGAACCTATTTCGTACACTTTTACGCCTGATCCACCTTATTTTTTTTATTTTTTACAATTCTTTTTAGTAACTAGGTTTATCAAATCCTTGATCATAGTTCAATTTAGATATTGATAATTAATGATGATGATCGTATTTAAAGTAATAGATCCACCGTGGCGATTCAATGACTTGTAAATGTGTTGATAAATGTTTTCTATGAAATTCGCGACTTACAAGCAATTAGCCTGTCGTTTTAAGCAAAGTACCTACAGCGTGAAAAGTAATATTTACCACTTGAGTAAAATATTATAAAAAATACATATGTAGCTAGTAAAAAGAACGGAATTCTTAGAATTAAAATAAAACAACGCAGTATCACTCCGCGCTGTTCGTCGAAACACCCAGTAAAATAAGTAAAAAGTTAGACACCGGTGTTGTTCCTGAGATTTAGATTGGAATTATTATGTGTTAACTTAATTTAGTCGTGGCTAGATGTAATTAACAATGTCTGTTTTTATTTTCGAGGAATGCAGCGGCATTTTTTTTTTTAATTGAAAAATTTAGCCAACTAAATTCAAGTACCTACCTAGGTTTGTTTCAATTCAATTTGTGAAGAGATTAAGTTTCTACCTTTAAGAGTCTTGTGTGTCCTGTAATTGGTAAAAGTACTTACGATTGTTAAGACAGGTGTCTGATACTCTTTTCCTAAAAATCTGCTAAACGAATTTAGTTGAAATGCGATACACAAACAACTTATAATCCAAAATTGCACAAAAAGTTGCAGTTTATTCAAAATAAACGCATGTTAAGCTGCCTGTAAGGTCTTTTTATGTAGGTACATAGTATAGTCTTCTAAACATCACACATTTTATACTTAGTCACAAACTGCGGTTACAATTGAAAGTTAACTGTCTTCAAGCCGCAACCGCAGCACAACATTTAGAGCATAACAACAGACGTAAAAGCATATTTACGATTCTTATTCAAACATGATCATGAACATGATAAGACAACATGTAGTACAGAAGGGACAATCCGTCCGAACGGACGGTAAGTACGACCAAGACTTCTGTAATTTAGTGATCAAAAGGATGTAAGAATTATGGGTGTGCAAGTACTGATTTCGCTTTTTGTTATCCTTGGACTTAGCTGTTCAGGTACACTCGGGGTCGATGGTTTAGATAGGCGTCATAGACGTAGGATATTCAGCTATCAACACCAATCCGTTGCCATAACAGCTCAGGTTATATATTATATAATATTACTGTAAGAGATATACACTTGAAATCAAGAGCTCAAAGATCATAGGAGCCATCACAGTATGATAACACATTTTTGCAGTTCCGTCAGACTGCTAACCAATTTATCATAGAAAACGTAACGGGTTTTAATTCAAATGTACATAATGTGGCCTAGCCTTTCAGCTATTTAACAACGACAGCTTGTACTGTGTAACTGAAGCTTAAAATAATGTAATAAAAAATATTTTTTCTTAGTTGAAAACAACAAGGACATTTTTGGTTTATCTAAGTCATCTTCTGTATGTAGTTCTATTGAAAGTATTACCTCAAAACAAAAATAGTTGACCCTCTGTACTCTAACTTAGATACAACCCGCATCTGTCGTTCTATCACGACCCTATGGAGTTTCGCCCCTTCATATTGCCACCTGTCCGAGCTTGAATTTTGATTTCGTTTGATATGAGGGGCGCTGTGCTGCGGGCAACAGTTAATAAGATCTAATGCATTCAAGGTCACCTCTATCGGACACAACATTTGGCAGCAGAGTGCTTGAAAAAAAAAGAAATCACAAAATTCTGACAGCTACGAGTACTCCCTAGGACTTTGTTAGAATAACTGGCCGTCAACAATTTGGATTTAAGTTTTTAATTTAGAATGTTCGGTTTGAAGGGGCGTGATCGTATTACGCACAGACGGATTTGAAAAAAAAAACTATATTCTTCTAATTTGAAATGATCACTGTTTTTAAATAAAAAAGATACATTAAAAGAAACACTCATGCGTCATGTATATTTTTTTTTAAATAATTTGAACAGTTTTCTAATTTGCAAAAAATTTTGGAAATAATTTTTGTTTAAACTTATTAAAAAAAGCAATAAAAATATATAATGTCCCTTTGTAAGATAACCACCTTCATAATTGAAATCAAGCCATCGCCCAACGATGTTTACTCGCTTACCTACTCACCAGGATTGCCAAATTTGGATTGGTGGTCACAAGACCACGCTATATAAAAAAAACACCAACACAACTTTTGCCCGACCTGTGAATTTAACCCAGGACCCCTTACGGCCGGGTAGTTACTTAAACTAAACCAGCTTTTAAAAATATATAAAGAAATATTCGATATGCCTAAACGATTGATATTTGATATTATTTAAATCCATTCAGACAATTTCAATGAAATATATTTTTTTACACAAGAAATTATTTTTATTTCGTCAATTAAAAAGCTCCCTAAAATATAGTTTAACGGTCCCCTGTAATCCCCCTTTGTCCCACACAATGGCGAGTTAGACAGCCGTAGATGACATTCTTATCTAAATACTACCGCATGAGAAATAATACAACAAATCTCACAATGATATAATTCGTCACGATTTGCCACCGTGGTGACTTTGAAAACGAATTGTGGAATCGTTTAAAAATAGAAAAGATATCTTCATTGAGACGGTCGGGGGTCATCTTAACGATTTTAAATTTTTTTATACGAATCCAAAAGACGGATACGTGACATCAAGCAGTTATAGGGATTTTTTACTAGCTTGATGGCCAAATGGCAGTGACCCCATGTGCGCCAAGGGTCGTGGGTTCAAATCCCATCGGGGACAAACATTTTATGTGATGCACATTATTTGTGTTTGTTCTGTGTCTGGATGTAGCTATGTCGTTTCTGACACCCTTACCACAAGAACTTGGGGTCAAGTTAAAATGTATGATGTTGAACAAAGTACATACAAAAATTAATTTACTGATATCAAAAAACTAAAATTTTGTGATCAAAACGAAGAGACCAGTTAAAAGAAGCTGGGATAAATAGATGTTTTATATAAAATGCCCTGACCGGTAATTGAACCTTGGACTTTCGCACTTTAGTCACACACTCTTATCCACTGTTCTATTGCGGTCGTCACTAGCCTAATGTCTTCCTTCACCGACCGAGAATCTAACAAAATAATATTAAACCTTTCGCAGACGGGGTCATCACAGTTTTAAAGTACAGTGATCTCACGTAATTCAAAATAGTTGGCTGCTTAAAAGCATTAGTCATTTGTCGATATTACTATTCCGACTATGTAGCTGCAACGGGCCGTCTAGGGCTGCCAAGATTAGCTTCTTTTTAGTAACGTCTGGCTGTGTTCCGGCAATATTAATGTGGGAGCCAGTACACTTGAAATCAGAGGCTCGAAGATCAGATGAGTCTACAGTCTGGCAGCACATTGAGGGACGCTTCCAGGTGAAACGTCCCTCAATGGAATAGGCCGCAGTGACCGCTTATCATCAAGTGGGCTGCGTGCCTGTCTGCCAATATAAAAAAATAAACGTTTAAATGGTCTAAGGGCTTAAATACCGTCCAAGAATTTAGGTTCGGGCATATTTTTCAAACACAGCTAAGGTAAGTAATCCCAATTCGCATTAAATAGGCTGATATTTACAGGAGTAAATGTCAGCTTAACTTGTAATAATAATTTTGGTCTAGTGTTTATAGCAATTTCGACGCCTTTTAATGACGCATACTCACGTTTTTTGAACGTATGACCAGACCAGGAAGGCCTTAAAGGAAGATTTTCTATTTGCCACATCACTACTTAACTGTCAGTGTCCCAAACCAGAGGAGTAATGATTATGAGAACTAGAAATCCCCTTCACACTCTAATTAGTCAAGCCAGTAAGTGAGCTGCGTGCCTGTCTGCCAACTGACCTAGTATAAAAAAAAGAAATAACCTACCAGCCTATATTTGGGATGTAGTATTTATCTGTTTTATATTTTACTTTTAGCTGTCTGTTAGATAGGTACGTTTTGAACAGTAATATACAATAGTTAGTAAAATAATACATTAAATAAAGTTTTAAACTAAGTTGACGACAGCCCTACCGGCGACATTTCGCGGAGTTCGTGCCAACAATAGGAGTACAAAGCGAGATTTATAGCGATGGGGAGTCCGCACCACCAGCACTCATACTCTGGGATGATACCGACAGGCGACACGGGGATACGCATTTAGGCGATTAAAGCCGCTAAGTGCTGCTATTGAATAAAAAATCTAACAAGCCATATCCATACTAATATCAATGAGAAAGTAACACTATATTTTACGCCAAAACCACTAAAAAGGTTTTTATGAAATTTGGTACAGGGATAGACTAGACATTGTGATAGACCATAGGCTACTTATATGGTTATTGCTCAAATTCCATAGGACAACAGAAATAGCAGTATTTCACGTCTTATCGGAGCAACGTATAGAGACGTAATTTTTATTATAGAAATAGTTTTTACTTTTATTTAAATCTAAAAACATTCTAATAATTGGCAGTGAATGCTTTTTTCTGCTTAATACACAAGCAAAATAGTTGTTCCATAGATTATTAAAAGGTCTTATCCTGCATATTCTTTGGTTGCTGAAAAATGAGTCGCGAGTTGCCACAGAAGCGGCGCAATAACGCTAGCTAAAGTTCATCGCTCCACGTTTGTTTATCGCCCAGCCTCCAGGACAGCGCGACTTTCGGTGCACTTGTAGTGCAAGCCTCGAAGGCTATGATAGATAGATAGAAAGTTTATTAAGCTACAACTAGGAAATGCAATCCCGTGTCGGGATTGCCCTATCCGGATCCCGAATACTTGTACTAGTGGAATATTTTTTTTTATCTATAGTGCTGAACAGTTAGTAATTAAAAAAGGCCAGGTAAACACACTTATTTTTAACCATCACTTATGCGATAGTAGGCTCTGCCTCTCCAGATTGCGGGCAAAAGTGCACAATGCATTGTAGAGTGTAGTATATAAGGAAAACTGCCTGAAATTGTGTCGGGTGGGTCGTTACATTCCCTCGAACACTGTTGATTTTTTAAAATTCTATAACAGCCAGGCACGCAGCCCGCTAGCCCGTTTGATGGTAAGTGGTCATACTACGGCCTATTTCATTAGCTGACTTTTAGCAAGAACGAGTCGCTCGATGTGCTGCCACGCTGTAGGCTTCTCTGATATTAGAGCCTTTGGTTTCAAGTGTACTGGCTAACATTTACTCGTATGTTGCCACCAGTGTGAGTGAACACCAGTCTGCCAGAGCTTGTAGCGGCAGATTTCACTACGGAGGCCGACGACCATGGTTATTGCATATTTACGCTGATCTGTGTGCAATATAGCCGGAGTACTCAGAGTTAGTACAATATTGTTGAGAATGGCCGTTGCAGCCAAAATTCGGTAAACACTTTAACAAACGATTCGGAAGTAAAATCTTTTCCATCTATGGTCCATTACGAGCCGTTTCGCGTCAGACGATATTAACAATAAATTTTGCCACGATTTCTACAAACATTTAAATGCATAACAAATCGAATCATTCCGACCGCTTGACCCTTCGTAATGTCGACCGAAGGAGAAATTCCCGCATTTGATCCGGCAGTAAGTAAACAATACGTTTTTATGTTTATTTCGCTTTCACTAGTCGTAAAAAAGATATCAATATTTATGTATTTAAAAAACAATTTGAAAGTCATGTGTTCAATTTGTTATCCGTGACCCGAGTTAAAGGCAATCGAATTTTAGTAAAGTTAAAAATAAAGTAAAAGTGCTTACTTAATTATAAATATTATTCTACAAATATTTAACATTAACTAAGACTACATCAGATCTAAGATTAATACTAAACTAGTAGAAACTAACAAAAGAAACGGCAAGTAGCTAAGGTACCTACTTAGGTATAACCCTATCCTTTACATTCGCATTATTATTGCGATAAACTTTAGTTGGGTCTAATTGACTAACTTGATTTGTTTGTTTGTCACATTTAATAAGCAAATTACTGAAATAAATGCTCTTTAATAATTTTTCTGTATTTCTAACGAGATGGACCATTCGCTCGCGAATTATATAATTAAATTAAATCAAGCGAAATGAGAATCTACAAGATGTTTATTGCAATTGCGCCGTGTAACAGATTTTGCTATAATCTAAATGATGTCTTAACTTTTGACTACCTAGCCCTTTTTTAATAAGCAAAGGATACAACAATTGCAAACTAGCAAACGGTTGACTTGATAGTAAGTGATCTATGCGTTGCAAGAAGGAATAAATACCCTTTATTTTTTGAAAGTATAAGTCTTATCTTATCGGAAACAAAAAATGTCGCAAGAAACTTGCAGTTGTATAGGGATTTTTCATCATCATCATCATCATATCAGCCATAGGACGTCCACTGCTGAACATTGACCACCCTCCAACGACGTCCTCAATGCTCAGTATATCCCAGCTATATTTAAAGCTTCTATAATTCTGTAAATCCTTTTGGACCTAATTACCTAAACTGCTTAAATATCACAGTTGACAACTACACAACCTTACAACTTGTACGAAAATTATAAACCAATCGTGGGAAACAATTCACCGTAATAAAAATGTCACTACAATCCGTTGAGCGTTTGCCGATGGAATGCACTTTTAGTTGGTTCGCGGTGCATTTGCAACTTTATTAAGTAGGTATTAGGGTTGTAGTTTGGCTGTGGTGTATGTGGCATTGTGTGTGAGTGAAGGCATCGCGGATTTAATGTGGACCATCATTATCGATGAGATACGCACTAATTTGGTGTCGCAGTTGGCTGTGCGCCCGAGGCTACGGTGTGACTTATGGCACGGATTTAAAAATACTTACTTCTATTTTTAAATGTTTGTATATTTCACTTTTTATACTGCCTCAGTGCTGGAAGTATCCCCTCTTTGATTTGACGGCTACGACTTCTGATTCTAAAAAAAATCATAGTCATAGTGAAAAGATAGTACAAGTATGCTATCATTATAGTTTAATGTAATAGAGTTTCTTGATCTGGCATTTCAGAAGGATGCAAACAACAATTTTGCATTAAAAAAGTTTTCGATACAAGATAGAAGTATATTCAATGAAGTTATTACAAGGTTGACCATCTCATATGCTTCTATTTATTTATTTATTTATTTATTTGGACAACCAACAAGATCATACACCTTAAAAGCTAAATATGACAAAATCAATTGTGTACCTACATGATATAGTGCGACCTCAATTACAGGTTGCTACGGAAAGCATAAATAGCAAAGCATCCCTTACTTAAAAAACCTATATAACAAATACTTATGAAATTAATACTTATACAATATACATAATTATACTCGTGTATAAATTGTTAACGTAATATTATATTTTACATTATAATATTGAAACAATTGCACGAAGCACAATTAGGGAGGAATAACTATATTTAATTTTTTCATAAAAATGGGCAGAGACTGACTAAATATATCGATTTCCATGATTTCTATGCGGGATAAAGAGTGCAAAAATTTAAAATGTGTCAGTTAGGTTCAAACGTTTATTTGTCCGCCCGTTGGCTTGTTTGTAGGGTCAATTTTAACAATACTTTCACTCACAGTTAACTGATTCTATAGCGTTACTTCGACATCTTTTCCTTAAACGGGTTACAGGCACAACTAGTTATTCACTAAATTAATCCTATAAAAGTGTAAGACATGTTAGACCGATGGCGTAAAGCCTGACGGATCAAATCGCGGGATCTCAGCACGCCGACCTTCTGTAGTCACAGACAAAAAAATGAACTTTTAAATTCGTCACAACTATTTAAAATTACATGGCCGGCTTGTTTAGTCTGTGGCCATAAAGATTGGCCAATTTTCTCGCTAAATTGACCAATTTACAGTTCCCGAGGACATATTTTGTAATAAATCAACACGTTATTACTGGTTTGCCGAAAATAGGGAATTAGCAGGAAGTGGACAAGAAAGGAATGGCATTGAAGTGGCGCTTAATGATAAAAAAATGTGTTCTTATGTCAAGGTGACAGAGTTCAAAGTCGTGGTAACGTCAACGTTACATAGATCCAATTAGCGCTAATTTTGGAGATAATTTTGTAAAACAGTGTGATAGAGATAGCTTTATTCGGTTAGCTTTTTTGGTTGATTGGAATTGAAGTCTTGGTAAGATGAAGGTTGTAAAGTTATCAGCAAAGTACTGTTACTTAATGTCATTGAGACAAATAAAATAAACGGTAAAATTAAGTTTTGTTTATTCTTAACAAGAATCGGGATTAAAGTAATAGTAAATATTGGTCGTTGTCACACTCATCAATCTCACACCAAAGTACAGAAGTTAGCCTATATACATTGTGGAATAATCTCAATAATGGAATGAAATAAGAATGCAAAACTTGCCATTGTTTTTGGGCCCAAAAAAATTAAGTTAATGTGCAGAGATGAGATGTATTCTACGTGAAAGACCACACACACACCATCAACTTTTATTATGATGACACCTTAATCCGTCCCAGGGGGAAAAGTTATCGTCCATAATAATTTATTATTTTTATATGAACATAGGTACATAATTAACATAATAAACATATTTTTTTCACTAGGACCAATTTTGTCGACGCCATAATAAAGTTAAAGGTTTTTATTGGATCTACTTCGTAGTCTATGTCCCAAATCTGCACAATTTTTTTTTTGGGCCCAGTGTTTTGCATTGTTCTTTAGTCTAAGTGGATTCTAAATCAGTTGTCCTAGAGGGGGTCAAAGACCTATTTATATTAAATAATTTATGTCTATCTCATATACTTTTTGTGTCAGCCTAGGCTACATTTATAATTTATCTAGATTTAAGTATTTTTGTAAAATTTATATTTTAATATAAAGAATTTATTTATTTGATTTTTACTTATATAAATCCACAATGGCGCATAGAGCAGAATCACACTTTGACAGTGATCAAATTAAGTTCTTTAAATATACATTTTAATTTAATGTATTTTATCTGTACTACTTCAACGCACCTAGATAAAAAATATAGTCATTTTTATATGTCTTCATTACTAAAAAAAAACGTACTGTTCTAATGTCCCAACAATAATGTTTACATCCCAAAATGAAACGTAAGAAGTCGAACAAATCGCACAAAAATGTGCATTATAAAACAATCAGCGCTCAATTGCGGGGCGTAATGAAGTGACAAGTGACCGACAGGGTGACCATCCTATACTTTGTTTTAGGACAAACTCATACCTATAGGTACGTACGTACATAGGATAGAGATCATAGAGATTTAATAGGATATCACCTTGGTACAAAACGTTTCCATCAATAGGATATTGTTAATTTTCTTGTCAAGCAATTCAGTCATCATTTTGATCAGCAATGAATGGGAATATGGACTATGCATGCGCACTATGAGTACTTAACTTATACCACTCAAATTAATAAATAATTTTATTATCTATCGTATACTTTTGGTTACAAACAGAGACGCCGATCATTAAAGTGCATGTGTGTGTAATGTATAAAGTTTTTAGGCCATTTCCGCACCAAGTTGTGCTTTGATGTGCTTCCGTTATTCGTCAGACCTCAACTAAAAAGAGCCAGAAACTAGTACAAATCCTTGGAAATGCGTAAATCGTGGTCTGGAAATCAGGAAAAATCCACTCAAATGCGTAAAATGTGGTCACCGATGGACCACCATCTCATTACCACCCGTGAACGGGGGCGTAATGACCATTACGGACAGTGCGATTCTGTGTTATTATCATTTTAACGGCTTACTCGAGAGTACGACTTGAGAAATCTTTTTGGTCTTCTTGTTAACCGTATGCGCACAATGTCAATGAAGATGACTTTGTTTCACAAATTATGTACTTTGTATGTCACCGAAAGGGCAGTAGCTTCCGAGTTTGATATCCAGTTTGGATAATTTAATATCCGGACTGGATATACAATGTAAAGTAAGAAGTCGGCTATTACACCAAAGGTCGCGGGTTCGATCCCCGCACGGTACAAACATTTGTGTGCATGAACATGTCTGTTTGTATCGGTCTGGGTGTTTGTATGTATAATATGTATGTATTTACTATTTACAAAACAAAGTATAAAGTAATGTTTATCCGTTGTCTGGCACCCATAGCACAAGCTAATGCTTAGTTTGGGGCTAGATGGCGCTGTGTGAATAGTGTCCAAAGATATTATTATTTTATTCATATTGCTAAGGTTACAGAGCTAAAACATTTTACAACTAAATCAAGTCAAAGTTACGATTATGGATTTAATCATCATGTTTGCCAAAGTAACTTTGTTTGAAAAATCAACAGTTTACCTGATCTTGGGCATTCGAATTCAGATTTTAAAAATGGTTTGTTTTTCTTTATTTCAGTTGAAATTACGCTCGCTATAAATTGCACGAGAATTCCTCATCAAAACGGAGTACACAGAAATAGATTAAAAATTGTAAATTATTGCGTGCATTCGCATTGCAAAAATACGTTACGCGCAGACGAATCAATCATGGCGGCAAAAAACAAATCGCTTTCAAATCGGATTTCAGTCTAGGACAAAAGCTATTTTTTAAAATAATGGTCGCCCGCGGCTCGACAGATGCAAAATGATTTATTGTCAGCTTTTTAATGGATTTTCAAAAGATATTTCCGTAATTTTTTCGTTAAAACCGTCAAAACATATGTGGGATGCCTGTGTCGTACTGTCCTGTCATACTTGCTATTAGTGAAATATGATAGCTAAATAGATCTTGGTCCTTTTTAAAAGAATAAACCGACTTCAAAAAAAAAAAACAAAAAAAAAACTACCTAAAAACACTGAAAAGCAAAAAATAATTTTAATATGACATTCATCAAATGCGCTTATTGTCTAAGCCTATTAATAACATTAAATTGTATTTACGTGCTAGGTAGGTACCTACTCATCTGTTTGAAGTCGGTGCCAAGCCAAATAGTAGGTACCCAGACTACGTACCTACGTCCGCGGATTATTTGTAACCCTGTATAATACATAAATTATTAGGTATGTATCATTTTTCATTACCTTTGGCTTGGCACCGACTTCAAACAGATTAGTAGGTACCTACCTAGCACGTAAATACAATTTAATGTTATTAATAGGCTTAGACAATAAGCGCATTTGATGAATGTCATATTAAAATTATTTTTTGCTTTTCAGTGTTTTTAGGTAGTTTTTTTTTTTGTTTTTTTTTTTTGAAGTCGGTTTAATTTTTTTTTTAAAAAGTTTGTTTATTTTTCTATTTTTAGTGTGAATAATACGTAGGAGTAAAACTCTCTCATAATATTGATAACGAAAATACGAGTAAAATAGTAGAATTGTATTATTTGACAATATTAGGTATTCATTAAGTGTTCAGCACCATTCAGTAGACCAACTAAAGATGCAGCCCGCAAAAGTTGCATAAGAATTAAGAAGTCGTACCCTTTAGCTTCCATCATCATAGTTGTACCTTCCATCATCAGCTTAGCTGCAAAAGTACATGAAATACAACTAACGGTCCACATATTTCTACAACGCTGAAATAATTATCCCCTAACTCCTAACCGTTAAGGAGTTGTACCTTCCATCATCAGCTTAGCTGCAAAAGTACATGAAATACAACTAACGGTCCACATATTCCTACAACACTGAAATAATTATCCCCTAACTCCTAACCGTTAAGGAGTTGTACCTTCCATCATCAGCTTAGCTGCAAAAGTACATGAAATACAAATAACGGTCCACATATTCTTACAATACTGAAAGAATTATCCCCTAACTCCTAACCGTTAAGGAGTTGTACCTTCCATCATCAGCTCATCAACATAAAGTGATGTCTATAGGACGCAAAAACTTAAATGGCTTCAGAAAAAACAAGTAACGCGTAGTGTGCGCCTATAAAATTTGAGGTTTGCCCTTGATTTGCCCGGGATCCCATCATCAGATCCTGACATGGTGACAATGGGACCACCTCGGAACTATGCACTTTCAAATAAAAAAAGAATTATTTAAATCGGTCCACAATTGACGGAGAAATCGACGGACATACATAAAAAAAAAAAAATACATACAGTCGAACATAGAACCTCCTCCTTTTTTGAAGTCGGTTAATAAAAATGGCAAACAGAAGTTTAGTCTAAACAAGACGTGATTACCAGTATTTAGTATATTTTTACATCGATAATCGAAGAAAGTTTGCCAGTCTCTCTGTCTTTTGCAGTTAACACTTTGGTGAATGTGCTTCTCAATGCAAGATTAATTCTACAGCTCCGTTCCATCACGAAACGACTAAGACAGAGACTTCATCCGTGTACAGTTGAGAAACCCGCGTACCGACTACGCGATTTGCTCCGTCTTTTTTGATACGGACAGCGCGGGAGTGGAACTCTATGAATAGAGCTTTTTATTATTCATTATAACTTGGAGCTCTTATCGTAGACCGCATAGTTGTCATATATTAAGGGCAAGTTTGTGGTCAAGTGCTGGGTTAGTTAAATACTCGTAATTTAAAAACAACAAAATATTACTTAAGTGATTTTTTATTATTATTTAAAACGGATCAAAGTGTTTGCCCAAAGTTGAAAATTATGCTAAAACTGTTGCAAAAAGTCCAAGCGTCTGAAATCCAGTGTTAAAACCTAAACATTTTGTAAGTATCAAGCGATGTCACTCAGGCTAAAAATGGGTCAAAATTTACGAGGTCCAAATTTGCGGTCACACGCCTTACATTCCGATGATATAGAACGCACAGCCTAGAAATCTTTTTTATATGATTGTTTGTTAAATTAGCTATCTAGAATTCATAATTTTATTATAATATTTCAGAAAACGTTAAACAAAACTTTCGATCGAAACCTAAAATCGGGGTCAAAATAGCGTTCTTCGCGTGGTCACACTCTGCTCTTCCATAATTCAAAAGCTTGTAGCATTTTATTTACCTGGACAAAGTCGTACTTTTTACCTACGAAAATGAGCCTGATAAACCATAGTTTAATATTAAATACTAAACTACACACATATTTAAACAAAAACATTTACGAATTAAGCATTTTGTCTTGGTCACACGATTTCGCAATTTTTGAGCGCGCGGTTAAAAACGACTCACACGCCGCAACAAAGCTATCTATGACCTTGCAAACCTACCGCCCACTCGCCAGTTGTGCCGTGGCAAGTGAAGAGAGAAGACGGGCAACTCATCGTCGTTCGAGGAATAAACTAGAAGTGCTTAATTTTTGAGTCATATATTTTTCTATCATCCCAGGTCACTCAGGTGGGCATATGAAATGTATGTTAGGATAACATTATCAATCAGTAATTACTATTATTATGTCGTAAATATAATCGAGATTTTAGATTATAATAAAGAAAAGGAATTTATTGCACAGTTTAGCCAGAAATTGTAAAAATGTCCTATTTTCGGTCACTTTAGTGGCGTCACTTAAGTGGCATTTTGTCCACTGAAGTGACATTTTGCGCCACTCAAGTGACTTGTCTTATTACATAAACAAAATTGATTAGAAAAAAGCCTCATTAATGTTAAATAATTCATATAAAACAATATTTATGAAGCGTATAGTGATAAGCTAGTCTAAAAGTATATGAATTCTTGATTTAATTATCAAAACTGATCTGGTAATTGGTTTCCTATTTCAAACAGATCAGTAACGATACTTTACCGCTTTCGTGGTGTAGTGCTTATAGCGTTCGGCTCACGATCCGGAGTTCTCGGGTTCAATTCCCGGAGGGGTCCGCCATACATTGTAAAAATAATTATTTATGAGTGTTTACTCAGTTTCGTTAGGACATTGCAGGCTGAATCACCTATTATAAAAAAAGTAGACGATTCCGTGCTTTGGAGAGTACGTAATATTTATATCGGTCCCGGTATTGGAAGGTCTATATCTATAATCTATAATGAACACGGCTGATCCCGGAAGGGTAGGCTAGGCAGAGACCACGTCATTTCACTCGATACGATTTACATACTTCCCTTGCTTCCTCAACTTTAAGTAAAAGTATCTTTCATACACGCTCGTCGGTTTAGGGTACTTTTTACCTAGCCTTTATTAAGAACATCCTGAATTGGATCTAGGTATGTTCGCTTAGGCCTTCACTTTTCAATATTCCACTCATACCTTGTTTATCACTTTTGTTAGTCTCTTTTCATTCATCTTCTGTACATGTCCAAACCATCTTAACATTTTTTTCCCGATCTTAGGCACTACATCTTCTTTCACACCTTTCCCTTATAACACTATTTCTTATCCTGTCACTCAACTTTGCTCCAAACAAACTTTAGCCCTCTCATTTCTACTCCATTTATTCTACTCTCGTGCTTCCTCTGCCGCACCCAACTTTCACTACCGTACATAATTGTTGGCTCCAGCACTCTATGCACAGCCAGACGAGCCTTTTTGAGACTCTCCAACTGCTCATAATGCTTTTATGAGCAAAGCACGATTTGACATGTTTCCAGCATTCGGCAAGCGGTAGGTTTGAAAGGTTCAGTCTAATACAATTTAATCAGGCGATGGGCCAACAACTTGTCACTACGGCCATAATATAGATCTATCTGAAATAACCCTCCAAACCTGTCAATCGTGGCGGACTTACCTTTGTTTATCTGCCCCATCAGGGTTACCATTATGATAATGCCCTGAGAAGATTTTTATTTTATTTTTGTTAAATTATTCATTGCACTTGGTATAAGATTTTTATTTTGCATAGCCAACCACGGGGCCTTATTTTGTTAATGTCTTTGTTAGTATTTTGTTAATTAGGGGACAATAATTATGATACACTAAAGGGAATTTGCCATTTAATTTTAGATTGTTAAGTAAACAAAAAATTGTTATACGCGCTACAATTTGAAGATTTTTGATTTTTGTCTTACAGTATTTCTGATTGTGTTTACCCGAATCTAAATTAAAGATTTTTATATTATACTTTTGTTTTTTTTGTTAATTTTAATGTGTTGTTGGTAATTGTGAAAAATTACCAACCTTACTACGATTTTAATACTCTTTTTGATTACTTTCTCTCATAATATTTAACTGGTCACTTGAGTGGCGCAACATGGTCACGTTTAGTGGCGTCAAAATTTTCAAAAAATAATTCCGGTGAAACCTGTGGTTAGATTTGGCTATTTTTTTGTAGTTAAACTTCTGTTGATCTCTTTATTATTCTCCGATATAAAATAATGCCAAAAACGGACAAAAAAAATTCGCCACTAAAGTGACCCGAAGAATCATTTCTGAATTTTGACCCAAATACACTCGACATTAGGATGTTTCTGCTACCGTTGTAATTTATTAATATGTTTTAATTAAATGAACGCGGCAAATGACAAAGATTTGATTTACTGTTTTTCATCGTATAAGTGCATTCTGTTGCTGGTCGAGTATCGTTTCGATGGTTTAATATAAGATTTTAGAATTTATTTGGGCTGTACGTTGAATGTCATTCAGGACAGCTGTGGAACTCTTCTAGAGTGGTTTTGATGTTGCCTCACATGCGTGAGGTCTATGGTTCGAATCTCGTTGCGCACCTATGATTTTTCTACGTGCGCATTCACCACAAGCATAGTGGTGACGAAAATTATCGTGACAAACACCTATATATATACCGTTATGTTTTATTATCACTATGGCCGTCCCGCGCAAATAGTTCTAGGAAACTAGGATTCTTCCCTTTTGTAACTTTAATAACTTAATCTATTTGTTAAATTTATTATTAACAATGTTAAAACATCGAAAAGAAATCGAGGTTAAGTCTAGTCCTATATTCAATTTCGATGTTTAACGATAATAGGCTTTGACCACAGCTTTGTTAAAATGGTAATCATTTAAAAAGTAGTTTTAAGCCTATTTCATAATTAAAAGTATTTTGCTTTAAAAATCTTTTAGTTAGCTGTTTTTATTTATTTATAATATTACAAATGAATTATGCATATTCCCCAATTGTGGTGACCATATAGATCTAGCCCAGCAGTGGGATATTTTATAAAAATATTCATAAATGTAAAACTCGTTTCTTAGAAAAAAAATTAAACGCGGAAATGCATAAAATTTGAACGCACTGCATTCTGTTGCAAGAGTTAATAAGTACGTCAAGTTTTTCTGTTACTCACCGGTGCGCTCGTTATAACATTTTTTTTAATTAAGAGCCATTTCACCGCGCACTAGCACCATTTTTTAAAGAAATCATTACTCATAAATATAATCAAAAATGTGAAACTGAGAAAATGCAATGAAGTATTTTTATAAAACATAGTCATGACTTGTTCATGTGTGTTTGTGGCATTACATGTTTAGATAAATCGTTACATCGTTTACTTTTTTTTTATCTTGTATCAAATTTTGTGCCTAAATTGAAAAAATAATTCAACTGCAAGATTTCAAATGTTGAAAATACGTTATAAAACTACTTTATTTCATTTTATCGGCAATGAAAAATGTATACATATAAAGCTCATTTTTCATTATTGATTTTATTAACGAGTTATAATTTAATTTGGCGCTAGTGTGCGGTGAAACGGCTCATAATCATAATTGACACGAATGTCTGACGACATTGATATGGCGTGCTTTTTTTCAATAATTCACCAAGCAACATGGACGTGGTAACTGGTAATAACAATTTGGTTATTTATGCTATTATAACTCGGTTCACTGACCGAGTTTTGCTCGATGTACGAACTCCGACTTAACCGATTCAGATATGTAATCTATATTAAAAGCTTTACACGCGGATATACTAACATATTTGGTTAATTCGAAAATAACTTTGTCAGGCTGTTACGCTGTAGAGCGTTTACAGAATAGACCTCAGAATAGACCTTAAAAAAGATAAATACTTTTTTTACCGTGGATAATATCAGTTTCCATGCTATAAGAGAAAATATCGTTGTCGAATTCCAGACAAACACTTAATTGTTTAATATACATCGTCCCGTTAAAATGTAAATCACCGATAAATGACTTCATTTTACTCTATTACATTTTGAATGCGTATAACAATAGTATATTTGAGTCAAGCACCATATTGATGCTGACCATACTTCTATAGAAATATGAGAGAGAAAATTCCATTGTATCAATCTACAAGACATTCCATTGATACGCATTGACGATATGATTCGACAAACTGTGATGCGTATTGTGAAGGTGTGGAATTCGCTTCCGGATTCTGCGTTTCTTGACGCTTCTAAACATCTTTAATGATAAATGAGGAAAATAGTTTTCCAGGATTGTATCTTGTTCCATAGATTCTTGGGAAAATGTTATAAAAGAGATTATAGAGTCTACCAACTATGGCTCAGCGAATGAACTAACAAGATGGGGCGGAATGATAATATTTACCTCACGGCGACGGTAAGGGAGAACTTTTTTTCGGAGGAGAATGCGTTTATGCACTATAACCGCAGGCTAGCTACACCTGCGGCCGTGTGTGGGACTCGAGACTAAAGCGTCCACTACCCACTAAACTCCCCTGATTCCCCTGCACACGGGTGGTTTTTCTGCCGGTGACCCAGCAAACCTGAGAAACGGACTCTCCGTTCTCCCATTCATTATTTCCTTTGGAGTCTAAAAATATTGAAGAATAACCTGTAAAGTTAAATTAAGGCAGAAACTGTCCACTTTTAAACTTCCGTACAAAACACAATTATATGCTGCGATTTAAAATCCATCTTGTCAAGTTTTATTCCATAAGTTGTGATTTTTTATTACACTGTATTGTGTTAAATACATCAGATCAGGCATTCCTTACTTTGTTTTTGAAATTACAAACGGAACAGAATCTACAACAATCAGTACCGGACGCACTTTTTTAATTCCACCAGTTGTAAATTCATTCATAACCTCAATTTTACAGTCCGTTATAACTTGACCTCCCATTTTCCAAACAATTATAATGACTGCCTTCACTCTAGTATGGTGGAAAGGGGTGGGAAAGCTCAAATAGTAATGGTTGCGGAGGCGGGCGGGACAAAATGTGGATTCCATTGAGTTATTTCCGATTCTTCCTTTTGAGATGTAAAAAGAGGCACTTTTTAGTGCACATGTGCCGCGAACACGTGCTAGAGATTGAATACTTGCTTTTTTCTAATTCAAGTTTTGATTTTTTATAGTTTTTATTATTAACGTTGGTATTAATGTGGATACGACTAAATATCACTTACACTTATTTTTTATATCCGCATTATGCCTACATAACCCGACAAGCGGATAAGAGAGGGTATACAATACATTAAGAATCGATACATACAAAAAGGTGAATATTTAAGTATTTGCTTATTCAAAAAACATTGTCATCAATATTTTACTGGTATACTGATACATTCATGGTGATGTAACATACTGCTGTTATTTGGCTATTTAATGGAAATCCCTACCCAAGGCATCTTCTTCGGTCTCATTCTAACAGGATTTGTTTTATCTATTAGCCAATATTGACTATTTCAATTATTACGTTGGAGAAATTGCCTTTTGCAGCAAAGATTGTTAATATTATGGATCAAATTTACCTAAATCTTTAATCTTAAAGACAGCCGTATCCACATTATGTCCTACGAGACCTGTTCTAATCACCGGCCGAATTGCCATGCACTTGGTACAAAAACCGTCCCAATAATGGCTGCGCTTCCTTGTTTTTGTGCCGGCAGCTGCGCCGGCGCAAGCACGTGCTATACGGGCAGACCACACATTTGCATTTGACGGTGATAAGCTGATAAGGGTGCATGTTACTTAGAAATACAAATAAAGTTGTTCTGTTTGATAGGAAGTAGGTATATCATTCGACTACCTTAAGTTGAAAAGGTAAATATATACAGTACACACTATTTAATACGGTGTATAAATTCCCTCTTTTGCAGAGGAGAATTATGTTTAAGCCGGCTAGCAAGATCCTAGTCCGTGGAACTTACTCGTAAGCTTGGAACTTAAACTTGGAACTTAAGCGTCTTAACGTCGCAGTAAACTCCTCCCTTAACTTTAATTATGTTTAATTATAAAATCGTATGTCTATTAGTAGCAGCGAGAGAATGAGACGTCCTGAATTTTATAATTCAAGCTTAAACGAGTATAAAAAGCAAAAAAGAAAGAAAAAACAATTTTACTGGCCAACACAAACTTAAAATAATGACACTTAAAAAATACTTTTAAAAAACCAGACAAAAAATATAGGCATACACACTGGCTAGACAGAATCTGGTACTGAAATTAGATTCGCCTCGTACCTCCAACGATGCAGTGCGTGCAGAATCCAATATTATCATGTCAGTCGATTTATCAAATCGGTAATAAGCGTAGTGGCAATAAAAATCAAACAAAGTTATCCAAATGTTCCAAGAATTGCTTTAGCAAAAAGGCGCAAAACACGGCTGTGCTAAGAATAGGTCTTTGCAACTAACCTTATTCTTCGAATGACTTTCTACTTTTTAAATTTTTGATAGAGACTGTTTGTTTTAGAAAAAGATACCTTTATGTACATACTACTATAACTAATACTGTTTTAAGTACGCTTTTGTCATCATCGGGCATAGATTTATTTTTTATATCAGAGCTCTAAAGGCGGCAAACGAGCCAGCGGGTCGCCTGATAGTGAACAATCACCGCCGCACATGGACATCTGCAACACCAGAGGGATCGCTGATGCGTTGCCGGCCTATGGGGGTGTGGGCCTCCGGCAATCTCACAAACCAGACGAAACAAAATAGTAGTCGATATTATTTCACGCTGGTGTTATGTGAGAGGGTGGTATGTACTTCCCCGGACGAGTCGGCCCATTCGTACTGTAAAACAGCATGGCTCTACCACTTCTAAAGATTTTGTTTTTTTTTCTAAGCTTGGGTTTGTGATCACAGATTTAACACCTCAATTCCCTTCGAATTAAACTAAGTATTAAACTAAGAGGTAGGACTAACCCACTAGTATTTATTATTATAATGTTAGTATTTGTTTATATTTCTTTTGGCAGTTCATAACCAATCGCCATTAGTGTGTCAGGGCAATTATATTATACTTTATAAATAAAATTTTAATTAACCTGCCCTCCTAACGAAATCTTCAAACAGAATAATAATATTACAAGTGAAACCTTATGAATCTTTGATCCCAACATTACCCAAATACTTTTATGATTTGACCAAACGAGGACAGACAAAACTAACAAATGAATGCTCAAAAATAATCAAATATTATATTCGAGTGTCCATTGTTCTTAGGCTAAGTGCACATAGAACAAGGCTTAAAAGTGACATCGACATGACATGACATTAGTGAGGTCGTAGATACGTAAAGTGTTAACAATAAGACAATTGCATCAACCGTCACCTTACAAAACCTGCGAATCGTATAAAAGGCGCGCAATTTAGATAACATCGAATTGAAGATCTTTATCTTGTACAGTCCACAGCAGATTATCCTACCCTAATCTGTCAAGACTCAAATGAAATAAAACTCTAAGTGATGGATATTATGCTGAGTACGGACTAGGTAAGGGTAATGGATGTGCTGCCAACTGTACATCCTCAATGTAAAGCTGTGGTCATACTGATTTTTTTTCTTCAGATCTGAAACCCATAGAGGAGTGGAATAAAAGTGAATAAAAGTATTTTTTATCCGAGAGTTTGGTCCCGTTTGGGCACGTTTGCACATTGCAGGCAATGCACCATGATCCAAGATTTGGCAAATCTAGTTATTACATTGAAGCGACAGCTATCTGACAGAAGAACTAATTGAATTATGGCTACCACAAGCTAATAGTAAATTCGCACATTTGAAAAATCCGAAGCTTTTGTTCAGTCCAGGTTAGAACCTATAAATGACCCCGAGACCATCGGGTCTCTATCAGAATAAATCGATGCTAGATAGATATGAATATCTATCATCTATTTAGCAGTTACAAAATCCTCATAATATTCGACATTGACATTGACATCGACGAGGCATTTTCAACTGCTAGATCAACGAAGCGTTAGTGCGTGGATGCATGCAATAAATTATATCCATGGACATTATTACACAAACATTCTTTCATAGTAAGACGAGACAGGAATTTGAAAATAAGAAGAGAAAACAACAAATCTTTAATTTAGTTGCGCCCCGAGATTCAAACCCGGAACCCCCAATTTAATAAATAAAAAACGATTACTGCTTCTATTTAAGTAAACAGCGTAAGCAGTTCTACCAGAGCTTACGCCTCTCTAGGTCGGGTCAAAGTGCGAAACACGGAACACTTTCTCCCATCTCTGGCCCATTAGGCCATTAGCCAGACAGCGCATCTGTCTCAGTCAAATTAGCCATAAACACGATTTTTTACTTTTAACACTAAGCCTCTCCGACTGACGATTTCTTTTATAACCATGAATCATCGGCAATGACTAACGTATCTAAATAAAAATCTCTTCAACAACAACCAGTTCCATAAAAATTAAAAACATATACCGATAAATAAAATAAATCTAAATACTAACTTGGGATTCTCAAAATCGCGTAAATTGAAACGTCACGTTCTATAATTGGATCAAAGGAGCATTCGACAGTTACACAAAAACACTACCCCGTTAATAATCAAAAATAAAGGAGTGACATCACCGTCTGTCGCGAATGGCGTTGAGCACATGCTAACCTAAAAATAACTAACAATCTGCCATATGCAGCCAAAAAACGCCAAAACAGCATGCAAGACAAAAACCTAATGCTCCGATTACTATCAAGAAAAACTTCGCGACCTTCGAAACTCAAAAATAGAAGGGGCTCTAAACACAAACCTCCGAAAAGGTACGCACTGGAGCATAGACAAGAAGGAATTAAAATGGCGGCGGCTGCGCGGCAAAAAAACAAATGAAAGGGGTAAAAGAGCTCTTCCCTCGAATTCGAAATTTGAAGGGTTAATATGGAACAAAAAGTGGAGTCTTTTAAGTTGTTCTTGGCCAGGTGTTTTTGAATTCGGAACGTCTTACCGGAAATCTGTGGCGCATATGTCTGCGCAACCCGTTCACGGCGGAAACAGCGTCGAACATCCCTCACCTCCCTTGCTCCACATTATTAAAAAGCATCCCTCGTGTATCTTTTTATCTGCAACCTCATACTATCGACTTCCTTAGAGTCGCCCATTCTCATTTTCAAACTGAAAATGCGTAAAACCTTAAAAATATCAATGACCAAAATAGCCTCAATCAAAAAGACACTGCAATTAAAATATAAAAAAAATATTATGCGCAAGCTATTACTATTAGGGCCGGTATTTCAATATATACTTATCTTGATCTTAAGCTGGGATTGATAATAAGTATGACTTAAGTGTATTTCATTATAGGATTAAAGTTAAGCGGCACTAAAGTCATACACTTTTACCTGTCAAAAGTAATACTTATCTTAAATGTTATACTTAACTTAAGCAATAAGATAAGGTTACATTGAAATACCGGCCCTTAGATACAATTTGTACAAATATTTCAGATAACACCAATCAGACCATTGAGGTAATCACTTTATTTTTTCGAAATCTCCTTATGATTAATTGGCTTACCCCAATGAGTAACATACATAACTTAATTGAACTAAAAATATGCTACGATTTTACGAACTTTCGCCTTTCACGCAAATAAGTAACAGCTTTAAATACAACCTACAATCGATTATATCGAATCTAAATATTAAACTGATCCACTAATCGAATAATCAATCAAAAAATTCGAACTATTGCCCAAGTGAATGTTGCGATGCGAAACATCTGTGAAGTATGTAAATCGTGATCTTTGCCCCAATGCAGTTGAAAATGAAAGTATTTGTCTATAGTTAATGACTATTAAAATTATGTAAACGTTACCAAGTACGCGGCAAATGAGATGATGTAAATAAAATTAGCTCATCTTTCCATGTTCAATCAACGTTATGAATGTTATGATACATTACATATTTATTTTATTTATAAAATTTTACTATTTTTTATTTACTATACGTAAAATACTCGACACCGATGAGTGATCTTTTTTAATTAAAAGAAAAAGTGTTTTAGCCAATAACATAAGAATACGATTTATAGTGATCGTATCAAGGTAAATAAATAATGGCTATTGACTTCGTATTTGCGAAGATGACCGACTTGAAATAGAAATGACATTTATATTTATTTGTGTGCGATAAAGTTGAAATTAAATGTATATTTAAAAATAAAATACTTTCTTGAGCAGCTGTCTATGTTATTTTTTACCATTGTTCCGATGTTTTCCAATAACGATTAATTTAAACGCTTTCTCCGCAAAAAAGTTCCACAATTAATATATTATGTACACTGATGCTCAATACTACTATTGAAATAAATAAATTTAGTTGGTGGTAGGACTTTTTCAGAGTCCGACTGGCTAGCTACCACCCCCACAGGTGAAATCTGCCACATTGAGCGACCCCTCAATAGAATAGGCCGCAGTGGCCGCTTACCATCAGTGGGCTGCGTGCCTGTCTGCCAACTATACTAGTATAAAAAATAATAATGGACGTGACGAAAATGATGTAGTAAATAATAAATAACAGTATATTGCAGTCGTTATGTTCATCTAGAGTATCAATTTATTTTGCAGTAAAGAAAACAGCTAGGGGCATTGAGTTACAAGTACTTGTGGTTCAATGGCTAGGGGTCGTGGATTGCTAATTGCTATCCCGCATAATACAAATATTCATGTCATTAATTTGTGTGTGCAATTGGATCACGACAACGCAGTCATTTATTTGTGTAGGTTTCCTCATAATGCTTTCCGTCACCACTGACGAAATGGTGAAGGCACATAGAAAAGGCTTTAAGTAAAAAGTCAAGATTCATAACATCGATCTCACGTATGTGAAGTTTAGATTAGTACTTTAGTTATAAGATTAAAAAACCATTTTTCTTTAATACCATAAAAACCAATTTAATCCTACTAATATTATAAATATGCGAAAGTCTGGATGTTTAGATGTTTGGATGTTTGTTACTCAATCACGCCTAAACGGCTGAACGGATTTAGATGAAATTTGGCACACGTATATTTTATAGCCCGGAATAGGACATAGGCTATAAAATTCCTACGGGAAACGTCTCATTCCCGCGGGAATATCAATTTTGAAACTACTGAACCGATTTGAATAATTCTTACACTGTTGGAAAGCTACACTATCCCCGGTGAACATATGGTACTTTTGATCCTGGAAATGTGGGGGAGAGGGGGGATATTTGAAAAAAGAGATTACGCGCGGGTGAAACCGCGGGTGGAAGGCTAGTATTAAAATAAAATACAGCCTACACCGCAACCCCTCTCAATTCGTTCCCTATTCCTCGCGGCATTGCATAAAATCTGATCGTCGCAACAGGTGGCTTGCAAGGGTAGCAGATTCGATTATTTACAACTCGCCAAATGCTGTCAGTGGACGAGTGGCAAAAAGTGAGGCTTTTTACTCGATAATTTATTCTGAGGGAAAGATGTTTGGAGTCTGCGTATTTGCATATAACTGGTGGATGGATCCTTTGTCTGTTTGATTTATGGTAAGTTTGTGAAAGGGGCTTTTCTTGTGCAGTGCAAAAAGTGAAGTTTCAGCTTTTTAGTGTCCATGTGCAGGACAAAGGATTTTGGAAGAAATGGTTATATTTCCGTTTGCGGTGTTTTGTGTGTTGCAGAGAGTGCAGATAGTCTGTGTCTGTCTGTCAGTCAAAATGGATCGGCTGTCACAGATGACTGTGAGAGTAATGTAGCTTTGCAGAAAACTGTTTCACTTAGTAATAATAGACAATCGGAGGTTGTATTAACTTGATTGTTGTAAAACTTAAAACTGTTTCTTACCAGTTTTTCTAGATATTATTTTATACCACATCAGTTGGCAGACAGATACGCAGCCCACCTGATTGGTAAGCGATCACTGCGGTCTATTCCATTAAGGGAGACTTCATCAAAAAGCGTCGCTCAATGTGCTGCCAGACTTTTCCAAAAATACTCTGTATACTTTAATAGTCGACGGTTCAAAACAATAGCCGACCAGAATAAAAAACATTGTGGTTTTTTTTCTTTTTTTTGAAGGTTTATAAGTTAAGTTAATTATAAGTTAAGTGAAGTATAAGTTTGATTTGTCTCCTAACTGAACTTCCCTATAATCATCGTCTGACTATAAAATATCAATGGAGGTATTTTACTGTAATAAATAACAGTCAGGAAATACAACTTACGTTTCAATGAACTCAAATGCAAAACCAAAAGTAATTAATACTAACTGGAGTAAGAAACAATACATCACCCGTTCCGACAAATGATCTGTTATCAGAGATCTAGTTACAGTGACGTCACTAGCGATCATAAACGGCGGGATGAGACCGCGGGTCGATGACCCCGATCTATCACGATACGGTGGGACAACAACGCTGTTTGCATCCAACTCTCCCACGGGAGGCTTTATCAAACTTGACGCCTGATCAAAGATGAAGTTGAAGGAGTTATGGTGACGAACGTGGTACAAGTTTGACATGATATATCGTGTCAAACTTATACCATGTTCCACTAACCAGACCGGCACCAGTTGAATTACCAAAAAAAAAGGTGGTAGGTTCCTGTACTGGGCCGCCTAGGTGGGTACCACCGCAGTGCCAGATATTTTCCCGTGAAAAAGAAGTGCGTCAAGCACTTCTGTGTTTCGGGGAAAGGTCACTGAAGCTAGTGAAATTACTGTTAATTTACTAATAACAGTCGTCTCGGTGTAGCAGGCGCAAGGCGGTGCTATACAGTAACTGCTTAGTTACTGTTTGGCGCTGAAATAAGGGCAGACGTGGCGCTTACCATCAGGTGTACGATCTGCTCGTCTTGTTACACATTGCAATAAAAAAAAGACCCAGGTGGGAATCGAACCCACGACCTCCGAGTTTTATACACGAGTGGCTTAGTCACTGTTCCACGGAGGCGTTCACATTCTTCAATAATGGATTCTTTGCCCTACAGTGAGAAATATCCTACTTGTAAATATTAATAAACAAGCCTGATACTCTTAATTTTATTTACCTCTACGTACAGTGACTTAATACGTAAAGTACGAGTATAACAAGGAAAAATGACCATTCATGATGATGTTAGATGATAAAGCCATAACAACAAGACAAGTATTTATTAATTCCTACGAACTTTAAAAAGAGGCCAGAAATAACCGCCCTCTCCAACCCTTATACGTAAATCAAAACGTGTAGAAGGGGTGTTTGATTCTTAAACAGATGATTTATCGGTGTTCCGGAACAAATCAAGAAATAACTTTGTTACTGAAACATTAATAGAAATTTTATTTTTAGTAACAGATGTTTTAGAGTAAAAAATTGTTTTCATTTTGAATTACCATCATACTCGTAAGTTCATAAAACACTATTCGTTGCTTTATAGAAAATTAATATAGTAGAATGAGTAATTTATTTTTGTCTCTTAGCTTATTTTGACTAAAGACGTAGTTGTCTTAATGATCATCAAAAGTTAGGTTGCTTTTTATAAAATTAGTCATACATCAAAACCACAATTTCAAAACTGTTATTAAATATCGTGAGAACGCAAAATAAGAAGTTTTGTAACTGAAATGTTACAACAAAAAAGGCTACCTACTTTCGCTACATTTGTGTAAACATCCCTTATAAGATGTCCTTTGCGACTAACACGAAATTTCTACTTCTCAATACACTGCTGTTTTAACTAAAACCATTTTAAAGAGCTTGTACAAATGGAGCAATGGACATGATACAAAAAGATAACATCGCAATAAAATGAGATAGAAATACGATACATTATTGATATCATTTGCCCTTCGCGAATATTTGTAGAATTGGGCCGGATACCTGTACGGATACCGGATACGAATACCGGATACGGATGTAGGCGGGTCGGAAGCGAGCGGTGGGAAAAGGCTGTGTACATCGAGTTAGAGGTGTTAAATTTCATAAGTCCTTTTTGGGTCGAAGTGAAATTTCGTTCGAAATTGAAATTAGACACTTCTGTTTGCATAACCTGAGACAGTGACATGTGATTTTGTAACACATGTAGAGATACAGAAAAGTAAGATATTTTTATTGGTAGAAAAAAAAAATGTATTGTTGTAGGCTCGTTCCCTAACCCAACCTACATAAGTCTGTATGAACTGTATGTACCGGTCTGGGATATGAAAAAAAAATGTGTATTTTATCTATCATAAATAGTTCACTAGGAGTTAAGTGGTTTAAGGCTTAGTTTTAGCGCTGTAATCGATAATGCAGGAATCGGTAAATAAAGTTTCGAAGATTCGAAGAGGAGTCTACAATTTTTTACTCTCAAAGCATATGAAGCAATGCTACCTGCTGAAGTGTTTCACAATGGAATAAACTGAAACGGCTTTTCCTTTTTTTCGGAGGAGAATGCGTTTATGCACCGTCACCGCTAGCTAGACCTGCGGTCGTGTGCGGGACTCGAGACTAAAGCGTCCACTACCCACTAAACTCCCCCGGTTTCCCCTTCACACCCGATTGAGATGAGCCTTTTTTTTTTTCGCGGGGAATGCGTTACGCACCTTAACCCCGTCCTGGGGGAGGGACAGGGCCGTGTGTGGGACTCCCAATGCCCTAAAGAGGGGCATTGTTCCTGGGCCGAAGATGGAAGTGGCCCAGGGGTTTACCCACTAAACCCCGCGGCACTCCCTCATCGCCTTAACATGAAGGGGCCACGGGTATCAGCAGAGCCCTTGCTCCGCGGCCCCCCCAGCGAACGCTCTCCTTTGCGAGCTCCTCCTGTTCCTCTTGTGGAACCCCTTGTGGCTATTGACGACCTTTCCTTAAGTGAAAATGGCGTGATTTTCTTTCCGATGTATACCTACCAAAAAAAAGACTTGATTCCAGATGGATTTATTAATAAAATGCTTACAACTAATAATAAATAAATTAAGCCTAATGCGTGCCATATTGTCCGAAGTCACCTATTTAGTACATCCGTGAGGGTGATCTTAAACAATGAGCTGAGTGCCACATGTCGGCTCTCTATGAAAATAGACTCGTATAAAAACCTCTTAATGAACGTAATTCCCGTATAAAAGGGTTGTTTAAAAATAGAGGGGGTTATTCTTGAACGGTGGCGATATTTCTTATAAATAACGAATGCGAGATGAAATCTTTTTCTTTAATTATGCAAAACTCTCATGCTAACAGGCGCATAGACCATTTGCAGCTGAAATCTTTTGTACGAAGGATCATATAGATTAGGAGTAAATGATTTATCATTCTTGTTTTTTTAAAGATATTACTGGTTAAAAAACCCAAACACGCCTAAACATAATAGGGACTCATCACTGAAAGAGCGTAATATTATAAAGATTAGACAAAATATGGAGTAGATGACATCACTGAAATTAATAAAAAAACACGATCTAGCCGGATACTTGTTGCTAGTGATTCTAAAAACTTCGGGTAAAAAATATGCAGCTTGTTGAAGTACTCCTGTAAATACAAAGTTCAAAGCCTACATAATAAAAAGTCAGTTTTACCAAATAGGTACTTCGCGTGTGGTGTATATGAATACTATAGGAAACAAAATATAAGAATTAAGTCTCCTTTGTGAAAACTTTTTATAATATTATATTCCAATTACACAAATGTCCATCACTATAAAGCTTCTATTTAGACTTTATATTAAGCTTTCATCAAAGGTATAGAACCTTAGAATAACATAAAGGCTTTCAAAAACCAATCATGTGATAACAATACGACATTGATTTCAATAATCGCAAGGTTACTTGTAATTTTATGATAGGTCTCAGTAAAGTGAGATGCAGTAAGGGATATCCAAAGTTCTCTTTTAATTTTCATCACAGACGGATACAAATTTTGTTTTGGAATGGATCTAAACTGTTTCAAGTATGTAGCTAAGGAATATTTGAATATTTGTTTTCACCAAGTTCCTTTTAATACTCGTATCAGTTCATGATATATCCCAATTATTACAAAGATTTGACATAAGATTTTGATGGTAATAACTGAGACAGGGATTCGTGCAATGAAGCTGGCGCACTTGCACCTTCAGCCTGCTGATCCTCGTCTGGAAGAACTGAGCCCTCTGGCACTTCTAGTTGGTCGCATTCATAGCGTAGGTAATCTTTATTTTTTTTAATTAAATGAACTCTTTCGCTCGTTTGTGACGCGGTGATTCCACCAAAGTTCTTCTCTAGCCCACAACAACTTCACTGACATACATGTTAAGTACTGTCTATTCTAGCTTGATATAAAACACATAGGTCATAGCAGTGTTTCTGTTAAGTCAACAAGCCATCAATCATAATGAAACAACGGTCCAATCAGGGCTTTATTCATGTGCGAAATGTAATCGACTCGCCTCGGCGGTGAATCGATTATCGCTCGAGTTCGATTACGATTCGTTTAACAGAATAAGACCCCGGGTTTTTGAGTTCACTACTCAAATTAAGGTTACCAAGCGTTTGTGTTTTATGATTATATATTCTCTAATGAGCTTTAAATAGAATAATATATTTTTTCTATTATGTGCTATACTGTGGTTTAAAAATATTTTACATGTGTAAAAAACTAAACATTTCCCCTATTAACCTCTTTTTGTCTCCATTAGGTTTCCTAAAATTTAGATGTATGGATGATCGATTTGGGCTTAATCACCATGCTTAAATAAAATACAACATTTATGTTTTCCTTATTTATTATTACCTAATAAAAAATAGAAATATTCCGATCAGCTAAATGTTTTCCTTTCGGCATTTTCGTGACCGAGAACCAACCCCAAACCATCCCACACGCTAAACCACAAAATGACAATCGCCTGTTAAATATAACAAAATAAAATTATTTGTCATTTTATAATAAGTAAAAACCGGTGACGAAACTTTTTGCAATGCTTAGTGCAAATGTCTTTCAAATAAAAAATAAAAAAATTATCTTAAACAGGACTATTAGAGAAACTTTTCAATACTCGGTAACCCTGCCGTGGAACATGTAAATGATTTATGTGTAAAAGATGCCTGGCGCGCTTCATCTCGTATTTATAGCCAATAAGTATTGAGATTCACCTCGAAGTACTTAGCGGTAGCTGGCCTTCCTTTGATCTCGCATATGGCTACTTCTTGGAAAAGCATTTTCTGAGTGTCACAGACTCATATCTCCTATTAACATAAATTATTACGATAAAAACTATTATTACAACGTTTCTTCATTTCATTAAGCATCAGGTCATATAGATTTCTTTGACTAAAAACTACGAAGATCTGAGTAATTTACAATCAACACCTCAAATCCGGTGAATTTTGCACGTTTTTTACGTGTCACACGAGCGCCGACTTCTGAACAATCGCACAGATTTTTAAAACCATCCACGTTTTTAACCAGTTTTCTACAGACATTTAAAATAGATAAATCAGTTAACATACTGGTCAAATTTTAAATTAATTGGAAGGAAACTTTTGATTTTATGGTCATAAGTATATATGTCACACGCTTAGCAAGATTTTCGCGGCGCGCCTTTCGAGGGGCACTGCTCAGGGCTGGCCAGGCGTAGGCGAACCCTGATAGGTGTATTCGAATCGTCAGTTACCCCGCAGCTATGGTGCGGGTGACCAAGTCGCTGGTTCCCGCGCTTTGGATGCTGGAGTACGTTCTTCAATTTTAAAAAATTTGGTTCCCAGTTTTCCGGCATTCACGTGTCACATTTTTTCAATGTAATTATACTACTTTTGGTAAATGGGTTTTGAGGTAAAATACCTAGCTCCTTAATGTAGATGGACAGTAAAAAACTAGCTGGTTATATCTTTTCAATGAAAAGTTATTTCAAAATATATGTTTTTTTGTAATTTCCATGGTGTAATTTCCATGGATAAAACACCATGGAAATTACGTAAGACCCATGGAAATTACCTTGTTTCTTTTAAGTTCATCATCATCAGCCATACGACGCCCACTGCTGGGTATAGGCCTCCCCTAAGGATCTCCACACTGATCGGTCCTTGCGCCACGCACATCCCGCGGTTTCCGGCGGCCTTGGCAAGGTCGTCAGTCCAGCTAGTAAAGGGCCTTCCCACTGAAAGTCTTCCAGTGCGCGGTCGCACTGAAAGACACCATTGCAGAACCTTTTCACCCCAACGGCCATCAGTTCTGCGGGATAGTGTCCCGCCCACTATCACTTTTGACTGAGCAACTCTTCGAGCCATGTCGGTTACCTTCATTCTTCTGCGAATCTCCTCATTTTTGACTCTATCGCACAAAGAAACACCAAGCATAACTCTCTCCATTGCCCAATGTGTGACCTTGAGGCTTCTTATGAGACCCATAGTGAATGACCACGTTTCGCTTTCGTATGTTATTACTGGCAACACACACTGTTCAAAGACTATCGTCTTGAGGCACTGAGGTATGTTGGATGCGAATATGTTCCGTAGCTTCCCGAACGCTGCCCATCCGAGCTGGATTCGTCAAGAGATCTCTTTCTCGAAGTTGAACTTACCTAACCGAACTGCCTGTCCAGGTAAACATATGCATAGGCATGGTCAACAACTTCAAGCGTAACGTTTCCAATGCTAACTGGAGCGGGTGCTACATGGACGTTCGACATAATTTTCGTCGTGTTCATATTCATTTTAAGACCAACTCTTATGTAATCGTTACTAAGATCTTCGAGCATTGTGTTCAGATCCACCATGGTCTCGGCCATGAGAACTACATCATCGGCAAAACGAAGCTGTGTTAGGTACTCGCCATTGGTGTTAATACAGAATCCTTGCCAATCCACAGGCTTGAAAATATCCTCCAGCACAGCAGTGAACAGTTTAGAAATTACGTCTCCCTGTCACCTCGCTCTGGTTGGATAGGATTTGAGCTCTGGTTTTGCAATCGAACCGATATGCAGCGTTTTGGTATAAGTACCTCAATGCGTCGATATACATGTAGTCCACTTGGCACCTTTTTAGAGACTGCAGCACTGCCTAGGTCTCGATTGAATCAAAGACTTTCTCATAGTTCAAGCTAAGCAACGCTTTTAAAGAATTTCAACAATTAAATTGAAGACTTAAACTGATTGATGAAAAGACTTATTTTATAAAAATTAAATTTGTAATTTTTTTATGTCTACTATTATGTTTATCCATAAGTATAATGTTATGGGAACAATTTTAATGGATAAGAAAGTTAATTGATAACAGTTTTATCACTTTCATGTTCCTACTTTGAGTATCATAAGTAAGTTTTGAAATAAGCTACTATTTTTGCTAAATATTGTTTTAATACAATGTAGATATTTACACTACCCTAACTAACTAATTTATGACAGCCTTATTTCATATTTGACATGGTGTTTAGCTAAATTTGATCTGCTGGGTAATTTCCATGGCCTTTATTGTAATTTCCATGGGCCGCCAATTTTCTCCATTTTTTTTAGCAAAAGTATAGATCCCGTACGTGGCGAATTTTGATATGTTGTTTAAATTTGCACAAGCTTTCGGAATATTTGTGCAATTCACCATAATTTAGCGATTTCAAAAATGCCGTGGAAATTACGCGGAGAGCACTTTTCTGAAGATCGACCCATATTATATTCAACAGTTTATTTTAATGTATGACCGATATTTGTGATTTAATGAACGGGTTACATGTTTGATATTCTTATTATTATGTTACTGACGATATGCATTGGTGAAATTAAGAAGTATACTTTTACACCAGTGTCCGCGAATTCGATCCTGGTACGGTTCAAACATTTGTGTCTTGATGTATAAAATATATGTTTTTTAATTTCTTTCAGCATTTTCTATTTAAGGAGCCAACTAAACATTTTTAATTTTTATTTCTATTTCCAAAAAAACAAAGTATATTATCTGTTCGTTACAATTATTAGTAAATTTAGAAAATGTTGCGGAGATACGTATAATTATGCTGATATAGATTACCTTTATTTGTATATCCCTTTCGGGTGTGAATAAGAAATAAGGGGAGTTTAGTGGGTAGTTGGGCAACTGTCTTTTTTCCACGAGTCCCACACACGACCAAAAATCTTCGCTAGCCCGCGATTATGATGCTTAAAATCATTTTCCTCCGCGAAAAAGGGGGCTAGACGGCGCTAAATACATATAAATTTAATTTATTATTCTGTTCTATTTTCCTGATCACCTTATGGAGCCACTTTAAATGAAACAGATACAGACTTTGTTTCTTTGCAATATCCCAATTTCCGATCTGATATTTTTTATTCAAATCCACAAACTTCCTCATGTCCGTTATCCCGCGAAACATCGACAGATAATAATTCCTAAACACAAAACTTCCCATCGAATCTGAACGTCAAGATCCAGATGTTCACAACATTTTTTACAACAAAACGGAAACGGAAAGACAAGAGCTAACTCCGTCTCCCTCTAAAACTATGTCCGTCCCGCTTTTTTTGTGGGAAGTAAGTATATTATATTCGCAGGTTTTCGAACACAGATTGTAAGCCCGTCCGCCACCTGCCGGGCTCCTTTAGAAAAAATGTTGAGAACAACTGACGATCATATGGTGCATGCTACAGGTTTGTTTTGATATTCGGTTCGCCAAGTGTTGTGGATAATTTTGATTGAATTTAAATAATGGTTTTAATGGAAAACATGTAATCTGAAATTAGTTCAAAGAAAATTGATCGAAATTTGAATAATGCTTAGACATGTCGGTATGGGATATTGGAAATTCAAGTGTTGTTTTAAAAGATATAATTTGGCGTAAGCCAAAGAATAGTCTAGTATTATTACATTAATCTGATCTCGAAAAATCATGATTGCAAAATGCGTTAAGCAATTTATAAATGTGTACAGTATATGTTATGCAAATATAATGCTTATGAATGGGTTAGTGAAGTATTGGGTACCAAATAAAAAGTAAATAAAAAAATCTGTATTAAATAATTAATATCAATAATGCTATCTATTTTGTCAATAATCCTGATAAAAGAATCTTTGGTCCTTGACAGAAAAATTAAGAGACTTATCTGGCAGCATTTAAAATAAGTATTTTAAATTCTACATTACATTACATTAGTTCGTAAAAACAAGCCTCAGAAGCGTAAAACCTAGAAAATTCAACCACCTAATTAACCAAATTGATATAAGAATGTAAGTACATCCGAATGCTTCTTTTATTAGATGCAATTTCCCATAAGGGCATTGCCCCCACGGTAATTAGAGCAAGGTGATGAAAGCTCGAAAGGTAACGAGCTAGCACACAAACTACAATCATTTAAACCAACACACGGATGCGTTTCGCCTGCATTCATTATTAATTTAAATAACTGTTATAGACCAATTAGTTAACAGAAGGGCCGTTTGTTTTGTACCTATCAGGTCGGAAGTTTGGGTGAAAAATGTTATATCTCTACTAGTACGAAAGAAACTCTATCTGTCAATCTATCACGTTTTCATGTCTATACCACTTAACTGACTTTTTTTATCCCTGGCTATTTTTAAGATTCCACGGGATAACACAAAGAAAAGTCTGTGCAGACTACCCACTAAACCCCATCGAGTTCATATTTGGGAAACCTGGAACCATGGTGCAAGTATACCCTGACTAGGGGCAAATCACTAGTAGAAAGAAAAAAAACTTTTAAGATTTTTCTGATATGCAACCAAAATAAACCAAATCCCATAAACCTCGTACCCAAATCACATAACATTATATGACAGGACAAGTATCGCCTATTGCTATTCGCATGGCCGACATACGGAATTAATGCAGAATCAAACTCATATAATACGGTAAGTATCTCATTTCCATTTCAAATATTGAAACGCAATTCAGAATTCAATTACATTGCATTATAATGGGTTCCTTATGGAGTTGACGGTATCCAGTATAGCGAGAAACGGAGACCGTGAAGTTATATAAAAGCTACAGATAAATATATAGGAAGTACATAGCTATTATTCCTAGGAACATGTAGGATACTTGTACCGGATGACCTGTTTTATATAAAACAATCTTTTAAACATACAATTACGAATTTTTGTCTGTGCATCATCATCAGCCTATTGCAGTCCACTGCTGGGCATAGGCCTCTGCTTGCCACTTAGTTCGATCCTCACCTACTCGCATCCAGCTCCTTGCCAGCCATCCTGCGCAAATCGTCACTCCACCTAGGCCTACAATACGTTTACTGAGACGCGGTCTCCACTCTAGGCGGTTATCGGTTCTATGGCTGATATGGCCAGCCCACTGCCATTTCAGCTTGCTAATCCAAATTTGTCTGCACAATACTAAGTTGTAACAATTAAAATCCATGTTATGATTAATTACTTAGTGTTCGGTCACTTGGGCATGTCGGTTGTATACGATCTATTAATATTTATTTTATGAAGAGAAGATATTGAAAGCATAATAGAGTTTGACATGATGTAGAAATAGGTATAGGAACTAGTGGCATGAATCGGTGTATCGGCACGTAGGCAATTCAGAGTAAATTTTTTAAGTAAATGTTTCCCAGTTTAGAATAATTTGCATGGAAGAAGAAACGTGCTATTATTTACTTCGTTTTTCTTTTCATGTTTGCCAACTCAATTGATACAAAAAAAGGATTATGTTTCTAAGAAATGTTTAATTTAAAACATGTGTTTTTTAAGTTTTAGTTTAAAATGCCAAAAATAAAAAAAATAAAAAAAAAAATAAATAAAAATAAAATGTTTTTATTTAAATTACAAAAATCCTTAAAAATAAAACAGTATAATAGACATGTTTAAAAATACGTAACTCAGTGTTACCAGGGGAACCCAAACTAAGCTATGCTTGTATCTTGGGAAACCAGTTACATTTAATAATCCGAGTTACAACAAAAAGGGCTTCTGCAATTAGTGTGTGTGTGTGTGTGTGTGTGTGTGTGTGTGTGTGTGTATGTGTGTGTGTGTGTGTGTGTGTGTGTGTGGTGTAAGTGTTTGTGTGTGCGAGAGTGCTTTATTTGCGTTAGCTGCTCGAGAGTAATCGAGAGAAGACAGTAGCTGCAAAACTTTCATCTTGACCTCCCTCTTGGAACAGTCTTTTAGACAACACCCCTCAGAAACAGCGTTGTAGACAGAGACGTGACAATAGCGTGGGAAACGTCGGGCAAAACTGGTCTTGACAAAAGGCACCGGAAGTTTATGAAACCTTCGTTCCGCCCGCAAACCTTGCACTCTCCTAGCAGACCCATGGACGGAAAGACACGCATTGACAATAAAAAGCTGTCTCACTCGAAGCACCTTCGCTTCCTTGTACAAAGCGTTTGTTGGGTACCTGTAGGGCTTTCTCAGCATCACTTTGAGAACTGCGCGTTGAGCTCTTTCGAGCTCAATCATAAAGGTTTTCGCGGATCCGCCCCACACTCCTATACTATAGGAAATTATGGATTGACAAATCGCATAGTACACCGTTTTTAGGCACCCACTATTCGCGCAGCTCCTCAGAATTCGCATGACACCCATTGTCTTACGTACCCTCTTGGCTAGGTTAAGAATATGCAATTTGAAAGTCAGGTTTTCATCCAACATAATACCTAAGTATCTGACACTAGCCGAACGCTGAAGAAATTCACAGTTACATGCGACTGTGACCTCTGAGCAAGTGTGGACTCTTATACTGAAGGTTTCCGGATTGGAGGCGGCCGTTTTATGCAGGCACATGTATTGAGTTTTTTTGGTATTCAGAGTGAGTAGGTTTCGGTTTAACCACATCAATATGGTCGCCATGCCCTTTTCAGCAGATGATTGGACAGTGCCCCAGTCCCTACCCCTGAAGAGAACTGCTGTGTCATCCGCGTAACATATTAATTCAGCATTGGGTATCTCAAGGTCATGGATATCATTTATGTAGATAATGAAGAGAGTGGGACCAAGGATGCTGCCCTGCGGTACTCCATAGTGTATGGGTAAACCTCTCATAGCCCTCTACTCGAACAATCTGTCCCCTGTCAGAGAGGTAGCTCCAAAACCAGTCCAAGGCCACTCCCCGAAGTCCCGATCTTTCCAATTTCTTCATTAGTATGGGGATCAAAACAGTGTCGAACGCCCTTGCAAGATCCAGAAAGACTGCGGCACAATGGGATCCACCATCAAGGTAGGAGGATGCCAGATCGGTCAACAGCTTTACCGCGTCCTCTGTGGATCTCTTCCGCCTAAAGCCAAACTGCCTCTCGGATAATAGATGCTGTGATTCCAAGAAATCCACAAGCCGTTTGTTGACTATTTTCTCCAGCAATTTGGAAAAAACACTAAGGAGCGATATAGGTCTAAAATTGTTCGGTATGTTGGTGGGTCCATCCTTGTGGATAGGCGTGATAGAAGCCGTCTTCCAGGCCATCGGGAAAGTCCCCGATGACAGACTCAGATTAAAAATATGTGTCAACGGTGCGACAATTGCTGTTCTGATTGCTTTTATTAAGCGATTTGACATTCCGTCCAGTCCAGTTGAACATTTATTCGGGAGTTGCATTATCAAGGTACTCACTTCAAACGGATCCGTAGGCGAAAGAAAAAATTAATTTAGTGGTCTGCTTCCCTCGTTTATGTTTCTCTCCTGCCCCTTCTCTGACTCATCAATATTTTTAAGAATATCATCTGCCAGCACTTGGCCCACGGAAGAAAAATAACTGTTACATGCATTCAACGAGGCTAGAGGATTTTCTTTTATTTTAAGCAGTTCACTACAATTTTTATTTTGTTTGGCAAAATGACAGATAGATTTTATACTGTTCCAAAGTTGTTTTGGATTGTTTTTTGCCTGCTCTAATTCTGCAGTGTTGTGTTGAGCTTTCACTTTCTTTAGGACTTCGTTGCAGAAATTACGGTATCTTTTGTATGAAGTCTGGAGCAAATGGGATATATCATTTAATATTCTAACAAAGACATACTTTTATTTTGTTGTTTATCCGTTTATGACTTACTTACTTGCAGTATAAGTATTCTAAATCATACAGTCAACAATATGATCACTTCTTGCGATGTAGGATAGAAATAGGCATTAAACTTCAACTTAACCCCGCTTAATCTCTGCCACTTCCAAAGCGTCAGTGTTAAGTGATTGCTTATTGATGTGGGCCCAGATACTAAGTTATGCGGAAGAGAGGAATTTCCTCTGTTAATCATATTAAGTAAGAATCTGATTGGCTCAGTAATTTCTGTGAGCAATGATCCGCTCGGTATTCAGATTATAGTAACGTTGCATATAAATTGGTGTTCCAAATGTTATTGAGTGCGGATTAAGAACTAGTTTATTTTATTTTATTAGAGGTATTAAACCTTAGAGGTGTTTGAACTGACCACATAATCTTTGAACCAGTGTTAGCGGAATTTTTCATATTTCAAAAAAAGGTACCTTATAAAAAAAAGTAAAGTATCAGCCTATTAATGTCCCACTACAGGGCAAAGGCCTCCATCCTAATGCGGAATGGAGGTCACAAACCCGATCAGTGTCCGAAAAATCCAACACAAAGTTATCTCGACCCGGGAATTGAACCTAGGACCCCGAGATCTCGGCCGGTACTTAAACCACTAGACGTATTTAGGAATCATATCTCACGCAGTCTATTGCTTGATATAGGCCTCTCCAAACGCTCGCAAGCATTCGGAGGATTTTCCCATAATCGCCACCATCATGTGGGCTGCGTGTCTGTCAGCCAACTGTTTTAGTTTAAAAAATAATCTTGTCGGAAACACTGAATCAACGTCATACACAAATCCGTACTCTTCATTGTTTAACAGTAAAGTGATATTACATACATGTAGGCACAAGACAAGTGATAGTTACATAAAGCAAACCAAGCATTGAATAGTAAAAATAGATGATTGATAACGCGGTAGGAGGAACCGTCGCGTGCTAGGGACGACCACGATATCTTAGCGTGGATACGACATGGTATGCTGCTTGAAATGTTTTTAAGGATTATATTGTAAGATCGTTTATTCATTTCGTTATTTTATATTGATGGAAAAATGTGTGAGAGAAAAATTGCTAATATGTGGCGACAATACGAGGCGTTTATACATAATACCATAGGAATATTATATAGTATGAAATTCTTTCTAGTAAACTCAGCTTCAATAGGATAATTTGTAATGTATGTTTGCTATCCGGCTACTATTTAAAGGTCTGCTGTGAGTATATTCCACAATAATTTTTGCAGGAGTTGAAATGTAAAGATAAATTACTCAAAGATATCATAACAAATTCCCATCAGTATTTCACGAGAATGAGCCTGTCATTGAAATAGGCCCAATTGCTTAGCCTATTACATGCCTTCGTATGAAGTTTAAAAACTTCTTAGACTGCAGTTCAGTTAGCAAACAAGTACACGTGCTACATAATTTTACGAAGGTACTGCTACCAATAAATCAACTGATATAAACACTTTTAATGTGGTATTAGCAACGAGACATAACGGGCATATCCACACAAGCCTCTCGTTCATCGTGCGCGACCGGTCGCACATCGGTACCCGGCCAATTATCATATCCACTTTCTCTGGCTCGGGGTTATGCTTGGCAGGTGACCACGCCACATCACCAGGGTCCCTGCAGACAGTGAAAGGTTCAGGGAGTAAAATATCTAAAGAGTTGTTTAAAGGAAAATCGTCGTAGTAACATGAATGCTATTTCGTACAGTCACGTGCAATAAAATGTACCTATGCATTTCTTATGCGATTACGGTAACTCATATTTGAATAAGTTTTTGTACATGTAAATGCTCGTGAGTGTACAATACCAAATTTTGACCATACTGAGACTCCGTTTTTCTAACCCTACGGCCTCGGGCAAATATTTTGCAAAAGTGGTGATTAAGCCAGTACCTAATATCGTCAGCATGTGCTGTTCAATAATGGAGACCTAGCCCTGCAGTGGGACAATAAACGGGCTACATTATTTTTTTTCTATGAGATCCCTTTTCCTAAACTTCTTAAATTATCCAATGGCAAAATCCGGACCTTAAATCATTATTGTATCATAATTTGTAAGACAGCTCACTTATGCAAAACCTACGAGCTATTTACATACACTTGAAAACGATTCATAATATACTCTTTCCCACAGGTGTGGTATTACTCTGGGCAATTTAATCTATTTTACATCTCTGCCCATCCACCCACAGGTTAAATGCCTTTTTCTCGCCATTTATGTCATCCACATCCGATTATCAGAGAAACCAAAATGTAAATCATACCGAATGGCGCTACGTTTCATATTTTTAATGAATATGGAAATATTAAATATCTGGTGTACTTGACATCGTCGTAAAGAATGGCTAAAAAAATGCGACTTGGTAAATCATTATTTTTAGAAATCGATTTGCGGAGTAACTGATACCAAAAATGAACTTGGTGAAGTGATCAAAAGTGGTATCGGTATTAGTTTTAAGATTATGATTTAGGATTTTTGCGATGAAATATACATAATTATTGTAACACAATGATAATATTAAAATAAAATACATAACTGGTAAGTTGTGTATTTAGTGAGCGTCCAAGCCCTTAAATTTTCCGGACTTTTTTTTTATTGATATATGCATTACGCATACCCTTTATTATCTAGAAGACGCTTTAAACTTTTTATTTGTGCTATGATTTGATTTTCTATTCAATGGGTTAGCCACTTTGCATCTGTATCGTCCAGTATAAGAATTACTACAATCAAATCCAGTATCTAATCGCCTACTTAATTTAATTGCTTATAATGCAATTGCACATCCTCTTGGCCTTGCCTCCGCAATATTACGACTGTAGCAAGAATGCAAACATTACAAGGCTTGCCAGAACCGTGGAGAAAACTCTACAAATTCAATATGACTTTCTCCGAATACTATACTAGTGATCGACGGTGCATTAGACATACGCAATTGCAAATTGCAGTAAGTCGATTCGATTTAGGCTAAGAACTCACGGCGCGGTTTTTAATCGCGCCCGCAGCGGTTGCAGGCTCGCATCTTCCTGCGGTTTTATTTCAAAACTTACGAGACCGGTGATTTGTGCGATTCCGCAGCCGCCGCGGTTGACGTGCGGTTACAAACCGTCCACGATAAGTTGTCTTTTGGTATGTCACGCGGCCATTATGTCACTAGTGCAAAATGGCGCCGGATTTCTGTACGGTCAACAGCACATCACGGTTAACACTTGCAGTTCGATAATAGCACTTATGCCCCCGACATAAGAGTGGTACAAAGTCCAAAGTATTACGTCTGACGTGCTTTTGACTGTACCTCCCGTCCGCGCCGGTTAATATTGCGGTCGCCCGTCAAACGATCAGAGCGTGCGAGCGCTACCCGCCGCGGCTGCTGGTGAAAATCGCGTCGTGAAAACTGCTCTTACTTTTTTCATATAAATCAACATTCTACAGAGGCTGAGAGATCGCAACCGCTGCGGGCGCGATTAAAAACCGCACCGTGAGTTCTTAGCCTTAGAATCTTATAAAATATACATTAGAGAGTTGTGATAGGATAGATAAGTGATTACTGAAGCCGAATGTCATAAGCTACTAGCACTAGCTTCCACATTAGAAGTATAATATGTATTTATCGTTAAGTATTTTCCAAATATTTTCAGTAGTTTTAGAGAGAAAGAGTAACAAACATCCGTCCATACATCCTTACAAACTTTCGCGATGATAATATTTTAGTTAGATATTAACCAACAAAACTATACAAAAGGTTTTAGAATTTATTTTAAAACAAGCTGATGCCTAAATACAGATCTCGCCTTAAGGGGGGGTGGGAGTACATAAAAGAGGCATAGACCGACAAACTTATCTGTTCCGGTGGCGGCGTCGCTACTGTCTATTTAGAACTGTCATAAAATATCGTTTTTGCATTGTATTTCACGTAGTTCCAATTTTGGCCACCGGAACAGATAAGTTTGTAGGTCTGTATTATGCGACGTCCAAATATGGCGCCGCGCTCGCACATTTCGTAGTTTTTTAAACATAGTAAACGAGACACTAATTTTATCAAGTCAAACTCTGCGAATTTATCTGTAAATATTTAGTGGCTATAATTGAGTGAAAATTCAAATGTTAATTGGCAGGAGCTTAGACATAAAATACGAAAATCGTTAAAAAAAGGGGTAACTTTGGGATTTTTTTCTATCGAGTGAAGTTTATAAAAACATGTAATTGAATGCGATTTTAACTAGATCAGATCCTTAACTGATACATATATTTTTTTTAGAATTGAAAACACTGATTTGTATGTCTCAGGTGGCTTTTAAAAACCATACGCGCGGCATCTGCGGAACTACACAGCCTTAATAATATAAACCAAGGTAATTTAAAAACAAATAAACTGCAAAATACTCTTTTTGTTTTACTACAATACGAGCACGTCCTGGGGTTGTTCTCTCAGATTACACTAAAAATAACTCATATACTTTAATTTATTGCGGCCAATACTTGCAAAGATTAAACTTTTCATAAGAAAATAGAACATTAACACGATGTAGGTGTCTTTTAAGGCTGCACAGATTGCTATATTACTGATGTGGAGTTTGCGTTGCTAGATTAAAGTAAAATAGCAAGAATATCGAACAACATTACACTTTACAACATTACAGACTACAAACATTAAATAAGGCAGGCACCAGCTCGTCTTTTTCGGGAGTGAATTGAAAACTGGAGGAGTTTAGTGGGTATAGGTACTACCACAGACTAAATACTATAATTTCTCTATGGGTACTACCCACCCCACATCGGACAGACTGGTCCAATGGCGCATTTGGTAGTGTCCCTGCCCTATGCGCCGGGGGTCGTGGGTTCGAATCCCTTCCAGGGCAAACACTTATGTGATGAACTGATGACATTTGTGTTTGTTCTGTGTCTGGATATTTATTTGTATATATTTGTGGTATCTTCGTTGTTTCTGACACCCATAACACAAGTGCTTACGCTCTACTTAGTTTGGGGTCAGATCAATGTATGTGATGCTGTCTAATTTTTATTTATTTATTTATATTTATTAATAGGACGCTTTAGTCACTCTCTGCTCCTTCGGCTGCAGGTTTCGCTTATTTGCGGTTAAGGTGCTTAAACACATTAGGTACCTATCCTTCGAAAAAAAATGATTATAATGTAGTTAAATGCTGTTTACCGATGGAACTACAGGAAGAACCTATTAGATCTTTAGCAAATAGTTACGTATGATATTGTGTTAGGCAATAAAAATTCAGATTGATCTATGTTTGAAGAAGCCCCAACCGGTCGGTCCAGTCCCGATTGCATCATTGCACTAGCGAATGCAGCCAACCTAACGCAGTGCTCCGAATGATTTTCGAAAGTATTTTACAATTTCGCAACGTTCAAAACCCGGTTTTATCATAAAGTTAGCATGTTCTCATGTTAATTAAACATAATATATCAAAACGGACATAACTTGGTTCGCAAAAACTTTGTACATTTACGTAATTTTCATCATCGTTGCATAGATCTTGGATTACTTTCATCTGTACCTATTAATTGATTTGCATAATAATAAATTAAGTATCATCTGCTTTTCGTGTGAATATTTAGACATGTCTATAAAATATTGCAGTAATTTTTTATTGATGCAATGTAACAAGAAGCTCAAATATTATTCCTACCTAGTGATTCAAGTAAGTGACATGTAGAAATTAATATCAGCCTGTTAATTTCTTTCCAGGGCAAAGGGCAAAAATAGGATGTCATTGAAATTAAGCCATTGTTATAATTTATCGCCTCGATGGTCTAGGGGGTCCTGGGTTCAATTCCCGGGTCGAGCTAACTTTGTGTCGGTTTTTTCAGACACAGCTCGGGTTTGTGATCACCAACCCGCATTTGGCAAGCGTGGTGATTATGTCAGTACCCATCATTGTAATATAATGGAACCCTTTGCCCTGCAGTGGGACATTAATAGGCTGATATTTTGCTTTTTTTATAGTATATACACTACGCTTACCAAATGCGATAAGCAATTAGCACGTAAGTATTAAAATATTTAAGTGTCCACGCGAATGCCCAATTCTGTGATTAAGCAGTAAGCGTGGTGTATAAATAATAACAATGTCTTAATTTCAATAGAATAGGAAAATAGAGTGTGCACAAACACTGTCTATTCCCCTTTTCTCTATCTGACACGACTAGGGAGAGTTGAGACGCACGATTAACAGTTTTACCAACTTTTCAGAACGATATACCTACATAGTTCCCTAATTCTAGATTATTACTACTGTGTATTTTACAGCACGATTTATCAAGTGCATTTTCAATTAGCATAAAATGAGGCATTTTGAATTTAAAATCGAGAAAAAACAGACGCAAAAAAATTATAAGCAAGATGTAAAGAACCATTATTTAATACAATATAATGATCATAATATTTAGATGAAACAAGTGAATGTTTCGAATTCGATTTTATTTAATGATTAATGATTTTAAAGAAATAAGTTTAATGATCTTCTTTATTTATGAATTGACATTGATATAACTAACTCAAAATTAGCCAATGATCCGTGTCGTTTGGTACAGTCCGACGCATCGCAACCCGATGCATAGTATAAACGTGGAAATTTTATTGGCTTGCAATGTTCCTTTTATAATTATATATGTTATGTTTTTATAGCTAAATGATTTGGTTGTGGTTTATTCCAAAAAATTGCATTCTAAAAAAAATTTCGAAATTTCTTTTCAACATGCAACAAGCTATTACATTATGCTTTGACCAAGCTGCAGAAAGATTGTATTTTAATGCTGATGATGCACATTAATAATGCTGGAACACGGCCCAAGCTGGTGGGAGTGGATGGTAGCTAACCAGTTGGACTAAAAAGCCTATAACCAACAAGACCCACGGCGGGAATTGAACCCACGAACTTTAAACTCGAGCGATGTAGCCACTATTCCACGGAGGCGGTCAAAAAATATACCCCAATGACCCGGAAAATATTTAATCCAGTTAAATCACTGTTGTACTGACTACAAAAAAAGTGTTAATTCTTACGATGAATCTTTATTCGTATCGGACTGTACTTTTCATAATTTATTGATATCTAAATGCTTCCATAGTAACAACTTTAGTTTTTAAAATTAATTAAAAGCCTTATAAGGTTCAGTGAAGGGCACGCGCTTCAATGTCATCAACTCATCATTAGTTCTCGCCACGATTACCAAATGTTGGTAAACGGATATCAAACCAGGCCTATTAATAAGAAACAGTGCTACAAACATTCCAAACCAATTATCTGGTTTTGATTATTACGATGGGTCATTTGGCAGTGGCAGGGGTCGTGGGTTCAAATGCCACCCAGGACATTAGTGTGTGTTTGTTCTGTTTCTGGATGTTTATTTTTATTGTGTTAACCTATATTTGTGGTTTTGATACCCATAACACAAGTGCTAACAGCTTTTTACTTTGGGGTCAGACCACTGTATAAAATGTTGTTTGATATAATTCTAGACATTTTTTTTATACTTAGCCCGGCAAATTACCCCACTCCACCTGATGTTAAGTAGAAGTGAAGTCCAGACGCGAGAACCACTGGTGCAACGTAAGGGACGCAGCATCAGTCACCCTCACTCTGCCGGCCCACAAAGTGCCTCTTCACGCCTCGTTTGGAGGACCCTATGTTATAGGGAGGAGAAAGGAAGGATTATATTATCACTGTTACTTATCATACAATTCACGCGGGATAGGAACCTGCGATCTATGATGAAATAGCCGACTTCACCAAATCTGTCTTCAAAAGTTGTTAGCCTAACATTACAAGGAGATATTCAAATTACTTTTTCTGCATAGATACACATTCCATTTAGACACTAAAGAACTTAAAACAGGTACCAATAAGTAATAAAAAAGTCATTCAAGGAACTTTCCTGTACGGAGCACCATTTTGGTTAGACCAGACATAAATAAAGACAATCTCGTTATCTTGTACAAAACAACCAGTTTACTTCAAAACTCCGTTAGCAACCAGTCTTGTGTATTCGATCTACAATTTTTTTACCTTTACATAAGTATATTACCGCAGAAAACGTAACTGTGATTTCTCATTTACACAACACATTTATTTTTATAATGCTACTATATTCTGCATTCGACTTTGTGTGAGAATTTAATAAAAGTGGGGCAAAAGCATCTTTTACAGCTAAATGCCATCACCACACTTGCCAAGATTGAGACACTAATTTGGCCTAGCCTGGAATTGAACCTAGATAGGTACCTGAGAACTGACACACGTACTTATTAGATCAACGAGGAGAAGCAATAGTTGTAAAAGCTAGGTTTATTTAAATATAAATAAGTATTCTCATACCAAGAAAAGAATATTGTTCATCGCTGCGCTGAACGTTTGTCCGACCTTGGTACAGGCCCCGGCAAACTCCTTGATTATCGGGTGGGCATTGCGCAGAACACGAATTTTGACACGCCTACGCGCTATTGGTCAGAAGCATACCTCTTACCAATAGCGCAAGCGGGCGTTCGGGAGATTCGCGCGCGCTATTGGTCACGCGCAAGTGCACATGCATGAACTTTCCCCCTCTTCGTCGACCGATGGTCAACAAGTTAGCCGATAGTAATATTCAAACCCTTGAACTCAAGCGCAGGCATAAGAGCACACCATCTATGCATTTATTTGATTTAAGATCCCCCCAGAAAGCTTCGATCCAATATGCTATACTGTACGCGCGTCTGATCTTGAATACAAAAAAAGAAAGGAAGAAGTTTTTGAGTTAAAATATTTACTGACAAACACACGCCTCCAAAACTATTAAGGATAAGTATCAGAAGTAAATTCGTTAACGAAGCACCAACAAATTCTTCCAATTATGATTTTTTATAAATTCTCCTGTTAATTACGTTAGGAAGTTTATTGACTCAAAAAGTCGGCCATTAAGCAATGCCCGGTGCCGGAAACAGGCGTTTTTTTTTACTTAAGCCGCTACGAGATATCAAATAAAATATCGCATATGATGTGATACCATTATTTACGCAACATCGAGTCTAAAACTTGCTCGAGTCAATGGGTGCAGTTAATGAGGCATTTGATGGTCCAAGGTACAAGTTTACGCGACATTTCAAACGGACCCACCCATATTTTTATAAGCGTAAAATATGCCTGCATGGTATGTCGATAAATAGTAATCTATTAATGTGTCATTCTGTTGTATAAACTTAAAATAGCTTATACGGAAGTAATATTGATAATAAGTTTCATCTAAATCCTGCAAAATATGTATTTATAAAACAATAACTCATAGAAGTATTAATTTTTTTTTATAAAATTAAATTAAAGCATACATACTTTGCTAACTACAAAGTCAATTAGTGAAGAAGCGTCGCTTTAAGTATTTTAAGCTACCCTCCCTGGTTAATTGCCCATAAATGGAATAGACCGTAGCGATATCTTCGTACTGATTCAGAAAAAAAAGTCAAAGAGAAGTCGCTACGACATAAAGTTTCTTTTGTCAGGGACTTGGCCACCAAATAAGTGGGCATAAAAGATCAAAATACGAGTAGTCTTCAGAAAATTACAGAAAGTTCCATACTACTAGAGCGTTTATGACTTAGACCACAAGCCAAAGCAAAAGGGGGCATCAGAAAATTTAAATATTTCACGCACAGTGACCGTCCACGCGTGGAACGGGAAGTCGTTCAAATCCTTTATTCAGATTTTCGAGGAAAGACCGGTCAAGGTCTGTGGCTCGAGGATACGTGGAATAAAGGTTACTTAAGGTGGGGCGATTATAGTCCATAGTGCGGGAGAAGTTTAAAGGTTAGGTTCATTTAGGTAATGGTAAAAGACTGAAATGGGTATTGTATTTTGGTGTCGGAGAAAATTAAAATAACGTTTCTGGCTGTACTCTGGCGATAGTAAAGAATCTTTATCATCATCATCTCATCCCAAACTGGTATTGTTAACACAACTTTACATTAATATAAATGTAAACCTTATTCGTCCCTTAGTTAAATTTACCATAAATGTATGGATAGCAAATCAACAAGTGGGAGTACACCTTTAAAAATTGGAGTTATCGTGCATCTTACCAATCGCTTTCTTAAACTTAAATTTTATAGCATTGAATGCCCTAAGCTCTAAGCCTCAAATAAATGATTAAACTTTTTCTCTTTCTTCTCATGTTAATATTCCACTTGCATCAATGTGCCTCTTTTGGAGTAAGTAACTACTTTGAGATATAGAAAATCATCGGACCACAGACAATCAGTACAATCAGATTGGATTCCATCCCCTGCACTATTTTCTCTCCTGATTCTCACCACTCAACCGGATGATTCGCATTGTGCATTCGCGCTATCGCACACGTCTGCATCCCGATATATTGCACTTTGCAAATTCTAAAGCACATTGTTTACATGTATAAGGGAAGTTGTACGTATCTTTTATTCAAATCGCCTTGGTAGACCGGTCAAGGTCCGTAACTTCGAAGGATATATGGGCTTGAAGGTTGTATGTATAATGTGTCTGGAATTATGATTGTAAGAAATTCTTTATTTCGAATCCTCTGCTTTATATGAGCTAGAACTTTCTAATCAGATAAATCTTGCTGGATAAGATTTTTTGATTTTTATTCCGCAACTCTATTTTGCTTAATATCTTATAAGCTGAGTAGCTTATTTCTTTGGGAACTTCATTTGTACTAAATGTTTTTGCTGTACTTAATACTATCAGTACTATTTTGTCGTTATAGTTGGCCTCATCTTTTGTTTCTGATGAGCTACTTATATTATAGTACTATTGTAGTAAATTGTAGTTGCTAGAGATTTAATCTGTTGCTATTTGCTATGCAACGCGGCTGGAAGTAGTTTAAAAAAAATTACAATTGCATGTGTGCTACCTTATCATAACGTATACCGTAGAAGTTAGAAGTTTCAGCTATGCTTTTACATTCAGAAAAAAAAACTCAAGCACATATAAAAACATTAATATAAAATTATGCAACCGAGTCGAAGTCGGTGTTGTTAGAGTATAAAATCGTTAATTATTGTTTTTATTCCTACAACGCTCAATCAAAAAAACATTCTCGCTTGAGTGAATACAATTTTATATCAAGTTACAAGAGCAGGCACGCGACCAACGCTAACTAACCTCAGACATACCCCCTAAATAGTGAGCCCGTAAAATTACTAATGGGTATATAAATTTCACCCGTCACTCGGTCAGCAACACCTGCCACCGAAATACAATAATTAGAAATAACTGTGAACCTATCATGATATGTCCATTATTTTCGACTCATAAATTCTTATTTTTTTCTATCACATTTCGAATTTAAAATTGGAACGGGTGTCATTTGTTTTATCGGGTCTGTTTTTTCGAATTGGGTCAGCTGTCATTCGATTTGTCTAGCATCCCGCCATTTTGGAAATGCGCGGTTGCCAGTTACCCTGCTTAGCGTTTCCTTGGCAATTTATTTTTTATGCTTATTAAGTTAATTGTAATAGATGTTACACAATTTGTAACATGCACAGTCGACGCCAAAAATAATTAAGGAATATACATTATTTTTAATCCCACATGTTTGTTTTTCAATGATATTGACCGTATTCGTCAGCAATAATCCGAAATGAACTGGTTAAAGTAATTTGGTTCATTCTTAAGTGTAAGTTAGGATGCACACTATCATTATCTATCATTATACTTTGCATAATAAAATACGTCATCACAAAGGGACACATTGCTAAAACGTCAGCCCTTTGAAAATTTGAATTTTTAATTTTTATGTACTTTGAACAGTTACGGTTGACCTTGCATTTTAACCCTACAACTACAACATCCAAATTTAGTTAAATGAACCACAACACGGGTCATGGGTGACCCCATTAAAAACATGATTAGATACGTAGAAAATATCAAACTTTAATAACTTTTAACAATTCTTACAAGTTTCTTTGGATATGAATGGACTATATAAGGAATAAAATGAAGTAAAAATCTTAAAATCTAGACACATTGATGACAAATAGGTAACCTGTGTTGTGCACATATATTTTTGGAGCACTTAACACATTTCTCTCTGCCCTTCCTATCTTTGGCTCTAGTGCATAAATAGCAGCGGGAACTTGAAGTTGATCAAGCTTGGGCTACTTGAGCACTGTTTTCTTCATCTACTCCCAAAACATGAAGCATCTCCATGCTTCATGTTTTGAGAGTAGAACTGAAAAATCTGAAAAATCTCCGAACCTAATGAGCGTGCGCACGCCGCCATGCGTCACGGGCCACTGATTACCAATTACGGAAGGTACCTAGACGCACAGGATTGTAGGTGCAAAACTCGCTAAAATAAAATAAAAATACTTATGTGTGGGGTCACCCATGACCCCATGTTGTGGTTCTAGGGTTAAATATCGTCCCATCGTGCTATGTTTCAAATGATTAATTTCTTTATTGGGAAACAAATAGCGCATTAATTGCAACACTCCAAAGTTTCAGATGATAGGTTCACTACCTATCTGTGATCACCTCTTGTAAACTATTTATTGTATCCCCGCTTAGTTGAGATATAATTTATCATTAAAATCATCAGCTTTTGCAGAAGTTCTATTTTATTTATCAGTTTTGTTAGTCTTTCTCTGTACTATATTTTAATTTTGTAATAAATCACTTTTCTCTTTTTTCTTTTCCAATTTGCACTTAGAAAATTAAATTACCACACAATTTGGCCGGCGTCGACTAAAAAACTTACTGTTTGTCTGTCCATTGCCAGGACGCGTACACCGTAACGACAGGGTTACCCCTCTGCATTAGCGTGTTAATCTCTGATCAGCTAACCACTTTCAACTTTAACACTATTAACCTAAGGGTGGAATTCCCATACTCCGTTAAAAACAGTCGTGAACTGTTTTAAATAACGCCGGTCAAATGTTGAGTGTAAATGAAATTGGATCTTACAGGTGAATGGTTAAAGGTGGGGTTTCTTTGGTAGAGACGAAACTGTTCTTAGGTCAAGTTCTGCTTGGAGGATCACAGTATCGTGCAGTATCTATGTCGCAGGCAAAGTTTGTGATTTGGGTTATTTAGAAACTAGATAAGAATTATTTTAAATTTTCAGTTTTATGGTGTTCAATTTATCTTTTATAGATTAACGACAACCTTTCTCAGGTACCTATTTATTATTTAAAATTTCCCCAAATACTATCAATTTAAAATAATCAGTTTTGTTTATAATAAGGTTAAAATAAGTTTTTGCCGAGGGTTACCTTTTCAGGGGCTATATCTACCACTCTCGTGGGAGAAATCGGCCACCATTACAGCTTCGGCTATAATAATATGGCACTGACAGGCTCTTAGATCAGAGCAACCTGCAGAGACATTAAAAACAGGCCGCAGTGGCCGCCTACCATCTAGGCAGGCACCGGCTCGTCCCAATCGGGTGTGAAGGAGAAACCGGGGGAGTTTAGTGGGTAGTGAACGCTTTAGTCTCGAGTCCCACAAACGGCCGCAGGTCTAGCTAGCTTGCGGTTATGGTGCATAAACGCATTCTCCTCCGAAAAAAAAGGCGGTTTGCGGGCCTGGCTGCCAACAGAAGTGACATAAAATGAATAGTCATAAAATATTCTTATTTGTATTTTAAGAGAAAATAAACAATTAGATTTTTAAGGGTACGTCACATTTTACAGTTTAACTTCGGCATCTTACTTCAACTTAACCTACGTTTCCTTATTACAATGGAATAAGGTACACAATCGAAGAGTATAAGGTTCAAGTTAATAGGGGATAGTTGACCGCAGGTTTATTGTTAGATATTTTTATTGTTTCTTAAGGGGCAAGTCCAGAGGAAGTGTTACATATCGTTGGTTTTCGGACGTTATTTTGTTGGTCATGTTTTTTGTGTTTTATTGATGAGCGTAATATTTGTTAGACCGTTTGAGAACATTTATAATATCTTATATGATTTTGTTGATAAATAAGTTGATTCATATAGGGGTTGCCGTCCAATGTATCTACGTAATGCACTACTTACTGAAGTTTAACACAAAAAACAAAGATAAATAATGCGACTCCAAAAAACATGGGCCTTTTATAGTGAATCATAGACGCAACCAAAATATACATTAAACCCTTATATAATACCTTTCTATAAAGATGACGAAAAATTAAATTAAATTAAATTGTACAAAGAAAACAAATCGGTAGTTAAAATCTACAATTAAAAATCCACGATCCATGATTACTACTAAGTAAATAAACTCGAGTTCGCTTTAAAGTCGGTGAACTGTAATATAAAACTCGTTGAAATGGTCCCAAAAACGTAACCAAAGCAACGACCTTTTAGTTAATCCGTATTAGAGCCATCAGCGATCAGTGTATCAGACAAACATTATCTGCGCCCGCGCATCGTAATAGCGATCTCCGCTTAACGAACTTCAATTAAGCCCTATAAATATTCATTTCACGTCCCCAGTAGTCCGTGCTCATTATTTCATAAATTAATTAACAACCGCATCAATCAAGGGTTAGATAAAGATTAAGGAAGTCGACTTTGTCGTATGATAATGCAGTCGTGAAACTTTGTAGTTTTTGTTGGTTTACGGTTTTCACTTTGTAAGCGTTTGCTGGAGTCATCGCATGATTCAAAAACTGGCAAGTGGGCCTGCCACACACTCGACGAGTGGTATAGGATAGGAAGTAGCGAGGAAAGGAGGCAGAGATGTAGTGTGGAACGGTACTCGTCATGCCGCACGTTATGCTCCTCGTCATGCCCTGCACCGCTCCCTATTTTGTCGGTTTTTTTGGGCGCGAGTCAAAGGACCTAATGCGGATCGTCGCGATTAATTGCGCGAGTAGAACAGTGTGTTGGCAGAGAAGGCAATATCGCGGCAGCGCGAGGAGCATAGTGTGGCGCGGCCATAAAGAAGAGAAGCACGGTATAAGTATAATAATATGACTGGGGTCTACTTTGGCAAGTTAGGTACTTGTGTTATGTGAGACACAGACACCAGGTAGAAATTATACACTTAAATACAAATAAACATGCAGACACAAGGCACAAATGTTTGTTCTTGGAGGGAGTCGAACCCACTCCCAAATGCGTATAATAGCATATTTAGCGATCCCGAAGTTTCCCATTGGAATAAACCTTAATATTATCAAGTCGGTCATTTATCTAACAGCAAAAAGGTGCATGTATGTATGTATGTAGGTACATTTCAAACATTATTGAGGAAATACATTTTTCCTCTTATAATTTTCTCATATCTAGAACACCAAATCTAGGTTATAACTTTACAAATCAATTTGTCAATTTCATAACATAGCATGCGTTTCGTGCATTACGAATGCAGCTATAGCCTGTGGACTTGCAGTTAGCCTCACGTGTTTTTATATTGCATTTGATCTAGTTTTAGACCGTATTGAATAACGTCCGTGTCTCAAAAGTGGTGCATTAGAACCATTTGATTCGGTAAGTGGTATATGGCTGTTGGGAAATAAGCGAATGTAAGTGATGCGATAGGAAAAGAGTTGCCTAGTGACTTCGGATGTGTATTCGAGACACATCTTTCTAAAAAAAAATTTCCCAAATAACTAAGTAGGTTAAGAAAGTCTGCTGCAAAATCGGTATTTATTTAATACACCATGATGGACCAAAAACAATAGAATAATCTTTGTAATGGACAAAAAAAGATTTTCTGCTATTTTGTGGCTGCTTGTAGTCACAACAATAATAATGCTTAAGTAGTTTGAATTTCCTTATCAGTTTTACGTTGATAGTAAGGGTAAACGATTATTTATAATATTTTTAAATATTAATAATTATTCACATAAAGTTCAGTATCTTGTGTCGATCTCTCTTCGGTCGTGTCAGATTGCTGTGCTAGTTATGAGAGTGAAGAAATGGAGAATACACCAGTGCTTGCGCACTCACTTATGTGCATATAAGTGAGTGCGCAATAATAAATATATCCTGCGTAGTTAATTGATCGTAAAGAATGGCCGCTGTAGCTTAAAACTCAGCTAGGAGGACATTATTATTGACTTGTGTCGAAATCTGTTCCGCTAAGCAATGATAATTTTATAAAAGAATATTATAGCTTAAACTGCTCACACTGAAAAAACTACACGGCTATAAATAAACAAGTTGTTGCTATTAACAGCCGAGTAACTCGCTTCGGAGGGAGCCTGCAAAGTTTGTTGCTAAAATTACACAAGTCAACTTTGTTAACGTTGTTGGTAATATAAACCCAGTAAGTTGGTCAAAAAATAGATATCCAAGGTTGGTTGCTTCTAACCTATTCACTCAGTAAACTTAGCAAACCTATTATCTATAGTGAATCGAGTCACTCTGTTAACAATAGCAAATTCAATCGGTCACTGCAACAACTAACTTGGTTAAAGAATAAACACAACTGTCGTCACAGCCAACGTGCTTTGTTGTGTTTAGCAAAGTAATTCAGTAGAATCAATTATTTTGATTCGTAAAACTAGCTAAGTAGCTTGAATATTTTTAATCATGTATATTGGGTAGGGACAGCCAACCTACTTTGTTATTTCTACTCAATTCAAATTGGTATATACAGCAAAGTTACTTGGTATTATCAATCGTGTTCATTGGGTAACTACAATTAATATACTCGGCTATTTCTAGTCAATTAAAATTGGTATATTTAACCAAGTTACTTGGTATTATCAATCGTGTTTATTGGGTAACTACAATTAATATACTCGGCTATTTCTAGTCAATTAAAATTGGTATATTTAACCGAGTTACTTGGTATTATCAATCGTGTTTATTGGGTAACCGCAGCTAAAATACTTTGTTGCAAGTAAGTACCAATTTAAACGACACATATTAAGCTAGCGTGTTTTTTTATATCCCATAATCTATGGTTGATGAGACTGTAAAGCTGAACGTCTTTTACTATGGGACAAACTCTGAAATCGCGGAAAAAATCTGCTGTTTCATACAAAAATTAATAACAAAAAAATCACAATGTATGAAACAGCTGATTTATTTCGCGATTTCAGAGTTGGTCCCATAGTAAAAGTTGTTCAGTTTCACCTAGAATTATGGGATACAAAAAAAACAACTGACCTGTGACTGTACGTAAGGCTTAATACACAATGTGAGGTCAGCTCATACTGAAAATGTGTAGTTCGATATGTTGTCGTTTATACCATTGTTACTCACTGTGCAGTAGGCAAAAATTTGGCATGTCGGGAAAAAACCAATGAAACGTTCTGCGTCTGTAGTAAAACAACAGATACATATTTTGCCGACAGACCAACCGTAAAGGAACTGAAAGAAAATAATATACATTAATGTTTGTTTTATTCTTTCTTACACGATACATAGTATGTCTGTCGTCACAGATCAAAGGTAACATTTAACATTTCAGGTAACATTACTGGTTAGACTCGTATACTCCTCTTAAATTGTACTTAGTCTTAAAAATATGGCTCAATATTTTTATCTTTGCTGCTTTTCTTGCGCGCCTTGGCCAGTTCAAATATTTTTGGCTTGATTGTGGGGAATTTTTCAGTTATTTCGGTAAATTATTGTCCTTTGTACAGGTTGACAAAATCCTTTTCTAGCTGTGAACAAATAAATGAAACAAAAGTAAGTATACAAATATTTAAACTAAATCAGTAAAAAAATCTAAAAACTGAACTCTCCAGAAGATATCCTTCCTACTTTTATTTAATTAAAAAAAGTTGTTGTGTATGTCTACTTACCTACGTTTAATAACTTCAATATATTCTTCCAAACTCCATGCTGTGAGAAGATTTTTAACCTCTTCATCCATCTTTTATATCTAAAATCCTGTTTTCACTTAACACTCGCGCGGTGAAATATCTGCAAAAAAGTAGGTAATTGTTTATTTTTGTCACATCACTGTTATAAAATAAACGAGGCAAAATTCATAATAATGTTTAAAAGTGGTTTTTATGTGAAAATTGGAACAACCTTGTAGGTGTGAGGCAGCAGCGCTTCAAAAGACGTTCGTCACTCAACTATGATTTAAGAGAAATGGCCGAATTCACAGGCTATGCAGCCAATTCCTTGTTTAGTTTTATCAAGTTACAACTCAATTGTACGGGACAGCCGGCATAGCCACTATGTAAATAGCAATAGTATATAGATAATAAGGTAAATAAAGTTATGCACAAGTGTTGTTTTATTTAGATTTAAGACGTGCGTAAAAATAGTTTTAAATTTACCTTTATTTCTCTGTTATTTCATAGTATGTAAGTGTATAGTTTTGTTTTTCCAATAGATTTATTTTCCCTTTATTTAATAATTTATATTTCATGTCTCTATTGTTTATAGTTTAGTTGTAAGACATGTTTTTTGATGTATAAATTGTTATTGTGGAAATAATAAATAAATAGATAACGCGGCTCTCCTACGGTATGCACCAGTCTGTCTCGCTCGCACAATAGTTGCATCACTGTCTAACAGTGGCATGTGTAAACCGGTTTTTGCTCACTTACATAGTCGCTAGTTGGGAGCAAACCGGACAGAATAAACATAGGCCCGGAAAAGCTCGCAGCATGCACTCCGATCCGAGCTCTCTCCGAGGAAACTACTCTCAAGAAGCAACAAGGCCTACCAGAAGAAACCCTGAAGAACAGACTGGCTAGGCTAGGCTGGCATACAGTAGGAAAGGACGCATCATTACGACATATTTCGGCGGTTTTATTTCTCCTCCACGATTCTTCCCTGTAGAACGGGGGACAGAGCAGCTTCGTACCGTTGGGTAGACGACAATCCCAGCACCCCCCTATTAATGTGCACGGCGTCACAGCCGGCAAGAGGCGTCGTGCATATCAATTTTTAATTTCATTTCTTCACATCTTAGCCTACTTCCTTCCAAAAGGGCATCTTGCAGTTTTATCTCGTTTTCCAATTTTTTGGCCTTCAAATGGGCTACCTTGGTCTTCACCTCCCCTAATTCAGTCCATGTTTTGTTTGTTGTAGTGCCAGTGTACGTTTTTTTACGGTACCGCCTCACTTCGGATGTACCTTGTTTATCCTATAATACAATATTGTTCGCATTAAAAAACAAATAAATGTGGAGTACATACATAAAGTCACATCATATCTATACACATAATAAAACAGGAATAATTAAAGTCTGTACATTGAAGATATTTATGAAAATAGGTTCATATATCATATAAAGGGATAGTCAGATAAGTACCTGTAACGTCTCTGTCAAGGGGCTTCGCAACATAGCTGGAGTGTATGTATCCCAATTTTTGAGATTGTTATCCTTCCTAGGACGGTCGAATTCTTCCATTTGTAAACTGTCATTAGCCTGAAAATAAAAATTAATATATTTAAGGGGTGGCATATTAATGTAACAATCATTTTTACCTTTTTAATAATAGCTGGACTCTCAATATCTTCTTTGTACTGTAAATCCTGCAAAACAATGCAAATCAATCTATTAAAGTATATTGTAACACTTATCTAATATCAATCAATATAAATCAATATGCACCTTCAATGTGTCTGTACCACATACCACCACCACATTTTGGCTTTCATTATCCTGTAAAAATAAAAATTTGTTACTATTATGATTTTCATACTGTGTCACTTGTGGGATAGGTAGAGAAAACAGACTGCGAAACATACATAACTCCTATGAATATCATTGTAATTATTGCTATATAACATGTTTATGTTTATAGTCTTTATAATTATAATTTTAAAGAATCGAATATAACTTAAAGCACATTATACCCAAAAATTGAGTACTTTCATGTGAACACAATTTTAACCAGTTATGCTAATCACTGTGATATAAATGATAGGTGATAAATATATTTAAATGACTATTCATGTTTCCTATGGCCAGCAACTTAATCTTTTACAGTTTTCTTCATATTTTCCCATTTCTTTTTTAATACTTTGCTGCACCTAGATTAATAATTAATAATACTCCATATTGCTTAGCAAGAAATAAACATTTTATTAATGTTTGCTTATATTAGAAGTGCAAAATAACATTATAAATACCTGTTAGTTGTGTTCTGGGAATTGAATTCTAATGCAATCTTATCCCATTGCGCTTGTTTTGCCAGGATACCGCATCACTCTTTTTATTTTCAATAATTTTAAAATATGTGATACATATTTTTTGTAAAACCTCCAACATAATTGTGAAGTTAGGACTTCTTTTTTTGGGTGTATCCATAGTATTCTGAAACAGAAAACGAACCTTTACGTTTTGTTTTAAAAATCAAAGCAAAGATCTTTATTAAAATACTTTAATTTACAACGATTCTATAAAATCTTTACGCTTGGAAATATTTTTAGGTAAGGTAACTCACACTCACACTATTAAGCTTAAATTATAAAATCCACATATAAAATAAACCGTGAAAATACTTACAAAGTAATTCTTTTTGGTAACCAATCCAAATACAGTAGATTCAGACTACGGCGGGATTGAAATACGCTTAGAATAATATTAATAACATATTCTAAGGAACGCCATTTTTAAATTAAGCTTCACTAAACATTTCCAATGTTAATTGCCGAGCTGTGCTTATTTACGAATAGATAATTAACTTGTATAATGTTCACTAATGCGTTTATTCAACCAAACACGTATACACTATCAGTTAATGGCAATATTAGTAAAAAATTATGATAGATTCACAGCTCGCGAACGCAGCACGAGAGTAGGAGCGACACATTGAGTAATCGATTCGTGGCTGACTGGCTGCACTGAGCAAGTAAAAAGACTGGAGTGGCGCGGCGGCCATTCTAGCCAACTATGATTGTTTAAAATTAAATAACTTACTTAACAATAAATAGATAAGTATGCTCGTCTATTTTTTACCGAACTACATGTTTATTTTTAACCAAGTATGATTGTCTAAAATCAAATAACTTACTTATCAATAAATAGATAAGTATGCTCGTCTATTTTTTACCGAACTTCATGTTTATTATTAACCAAGTATGATTGTCTAAAATCAAATAACTTACCATGAAATAGCAATGTAATCTGTCTATTTTTACCCGAACTCGGTGTCAATTTCTAGCCAACTATGATTATGTCTAAAATTAAATAACTTACTTATTATGAAATAATAACGTTAGCTTGTCTATTTTTGCTAGTTTTTGTTAGGGGTAAAATTTAACGAGTCGGTTATTTAGAAATAAATAAGTACTTTGTAAATAACAACCAATCATTTTTAGCAATACTTGCTTCTATAATATTAGCAAAGCTCTATTGCCCATTTTAAATATGTCTTGGTTGAATGCAGCCGAGTAATTTTTAACAGAGCTAAATTGGTACTTTGCTAAAGCAAATTTTTTTCAGTGCAATCATTGACAAGTTGTAATATTAAGAAGAGCGAAAAATACAAGACATTAGAAAGCGATAGTTATGATTTTGATGATTGGTCAAATGTCATCTTTAGTATTAGAATTAATTTTGAGCATAGAATGACATTGCAAAACAATGGTTAATTTGTTATCGTTTTCGTGTCTTCACGAAGCGTAGGTACGTTGATAAAATTAAAGATATTTTTTTATAGAATGACATTTTAAAAAACATCGTACAACAATTTGTATGTCACTTCAGTTGTTAGACGAGCACGCATTCCACTTGACGGTTATCCTCTACCACCTAAGAGTCACTGCTACTTGGACTAGTTAATAGCCAAGGCTGGAACCAGTTCGTCCCAATCGGGTGGAAAAGGAAAGTCGGGGCAGTTTTTAAGTCTCGAGTCCCACAATCGGCCGCAGAAAAATGGGATCACTGGTGCAAAATGCGCAGTCAGAGCCATCATATTGCATTAAAGTGCAGATTCATTTTCAACAATAATACATGAAGTTGAAGATAAAGAGGATCTGTACTATGTAGATGGCAATTTCGACATTAGGGTCACCATTATCACTGCAAATATTCTCAGTCGTGACTTCGAACTAGACGGTTCACATCCTTACCTATTTTGGCTCAATTTGCGAGATTTTCTGTGTTCCTAAGGCCTCGGCCTCGAATTTCGCGGCAGCGGCAGTCGCGAGATGTTTTGTATGGAATCCCATAGACCTGTTCTCGAGCACAGCGTGGCGGGGGCAGAAGCGGGAGCGGCAGCGCACGCAGGCGCACTGCGGTTCACCGCTTGAGAGCATCGTACCGCTCGCTCTTGACGGCCCACGTCAAGCGGTGACCGCAGTGCGCCTGCGTGCGCCGCCGCTCCCGCTGCCGCGAAATTCGAGGCCGAGGCCTTATTAGTGAGTCTATTAGTCTATAGAGAATATGGTAAATTGACTTCAAAGTTTTTCTACTACTATAGGGGGCAACTAACAGTAAATCATGTTATGGTTATCTGTTGCCTGGTACCCATAGCACAAGCTAATGCTTAGTTTAGGGCAATATGGCGCTATGTGAATAATGTCTAGAGATATTCATTTATTTACATTTATATGGAGTCAGCTGCAAATAAGCTATTAAACTACTGGCTAGCTACTACCCACACAGGTGAAATCTTCCGTCCTAATAACTTTAGAGATGTTCCATCAATATTAATGTGGGATGTGGCCAGTGTATACGAAATCAAAGGCTCAAAGATCAGATGAGCGTACGTAGTAGGTAGTGTGGCAGAAGATTGAGAGAAACATCCTAGTTGGGTGTCCCTGAAAGCTGACGCTTACCATCAGGTAGTAGGGGTAGAGCCATGCTGTTTAACAGTACGAATGGGCCGACTCGTCCGGTCATGTATCACCCTCTCATATGACACCAGCGTGAAATAATAGTGATTACTATTGTATTTCGTCTGGATTTGTGAGAGTGCCGGATGCCCACACCCCGCCTTAAAAGGCCATCCCTCTGGTGTTGCAGATGTCCATGGGCGGCGGTGGTTGCTTTCCATCAGGCGACCCGCTGGCTCGTTTGCCGCCTCTGACAAAAATAAAAAGGTAAGCTGTGTGCCTGTTTTCCAACTGAAATAGTTTAAATTTGCTCACACCAATAACATTCCTCTTACCTTAGAAAGGTAAAACGCCTACCTTAAGTGAATTTATTAGTAAACACAAAATAATGCCGATACATCCAAAGATTATCGAAATGCAAAATACCTGTACACAATCCACAGCTATATTTAGTAACCGCTTACGTAAAAGGGAGTTATGTGTTATGGCACAAGCTGCTAGCGTGAAGCACAATCTAATAGGGATGAGCCTACCGTGAAATAATGTGATAACGTTGTAAATAACCGTTATTAGTTATTCTGATAACCGTTGTGAATTATTGGCATGTTATAACGTCATCCTTGCGACTGTAAATATAATTATGGGTAGGTAATCGATAAGATAGGGTCAATTAAATGTATGTGTGACTGTGTGACATAGCTTCCTGATGTATAATATCGTATAAACTATACAATTTTAAACGCGATAAATTATTCATAAAAAGATATTGTATAATAAATCTTATTTTTGTGAAGAACAATATTGTCAAGCTCCGTAGCCGCAGACAGAGCTTCCGAATAAACTCGCACCAGTTTCCCCTTCACACCTGAAAGGGACGAGAAAACTCCGGTCAAGCTTGTTTATGATTATTTCAATTTTGTCTATTTAACCACCAAAATCTATGGTTAACAGATGTTATATACACAGATTATCAAAGAAAAATCATATCGCAAAGTATCATTGTGTTTTAATTGTGATTTTTTATATTTTCATGAATCTAGGGCGGCTAGTATTGCAGAAACGATAAATTTCGATAAAATCGAACGTCAAAATCAATTCAACTTTCACTATTTTCAATGACTCAACCTTCACCACTAGGTAACCTATATTATTAAGCATACCAGTTGTAATGCACATAAACCATCAAATTTATCTATTAATCGACATTTAAATATACCTACTTGCATAAATAATCCCTAACAACGTTTGTTGTAACTGACGTTTTACAACAGTAGTAAATAATCTTGATTTTATGCACAATAAAATAGCTAATAACATCAACATAGATGCACAATCAGCCATAAATCCATTCTGATTATGAACGGCAATCAAATCAAAGATGATATTAGTTTGATATTATATTATTATATTCAATTTCTACTTTAGCGTGCTCATCTTATATGTTACCGGTTTAATCAATATATTGGTTGCGTTTGATATGCAATAGCAATAGTAGTTACACAATAAATTCGATTATAGCAAACAAAATTAAATTTTCTGTTTGCAATAAGTAATAGTAATACTTACTTTTAATTGTAGAACTTTTTCAGAGTCCAACTGGCTAACTACCACCCCCATAGGTGAAAACTGCAGCCATAACAGCTCTAACTATGTTCTGACAAGATAAATGTGGCAACCAGTACACTTGAAATCAAAGGCTTGGAGATCAGATGAGCCTACAGCAGTAGCGTAGCGATGGGGGGCGGGGCGGGCGGTCCGCCCCGGGCCGGCACTTTTTAGGGGGCGGCAAAATTTCCTGGAGGAGCAAAAAAAAAAGAAAAGAATTGTAAAAAAGGGCGGCAGAATCGTTTTCCGCCCTGAGGGCTGTTTGCCAACTGGAGGAGCAAAAAAAAAAGGGCGGCAGAATGTCTTTCCGCCCCGGGCGGCCGATACCCACGCTACGCCACTGGCCTACAGTCTGGCAGCACTTTGAGTGACGCTCCCTGGTGAAGTGTCCCTCAAAGTACCTAATAGACACAGTGGCTGCTTACGATTAGGTGGGCTGTGGACTGTCTGCCAACTGATCTAGTATAAAAAAACAATTATTACACATAATCCGATTCAGATGCTATTAGGATAATACCTTTTGGAGCTGCGTTACGCGACAGTGATGACTGACACACACACTGACAAAATAATGCGTTGCTAACGTTACGGACAGGCGCAGTTGACATCATTTGTCGCTCAATTCCAAAAGGTATAATCCTAATAGCATTCAATCTGTATAGTAATAGATAATATTAACACCTCAATGGTCTAGTGTTTTAAGTACCAGGCCGAGATATCGGGGTCCTGGGTTCAATTCCCGGGTCGAGATAACTTTGTGTCGGTTTTTTCGGACACAGCTAGCTAGGGTTTTGTGTCCACCAATCCGCATTTGGCATGCGTGGTGATTAAAGTACCCATCATTGTATCGATAACTTGATTTCAAAGATGGGGAGGTCTTTACCCTGCAGTAGTAATGAATAACTATTATCGTTATTTGCACAACGTTGCGCTGCTCTACGCTTGTGCAACAATGCTCGCAGGTGGAATGTCCGTTTGTAGGTCGGCACGGATGCACCACAATCGAGCATCTAACACCAGCGCGACCGGTTCGCACCTAATTGACAATCCAATCGAACTGTGCTTTTAATAAGCAATTATAATTGTTCATAACGCGTTGTACCTGTTACCATACAGGGTTGATTCTTTTTTTCACTCCACTTCAGATTGTAGCTGGTAAAGAGATATAATTGCTCCCTTTTTTGCTGCGCGTGTGACGCCTCTGGTGTTGCAAGCGTCCTTAAGGCCGGGAGAGGAGATGTTTTTTAAACCACCAATAGAATTGTGTTATTACAATAGAATAAAACAAACAACCAATATTGCGTTAAAACACAGCACACAGCACACCGCACACATCTCCGCTTTGGTGGAGTCCCGGCCTAAGCAGTGGATGTCGCCATTAGGGTAAAAAAAAAAATTCGGGCTGATCACTCACCACAAGGTGGTCCGGTAACAAGGGAAAATGGGAGAGTTTTGTAAGTAGTTATTGGACACACAAGGTCTCGCCAGCCTGCATCTATAGTGCACAAACGTATCTCAGAAAAAAAATCGACTTGTGGCGTTTAACCTGCCCAAAAATTATGTAAAAGCCACTTTATTTCAGCGAATTTTATTTCTTAGCGTACCTGTATCTGACCAACTATTTTCCTAAAATACTTTCATCAATACACCAGTTATACTCACGTTGAATTTGTTCACAAAGAAAGCTCTCATATAATAGAAAAAACCAATATGTATTTTATTTTACTGTGATGCACTATGGACGGGTTAATAGCTTATGTGCACATAAAGACAGCATTTCCCTGAGCAGCTCGTCCCCAAAACAATTAAAGACAGTTACCACTCACACATGTCGCTGGGGCGTGCGCAGGCGCTCGCGTGCCTGCTCTAGGGCTGTGAACATAGGAAAAGTCGATTAGAAATATCAATGACATGTTAAGAAATTTCGCATACATTGACCTGGCCTATCATAGAACAATTAGAAAAGGACCCCTAAAATCCAAACTCAGATTTTCAGGCAAGGCAAAAGTATGCAAAACAAACCAGCTCTAGCTGGTAGAAAAATGCTACGATTGTATTAATTATTAACTGTTACCAACAGAGAAATTATCAATACTCTCCACTTTTGACAAAAGGAAACCCCTACCTGATAACGCTTAAAGTCACAAGCATGCACTCATTCTTTTTGTTCTATAAAGTTAGTTCTTTTTTTTAATTAAATCAATAAAAAAATATACATATTTTGCCCCATGATTAGTTGGTCTCAAAGACATTTAAAAACTTTTAAGCATTTTGTTTTTTCCAAAGGTTGTTAGTTGCTTTTAGCATTAAGTCTGCTAATCCTTTATGGTCAATAATTTTTTTTTATAAATACCATTTATATCAAGATCAAGTCCGTTGGTATTGGATACAATTTAACTTTTTTTGAATCGACTACATTTTTCCTTACAGGATATGAGTACCAGTTCGCACTTACCGCGCTGTCCGTGGCAGCCCTAGCGAGCTGGGGAGCGTGACGAGCGGCGTTCCGGAGCGTGCGCGCGCCTCACCGCGCCCCGAGATGTCGTTCGCCTCCACTCACTATGGTAATGTCTCCTTACGTCACAGCCCATACACCGTACCCTTGCTAGCTTATATGTCTGGAAACCCCTATTCATCCATCTGGCACATCCGAAGAAAGCTAGCATATAATGCCTGTAAATAAAACACCTATACACTTGATTGGCACATCTACAGAAAGTGCGTGTGGCTTACCGCTCCCTGAAGAATGTCTTTGGCAATGTCTTCACACGTCAAAAATATAGCTGTTATCATAAACGACATTAGACATTCACACTTCCACATGTGGATGTGTTTATGTGGAAAAAGTGCCTCATGCTCTCTGTGACATAAGATATCTTGCACTTTGGCGCACTCATGTGGTAAACAACGGGTTAGTAGGATAGGTGAAACCACATGGGTTCAGAGATGTTGTTGGGCTCATTGGGAGACATTAGTCTCCTTATGTCACAACCCATACACCGTATAAAGACCTTATGCACCCGTTTGGCTCATCCACAGAAAGTGCGTGAGGCTTATCACCCCTTGACATGTCCTGCACTTCTGCGCAGTCTATGATAATGTTTTCTTACGTCACAAATCATAGACGGAACTTTTACTATAACAAGTCATCATGGTCATTGGATATACAGATGTATAGACAATAGACCAGCTCTTAAACTAGCTTCTAATGTGAAACTTCTACATAAAGTACAAAATAACAATAACTACAAAATGTCCTTTGATAAGCGTGAATACGCCAAGCTTAGAATTTTCTATGATAGTTAATGCCTGCTGCTTACGTCACATGCCTTAAGACGTACTTTTTCCATGTGGGGTCATCACACTACGTACACTCAGAATTCTATAAAAAGTGCACGGTTGTTGTGAATATATTGCCTCCGCGCACTTGTAAGTCTACCATGTGCGCAAGAGTCACGAGGTCGGATTATCAATCACAAAAATACAAACATTTATTTTAATTAAACGTGTTGCTTCGGAGTGTAGCAGATTAACGTTAATCTGGTTAAGAGTATTTGCGTTTATTATTTTTCATTATCTGCTTTATAACCGTTATTATGTTTTACATTACATAAATCAAAGTTCACGTCGAAAAGTATGATTGAATTTCTCTCATACAAAGGCGTTAAAAGCGATATCAAAAGGATACGATAAAAATTTTCATTTAATTAAACTGAATGTTTATTTTATAGCCTGTGGTCTTCGCCATTACGTCCAAACGACTTCTCGTATTGTTTTATTTGCGTTTAAGCAATCATTCAGATCGCGGATCCGATAAATCCCTCAATAAGTCCGTTGTTTTCGAATAAATAATAATATTCGTAATGACAGCCGTTGCTGACTTTACCGACCTTAATTTGCAACTCTATATGTGTGTCAATAAGATCCATATTGTCATATCTAAGTGTGGTACTAGGGTAGGGTAAGCACCCTAAGTATTCGATATAATTACTCAACGCGTTTTATTGTAAACAACATTTGTGCGCGTAAATATTACTACACTGCACCAGCTTGACTTTTTTGCTTGTAACGGGGTTGTTTGAATGCGAGTTGCAACAGTGATTACAATGAAAGAGTCATAAAAGGCTAGATGACCCACACAATCTAAAAAAATAACGGACTTACTTTACTGTGGCACAGAAGTCACGCATGAATGTTAATTTCTTTTACTTTTTCTAAAACAAAAGATTTTGCAATTCCGCTAAGGGTTACGGAGGTCTGATGGCTGCACTAATGTGTCAACTGGACTTACTAAATCTGAAGGCTTGTATTTAACTGCACATCAAAAAATACTGAAATGTACATCAAAAAACTGAAATGCTAACTTAACCTAACCTTTGCTGTGCAATTAGTTATTTTGAGGAACATATAGTATTTTTTGGATATACACTTTAATATACAATCCTGAATCATAGTGCAAGCACATCCTGACTAGTTCAGGACAAACGCTTGGAGGAAGAAGTCCTCCTTCTCTGGCATTATTTCTTTTACAATGGCTTTATCATTATTTCTCAACTATTGCAAAAAGCAAAAAAACCGTCCAATGCTATCTACAAAACTATTCCTCAAGTCAAAAATCAACACGACTTTAATACTGAACACACATTGCCAGTGCAAATACAACATATCATGACTACCCACTCGCTGTTTACATACGATACGCGATATAAATAGATATGAATAGTTACCACCGTAGGTCAAGCTCACGACTTCTGAACAATAAAAACCATCTCGTATATCATGTGCCCCCACCGGAACGACCGAACTGCGGTCACTACGCCAGATCAACATTACCTAACTCCAACCAACATAGCGTGACCTTTCACTCCTCCCCCGCCCGAAAACTTCCCGAGCAATTACAAGAAGGAGCTAAGAACGCCGGAGGTCTTCAAATTCTGGATTCGGCGCACGCGTCGTGTATGAAATAGGATAGAAAAGGAAGTGATGGTGAATAATGTTACCTGATGCCGACATATTCAATTTTGATTTTTTAAGTGTATCAGCCTGTTTAGGCCTATTGCGGTGATGTCATTCACTATTTGGGCTGTTAAAGATATTTTACTATAGACCTGTTTCAATACCATTAAATAAGTTCTTAATAATGTTTCATCTGTCAGAATAAACATCATTGAAATTAACCATGTTTAGATATTACAGAGGAACTAGGTATTAAGTACTTGGGAGTATTAGTTCATTATATGTACTGTGAACCTGTTAGCCAACGATTACTAATAAGTATGAAATCATTTTTTTTTTTCGGAGAAGAACGCGCTTAGACTCCATAACCGCATGCTTTAGCCAGCCTGCAGCCGTGTGTGGGACTCGAGACTAAACCGTCCCATTATCCACTAAGCTCTCCCGGTTTACCCTTTCCACTAATAGCAAGGTAATCGTCTCCTATTAGAATCAAGCAAAATACCAAATCTAGTAGATTAAATCATGGCTCCCTAGCACAGTCGAGCCCCCTCGGCCCGAGGCGAGCTCGGAAGAAGTAAGTTATAATTTATAAAACACACGCCTACATAAAAAAATCGTCCAGATCTTCACTTAAACAGAAACAGAACTAGGGATCTTTCCATCTTTGATCTCATTCCTTTAGAAAGAAAGAAAGAAAGAAAAAGCATTTATTGACACACGTTACCTACCTATCCTTTACCCGCTACGCCACCTAGGGCGTCGATAAAAACTATGATTGATCACCCCAGCCAGTCAAACGCCAGCTCTGACAGGCAAATAAGATACGATAAGGCGATTTGCATTGAAATTGATAAAATAAGAGTTTGCTAAAATCATGTTCTTCAAATTATATAACAATTTCATCTAATCTGCATAAGTTTATGAGGGGTCAACAAATATGGCTAGTTTTGTCAAATTGTTCAGCGTTGGTATTTTGTCAAAGTGATGGCAACACTAGGCAGGGAACGGAAAGCCCTATTTTATATTTAAGCTTAAAACCCTTTAGGTACTTTTGTAAGGAAAGGTAAAGAAAAGAAAAGTTTTTAGTGCTGTAAATCCTCATCATAAATTGGTTGCTGAAAGGCTTAATTATATAATAACAGTATATAACAGTATCAGTCTATTTAATGTTCCACGGCAGGTTAAAGGACTTCATCATTGAAATCAAGTTACGTATGTCTAGAAATTATCAATGTTAACGACACCAACAAATAGCGCTGTCAATTTAGGCAACAATCAATTTTCCGGCAACACGTAGTATTAAGATTACCAGGCACCTACGCCCTTGAACCTTTCAACTTCAGATTTCTTCTCTGCCATGAAGAGTACAACTTTCGGTACCCAATCGGTACCGTTTTTTGTTACAGAAACATAACTGATCAGTTAATTCCGCTCAAAAACCCCATTGAGGTCATTTTTACTTACGAAAATAACGGAGACTTGGCATGTCGGGACGGAATCGTGATCGCCCAGTTAATAGCGCATTTATTTGTTTATTTCGTCCGTACTCCGGTCGTCATACCCGCTCATATGTATTCTAAGCACAGAGTATAAACTAAGCAGAGTTGTCATTTTATGTTTTCAATAGATAATCATGTGAAACCAGCGGAAGAGTCAATGTTACTTCCAATTACTTTAAATGATTACAAAGTTAAGTGTCTACATTATTAAGTCGGTCATCTACGTACTCAACGTAGGTTTTTAAATACTAGCCCTCGCGGTTTCACCCGCGCGTAATTTCCTTTTTCAACTATCCCCCTCTATCCAGGATAAAAAGTATCCTATGTTCTAATCCCGGTTATAAACTATACGTGTGCCAAATTTCATCTAAATCCGTTCATCCGTTCTTGAGTTATAAATAGTGTAACCAACACCAACTTTCTTTATACTGGCTCCCATTTATGGCGGCAGATTTCACCTATGGGGGGTAGCTAGCCAGTGAGACTCTGAAAAAGTCCTACCACCAACCAGACCCAAGGCGGAAATCGAACCCACGACCTCCGGGTTTTATACCCAAACGGCTTAGCCTGCACTGTTCCGAGGAGGCGGTCGAAAATGATGTCGGGACTACAACGAAAGAAGGTAGACTTGCCCACGCAAGTATACTTAGACCAACTCTACTTAGAACATGGTTTGTGATTCTAAGCCTAATTATGTGAGAATCGAACTAACTGTGTTTATGACTTGTAATATTAAATCAAAACGATATTTTATAACTTCCGGTCATGTGTGTCAGTGAGAAGGCTACTGGCTCAATTAGTGGATAGTTCAGCCGTTAATTATTGACATTAATCAAGTTTCCACATGGAATTATAATGATAATAACATTTTGAACGTGTTTGGATTGCCGGCGAATGCACTTTTTAAATCTTTGTGAGCTTTGATCTAAGATGAGATTAAGGTTTGAAAATAAATACAAGCTGTAAACGTAATAAATTAGACGAAATGAAACGTTCAACTTCATACATCAGCTCAGGTTCATACATTTGGACTAAGAGTTTATTTTCTTTAAAGATGTACATATATTCTTATATATTATGCGTGTTTTTAAATCTACATTCGCATTAATAAGATAGATAGAAGCATAGTATGATAGATTGGCCTATGTCCAACAGCACTTGACGTATTTCGGCTGAAATTATGATCAGAATGGATGTTTGTGTTTTTTTTGTGGTAAGTAACACAACTTATTTAGGTAATTACAAAACCCATTAATTGTTATTTTTTTTTAAAACATACTCATCTTTTTCAATTTAATACTTTCAAATTCCGTTCAGATACTTCAGCATTGAGTTGAATGAATCGATGCACTATTTACACAGAAAACAAGACCGAACTCAGACGGAAGGCGACGCAACGCAGCTAGGCTAACTAGAGCAGTGCAGATCCTATGCAAGTGCCGAGGCTAGTAAGCCGATGTGATCTGAACAAACATTGCGCATAGACTGGAAAATAACAGAAGGTACAGTTAACGAAATAGGTAGAAAATTGGGATGTTTTTATGCTATATTACCCATTAGGTTAGTATTAGATTAGGAAACACTTAACCAGGAGCCGTCGCTCACTTTACTGCCACACTGTAGGATCCTCAGATCTCAGAGTGTTTGATGCACTAGCTCTCATATTAATCTTGCCGATATTGTAGCCGTTATGGCAGAATTCGCCTTTGGTCCACTAACACCTAAACCCGAAGCGGGAAACGAGTTAAATTTGAGCGGCTTAACCACTATCCTCCTTGAAACCAGTGGTTAGACATTGACCAAGAGCAACCATTTTTAAGCGCACCCAACGAAGTAGAGAGAGAGAAAGAAAAAAGAACGCACAGTAATAGAAACTGTAAAAGCATCACTTTGCTAGCATTTGAACTTCCCAAGATGTAACAATTTTCAGAGCACATAATTGATTTTTTCTTACAAACGGCTCCCGGCTGGAAAATTGGGCTAACTAAAGCATCCTAAAGTCGTTGTTGGTTGGAAGCACAATATTTGTAAACGAACGAACGGGTGAAACTCCGTACAAAGTCAATAAAACAACGCATAAGAAATGTCCCTTCTGTACATTCGTATTTGTGTATCGGATCCTTGATATTTATTGGGATTGCCTCACATCCGCCGCTGAATTCTTATATCTAGTTGTGGAGGTAATGATTCATCGATTGTGCAAGTATGACGATGTACACGTCGACAACTTACAAAGATTCATGCCTTTTGGACATTGTGTCATCTTTTAAGTTTCATTCAAAGAGTTATTATCTGTCGTGAAACATTACATTCGCATGACAATACTATGTGTGTTACCAGATTTTTTTAAATTGCAAAATTTCAAAATAAGGATTAAAAATATCGGAATGCTTTGTCGTAGACGGGATATAATTGGAAAGGGAGCATTTAGGAGTATATTTTTTTGTGTGTTGGGTGCTGAGTTTTATGTGAGGCTTACAGTAAAAACCAATTATAAATTCATCCGACCTAGGATTCAAACCCAGGACTCCAGGCGCAGTCGTTGCTTTAAAGGGCGACCCACAAGCCACTGCTCCAAGGAGGCAAGAGCCTTACTCCAAAAACTAATAGACAAATATGTTACAAAGAGATATACATATATATAATTATTTATGTTTTTTATTTTACTTTAAATCAGAAAACTGTATGACATGGGCATAGTCTATCTATAGATACTATGATATAAAGAGGAAAGATTTGATTGTTTGTTTGTTTTGAGCGCCGAAACTACTAAACCGATTTGAAAAATTCTTTCACTGTTGGAAAGCTACACTATCCCCGGTGAACATAGGGTACTTGTGATTCCGGAATTTCGGGGGAAAGGGGGTATGTTTGAAAAAGAAATTACGCGCGGGTAAAACCGCGGGCGGAAGGCTAGTATCTTATATAAAAAAGAAACCTTACAATTATTACCTATACATGTAGATAAAACGGTATCCTTAATAATTACACTATAATAAGACATTTTAAAGGTCCATCCACTCTCGCGCCTTGTTTGAGCCTCGGTTTAGACTGGACCTAGCAATTAATTCTGACTTTTCCGAGCTAAGTCTAGTTCTTAGGTTAAGCAGCAATTACCTGCTAAACGAATTCCTGCCACAGTTCAGCGAGCAGTAATGTCAGGTGTATGCGTACAATACAATGTGCAGTCGCAGTCAGAACAGAAAGTCACGTCTAGTTTTTTAAACAAGTTTTATATTTTGAGTGATATTTTAAAAAAAGTAAAGGCCTCCATCCTAGAAATCAAATTATCGTTACAATGATGGGCACTGGCTTAATCACCACGCTTGCCAAATGCGGATTGGTAATTACAGACCCGAGCAGTGTCCGAAAAACGACTCAAAGTTAACTCGACCCGGGAATTGAACCCAGGACTATTGACTACTAAATTAACTGTTTGGCAGCCGGCCATATACAGCGTTGAATTTTAGTCGTCGTTTTCCCGCAGTAAAATGATTCTATCTTACTAGTAAAATAAATTAATAAACTTCTTTTTTTAGTCAAATCAAAAGTTTTACGATTATGATAGATGAAACTCGAACCAATAGTACTAGCTGCGTCACGGACGGTCACCGGCCGGGGTCATTGCCCTTCGCTTTTATCAAAAAAATATTATTTACTATTTACATTTGGTTTCCAATTTCCCATTAAAATTTAAGAAAAAAATTCAAAAAATTTAAAAAAAAAAAATCAAAAAAAAATAACTTGCATAAATCGATAGTACTACTGAAGGTGAAGCGTTTTGCTGCGGGAAAACAACGACTAAAAAACACGCAATAATAGTACTAACGTACCCGTAGGTACCCAGCACGTGATCGGCTGTCAAAGTGTTAAGTAAGTAGGTAAAACCCTAAGAAAGTAAACATTTCTCCACTTGACTGTACCCACATACGTCCCCGCTTGGACCAGATTGATACGTAGCGAGTTACAATTTTCCCCCCAATTTGAGCCGCTTTCTGATTGCTGACAAAGCGACTGCTAACTGTTTATAGGATTCTCAACTGTAATAAACAGTTAGAAATACAAAGACCTTACCTATATAATTGAGTAGTAACTAAGACGGCAATTTGAGAATTTGCAATCGTGAGTGCTCACTTCCTGTGAAGACTTATCTGTACTTAGAAATATCCTGACTGACTGAATCATAATCATCGAGGTTATGTCTATTAAAGCTATGCACAAAACTTTTTTTCCTATGTTTTTTTTTTTTTATTCTGAATGGGCTTGCTCTTGACCCCAATCTTGCTCTAGAGCAGAGATGGGATCTACGATGAAGCGAGCTTGCCCAGAAGATGCCTATTTACTCTAGACTTAAAGAGAGTCAAATTATATGCACTCGGAAATACAGACGCAGGCAGGGAATTCCACTCTTTGGCTGCTTTTGCAGCCAAAGAGTGGAATCATCTTTTATAATGCGCTCTTGCGCATTATAAAAGATGATGAGAAGCGCTTAGTGCGTATTAAAGGTATATCAACCAAGAACGGGTGGTAGCCGGCCGTGCGTCTGGATGTCCGATGGAAGGAAGGCGACGGTGGTATGAGCTCATGCAGCTCTTGAGCACACTCTCCGAAGTACAATCTATAGAAGATTGACAGGCAAGCAACCTTACGGCGGTGAGCCAGGCTGTGCAGCTTGGTCGCCACCAGTTTTTTGTCGCCTATTATTCTCTTGGCTCTGCGTTCCACCGAGTCCAGTGCAGCAAGTTGGTATTTCGCCGAGCCGTCCCAAAGGTGGCAGCAGTACTCCATGCAAGATCGGACTTGAGCTTGTCAGTTAGCAGACAGACACGCAACCCACCTGATGGTAAGGGGTCACTGCGGCCTTTTTCATTGAGAGACACTTCAGCAGCATCGCTCAATATGCTACCAGACTGTAGGCTCATCTGATCTTCGAGCCTTCGATTTCAAGTGTACTGGCTCCCTACATTAATTCTGCCGGAACACAGCCAGAGCTGTTATGGCGGCAGATTTCACCTGTGAGGATGGTAGCTAACCAGTCGGACTCTGAAAAAGTTCTACCACCAACCAGACCTAAGGCGGGAATCGAACCCACGACCTCCGAGTTTTATACGAGGCGATCTAAACTATATAAGCACTTGTGTTATGGGTTCAGAGGCGCCATAGTGTACCTTTACATACATACTTAAATGCAAATAAATAATAAATTAATTTCCTGTAATATTTTTTGCAATTATAGTACATACTTGTACCAATAAAACATTCGTTTACATTTTGATATTCAAGTATGATAGTAAATGTTGCCTAATGTGACCTTTAAGAACTTTCACATCCTTTTGATTAATTAAATAAATATAAGTAACTTGATAAGACTATATTTCCATTTTAACGAATCATAAAAAAGTAACAGACTAAGTAAAGAATGAATTAACAGGGTAAATAAATGATTAGGTACATAAATGCACCAATTCTCGACCAGTAAAAGGCTTTTTTAATATGACCAAAACCAGTGATGTACTTGTGGGTGACTAAATCTTTTACATGCCTGAAATCATTTCGTAGTAATCGTAGGAATGTCGCAACAAACTGAAGTCTGGTAAAGATCGCTTTACTGTACTGTCCTTATTTTATTCATTATTGATTTGTAATAGCTGTTCTATTTCACGTGGTTTTGTGTGCATTAGAGTATTTATGTTGATGAGTGTAAATTTTTCCCTAAAGCCTAGTCTGGCAGCACATAGAGCGACGCTACCTGGTGAAGTATCTCTCAATAGAATAGGCCGCATTGGCCGCTTGCCATCAGGTTGACTGCGTGTCTGTCTGCCAACAGCTGATGTAGTATAAAAAATCTTTTTGACATTGATGAAACTGGCGCTAGATTGTATCGACTCTCCTGTGGGTTTTAGACGTTAACGATTAAATTTTTGGTTTTTACCTTAACACAGCGTATTGTAAAAGATGTCTCACCGCGCACTCGCGCTGTGTTCCGCCAGCGCGGGCGCAGCTCGCAGCTTATCTGCGGATCGGCTTACGAAAGGCGCAAGCAGACCGCGACGCCCGTTAGCCGTCCACGTTATGTGTTTACAAATCGGTATACTCACTGTTTCGTCAACATACGCACCTTTTACTAATAACTTAATCATTTACCCAGCTTAAAATATGAAGGGAGGAGTAAATAGACTTGAAATGAAAGGTTAAATATAAATAAATAATAAATATCTCTGGATATTATTAACACACAGCTACATATTTAGCCCCAAACTAAGCATTAGCTTGTGCTATGGGTGCCAGACAACGTATAGACATTACATAAATAACTTTCTTTTTTGGAAATACATACATATTATTCGTATCACATAGCGACAGATACCAAAAAAAATACATATTATACATAGAAACACCCAGGTTGAACGATCAGAGGATCCTACATTGAGCAAATTTGATTAAGTGTCCCTCAATAGAATTTGGTCTCTCCCCACTATGGACGATGAGGGAGCGTTGCAGGGGTTTTAGTGAGTATGCCTGACCGGAGAGCCCCACATAACCCGTTCGCCCCCCGGCGGCTGGTATGCAAAAGGGTGTCGGCCCACTGCACTACGGGTCAGCGGCATTTCCCCTGCGCTAACAAAAAAAAAGGCTGCAGTAGCAGTGGTTAGATGTAAGACATATAAAAACCAGAGCCATGGTATGGCCTATTTCCAGCAGTGGACTGAGGCAGGCCGATGATTATGATGATATAAAAAGAACAGTACGAAGCTTCCATAGAAACCTGTGAAAGGTAAAAGACGCAATCGTGGGCCAGCGCAGGCGTAAATATCCTCACGGAATGCGGCGAGCGTTGCGACTGAAAGGCATTTGTTAATTGCCGCGAATAATTACTACGAGGGCATTTGGGGTACAGCAATAATGCACTCCGATACCTACGAGTATGTAAACTACTTAATACGTCCGAAAACAATATATACGCCGTGTCAGACCGTAATTTCTTGTTGAGGATTGGTTGCAAAATTTGTGGCATTTGCTGTTGGTAAATAATTTGGTCAAGACGTAAAAATGTATGAGTACAAACCCAATTTACTTTGTCAGATATGAATTGTAGATAGGTATGTTACAAAAACTCCATCCAGGTTTTCTTATAACAACCTAACCACCACCTGCACTCTGTAAAATTGGGAGATAGATTGACTACTATATTATTCACTAGATTTCCAATCGCAGCGCTCGCGTGGTACACTTTAATTATCACAATAGAACAGTAACTTGAAATTTTAGATTAAGGTGATTATATGAACAAACAGAAAATAATTTTGAGAATTTAACTAAATAGTTACGTTCTCAAGCCTGATGACACATATACTTACACATAGACTTTTCTGTTTTCGGAGAAAAATGTGCGTTTAGGAACCATAACATAACCACAGGCTATGGTGCTGTTGAAGGCTAGTAAGTAAATATAATAAAATACTTGACTTTAATACTATTTCAGTGAGAAATGTGCAACGATTGTTTTTAATCGTAAAACAACAGGAGAATGTCCGAAGACCTTGCAAGACAATGCAAGACATTTTGCAATGAGCACTCATGTAAATCACATTCTTCTTTAATTAATGCGTTAAAAGCGAATTCGGTATGTGATATAAATTCACTCTTACGCTATGTTTAATTAAACGGTCTTGGGACCATGTGTTCATTTCCCGGGTTGGGTAAAATATATCATTCTTTATGGCAAATTTAATTGAGAGCCAACATTGACAGACAGTTATGTTTGAAGCATCGCTCATGGGCTGTCAAACTAGTGGCACATCTGATCTTCGAGCTTGAATGTTGCCTGATCTCAGCCAAAATTTATTATTATGGCAGCAAAGGACATCACCCACTTTGTATGGAGATTTGGGATAAAAAAAAAAGTTAGCGGCCAGAAATAAATTATGTTTTGTTGGAATGGGGACAGGTGTAGAATATTTTTTTTGTATGGCGACAATACTCTATATACCTTAGATAACGATCTATAAGTGAAATAAATAACATCGTCTTACCATTTTATGTAAGATCTGGTATGATTATTACTATACAATTTTCACCTGAACTACTACTATTTTGATCGCCTCCGCAAAGCCGCTAAGTGGCTAAGCCGCTCGGGTATAAAACCCGGAGGTAGTGGGTTCGATTCCCACCTAAGGTCTGGTTGGTGGTAGGGCTTTTTCAGAGTCCGACTGGCTAGCTACCACAGGCGAAATCTGCCGCCATAATAGCTCTGGCTGTGTTCCGGCAGTATTAATGTGGGAGCCAGTACACTTGAAATCAAGGGCTCGTCAATAGCCACAAGACTGGCACTGGCTTGTCCCCTTCACACCAATTGGGTGTGAAGGGGAAAACGGGGGAGTTTAGTGGGTAGTGGGACTTAGTCTCGAGTCCCACACACGATCGCTAGCCTGCGGCTATGGTGCGCAAATGCGTTCTCCTCCTTAAAAAAAAAGTACACTTGAAATCAAAGGCTCGAAGATCAGATGAGTCTACAGTCTGGCAGCACATTGAGCGACGCTTCGTGGTGAAGTGTCCCTCAATGGAATAGGCCGCAGTGGCCGCTAACCATCAGGTGGGCTGCGTGTGTGTCTGTCAACTGACTTAGTATAGTACTGATTATTATAAAACAAAGATGGTACCTATTAAGATTAAGGAATTGACATGACGAGCACAGGGAAAAAGGGGGCGGGGGGAGGGGGCGGAGGGCGGAGGTGACTGCTATATTAAGACAAGTTTTTACTTGAGTGAACCGCGTATTGTACAACTAAAATCCTGAAAACGGCTACTTCCCATTTTGTAAACTTCCCATTTGTTAAACCTCAATCTGTGCCTACTCAAAAGTTGCGTTTGGTAAACATTTTATTTACTTCATACATTTAGTCGCATTTCGATTGTTTACCAAATGGGACTAAATGTATGAAAAACGTATGTAGTAAATAAATGTTTACCAAACGCAACTTTTGAGTAGGCACTGATTGAGGTTTATCAAATGGGAAGTTTACCAAATGGGAAGTAGCCCTGAAAACAAATTGTTTTCGGTCTAAGGGCGGAAACTGTGTGAAGCGGGACCCGCGCGCGGTTCATACAAAAGTCTCCCGCGCGGTCGCGGCACGGGTCACTTTTGTATGAAATGAAACCGCGCGGGTGCCCGCTTTACGCAGTTTCAGCCCTTATGTCTTACTTGGTATCATATCTCCGAAACCAAATAGATTTCGACTTTGACGCCATAGTAAAAAATAATGAGGTTTATGTGTACTATACACTTTTGTAATTAAAATTGATGGCCGCTAAAAAAAAATTTTATCCCAAAATGGATGATGTCCTTTCACCTGTGGTTAGTGTGATAGCTAGTCGGATTCCGCTAGGGGTCTCCCAGGACAAACACTTTTGTGATAAACATTGTGAGCCATTTGGTGTGATGGTCGAGAAGTCGGCTATTACACCAAAGGTCGCGGGTTCGATTTCCGCACGGTACAAACATTTGTGTGCATGAACATGTCTGTTTGTAGCGGTCTGGGTGTTTCTATGTATAATATGTATGTATTTACAAAAAAAAAAAGTATATAAGTAGGTAATGTTCATCCGTTGTCTGGCACCCATAGCACAAGCTAATGCTTAGTTTGGGGCTAAATGGCGCTGTGTGAATAATGTCCCGAGATATTTATTTATTTGTGTTGGTTCCGTGTCTGGATTTTTATTTGTATAAAAGTATATACTTGTGGTACCTTCGTTGTTTCTGACACCCATAACACAAGTACTTACGCTACTTACTTTGGGGTCAGATCAATGTTAATGATGTTGTCCATTATTTATTATTATTTATATATTGAATAACAAATTAATAAATTCAATGAAACGGTAATTAAGATTTCTCACTGAAATTGACACTGTCTATACTCTGACACTGTATTAATTAATACTAATAAGAAAGGTACACAAAATAAAGTTTTCTTTACCTAGAACTTAAAATTAATATTTAACGCAATTAAAAGTATCTATTAAGCGAAATGTGTTATTAGACCCCCTGGTGGGTTCACAGAGACACAGGACAGGTGTAACGCCGGGGGGCTTTAGTAGAAACCATAACAAATTATACCAAAAACTGTCTTAATTATTACGACATCGGGGACAGTTGTTAAAAGTGTGCGCCATAGATAACAGAAACTAATTAGATCTCTATGGTGTGCGCCTAGTGCAAAATGGTTAGAGTTTGATTCTCAGTCAAAAATTGTAGATATCAAATTGCATAGACTTGAGTCTTGTTATTTTGGGAGAGCCTAGTAATAAAAATTATACCAATAGTAAGTATAGAAGATTTTGACATTACTATACAAAATCTCAGTCAAAGAAGCTTAGCCATTCTGAAATAATTCATTCGCTTGACTTAAATAATAAACATTACGAAATACAGAAAATTGTTTTTTTATATACATACATGAATCAAAATAAATCATAGTTAACAATCCAATTAATTAAAAATCTTTTAAAAAAATACAGTTATATAAAATTAATTATAAATATTAATTTCTTATCGTGTACAGATGGTTCAATAGACAGACAAGCTAATATCCATACAAACAAACGTAAATCCAATTAAAGCAGACGGAACCAATTACTGAGCGATGCTCGGCTGAAATCATACATCTGCTACGTAACCCTTTGGAACGGACAATGAAAATTAAAGAATATTACTGTATACAGTGTGTTCCCCAATTTTAAGAAATACGAAGTATCTATTTTTATTATGTAACTTTAAATGCAAACTGAAGTCAATCAATACCACTACTTCTCTACGTAAATAATAAATATAAATTTTAAGGCCGGTAATACATTTGTAGTTCCTCCGTTGTTGCAGATGTCTGGGCGGCAGTAGTCACTTACTATCAGGTGTGCCAAATGCTATTCATAAAAAAAATAATAAAAAAAAATTGTTTATTATCTCAATTTTAGTTTTATACAGCAGTTGTCGAAGCCTCCTTTTAAGCATATTAATGCCTGTACCAGGAGACTCAGCTCTTTCTTAGGGTGTTTTTGTCTACAAAAATTTATTTATGCCTAGTGATAAACAAAACATTTAGTGCTAACAATACCATTTACATTTTAGTATTTTAGCTATTCTGCCACCTATTTCGTTAAAAAAAAACACTGGGCTTGATTTACACAGTTTCATCTAAACTAATAAGTAAGCCTAGACATGTACTGTGGTTAGAAATGGTTGTCAGACAACGGTTAAACATTTCATAAATAATTTAATATGTAATATTATGTACGTTAGTAGCTCAAGCACTTGTGTAACAGAAATAACGAAGGTACCACAAATTCATGCATAGATTTAAATGAACATCCAGGTACAAGATAAACACAAATATTTATCACATTAAGGTCGTTTTCTCACTACGCGCCAACTCCAACCGCCATACTAAGTTGGTGTTGTGTTGTCCTCGTGTGTGAAAAAACGGCGCATACATTATACATTGGAGTTGTCACAACATTATGTTGTGTTGGTTTCGCGTAGTGAGAAAACGGCCTAATGTTTGCCCTTAGTAGGATTCAAACCCCAGGAGCATCATAAGGTGCCGTTTCTACCAAACACTTCTTTTTTGAATTCATTCATTTATCTTTTCCAGAACTGCCTGTATATTTAGACCTTTAGAAATGAACAAAAAGGATGCACTTCCGAAAACACTGGGCTAATAATGATACAATTAAGACCGGACAGGGTTCGACCGAGCTACAATAGGGGTGCTAACAACTTTTTTTAAATACCTTTTTTCATAACAACCCTTTGGACGAAGACCATTGCGTTAATTACTGGAAGCGACAGTTGTTAAATATCAGTCAACATTGCGGAGACTTTTTATTGCTTTTTTTTTCTGGAAGCGGCGCAGGACTTTTCGGTTTAGAGATCTATGGGGGAGGCCTATGTCCAGTAGTGGACGTCTTTCAGCTGAAATAATGATGATCCACGCATCTCGGGTAAAGATTATTTAAAAAAATACTTTCGATGATATGGATATGGTTTAAAAGCACCGGGCCACGGGCAACGAATTGAATTGATCTTGAATTGCAATTCTCAAGAAAAAAAAACGGGAAATATGTTCTGATTTACTGAACACTGCTAGAATTTATGGCCACCAATCCACATTTGACCGGCTTGTAGCAATTGACCGGAACAAAAAATCAGATGGCCTATGCGTCTGCATTCTAACTAAAATAAAAAATATTAAAAATGACTTGATGTTGCTGAATTCAAGTGGAACATCTTCAACTTTCTTAAGCAAAGATTGCACTCCTTTCTACTCCGTTATCAGGGATTTCTATCGATTCTACAACACGCAATTATTGTAAAGCTACTCATTTGTATGTTTACGGTAGCGCACTTAAGATTAAAAGTAAATTAACGTATAAAACAGTGCACGTGTAATCAGTTATGCATGCTCCTTTTGTCAAGATATTGTTTCCAGCCAGATTCAAAATGTATGATTATAAGAACTTGTATCAAATTCCTTTTTAAAATAAACTGGGAGTTTCTACGTAATTTCAAAGGCCAAAGTCTATGTCTAAGCTATTTTAAATAATATATCTTGAAAATATAAGCCACAACGGCCCATCATAATTGTTGAGTTGCGACTCAAGTGCTACGAGTATAAACAAAATCACGATGTGCTGCTGTAGAATTTTTCAATTAGTTTTCTTTATGTTTTTTATATTTAACCTCCCTGAATATATAATTAACAGAATTTAGTGGAATATAAAACAACATTTTATATATCTGTATGGCTAGTGAAAGCAAATTTTATTAAAAAAATTGGACTTCAAAAAGTTTCTCTTAAAATCAACAAACATTACCTGAAATTCGAGTCCAGGACCTTTCATTTTGGGCAGTACTAGGCGTGGTATTAGGAAGGAAGGTAACATATAATAAAAATGAAAGCCGCATCTAGAGAAAGCTTTACAAAATATGGCATAATAATCGATTGACACGGGGAAGGAAGTGCGCGTCGGAAACGCGACCCGCGCACGTGCGCACGCGCCCTCGCTCGGTTCAATCTGGGACAATGTAACGCACCCCACGCTACAATAAAGTCTGGACAATGAAGGGAAAGTGCGCTTTCCCTATCAACTAGTTATATCGACGTCATAAATTTGATGGGATTAACAGCTGTATTGTAAACTGGATTAGTAATTCGTGATTCTTTTTTTAATGATTGTTTCATCGTCAATAATTTTGAAATGCATTGTTATAATCCTGTCGAGGGGCGCTTAGATTTTAATCAATCATTTGGAATGTAAAAGTATTACATTATACATACAGACGTAAAGTTTAACCCTTTAAACAGATCATTTGGATCTTTGTTATTCAGCCAGTGAGCAAAGATTTGTCGTGTTGAGAATGTCGTGTGCTGAATCTCGCGAAGGAGCAACGAATTGACATACATTTCTGTTATGGAAATAGTTTGGTACTAGCTTGACTGACATAGAATTTTTTTTTTCGGAAAAAGACATTCTAGCGCAATTTATACAAATAGAGATCACAAGTCTACGCGGGCGGCACTTTCAGGATACTTTTTTTCAATAGATAGGGGCCATGCTGAACCTTATGGAATGTGAACACCATCGCCTTAAACACCTTTAATCTGAGAAGTAACAAATTCATTGCCGGCTTTAAAATTAGATGAACGTTTTTGAACAAATTGAAACAATATGTGACTCATATAAACGCGCAAAAGAACTTCATGTAACGGTTCCATCCACCCTATTAATTCGCCCACTGCACTCCACTCAACCAACGACATCCTGCGACAAGAGATGACAGATAACCATGTTTCCTAAACATTTTGACGGTGCAGATGCTATCGTGTTTCGCAACCGCCGCGTGGGAGGCTGGTTAGGAGCGCTCAATCCTTGACCTACACTTAATGATTGAATGAGATTCGAATGATTGACAGTGTAATATCAGATTAGTTGAGCTGGGATACTCTGAAAGTTGGTTTAAGTTTTTAGAATCTGTCTTTACATATTAAAATTATACATGCGAAAGTAAAAAGTCTATGACGCTTACAAGCCTAGACAACAGAATCGGATTTCATGAAATTATATTGTCTTTGATTTTGTTTTTATTTTATTTCTAAATTGCTAAAGTGTATTGCTACTAAAAAATAATTGGATCTTAGTTGTCTGTAATTTTGAATAAATAATAAATAAAATAAATAAAAATTTGGTTAAGGAGAAACCGGAGTAAAGTAGGTAGTTGGAAGAACGATCTTAGCCCTAAGTCACATACACGGCCACAAATCTCGCTAGCCTGCGGTTATACACTCAAAAGCATTCTCCTCCAATAAAAATAACCAAAAAACCAAAAAAACTAAAAATAAAATAAAACTATTAAAAAAGGACTCTTATACGATAACCACCCTTCTCTCCCACTCCTCATAAAACTGACAAAGCACTTTTAAAATAAATTGCAAAACATCAAGTGGACATTTTAAAACCCCAAGTAATGCACTCGCACCGAGTGCAATTCAGCCCCTAGGAAGTCTAGACTGCTAGACGGAAAACGCCACATCCTCTAAATGGCACTCTTGCAGGTCTGAGTGAGCGGCCCTAATTTGAGGGCCCCTGCCCAAACGTGTCGGAGTGCAGATAACGAGAGTGGCCCTTGACTGTCCGGCCCGGTCGTTTTGCACTTCTATCCCCTTGTCAATAGGGCTGCCTCACGACCTTTTATTATCATCAAGTCACAATATAGTATTTTGCCTCATGACTACAGGATAAAGGGCTTTTCGCGGTTCAAAAAAAGACTGATACGGACCAGTTTTTACTCGAAAATTTCCAATAGTCACAAAATTAGACTATAAGACTTTAACATTGCTTGGGCGAGACCATTTTGAAGTTATGAAACTTAAAAAACAACCACATCCGTTAATCTACATCCAATAATACTTAAAATTATAGCTACAGGCCTTATAGACACCGCTTAGCAAATGATTACACCAAGAATCGTGAACAAAGCCTGGTATCATCACTAGGCTAATGAGGTCATCTAAGCCCACACATAACAGAATTTCAGAAAAAAAAGGATTTATCAATCTTTATTTTTTTTAAACAATCTGGACTTAACGAACGCTGGCAACCCTGACCAGCCTAAACTGCGATGTATGGCACGTGCTTCGCACTTCCGCCGAGGGGCGACTAAATTGAATTGTGGAAATATTTTTGATTACGGAAGCTAGATTAAAGCTCTAGCACGCAAGCTTTTGTCCAACAAGTGTTCAGTGGATAACGATGTTTTACACAAGACGGCACGTGCGAGTCATGTCCTCTTGTAGATTGCTAATGTTATCAAATTAAACGGCCATTTTAGCCTTTAGGAAAAAAAATAGTTTTCTTTGGTTTGTATAGAATCTAACTCTGAGTTTACACAACGAATAACACGTATGCTACTAATAATATATGTTTTATACTTCTGTCAATAATAATATAATGATATAATTATACATTGACAAACTTCAGCAGCTCAATTATCAAAAACCGTAAAGACATTTAAAATATCTGTAAGTAAGCAGTCTGATACCGACGTCTTAGGGCACTTCTTACACCAAAGGCATCATTTGCGCATCACCAACGCTGTAACTTGAAGGGCAAACATAACATTTACAGCAAAAAAAAATGTTGTTTCCGCTGCCAACACCATCCCTTCTCAGCACTGACGATCTACTAGCTCTCTTTCTCTTTATACCTTGTTTTGTTATACTTCAACACCCCAGTTTTATCACCAAAAGTCAGATAGAATATCTTAAGAGAGTTTTCTTTCGTTGCCTTAGCAGATCTTACTCGCCGAAAGAACAGCATTCATAACACTAATTGTGACTCACAATTATTAGTGTTATATGAAATTTGTGAGGACTCGTAGGCGATTTTATTGTATTCTCATAGCCTTCGCTTGGTGATATGATACATGTGTGTGACTACAGTGATATATTAATAAGGTGTTCTTCTGTTTGTAGGCGGTGCATCTTGGTCACGACAGACGCCGTCCGTTTGACCTTGCTGGTACCTAAGTGTTAATTACTGGCTTGCTTGTTATGTTAACGAATGAATTTTATTAATGTTTTTTTAGCGTCCATTGATTTGCCCGAAAAATATCCCAGGATGCAACATAATAAATGACGCATTTTGACGGGGAGACACTTATTTTGTAGTCGAATATTTTATTTCATTCTCCCTTCTCGTTTGAATATGATACATGTATTATTCCTGTGGTTTAACGTGTGGTACGGTCGACGGCACATCACGGTAAGCACTTGCAGTTCGATAACAGCACTTATGCCCCCGACATAAGAGTGGTACAAACCGTACAAAGTCCAAAGTGTATAGTCTGACGTGCTTTTGACTGTACAGTCATGCTGTAGTAGACAGTCGCTAAGGCTGGCACCTTCTGAGTTCTGAAAGAAGACCTACGTTTGAGAAGTAGTGTTCCTATTGCGCAGCTTCGGTGAGTGCCTAAAGCACGAAATTTACCTTCTCCTTCTTCCTTTCCATCCCCCATATCCTTTTCTCTTCCCTCTGTATTATTTTCTCAAAGGCTGATAGCGCATCTAACAATCTAGTCGTAGTTGTCCATAAATTTGCTCAGTCGTATGCCTCCCCATAAAAAACCTATACCTGACTGCATTGATATTAATTAATTATTTTTATGTTATAGGCGGAGTTGCATTTTTGTCCGTGTGGTACCGGCCGCGACGGATGCGCCGACCGTTTGACCTTGCCGAACGTAAGTGCAAATAACTTGCTTGCTTGCATGATAGCTTGCTTGCATGATTGTTTGCTTGCATGATTGCTTGCTTGCTTGCATGATTGCTTGCTTGCTTGCATGATCGCTTGCATGATCGCATGCTTGATTCCTTGCTTTTTAACTTGTTTGTAGCTATTAATATAGAAATAGTGTCTGTGTGTTTAGTTTTATATGACTGGCCCGACGATGCATTTGATAGTGATCCTGCCTGCCCTATGCGACAGGCGTTGTAGGTTCGAATCCCACCCAGGACAAATATGTATGTGATGAATAGTGTGACCTTACTGACCGACAGAAACATAACACAGCAGTGATAAAATATTTATTCATTCTGATTTTCTTTCAGGTAAAGGTATTTTTCCTCAGACGAGTGGTTTATTCGAGAAGAAGATCCTCTTCTAGAGTGATTAGTGGTATCCACAGAAATCTAAATAATAAGACAATAGAAGTGCTATCTCCTGTCTTCTAGTACCGTGACGAGTGTCGCCGGGTCGCAGCCACCATCACATACAGATTACAATAAATACACAGTTACGCCTACAAACATATATTGCATTGATTCAACAAAAATGAATTTTCAATTTATGACATTAAGCAACATTTTAAAAAAACGCTAAATGTCAGAAAACATGACCACTTTGACCAATGAGGTTTTGAACATCATTGATTTTGACCAATAATAAACGTGTGCGAAAAGAAAGAATGACAGTAGTGCAGCGTAACGCTCGTATCGATAACTTTCCGTTGAATGTCATTGATATCCCAGGAGTCTCGCAACAACAAATAACTAATTTATTCAAAATGTCTTATTAATTTTAGAAGATTTTACTATGAGAAAAGAAAATACTCGTACAATAAAACGTCAGTTTTTAATGAAAAATAAATGTAAGTAACAAATATTTATAATTTTTTCTCTGCTCCGGCACTATGTGAATGTTGCCATATTGATTAATTAAAAATTATCATACGACAATATCCTAAGACAATAAGAAAATTAACATACGACAATATTACTTATAATATTGTAGTCTCAAGTATCCCCTATTGACTGTACTCCATCTTCTCACAGATTTAGTCTACTATCCGTACAAAAAAATATGTGTAATTATGTTAACATAAAAAAATATAAACCTACCTCGATAAATTATCTAAATGATGGTGACAACTGCATAAAATCCATCAAGTAGTTTAAAAATACTAATAAACAGACAAATCGATGATTAATGATTTAGAAAGAAAGAAAAATTATAGTAGATGTAGTAACTAAATAAATATTTATTTTAACGAAAAATCACATTTCCTTACTATGTCGGTGAAACTAAGTAAGCCAAAGATAATAAATTATCGATACAAAATTGTAGTGGCACGTCACTAATTCGCGGTCAACTCAATGCGGCGTGTTCCTGTACGCGGCAAAATTGATTATTTCGCATTACTATAATTTCATTGCTGTTTTTAATAATTGTATTGTAGACATAAACAAACTAAAGCATCAATGGTTATTGAAATGAGATAACAATTCGTTGTTCTGCGACAATCGTGGTACTAGTGGTAAAAAATTTATTTAAGGATATTTTCATTAAAAACCAAACATTATTTTTTTAAAAATCTACATAAATATGAAATGTTATCCCTTTATTTACGAAGTTACACTTTGTGGAAGAATTTCCACAGCTGGATATGCTAAAAAACACCATCTTTACGTCTCTGCGTCCTTATTACGACTGGTGACCGAAACAAACGCTCCTCGCGGACTTGTGACCTACGAGTCACATGCGCGGCGACAAGGTCACGCGCCTTTACGACTTCTATTGTCTTATTATTTAGATTTCTGTGGTGGTATCCTTTCGAACTAGAGGAGTAGGGGAATAGGAAGTCCATACTGTGATTGAGCACGTGCTTGCATACTGTAATTCACCCTGCATGAATCATTATGATTAGCAATAGCTATTATAATCTAGCTAATTAAATTACCTTAATTGTATTACGTGTGGTACGTATTTATATATGATATAAATTTACAGCGACGTGACTAAACAATAAGCGGAGGAAGGGTTAAGGTATGAGAGGAATCGGCCGCCTACCAGTCGGTCCCACGATCGGTGACGCATCGCGACCTAGGTGTTAGCTTAGACCCGCCGCACACAGCTTACTGGATATTTTTTATACCTACTTTTTGATAGCCTTATATTTACCGCCCGCGCATTCGGTTATTTATTTATATAAATAAAAATGAAATTCTGTTCATTAGTGCCGCTAAAACTCGAGAACGGCTGAATCGATTTTACTAATTTTAGTCTTGAAATATCCGTGGAAGTCCAGGGAAGGTTTAAACGATGAGTATCAGTTGCGAGGAAAATACTAAATACATGATTAGGGTGTTTAATATGGTTTTAATTAATAGGTAAGTGATACAAAGTTCACCGGGTTAGCTCGTTTATTTATAAAAACTTTATTGTCTACAAAAAATATGGTACAAATGGCGAACTTAACGCTAAAAGAATTCTCTACCAGTCAACTTTCGGTTCGGTTTGGTTTATGTAAATAAAGTTTGTCCAATTCAAGAGCATTGTGCGTAAGAACATTATTTGCACTCTCACTCATTAAAGATCGATAAAAAGGGCCAGACTCTCACTCACACAATTTGAGATCAATAAAAAGGTGTAAGTACTATTGCGATGTTTTATAAGAATGTAATATTTTTTTAAGATGAAATAAGAATTACCCAACGTTGCTCTTCAGCTTCTAAACTATTTCGGTACCTAAAATTAAACATCATCTCAGGATTAAATGTAGCCTGTCCTTTCCCAAGATCTGCCTCTACTATATCAGTACCAAATGGTTGATCGTAAAGATAACTTATTATTATTTCTAGAACTAAGTTCATGAGGTCAGATAGTGATGTAAAATGAAAAAAAACCAATTTGTTTTTTTTTTCAGTTTTTTGAAAAAAACATGAAAAAAAACTTAGCACCGTTGTTTTTTTTTCTAAATTAGGTTTTTTTTCTGCCATACATTTTAGTTCAATGATATATTTTAATCCGTCACACATCCCAACTGCGCATAGCCAACTACGTTCAAATAAACATAAACCTAAAGGGGATTTCTCCGTGTGCAAATGTAATTGATTTGGGGATTTCCCTTTCGTTGATGTAAAAATGTTGCCAATATATTCATGAAATCTTAGTACCACTCAACCAGAAAAGTATAGTAGAGTTAAAAATAAACCGAAAACTCTATTACCTATGTATTCTTAAGTATTTGTCTTAAAAGTTTGGATTTCGTACTCTTGAAATAAAACATGGTCCAGAAAAAAAAAAACAGTTTTTTTTCAGGTTTTTTTTTCAACGTTTTTTTTCACGCCAGAAAAAAAACGGTTTTTTGCAACACTAGGTCAGCATGTCTCCAAAAGTTACCCAAATAATATGGCGTTCTTTATTTTCAAATACCAACGCTTAAAATATATCAATTTAAATATAAAACGTGTACAAACAGCCTTAAGTAAGCAATTTAAGGCTGCAGCCTTTGCAATGGAAAAAATGTGAGCGAGAGACAGTGTTTGTTTTGTTTGTTAACAAGACTTAGATTTACGAAGAATGGAAAATATTGCAAAATCAAGACAAATATACCTGGACAATAATCGTACAACACCTTCTAGCTTCTTCTAGACCCGGATATTGAACCCAGGACCCCGAGATCATGGCGTGGTACTACAACATTACTTAAAGATTACATTAAATACATACTTTTTTTAAACTACATATAATTTACATAGGAACATCTAGACAGGAACACCAACCTACCTGCACAAAATGCACACAAATGTTACAAATTTTGTCTGTAATAGACAGGCGAACTGCATGCCTGTCTACTAACTAAAGCAATTAAAACTTACATACTTCTTTTTTGTAACTCATACAAACACGGAATTCGACCTCCAATAATCTAGCACTAACTAGACAATTTAATGAGGTCAATTAAAATTCCAACTAAGATAAAAATCACAATTCAAAACAATGCATAATTAAAGTCAAAACGATCTCGATCACACTCGAAGTCAACTCCTGCGCATGATGTAAGTGTTTATTTAAAACAACAATAGTGATGTGCTTCGAACTGTATACTTATTGTCCATCTGTACAGATGAATAAACAAACATTTGGAATTGTTTTCTGTTTACTATTGGGTCGGGAGTGTTTATTTTTGACGCGATTGAAGAGTTAACGTCGAGTTGTTGTGTCATTCGATGATTGTGAATAGGAATTGAAGTAATGTATTCGTTAGAAAAGTGACTATAAGCACTATTAGGAAACAAGCTACTGCCTGCGATTTTGACTTCGAAATGTTCATAGTTATCATGGACAAAATTGTAGCGACTAACTGTCGTTTCGGACACATTTTATTCGGACACAGTGTCCGAATTGACACTTTTTAATTTTAACATTTTTTCACTGTCGATTCGGACACCGCGATATAAATAGCTGTTTTGTACAGTCAGATAAAAAATCTTCCTAAGATTTCTTTACGTTATAAAAATAAAGTCTCAACGAAGCCTTCTACACGAAGCTATCGGTAGTGTTTCTAAAGATGACTGGGTCAAATGTGTGATGCATGCAGAGGAATTACAGGATCAGGATTTAGCCAAGGCAATTTTAAATGGTAATAAATTTACTCGAAGATGACAGCGCTCCTCACCCGTGGTACCACTGCGATGTCCAACTAGTTGTACCACGGGGAAGTAAAGTTACCCATGGTTTAACTGGTTGTTCTATGGGGAAAAATCTTTACCAATAGTTCAACTCGAGTGAGTTGTTCTTTCCTTGGTCCAACTAGTTGTACCTACTACTGGGAATCGCTCCCGACCCGTGGTCCAACTGCTGAAATAAAGTGATACATGGTTCAACTGGTTGTTCTATGATTGTTGTGGTTGTCCCCCTTTAATCCTTGATTCAGAATACTCAGCAAAGGGTACCAGGACAACATGACCTTAGTGGAGTTATAAAATGCGCTCCCGACCCGTGGTCCAACTGCGATGTTCAACTGGTTGTACTACGGGGAAGTAAAGTTACCCATGGTTAAACTGTTTGTTCTATGATTGTTGTGGTTGTCCCCCTTTAATCCTTGATTTAGAATTCTCCGCAAAGGGTACCAGGGCAACATGACCTTAGTGGAGTTATTTAAAAAGTTTACGTTATCCAGAAAAGTTATGTTTGATGAAAGAAGATTGCATTTGTCCGCCATTCCTTAATAGATTTTCAGACACGCATTAGTTCAAAAAAATCCACTTTGCTGAGAATTCTGAATCAAGGGTGAGTTGTTTTTTCCTTGGTCCAACTCCCTGTAATACATATCATGTATATCAGGGAGATGGATCATGGGGACGCACAACAATCATAGAACAACCAGTTGAACCATGGGTAACTTTACTTCCCCGTGGTACAACCAATTGAACATCGCAGTTGTATCACGGGTCGGGAACGGGTCCCCGTGGTCCAACCAGTTGGACATAATTCAACCGTTTTACCACGGGTCATAATCATAAATATCAATAAAAAGGGGTGAACCATGGGTAACTTTACTTCCCCGTGGTACAACCAGTTGGACATCGCAGTTGTACCACGATTCAGGAGCGCTGTCATCTTCGTGTAAATTTATTACCAGAGACTGTATTCTCTTATCTTTTAAAATTGCCTTTGCTAGATCCTGATCCTGTAATTCCTCTGCATGCCTCACACATTTGACCCAGTCATCTTTAGAAACATTACCGATAGCTTCGTGTAGAAGGCTTCGTTGAGACTTTATTTTTCTAATGAAAAGAAATCGTTGGAAGATTTTTTATCTGACTGTACAAAACAGCTATTTATATCGCGGTGTCCGAATCGACAGTAAAAAAATATTAAAATTAAAAAGTGTCAATTCGGACACTGTGTCCGAATAAAATGTGTCCGAAACGACAGTTAGTCATTGTAGCAGGCATGATATATTGCATGCGTTTTTTATGTTATTTCAGCTGATAGATAGGCATGCACCCCACCTAATATTAAGTGGTCAATGTGGCCTTCAGAGAGCCTTTAATCTCCGAGACTTTAATTTCAAGTATCGTCGGACTACAGACAAAGTCATTATGGTGGCATATCTCAACTGTGAGGGTAGTAGTATACAGCCAATCAGATTTTGAAAAAGTTCTACAACATAGACGTCGGAAAGCGATCATACGACCTCTGTTTTAGACCCAATCGGTGTAACTATTATTCTGAAGAGGGTTAAGAATCTAAAGTTTCAAGTGTTTTAGCTTATTACCATAGCACAAGCAGTAATTGACAGTTTGAATGTGATAAACGTATTATTTCTTTGGTTTTAAGTGTGGTAATGCCATGCTGCAGATAGCTGTTCCTGCATGTCTGTCGGGAAAGTACCACCTTCTCAAAGAAGCATTAAATCTGCCTTCCCCTTCTTCCTCCCCATCCCCCATAGGTTTTTATTTCCCAACCTCTATAATATCATTTACTCAAAGGCGGGTAACGCATCCGAAACCCTAGTCTTAGGCCTTGGTCTTTCATAAAAAAAAAACCGTTTATGACTACAGTGATATTAATAAGGGGTTTTAATATGTAGCACAAGCAGTAATTTACAAAAAAAATTATATAAATCCAATAACATACACTTCAATAGCCTTCAAGGTAAATGCACCAGTCATGGACACGGCGATATCTTACGCTGCATCAGATACGCAAATGGAGCTGAAGACGTCACTGCACGTCTGTCTGTCCGTGCAACCTTGGCGTTAATACTAGTCATTACTTCTGCCACTTATTAAACTAGGCGCAGACTGGGGGTTTGCGTGACTTCTGCTTTATGTATACAGGCTTTAATGTTATTAGGTTTTGAATTGCTTACTGGTAGTTTGTATCGGGATTAAGATGCTCCATATGGATTGGCCGTTATTTATTAAATGAATCAGGTTACAAACCAATTGTCCCGAGTCCCACACACGGCCGCAGGTCTCGCTAGCCTGACGGAAGAAAAAGAAAAAGGTTACAAACCAATTGCTAAGAAAAGGATGACATCCTCACAATTGCATTATAGATCAAGTAAACTGTCTATAAAGGGCTGACTGACGACATCAACTCAAGTCGGCAAAAATCGCACTTGTGAACAACGGCTTCAATCTGAAACAGACAATTAAAAATTCCATTTTAATTTTCTCTAGAAAAATAAATGTCACAGCGAGCATATTATTTACAACACACCAAGATGTTACATTAAGCCTATTTGCCTAGGTTTTAAAATGTCTCCTTTTCGCTGACATCACACGTCATACATTACAGAGTCATTTACCCTATGTATTTGGTTGGTCATACGACCTCTTAATCGATTTTGGAAGCGTACAGCGAGTTCGTATTGTAATGAGGCATGTAATCCTCTCACACTGTCCTGCCTATCGTTAATATTCCGCCAATGTTTTGACAATTACCATATTATAGCACTTAACCTTAGCTACAGTATACTGTGAAGGCAGTGAAGAAATTATAATTTTCTAATTAACAGTGGCGCCTGCGGTCGCAGAAATTCACAATGTCGATCAAGTTTTTTTCTTAAAATGACAATCGTCCTTCAGTTTGTTTTATTTTTGAAATATTAACCCACATGCCTCGGTTACAATGTCAGATCAATCTTCAACTTCAACATCTACAACTTTCTTTAAATTTTCGGCAGAAAGTTAAATTACGAGCTCGTTAGCGGATAGATAAAAATCTAGTTTTTGCCTCAAAGATACCCAAAATTCATACTCGTTACTCATAAACCAAAGCACTTATCGGTTTACTCGGAAAGACTTTATCGGTTTTGGCGGTTTCAAAACAAAATATACTTTCAGGTCCTCTTTAAAAATTCTTGTTTAGAAACACGTATGACATATTCACAAAATTTTGTATTTATAATTTTTTTCTGCATGCAAATGAGAACAAAAAGACAGACTTACTAAAATGTTTTTGACTGTGACGCTTGTGTTTTAGGTCGCATTTTAATCTCGTAGCGATTTTTAGTTCAAATCACGTATCAGAGCACTAAGGTTAAAGAACGCGGAACGGAACGAGACATTCTAGGAAACGAAACGTTGAATGTTTCATTTTTTAATGTTTCATTCGATTCGCATCACCTTTTTTTTTGACTTAGGAGAAATGCGTTATATAAGGTAAATGCGCCAGTTTTCCGACCACCTCCAATTCGCGACCAAACGATCCTCGCTTGTACGAAAAGTCGACTCTACTTTGTCGCCAAAATTTTGCTATAAACTGAAAATTGAGTTCATCATCATCACTTAAATGCCGATATTCAAAAATGGGTGCACCATTTATCAAGATCGGGAAACAGTCTCGAATCATCTTTCTATTATAATCAAAAGCATTTACTAGACATGTTGTACAAGAGTACTATTTTCAAAGGGCGACAGACAAACAATAACTCAAATAGATAACAATAGTAGGATTACTTCATTACACACTGGTGACGTGATCACAAAGCATGATACATTACATTTACCTAGAATAAGCTGGTAATTCCAACTCGTACTTACGTACTAACGTCCAATCAAAGCTCGAACCACGTAATTGCGAATTATGCTAGCTTGATTAAAAACTACTGGGCTGTAATGATAGGACTGTGTTACTCATCATGAAATCCATAGTAACATTATAGATACGAAAGTTATTCTGTCTGTTTGTCTATTACGCATAATCCACAGAATCGATTTTGATGAAATTTGATACAGCCATAAACTAGACCTTGGCTATGTCCTTTACGTAGCCTATGCGGGATAAGGCGCAGAAGTTTTTTTTGTTTGTTTATTTTAAGTCGGAACGGAGCAGTTTTTGTAGTGGTAGAGCCATGCTGTTTTACAGTAGATACACATAGGCCGGCTCGTCCGGGGAAGTACCACCCTGTCACATAACACCAGCGCGCGAAATAATAGATATGACTACTATTGTGTTTCGTCTGGTTTGTGAGAGTGCCGGAGGCCCACACCCTTCATACCCCCATAGGCCGGTAATGTATCAGCGATGTCTCTGGTGTTGCAGATGTCCATGGGCAGTGGATTGCTTACCATCAGGCAACACGCTGGCTCTTTTGCCGCCTCTGACATTAAAAAAAGACATGATTTCTGGTTTGGGGATGGTTGTCAGCTGCAGTGACAGACCATTTTTGTCACGGAAAAATACTGTTACTTTTTTGGAAGCGGGCGAAGCCGCGCGCAGAATGCTAGTGGTATATGAATCAGTTCGGAATGTGAAGTAGGCTTTAACTAGAGTTAATAATACACACATGCAGATTAATCAGTAGCAAAATAGAGCAATAAAAATCAATATACATAGATATTTCCTTTTTGCCGTTTGTTTGATTTATGATAATTATGGTGTCCGCACAGGAGGATATATTAGGCTGTACTGTAACTTATTAAGGCTTTGTAAGTGATAACTGTAGTTTCTTTGAACTAATCGAAGAGTAGTCAACCCAAAAAAAGTGTTGAACAAAATATGTTATTTTACAATTGACAATAACTCAAAGTTGAGATTAGGTACACAGTCTAACATATAACATTTATGTAATGTAATCATGGGGACTGATCATAATGCCAGGAAATAGTATAAAAAGTAGCCTTTATTATTTCCCAAGGTCCAGTTTAAATCTCTTTAATAACTTTGTATAAAGATTTTAACTTTAAACATTAAGATAAGTTCCACTGCTCTCAGATAAGTTTGTAGAACTTTATCTGTTGATTATCAAAAATGCTGTCTCTATTATCAATTTTGGAAAAAGAAGACCCCCAAACCAAACGTCGCTTCTACAAAAGGTACTGGACGTCGGACAAACATAACTTAAGTACTTTTTTTTTAATACTTATCAGAAAACACCCAGAGCACAGCCCAGAGTCCGATATGTGAATAATAATTATTGCAAAGAAGTGTCTTTGCAATAATTCACACACATCGGACTCTAGTGTATTGTAATGTCAATATGTATGTATATAGTATGTGTCAATTAGCCGGCGTATCAAGCAATCTAACAGGCTAAATATACAATTAAACCTAACCATAAGCAATAGCTAAAGCCCAAAGCATGTCATAATTGAAGGTCAATCAACAGCAATCGATCAACTCTCTTCCACCAATCATCATGTTTTAATAACACCGATTATTGCAATCGCATGCAGTAGGCGATGCAAGACAACGCACTCGGCGGTAATGCAGCCGTGACAAGCCAATTCATATTAATGTCATAAGCGTTAGGAATAATATGACTGCTTTATACCAGTGGTTCTCAAACTAGGCCGCTTGTGACCCCTATTATATTTTGTTTAGCTTAGGCGGTAGTGACAGGAATGCACGTCATCATCATCTTCAGATAGTTTGGGCCATACTCCACCACGCGGGCCCAGTGCGGGTTGTTGGAGGGATGCGTAAGGCAAGTGACCAACCTTATTGTCAGATGTTATCAAGCCGCCAAATGGCCTCTGACTAGGCTTGACGACTCATATCTACATTATACTTTCTTCTTTCTATTAAATCTTTCTGCCTCCGTGCGTTTTGTCAATGTACTTGCATTATGGGTCAGGATTAGGGATGTCTAATATCCCTGTGAAACCCACAACAGGAAAAAAAAGATTGACCAATCACGGCTACACAATCGACTGTGCAGGTTTTCGGAACCACCAATCTAGTGGCAGACACATAGAGAAATGCATAGGTGTGCGCCAAGATTTGAAACATCGACCTCACGTACTCAGCTACCAGAGCTCCCATTAAAATATTAAGGAATTTACAACCAAAATGTTGAGAAACTATACTTGATATCAGATGATTCTATGCTTACTTCACCATTACCCGTAAATATCTGTGTAGTAATCATTTATTATTGTTAAACCGTGGGCACGACACAGTCAATGACTAAATTTAATGACATACAGCTACTTCAAGCACAACTTAAGACTAGATTTAACGGATTAAAAGTATTTAAACATACAGGCTGCAACACATCGACCTGCCCTAATTTGTCAAATTCCTATTGCATAAAGTTCTCATTCAATTGAGTCTTTTTGACATATTTGGGTAAGTTGATCTACTTCTTACTGTGCATCGATCACTTTCTAACACGCAAGAAATTTCTTTGAGAAGGGTTAAACAGTCAAGGATCCTCGTATATAAGGCTTCTTTTCTTTCTAAAATCTGATAAAAATCTAAAATACGGTACAAATTGGCAGTTCAATATAATATTATATACTATATTCATTAATATTTATTTATTTCATTCTTTTTACTGTACGGTATAAAGAATCACTAAGAAAGAATAAAATAAACAGCTTTAAAACGAAATTCAAATATCCCAAAACGCTTTAGGCACATCCTATTGTTTATAAAATTGGCTTTTAAATTTAGCAATTTCTCTTAAATCATTCATTTTAATAAAATATCAATGTAACTACTACATTTTACAATAAAAAGATATTATAAACCTCGTTTTCACTATTGTATCAGACGCATCGGAGGCAATCAATAAAACATTGATAGACGAAAATCATCAATCATAAAAATTTGCATTCTCACATGACGAGGAAGAAAGTAATAAACTATCGTTTGATAAATACCAAACATTGACGGATTGAAGAAAGCTTAAATAACAGTCAGAACACTAAACATATCTTAAATAATTATTCTAAAATTTTATTACTATTCTAAACTAGAACGTAGGTGTTTAATGAAAATACAATATTTACTTGACGATCTATCTTGTAAAATAAAGTATTTAACCGTAACTCATAAAGTTATAATGGATGTGATAGGCTGTAGTGGCTGCTTATCATCAGGTGGGCTGCGTGCCTGTCAGCTAGCTAAAGTTGGATATAAAAAGCCTATTATAGCAACATGAATTATTTTGAATAATGGTTCAGTCACGAAGGTGAGTTCCAGAATACGATTAGGTTTTTGATGGTGGCAAAAGCTAACATAATTGTTTAAATTTATATCGGATGGACACCAGTGTAATATAATTGAATTAATCTGCTATAAGAACCACATTAAAACACATCTTTCTGTCAGCATAACTTATTGACAAAAGTGAAACTGATTGTTATACCACAGACTATGACGACAGACTCATATTATTTGGGAATATTTAAGGAAGTAAAAATGGGAATGTAAAACAATTGCATCAAACTCTTATATTAAGATCTTGGGCTTTTTAGTTTTATCAGGATTTATAATTTATTGTGATTTTTATTATATTTCATGTCCAGGAAAAACAAATTCGTTGTAACTTAACGAAATTACTTTTTGAAACTCCCTTACTATATTATTTTTAATTTGTATACTGTATCTTTATATTTTCTAAAAAGATAAATTAATTATAATCAATATACTCTATTCACTCGTATGATACTACTATCGGAAGGTTAAGTAGGTATTACCTGACGACTTAAAACCGGCCCAACGTCACCAAGAAATATTTTGAATATTACTTCGAAAAATTTAATGAGACCATTTCAAACTAAAGTATCAATTAACTTTATTTATTTAAAATGGCTTTATCAATATGCCATTAATAATCTTCTTTTTGTACAACTTGTATACAACCAGATGGTAAAGTTACTCTAGTCTGACGTTTTCCATTGAGAGAGTTATGACTACACTATGAAACATCGATCCCTATACAGGAGACACCTTATTACTAAATGCTTTCAATTCAAATGTACCCAGACGTAAGTATCACAAAACAGTCAGAAACTATTTCATTTGCACACTGCAGCTACAGGAAACCAATCTCCAAACCCTAGCTTTTGAACTACTCTTCCACAAAACCGGTCCTAAATCCAAAAATATCTTTACTAATCTTAATATTTAACACTCATCAATCTTCTTGCTCCTTTGTTTTACTAGTAGGATAGTCCCAAGAGCCTACAATGTCATCTATAGAGCCTTAATCATTTTAAAACAGTCGTCCGGCATCCAAAGTTCATTCAACACTACCTACCTATGCGCGTGCACACATACTGGTACAATTAATATGTTCACTGCTTATATCTTCACTATAAAACAAAATTTTACCGCTACTTAACTCAAACATGTCTTAAACAGACGAGAGAGGACTTAAAATCCTTCACAGACGGCTCTAAATACGAATTTCAAATTGTGGTCTTCAGGCCAAGAGTCTTCCTTGAAGGTTACTACCAAATTTGAATTCAATGCCTGTTGCATTTGAGTCCGTTTTGTCTGAGTCTGCGTTTGACGTAACAGATTCACCTGCCGATGCAGAATCAACTTTACAAACCGGCGTTAATGTAGATTTCAGATTGCTAGGTGCAGTAGGTTTTAATAATAACCAGTTTGTGGCCGTCGTGGGAACGGTCGGATATGCGAAGTTTAATCGACTGTCGGAACAGAGACTGCAATAGTCCAATTTTGCAGCCTTTTGCTTAGATTATGTTTGCGGTGGAATGGTATGGCCAGGATTTGAATTTTTTCAACCAAATAGTTCTTCGTGGCAAGTTTTAGCATGGTGAAAGGATTTTATAGCCAACATTTAAGACTCGTTTCATCAGTCATTACTAAGCATACATCTCAGTAGGTATGCATAAAAAGAAGCCCCAAAATCTACACGAATGTTGACGTATCACGAATGTTTCTTTCGTATTTACAAGCCAACGAGGCGTCATTTGCATGTTTGGAGAGTGAGATGATAAGCGGTTTCTTGCGCAATAAAACAATGACGATCATTACATACGCATAATCGATCGCGGAAGTGATTTTTTATAGAGCCATGAGGCCTCGACCTCTAAACACAGAATCGCGTCCCGTAAAAAATCTTCTATGATCATCAGAAGATCACGAACGATATTATACTTTTATCGCTTAGCACTGTGTATTTACATCTTTCATTATGTACGCTCATTTGATCATAAAAAAGGCTTAAACTTGTCCTTCAATACAAAAGTTTTTGCTTTGTTTGTTGAATGTTGTTTTGTTTTAAAGCTTTATCGGATGTTGATCTATTGCAAAATTTTAAATACCTATTTTAAGAAAATTATGTGGACTATAAGTGCAAATATTTATTATGTCTTTCATATTTTTTATGCAGTTTTATTGGAATTGTGCCTAGGTGATTGATTTTACTTTGCTCCGTCAACCCAATGGTTATTTAATCTTTAATTAAAAAAATTTATCAATGATTGTATATATATACCTATGATTGTTCTTAAATACCTATCCACATAACTCCGTTTCCTTGTATTTCCCATAAGTTGTATAATACTGTGAATGAAATGATCAATAAATGTTAAATTGTCTGTTAGTATATTTTATGGGACTTTATTAATAATTGCACTAAACGCTTTTCTAATTATACCCATACAAGGAATACACATATTATTTCTTTTATCAATAGTATTTTTAATATAGTAGAGAAAACTATACTCAATCGAAATCCCATTTCAACTAATAACTAATCTGATTGAAATGGAAAATTTTTCATTGCAACTATAAAACTTAAACAATAAATTAGTCTTCATAACTGAAGTAAAAGCATAGTCCGAGTTGATTACAATCTCTTCCCATGAATTTTGCAATAAAGAACATGTTACCTACTTTTTCATTGGTAATGAAAAATATAATGTGTACTTGTTCTTTTTGTGAAGGTTTGTACTTCAATACTTTCAATTATAAACTTCATTGTCCATTAAATTCTCAAAGCTGAGAATTGCACACGGCCTGATAACTAAGTGGTTTAAGAGGCTTTGCTTGCGGTGCAGGATTTCAGCCTTGTACTTTTATATAGTTCGTATAGGGTTAAATAACTTGTGTTGACGACAACCTTGTTAGGTAACCTCATTATTGTTTTAAAAAGAATAATTACTCCTACCTTAGTCAGTAATTGTCCATCTTCTTGTTATCTATCTATCGTTTGTGGTTATAGTTATCATCTAATTTGATAATACTTCCTTTTGTTATTATATTATATTATCCCTTGGTTCCACAAGCAGTTAAACACCCTTTCATTTTCCTACAGTCCAGGAATTTTTGATCGATCAATAAACAAATAAATGCTTTGGTCATCGTACTTTTGAAATTCTTCAAAATTTGTTGTTTCCCTGTTCACTTAGTGAAAATATGTACAAAAATATCTAAATTCATTAAATATAAATTATTATAGCAACAACTACAATATTTAGGGCTTGTCATACTAATCATGTCATAATAGCCATGAGGTATTAACTTTGTCATAATACATTACAAAAGATTAGAACGTAATTGGAACTGACCGATCCTTCAAAAGACAAACCATATTTCATTCCCACCGGAGTGCATGACGAAACTAAGCAATATAAGTCGACGAGCCTTATTTAATTATGGCCTAAGCCCAAAGGCGTACAAAAGACACGTTACAGACATAAAGAGACACATTCTTATGCATAAAGTGTGTTTGAGTTATACCAACAAAAAATACTTGTCGAGAACAACGTCTCTATTAAATCTCGCACTAGGTACCACTATGTAACATCACATTCGTATGTAAACAGGTGCTTAACTGCTTTAAGTTTACTGACATCCGTAATAATATCGATAAATGTGTGCCTTCTCACAAATTTGTTAACTGGAGTCTCATTGCTGGTTTTGTTAGTCATGTATATGGTGGCAACGGATTAGAATAGGCAATGGAGGCAGTGTAAGAAACTGTACTGGTTGGGTCTAACAAGTAAGTTGGTGAGTAACGTAGGCCATAGTTTGTGTGTGTGCGTCAAAAGTTGCGCAAACGCAGACGAGACATCTGACTCACCAGCTTAAGGGTAGTCGCACACAGAGAAACTGTGAGTTATGTTTGGACATAGTTATGCAGAAATGTGCCAATGTAAGCAGAGAGCGAAATCTAGTTATTTCATTTAAGAACATGTTTAAGACCCTTTTACCAATTACAACCAAGATTGAGTCACATTCTGACATATTTTACCTTTACACCCAAGAGGAATGAGTCTATCCTTAGGTACCCAGGCCTGCTGCAGTAGACCGTGCCTATGGAGAACCACCCAAGAAACTATCATGTCAAAGGTGACCTATGCCACAGAATAACTAAAAATACTATACCTGCAATGAGTAGGTACATTAGAAGGCTTTACAAAAGGTCAAGAAAGAGAGTAAATAATGTAAACAATCTCGATAGTTAACTAGCCTAAATTTACAATTGCCTTCTTGTAGTCCAGAATCGCATCGAAAATTGAAACATTTCTGCATACTTACGTCCATTTTATTTACAGTCCCTTGACCAGTCCCCAACACATCATAATTATCGCTTTGACAGGTATTAGCTACTCGTTCAGTTCACTCTTCTTTATAACATCGTTTTTTAATCATTTTTATGTCTTATTTTGTTTCTGTTAATTATTTGTGCGCCATTTAAAATAAATAACTTTTTGCTCACGTGATGATGTATTGGTTTACTTATATTTAAAGATATGCATTACGTAAAACAGAAAACGGTTTAGTTATAATTGATTGATTTACTTAATTATATATTCTTTGAATCCGCACTTAACATTAAACGGATAATCATTAACTGCGATAAGTCTAATGTTAAGAATATTAAATGTTAATATATTCGTAGCAATTCTTATAGAATTCTAAGATACATGAACGCCACCCTCAACCTTTAATTTCTGCAAAATGGTCGGTGATAAGTTATCGTGTTGAATATATCCAAGTCTCGGTTTACTTATAGAACTCATCTTTGACTGGCATAATCTATTTTCCATTTTCAGTTACTGGAACACATAAACGTTAAAATTGTTGATAAGTAAGAGTTAAATGTATGATTAATTAAAAGCTATACTTTTCATTCGTTGACTTAATGAAGAGTTTTTCAATCTAGAAGTTGTAAACAATGTTTTTGGAAACGATGGTTTTCCCCACCTCAGTAAAGCAAGTCATACAAGTCTGATTCACGCTCTTCAATCATCTCAAACACAGTGTATAAACGGCCTTATCAAGCGGTGTCAGGTCTGAACCCGACGCGCCAGTGACGACCTCGAAAATTAACCAAAAAAAAAACAAACACCATAGCTCTTTGAACTTTAGGCATTTTTTGCCGCCAACCAGTTTGGTACCAAATTAAATTACATGCTATTGCCTTTGTAATCTAAATCGAGATATGTAATTGCGTGGATTATTTTAAACACGCTTCATATTTCGCACATTAGCAGCTATACTCGTTATTTGCATAAGTTTATTGGCCAATTTTATTCTACGCGGAACTTAAAGGTTAACCCCAAGTTAAGATTTGGCTGGCTCTTAAGCTCATTATCTTGTAACAATTTGCAAAAAACATAGTGATTTCGATTATAACTGGACTTCTTTAATCTTATAACATTTGCAATGATACTCATGTTTACATACGAGATTTAAAGCAATTTAAAACATTACGAGATAATCAGAGCTATAAAGGATATCACCTAATTGGATTAATTATGAAAATGTACAAATGGTGCTGTGTAAACAAGTTCAGAAATGCTAATGAGACTTCGTCCAACCAAATAAGGAAAGGGATCGGTCCTATATTCGCACCTTGCAGTACCCCAAAACAGAAAAGTGGTCAGTGATTATCTAAGCCGAATCACGAGTAGCATATGAAATTACAATCAAAATCTAAGACCCGGAACTGATAATCATATCGATAACAGACATCTAATCTCGATGTTTGGCAAATATTTTATCGGGCATGTAATGGACACCAAGAAGCTTTTGATAATATTTGGCCATAGCAAATTCCGCCCTTAGACGTGTCTTATTCGAGTGTTTGGAAAAACGGTAGATGCCGTATATTTGTTTATGGGTTGGCGTGGGCTTACAGTTATGACAATGATTGATATTAGAAGGTTATTGATTATCAAAATACTGTTACTTAATCTTTCCGAGGATGATTTTAAGTATTGCCCAAGATTTTGTCGTGATGTTTTTTAACTACAGTTTTATATCCTCCTGCGTAAGTACCTACCTTTTAAAAAAGAACTACTTTTATTTGAATGTTATATTAAATCCCGGGAAAAACATTAATCTGATTTAAAAATTTTGTTAATTTGTTGTTGTTGTTGTATTTGTTAATCAAATATATTATTTCCACCAAGAACACTGAGGATATTGCTTCGACCGATTCCATAAAATTAACACTTAATTTTATGAAGGCATTCGAGTTAAACGGAGACATAAATTAAGAATCTTTAGCTTAGGAATTCAGCAATAATTATATTGGAATGTACAGCTCGATTGTTAATGGATTCATCTAGATTAAGATAACAAATCGCGGTCAAGCATCCGAGAAAGAAGACCTGTCACGTCCCACGTCTCCAAACAACGTGTGTGATTCAATATTAGTATAAGTATACGACAAGCGATCTGGACAACTCGTCATCTCAAACAAGAAACTAAAGTTAGGAACATAAATATTGCAATTTGCATTGAAATCGTGACGTTCGTGTACATCTAACAAATCATTGTTTATCGTGATTAAAATGGCCGTCCCAATTTCGACTCTATGTCCTTATTAGTAAAGACAGATAATGATACCGATCGCGATGAGAGTACTATGTTCTTGAACATACAATACCACTGAAGCAAGGTAAAATGTTAAAAGGATATATTTATAGGTATTATATTCTTATTAGATTAGATGGACATAGGATTTTTTTAACGTCATTCATGCTAAAATTATAAATGCGAAAGTGAATCTACCTGTTTATCTAAAAACTACCAAACCATAGAGATCTAAAAGTTTCTGTTATCTGTGTACCAAACAGATTTAAATACTACTCGTATTTGGTACAGACTTCAAGTCTTTGGAAAAGCCACACTTTGGAAATAAGCATAACAAAAAGAGAAGTGTTTTTGTTTGTCCTTCTTTCACATCGGAAAAGAGCAAAATGGATGACGTAATTTTTGGTATGGAGATAGTTTGAGAGCTGGAAAGTGACAAAGGATTTTTTTTTTCGAAAAAATATCTCAATCCTGTGGGATAACGACTTGAAGTCAACGCGGGCGGAAAGCTAGTATGCTATTATAATATGACTGTTAATTCAATAAGGGCGCCCACTGGGCAACTACATTTAGGGGTCTTAAGCTGACAGACAGACTAATAATAGCTAACCCTTTATGAAATTTAAATGAGTCAATTATGAAGCAAATAGAAAACAGCTAGCATTAGTATATCCGTAGTAGGTATCGTTTATTGTCTAATTTCAATGAATCATACACGAATGTTGAACAAAATGTTACTTATTTCGTCAGATTTACAGTTTTTTGCAGAGGTTTCTCCAGTGACTCACTGAATTCATTGAGCAACCTGTATGAATATTACTTTGTTACAGTCTAGGACTACTGTGGGTTGTATTACAATCTGAGTAGGAAGATACGATTGCTCAAAATTATTTTGGAAATCAAACTCGGTGTTTTGGTAATAAAGGCTTCTCACAATGATATCTTCCAGCAGTGGCTCGCCCGCGTTTAAAGGAGACATAAGCCCGAAGCTTTTAATTATTACACAAATAGAAGTAAAGTAGCAAACTTTTAATGTACCAATGCAGGGCAAAGGCCCCCATCATTGAAATCAAGTAATCGCTACAATTATAGTTATTGCCTTAATCACCACGCTTGCCAAATAAGGAATGGTGATCACAAACCCGAACTGTGTCCGAAAAAGCTGACACAAATTGGCTCAACCCGTAAATTGAACTCGGGACTTCAAGATTATGACCAGCCACGTTGGTGGTTTATTATCTTGACGATAGAAATATGATTGAACTATTATAAACTTAATATCATAAACATCGTCATTAGGATACAATATTTACTATTGTATCCTGGAAACCCAATCTGTTCTGTGAGAAACATGTATTGCTTAGTAATAAAAATAATTTGCGGCAAATGATTTACACATCCTCATGTACGCCGTCTCTTGACTAATGTATAGGATTTTATTTGATTAGATCCACTTAACTACACCGGTTTTATTACGGCACTGGTTCTCAAACTTATTGTTTACAATATAAAAATAAATTCTTCTTTCTTTGCCCGAGTAGTTTGTCCAGAACTATACTTCATTTTATTTAGGTAAGGTCTGGAAGTTGGACGAGACCTTTTATTGTATAAAATTTTGTTATTGCAAACTGAGAGTGGTTACCTATTTTTGGTTATGTCACCCCTAGGGCCGCGGGCCTGTCTACAAACTGATGTATATATGTCATTTATTTATTTTTATTGCACAACACAACGGTACAAAAGGCGGACTTAATACCATATAGCATTCTCTACCAGTCAACCGCTAACAAGTCAAGGGCTAAGCGAAAGTAGATAGTAAGTGGTGCCAATTTTCATAATTTAGGGAAACAAATTAGTAACTTCTGTGTAATACTCTTAATTGTTAAAAGTTTGAGAGCCAACGCGCCTCTCCAGCGATCAGTATTCGAAATACATTTCGGTGATTAAGTTTACTTTATGGAAGTCCTAGCTTCTAAATTGGAGCACTAATTTATAAATTCTAAGAGAAGCTATTCGGTTTATGACTGATGTCTATTGGGTTCTGTACATTTTAAGTGAAGTCTTCACATTTGAAAAAGTCTTCATATTTTAAGATATTTTCTGTTTTCTACTGTCAGTTTTTACAATATATTTTCTAGTGTGTCTTTTACCAGTTTAAATTGTAAATGAATTGTATATAAATCCACTCATTCTTTGTCCTATTTCTTCACGACCACAAATGTTATACTGGCATACTGCAATGCAAAGCTTTCTATCATTTAGGTCTTCATCACATAGATTGGTATTGTTACATTGGTTTTTGTGTTAGTTACTTATTAAAAATCCAATCAAGATTGGTTAAAATGAAGAATTCAGGCATGACTTAAAAGTACCTACAACTATATAGTACTCTGAAAATCTGTACACCTGGTAACTTAAACTTTGTGCGTATTTATAAATAAATAATATTCTTTACCAGCATAAACTTTAACTTTACACCGCAACTCAAGCCTATACTCACTATGATTTATTGAAGCACAAAATTGCTATTGAAAATTTTTACCACTGTCCGCCTAACAAAACAGTGAACCTTTTGTGAACTGTATGCGATCAGGTGCCAGAGCATTTGTTCCTTTATCCACGTACAAACAGTACAGATTTCATTTTATACTAGAGAGGACTTCTTCAATTTGAGCTGTAACTGTATGCTATTAGGATTCAAATTCTAGTGGTAATTTCCGAATGGCTGTAATAAGTGATGTTTTGAAAGTACGATAGATAAAAAGGAACATAGGTTTTTGTTAAATTGTATTTCAAAAAGTAGTGTACGCATATATGAAGGATGAAGCGGGACTTTCCGAGTTTCATATTATGGATTATTTATTTATGGATATATTTTTTTATTATTTTGGCACAAACAGTTATACATAGTCATAAAGTTCACATTATATTTTCAGAACATGTGCAATCCTTTTTTCTTTATAACAAATATTATTTTCTTTGTCTGCTTAAATAAGCTCTTAAATTTTATCAATCAGAAATTTATCAATCACAAATAAAACATAACGTTGACAACTACGAACACACCTCGAACTTCGCGGCAGCGGGGCGGGTGCGGCAGCGGCAGCGGCGAGATGTTTTGTATGGAATCCCATAGACTAGCTCTCGAACACAGCGGGGCGATAGCGAAAGCGGCAGCGCACGCAGGCGTACTGCGGATCACCGCTTCACAGTATTGTTCCGCTCTTGACGGCCAGCGCCAAGCGTTGAGCGCAATGCGCCTGCGTGCGCCGCCGCTGTTGCCGCGAAATTATAGGCTGAGGCCTAAGGGTGTCATCGCTTTCATGTATGTTCGTGATGTTATAATAACTTAGATGCTGCCCCTTTGTTCATTTTCAAACAATACAGCATCATTGTTATCTGACAGATAAATTATCAAGAAAATATCTGACAGCGGTTACACCAGCCCGGTATAAGCTGTTTTCATCAAACATACTATTCGTATCTCCGTCGCTAAAAGAGGCAATCGGTTTTCTTTGTGAGAGTACAGTAGTATGTAACTATGACTAGAAAAAAGGTGAGAATCAATTGCACAACTGACTGACCGATTAATTGGACAATTTAACCAGATGGTTTGATTTATCGCCTGACCAAGAAAATAAGAAACCTGCTCTGGACTCTGGAGGCGCCACATTAGCCATGGTTATAGCAACACTTGGTTGCTATGGTTATACTCACAAATAACTCGCAATATCCAAAAAATAACACGGCACGGTTGACAATTGACATCACACTTTGACAGACAGCAATAATGAATGATATCTTAATGTTTTTTTTATTTGTGGCCACTTGAAGAAATTAGGCCAATATTTTTCCGCAATATACAATATAATCGCTATACCTACAATCAAATCATCTGGTCCAATATGATCACTATTTTTTTTTCTCTTAGTTTATTTTGATGAACACAATGACACAAAGTAGGGAGATGTTGCGGATAGAAGGGGAGGCTTTTGCTCAACAGTGGGATCACTAATTATGAATCCAAAAATTTCATACCGGAATCATGGTGTCTTTACTTCCATTTGACGTTTAAGATGTTCCCAAATATCCCACATCTGTCTCAAGGTAGATTCGCGAAGTCGCACGCGCAGATGGCGACGCATTTGGTACACGCGTGCCAAGTTGAAAAAAATCTCAACATGCTGTTAGATGTTTTTGTTTTTACAAAAAAAATATAAGTTCGGATGCTGTGGTGTTTCATTGCATATGTTACAACATATGCAGAAGAATTGGACGTCAGATAGGATGTATTTTAAATTTTAAAAAAATAAGTTAATTGTGAACTTATTAGTCTCTTACGAATCAAAGTACTTCAATGCTATCAACGCGATTATTTCTTATTATTCAAATTACTTCAACAAGTGAATTCGTTTGTTTTTGTCTAGCAAATATCTTATTGATTTATATTATTAATATTATTACCATAGAGATCTAAATTTAGTTTCTGTTATCTATGATTATTACTTATTGATTAGTCATTTAGTCATACATATCGAACCGAACCATAGACTACAATCAGTTAAAGCGAAGTTTCTACTACTACTACTACTATATAATTATATTTCTTTATTATTTCTGTGCTAAATCAAAACATTTTACAAAGTGACGTTATGACATGGCGTCAATGCCACTTTATTCCTCCCTGTACGTGCAATAAAAGTAGTAATTTATTTAACTTCAATCATAATAAATTTGCCATTTTATAAGTAAAAAAGATAAGCAAGAATATGAGTCTCAAGTCTCGAGGTACAGTTACTGATCCGTGTTCCAATTTTTTATTAGTTTGATTCCGACAACAAACATCAAAAACGTTAATGGCGACGTCTATAAAACTAATTCGCTTACCACACGACGGAAACATAAAAGTATCCTCGAGTTTGAAAGAGGAAATTTAGGTATTTGTTGCATTTAAAATTATAATTAAACAAACGAAACCCAGGATACTTTTTATCGAAATCTGTCGGGTGAAATTGTGGAACAAGCGTGGTTGTTAAAACGTCTTATTGGGAGAAGAGATGAAAAATTCAATCCTTTACTATTACTTTCTTTTATCATTTGATCTAAAAAGTGCGATCTGTGTCCTTTCGTGCGTATTTACTACTACTACTAGCTGGCCGGTGACGGAAAATATCGTGAGGTAGCCTTTTTTTATGGAGGGGAATGCTTTTAGGCACCAACTTGTCTGGGGTAGGCGAGCCGTGTGTGGAACTCGTGCAATCCATGCCCCAGTCTTTTTAAAGACTGGTGTACGGAGAATACTCACTAAACCCCCCGCGCTCCTGCATCGCCGTCGGCAACGTCTTTAAACTAGGACAGACCCAAAACAAGAGACCGCAAGGCGACCTGCCCGCCTCTTACATGGCGGATCCCCCTGGCGGAGTGAGGAGGCTGGACCATTGAACCATTAAAGATGGAAGTGTCCCTACACATCCATCCAGGCCAATCGTGAGAAAGCCTGCATACTAGTAGAATGACTGCATAACCATGGCCCATTTGGTCTAGTTCCATAGATAACAGAATCTAGTTCCAGAGTCGCTCCAATATAATAACTGGACTTGCCGAATCTTGAATCACGATGCAAGTGTAGTCTGACTATGGATAAAAACTTTCGGAGAATGAAAGAAAAAATGAGTAAAAAATCAGTGGAAATCGTGGAAATGTACCCATAGAAACATTATCCGCTTACAGTTAACCCCGACCTTACCCCAAATGCATCTCCCAAAGCATTAACTTAATTGACAACAGTTGTAATACGCTATCTTAATAAATAAATTCGCGATAATCCTCAAATTTTTTACCTCCGAACGGAAACCGGGTAATCGACCGCCAAGAACAGAAATTCTAGTTTTTGAATTCAATTATTTATTGAGCTCAGCTTACTTTTTGTGTGATTATTTATTGATAAACATTTATTAACGGTAATTATACATAGTTATGCTGTAATTAAGCTGCGAGGATAGTGTGATTAGAACTGTTTATACAAATGCGTTATTAAGTTTAGGAAAATGTTTCTTAGCTCATTAGGTTCACAAGTTTATTTGGGTCCGGCCGTTATGCCCCCATTCCGGGTTGCCCCCGGCCGGTATGCCCCCACGGTTTAACGGCAAACTGGAACAAATTTACATAAAATTGTGGGGGCATACCGGCCGGGGCCAAACCGGAATGGGGGCATAACGGCCGGACCCGTTTATTTGGTATTGCGCAAGATTGTTTAATGACTCTTATTAGGTACTTTGGTCTGTACTCTGTTGGCAAGGCAATACACTGGTCTTCAATCAGTGCTAGGTACGCTTTTTAAAGCTATTTAACAGATTCTGCATTATCTTTTTTTTTGTTTCAGGGGAAAGCAGTTACTCTCAAGGTAAGCAGTCAATTTATCACTGATAGTACTTTATCTAATGATGACAGCTTTTAGAAAGTGACCAACATCTTTCGTAACTCTTCTCATTGTTTGAATGTTAATATTTTCGTCAATTTTCATTTTGATTTCAAGTAATTTTAAATTTCCTTTAGGAGGTCTTAGTGTCTACTAGGTTCGAACTATTCCAGTCAATAAATATAAGATTAGTTTTAAGTTGTACTTTTCTAACTTCTTCTAAATTTAATTAGATACAATGATCTCCTTGACTCGCCTAAATTTAAACCACTGTTTCAAGTTAATTCCAACAAACAAACTTCTGACCGGAACTAACAGTTAACAGTAGAAATGACCTGACGTCGATACCGCCATCTGCCCGTCTTTACCTGGACATCTTTCTTCAACTGCACATGGCTTTCTTGGTTAAAAAAAATCTCTTACAAAGGTACACATCTGCTCTAAAGGCTTTGATGCAACAGTATCGTTTAAAGAAAAGGCAAGTTCACACAAAAATGAACCTTAAAATTGGAGCATAGAGCTCTTTATTGGATGTGGTTTGACAGATCGTCTTCGGTGATTTCCGTCGATCGTCGCGAAACTTCGGACGCGTGGTTGCGCGCCCGCAGGCAAGAGACAAATCTTCGGACCTCATACTTAAATAAAAATTTAATTTGCTTTAACCTTTCAAAATATGCAACGGTCTGTCAGACCGAAGGTACAATTCTTTCTAAAATGTTTGAAATATTATAAGAAAGTTGAGATAAGTCTCATTGTACATGCACTTGGCCAGCAAGCATAGCTCAATGTGCCCTATTACCCTAATCGTAACATAAAGCTTCGAATTCAGATGTATTGGCACTAAGATTTATTTTGCTGGAACACAGCCAAAGCTTACCTAAATACAGTCGAACGCTGAAAAATCCCTACCACCAACCAGACCTCTCTATGGTCTAATGTTTTAAAGACCGGAACATGATCTTATTGGATTTTTCGAACAAAGCTCGGGTTTGCATCACCAAACCGCATTTGGCAAGCGTGGTGATTAGTCCAATAATACCCGAGCCCTATTTAGGTCGGGACAAACGCTCAAAAATTTACTCTGAGTCGTTTGGTTTTAAACGACATACGACGGTCCGTCACACCACGACACTAAAGAAAGAAAGGTTAAAGTGGGGTTTGTATAACCGTGTATTTAGCGAGATTATTGTCATTGGCTGCCGGTATGGGTATCGGAGGTAATAAAGCCGGGTTAACTGGCGCCGTAATGAGCGTTTCCGGTCAGCGCAGGCGCAGGGCAAGGTAATTGATTGTACGATTGCAATCTGGGAATTTCTTTCGTTGTTCCCACAAAAAAGTACTTTCTTTTTTAGTTTAGAATTATTTATTTCAAAGGAAACAATATTAAATAAACAAAGAAAAATAATAGAATTGAATCCAAAAATAGAAAAGTAAATATGATCTTTTAATTGAAAGGATATTATTGGTATTAAATAATATTGTAGATCTATTAATGTATAGAGTTCAGTATGAACCACATTCGAACAGGGTACTTAAAACTGTTTTTTTTAATCCATATCACTAAACGAAGCTTTAGCAAAGCTTAGTGAGGAAGACTAAGGCCTCGGCCTCGAATTTCGCTAGCACATTTCGCCAGCGATTTCGTTGTTGCAGCTAGAGAATTCTGCAAAGAGCTAAATGTTACTACATAATAAAAATCTTTTAATTGAAAGGATATGATTGGTATTAAATAGATCTATTAATGAATATCGAGTTCAGTATGAACCACATTCGAACAGGGTACATAAAACTGTTTTTTTTTATCCATATCCACTCACTGATCGAAGCTTTAGCAAAGCTTAGTGAGAGAGACTTAAGCCTCGGCCTCGAATTTCGCTAGCATTTTTCGCTAGCGATTTCGCTGCTGCAGCTCGAGAATTCTGCAACGAGCTAAATGGTACTAATAAAAAATACTTAGCACAGCAGAAAAATGAAATTTACATGACGCTCTTAAAAAGACATATGCAGACGCCTCAAGCATATCACGGGAGCATCTTTCAAAACAACAAAAAAAAAACGCCTGATGGACTTAAAGCAAAAGGTGTTTAGTTTTTTTTCGCCAAACATCTTCAAGGTCCTTCGGTTGCATCTGCCACATCTCGGAAGCTTATTTTAAAAACGCATCTGCATAATAAATTGATAGCAAAAACTTGACCTACAAAACTTTAAAAATCCTGTGTTTTTTAATTTAGACTTTTTACTACTTAGCAGCGTTAATTTACGTTGTTCCTTTAAAATTTACGAGCGATTATGAACCTTATGCTTTGGTGATGTAAGTTGAACTTGGGGTGAATGGGAAAGTAGTCTTTGTAAATATAAAAAGGTGCCAATTTCCGTTCATTTCTTATGCATCCGTCGTTAAAAATCGGCAGTCTCTGATTAGTGTCGCATGCGCACCGTTTTTTGCTATTTTTTAACTATTTTGACGTGGTTTGTAAGAAATTTATCAAGTTTCTGACAGGCAGATGGCACTAAAACAATATGTTTTCACTTTTTGCATATTGCTAAGCATTCCTAAAACATTTTGAAACTATTAATTGCTAAAAAAATATATGTTGCATAAATATTAATGGTAATTGTATGCAAATAGTCGGTAGCAAAAAATAGTGAAGTGTAATGAAATCGTTTGCATTTAAAAAGGTCATCAACCAACCCACTGTTTAACATAAATAATCTTTCTAATTATACTCAAATCTTCACGAATGTAAGTGACTCAAAATATTTACATAAGCATTTCAGAATTTAGTAAATAACATGGCATAAAAAACAGGTAATTATTAGCTGATTGATGGATGGATGGACAAGCTGTAATTTTATATATCTTATTTATTTATTTTACGATTACTTGTATTTCTTTTTTTCCTGTCTGATTGCAGTTTTTCTAAGATGTTTTTTTGACAACACAGTAGTAAAAAATCATAGTTCTAAGTTGGCATTCAAACAATAAAAAATAAGACATTCTGCATTTACCTAAATGTTCTAAATGTCTGCAAACTAATTGAACTTAAATAATTCCATAGTCAAATATCCACATGTCCCACCTGATCGGATATCCTCATCAAAAAGGAAGTAAAAATAAAAAAAATCCTCAATCCCGTGGGAAAACGGGGAGCATCTAACTGTTCAAACTCCCACAATCTTGCACATGTTCCGTACTTGATTCATAACAATGAGAATAACGCACCTTTCTACTAGCAAGTTATCGCCAAAAAACTGCGTGAGCGCACCTTGCCTGCTACTCAACCCTTTGAATAGGTACGCGCGTGTGGTCCAAATTTCAAATGTCACTTGAAGTGGTACGGGACTTTTTTGGAATACTTGTTTGTGTTTTAAAAGCTAGATGAACAGAGTAAGGTCATCTAGTATTGTGTGGTAACTTTGTCTATCTATATCTTTAAAATACTAATTGGACTGGCCCGATAACATTTTTGATATTAACCTCCCCAGGGAATGTATTCATTTATTTGTTTTTTTATTATTATTTATAAGTGGTCTTTGGAAAGAATTTATTTGTTTAAATAATAATGTATTCACAATTTCACACAAGGGCAAAGCAACTGACTTTGCCTGAAAATTAAGATTGATATAAGATAAAGGTAGGTGTACTTTAAATTGTCTCTGTTACTTATAAGTTACTAGCCTTCCGCCCGCGGTTTCACCCGCGCGTTATTTCTTTTTCCAAATATCCCCCCCTTCCCCCACATTTCCGGGATCAAAAGTACCCTATGTTCACCGGGGATAGTTTAGCTATCCAACAGTGAAAGAATTATTAAAATCGGTTCAGTAGTTTCAGAGCCTATTCAATTCAAACAAACAAACACTCAAATCTTTCCTCTTTATAATATTAGTATAGATAACATAGTATAGAATTTTAATAAATGTAAATTGAATATTAATTGAAGAATTATTAATGTTATTAACTTCTTATTTACCAATACTGTACCATGAACAAATATTATTTGTGATTGTTCACCTGGTTTGTAATCACTTAATTAAAACACTAAACGACGTTTCACTTTCGAAATTCTGATAAACCTTCTCGTTATTCTAGTAGTTATATGTTCTAGATTTTCCTCGGGTTCCAAAAAAATGGTTATTATTTTATAAGAGAACATTATCTATTTCTATTTGAAAAATCTAGTTATCATTTAATTACGGATCTTTCAAATGTATGGTGCAAGCATACCTGTCACTACAGAGAAAGAAAGATCTCCCGACGAATCGCTGTCACCTGTCATTTGTCCCAAACTCATCCCAGATCCGCAGATGTACTCGGAACCCGTTACCTTTGTTATGACGGGATCACCCCCCACACCTTCCATTTACCCGGTCAATTATAGCCTAACTGTAGTTTCGTACTACGAGACCATGTCCAATTTTGCTAATAAGTAGTAACTGTTGTTGTTACGTCATGTTATGTTGGAGCATTTTAGTAACTTGTTCTTTATTTGCGATAATAAAATGCTTTCAAGTTTCCGCAAATAGATTGCTTTTTAAGATTTCTTAAAAAGGAAATTTTATTATTTACCTATTTTCCTCAGTAACAAGTGGATAAAATAAAGATACGTTTATGTTGCTCAAAATGCTCGATCCAACCCCATAATACTATGAGCGTCTAAATATTCTTTTTACTTTTGTCAATTTAATATGTTATAATTATCGTATCCTTTTTTATAAGCTTTAGGTTCTATAAGATCTTTAGTTTCATTGGTTTTATTAATAGTTCAAAGTTTAAAACCTGTCAAAATCCCCGTATCTCTAAATCATGTTGAATCAAAATGCTGTTGAATCTAAAAATAATTCCACCAATTACAGCCTTATAAATAACTGTACAAATTCGCACTATAAAGATCTGATCCCGTGACAATTTTGTTGACTATTTTAACAGTTGTCGTGTCTACTGAATTACGTCATAGTCATACTCGTAATAGCCATTAAGTAGCATGATGTTTGTAACTTGGTTTATCTACACTAATATTATAAAGCGGAAAGATTTGATTGTTTGTTTCATTGTTTGTATTGAATAGGCTCCGAAACTACTGAACCGATTTGAAAAATTCTTTCTTTTTTGGAAAGCTACATTATTCCCGGGTGACATTAGTCACATAGTCATTTTGAAGAATGTAGAAAGGTATCAAGTTGATATTGATATCTAATGAAAAGTTTGAAATAACTAATATTACGTCAAACTTGTGTAATTCAAAATATTTATCAAACGAAAGATGCTCATGTTTCTCACAGAGATTTTCACAAATATTTTTAAACAACCGTATGAAATTCGTTGGAGAAAATTACTCATCTGCCTTTATTAATAATTATACTGAATTAAATTGATGTCAAGGGTTTCCTACCTTATATTGAGTTAACATCGGGAACGTCACCCATCCAGACATAAACGAAACGACCAAAAATATGCTTACCTTTTATATAATTGCAAACCACATGGACATTCCCTCTGCTTTTAATAATCAAGATTTAACTATCAACACTAGATTAGGTATACAAACTAGGTCAAGCGGCCGACGATATTTCTTAGCTACAAAACAGTAAATGCATTTATCTCCTGGGGCTTAGGTCAAGGTGTTTCATTAAACAGCGATCATGACCCCAGGTCCCTTATCCAAGATCTGCCAGTGGTGGCGTGATGTAAAGGAAGTCTATTAGATAGGTAGGGCAGTAAATATTGGGTATTTGGGATACAAGACTGGAGTGTGACATTTTTATTCATTATATTATTTTATTAACCAATTTGTTTTATTAACCAAAACGCAGGTGTAATTTTGACTTCCGTGTACCAGTTTTAAGTATTTGATTATACTGAGCGATATTTTACTTTCTTTATAAACATATAATTATGTATATGTATGTACAGCCGGTTGTACATTTGAACCAATCCTTTTGGGAATAATGTAAAAAAATATAGATGCGTGTTTTTGAGAAGACGTGTAAGTATCGCATCATATTTATTTGTTATACCTGCCAACAAAATATGTATAAAGAAACTATAACTGTATCCATGCTGTAATTTGTCATTTGTCGAAGTCGAATTTGGGTTGTGCGAGGGATATTTATTTATGAATAATTTACAGATTTTTTTAACTTAAAAAACAAATAAAAACTTGACTGACAAATGCCCCGGAAAACGTCTATCTAAACAGGAACTTGTCCCGATATATCGGGACGAAACAACTGCACATTTCGGTAACAAACGCTTTACGATTTCAATCCACTTTGAATGCAACTTAGTTGCAATCGGATGTCAGCACCTGTACTATAATCTACACAGTGTAAAATAATTCAGTGATATGAGGAGTATTTTATTTAATAGGCTTTTACTTGATTGGTTTCAGTTTGATGGTGAGTGTTATAATATGATGCATTCAAAGAAAAATTGTGTAGAAAGGGTACGTTAGGTAGAGTAGATTATATGTACGTACCCACATTATACTCACTCTTCTGAAGAAGTACCTCCATATTGCAGAAGACCAGAGTGAATGTGGGAGCCAGTGCACTTGAAATTAAAAGCTCGAAGATCAGATGAGCCTACATAACAGTCTGGCAGCTCACTGAGCGACGCTTCCTGGTGAAATGTCCCTCAATGGAATAGGCCGCAGTGACCGCTTACCATCAGGTGGGCTGTGTGCCCGGCCCGTAGGCCTGAGCGCCACTCTTGTGGTTTAAAAAAATATAACTAGGGCTAATACTAGTATGTCAGCAGTTTTCTCATATAAGAGCGGAGAGTGGTAGCTAACCAGTCGAACGTTAAAAAAGTCCTACCTTCCCAAGCGAGAACCGAACCCTAGTGGCCAAACCTGTGCTCCACGAAGACGTTTAACACTTTGACAGCCGATCACGTACTGGGTACGTGCACTTTAGTACTATTATTTAAATGCCGGCTGTCAAAGAGTTAAAACTCATTTCGGCTTACCCATTACAAACGTTCAAGACAAGGTGTTTTATATAAAGGGATGATCGCATTCGCGAGGAAAACAGTCGCCGGCGCAGACAGATGCGTCTGTAGGCGTCTGAAAATAATTCAACCGTGAAAAAGCGTAAAAAACAAACTTTGGCCGAGATACACATGGCTTGTAACGCTGCGCCGTGGTGATTTCTGACGTTGGTTTAATGAGGATACGATCCTGCATAATTATGTCTTATTTACCCATGTTGCATTTGACAAACAAGTTGTCCATTGAGAAATTGACTACCTCCAGCCGATTAAATATAAACCACAGAGGACGTGGTCTCGATTCCCGTTTTAGTTGTATTCTGAAAATGTTTCTGATTTTCAAACAGATCTTGAATTTGTGGCCAGGACCATTGTGAGAAAAAAAGACTAGACTAGACTCTTTTGACACTGACCTACACGTGCAATGATTTTAAAACTGTAGTAAACTCTCGCCAACGACCCAAACCTGTTGAATCTACTTATCTTATGTGAATCCAATAGGTAGATGTAATTATTATCTGTGGTTCTACTTTGACGAGTGCAACTTTCGTCTTATCCACACAAATCCCACAGTACTTCTGAGGCGTCTCGAAACAGCTGTTCGGCAGACAATGACCAATCGCAAGCGCTAGTAAAAGCTAATTAGAACCGATAATCCCGCTGTAACCTATTTACCCACATCGCGTCATTCGACCTGCGATAACGTCTTACCTGGTTCAATCAAATTGCTTTTTTCTGCTGATCGCTGGATAGTTAAAACAGCGGAAATTGTGCTTGAATTTTACGTAAGACTTAGTTAATGAGTTACCAAGAATTAAATACCGCCTCCGTGGAACAGTGGCTAAGCCGCTCGGGTATGAAACCCGTAGGTCGTGGGTTCGATTCCCGCCTTGGGTCTGGTTGGTGGTAGAGCTTTTTCAGAGTCCGACTGGCTATAGATACCACCCCCAAAGGTGAAATCTGCCACTATAACAGCTCTGGCTGTGTGTTCCGGCAATATTTATATGGGAGCCAATTCACTTGAAATCAAAGGCTCGAAGACCAGATGAGCCGACAGTCTGGCACCACATAGAGCGACGCTTCCTGGTGAAGTGTCCCTCAATGGAATAGGCCGCAGTGGCCGCTTAACATTCGATGAGCTACGTATTAGACTGCCACTTGCAATAGAATAAAAAACATGTAATCTATTGCATCTATATAACTTAAAACGCTTCAAGGGATGCTCATGTTACACTCTATAATTCACATGTATTTATATACATTATACATTAGGAAAATATCGTAATAAGCGAAGTTAACGTCAGAAATTATGAGCCGATTCATATTTTTACCACGCTCCGTGACTCTGGCCATGTAATAATTAAAGAAATTAAGAAGCAGAGTGGAAGGGCCAATTTTAGGGTTGGGTCAATCTACACCTTTGCAGGCAGGTGATATCAGAGAGCGTCTTTTTCGTTTTTTAATTAAAACTTGAAGGCGTCATGTGTCGCGATGCAATCGTGCGCAAGCGTCATTCGGACGATTGAGGTGCAAGTAATTTTTATATTTTTAATTATTTTTAAAAAAATATTTTATTACTTTATGATAATAACAGAGGTTTTGACAAAGTTGCTACTAGTGATTAGATGGCCGGTGTTATATACTTCTAAAATAAATACCACATTACGTCATTTTAGATTACTATCTAAAATGATGTAATGTGTAGTATCAGCACATAACGTTTGAAAAATACAAGAATGAGGAGGGATAATAGAATAATAGAAAACCAAACAACATCTACAATATCTGCACTTTAATCCTTCTAGCCCCGGAAAACCAGACACAATAGAAAATCTATTGTTAAGCGGCACGCGAGTGCCGGTTCGGCTTTGAGTGGTTAAAAGTATTTTAATTCATGGTGGAGTGTAATAGAGAAGCATCTATTTATAACTAGACTTAAATTGCTTGATCCTATCATCAAGACAAGAGCATCTAACATTATTTTGCCTGCATAATTAGTCCTAGACTGACTAATCGTTCACCCTTCAATCACCTGCACCGGTATATTTTTTATAATATAATCCTACTTGCTTTCTCTAACTCTAATCAAATAAAACACCGCTCCCAAAATCGTCGTGCGTCCTATAAAATCGTTTTGTGCAGATCGGCGATGACATAAAAATGCGGGGCTCCGATTATGAGCCGGTGCGGTCCTTCGAGCCGGAGCGGTTGTTGCGTAACATATGCAAAGCAGGCACGTGTCCACCCGCCTTTAGGCTTGCCACAAACACGCGTATACACGTTGCCATGACAACAGAAGTTATAGTAATCAAACACCGATACTCTGACTTTGACTGGCTCGATGGTGCATTTGGATCTACCCAGTGGGCCAGGAGTCGTGCAAAGCAAAAAAATTTAATGATAATCATAATTGATTTTTAAATAATCGTCTTTTTTTTACAACTGGGGATTTTATTTGAAACTTTAAACAAACGTAAACACCGCCAAACACGTGTCCATTTGTCTTTTGCTTGCCACAAACACGCGTAAAGACGTTGCCATAACAACATCAGTTGCTATAGGAAGTAATTACAGAGGCTTTGGGAGCTGTTTAGAACAACAGAAATATCTACAATAAGCAAAGCAATAATCGTGAATAATTAAATCTTCGCCAAAATGTCAATTATAAAAATTGAAAGGGTTATAGGAAACTAGTAACAACTGCGGTTTTTTACCACGGACAACAATCATTTTAAATTAGGTAGCGAGACTTGGCCTGGTGTTGTGGTGTTTTTCTCCGACAAAAAAAAAGTTTCATAAATTCTACCACAAACTTAACCTATGCAATAGGCTTGTAAATACGTCCAAAACCAATTTACCAGCACATTATAGTCCATTTTGTCGCGCGCCTGTGCCCAGCCTTTCTCTTAATCAGCTTAATTTCTTGTAAATAATTCGCAGCATCTGGTTCGGCAGTTGCGAGCCAGTGAAATATTTGTTGCAATTTATACACCGAGTTGTTTTAACAACGTTTAGCCATTAATTAATGTGTGCTTAATTAATTTTAACGGCAAGTTAAAGGTCTATTGAGAGATAAAGCGGTACAAGAAACGATATGTAAGCAGTAAGAAATTGGTTGACTTAGAAAATAAGGGTCCAATACAGGTGAATTATTCAGTAGAATTAATAAGGTTTTTCACAAAGTTGATCCCATTTATCTTTAATTGTACAATGTTTAAAGGAATCATTTGATAAATACCAAATAATTAAGGGACTGTGTTATGACGTCAGCGAAGAGGAAAGATCTTCCTTCAAGGTAGGTCTGTACTCGGGTTAGTAAAAAACAACTTTTACAAGGCTAAGCAAGTTTATATCTTTAGAATAAGTCACACTTACACGGCTCAATAGTATAATAAACAAAATACCAAAGCTTTATAGATAAAACAAGAAAAAGTTAAGTAATTAAAGTTAAATAGAACCAAAGAAGGAATTACATAATTATATCGTTTTGGATAAGCCCTTTCATGGTTTGATTGATCATTCTATAAATATTCGCTTCGAAGATATTCTTAGAATAAAAGTCGATCTAATATTAGTTTATGACAGATGCTTAACCTAACATCGTTAGAACAAACAATCATACGAGAAACGCAATGAAATCTACATAAAAATGCCAGTTGACATTTTACATAAACTCATAATCATACAAATGGTCTTATTCTCATATGACCAAGAATTTTATTCCGCGCGAAAAGGGCATGTTATTAAAAAAAAACTACCTTAAAACACTGAAAAGCAAAAAATAATTTTAATAAGACATTCATCAAATGCGCTTATTGTCTAAGCCTATTAATAACATTAAATTGTATTTACGTGCTAATTAGGTACCTACTAATCTGTTTGAAGTCGGTGCCAAGCCAAATAGTAGGTACCCAGACTACGTACCTACGTCCGCGGATTATTTGTAACCCTGTATAATACATAAATTATTAGGTATGTATCATTTTTCATTACCTTTGGCTTGGCACCGACTTCAAACAGATTAGTAGGTACCTAATTAGCACGTAAATACAATTTAATGTTATTAATAGGCTTAGACAATAAGCGCATTTGATGAATGTCTTATTAAAATTATTTTTTGCTTTTCAGTGTTTTAAGGTAGTTTTTTTTTGTTTTTTTTTTTTGAAGTCGGTTTAATTTTTTTTTTTAAAAAGTTTGTTTATTTTTCTATTTTTAGTGTAAATAATACGTAGGAGTGAGTAAAACTCTCTCATAATATTGATAACGAAAATACGAGTAAAATAGTAGAATTGTATTATTTGACAATATTAGGTATTCATTAAGTGTTCAGCACCATTCAGTAGACCAACTAAAGATGCAGCCCGCAAGAGGGACATAAGAATTAAGAAGTCGTACCCTTTAGCTTCCATCATCATAGTTGTACCTTCCATCATCAGCTTAGCTGCAAAAGTACATGAAATACAACTAACGGTCCACATATTCCTACAACACTGAAATAATTATCCCCTAACTCCTAACCGTTAAGGAGTTGTACCTTCCATCATCAGCTTAGCTGCAAAAGTACATGAAATACAAATAACGGTCCACATATTCTTACAATACTGAAAGAATTATCCCCTAACTCCTAACCGTTAAGGAGTTGTACCTTCCATCATCAGCTCATCAACATAAAGTGATGTCTTTAGGACGCAAAAACTTAAATGGCTTCAGAAAAAACAAGTAACGCGTAGTGTGCGCCTATAAAATTTGAGGTTTGCCCTTGATTTTCCCGGGATCCCATCATCAGATCCTGACATGGTGACAATGGGACCACCTCGGAACTATGCACTTTCAAATAAAAAAAGAATTATTTAAATCGGTCCACAATTGACGGAGAAATCGGCGGACATACATAAAAAAAAAAAAAAAAAAAAAAAAAAAAAAAAATACATACAGTCGAACATAGAACCTCCTCCTTTTTTGAAGTCGGTTAAAAACAAATTATAATGCGTTATTTGTTTTTAATTAAAAATGTTTGCCTATCGTTATTAATTTATTTACACTTCAATTTTTAAGACTTAATAATTTAACTGAATAACTTTACTCGGTTCAAATTGGAGATTATTTCGTCCATTAGGTTTTAATTGCAATCATTAACGAGACTTTTATGAGATAAAAAATAGTGAAATAGAAATGTGCTGAAAAGTATTTTTGCACCTGTTACACTATCTTTATGGTCCTGCGCCTGATCTCTCTTCAGACTGCTGTCCCACCGTGTCATGAGAGTGAGGGAATAGGGAGTGCACTTGTGCCTGCGGACTTACTTGTGCACTAGTTGGCTGATCGTAAGATTGGCCGCCGTAGCCGAAATATCGGCTGGGAGGACATTATTATTATGTATTTATTAAAATATATAATCTGTAACATACGAGTAAGTACTGTAAATCATTGAGTCAAATAATAAAGCATTATCTTAACTTGTAAACTCATCCGTAACTTTAAAGATATCGGCCATTTTGAATTCCAACACGCCCTCCTCATACTCAATAATGAAGGCAAATGGAATCATTAAAGTCAAATAAAGTACAACCAGTATAAACATAATTACAAAATCGTCTAAAATGTAAAACATTCACGAATACCGAATACTCGTGAACGACGTTAAACATTACTAATCGATTATTTCGAATCGATTAACCAAATAGGAGTCGATAGTCACCGAAACCATCATAAATTTGAACCCTTTGTAGATAAGTATCATCATACCGAAGCTTGAAAGTCGTGGTTTCGAGCGGCAGTGGGGGGGGGGGGACGAATTCCATAAGGACTACCTTCACCTGACCTAGGCTAGTGCAAGTCTGCAATACACGCTAGGAATAATCACAAATTGTGATGTGATTGAAATTACGATAGAGTTATGGGCTATTCAATTTCAATCATTAATAATTAGTCGTGATAAAATCTCCGATGATTTGTTGTTTATTAGGTTCCATTTTGATTTAGGAATTGCAAATGTTATAGATCGCGTTTAGCAATCAAGTTTTGTATTAGGATGGAACAATGACTTGTAACATTTAAAATGTTAACTGTGTGTAATGGATGAAACCACATCTCATACATCAGACGTCGTTGGTTCGATTCATGTACAATACTTATTTGATTTTGTGTACTTGAACATGTTTGCTTTTTTCTGGGTAATTTATTAAAAACTTCTTGCAGGTCAACAAATTAGCTTTAAACGAATATCTTTAAAAATCAAAAGCAAAATAATACTTAGATTTTGTTTTTTTAATGATTTTGACACACGGAAAAAGATCATTTAGGCACAGGACCAACGGTTTTGCGTACTTTCCGAGGGTAAACATCACCAATTTCCAGACTCCGAATTGTATTTGACAATTTCCTAACAAAATAACTTTAAGTATACTAAAGCAATCTAAATTTAAATGTAAAATTAAGTCCGTAAATCTAAATCGATGAATTATAAAATGGTCAAGATACGATCTCACATACTCTCACCCACATACCAAGATATCAATTACAAGTCACCAGTATTTCATAAAAAACCGAGACACTATCTCTAGTTTAGGATATGTTAATCGCATTCCATTTTAAACACAACTTGGAATAACGTGTAAGCCACACGGATCTCAAACCAAAGAACCATAGAGATCTAAAATAAAAAGTTTCTGTTATCTGTGCAAAGAACGTTGGTTAATTGCTGGCGTAGTCCTAACCAGAGATTATAGAAGGACAATTGTCACGTTAAACAAACTTAGCCTCGCTACCAATCTCTTTTAGGGAGGATCGCGTAGCAGACTTCATGCCGTTTACCGTGGTTCCTCCCAACTACGGACGATTATTAGTATGACTTTGCCATTGCCATTGAAAGAGCTAGAGGCTAACTCAACTCTTTCGCCGTCTGAAAGCGGGCTGGAAGTGCGGGGGCACCACCACTGCATTCCACGATTCCATATCAGAGTCGGATGGAAATGACCCGTTTCTCCCAGGCATTTCCCTTTCCACAAGGGAGGATCTTGAAAGGCGCATCCACGCGCTTGCCTGTGGTGTTATGGATGCCAAGGGTCCATCGTTTCTTAAGACACCAACTTAGTAGCTTCCGTCTAGGAGCAGAGACCTTTACAGAGTGGGGGTCTGGGGGTCTCACATAATATTCGACTCTATACTTCTAGGCGTACAGTGCAAACTTAGTATACTGTATTATACTCTGAAAAAACCTACCATTAGCTCTAAACAGAAACTGAACCCACAACTTCCGATTATGAACTTGAATAGCAGAACAACTGTTCATATCGGGATAAATATAGTTTTCTAAATGTGGAGTTGAGTACAAAGTTGCAATAATAATATTTTTACGTCTCTCGATTACGGTTTGGGATGACATTATCTCGATTGTAAATCGGTTCGTTACTCGGACAGTTTCATCGATTCTAGACAGCTGTTCCATTGCAGTCCTTGCCATATGTTCCTAACTGGTTTAAAAAAAAAAAAAAATATTTTAATTACTTTATTCCTCGATAGTCTAGTTGTATAAGTACCGGGCCTTGATCTCGGGGACCAGAGTTCAATTCTCCGGTCGAGTAAAGTTTGTGAAAGATTTTTCAAACTCAGCTTGGATTTGTGATCACCAATCCGCATTTGGCTAGAGTGGTGATTTATCCATTATTGTGAATATGACAGTGAGTCAAGCAAGTTGGAATTTGTTTTCGGTATTGGCGGTAGCGGTCCTTCTGAAATACTTTATTATTTTGTGCTATCAAACGTTAGATCCTTTAACAATTACCTCTAATTCACACCTCGGGCCAGGTAGGGAAGTTGACCAGATGTTAGCGCCGCATAAATCTTCGCTCCATTGTCTATGCCCAGCCTTTTTTAGACATTACCGGACACATGGCAAGGGTTTAGACAGCTGGCGGGAATCGATGGGACCGACTCGATTCGATTTACAATCGAGATAATCGAATGGTCTAGTACTTTTTTTTGGAAACCCCAACGTAGTGGATAGCAGCCCCGCTTGATTTGATTGGAAACAAAAATGTCACAAATGTGACTGTGAAATTGTACTAAAATAATTTAAATAACACTCCGTAGAATAATTCCAGTTACATTTTATTTTTTTATTAGCTATACGAAACAGGATTAAAACATGTTAAAATACAAGAAAACATAATTACTTTACACTATTGCATAAAAACGTTTTGACCAATATTAACAACGATGGAACAACAAAGCAACATAAGTGCAAATAGAGTACAGTCAGTTGCACGTGAACCTGCCCTAATCAGTGTTAGTTAACTCAATTAAAATTAAAATCTATGCGATGGATATTAATAAGGTAAAAAATTGTAGAGACTGATTATGGTAGGATGTATGATGTGTTTTGGAAATTATTATACTCCTCTGATAATAAACACAACAAACAGTAGGTAATTATCAAAACGGCTGCATCGTTTTGCAGTTATACGCGATCATATATTTCGACGATTCATTTATGTTTACGTAAAAGATTGTACAACAAAACTTACTGGCAATTTGTACAAATCATAATAATAATAAAATATATTATCCTTATATCCCGCCCGGTACAGTTACTCGCTATGCGCATGCGCGGGAGCCGGCGTGCGCGGGAGTGCCGAGCGAGCGGCCTTAAAGGTCGCCGCTGGAATCCCTCGATTTATGACATTTGTCGCACATCCTGCTTCGGCACTGCGCTAGGTATTGCTTAGGCCCTTTGTACACAAGGCTAAGCAAATTTTCGATACTCGACGATTTTACTCTCCAAGCGACAACCGCCATACAAACGCGAGTCGCGGGACGAATGTCGGCGACGCAACTAGTGTACGAGCCTCAATGAATTTGTATGGCGGTAGTCGCTTGGAGGCTAAAATCGTCGAGTATCGAAGATTTGCGTAGCCTTGTGTACGAAGTGCCTTACTGTATTGTACAAGAGATATGTTAGTGTCAATGATATTTACACCCTCTTAAAGACGGTCGTGTGATTTAGCTTCGTTTGTGAGAAGACATGAGGCCCTAACTCCCGCTTCTCCTCCCTCTTTACATACCCATCTCTTATAGCACTACCCCTTCTCCGTCCATATTTTTTCTCAAAGGAGGGCAACGCATGAGACCCTCGACATTCATAGCTGTCTAAGGGCGGAGTCAGTGATCATTTGCCATCAGAAAACAAAAAACATCCAGAGACAGTACAAACACAAGTGGCAAGCATGGTGATTAAGCCATAAGCTATTATTGAAACAATGTTAGGTTAGGTATTTGTCATGTGAATGAAATAAATTAATAAAATGACTAGATTTAGATTATGGACACAGTTTGCTCCCTAAAGTAAAGTCTTTCAGCCATTAGACCATCGAGGTGTTAGTTGGCCCTTCTGCGGGACATCATTAAATCTGATAGTTTACAAATATCTCTTTTATATTTTCATACCATATATTACGTGCAAAAGGATTAGGCTTACTTAGTAACTATTTAATAATCTATGATTAGGCGTTCAAAGGAAGTTGTAAAATAATGTAACTTAGACATTCACTTTTTAAATACTTAGAACAACACTCGCATCCTTCTCTGACCAAAGTTCGTCGTCTTAAAATTAGTGTTTAAGCTTGTTAAAAAATATATTTATGTAAATAACCACCTCACTGTCTCAAAACACTTAAACAAATTTTCGCAATCTCAACCACAGATAAAATCCTGGCCACACACGAAGTGTAACGCGGTAATGGCATTTTATTTTTCGTCGAAAAAAAAACGTCTAAGATGAAAAAAAAAACAGGTCGTCGCACTGAAGAGTTAAAAATAGCGCCACCTCGCATTATTAATACAAAAGCGAGGCATCAGATGTTGGAAAGGTCAGTTGGATCGTGTAGGGAAGTAACCTGCTGCCGCCCTATCTAGGAATACTAACGAGTCACTGTGTCACGATGGCGCGACACGTTGGAATTTCTTGTAATGCCGCCTTTAAATTGCAAAAGGAATCTCCATGTCATTTGCTTGGAAAAAATATCAGCTAATTTAAATATTATTTATATATATTATTTGTACAAAAAAATAAAATTTAAGTGTCAGTTTGGAATGTTAACAAACAACTCTTTAATTAAAGGGGCAGTGGGCTAACTTTATTAATGACATCAAAAAAGTTACTTACTCAGTGCTAAAATGGGTGACCCAAAAGACAATGGTTTTCCTCCGTGCATAGAAATGCAATTTAAGATATGAGAACAAACAAAATATGAGAGAGAATACATTCTCTAAAAAGAGCTGTACCGAAACTCTGCATGGGCAGCTTGGAAAACTCTAACAATCCGGCTAATCTCTAAAATAGCTGTACTTACTAACCTGTTAGATGGGACTTACACTAACAAATAGGACATTTTATACGAAATATAAATAATTCGCTACCCCCTCCATTAGTTAACCCCAATTCTAATGCAGGCAAAACCGCAGACATTGATATGTTAAATAGTTTGGTTTAACATTTAAGCGTTTCAAGCTATTCTTATTTGGTATCTTATTTGGACGAGCCATTTGGTGTAATGGTCGAGAAGTCGGCTATTACACCAGAGGTCGCGGGTTCGATCCCCGCACGGTACAAACATTTGTGTGCATGAACATGTCTGTTTGTATCGGTCTGGGTGTTTCTATGTATAATATGTATGTATTTACAAAAAAAAAACTATATAAGTAATTTATCCGTTGTCTAGCACCCATAGTACAAGCTCATGCTTAGCTTGGGGCTAGATGGCGCTGTGTGAATAATGTCCAGAGATATTTATTTATTTATTTATATTTATTTATCATATAGCTTTTGTGAATAGCGTGCTTGTGTTAAATTTGAACTTGGAAATTAATTTCACAATAAAGTTACTACTATACCATTTACCAGCGCTTCAAGTATTGGAAAGATCTTGAAAAAATACAATGAGTTTATTCAGAAAATCCAATTCCATTTTATGACATCAATTGATTCCACTCGCTTCGCCGCATGAATAAGAAGAAATAGGTATTTGTATTTTTTTAAAGAAAAATCCTCTCCTATATTTTGCTGGGATTGTTAAGAGACTCTTTAGTTAGATGATAGTTTAAACTTATATCAAGCTAGCTACCATCTGTGGTTTCCTTTACCTGGACTTTAAATCATGGTCATGGATAAAATATACTTTTAAATAAGATTCCTTATCCAGCATAACCAAATCCGTACAAATACCTCTCCTTTGATTCGAAAAAGAAAGACTATTTTAGTGGTATTTTGAAATAATAAAACATCTGCGTATATTAAACATCATAAAACACGTGTTGGTTACCAAAATTTCCATACACAATTACCAGAAAACTAGAAAACATCTGGTTCAATTCAGGTAATGCACGTGCATCTTACACAATGGGATATTTGCCGTCTGTGAAGAGATAAGAAAGTATTAGACTCATTTGTGATAGTTTGTTTATCAAGTCCAAACTTGTAAGGATGAATTACACTAAAAAGCTTAAAAGTAATTGTGAATAGAGAATTAGTAACAGCTGCCTATTGAATATAATCTTAGGCTGCAGATTAAATTGCTTTTAACTTCTTATTATATTACTTACACATAATGAAACAAATGTTTAGAGAATGTGTAATATTTCTGCTAAACACATACCCAAAGTCCAAACTGTGTATTTTTTAAATTAATTATGCATTTTTATAAATTCGTTACCACTTTCTACTTTTGACTAGTAAGTACCTAGTACTATTTAAAAGTGTTTGGTATTAAGAGTCGAAGTTGTCAAAAAGAATTCGGCGAAATGACAACAATTTATAGGCGACCTGTACCGCTAGAAAAAACTGTAATAATTTCATAAATTTATAATTGATGATAAAGTAAAAATATTTTGATTGTTTAATTAAAAATTACTTGAAATTGCACTAGTGATAAAATCCTGTTTCGTACGTTCACACAGACCATAATTGATGGTTGTTTTATAAGATTTTTATCTCTTATCTTATCTGCTCATCGGACTGCGAAAATTATTTTTAATAAGTTAAACACGGTTGTTATCATAAAACAATGAGAATAAACTCTAAGCTATTCAAAGCTTACAATTAGTGTCTAACAAAACTTGCCTTGTAATGACTAGAAATTAAGAATTAAAAAAATAGTCATGTTTTAATTTTATTGATAAATATATTTTATTTTGCTTAGGAAACCGTAAACAATTGATTAAATGTTTGTTTTTATCGTTAGAAATAGTAAATATCCACAAAAGGCAACACTAAGAAAAAGCGTCTGTTTAATCACACTCACCATACGTCGATTCTGTGAGACGGTGGTACGGTCAACAGCACATCACGGTTAACACTTGCAGTTCGATAATAGCACTTATGCCCCCGACATAAGAGTGGTACGAATTCCAAAGTGTTACGTCTGACGTGCTTTTGACTGTACATACTTCCCCGGTCGAGCCGGCCCTTCTTGACTGACAGTCAGAAACTGTGTACCATGGCTCTACCACACTTATACCTTAGATTAAAGTTCACTGGCTCCCACATTTATGATACCGGAACGCAAATTCAAAGGCAATATTGTACAGTCAACAGCACATCACGATATACACTTGCAGTTCGATAATAGCGCTTATGCCCCCGACATAAGAGCGGTACAAAGTCCAAAGTGTTACGTCTGACGTGCTTTTGACTGTACAATATTTGTTTCAAGGAAAAACTTATCCTACTAATATTATAAATGCGAAAGTCTAGATGTTTGGATGTTTTGGATGTTTGGATGTTTGTTTGTTCCTCAATCACGCCTAAACGGCTGAACGGATTAAGATGAAATTTGGCACACATATAGTTTATAACCCGGATTAGGACATAGGCTATAAAATTCCTACGGGAAACGTCTCATTCCCGCGGGAATAACAATTTTGAAACTATTGAACCGATTTGAATAACTCTTTCACTGTTGGAAAGCTACACTATCCCCGTTGAACATAGGGTACTTTTGATCCCGAAAATGTGGGGGGAAGGGGGGATATTTGAAAAACGAGATTACGGACGTGTGAAGCCGCGGGCGGAAGGCTAGTATAGTATATTATTAAAGATCAATATTTACAGTAAAGGACACGGATCTCGGTCAAGATCGGCGTTAGAAAAACAGTAGATTGGCGGAGATTCTATTTACAGAAGGCACATTTAATCAATGCATGATTAAGATGATCAAAACTTCGCGATAAGTCTGCATGTATCCGTAGTAATAAGTCATGTAGGTGACTCAGACCATGGGATGAAACTGACTCACTGACACAACATGACCTTTTCATTGAAGAATTGTTGCGAAATTAGTCATTTTTTACTTTGCAGATTTTTGGGTTAGAAAGGGGAACAGGAAATATTTTTCGGTACTTCCGTGAGAAAAATATGCAAGTTCACTTTTGGGTAAGGAAATTAGGCATATTTTACAAAATAAACTATTTTCTTTATATCTAAACAGCACGCTCCTACATACGTAAGTATTTAAGTATTAAGTAAGCGTTTTGATTACGCCAGTATTACTACAATTGTAACGATTACTATTGATTTCAAAGATGGAGGTCTTTGCTCTGTAGTGGGATATTAACAGACTGGTGCCTACATTATGTAAGAAACAAAAGAATCTTAAAGATTATTTTGTTTTTTCTGAAAAAAAATTTAGATTTTATGACTGTCACAAATCACTAAACGGTGACGTTTTCCAACGTAAATAAAATCCACATTTGTTAACACAATGGAACTTAGGCCTCTGACAAATAGACATATGTCATTCACGATTGCAGCTTAGCATCCAGTCCCCTGGGGCCTGGCGAAGAAGCAGGCCACTACTTTCAGTTTACCAGTGCATTCCAAGGCTTATCTGCAAAGAAAATTAGCTTTTATTCATCACAAATCACTAAACAGCGATGTTTGCAATTCATTTTCCTTTGATACCACTATGGAATTATGGAACTGAGGACTCAGTCCCCTGGCGTATGCACGCTTTCGACCGAAGATGGCCCACTACTTTCAGTTTACCAGTTAGCCCGGCATTCCGAGGCTTGTCTGCTATTCGGCACGGACTCTCTGCGGCCCGGAGTGAAGAAATACAGAATATGCTAAGTCATAGTGTAATTTCAGCTGTTTGAAATAATAAATATTGGAAAACATCACTTTCATTGATCTGACTCCGAAGTAATTAGCGTAAGCACTTGTGTTATGGGTATCAGAAACAACAAATTTTAAATACAAATAGACATCCAGACACAGAACAAGCAAGTGTTTGTCGTTTTTTTTTTTGTGAGATTCAAACCCAAACCATTGGCGCATAGGGCAGGTTCACTACCAAATGCGCCATCGGGTCAGTCAAAGTAGTAATAATGAAGTCCTTCTAGCCGAGTTTTTAGCTACGGTGGCCAATCTTTACGACCAACTTCGCAGGACACTGCACAAGTGAATGCGTAAGCACAGGTGCATTCCATGTAATATATTACCTCCCTCTTATAGCACGGAAGGACACTGTCTGTCACGACGCGACGGAAGAGATTTCAGGCTTTTGAACAACGACCTTAAGTACCTAGTTCTATGTAGTTGGGCATTAAAAAGCAGTTTTTTTTTTGTATACTTAAAATAATAAGAAAATTTTGGTTTTTGAAATATTTTCCAATACAAGTTTTTTCTAATCAAGTGGTTACGTTAATAGGTATCTTCCGGCGTGATCTGAATTAAAGTGTGTTAAGAGTGAAACTATTATCTATGCATCTAAGTGTTGGCGGGAAGTGTCTATGGTCGTTAGTGTTGCATAGCAGTTTCTAGCGAGCTCCATTAAACATGCTAATTTATTGGATAATTATCGGCCACTTATACGTGATGATTTATTTCTTTCTCCAAGCGTTTTGTCCCGAGCTAGTTTAAACACGTTTGCACCGTGATCCAGGATTTTGCAAATCCATTTATTATATTGGACCAACTGTTATCTGACCTCAGTAACCCTTGACAGGGAAATAAGCTAATCGGCCTCACTGATACATAGAAAGCTTAAGGAGATTAATTTAGAACATATTTAAATGTTTGTCCTGAGGGGGATACCAGCGCATAACCAGAGTCACTACAGTCTTTCCTTTCTACCCGAGGAGGAAACCGGATGCTAGCCTTATAGCTATTGACTGACTCAAGGTTCTGCTAGGTCACGGAGTTTAAAGCATTTTTCTCCTAAAAAAAGAGCCACTACCAATTGTGCCATTAAGTCATTTAAGACAAACATAACATATAGTACAAGGATCTACAGCCACCTCCATGTTTCATAGCTCGCCACAGAAAAGTAAACAGCTATAAACGCTAGCGATAGGTCGGTCGCAGGTCGCGACTTGCGCACGCGCTCGCGACTGAGAGACAATGACGTCGCACGCGCAAATGCAATGGTATTTTAATAACATTTCATTAATATCATTGTCAATGCTTCGATGATAAATCAATTGTGCTTTATGTGCTGATCTCGGAGTCTACGGTTCAATTTTCAAATTGAAGAAATTATATATATGATTTCTTGAATAAAACGTGTTTAAGATCTTCAACACATAAACCATTTAACTATGTTGGTAGTGTAAAATATCCGCGTGCCTCCGAAAACACGTAAACTTTTCTCTTTTCCGTTTTCTCAGACAGTGTCCTACCGACCCCACCGTGCAATAAGAGAGGGAATAGGGAGTCCTGTCGCATTTACATTTGCACTATAATATATACATATATCCTGCGTAGTTGGGAGATTATTTTTTACTGTCTCTACAGGCGCCATTGAAACCAAAAGCCCCTTTTTATTTCTTATATCCGCCTGACGATGATGGTGTGAAAAATCCATAACTAAACAACATAAAATGCGCAGCTACTCTTGATGTCCATCAAATAGGACATTCTAACTAGGTATGCTAGCAGCCAGCGATAACCAGAACAGTCAGAGCTATTATTATTCAAATACAAGACACATTCATTACGTCAACACAGGAATTCATCCTAAACAGATCCTCGACAGATATTTATGCTCCCATATAAAATGCAAGGTTTAGTTTCTACACAACTCAGCAGATGTAAGTAAGTGCTTAATTAAGCAGATAAGGGACCATAAATATCTGAGGAGTTTTTTATGGTGGTCCGTGTGGCCACATTTGCGATTAATCGATAAAAATTTTTTATCTGCGCATGCGCACGTGACCGACCAACGGACGGAACGACGATAGGTATAAGGCCATAGACACCATATTAGAAAAATAGGCTCAAAAGTTTGCTATTATTTATGTGTTTATTCAAACTTTAATGCACAATCAAGAGTACATAAGGCGGACCTAATGCCTAATGGCATTCTCTGCCAGTCAACCTTTGGGCCAAGCAGAAATAAAATAGTGGGTAGTGCTAACGAATTATCTGAATGATGTCCTCTCATCGATTCGCCGAAGCATAGCGTAGAGCAATATTTATCAATGACGTCGCAGAAGGAAAGATTTTAAACAATCCTAGGTTAATGTCGGTGCAACTCCGCTCGGCTCCTCCTCTTAGGCTTTCAGGAACCTCCGCTTTCAGGAATACGCCTACTGTTGCGCATAGGCTTCCTGGTAGATCTCTATAATGATATGTCCTGCGCTGCCTGTTTTGTTTATTCTTTTTCATGTCTCCATAGAGCAATTTATGGACGTGTTTTTTAGTATGGGGATAGTTTGGAAACTAGAGAAATGTCATATCCAACTTTTATCTCGGAAAAATATCACATTACAGCGGGATAACAATGTTTTTGTTAGTGAAAAAAAGATGGATTGGATTGCGTGCAAGACAATATGAGTGAAAAAGGAGTGGATGCCTCGCTGACGAATGACAGGGATAAATAGAAGCGAAAAACTTATTGCACCGACCCCAAATAAATTGGGAAAAAGGCAGGGAGAAGAAGAACGTCGTTTGTGATCACCAATCCGCATTTAGCAAGCGTGGTGATTAAGCCAGTACCTATCACTAGAGATGACTTGATTTCCATAATGTAGGCCTTTGACCTGGTGGGACATTCATTGGCGATCGTTGCGTCGCGTCCTGTTACAACGGTAATTATTACCGACTATTCGCGACCCACCTCAAATATAAAGCTAGAAATTACAGAGAAATTGGTTATGCAGTGGAAGTGAAAGCTATCCGATTATGGTGCATACTGCATAGCGAGGATGAGCAAACCGGCCCCAGAGGAAGCGCACGGCAATGGCCTCGATAGCGATGCACTTTGCTATTTGCATTGATTTAGGTATAAATGCTGTGTGCATTTACTTATTTACAGTTTATAAACTGCGGAGGCAAGCATCCCGATTTGTATGCATTTAAAATCAAGAATCCAGCTCATAGTCTTATTATTATTGTAGACACTATACACAAAGGCAAGTGAAAAATAAAGACGGAAAATCAGTTCTGTAAAACATTTATAAGAATTGATTTTCCAAATACATAGCTCGGAAAATATCATAATAGAACTAATGGCAAACACAGAGAAATCCCTCGACCCATCGCCGCCAAGCATGTAAACGAGGTTTGAATGAAACCACAAGAGCCCTTAAAAATTACTGGGTGAATAATTATGTGCTGAATATATTATTATATTGTGAGAAGGGATCATGCACATTGAAAACCAAGTTTTTATGCAACTAACTTAACTTCCGGCCGATTTCGGCCATGGCGACCACACTGGTTTAATTACTGCGAGAGCTAAGGAGAAAAAGACGATTTTGTAATAAGAAGAACAGTCTTCTATTAACAAGTCGTCTTTTTCTCCTTACACATCTTCGCTCATTTGTCGTCCACCATACGTCACATTATCTTTTCACACCGTTTATCTCTCACTCTTTCGTCCACGTTCCTTTCTACGCAGTCCATACCATTCCTTTTTTTCACACATCTATCATCCTCCAAACCTGGCAATCCTACATCGATATACATTTGTTGCGTACCGTAATTACTATAAATCCAGCTACGTCCATGTGTAAATTAGGCAACCAGTCCGGGAGCCGCACTGTCCTGCCAAGGCCGTGCACCATGCATTCTAGCAATGCAACGCACTGCACTGAGCTGCCTCGACGATACACTCGTTTATAGGTACCATACTACCTTCTGCCCGCGGCTTCACTCGGTCTATACAATACATGAAGCTTTTTTTTGCGGAGGAAAATGCGTTGATGAACTTAAGTCATGTGGGGGACTCAGTAGTTCGGTACTGTCCAACTACACACCCCCGGCTTCCCCTTTTAATCCGATTGGGAAGAGCTGGTAACAGCCTTGCCAGAGAACCAGACGGCCACTAAAGCGACGATGGTTACAGGTTCAATTACTGTCTATGGGATGACTGGGTATCACTGAACTTAGCTAGCAGCTTTACTGTGAAAAACTGCCAACTGGAAGCTATTCCTCTAAACATACAAACATGTCTGCTTACCACTATGTAAGTATGTATATCCAGTACCTTTTTGCCTACTGAAGTTGCAAATAACATAAACTAGGCCACAATCAGTTACAAGAACAACCTTCTGTTCTCAATTATTTAGTGATACCATTCCAATCACAACACATAAACACCGATTACATACGTCGCACAATCGCTCACTGGGTAAATATACCATCTGTCTTATGTTACAAGCCAATTAACGACCTAACTCCGAAGCATACGGTCCAAACTGGCTCGATAATACGTAAACGGTCGATTTACATAGTACAATATGTCAGGCGGCGATTTGGATCCTGTAGCCAATATATTAGCGGTCACAAAATCACCTGTTTCATACCACACCTGTTCACCCCAATCACATCTGACTGTAATTTGCAAACGATAATGAACGCTAAGTTGATAAGAGTAAGGTATAAAATGATAGGCAGTTGTTTGGGTTTTTTATCGACGAGGTAGCCGGCCGAGAATCTCTAAAAAAGTCACAAAAAATCTCTGGACAGTTTTTAAAGAATACTTACTTCGCTTATTAATACATTTTGTTAATATAGATAACTGCAGCATGGAGAGCAATAATGACATGTGTATGGTAATTAAAAGATATTTTTAATTACACAATCGGATAAAGACCTCCTGATCGCTACCGTCCGTGTAAGAAAAATTTTTATACTGCTGGACAACAACATTGCATTTTAGCATATATAGTGTTATGACTATCAGAGGACAATTTGCGAATTGGACAATTCGCGAATTTGACGATTTGCGAATTTGACTGTTTGCGACCGCTTGACAATATGCGAATTTGACAATTTGCGCCTAAACGGAATCAACGAGGAGTACCAGAAATACAAAGTAAAATTCAGACACAGAACGAATGTACAAATGTTTATCACATTAATGTTTATCCTGGATGGGATTGAAACACGGAATTGTATAAAAAATATCGGAGTAACAACACTTTCAAAATGGAGTATAATAACAAAAATAAGAAAAAATATTATTTGAATGCAAAATAATTAATAATCTACAGGTGCAGAAAACTATGGTATTCCACACAATTAGGTTTGATCTAATAAAAATACATGAGAACACAGTTTAAAACGTGATTCAGGTAACCTCTAAAAATAAAAGTTAGGCTAAAGCTTTCTGTCTACATTGTCTACGTATCATGTAGAGACACAACCAAAAGAGGTTTGCGATATCTCCTTCTAATGCTATCTCGTTGAGAAGTAAAATTATGTGTGGCGACACATGCCCATACTGGTCAATCGTCACAAAGCGGGCACCGGCTTTTCGGATTTAAAGTGAAACCGGGTTTAGTGGGTTGCAGGACGAGCGCCTTAAGTCCTGTGTCCCACACAGGTCTGCGGTTACGTTGTCAAAATACTGGTTTCAATAGATTTTTCTCAGAGATATATAAATAGAGATTGCAATTTCATTGTACGTGTGATTAAAAAATCGTTTTTGAACTATTTTAAAAAGCTAGCATAAGTAAGTAACCCGTATAAGTCTTTGCTTTTAAAAAACTATCAAAGCTAAGATACGTATACAGGATGTACTTATATAAGGTGAACACATTTACTTCATCTCATAGCGAAGAGATATTTTATGTTTAGGTAGACAATGGGCCTAAAAAGTTAGGCAATCAAAAACCGACTATCAATTAACCAGATCATCTGTTGATCTTGCAAGCAGTGATGTTGATCAGACGACACCCACTGCCGGCACGAACTCAGGCGCAATGCTGGAGGCAATATGTCACGATGGTAATGTTGTATGACTTACTGGTATCGTAGGGGTATGATGGCGCTGTTGAGTTTTGGCTCTTGAACGAATTTTTTTTTTGTGCTTTATTTTATAAGATGGCAATGGTGATGAATGAACCTCCAGCCACCAGATATTAAACAGCCTTTGTGGGCCTTCCGCCCGCTGTTTCAGCCGCGCGTAATTTCTTATTTCAAATAACACCCCCTTCCCCCCAAATTTCCGGGATCAAAAGTACCCTATGTTCACCGGAGTTAGTGTAGCTATCCAACAGTGAAAGAATTATTCAAATCGGTTCAGTAGTTTCGGAGCCTATTCAATTCAAACAAACAAACAAACATACAAACAAACAAACAATCAAATCATTCCTCCTTATAATATTAGTATAGATAGTTAAAATAGATAAAAACGAAAGTAACTATCGGTCTGCGTCTTTTACACTTTTAAACCTAAAACACTTAACCGATTTTAATGATTGCTACAGACCTTGAAAAAGTAAGGACCCGTTTTATTCCGGGATAATGCTAAATTCCCATGGGACAACTGAAGTATAAGTATTTTAATCGCAACGGAGCAACTTATAAAACATTTCTCAAGGCCAGTTCTCGACGAGCCCAGTACAGCCACACGTCGCGCGTCGGCTAAAACAAAGAGAGGTCTAATTAGTAATGTGAAGCATTAATCAATCAGTAGTCGGCTAACGGGACTGGAGCTACTGTCCGCAGCCCTGGGCATTGTGTTCCAGACTTGAGCTTACTGACACCTGAACCTAACCTGACTCTAATAGGAATCTTTAACATCCCAACTCACTAATAAAGTAAAGTATCAGACTGTTGATGTCCCACTGCAGGGCAAAGGTCTTCATAATTGAAATCAAGTGATCACTACAATGATAGGTACTGGCTTTATCAACAACGCTTACCAAATGCGGTTTTATTTTACCTAATTGTTTTTGGTAAAATTGTACATCTTAAAGAGTTTTTTTTAGTTTGCTCTTTGCCGTTTTCCCAATGGTTGACTGGTAGAGAATGCTGTCCGCCTTTTGTACCCAATTTGTGTGGTCAATAAAGTTTTTATAAATAAATAAATTGGTGATCACAAACCCGAGCTGAACCTGGAATTGAAACCAGAACCCCGAGATCATTGCCAGATACTACAACCACTAGGCAATTGAGGCGTTAATGCCCTGTTGCAGCAAGCTCCATTAAAGTTAATGCTTCATTAAATCTAATGCTGTCACTTTTCGTTGTCATGAAATAAAAAGTGACAGCAATAGCTTTAATGACACATTAACTTTAATGGACGTTTCTGCAACTGAGTGTATGTCCATCAAGTCTTAGGGGAGGCCTATGTCCAGCATGACTTACCTAATTTCAGTGATGGAGGCCTTTGTTCTACAGTGGGACATTAAGGGAACTAATTTTTAAGCTCTTGTCATCATCGAGCCTACACGTGTGGGGAACATTTTTATTTTGAATCTTTGTCCATAACTCACCCAAATGACTTCCCTTCAAAATCGATTAATCATACTAATCCAGGCAACCGCAATTAAGAGTTCCCAGGATCCCTGAATCAAAAGCGGCCCGATTACGAAACGCACACATAACACGGGTTTACGACCCTAGGCGGAATAGTTCTGATTCGATTGCTGGTCGTTACCGATCGACACGGTGTTGTGGCGTAAGAACTGTGATTTTTGAAACTGTGACCTGTGCTGGCACACTACGCGAAAGTTTCAAGAAATGGCGAAACCTCTTGATTTTTAAAAGATATCATTTTGGGGTTTGCTTGCAGATATTTTCAAGGGTACAACTGCTAGCTAGAGCTAAGGAAATCCGCTGCTGGCTCCGGCTGTATTTCCGACATATTAAAATAAGACATTTTGTACGATTAATATAAACGATGGCTGAAAGCTCACAACAGTCTAATATAAGTTCGTCTTCGTGGAAAAGTGTCCCCGGAATGGGTATCAGCCGCTTTTAATCAAAACAAACTGTGTTTATTTCTGCCAACATGAGTTATGTACATATTATGAGGGACATTATACGATGTATAGTTGTAAGAAAATGGTCTTTAAATGATCTTGTTTATCTTTTAAGGTTTACGGAGATCAGTTTGCAGTCACTCCAATGTACTAGTAATTGCTGGACTTGCCAACTCCTGGATCACGGTGCAAGCTTGCCGTTTTGTGTACTCAAGTACGGTCAACGGCACATCACGGTAAACACTTGCAGTTCGATAATAGCACTTATGCCCCCGACATAAGAGTGGTACAAAGTCCAAAGTGTATTAGTCTGACGTGCTTTTGACTGTACATCGGGCCAAAACGTCTTTTTTGTAGTGAGAAACGAGTATTTTAGATGAATATACCAGACAAAATATTTTCATTTGAGCCTTTCGAGTACTTATTCCTTGTTCTCCAATATTTGAACTGAGGCTGTTAGCACAGATTATTAAATTGTTACTAACGTAAGTTCAAAAGAGGCTAATTTCAAGAAGAGTGAGAAGAGAAAAGTTTCTAAACTAGTTTAGAATATCCAATTTTTTACTGTATATATATCAATTAAAACTAACCCCGTGTGTCCAGCCGCGCATCGTCACGGCATAATTCCCCATAGGCGGCGAGTTCGCGTGCCCAGACAGACACACGCGTTACATACAGCAATAAACGTCTAATTGGAACGTGCGCCACATGTATGGACAATCACCTTATTTTACCCATTTCACACTTCATTGGATAACCAAAATGAAACTTTATCGGTAAAGCTATAAGGTCACATTGTCGTATTTGTTATAGGTATGTATAGGTGTGATTGAATTGAGAAACCGGTTTCGATTATATGGATTAAGGTTGGGGGTTCTGTAGATATTTTTTATGGATCGGTTTTTTTGCTACAAACTGTTCGCCCTGGCTTCGCAGTCTGCCTAAACCTTGTGTTGATAATAACAAGAAAAAAAATCTAATTTTGTACAGTCGATCTAAAGTTATGCGCTATATGAAACATTACATAAGGGTGATTCATTTTTAATTATAGGATAAGACGTTTTTTTTATGTTTCTTCCACCCACCACCTCCAGAATATGCTCAATAAGGCCAATGAAGTTTTAATTAAGGAGGCTTTACTATTTGATCATTTCAGTTAAAAACAAATAGGTAAATAACTCATGGAATAGGTATGCAGAGAAGCATTTACACCTACCAGTAAACTATATTTTCCAAATCATCTGATTGTGTTACACATATTTTGATCGATATTAAATTAATAATACAAGTCATATCTTTATATCTGTGCCGATATTTTATTACCTACGACAAGGAACCCAAAACGAGGTATTTATTGGTTAGACGATATGTAATTGATTACCGTTGTTATTTTTATTGGCCCCTATGAGTTTTGTTGAAAGAATGTCGAAAGACAAAGCAATACCGAACCGCCAAACAAAAACGGTAATAAAAATGTTTTTTAGAAAAACATTTAGGCATGTATATTTTTATTTCAATGAAAATAAAACTCGTATGTTAAATGAAGCTTACGAAAGTTTCTTCGTAAGTAAAGTATACGTTTGAAGTAAGTTGAAGTAACATTATAATCTACTTATAAAAATTTCTGTTTTAAGAAAGAGGGAGGCAAACGACCTGGTGTGCTACCGCTTGTTCTCTCAGAACCTTACATTATGAATCCAAGGGAAGGTCACTCCTTCCCTTGTAGACAAAGATTTCCACCCCTCTAACTCATCGAACTACTTTAAAATCATACATCATCGCTACACAAATGGGTCTTGCTTGAAAGGGTGTTTGCTTTTATCCCGGCTTTACGATCGGGTTAACCTACAACATGGCATAATGCCTCCAGGTGAAGCAGTATTAGCTGCAGTAGCTGCTTACTACTCGTATCAGGTGGATTGCGTGCCCTGCCAACTAAAGAATGCACGAAAAAAATCGGCCCACCTAGTGCTAAATACGAACACAGAAAAATCGATAGGCCTGCACCTTCACTTTCCTTGCGTCATTAAGAAACCAAAACAAATTTCTATTTCTGAGGTACAAATCGATCTAACGAACTTAAATGCTAACGCCTCGAGCGACATCCAACTCTTTGTTAGCAGAACGACACACTTTTTAAAATCTGATCCAAAAATTAATACATAATTCAAAGACGCCGCTTTGACTCATCTGCCTCTCCCACTCGCTAATTAGTGCTTTCATCACAATTACATAACTATTAACGGCTTAGCACACAACGGCGTAGACAGGTGTCTAGACGTTTCGAAAGTGATCGTACCGTGTGTAATGGCCTTTGGAAGGCATATTTCACCTGGTAACTGCTTAAGTTTACGTTGAAGGGATAATTTAGGGACCAGAAATGTCACATTTACTGCATTCTTACTAGTGAAATTGACGCATTAATGTGTTAAATGGCTGTTAAGAGATCTTGCGAAAAATAGTAATTATTCCAGGTTACTTTTATCGGCTTAATGATACTTACAAAAGATCTTTTTGTTCCAAAATACTAGATACCAAAATCTAGACTTCGGACTTCCTAAATAGTGTACTTAACCCAATTCCATAAAATATTTTCGGTCAATGCCGCAAAACGAACTAGTCTAAAAAACGTATACAGTCCTAGTAAAGCTTTTCTTGCTTGCGACTGCGACTTTACCCACCACAATCGAACCAATAGGTCGGTTCCAAAACAATCGGTGACTCATTTGTGTGCCGTAACTAATGTTACGTCACAGGTCTTAATAGACCTGTGACGTCAGCACATACGGTCTTTCTTCCTAGTAGAAGTATTAGACTATTTAATGTCCCGCTGCAGGGCAAAGGCCTCGATCATTGAAATCAAGTCATCGTCACAATTATGGATTGATCACAAACCCGGTGTTCGAAAAATCCGATAAAAATTTTGCCCGAGCCGAGAATTGAACAGAGAAAAGTCCTTGATTCTAAAGAGAATCAGATATATTTTTCGAACTAGTTCTTGAATCACATGCATAAAATTTTCTTTTCCATTCGATTTTCACATGCATTTTATAATTAATTTTAAATTTTTAACATGTCTTACTCTGGATGCATAATATACCGCCCAGAGCTAATGTAAAATAAAACAAGAAGTAAACCTTGACGTATATAATGGTGCGTCTATGCTTACGAAGCGAGCACGAGCGGCGCACGAGCGGAGCACGAGTCGAACCGCTCTGCTCGCGTGACAAGTGTGGACGCACAACGAGCCTGCCACGAGCCTACGACGATCTCTCCTCGAACATAGTTTCAGCCTAAATATCGCACCAATGGTGCGTCTATGCTTACGAAGCGAACACGAGCGGCGCACGAGCGGAGCACGAGCCGATCCAAAATTCGTGTACTGTGGACGGACTTGGAGCCTCGAACGAGCGCGCTTCGAGCATTCGTTTCGTGCTCGACTGTGCTCCGCCCGTAGACAGAGAAAACTATAGACAAATTGCATACAAATTGATAGTATCTATCGCATTCACACAAGAAAAAGAGGGCGATACGGATAGACCACGTAAAAGAAAGAGATAGAACTACACAATTTTTTGTCTCGCACCGCGTGCCGGTTTTTCGATATTTAGGCTGAAACTATGTTCGAGGAGAGATCGTCGTAGGCTCGTGGCAGGCTCGTAAGTGCGTCCACACTTGTCACGCGAGCAGAACGGTTCGACTCGTGCTCCGCTCGTGCGCCGCTCGTGCTCGCTTCGTAAGCATAGACGCACCATAAGATGTATTTGCTTTGGCACCAGATATTCAAATGCACTAAAAGATGCAAAAGCTATAACGCGTAAACACAGGCAATGGTCGTTTCTTCTGCATTTGTAATTCTATGGCACATTATGCGGCAGACTCACCGTCCATTATATAATAATGTCTTATGCATTAGAACTTTATGATCCTTCCGCTACCAATTAACGGCAAAATTAATACCGAAGGAGGTCAGAGTTGACACTATTTTATAGTTTTGACGATCGCGAAAGTTAAAAAAGTTTTAACAATTCCTAGGTTGTACTTCTTTTATAATTTGCCGTTATCTTAATGAAGGAGGGAGGGAATAAAGCAGTAAGGCCTTCGGCACACTTGACAGAAATTACGTCGCGTATCTTTCGCGACGGAATTCCAATATTTGTAATCGCATATTAAATTACAAATAGCGGGCACACTACGCGGACGATCGGTCGCTCTAGTCTAAGATCCGAACTAAGGTCGATCTTCACCGAGTTGATAATAGAATGAAACTTATTTTAATATGAATTTAGCATATTAGAAAACATATTAAAAATGGGTTGCCTAAAAAAATCCTGGACCGAGTATGTTTAATTATATTTTAAAATTTTTTTTTTAACAAAATCCCAATTTTTTGCAGACAACCATATATCAACGTGTTCATAATAAAACAGCGCTTATGATGATATTAAAAAAAATCTATTATCCAATTAGGTGAAATTAACTGGTATCGACACATACGTGTTTATACCTGACAACCCAGTAGTCCCCCCACGTAAATAATAGAAAACCCAACGGCTGCACATTCTATACGTTTTGTACGTTAAGACAGGACATAATTTTATTATTATCTTGTTATTGCAAAATTTTGTTTAAAATCATTAAAAAAAAAAGAAAAATTGGTCGGTCCAGGATTTTTTTAGGCAACCCATTTTTAATATGTTTTCTAATATGCTAAATTCAAGATAAAATAAGTTTCATTCTATTATCAACTCGGTGAAGATCGACCTTAGTTCGGATCTTCTACTACTCCGTCGCGGACAATATTTATTTATATGTAATAACATGCTTTGGCGTTCCGTCGCGAAAGATACGCGACGTGATTTCCGTCAAGTGTGCCAAAGGCCGAGGGAAACCTAATGGTAAGCCCCTATTTAGAAGAAGAAGGTCCACCCTCTTCTTCTTCTCCCATTTTGTGATTGAAGCCTAATTACTAGTGGCAGGGTAGCTAGCCAGTCGCGGACTCTGAAACGTTTTATCACCAACTAAATATTAGAACCAACATCCAAATTGCATGCATATTAAATACATTAAACTCGGAGGTCGTACGTGGGTTCGATCCGCCTAGGGTCTGGTTGAGGTAAGACTTTTTAAGAGTCCGAATGGCTAGCACCACCCCCACTGGTGAAATCTGCCGCCATAACAGATCTGGCTGTGTTCCGGCAGTATTCATGTGGGAGCCAGTACACCAAAGGCTTGACGACCAGATGAGCCTACAGTCTGGCAGTACATTGACCGACCCTTCTACGTGAAGTTTCCCTCAATGGAATAGGCCGCAGTGACCGCTCACCATAAGGTGGGCTGCTTGTCTGTCTGCCAACTGACGTAGTACCTATAGGAAAAAAACACAATTGTAGTAATCTTTGTAAATCATAACCACGTTTGTCATGCAAGAACACAATCAAAATAAATAAAAATATACAAAAAGGCAACATTTTCACTACCAATGAGGAAATTATTAATGTTCTTTTAACAAACCTGTCAATATATGATGTACACAACACGATTTCAATCCAATACGGTCTCGGAGACGATATAATATGCTAATTTTGGAACCAATTCGAGATCACAAGATGCGCGGTGAACAATCTCAATATACCATACATAATCCAAAACATTATGTAAATATTTTCACGCCATAATTTAGTTGCATAATACGTTCGACGTGTCATTAATTAAAATTAACTACTATGGGTGCAGTATACAAACAAGAAATTTGACCCGAACCCACTTCTAAATTATATGAAAATTTGACAACTAAACAAATTGGAAACCGAGACATTTATCAGAAAAATCTGTAATATAACTAGATGTGATTGACCAATCAAAAGATGAAGATGTTCTGCTTTACAAAGGAAATGAAATCTTGTGCCATCAACATAAGGAAGACTTTAGCTTTATTATTTAAAGATCAAAATGGATCCCGTCTCCGAAATATGTTTTGACGGATAGAATTTAATACTAAATGTTTTAGAAAGTATAATGTTCTGTTTCTTTTGCGTTCCAAATTTAAATATTTTACATTTACAAGATGGCCAATTGGATCCGCCTCAGCTTGAGCTGCCACGTCAGGAGGTGATGCAGGTGGAATTTAAGTAACTGCCAAAGTACGATTGTGAAATTCAACAGCAGAAATAAATCCGAACAACTCCTAAAACCCCGCCAAGTTATTATCGACTCCTAATACCACCCATGAAAGTTCAAACAACTTATCTCATTAATTGATACCAAAGATATACAAGACAGTTCCACCTGAAACTTATCTAGCACTTAGCAAATAGTAAAGATAAGGGCTCGCGAAATTTGTGAACACGCCTTATGTAAAGCGGTTTAATTTAAGGTATGTACTTAAAGGTCGAGTTCTGGTTCCTGATTTGTTTCATAGCTCCTAGCTTTTATAACTGTAGACTCTATTGCGTACCAATGGTTTGATCTTAAGCAATTAATGTGGAAAGTATATAGGGAAAGTGTGGAAATAATCGGAGCTGTAAAAAGGAATCTATATATATATAAAACTCAAAGGTGACTGACTGACTGACTGACTGACATAGATAGATATCAACGCACAGCCCAAACCACTGGACGGATCGGGCTGAAATTTGGCATGCAGGTATAGATGTTATGACGTAGGCATCCGCTAAGAAAGGATTTTGATCAATTCCCACGGGAACGGGAACCACGCGGGTGAAACCGCGGGCGGCCGCTAGTCTTGTAAATAAAGCCTTAGGTCAGCCTTGGGATATTTCACATTCTTCTCCAAAAAAAGGATCAAAAAGCCAAATAAGTGTATTTCTTTATATCTCTCTAACCCCGTCTAAGCGCGGGGTGCGCGGGGCCGCTTTCCTACTTTTCCTAGGCCACCGGTAATGAGTGTGACGCGTCGCATGACGCCCGTAGAAAGCGCGACCTGGGGTCGAGCGGGATGCGACAACACTGTCGTACCCACACCGCATACTACACGCAGGATAAAATAAAATACATGGACTTCTTCTCCCTTTCAAATGGAGATTTGGTGTAAAGGTCTGAAAATGCCCTTCAACGCTGAGTATATGACCAGGAACATAAACGAGGTATATTATTTAAGGTATTAATTTGTTTCAAAACCGTTTCCCCGAAAATGGATCATTCGTTTTCATTTTCATGTAAATATAAAAATTAGCTCCATTTAGGATTATTAATTGTGACAAAGTAATCATAAGCATGTTAATTCAGTTTTTGTAATACATTACGTATGTATATAAAATATATATGAATTTATATTTAAACTATATTTTTCACCTGTAAAATAGTAATACTCAATATACTGTTGGTTTACTAAATAAATTAAAAAAAGGGATACTTTTAAGTGTACATCAAAAAAATACTGAAATGTACATCAAAATAACTGATTGCACACCAAAGGTTAGGTTAAGTTAGCAATTTAGTATTTTTGTATGCACAATCAGTATTTTTATGATGCACAATCATGTACAGTTAAATACAATCCTTAAAAAAGTGTTATTACAGGGTTCGCAGCCGATGTAAAGCTGCTACTATGGCCTATTTTATTGACGGATACATTACTAAGTAACTAAACTAATAACATTAATAACAAGTACTAAGATTTCCAGTAAAATATCAACAGCATGGCCACCGTACTCGGTTTGAAATCATGTAGATAGGTTACCTCAGTATTAGCCTGTAATTCTGGTTTTAGGCTAAACGGTGATCGGAGGAAATGTTGGCAGATCGTTAAGACGAGAGAGTTAATACTAAATAAAAGGATGGAAATCGCCAGCCATATTGGTTTAGGAATATTTAAAGACTTGTTTATATTTGTATCAAAGTTGAATAATTTCACCATGGCGGGAAAGAATTGTAATAACCATATTTATCCGCTTTGTGTCTTCAGATTTCCAACTTAGATCTGGTTGATAGTTCTTTTTCTTAAGTTTTAAAAAATAAACTCTACATGTTTAAGAAAAAAACATTTCAGCATATTTAATTTTTCACTGCAGTGGATCACCTTGCTTCCACCACAACAGTATTGTTTATTTTCTGATATGTGGTTGACACTAACTCAGATATTATACTGTTTTAAAACACAACTCTCAAAGTAAAGAGAATCGTACGAAATATTAGAGTACAAAAAATACGTTTATTGGACATTGCATCTTATTCTTGCGCTACGGGAATAAAATCCGCGCTCCTTGCGCAAACACAATAAATTCTACCCATTACAAACCAAAATGTAATTGAAAGTAATTCGCAAAAGATCGTAAAAACTGTGTAATTCTCACGACTTACCTAAAACTGTGAATGAGAATTAGGCAAGTGATATTCAATAAAGATTCAACTTTCACCTTTTGTGAGGTTTCATAACAAACCCACTGTTTACGTATAGTTATTAAAATCAATAAAAATTGCCTTTGAACCAGTTGCAACTATCACAATATTGTCTTACGAATTTGCGTCGTCTCTATTGCGATACAAATAAGGTTTAAATTCTATTGCTAATACCGGTTACCTCTGTTTCAGTTGCGCTTACGCATATCGCCAAAGGCAGGAATGCAGTGTTATGCAATATGCAGCACGCTCGCTTACGGGCACATACTCATCCAATTACCGAACACGATTCGATTGATGCTCCACGATTTTCGGCTAATCGATACATCGGATGCCGTTTATGGCCTAATAGGCCACAATAGAACAAGGTTGTACAACTATTTGTACTACCAAATAGTTGTAGTTGTGAATTGATTGTATTGAAAGACGGACAACTAATTTTAGCAATTTTGCTTAGCTTAAGCTGTGTCGGTGTTAATCGAACCCACCCACGACTGACGCAAAGTAAAGGCTTGGTAGAGTCTAGAGGCTTGCAATACGCAATGGATTCTGTGACAATTTTTTTTTGTTTTTTTAATCGTTTGATCCGATCTATGTAGTCCAAAATTTGGCAATTCAAATTATTACTTTTGAAAGATTGTCAACTGACCTCCGTAAACCTACGGTTGGTTCATGGCTAAACAGCCATAAGACGCGCAGGTTTCCTTACGTTTTCCGTAACTAGTGACAATACTCACATAGTAAAATCCATTGGCGCATATGAAGCTACGTGTAGCCATCGTCTAATACAACCAATAAATACAGTTTTACCTGTGTTACTATAAAAAAAAATATCATACATTTCTACTTATTCCACGCAATGATATCTGTTGACGTACAACTACGCGCACCAATACTCCGAGACTATCCCAAACATAAAGTTCGATGAATTCTCTTACGTCAATCAATCAACAGTATCAGTACCGATCGATGACCCGACCAATCAATTTTATGCCTTATAACTTTACTAAGAAGAAACAAGTTTGCATTGGTGAAAATTCAGAATGCACTGCATGCAATGACGCATCAATGAAAATTCCTTCGGATACATCTTCTAAAAGTATTTGACCTCAAAGCTCCTTTGCTCTTTAAATGTTGTTTAAGTAGGCGTTTTCTATACGTACCACTTTGTCTTGACCTTAACTAATTCTAAGCTAGACTAGATAGAGAGAATAGAGCTCTTTATAATGTTTTTGACCGCCGATCGAGTATAAAACCCGGAGTTCGTTGGATTCGATTCCCGCCTTGGGTCTGGTTGGTGGTAGGACTTTTTCAGAGTCCAACTGGCTAGCTACCACCCCCACAGGTGGAATCTGCCGCCATAACAGCTCTGGCTGTGTTCCGGCAGTATTAATGTCTGCCGGAACACAGCCACTTGAAACTAAAGACTCGAAGACCAGATGAGCCTACAGTCTGGCAGCATTTTAACGACACTTCTAGGTGAAGTGTCCCTCAATGGAATGGCTGGAGTGACCACTAGTCACTGTGTCTGTCTGCCAACTGAAGTACTTAGTATAAAAAGGCTTCTTATCCTAAACTCGGCTATGGCAGTCAATCTTTACGATGAACCAACCACGCAGGATATACTGCACAAGAGATTGCGCAAGGACAGGAGCACTTCCTGTTCCCTCACTCTCATATCGCAGTGGTACAGCAGTCTGACACGACCGAATATAGGTCAAGCTCAAGACCAAGGGCTTTACATGCTTTTCGCCGCACAGAGGCTTTACACCCCTCAATTCTTCAATAACCATCGCTCAAGGTACAATCACACTGTTGATGCTTTTAGCCAGATTAGGGTACCCTTTTATGTGCTGCTTATAACATTGAGTACTCAGAATGTCCAACTGGCCACTAGACGCTAGGCAACAATCGCTACGAAGAGTTTCTGAACAATGTTTCATGGACGTAAATATGCAACTAGCCCATTGTTTTACATATTATGCATTAAGTGAATCTGCATAGGTGTTGTTCTTTTGTTATCAGTAGCGGAAACGCAGCGACCTTCGCTGGAGGCCAGCCTTTATCAAACGGAACTAGATTTGCTAATGTTATAATTAAGGATGGACAGACGGATGTGTTTTGACCTGTAGGTTTCGTTTTTATTTGCTAATACTATTAGTAAGGTCTTTTGTCTTTACGTTAATTAAAATCATTTATTAGACGGTCATTTTTTAGAAAGTTCTTAATCAAAATATCATCTAAATTAAAGTATCAACCTATTAATATGCCACTGCCAGAACACAAGGGCTGCCATCATTGAGTGGTAAAGCCATGCTGTTTTACAGAACGAATGGGCCGGCTCGTCCGGGGAAGTACCACTCCCTCACATGACACCAGCATGAAATGAAAGCGACTACTATTGTGCTTCGTCTGGTTTGTGAGAGTGCCGGACGCCCACACCCCCATAGGCCGGCAACGCATCAGCGATCCCTCTGGTGTTGCAGATGTCCATGGGTGGCGGTGATTGCTTACCATCAGGCGGCCCTTAGGCTCGTTTGCCGCCTCTAAGATACAAAACATCCAGTCATCACTACAGTGATCGGTACTGGCTTAATCACTACGCTAGCCAAACGCGCACAGGTGATCACAAACCTGAGCTGTTTCCGAAAAAAACCCGTACAAGTTTTTCTTGACCCGGGAAATGCCAAAATCACGGCCAGGTCCTAAAAACACTAAACGAGGCGTCATAATAAAAAAATAACATCAAGGTTTTCTCCAGTTTTCTCCATTGTTCTAGTTTTTTAGTTGTCTAAAAGAGATTTCAGATTTAAAATGGTATAACATATAGGGATATTTCATTTTAAATCGTAATTATAACTAATTAAGTGGTCTTGAAATTGGCATAAAAACACAAACAACGAGCTCGTCAAGGTGTGGCTTTAATCAGGAGTGGTAATGTATGTTTGTTCTGCAAAATGATTTCCTATTGTGTCTAAACACGCGAATGGTAACTTCAGCAAGAACATCCAATACTTACAGTGTTTAATAGATGTGATATTTTAACTGAAAAGTGTTTGTGAGGTCTGTGCTAGTCAATCTATACTAATTACTAATATTATAAAGAGGAAAGATTTCTTTGTTTGTTTATATTGAACATAGGCTTTGAAACTAATGAACCGATTTGAAAAATTATTTCACTGTTGGAAAGCTACATTATCCCTGGGTGGCAAAGGGTACTTTTGATCCGGAAATGTGGGGGGAAGGGGGGAAGTTAAAAAAAGAATTACGCGCGCGTAAAACCACGGAGGCGACCGCTAGTTTAGAAATAAAAATAACTGAATGTTATTCAGTTATCTAAGATTAGTGAAAGCTAATCTTCTCAACTTTTTTCCTCACATTCCACAATTTACGAGTATATCTACCGGACTGAAATTAGATCTTTCATTCGGATCATATCATATTTTTTTTATAATATAAACGGAGGAATACGAGTAAACAGATCACCAGATGATGATGAGATGTTAAGTCATCAACATCGACGTGGACATGGCAACACTACTACGAAGGTAACATATAATTTAATCGCTTAACTAACGTCACCTAATTTCCTTTATTCTCGCTTCGCTTCCAGTGTCACTTGTGCTTAAGGATATCGATACAAAACGAAACATGAACTCCAGACTAAACTGATGGTATAGGCTATTAATTAGGTCACCTCTTTATATTATTAACGAAAGTATTCCCTATTTGCTGTGCGTGTCGTCCTAACTGTTAATTGGGACTTTAATGAAGCCCATTTCATTACTTTTTCATATCTAAATTAATTTATCATGACAATTCAATAGTACCTAAGCAATGACGTTCAATAAAAAAACTAGACTCACAATCACGCTCAAATATTGTCCGAAGCAAAAGTCTGCCCACCCGACTATTGGGCAGAGTTTTCGTTTAGTTGTATACAATTGACATTAAACACTAAATGCCACGAGATAAGGTGTTAATTTGAACGAATGTGTTAATGTCATCAGTGTCAAAGCCACTCGGACGTTTTTTGAGGAATTTTTCTTAGAGATTGGGTGTCTAGTTTTATATTGAACGTCATTGTACCTAAGTCTTTACGTATTATTCGATTGTTTAGCAAAGCAAAAACATAAAGACAGTTGTTACTCAGAAACAGACGACGCTTTTCATGCTTTTTACCAGGTGGTAGGTTCCTGTACTGGACCGCCTAGGTGGGTACCACCGCAGTGCCAGATACATATTTTGCCGTGAAATACAAGTGTCAAGCACTTCTGTGTTTCGGGGAAAGGGCACTGAAGCTAGTGAAATTTCTGGGTATATGAGACCGAATAACTGTCGTCTCGTTGTAGCGTGCGCAGGGCAGTGCCAGACAGTAACTGGTTAGTTACTGTTTGGCACTGAATTGTTTAAGGGCAGACGTGGCGCTTACCATCCGGTGTACGATCTGCTCGTCTTGTTACACATTGCAATAAAAAAAACCTTGTCACAGGATACTTCAAATCTAAGAGGGTATCCCTGTCTTTTCGAAGTGTTTTTTTTTTTCGTCTTTCATGACTTCTTCCATAGTGGAAGATGACGGTACGTAACGTATTTCCCGGACTAAGAAAAGTTGTAGGTATTTGCTTATTTAATTTCAGTGAGCAGAAAAGCACATGGGTTACGATTACGACCGTAAGCGGCCACTGCGTCCTATTCCATTGAGGATAGAGGCATAACCAGGAATCATCGCTTAATGTCCTGCTATACTGACTACTCTGATCTTCGAGTCTGATTTAAGACCCACAAAATCTTCAGCTCAAAAATACAGGTGCCTCTTTCATCACATACAGGCGCCTTTATATCAAATCGGACGAAGTAAGGTCAAAGAGCATAACAAAAACGTTTAAAACAATACAACTCTGTTAAACGAAAATAATGAATATTCAAAAAACAGTACAGGTGAATAGGTAAATTGTGAATATGAACAACACTTATGTATTGCATACGTAAGCATAGAACAATTGAAATGTACGGCGTGTAACATAAGTAATCACTCGGCTGTAGGTATAGGCGGGGCTTCAAACGACCAATAAAAGTAGGTTATTGCTACTACGGTATGGCGGCCGCGGTAGTTGTAAGAAATAGTCTCAAAAACAACGTATGAGTCACGACTTGAGTCTGGTATAGATTGACTTGAGACTAAAAAAAACTTAGACTGTAAATCTTTTGTAAAAATATAATTGAAAATAAATATATTCATGAATACAAAGATTGACCATTGAGTAAAGACACTAGAAGCAACATTGGTGTTACCTACTAACTATATAAATGATGCATCCCCTTGGCCTTTTCAGAAAATTCTAACATTTTCCTTCTAAGCTTCTCTGAAGAAGACATATTATACTAACGCTTATTTATTTTAATGGAATAAAAACTTTATTATCGAAAACATCGATTCCTGACATTTCACAGCAACATTACCTAGTAATAATATCTAACAGGTATAATTGTTGAAGAATCTAACATAAGATTGACCAGTTTCCACATCTCGTTCTAATCGTAGGGCTACCATTAGATAAAACTGTTTAGGTACTTTTAATACTACAAAACCGCCCACCCTCAACTATTCGAAACTCATCAGATTATTTGCTGGCACCAGCTCGTCCCTATCGGGGAAGGGGAAACCGGGGGAGATTAGTGGGTAGTAGGATGATCACATTTGAAGGGTCCACTGCAATAATGATGGATGTCTCTTGTTTATTGTTCTGAGGTATTTGGGTTTTAAGTTTATAAACAGAAAAAAATAAGTCAGACTTACGAACGAACACCTGTGACGTCGAGCGTTCTAGCCGTGTAGCCAAATATTAATAAAAACTAAAAAAAAATCGAACCATAAGCGAGATTGCTGAGTTTCTAAACTAGATTATTAACTGCATACTATAGACCGAAATACGTTAGTAGTTTGAATTTTTAAATTTTTGGACATTAATCATTATTGCAGTGGACCCTTTATTTGATCACGAATCCCACACACGGCCGCAGGTTCCGCAAACCTGCGATAATGGTGCTTCAGCGCATTCTCCTCCGCACAATTTTTTTCTTAGTAGTAGCTCTGTGAGCTATGGATGAATTTTAGCCTTCATATATCCATGGCATTCTAGATCTGCGTCTCTATGGCCAGCCCTAGACCTAACGTTAATGTTATTTATAAATTCCTCTCAGTGCTACCTGTCAGGCATTTCATAAATGATGTTAGCTGTACAAAGTGCGTGATCGTTGAGACCATATGCCCATTTACGGTAGGTTTTAGAAAATCAATCATCCTGTATGTTTGATATGAAACATTAGTCTTGTGCACAAGTCATACAACCATTGCTTTATGTTATGACTTGTTGGTGTCATAATTTTGTATAATACCTGTCGCGTTACCTTATATCGAAACGTAAATGCGATAATATTGCTGATTTATTTGTTGATCGTGACAATATATTTAAGAATTTTATTTTTCATGTCAAGTAATATGTAATTTAAAAACAAACAATGTCTTTGTGTCACAGTTGAGCCTAAGGAAGGATTTAGTTTTTCCAGTTGTATTAAATTCGCAATGACCCACTGAAAAGGTAGAGCATTGTGAATCTTCCACCCAATTAAGACGGTCTCTAGGGAAGGACGTCCACCTTACAAAAGACCACAGTAAAGTAGCACTTTATAACTGCTAATTTGGGGGAGGGCATGGTGTTGGCAGCAGTTAGACCCTTTTTTGCAGCCAGCGTTATGTTGTCTTCTCAAATACAGAGTCGGCGTTGCGCGAGTGATGCCTCTGGTGTTACAAGAAGCGTTCAAAGGCGACGGTAACTGCTTGCCATTAGGCCTCGGCCTCGAATTTGACGCGGGCCGTCAAGAGCGTTACGATGATGTCAAGCGGTGATCCGCAGAGAGCCTGCGTGCGATGACGCTTCCGCTCCCGTCCCGCTGTATTAGACGGCGTTGGTGGCTCTCAACAAGTCTGTAGAGAGCCACCCTCATGCTTTAAAAAACTGATTACACTATTATAAAAGTCATACAGCGCACCAAGTCACGGGAATCAACTAGTATTAAATGAAGGAGAGGAACGCTTTTCCCTACTAATTAATTTTCTCACGTTTCTATTACGCGTTAAAATTAATAAGACCCCGTAATTGGATTCTTACTCGTCATTTCATTACGTTATAAAAACAAAGTTCAAATTAAACAATTTATTTCCCATAAAAGTGAGCAGTCGTGATGAGATGTGGAAGCCGAGTGGTTCCAAACGCCGCCATTCGTGGGGTCGAAGTCGCGATGGTTCGAATTTTGGCGCATACAGACCCCGGCAAACTTCTTAAATATCGGTTAGGGATTACGCAGAACACGTATTGTAACATGCCTGAGCGCTATTGGTCAGATCAGAACCATACCTCTGACCCAGAGCGCGCGGGCGTTCGGGAAATTCGCGGCGCTTTTAGTCACGCGCAAGTGCACATGCGCGAACTTTCCCCCTCTCCGTCGACCGATGATCAACAAGTTTGCCGGCGTGTCATCATCATGTCGTATGGCGAAAGCTGCATGAAACCTTACTCCTCTCAAACTTCCAGACTTAATTGCTGCAACCAGTCCTCAGCAGCAGGAAACCTATAGAGTGGGCAGTCATTAACGACATGCGCAAGAGTCTGATCCTCGAATCCACATTCACAGGAAACCCGCTGGTTTTGATGCCGGCGTGTAGTTTTATCTTAATCCGTTCAGTAGTTTTATCGTGAAAAAGTATCAAACCTCCATCCTACAAAACTTTACTTGTGGGCAAGGGTCGTAAGTTTGAATTCCACCCTAGACAAAATTTGCATATACAAACAAAAAAAAAATTTGGTGCAGTCGTTCTAAAGTTACGCACATAAATTTCGGCAATTCATTTATTGTATAATTATGTAAATAATGTATACAGATTCAAATACGCCATTGGCAATATCCCCAAAATAATAAACATCTTTATCAACATGCAAAGTGTAACTGCTTCCTCAATCTGAGCCAATTTGAACGAATCATTTCGATTTCTGCTACCAACTTGATTTCCACCTTGGGGTAAAATGCAAAAACTAAATACCCTTACAAAACACGAATATATTTATCATTTAGATCGCTTGCTGGTGGTTGAGCAGCTGCTTATTGTGAGGATTTTATAAATTTGCATTTTGTAAGTCGAATCGGATCACGCAATATTCAATGGGGTATGAACTCCTAAGTTTTATTCAGCCTAATTGATATTCCACTGCAGGGTAAAAGTCTCCATCTTTGAAATCAAGTCATCGTTAGGAGGATGTTTTTTTAAAACCTTGCCTGATGGTGTGGTGTCATGGGAGATGTGACTCTTTGCATCCATGACCCTCCGGCTACTGTACTCAAAGATCCACCAAAAAAAATAGCCAGGAAAACCGAGACGACACTCGCTGAAACAAAATATAAAACTATTAAAACGTATGTAATTACGACCAGATTAACCAGATACATGCACAAATTAAAATTAATCCGTATTCCGTCTTAACAATGGTTCTGTAATTAATCTTATTTGTGTATTCTGTTCTGAATACTTTTTAAGTCAGTAAAAAATAACAAATGTTGTTTATTCACTAAGCGCCATAGAGCCCCAACCCCAATCTAGCATAGCTTTTACCTACCATGGGTGCCAGAAAATAGGATGAATATTACAAAAGGTACATATGTACCATCTTTATACTGTAAATAATTAGGTAAATATACATTAAAACTCTCAGAACTAAAAAAAATATTGTTAATGCATCCAAATGTTTGAATCGTGCGAGGATCGAACTCGCGACCTCGGCTTCGCGTCTGCCTGGCGAAGCCGAATTCATGTAGGTATGACAACAAATCGGTTGTTACAATAAACATTTATGAATGAAAAGTTATTAAAAGTGTGTTATAAAATTCATAAGAAGTAGGTAGACCGTATGAGCGGAATAAGATGATAGGTAATTAACATAACAATTTTATCGATCCGTAATAAGTATTATACCTAGTCCTTTTTACCAAGAGTTTATTAACAATTATTATCTATGTTATTTTGTTATTCAAGGGTAGGTACTAGGTACTCATTTATTTGTTTTATTGCGAGTCCTTATTATCTATTATTAATTTAATGACTATTTAATAAATACATGAAGAACTTATGAGAATTCAAGATTTCATAACGCAAAATAATAAGGTTTAGAACAAGCACAATGCATTTATCCTCATTGTGCACAAGTGTTTAGAAAACTTAAACAATTTCCCGCGATCCGTATCGCCGCTAGCATCTTCAATCGCGGACCGGACAACGCAAAACAATGTTGATACAAAAATACCGAGATATGTATCAAGTTAACTGCAGTAGAAACTGCATATCGCTCGATTCTTCTCCGAAGTTTTTACATATGGGCACGTGTTCGAGTACAGACGGGCTGTATTCCGTGTATTTTCTGGTTGGGTTGGCGCGGGGGGCGCGGGGAGGCGCGCGGGGCGGGGGCCGCCGGCAGATGCGTCGCGCAGCGCCATCTCTCGGCCCGCGGCCCGCGCCCGCCAGGTGCGCGCCTGGCCCGCCGTGCCTGCCTGCCCGCACCGCGGCCCGCCCGCCTTCGCCTTCAGTCCGCCGGCAAGCGCTCCCGTGAACACACGTCCTGCCGCTCCCCGAACGCCGCTACACGCGACGCGCGCGTTTCGAACGTAGTGCACTCGACCGGTTCGCCGGAGCCGATGAGCAAACAGTGACATCCCGATTTTTGTGCTGTGTGACTTACAGTGAAACGCTCAGTGTGTGCTTGAGTGATGGATTACTGCGGATCCCACGAGTGCTGACGCCGGGCCTGGACGTATATGCCCCGGCGCCGCCAGGCCGGTCGCGCCAGCATGCGCGCCCCCGCGGTGCTCATCGCCCTGATAGGGTTTCTACCCCAGGTACGGACACCGACACCGAAAACCGCGAATCCCCGTGTTTGTGCCAATCGAGACCGCTTCACATCGATAGTATAAACAACTTTGTAATGCAAGCCGGTGGCCGTAGGCGCGAGGCCGTTTTACACGACCGTCACTTTCCCACGAGCGGCGCGCTCAGCAGATCGTCCTGGATATACCTAGTCGGGAGCGAGGGTGTAGGTTAGGTGAGCTCGACACGAGTCGTGACCGGGCCTAGCCTCGGACCGTCTCGAGACGCGCTTGTGTGTGTTCGATACGTTTGCCGAGCAAACATAGGTAGAGGAGGTACATAGTTATAAAGAAAGTTCAGGTTATACGGCCGGCGCGCGGGGTCAGCTAGGTCGCGAGCCTCTTCGCTTTAAAATTAGATGCATTCCAAGGCTTGGTTAGTGGTGAAGTTAAAGTCCGAAAGAGGCGAATCGCGATGTGCATACAAGACGAGAATAACTCCAGACGTCTCCGAAGGCGAGGTATTTCGGGCGGGGTTAGTAGTTCGGTCTAGTTTACACGATGGAACCCTTTTCGTGTTTATTGACCGTCGCTAATCGTCGAGACGCCGAAAGCTCTAAACTGACGTAAATAAACATAAACACACTGTAGTGTCTAGGCAGATAAAAGTGTGAAAATTTAATGCCGGGTTTTGCATGTCAAGTGGAAATACTGCGAGATTTGAGGTCATTGCCCTACGATCCGGTCAAGGTTACCTAATCTACGCTAAGGGCTATCGTCCAAAGGCACTTAAATTCGACTAATAAATTTGCCCACAAAGCCTCAGAATTTACTTACATAAATTCATAGACAGTTAAACATACACCAAAACAACCAACACGAACCTAGAACATTTTCATGTTATCTAAAATTAACTGTTAAATAGTCTAATCGCTAGCGACTTAACTCAATCCAAAAGTGTAATTCAATTAATCAAGTCAAACAACAATCCTTCGCACGAATCAGGCATTGTTTATTTATATTACAAACAAGACCATCTAGCAGTAACATCTCAAATAGCTCGCTGCATGATTCACTCACATCGATACCAGTTCGATACTTTCCCAATCGATTATTCGTTGCGCATTGCCATTTCCTATCGTCCTATCTAATATTCCTGAATAACCTACGAGTCAAAATATCATCGACAAAGGCCGGCAAAAAAATCGATACTCGCACAAGTTGAAATTCTCCCTACGTAGGCAATTTGCAGAGGGAACCTATCCCCAATGCGTGCGTGCGCGCACACTAAACGTATAGGTACTTATTTGAGCAGAAATGTACCGTTATTAACAAACACAAATGCAACCCGGCGAATTAAAAAACTCGTTTGTGTACGACCAGTGTCGGGAATCGATCGAGGATCCCTAGTTCCATCTGATCCGTGTGATTTTTGTGCACTTTGTCGTGAATGGCGGCGACTTGTTTTGTCGTTTTTGAGTCTACAACAGGCTATAGGCCCAATTAAACGTTGCGGACCCGCTTCTCACACTGTTGCGGACTAAACTTGCGTATCTTCTACATTTATTTATAGGCTGCGTGTGTGCGTGCGAGTGAGTTTTCAAGGCGCTATAATACATTATGAATGAAGTCGCGTTGTTCCATAAAAAAACGGTATTTTGCGCACCACTGCTCCGGACAGGTTTGCGACGCCCCAGGACCTAAGTGACGCCGTGCATTGATGTAATTGTCCACCGATCGGTCAACCTGACTCTTTATACCCCGCACATCCGCAGAACCGTACTCACTTTTTTCTTTTTAAATCCACGTGAGTATATCCTCCTCAGTTTAACTCTTTCTCGATCGCATTTGAAATACAAAATTGCGTGATCACTCGACCGTCGATCGGAAGCGGCGTCGGAAACACGTCTGGCCCAAACCGCAGTAATAATTTCCAATTTTGAATAAATAATTCACTGAAGGCCACTTTTGTTCGTGTAACGTTCATCCCCGAGAAATTAGAGGAAAAAACAGTTTAAAATCGTTGCATCCTTAACCCGTAAATGGGCATTGGGTATTTTTTCATTGCAATATTGTATACCTACTTATTTACCGAGTAGAATGTTGCATTCTGTTTCTTGATTGAGTGCGCCGGCGTCTACCTGTCGCATATCTAGGACATAGCATGTCATAGCTCGCTTGGAACGTTAAGTAGTGTGGTGCGTGTATGTTGCGTTATGATTTGTGATATAATCGATTTGTGTTAAGTTATCGATATATTTGTGTGAATGTGTGTCGCAGCGCCAGCCAGTGCGCATAACTCCCTAGCAGGTGCAAATATTAATTCCAACTCTAAAGAACCACATCTGCTTTTTCGCAATTTGCTCGTGCACACGAATTCTAATTGCCCTCATAATGATTTAAGTCTCAATTCAGAATCTCGAGTTCGTTGTCACTCGTAATAACTGGCCATTTTAATGGCTATTTTACTACCCAAACTGCCATTATTAAGTTGCTAGGTACTGTTATATGGGGCTACTTAAAAATATAAATTAAATGGCGGATGTGCGCGAATGTTCTAAGCAAGGAAAGATTCCATAAAAATACTAGTTTTTATAACAAATTACGTCATCTCGGGTTTTATAGGAATAATTGATCTTGCTCGACTTTGCTGAGTCTCTCCCACAATTGTTAGCCTCGGTGTTACAGAAAGCCAGATCTATTTTCTTTAGACAGCTTTATTTCCTTTCGTGAACACAAAGTATGTTTAAATACTCGAATAGCCGTACATGGTACAATGGCGTAGTTTCACTTCATTTTCTCAGCAATGAAGCTAAACAGTTTCAATTGCCGAAAACCACGTATGGCTGTCCGAAAATGAACTGTAGTCGCACGAATTTTCACAATAGCGCAATAATAATTAATCGTCATATGACATGTTAGTAGCAATGAGCGTTTAAGTATGTGAAACCCTAACGGTCTGGGCCTGTTATAATTTCGTCTATTGTCCAAAAATGGTTTTGTTCTATGAGAACCGACTCAATTATAAAGTCTGTACGAAATCCGTGTAATCGTCGGTTTTTAACAGCTTAACTATGAGAAACAGTATTTTCATCTCATTGTAAGTTGGTGGCACGTAATGGGATCGAGGCGTGCGCGTCACGTCTCCATAGCTGCGCTTGCGCATAGTGCTCATCTGTGACAGCTTTGACAAATGACGTATTCATTATGCGCGCGCACCGCGGCCCATTGTCCCGACCTGCCGATAACCATTTCTTTCACTCAGCGTTTTCTTCTTAACACCGGACGTCGATATATTTTCTTTCAATTCCGACCGGACATTAATTGCATCCCGATGTTGAGAGAAAAAATTACAACATGGCGGCCAGGATCATTGATCAGATTACGCAATGTCGCCAAACTGGATGCTCAGGGAAGCTGCCGATGTATTATTTATCAAGGCATCATGCCCTCTTGATGTTTGTGCCTTGTTAGTTAACATTGCTTGAGATAGTATTCTTCTCACACGTAATGAGTGTGCTGTAATTAACCTGTACAGTATTTTAATGCACTATGGCTACGTCGTCTAAGTAAACACTTTACCCGTGTGATTCGTTTTAATTCTCAGAAATTAATATACCTAGATAATATGACGTAGATAATATAATGGTTGTTTTTATAAATATTCGTCAAATTATCGATAAGCTTAAAAATTCTTTAATCAACCGTTACTGATAACCCACCGGTATTTTCGGGTTAAAATATCCATTCGATATTTCGAAATCGAATGCGATTCGAACTAACCTTCTAATTTAAGGTTCTATTGTTTAGTGTTGCCAGTGTAATTTATTAAATTCCGAATTGGGTAAATGTGGCAATTGTGTTACGGCAGTGTGGGTTGTGCAACCTTTCAGCATCAGGCATAGTTAAGAGATGAGTTAAATATCGTCACAGTTGTATTAATAACAGTATGTTATCATTAGTTGACACCAAACACTTATTGTTAGAAAATTGCAAATTTGCAAGCACCCTTAACAATTCCGCAGATACATCATTGCTAAAATATGTGGTGAGTATACAGAAAACTGAAAATGCCACACAACAGTATAATTTACAATTAGATGGTTTAATGTCTTGTTACATTCTCTTTCAGACAATTTATTTCATGAATAATTCAGTGCAAAACAGAAACATGGCTTGCTAGTAGTTGCAATATGAATAAATTGTTAGATGCCCTTGATGTCGATTTACTAATGTCTAAATATTGCTGTAATTGCTGTTTAAACAGTTATTATTTCATATTCAATAAATAAAAGATATTACCTACTAATATTTACCCAATTGCTGTTCAATAAGAAAAAAACGTAAACCGGTGAAACTTCGTATTTTTATGTTTTATAAAATTGAGCTTGTTTTAAGGGTTTTATTTTATTTTAAGGGAAGTTTCACTGTTATCTATTACACTGTGGTTATCAAGCATAGTTCAGAGATGAGTATAACTTCGTAGGCTGTTGAGGCCAACAGATGACAGTTATGAATACTTAAACACTTGATGTGCGGAATAATTATCGACCGTGGGCGTTGTATTTAGTCAGTAATGGTTTGTTATTTATTACACCTTTCGTTTTCTCCCTTGTACCTAAGCTGTAATTCCCAGTGTTATAACAGTACCTAATTGTATTGAGTAACAGTTGCTATCGATGTAGGTAGGTATTTCATATTTTATGTGCTTTTAAGAGTGCTTTTCCCCTGTATTCAATAATATCCCTATTTTGATCAATTACCGCTCTTTGTTATTATAATGTCTATATTAGGTACTTAAACGTATAGGTATGTGAATATTTTAATATCGAAAGTGTTGTGTGTGTTTCCATCTTGTATTATGGTATTAATACATTATTCAAATGCATATTTAGATACATTTTAACTAACACGTGTAAAACAGTTATCATTACTAAACAAACCATCACATTTAACAAGCTCTCAAAATTAGTTTAAAAGGGCTTCCAAAAAGTGGCCAGTCAAGATCGAATCTTGGTCAATCCCACCGGAATTAGCGCGATCGGAAATACACAGCATTCCGCCACATAAAAATATATACGCTATTTATAAGTTTCACGTAAAACTAGGTCTATTCATTAATGCATAGTTTCCCCAGTAACACAGTAATGTAACTAGTTTTGTAATGTTATGTGTTGCAGTGTAATGCTAACGTAAACTAATTTGATGTAATCACCAGTAAATCTAATCCCAGACTCGTGTATGCGTATGTAACGTAGCTACTCTGTGACATGAACGATAAACATTCACACGAAAGTATTTTAATAAGTTCCGTATTGAATCTCGACAGTTTAACACGTAGGTATACCTACCTAATCCTAATAACAATTCAGGCAAGAAGATCTGGTTTACGATAGGCGAGAGTACACGACTCGTCCGATCATAGCGCTCGGTACACCGACGCACGAAATCTCAATTCTCTTGTGCAACACGCTTAAATAACCACAAAATACCTTATTATGCGCTTTCCATATACGTTCCAGGCAATCTACGGCCTCTATTACGCTCCACGCTCATGATTCTCCGTTAATTTTGAATTCCACAATCGAATCTTGCTTTTCTTCCCCGGCGCAGCTGCCAGCGAAATTAACAAAGAGGTTGCAACTTTTGTCGCTAACGCCGAATATCGTTTTGTTCCCTTTACAACGAGTGTCCTTTTAAGACATTCTTTGAAACGGAACGCTCTTTGTTGCGATCCCGACTTGCGTTCCCTTACACAATAGGTAACGTCTACGTACTCGAAAAGTTCTCTGAAGTTAGGTCAGAACCAATTAGCTTCGTCGTCAGCTGTGTCTAAAGGACAAAATTAATAGTTTATTTCTCGGACGTCCAATTTGATCTCCAGTTCTATTTTTAAACATCACCATCTTTATGGCATGTGTACGGGATGCGTAACCGAAAAATACCTACAACACGGATGGAGAAAAAAAAGATCACGCGTGTTCGACGTCCAAATATAAGTTTTCAAATTGCGAATTTAATGCAGTGGCCACATCGTCGCGCTATTAAAAGACTGTTTGGGTGTTTATTTTAACACATTTCGCGTGTGTACTTATAACGGCTGAGATGAAAAACATTCCCCTGCGTTTCATTATTTGAGTTATTTTTAGACTGCGCTCAACCTGCGGACTGGAACGAGTGTTTACTCTCTTGGCTTACTTACATACAATGGCGTTCACATTATTACTCCTTATTATCAGCGCTAGCAATAATAAAAGTGCCTATCGTGAAATACCTTTACAAATCCGTGCTTACGCGTTCCAATCCCATAGTAAAACGAATAGATCATTTTGACACAGCAATTCTTTTAAAAAATATGTCTAGATCGTGAGCATAGTTCGGTGCAATTAAATTGAAAAAAGAATTAATGTAACACGATATATTTGAGATGGTGTTGCGCGATCGGCGATTAGGTACCCAAATCAATTTGGACGCTTTTTTGGGGTCTGCGCCGCAATTAATGTTACATGCCAGTATAACTTTCCTTACGAAACAAAAAAGGAGTTTTGATCTTCACGACTCTGACGTCGGATGAATAGTGATCTTAATGCTGCTTGCAATTGAATGTAAACACTTCACAGACTTCACTTTGATGACTTGAGACTTCTAAAACGTATGAATCAAGTATGAATCCATCAATAACTGTATTAGCCGACAACTCCGCTTTTGATGCTTACTTTGATTTAGGCAATCGGTCTAAGTATCTATTAGATGTATTAGTAGTCATGTTTTGTAGTTCATTTGATGCAATTAGATAATGTTTTGATTTATTATATCAACATTACAATGTTTAGATATGAAGTACATGTACCATTTTCCCTTATTAAAAAAATATACTGAAATTTATGGTTCATGTAGTGCCTTGCAAGCTATTTGCATTAAGTCACATATGGGGAAGTATGTACTTATATTAGCATTGGACGTCCTGCGGCTTCTAAATAAATATGATGATGAATAATTTATCTGAAACAGCGTCCATTAGTAATAGAAGGAATAAAAGAGGTTATAAATATGTCTAATCTGCTAGGAGAAAACATGGCCATAATAACAACAAACATTTCGTAACATCCAATTTTCGAAACGAAGAAATCGTTCCGCCAAAGAGGTTGTAATCCCAATAAATTATCAATTACGGTAGCGACAATAGTCACAAAGAATATTTTCGAAGCATTAATCAGCGTCATATAGCCTGGGGATACAAAGCTTATACGGTAGTGTTCATATAGCCTGGAGATACGGGGCTTATTCGGTAGTTCGGTAAGTATTATTTAATTGTCAGTTAGTGGGGCCCGCGGGGACTCTCGGGCCACGTGTCCGATTTTTGTTTTAACGTTAATTTGGTGTTTAGGTTATGGTTTTTTTTTTGGTTATATAGTTTGAATGTGGTATTTCTAGTAGGCCATCTGTTGTTACTTATGAATCTTAATAATAATATGATAAGTTTATTAAATAGTTGACATTTTTATGGTATCATTTTTGAAGTAGGAATTTGACTGAAGGATGTGTGCTAGTTTATATTGCAAGCGAAACAAATAATCAGAAGTTCAACTAGGTACTTAGTCTAAAAATGATATGCATTTTATGAATATTTTTTAATATTCGCCTTTCTCTTATCATTATGCGAAATGAAGTAGGTAAATATAAACTTGGGTAGGTAGATACCTACTTTCTATTAGTTTGAAGCTATTTTTGATTTGAACATTAAATCTTTATCTTAATTACTTAGTTTGGTAGACAAATATTATTTATTGTATTTAATTAGGTAAACAATTTTTAACGAGTTTTCATACACGTATAATGCAACTCACTGAGTTCCGAACTACTTCTGAAGTTAAGCAACGTATGCATGGTTAATACCTTGATGGGTAAACAACAAAATTAAATGCTGACCTCAGCACTATTATTTCTGTAGCTTAACAAAAGAGTGTTCTACGCGTAAAGATTCATTGGACATTTATAGCTTACAAGGTAATCTACATCCCTCAAATTATGCGTTAAAGCTCTTAATTATAAACAACGTTCTAAAACAGCACCCGCAATTCATCACAATCCTGCTACTATTACTCCTTTTATAAACAATAGATCAACAAAAAAAGGGATGTTTAGAGTGTCAGTATCTTTTTTGGTACATTTTTTTGGTTCCGCTCCTACCTGACGTGGTTATGTGAAGAGATACGCGCGTCCCTCTCGTGTCCATACTGTGTGATAGAGACGGAAAAGTTTTCGCGTTAGGTGAGTTAATGTACAGCCCCTGGGATTGACAGGAAGTCTGTCGAAATCTGGCGTTTACCACAGCTTTGTTTAACTTGGGGTTAAATTTTGACATCTTCAGACGTCTGCGTTACAGATAAGACGGCTTCAATGGTTCATTGTTAAGACTTTTCACTCGGTTGACACTTGGCAAGCCGAGATAAGCTCGTACGTGGGAGAATTGGTTGACAATCGCCTTGAAAAACAATTACGTTGCGGCAGGATTGTAGGTTCGATTCCCGCGTCATTGACTAATATCGTACTTCCACAGTTGACAGCAAAACTGTTGAAATTTTTAAGCTGTTTAATAAGACTATTGTAAATTGCAAAATATTGTAAATTTACCCCCGTGATGCTGCAACAATCATCTGCAAAAATGTTGTGGCCGATGATGATGATGATGATGATGTAAATTGCAAACGATTGCAAACGAATAATAAAGACATTAAGTAAGACACTTCTACATTTATTATAATTATGTAGCTGATTAAACAAGTGAAGTGTAATTAGATAAACCAATGGAACTTCGAATTTGCGATCTTGGTACATTTCTTATCATAATCTCTAATGCTAAAGCATTCGGATCTGATATTATTATAAAATTATGCATTCAATTCACGTTTCATTTAATGAGGGCCAAGTTAGCTTTATGGGTGTAATTTATTATAGCAGTGTAGTATATAAACAATCAATTATAAAGAAAGTACGCAGGAAACGATTTATTTTTTATCCGGTCGACGACAAACGCACGCACACTTTGTTAACTCCCCGGTAATGATTTGCGATGGACGCCATAACTTAATACCTACCACTTCCTTCCGATGCCTTATAACGCCACCTTTAAAAATGGAAGACTTTAATATTCACCAATTTTAAATAGGTTCAGTAAAAACAACCGCTTGTTATTCAGAAAATGCTTATGCGCATTCCCTTATGCATTAGCTCGAAACTAGTTGACCCCGCATACAATGGGACCAACTGCACATTCTTTCATTAATACAAGGGTTGTGCCACCCTGGAGGGCAACAAAAAACGTGTTATTATTATTCATAGTTAAATAAAAACTCCGGAGAATTCAAGTCGTTAAGTTGACGACTGTCTATCTATCAACACGAATCGATCATCAAATCAGTAGTCCTGGCAACGTAGAAAAAACGGATACAGTTTAAAACTACCCGGGGGCGCTAAATTTTGACAGTTCTAAATTTGAAAAATAAAAGTAAATTAACGCACGGTCTCTATGGTACCGTGTTCGAATTTCGAATTTCAATTGAGGTTAGGGGTGTCGAGTACAGTCACCCCACATGTGCTCGCAACCCCATTTTTGTACGACCTACATAAACTGTGTCCAGTAAAACCGTTAATGTCTCAACGGGATCGATCGCGTGGACAGTTGTGCAAATAGTTTTGTTTGAGGATTACATCTCGGGGTGTTAGAAACTGTTTGCATTGTCACGAGACATTGATAGATTGATTTAAGCTGCTCGCTTCAGCTTGCTAATATTTGTTTTCTTTTTTCAGGTGCTGACGTCGGGTTCCTTCGAACTTAGGATAAAAAGTTTTACGAACTCATTGGGTAGGTTAAGTAGTGGGCAGTGCTGTGATGGTTCCTCAAGTAGTGATGCGCCGTGTTTGGCGCCGTGCAGGACTAAATTCCGAGTGTGTCTCAAGATTTATCAAGCTAATATCGATACAACATCACCGTGTACCTTTGGTGACATTACGACACCAGTGTTGGGTGGAAACTCATTGGATGTGCCCAACCTCAACGTGGAGGGGTTTAGCAATCCCATCGTCTTCCCGTTCGACTTCACATGGCCGGTAAGTGCAACACATTCATTAATTGGAACATTAAATTCTTAAATTGCGTTAACGAAACACAAACACCTCATTAATATTGTAGGCATAAAATCAATACGTCGTAAAATAAGCATTAAGTAGCAACCCTACATCAATAAATCAACGCCGTCAATGTTACCAACATTCAAATTCCAATAATCCACGCGGAGGCCAGTGTGAGGCATCCCATTCGTTGTATTAGTAAAAAAGAAATTAAGGGATTCGATATTCAAATTTGACAGAAGCGATGACGATAAGAATACTTGATGGTTTAACGAGCGAGCGCGTGGGACGATTACAGCGTTCTATGGTTCATTTTTAATTAATTATGAAGTCGCGTTGTGCATGGCCAATGTTATTAGAGGCAGGCCTAACCTTCATTGTGGTGCGTTCTCATCTTCAAGCGATTAGAGCAGAGGCCGCCGGTCGTGATTCGATAACGTAATTACCTATTATTTATTTACAGATCGCATTTAGCTCTCGATTCCAAGGATAACGGACGTCTTAATTGGGCCTTAGTTACGGTTATTTCGCTGTGAATTGTCTCTGGTTTACACAGCCTCGTGTGGACACTGGTTCGAGGGCTATTTGTATTTTATTTAGCGGCCCGCTTCAAATGTCGTACCGTCTCGTAATGTTTGAGCAAACAATCGCTTCTAAGCTCGCTGCTTGCACAAGCTAAGACCATCTGGAGAAAAACGTGACATTTGGTAACCAAACGTAACTGCAGGTAGGAATTCGTAAAAATGAGAGAAACTTAAAACTTTTTCGGATCATAGACGCATCCTGTCTCTATTCCGAATGAATTGGCACTAAATTGAAACTTCCTGCTTAAATTCCATGAGCGCATATGTTGATTGTTGACATGCGATCAATTGAGCGAAGCTGACGCGAAATAATCCTATCTATCGAATTTCAAACGTTGACGTGTTGATCTGGGGATCGACAGCTAATTCACGCCATATGTAATTTCTCGTAGTCCATATCCGACCAGGACACCTATCCCCCATATGTTATTTCCCATATGCCGTGCGAGATCTTACCTTAGGCATCGCCATATGTTTAGTCACAAGTCTTGTCTTCAATCAACCCCAGTTATTATCTAGTGATTTTTTCCCACAATGAGGTCATCGTCGGCTCGCAAAGTGCTTGTACATATCGCTCCCAAGAATAAAATGTGCGCTGTAATATATTATGAGTCGGTATTTTAAACCGTGGCGTACCTTCGAGACTGGCCCAACAGGTGAACGTATCGCCGGTATCGGTTTAAACGACGTTTGATTTAAAAAATATTTAAGTCGGACCATAGACTAAAACATAATAACTAATATTGCGTTCCATTTTTTAAATTGTGATAGCTAGATTGGCCAGCATTGTAATAAAAAACGAGAGCGTTCGATTTTCAAAACGATTTTACTCATTGAGATCTCATCGGTGGACAGCATCACAATATTATGAAACTTGAGTCGCAGCCCACTAACGGTCGTGTTACAATCCTGGCCAGTAATTTAAAACGCAACTGCATCCGAACTTTTTTTATCTGATCGGTCATGAAATAAATCGGTGCTAGACCATGCGTAGAGATTTGACCCGGCCGATAATAGGTCATGAGCATATTAATATTACTGACAACATCGAACAGTAAAATTACAAGTAAACCGGCGTGCGCGTTAACGACGCATAGAAACGATTTATCATACAGCGTTTAAAGAAAGAGATGGCTCACTCCAAAAAGAAATCTCATTTGTATTCAGACGCTCGTCTCGGCGAGTTTCATTTATTTTACTCTTAAACAATTTGTGTTTGTAAATCACAAGTTTTATATTGTAATGGTTGTTCCGTTAGGCTTATATGTCAAAGAGGTGAGGAGGCATTATGTGCTAGGCCTCGCACGTATTACTAAGAGTTTAAATTGTAGCTTGGATGGGACTAAAGGTTAATGATACGTGGGGTTAATTACACCCCGTGGGGTACTGTTACACCCCACATGAACGGCCCATTCAGCTCGGGACCGTTATTCGACGTCGTTTTAATGTTAAAAAATGCAGTTATTGCACTTATGCAATTGAATAGAGAATTTTATGTGGACACCTGCTATGATGCGGAGAGAGCTCAAATGTCAAAGTGTATTTCCGCGCAGGCTGCGATAGTGCTGCCAGTTCCATTAAATAAAAAGTACAGCTATGTCAATAAACAATATAGGTATTTTTGCTCAAATATTGAATTTAGGATATTCAAGTCAATTTTATGTATAATGTTTGCCATGTACGAGTAGCTTATCTAAAAAATTGTCATAACTCTCACTCGACCATACATAGAGTACATACTACAGTATCCTAATTGTGACATTTCCAAATACTGAGAAGTTACAGATACCGTAACACTCCGTAACTGGCAATGTGGGCAACCTGCGCCTGCGCACTCATCGGTACTGACCGTGAACTATGCTTTTTATGGATCCGCAGATCCGTATTGCGTTTAGCTCATCTATTCTATTGTTGTCTTTATCTTAAACTGCGGTAATAAAAAATGCTAAACATTGGCGAATTGTTATATCGTTATTTGAGTTCGTTCTTGCGTCAAAACAATTAAGATTGATTGGGAGTTTAGTAGAAGACTTTATGCCTGGTTAAAAGCTTATATCAAACGATTATTTACACATTAATGGAGGTAAATAAATTTGTCCGCCTTCTTATCCTGGTGATATAAGTACTGGTTTACTCAGGGTCCCTATGTTCAATTCTTCAGACAAAACTTTTTGATCACTGTGTCGCAATATGTACAGTCAAAAGCACGTCAGACGTAACACTTTGGACTTTGTAGCGCTCTTATGTCGGGGCATTATCGAACTGCAACTGTTTACCGTGATGTGCTGTTGACCGTACAATTACAAGTTGGCGATTTTTTAAAATAAATAAATAAAATCTTTATTAAAAACTTAACTCCCACCTATTTGATCTTAAAATCTACATAATACTAATAACTCAGGGAAATATATGTGCCTGAACTAGAATTTTCCTGTGTTTCAGATTAAGTCAGCAGTTATTATCCCTGCAATGCGAAAACAAAACGGGTCCGGCCTTTATGCCCCCATTCCGGGTTGCCCCCGGCCGGTATGCCCCCACGGTTTAACGGCAAACTGGAACAAAAATTTTTAAACAAAACTACCCTTGCGAAGCCAAGGCATTTAGTATCATTAAAATTACCACCTAGTTGCCACAAATTCCACAAGATGTAATTGAAATCCGTGTCGGGCGTAATCTGTCGCTGTTGTGTGTGGCACGTTGTTTTTGTGGCCGCACTCGGTGGGAAAGTGACTTGCCGAATGCACATCGAACCGGCTCCCGTTGCCACAATGAACGATGACTTATCGTTAAACAACTATTCATCATATTGATCAAGGATTCGCTGATATATTATTTACAATGTATTTTGTCATTTTGCATATTATAGCGCCATTGTATATGGCGATATCGCTAGTAAGTTAAACTTAAATATATTTTTCAGTTTTGATCATCTTAATTTATGCTACAGCATGCAAAAAATATTTCTTCACGCTTGGCATAAAATAAACTAATATATTAAGGCCAATGAGCGATTAAGTTCTTTTTTCAAACGAACAAGAAATTAATTATCTGTGGAAAATGTTTCCTAGCCTAGCCACTGACAAACTTTTATTGGTACTAGTTACCGCGTGGGACTTAAACATTGCATTCTTCAGCTTAATTAAGGTTAATTAAATCTCAAACTCCACATAGTTATGACCATATTTTGTGTCTTCATTGTGGGGCGACCAGCCGACCGGGGAAGTTCACAGCCTTTATAATGCTCTAAAAATTCTACATAATGAGTTAGCTACTGACTTAAACTTAATTTCAATTTTAATTCGCTTAGGTATGCGGAATTCATTACTCCATCCGACTTTTCTCAACATAAAGAATTTTAGTAATAGGTACAAAAAGTTCACAAAAATATTTGTTGTTAGGTAAATAATTCCATATTTTCAGTCGCATGTCTTTCCTTGTAATAAATTAGAAGTCAAGCTCTTGTCTTTAAAACTTTTAAGTTTAACAACCATTAACAAAAAGTCCCAACAAAAGGCTAGACCTACCTGATTAATGTATTTGTGTCGTTTAGTGAAGAAACACGCATCTTTATTGTGGAACAAGTAGACTAAGCAACGGCGTAACTAATTCGAGAGATTGTTAGTTATTTTGCATGTTTCGTAAATAGTTTCACGCTCCAAATAGTGGCATTTAAATGAAAGTATGGAAACTCCTTGGTTCAGCCACATGTGTGATGTGGCCAGCGCCATTACATATTTAAAAAGAAATAGCGTAATTTTATTCGTGGAAGATAACGTTTCGGTGACGTCACGTTCGATTCGAATTTTAAAACAATGGTACGGTAAAGCACGCAGCGCTCGTCTGCCGTTCTTGATCCATTGTCGCGCGTGTGAACATCGAGTCTTCTTGCTCGGGACTAGCGGGTTCTCGATTAGAAAGTAATTAACAGGCCGTATCACGTCGCGTAGGTAAACTCACACCTTCACGAAAACTCGAGGCTCGCCTTGAGGGCGCCAAACAAAACGCCCGTAATTATGTTCGAATTGTAATCGACTGCACGCTCCGCATTGTTATTCGACCGTCGAACACCTCATTATATAAGTTTCCAGTCGGTCGAAAAACGTAAATAAAACCTTCGCACGGATCATCGACTTATTACTTCATATTGTAACTCGATACGTTCTCCGGACGCTTCGGAAACTATAGACTGCACGACTTCCGTCTACGAAGTTTTTATCGAAGAGCTCTTAGTAATTTCCTTTATTTCAATCCGCTCGCGCCGGGATCCTCTTAAAATACTTACCCCTACATCCGCTTCTTTTAATAAAGTCTACCGAAGCTATGGAATGCCTCATACGACGTTGTTCCCCCTTCGACACCGTCTTTTATCTCTCTCCTTTCCGACGAGCGGCAATTAATGTCGAACAAAAAGCATCGCGAAATAAATTCCCCGTAACAGTTTGAAGGCTTGACAGCGAGCATGCCATTACAATACCACTTGTAAACCGATTTCATAAGTCTCAAATTTAAATAATCGGAGCGTGGATAATTAAAGCATTGCATTGTTCGGAGCCACTGCACAGGTATTCGGCAACCTATCAATTAGTTAACTCGGGTTTTCTAGCAAATCCGCCTAAATAAACTTCTTACGGCACATAATAGAGACGTTATAATCATTTCCGTGCCGCCTCTTGGGTGCTAAACCAACATTGCTCTCGAACTGACCAAATTCTGTCAAATTCGACATCTTAAAAAATGATTAGTCATAGGAAGATAAAAAAAAATTAAGCTCATCAGCGCAGTGAATAGACAATAAAGTTTACCGGTCTTGTTATTATAAGCTCTCGAGGCGGGCGCTAAAGAAAACACTCCTTTTCCTCCGCTCGTTTACGGTCAGATTCTGACATTTTAACTGCGAGTCTCTAACATTTATGATCGCTAATAAAATTGTTCAAAGCGGCCGATTTATTAGAGTTGCTAAACTAATTTGCAGCATTTTTTGGTAACGAAACAAAAGGATACAAATGGAGGGTCCTCACGTCAATCAAAATTCAAATTTGGAATTGCTAGGCGGGCGGAACGAAAATCTTTGTCTATTTTAATCTGCGTTCCATTTTTATTAATTCGCGTCGCCGTCTGGGATGCGTTCTCACGTAAAGCTGGGGCGGGACCAGCCCTCAAATCTGCAATGATGAAATTCCTCGCATTCCCGGCTTTATTCATCACACGCGCGATTCTAGGAACTGTGAGTGGTGCGCAGTGTGAACTGCTCATATGCCCCGCCGTATCTGCGACTGTGCGAATAAATTGTCGACATTATTTAGTATGGGAGGTGCGCCGGTACTTACGTTCTTGCGTACTTCGACGAATTTATGGCCGCGTCGAAGGACGATCATAGGCTGGGAACCTCCAACTATGCAAATCCTGAGATGACTGGAAAACGCATCGATGACATTACCCATTCAGTTGAAACGTTCTACGAAAAACAAACAATGTCGTTCGCGAGATTAGAGATCAACCTCTTTTCCGTTCGTAGCATCTAGTTTATTTCCATACGAGGCACCGTGGCTGGAATACAAACGTTCATTACTACATGGGTAATATTACTCATCGAATACACTCCGCCTAGTTTTACTGCCCGTGTATGCAAAGTAGATTAGGTAAAAAATTAAAGATAATATCGAAACGAATCATGTCGAAACTTGTAAGAGGCTGTACGCGTCATTCTCGGATAAAATCCGGATGAACTGATCATATAAGATTGTTTATTTTTTAGTGCGGTTTTGGTTTCAACGCTTCACCCTTCTCATGCTTATCAGATCTACCGTAGACCGAGGGCCGGCGGACGTCCCACGAAATTTGTAAAGTTTTATTTTTTAATTCGTTATATAAACTTCATTCAAATCGTTCCGTTGTTTATGGTCGACATTTTCATATTTGGAATTCTTCAGCGGGCCGGTTATGCGGGGTCCCGTCTCCGAATGCCGCCGATGCCACGTGAAATTAAAGGTAGCTTCGTTTTTCACTTCGGCTCCGATTTAAAAGTCCCGAATTCCGCGGTTGAGGTAGCTTTTTTCGCGATGATTGTAATTGGGGGCAATAAATTGTTAATGCCTGACTTATTCCGTGTCTCTGCCTCTGTACGGCCGATCGTTAGAGGTAAAAAGTGGTTACCTACGTCTGTTTTAATGTTTCCTAGCGTTTCATATCGCCACAGATCCAAAACTATTACGTTCCGTTTCAAGTTACGAGCTACTTTTCTACTTTTTAATGTTTCTCGGTAAAGCGGGCGTGATAATTAATTCTTTCATGATGGAGTTAACTTTGCTGTTAATTTTCTGTGTTTACTTTCTCGGCGGCGTACACACGTTAGAACTTTATTATAGCCTCAATTTAATGCTTGTTTTTATGATTGGCGTGTGAGAACATTTGACAGCGTTAATTGGTTGAGCATCGTTTATTAAATAAGTAATCAAACAATTAGGTAACAATGATTGCACGGATGATTTACATATTTTAATCTTTTATCTGTTATTCGAGCATATTTTCGTGAATATCATTTGAGATTACGACGTATTCATTTCTCAAATTAACACGGAAATGTTTATGGTTTTGAATGAAGCCTGCTGTCGTAAACTCATTCGGGGTCTTAGTGAAAAAACCCATAAATCTGAATCTTGTAATAAATCTTAGGTAAAGCAGTTTGAGTTGGAAGTTTTCCAAAACTCTTATTACGTTATGATATGACCGGTATGATTTAATGTGTATAAAAATATCAAATATTTTTTGTTGTAAAATGTTTACGATATTTAGTATAGTAAAAGCGTGAAAATACTAGCCAACATTTTTTTTTAAAGTTGGCTAGTGAACGGTCGCTCTCGCGGTTTTACCCGCGCGTAATTTCCTTTTTCAACAATCCCCCCTTCCCCCCACTTTTCCGGGATAAAAAGTATCCTATGTTTTAATCCCGATTATAAACTAAACGTGTGCCAAATTTCATTTAAATACGTTCATCCGTTCTTGAGTTTTATATAGTGAACACCAACTTTCTTTTATATTATAGATTTATGTATTTGTGTTCTTTGACGACATTTTACAAGTTAAAAACGTATGCTCGATCATGAATCGATTTGTCGCTATAAAATCAAATCAAACAAAATATAATAAATACATCTAAGCCAAAACTCAGACCACAGTCTACAACTCAGGCTAGATCATTATAACATGTAAACCATAGACATTATCTATGATGTAAACAAAGGATTTCTGTTAACGGAATCGAGGACAGTTCACAGTAAGGTCGCGCACTCACATGCGAACGTGAACATGTTTCGTGAGCCGTCCGCTGTGTGTACTCGGCTGTACGTGGCCATCTTTGGTTTGAAAAAGATTTAACTTTGATTTCTTTTGTAACAACGTCTATCTTTTTTTATTTGAAAAACTACTCATTATGAATAAGATGGCTTGTATTAAAATTAAAAGGGTTTGTATTTAACTGCACATCAAAAAAATTGAATTGCTAGCCTAACCCATTGTACATAATATTTCTATGGCCTAACCTAACCTTTGGTGTGCAATCAGTTATTTTGATGCCTACCTACATTTCAGTATTTTTTTGATAATATCGATGGGAGAAAACGTAATTGCTGTAAGTAGCAAAAATGGCGTAAGTAGACTAAATACACAGTTAGAATCAGAAAAAAATACTGCGTCGAATGGTCCGGGTCTCGTGTCTCTACGATGACAAAAAATTTACTCTGAGGGACTGTTTTTGAAAAATTTCTATGCAAATTTTGTCGTAAGTATAATGTTTTTGATACTTATTTACTTACAGCAAAATGCAGACAGGTGATTGGAATTCATTATTACTTACACGGTTCGTATATGTGCATATTCACTTGCTTACAACAATCTTATGGGAGTTAAAATTAAACTTAGACTACTTACGCCATTCTCTAGGGCGGATATTGAACGCCAGTTTACTTACACGACATTCTTTAAGGTTTGTAAATTTACAGGCCGGCAAAGTAAATCATTCTTATTCCTGTCCCTTAAAAATATTATTTTAGTTACTTTTCATATTTGTATTGGACTAAGCTAGCACTTGACCACAAAGTTGCCTGATGTTAAACAACAATGCGGTCTGCGAGTTGCTTCTGACCAAGTCTAGTAGTTCGATGATGGAACGGAACTTTCACCAAAGTGGAGTCTGTAAAATACGGAGAGTTAAGCAATCTTCCTACGATGATCGAGGCTCTGCAAGCTCTCGACCAAAGTATCGTCACCGGTAAGCCTCTTCGTACGCCGCTCAATAGTGTCTAAAGCAGCCAGCTGATTTCGAGCAGAACCATCCCTAAGATGGCAGCAATACTCCATGCAGGAACGAACTTGAGCTCTGTCTCTACAGTTTAGGAGCAGTTCCGCAGTGAAGTAGTGCCTGACTCTGGTAAGGATTCTGACTTTTTTAGAGGCAGATGCTGGTACAAACTCTATGTAGCTCCCAAAGTTCAGGTTGGAAGATAATTTCATCTGTAGTCGGTCAGATAGAGGGACAGATACGCCACAAAAAGAGGGAGTCATTTAAATGCGATCTTTTTGGCGCAAAATAGACACGCCTGCGTTTTGGTGGGGTTGGAGCTATCAAAATTGGCATCTCCCCGGTCTGGGACAATTTGGAGAGACTGATTTAACTTGTCCACCATGTCTGATCTTAAGGTCTCAGTTTTAATGCTACCTGTACAATCATTGGACAAGACGTATCTCTCGACTACCGCGCTATCGTCAGCATACCCCATAATTCCGAGAGTAGCCAACAGAAAATTAATGTTCGGCAGAAATGGTATAGCACCGCGACCTTTTTCGGGAACAGGCTGCACGTTAGAAAGTTTCCAGGATTTCAGAAATGAACCCTTCCTCAGAGAGAGAGGCGGTACAGGCGTGTCAAAATTTGAGACAGTTTGTGTGCACAACTCCGCAACACTGTCGCTGATATCCCATCAGGACCACTCGCCTTGTTCACATCAAGACTGCGCAGAACCTTAAGCACCTCTCGTTGACGAATCTTCTTGGCAAACACAAAAGTTGATTCACAACGAGGAAGATTCGGTGGCACATGGTTAGCAGCAGCCAAATGCGAATTGCTGGGGCAAATAGATTAGCCTTTTCAGCGTAGCAAATGCGGAAGTGATGTCCTGCAGAAATTCGCCTCAACCGATTTGCCTAGTGACCAAAATAACTTACTACCTGAAGGGTACGAAGCTAACTTGGCCCCAATCCGGCCAAAATGGTTGAAGCGAGCACGTCGTAATACCCTCTTGCAGGACTTGGCAGCTTTGTTGAATTTTCTCTTCAAAGTATGCACCCCCAGTTAGCATGAGGTCCAGAGAGTTAGCTGTGTGGCTATCAACATCAGGAACCCTAGTAGCACGTTCCACTAACTGGATTAGGCCAAGTGACAGAGCCAAAACTCGCGCCTCTCTTCCAGCAAGGTCAGTCTTCTGGAACGGGAACAACCACCCTTTATGCTGGGCATTAAAATCCCCCAGAAGGACGAGCTGTGCTGACTGACGGGTATCAATGTTGGGCAATTTCAGCTGCGTTGTTGAGGTATTTGAAAATCTGGTTGTCTCCTCACCTGTCTAGTGTGGGAACGAAACAAACAGGAATAAATAATGATTATTGTGACCTGTATCCACCAGCAACATTTTAGCACCCATTTAAAACAAAAAATAACCTGGTCGTACCATGAAATGTCAGTCTATGGCAGAAACTAAAATGAATCTCTTAAGTTGCAGTATCGTTTCAGTTGCGTTTCAGCGTGTGTTCAGGGCCTTAGCTATACTTAGTTAAATAAGTTTAATATGATAATTACACTTGATCTACTATTCTTTGGTACAAACATTAACATTAATGCAAAAAAATCAACAAAATCATTTTAATAACAGCATTTTTTTCAAAAAAATCAACAAAATCATTGTAATAACAGCATTTTTATTTCATCACCCTCAGAAATTTCTTAACTTAATCTATTATGTTGGTATCAATATTATTCTTAAGTTAGTCACACCTCTCTTTTATGTTACCTATTTAATAAAATAATTTAAATACATCATTTTATACTTCCGGAAATTTATACAAGAAGAACTGCTCAATACAAAACCTGAAACTACTTAAAGCATTGTTGAGGTCAGTAAATTAAAAGTCAATTGCTGTAAGTAGAGCAAAACCCTATTTCCCGTAACTTTAGGACTAAAACAATAATTGCTATAAATGCGCACTATATTAACAAAAGCTTGTACAAAAAATTATCTTTTTATTACGCATGATTTAAAAGTTATGATTTTTTTTCCAATTTTTTATCAGTTTTTTGGCTCTGGTGTAAAGTTGTGTTTTTGCTACTTACAGCAATTACGTTTTCTCCCGTCGATATACACTAAGTAAGTGTAGGTATTCCCAAATTAAGTAAAATGTTTAATTGTTTTCTCATCAAAATATTTGTAGAGGTTAAGATTTCAAAATGTGTACGAGCAAATTACTTTAGAGGCATAAGTTTCGTGAAAAACAAAAATAAAATGTTTCTTAATAATTTACCATATCATTCATTAGTTTGCATGATTATAATCTTAAATTAAATCGTTATTATTCTTTTATTCATTATAGTATAATAAATAATAGGTATTTTCTCGCTTTAGGGAAAGTAACCCTATAAGTCCTACGAGTAGATCGGCGCGTAACTTGTGTTTAGCAACTAGTCTCATACTGCTTAGCATTCAACGGCATGCTATCGACGCCAATAAAATGCCGGCCTGAATATTTTTGAGCGAGATTTTACAGGAAGTCCTTTAGTTCACACGGTACTTATCTGATCGCTGATCGACAGCCTAAGATTTGTAACAACTACCTAATATCTTAAAACACAACCAAATTAAGTAAACCGACCAAAACTTGACGCCTTTTTTGTAATTTTTTTTGTTTTATTTAACTCAAAAACCTGATGTCTCAAACGTCAAAGTACTGGTTGGTGACTAACTTAAGTGGACATTATCCTTTTACTGCAAACGAGTTACGTGCCAAAAACGGTCAAGTTATTTTTTATACTTGTCGCTACTATTCTTATGTTATAGCCTAAACTTAATCACGAAGACTTGCAAATGATGTTAGAACGGAAAAGATATATTTTAAACCGACTTCCTTCAGGACGATGACAGCGATTCGTATCATAATCGTAACTTAGACGTCAAAAGCAATTTGTCAAAACCTCTTCCGTCTTAATGGCTTCGTATTCAATAAATATTTGCTCAATGTTTTTATTGAAGTGCTATTCTGGTTTGCAGCCATGAATCACGGGTCAACGTACCATCCAAACGCCAAAATAGAAGGAGATAAACTTAATTAAAAGCATTAATAATCGGAATTAAATGCGCTTGGAACACTTATAACGAAACAAGTTACGTTTATCTGTCCGACGTCGAGATTTGCATACGTTTTTTTGATTTGGCATGCCAAGTTTTGGCAATATCTTAACACGCGAACTCTTTTGATCGATCTGAGATACCTAAATATTCTTTCCATAATCAATTAAGAGTTTTGTTTAACTATATTATTCGAAACGATCTTTGAGTTATCTTTCAGTGATACATTTTTAATATATAAAATGAAATACTTATCCAAATAAGTTTTTTTTAAATTTCCAGGTAGGTATAATTAGCGATTCTTTCTTTATTTTATTATACACAGATAAGTTACAATTAGGTATAAAATATATTTTATGATGCAACAAGCAACAGGTGTGTCAAAGTTAGTGTAGCAGTAACTTTCAGAATTAAGTAAAAAATAGTAAAAAGCCAAAGTTACCGCACTGGCGAAGTGTGAAATATGAAATCACGACTCCTCCTCAGGTGTTTGTGTTCCCAATATCTTCTCGTGTCGAAACGGTCTTTTTTGTGTCGAACGAATACTTTCGATACTGCCCAGTATTGACCGAATCATCCGTGGTGGCGGTGACGAACCGACGACCTTGTTCCATTTACATCGGTATTGATGTACTAAAACTGTTTCTTCAACTTTCCAAGTTTTTTGTTTGCCATAAAACTTTGCAGGCTCACGATAACAAAAGTGACCATCTGCGATTCCGAAACAATAAGTCGAAAACACGTGTTCGCAGTAAACAAAGGTATCCGATAGCCGATTATATTTTCTTTTGTCCGAAGGTGTTGTAAATCCCAAACACATGGCGCTTACAAATAAGCCCGGTCCACGGGTCCCGTTCCCACGTATCCTTACCCCGAGATGTTTAATTAATAACGAAACAGGCTCCGATATGGAAGTAGCCTCTTTAGGCACCCTCATAAAACGATTATCAAATAATTCCCCAGCATTCAGACCGCACGATATCATTCTATTGCTTCGTTTAAGTCTTTAATACAATTAAACGCATCACATTCGAGGGAAAAAAATTAATGCATCGCGATACGCCTCGACCTCGTCTCGTCGATATTGTATTTTACGTCATAAACAACTCTTGAAAAAAAGAAAAAATATTTGAATTCGGAACGGTAATTACCAACTTTGATGGCCAGTCCGAAATTGGAACACGCTGCATCGATTTTGATGGATGTATCGATTCGAAGTCGATATAAAAGTTAGACGCGGCGCGTAAGTACATTTCCTTAATTGCCGTCCAGATCTAGTCGTATGTTGTATGCAAGACTTGTAAGTATACGGTATCGCCAACTCGACACGTCTATAAAGGCTACCTGCACCACACGTACGCTTACGTCGGTCGCTTTTTATGGGCTGCCTCGAGAGTCACTGTCGTGGGAACCGGCATATACTTACAACCGGCCACAGCTGACCGAAATGCGCTCTCCATACTCGATTAACAAATCAATACGCTGTATACTACGACTGGCTGTGTTTGATCGAAGAGTTCACAAATCATAATAAAATATTTTGACAACCGTCCTTCGCTCCTTATTTAACACCGGGTAAGGTTTACGATAAGCCGATTCATTACAGGCCCAGATAAATACGGGAGTTTAAGGCTCAAGTTGGCTCGGTCAGCGAGCCTGCTTAGTATTCAGAGGCGAGCGATAACACGTCCGCTTATGTTGTCGCTGGACGAAACCTTATTATAAATTCGTCAAAACCCGACAATGTATCTAAGTTGTAACGAGAGTGTGTCAAGAAATGAGAGAAAAAGCTTTAACTTTTTGTAGCGTATGAGAAACGTTGATTTCTCGTATTGGAGTTTCGCCCGACAATTTCATTGTTGAATAGAGACACGCGTATTGGTAGCTATGCAAATGTCTTTATTGTTCGCCCATGCAAATGATGTTTTCATTCATCAAGTTGTTAATTGACAGAGCCATCTGTCAGGAAAAACTGAATCACTCCTTAAGAGAGTAGGTGCATGATCAAATTAATATGGTGACCCTTAATATCCGCTGTTCAGGCGCAGCTGCCGAGAGCAGCGACCCATGACATGCTTATTTTAATTATAATACACTCTCCGATTCCCTTCATCCGTCTTTAACGCTCGTCCTTTAGAATATAACATTCAACGCCCTACCAGTTATTTCAAAGAGAACTTGTTATTATAGATACTAAAACGTCTAATTTGACCATTCTTTTATGATTTTTCTTTTATTAAAACTATTTTATGAGTAAGTTTAATTGCGAATTGTTTTTTTTTTTGTTTTACATAGCACAGTGAGCTGCGCTTCAGGCATGTTCGGACGGAACCACTAGGGATTTTTTAAGGTCATTGATCAATTCAATTAACGGTTAAAACAGTTTTTTCTACTGTTTCGATGTTATTCAATACTAATAAAAATCCTATTGTCTATTGCTTTTTAGTATTGATTTTTAGTAGAAGTATTTAAACATAGTTATTGTTTATTTGTACAGTGGCGATCTGTGGTAGTTTCTCGTTTTGTTCGACGATTACAGACTACGCAATTAAACGTCGATTACAGATAAAGGTCGTGAATTGGCCGAAGCTACGAACAATAGGGCTGCCAGGTTATAAAAGTTTCATAAAGTAACTATTAACTCCCATATTAGAACTCTAAACAATAAGAAAAATAATTGAATAGATCTAAACATTTTCCACATTCTCGTCTTCTAATCAAAAGATAAAGCAACACAGAAGGTACTTATATGGCTACATACTTATATGAAACAACTAAAACAATAAATGAAGATTTATAGATAATGTTATGTTATGGCGCCCATTCAAGAGGTATTTAAAAATCAAAAGCACAATATCTATTCACAAACAATGATAACATTACACCCCTTTCTAATCGTGTTTACAACCCATACAATACACACCGTCTTAGTCACCTCATGACAGACGCAATGTCCCAGATGTATTTAGCATACCTACCATTCTTTGCCCCACAAAAAGTCTTAAAAACCGGATACACAAGTTTTTGACCGGAAAAGACGGACATCTGCCAACCCTAACCGAGCAGTGTTTTATGAAGTCGACCGGTTCTTGCGGAGAAGGCTTACACGAATCGGAATAGCATGGTTGTGCCTATCATTAAAACTTTACTAGGAAGTTTTGGATAGAATAGAACTAGTGGCGGATAATAAGTCTGAGACACCGCCTCCCTCTTTATAAATTTTGGTTAAAACTAAGATTTGAGGGCCTCTATTTTCTATTCAAAGCGTCTTAAGAATTTGATAATACAAGATGATTTCTTATATTCAACCGCAACAGGCAAGTCTTTTACGTTTATTGTGGCTATAGGCTTCTTAAACTTCAGATTAGTAATTTCGTTGGGTATATTTTTTAATTAATTTCTTTTATGGGTCGTGAATATGTATATTTAAAGCTGAGTACCTATTCTACAAATAGCAAGCTAAGATCAGGTGATGAAATAAAATAGTAATGGTACCGAATGTAAGTAAAAAAATCACTCTTTTTTTTTAACAACCTCAATTGGCAGATAGAAGCCTATCCCACTGTAAGTAGGTAGTCTATAAAATATCGATTATCGTTCAGGAAGTAGACTCTGTTTTAGCGGTCTGGTTGTTTTTAACAAATTTTTGTAGTACCGGCATGTAATAGTGGAGCATGTTAAAAAGTCAATTAAAATGCTGCGAAAATCGCACGATCGGTTGAAAGCCATAAAACCGATAAAGCACGAGGCGCCTCGGAGCTGTTGACTTCCCGTTATCACCCCATAATCGATTTTTGACTGCCGATTCGCCTCCTTATGTAAACATGGACAAATGTCAATATCTTACTATCTGATATAATGCTCGTTCCTGTTTTTTATAAAGGCCCGAAACCATTCCATGATACCGAACTGGGTATTTTACTTAGTAACACGTCAATGGTTTGATCACGCCGTAATCCCTTTTTAAACTATTATTTGAAGTTTCCTTATCGTTTCTTTAATACTCCTTTACTATGCTAGAACAAGAACAGTCATCTAGCATGACGATCGCCATTACGATTTGAAGAATCTAAAAACGCTTGTTGAATGTCATTCCCAAAGCCGCACATGATTTAAAAACAAACACATAACATTTAGTCAGAATGAAATTCCAAATACAAAATTAAAAAAAGAAAAACAGGAAAGCATTAACACTTGGCCGACAATTTCCCGCTAAAAACTAAAAACAACTGACAGTCGCAAAGTTTTCCTGCTGCCCCGTCACGCCGACACATCGCGACAGCGCGCTTCACGATTCGACAGTCGAAGCTTACGATACGATGTCATGTGGGCTTCGATCACTAATAAGAACTAGATACACAATCAGTGGCCAAAAGTGTCCTCACCGAAAGAGCTCCTAAAATCAACATTTAGGTGGACTTTTATCTTAGTAGCATTCGAACGCTCCGACAATAAACATGCCTAAATGCTCCTTTTAAAAGTGCAAAAATCACCCATCCAAGACGAAAAAAAAGGATGGACTTTCATATTTTCGGGAAGTATTAATATTATCATTAATTATTATTATCACTTTTATTAAAAAACATCGTAATATCATTTTTAAAAATTAAATTGAAATAAATACCAGTAGTTATAACGCAACTCAATTGTAAAGACCTCAAGCCCACTTAAATTGTTTGGGTTATGTTCGTATACTCGGTTCCATTAATCCGTGGAGACGCTATTGTTTGTAATTTTTTTATTATTATTAAAATACAACTGTATTGTTTTTTTGTTTAATAAGACTTTGGTACTTTTTAAAAGTAAATATTTTACAAACATATTATAATAAATTAAATTTTTAGTGGATGTAATTTAACATGTGAGATTTTATTGGAGTTTATCCCATATGAGTCGATATAAGAGGCCCTCCTTATAGAAATTTTAATGAGGAGGGGAAATACAAAGGATTATGTTACAAATGTTCATCATTGTATTAATGTATGTTGTGGTGCTTAAAGTTCTGAAATAAATTTATTATAATATAATTTATATAAAGGTGTGAAAATAGTATAAGTGTGACCTGTGAGCGTGACTCACTTAATGTTATTATTATTTTTTTCAATTTTTAATATAAATATATAATTAATGATATCTGTGTATATTTATTTCATTAATAAAAAAAAGTTGTGACTGTGTAACTAAAACTAAAATAAACCTATTCCAAAAATCCCATACCAATATTTACAATAAAAACAAAAAAATACTTTTGAACAATGCGACTCCACCCCGTTCCCTGTCCTTGCGGCGAGCCTAGGTCGTAAAATTTTTATGGTATTTGTAAACTCAACCTTACGTGCAATGCGTGAAGTTGTATTTCGCAAAGCTATTACGAGTGCTCGTCGAGCGCGAGCACTCGTAATAGCTTTGCGAAATACAACTTCACGCATTGCACGTAAGGTTGAGTTTACATTATTCCATCTAGAATTTTGCGAGAAAGAGAAAGAACTAGATTTTCGACCGTTTTGAGGCGACTTTTGCATGGCATTGTGTATCTAGTTCTTTATTAGTGATCGATGCATGTGGGACATTAACAGGCTGTTTGTTACACAGTCTATCGCGTTAAGTGCGCGTCTCAGTCGCCTCGCTGTGTATTTTTAGACTGATATTGAAACAATTCCTGCCATCTGCCTGCTTCACCTGTCTATCATGCTGTTAATATGTACGCCCGTCCGGCATACCGACCACAACCATCTCATAAAGTAAAGGAAATATTTGAAATACCCGTCAACTGGCCAATTAAAACGACTCATTTTTTTAAATTATACTTGATTAACTGAATTAAATGAACTTTTTAAGATATGTATAAACTTACACAAAATTAGCAATCAACACTTTTGTCACATTTTATCTAATAGGACTATTGATTAAATAAAAGAACAACGATGAACTTCCTACAACATTCGCAATTTAACATAATTCAAGAAATGAAACCTCTTGAAAACAAGACATAATCTAAAACAAGATCTAAAATTGCAAGTCCTTACAAGTTCTTCCTATATTGTCTATACCTAATAGGACAATTGGTTAAACAACTTATTGTTTATAAAAATAGATGTTGATCGATTTAGTGAGTCGCAGTCGAGTTGATATCTTTCGCCAGCGATCGATGAGCGAGAACAAAACTATCGTCGTCGGTACCCGACGATAAATAAAAGATTGTCGGCATCGGTCGATTGATACATGAAGAGCGGTCGTCTCTTATTAGGTTAGCCACTATCGTTTGTTGTGTTTGCTTTATGATAACATTCGCATTTATTTCCTGTCCCTGAAACGGGTTTAATGTGTTTTTCTTTTCTATTACAGGGCACCTTCTCGCTTATAGTCGAAGCGTGGCACGATACGAACGAAACGTCGAGATCTGATGGTGAGTTTTTTAATTTACTTTTTTTTTATATAAACACGACAAAGATAACTATTGTACAGCCAGTAAGTTTCATAGAAATACAAGTATAGTAATCTTATGTTAGTGAAATGTCAGTAAATGGCCCATCGTGTTTGTCAGTATGGCACTAAACTGCGCTCAACATGCAACCTTCTTAACAGTTCTTTCTAATACGATTATGATAAAGAGGATCATGAAAATGGTCGAGTCTTGTAAAATTCAAATCACGTACCTCACGACTCACTCGCATTCAGGTTTCACTGTAATTCTGGGTGTTTATCGTGCATTTAACGGACAGTATGTATATTTGAATGCTCATATTATCATATCGTGGAAGACAAAAATGTTCCCATGGTGTGGCCGATTGGCGTTCGGAGCACGCCGCACTGCGCGTGAGTCGCCTCGCAATGCGCACACTATTCTAATAAACTCAGCCTTCTGTAGGACGAAAATTTAGTAGAAATGTTCTAATGTATTCCTATGGCCATTGACCGGTGCCTAGGCGACGCAACCGACAAAAAAGTAGGCAAATTATTTTTACGATCGCGTTTTGTTTCACACGCGAAAAGGATTACTGATGCCATGTCAATGACGTTCAATTAAAAAACTAGACTCACAATCACGCTCAAATATTGTCCGAAGCAAAAGTCTGCCCACCCGACTATTGGGCAGAGTTTTCGTTTAGTTGTATACAATTGACATTAAACACTAAATGCCACGAGATAAGGTGTTAATTTGAACGAATGTGTTAATGTCATCAGTGTCAAAGCCACTCGGACGTTTTTTGAGGAATTTTTCTTAGAGATTGGGTGTCTAGTTGTATATTGAACGTCATTGTGCCATGTGCACGAATTTGAGATCGTTATCACTATACCATCGATTGGTTTAAGTTCAAGTTATTCCGTTTTGATACCGCTGTCTAAACGCCCAATAAACAATCGACGGCCGTTTACCGCGCGTGCATGCGACATGGCGTGACCGAAAAAACGATTCCGAATGAATTGTACCCGGCCCCATCGTAAATACATCATCATGATAATTCGCTTCGTGCAATATACATAACTCCGTACGCTAAAAAAAAACGAACGCGCCCGCTGATCAAATGAATAAGAACGCGGCGTTCGATTTTCAAAACTATCAAAATGGCGGCTGCGAATGCTGACCGGCGACGCCCATTTCTTAATTAGATTCTCATCCCGCTGCACTCTGACCGACATAATTACTACTCCTGACCGAATAACAAAAAACCCCGGTGATTTACTTAAAACAGATTTAGAGATACGGCGAGGTGTGTCTACGGGCCGGTTTACCGAAAATCATTAGCGTCGAAGTGGATAGCTTAGAGGACGGGTATATTTTTAATACGGTCGGGAGCGATGGGCGGCGCCGTCTCACTACCGAGAAATGTTACCAACAGAAATCTAATCAACCTTAATAACAGGTTACTCGAACGCCGTTTGTGTTCACTCACTATCGACTCACTGGGCTAATGCTTAATTAAATCAGATTCGGTTTTTTATCTAATATCGAACTCAACAGCTGCAGTCCCCTTTAAGGGCCGGTTGCGAGCGTTGCACAAACCGATCGCTCATTGCGACCCCTCGATCTTTTAATTTCATACGCACATTTAAAGAAACTGCTAAATCTTCCCATTTATCATAAGATAAACAACCGTTTGTATGAAATAGTTGCTGGCTCACGGAGATGCATAAAGGAATCTCGCTAAACAAACACAACAATGGTCCGCGGCAATTTCGATGTTGTCGTTCCTTCACCGAAATCTTTTGTTGCCCGGAGCAAGGCCGCACCTGGCCCGCCTTAACGGACCGACGATACTTCCATTGTTTACTCGATGCTAAAAAACGCACCTCTGAGGGAAGCAGCTCTAAGTTTACACTACATCTTTCGTCGTCGTAGGGCTTGAACTGGATAAAAAAGCGCGGAAGACGTCCCGGAAGGCTCAATTTATGATGTAGCAGGCGGCCCAGGAAGCGTTGTCGACAGATGCTAAGCACATGCCCCCGGATAATAGGCGGGCACACTTCCACTGTCTCGGTTGAGCTGCGGACACGGCGGGCATAGCGTGTGAAATGTATCGGTAAGATTCGTCGGCAATTACACACCGGCCGACCGCCGCGGGCCCGGCTACCGCTGACATTACACGACGCAGATGCGATTATCGATACAGTTATGTTGTGACGGCTGCTTATCTCGTTATCCGGCGTGCATTATTAGTCAATTCATTACGCCTAGCTCGTTCCCAGAGCTCTCTCGCGTCTCTTTATGATTACTTACGCTGTTAATTGGCTTTCTCAAAGGTTAAACGCGCGTCAGCCGTCTGGAAACGCAACGGCTGCATTGCACAATTCTCCTCATTCATCGGATTCTCCGCGCGGAACGAAAATGCCCGTATTCTCGCTAAACAATGGTGAATTTAAAACGTCCTCTCGTATTACGCGAATCTCAATCCTTTTGTTATTTTTCAAATTGAACCTCTCGAAAGGTCTAAAGCTAAACACTCGAGTTATTTATCTAGTCCGAGGCGCGAGTCGCAGGCGCGCCTCTCAAATGTTCTCGTCGCGTTAGAAGTGGACAGTTTTATAAACAAAAGTTGTGCGTCGTGTGTACACAGTCCATTGATGATGACCGTTTCCCACAACGCCGGCGGCCGGCGGCGGACCGGCCGGGCAGGTGTCCGAATCGAGAAGTGGAAATCGAGACTGTGCTAATGATGCGGGTCTCAGCTGCGGAGTCGTCGAACCTTCGCGGAGGACTGCGAACGTCACCGATTTCGATTTCGTTCCGACGCCCACCACTAATTAGAGTCGCGATCCAGTTTGGGCGATAGATGTTGTCAATCGGTGGGTGTAATGAATCGGCGCGGCATCCGGCACGGATCGATCACGCGGCGGAAGCTGCATCGCGTGATCCCTGCTTCCAGAAATCGCGTTTCGGACGTCCCAAATCGCCCGCGTCCGCCTCCGATAGTGCGCCGGTCAAATTATCGGTTATTTCGCTTTCTTTTGTTTTTGTTTATTGCCGTTTGTACGGATTTATTCTCGTTTTATTTGTAGTGACCTCTGGGCCGGTAATTACATGGCGGGGCAGCACGTACCCGAAGTTACAGCCTCGTCCTTCTTTAAATGTGTTATTTATTTGTGAATCGGTATTACATTAATAGATGCGATAGTGGGGTACACCTTCATTTAATATCGTTACGGCTGAGAATTAGGATGATGGGTATAATTTGTGTGGTTGTTTCGTCGGCGGCGGAGTCTCGACCTCGCTAGAGAGCGTCAAGAGCCGTCGACGGTTTCCTACAAATTATTCACTGTTGATACACAGGATGTAGGGCTGTCGGGCTGGTTTTAACAAGTTCACGATCAATGAATATTTAATTAATAAATAAATTATTGTACTACAAATCGGAACGGTGAAGGGAATAAATATGTTGCTTGTCAATTTCTAATTATAATATTATTTATTACATTAAAACATGTTCATGTCACTTACACAGTAGGTGGAAATGCACGAAACCTACTTCTTATAAAGCTACTATCGGAGGACTACATTCACTAGCAAATGAAAACTTAAGAATATTTTTCTTTATTACGTAAGCTAGTCCGAATTTAATTACTAGAATTATTTGGTAGATTTTTCCAACATTGGAATGGTTTTTTCGTGGCTATTAACACACAGTGAATAAGTAGCACTGTTGTTAATAATAATATTAAATGTTACAGTGATTTATCACAATATTGCGCAAGCGCAGTTTGCTCACCGCAGGCGCATCCCTGCCCCGCGAGTGGTCGGTGGCCAATGCCCATAATTCCCCGCTACATTCGTGCTAAATTGCGCCCGCACTCCGTTCCCACACGTCATTTTTCTAATTCCCAACCCTGCCTTTAATAACCTAACCTTTCTTTGAACGTATACTTGAATAATTTCATACCACACATTACGAATTGCATGCATCAATTCGCGTTGAATGAATTCATTTCGTCTCCATTATTACTTTGACATTTGAAAAAACATAAGAAATGCGACATTTGCAATGGAGACAATGCTCGCGATGAATTTAATATAATACGACTTCTAAAGCCTATGTAAACGAAATTCCATGAATCAATAACCATTTATTAAAATAAAAAAGAAATAGACAAGATAATCGTAAAATGACGTCACGAGATGTGAAACAACGATTGGTTATTTATAACATTAAAAGGAAATCAAAGCCCGGTTTTAATCTCCCATCGCTCTACATACACGCAACAAGTATTGGACATTTAATAAAAACTGAAATGCGAAAGTAACTGTCTCCAATTTTCCGCTATAAGCATCTTAATTGGTCTTTTACGATCATTATTCCGTCGGCAATTTATCTCGCCGTCTGTCAATTTTTATTTGCATCCATATACAGACGTGCTGTTAAAACGTTTTTGTTACCAATAACGCGTTATCGTTATGATTTAACGTCTCGCTCCCGACCACTAAAAGGGTTTTAACCTCTCGTTATATCTAAATCTGGATTGATATAAGTAATAGACGTCAAAGCGTTTCAGACAGGTTGTATCCGCGCGTATCTTTGAAATTTATTAGACCGATACGATCTTTGTAAGCCTATCCTTCATCAGCAAGTCGTGTACCATTCTACGGTATATTTTAGTCCCGTGCGTCGACTCGGAACCATTCGTAACGATTATCGATACAACGTTGCCGATCATCGAAATCGTAAACAAAGGCGGAGGGAATCGATTCGAGATAGTGCTCCGTCTCATTACCGCGCACCCTACACACACCCCACAAAACGAAACAAAGGACAAACGTATCGAATACCATACGCCACGAAATTAGTCGGGATCGATCGTTTTTATATACCTTTTAATTTTGTTTCGCGTCTGGTTTAATTTTATCTGCTGTCGGGATTACGGGCTTAGGAATGTACCATGGAGGCAATAAGAGTAAAAAGCGGCCATACACGACGAGAAATAAATAAAGGTAGGAACTGGTCGGGGCTGAGATTTCTCAGCATGCCTTCGACTCGCCACTTACATCGCTTTGATGAATGGACTGGCGGTTTTTTTAATCGCGGGTAGTTTTCACAGACCAGTTTTTGAAGCGGTTATGTCACAGAGTCGGGGGAAGTTGCATCTTTTTCTCGGATTTCCTTGCGACTGGTTTAGAAGCGGTTAGTTGCATCAAGAATGTAGTTAAAAGTATTAATCAATCACACAACGGGCGCCTCGGTCGAATCAAAACAGTGAATCACGGTTGGGAACAATGCGATCTCACGGTCGAATGCGGGCGTCAAACGGTCGACATCAACAGGTCAATTTACTTCTGTAACCCTTTCCCACGATGATAAACAAATATTTGATTTTCCTCAGATTATAATCAGATTAATTGCGCCATTATCCTTTTAGAATTCCGAAAGCGTTGTCGGACGGACCCGAGATAAATTGCTGAATTTGTTTGCATAGTTCTACTTTTTATTGCTTTGGCTTAGCTTTACGTGCATAAATATTTAAATGGTCGCATTAATTGAATCTAAATGCCGTTAAAAAGTTTAAGAGAACAGCATTGATAGACAGAACAGTAGACTATACTTCTTTAGTTATCTGTAACATCGCCATTACAATCAAAATTGTAAGTTAACCTTTCTACAAAACTACTCGAATTTAACAAAGGATTAATTGCCCATTTGTGCTCTTAGAAGATTATACAAATACTCCTGCTTGCAAGATTAACAAATGTAATATAAACCCTTTGTTATTTTAGATTAAGCTCCAGAGCCTTAAAAATAATCTTAAACTTAGGGCCGGTATTTCAATATATACTTATCTTGAAATAATCCGGGATTCATAATAAGTATGACTTAAGTGTATTTCATTATAGGATTAAAGTTAAGTGGCACCTAAAGTAATACACTTTTACCTGTCAAAAGTAATACTTAGCTTAAATGTAATACTTAACTTAAGCAATAAGATAAGGTTACATTGAAATACCGGCCCTTAGACTTAACTTCTTTGGTCTTTACTCAAAATCAAATCAAAAATCAACAAGTGTTGGGCATCTCCTTTTAAGTTTATAAAAACCTGTGTTCTTCTATGAAGTAATTCTACCATAGGTAGACAATAAATAGGAACTTAAGTCGTCCAGAATCCATTTTAAATCGAACTTCCTCTTCCAGATACGCTAATCGCGCGGATGACGAAGCAGAGCATAGCCGACGTTGGGGGGCCATGGGTGGAAGAGGAGCAGCGGTGGGGGGGCCCTGGGGGAGCGCACCTGCGGCTGTCCTACCGGGTGACCTGCGCCGCGCACTACTATGGAGCTGGCTGTGAAGTGCTGTGCAGGCCGAGAGATGACGCGTTTGGGCATTACACCTGCTCGCCTGCGGGGGAGATCGTCTGCAGGACTGGCTGGACGGGAGATTACTGCTCGAAACGTAAGTTTATTACTCTGATTTAATTATAATAATAAATATCTCTGGACATTATTCACACAGTGCCATCTAGCCCCAAACTAAGCATTAGCTTGTGCTATGGCTGCCAGACAACGGATAAACATTATTTTTTTGTAAATACTTACATATTATACATAGACACCCAGACCGATACAAACAGACATATTATGTTCATGCACACAAATGTTTGTACCGTGCGGGGATCGAACCCGCGACCTCTGGTGTTGTAGACTTCTCGACCAGTACACAAAACACCTCGTCAAAATTTAAAAAAAATACTTGTTATTGGAACTGTTCTCAAAGAGATTCCTTGGTGTAAAAAAGTGTTTTAGGAGGTGTGCTACAGATCCTTGTGGTGCGGTGCTAGTTGTGTTAAAAGCCAGCTATTTCTTAGATTATTGGATGCGTCTTTTAATTTAGGCGAAGCGTCATTATCAGTTAGTGATATTATACAAATATCACATGAGAATATGTGGAAAGTTAAATAACACGAAATTAAAGACACAATTTTATTTTATTTTTAATTTAACAGTGTGTCATTAAATGTCTGTTTACTAATTTATAAAAAAAGATTTTGCAATTCTTTTGCGATTTGCAATCTTCGTGTTTACATTTTGTGCTAAACGAAATATTACCTTACTAAAATCTGCTGAGATCGAACCGTAAGATAACCTTAAAATTTACATTTGAAGTAGAAATCGATTCGAATTTCAAAACTTTTTCGGTAAACAGACTAAATTACACTAAAAGTTTATCATGAGAAAATGAACAAATAGTTTGTTATACAAACGGGTATACCCGTCACATGTTGTGGCAATATTTATACAGTTAAAGAGCCCTGACCTTTACTCGTGAAAGTAGCTTTGGTGCCACTCAATACTATCTTCGACTTGACAATCGGCTAATCAGCTAGACATACGCATATAGCTGCTCTCTTCCTTAAATATTCCATCTCTATCAATGTATTCAATAAAGTCAAAGCTATGCTTCAATATTAAAAAGCAAACGAAAAACGATTTACAACGATTTGTCGTGTTATTCAATACTTGGAACGTTTGTGTCCCAAATTCCCAAATAAAATGTTAATGTGGTCCCCAATTCTCTCTTCCTCATTAAAACGGGTTACGGTATGACAATTTTTAGCGGAGCATCCTCTCATAAAAATAATTGAAACGGCCGGCCTTAGCATGGGAACGAAATTATATAATTGCTTGTTACCAGCAAAACACATTATTTCTAAAGTTTTCTACAAAATCATTTGAAGTCTATAACTATTTTTAAACAAAATACGTAACTAAAGTTTTATTTTACTAAGAAAAGAGTATCTATTTCAAAACAAACATAACCTGGCCACTAAATAGGACATAGAAAAAAAAACGCAAAAGGACTTTAAAATATTATTAGTTCGTTCCATTTTTAAAAGATGTAAAAAGCAACATGGAATGAAAGCGTTAACCTTTAGGTTTCATCTATTAAGTTAACATGTTGGGCAATATTCGAACACGAATGACAAGAGAAACGTTCGCGAGTAAATATGGACATGCGACGACACAATTTACTTTGACATGTGTATTTTGGCCCCGTAGTATTTTAGTTCGGCCTCGGAGAACTTGTGAATCGTCATAAACTCTAGTCAAATCACCACGGAATTAGTTCTTTATTTAAAATAGACGATCCGTTGCAGCTTTCAAAAGGTTAGCGGAAGTTTAATCTAAAAGAAAAAGAAATTAATAGTTATGATTCCGTTTAAACGATTCCGACTAAGGATCTGGTTAATAGCAAAACAGCATAATTTTATTCCCTATACTTAGGGTAATGACTCAAATTATCTACTGGCATCTCCGTCATAAATCGCTACTTTAATTATTTCAACCATTTTTATTATTCCATATCTTAATATTAGTCTATTCATAAAATTTATAAGGTTATATCAGCTTCCTGCGGGCATCGGCCGACCTCCAACCGAATGACTCTTAATAAATTTCTTTTTTTCGTATCACGAATGTTAAAACGTACGTAGTTTGTTCATAATTACGTATTATTATTTTCAGAAACAATCGCTTTAGTATTAAAAGTTTCCACAGTCGGAACACGAATGCTCGGTTTACGGCTAGAATGTGGACTCATTAGTTGAATATTAAAATTTGTGTAATCGCTGGTATTAATTAGGTTTACGGGTTTGAGTAGCCTCTGAGGCGAGATAACGATGTTGTTCACGAAACAGAAGTAAATGTCTGGCAGAGTCTTTGTCAGGCGAACGATTGAGTGACGGACCATAATGTCTCGTCCGTCAGCTCCTCGAGCGTGTGACCGGCCCGTGTGGTCTGTTTGCATTACATTTGTAAACAAAAGCAAGCGGCCGCCGCATCATTAGTCCTCGATCGATGTGAAACGTTTTTCATCAATGAAATAAAACTCGCACCGAGACCTCGCAAAAAATATCTATTCGTTTCAAACGTCATTACAAGGTTCTGACGTATGTTAAAGACATCGCGTCTCGTATTGTAAAACAAAGCAGTGCGTCTCGAGATGCATTGTGGCTGGGCGGATGTCGCGTCGCAATCTCGGCAGCCCCACCTGCCGCCGCGTTCCCACACTCCGGCGCCGCAAAAAACGCGCCAGACAGAGACGGCCGAGCCGGCCCCGCTAGCGCGCCCTCTCGCTCGCGCGCCAGGGCTGCCCGCCCGCGGCCATGCGACCCTAGTACCTCCACGCGTCAGGATCACCGCGAAATCACTATTTTCCGGACAAAATAAACACCACGGATTCCTTAGCAATCGAGTACTTTAAAAAATTAACTCCCAACGAAACGAATGAGCACTAAAATCGACGTGTGAAACGCGCTGCTCCTCTCGCGAACGGCCGTATGTTATATGAATGTGCAGCAATAAAAGTCTCGGCAACCCTATCAGTTGAGTTTGTATCGGCGATTACGAAAATGTAAAAGCGAGAGAAGCGGCCATAATGAAATGAAAACAACGCTATACGCTCGCTCACACACACATCGCCGCACCGCAACACAGATGCCTCGAACCGGGTCAAAAACACCTTTAAACGAGAACTGAACACCAATCGAAATAAACTCTGTACTTGACCGTGTCACGAAACTTGCCTCACATCTGCCGAATGGTATCTCGCCTTCTGGGAAAGCTTAACAATCCAGAAAAACTTATTTGCATGTCCCGCCGGCATTACCCGGACCGAGCTCTCGTTCCTAATGACAGGGTAAACATCTCGGGAGGAACCTTTACGGCCGCTTAATTTCGCCTAATTGTTAACAAGAGTAGAGTTCTCACGAATATTACCTTCTGTGTTGCATCGCGAATCCCACTCCTAATTTCCGTTTCGGTGGAAGCAGATGTATAACAGTTAATATTTGCCGAGTGCACGTGGGAAGGCGACGGAGGCGCATCCTCGGGGAAGGTCGCTTTTTGTCGCGTACCTGGCCTCGAGAAAGGTCGAAGATTATGCTCCGCCGAGGCCTTGGTCGCATCGCAGTGCGGCACACGCCACTCTTTCATTAGAAATCGATACTTTCGTGCCCATTGATAATTAATAGGTCTGCAGGAGGACGGCGCAAACATCCTTCTGCGGCTCGTTTGGGCCGTGAGTGCGCTACTTACGCCCCGAGCTAGTTTTGGAGTGTAATTTTTACGACTCCCGTTTTACCTCCCTTCAAGGGTCAAGATAATCTCGAGTGGCTCCTCCAGTACTCCAGTGGAGTGCCGGCAAGTCCGCCTCGGGCGTTTGATCTCCCTTTGCCGGGAGCAGAAGGCGCCAGCACTCGTTCAACTTAATGCATCTCGTAAACTTTTATTATTCTTTTGCCCGTAATGGTCATGAGAATGTTGCTTAATACATGTATATACTCGCGAAAGTGTGAAATCCTCCGTGAAAGCTGATTGTCTTTTTCAATCTCCCCGCAAAACACATAATAGAGTCGCAAAGCTCCGGTGATTCGTCTGAGTGAGCTTTAAGCCGATTTGCGAACAAGTTTCGGGAGCTTTGTGCCCGCTCGACCGGGTTTAAACCTATATTACTCGGTATCTAGGGACCGCCGGGGAGTCTAATCTATTTCATTTAGCCACTGCTTCGGTTGAGCTTACAAAATCCGCCTCTACCGGCGGCTTTGCCTAAATTGCTTCCTCATTCAATTCGTACCGAGAATAATCCGCCACATTTGCATCGCGGGGGAATAGCACCGAGTAAGATGGCGTCTAGTATTTTTCTAGCGAGTTAGGGGAATATAGTAACGGTCGAGTGACGGTTAGGCTCCCCGCGCTATCTGCCCCTTTGTATTCGCTCCGATAACTTGCCTATGCGCACCCGACCGATACGACTTGCCGCTTCGACTTCTTATTTCAAAACACTTTCCAACGTTCGCCATACATCGCCGCTCGCTCCTTTGTCGAATGACATTTAGTGCATTTTTGCACCGCAATGCACGCCGGCCGCACCTCGCATACCACAGCACTTTCTTCACGCTGTAACTTTAGAACAGGGTAAGGTTCGCCGTGTATAGAGCGTAAATCACACAGTTAACGATGCGCACATATTACGCTTCTAATACATCACACCGTGGACTTAAATATTCATCTTTATATGCCTTTATAAATATCTAGCCGTTTCAGGATGCTTTGAAATAGCTAAGGACTCGATTTATGGCTAGGAAATGCATCGACATGTACGCGTACGTAGTAAAAATTAATTTAGTGGTATAGTTGAGTTTATGGAGGATGGTAGTTGCGAGTGGGGCCGGAGATAAATTGTTGGAGCGCGCGACCTCGCCCCCGGCCGGGACTAACGAACCAACCTCTCTCTTTGTTGCACTCGTGTCCTTTGCCACAGCGCACCGAACCACGCAGCGAACTAACGCAAATTTACACGAGAATTTATTCACCGTTCCTACAAAATAGTAGATAGTAAAGCTTTAAGTCAATAAAACCACGTTTCTTACTGCCGCTTGTTCGACTATGCCCTTGCGAACCGGAGTATCCGCTAGCGCGAGGATCTCCCAACCAGTCATTTACGTGATTAATAGCTCGCATCCCCCGGCGCGGATTAAAGAATCCTTCACGTATGTCCGCGCTCGCTTTGTCTTTGTGATGCGCTAACGAATGTTTTCTTTTTGTTGCAGCGCGATGCCTGCCCGGCTGCGATGCGGAGCACGGCCACTGCCTCAAGCCCGACGAATGCATGTGAGTATCCACTTCACACTTTTGTGCTAAACGCGTAACGTTACCTCCCTCGAGTCTAAATCATTCATCCTCCTCATTGTTCCGCGAGAAAAGAAAGGCGAAGCTTTTTAGCCCCTTGTTATCACGTATTCTTTACTGACGAATGTTTTCTTTTCATTCCAGTTGTCATACGGGCTGGGTGGGCGAGCTCTGCGATCAATGCCAGCGACATCCGGGATGCTTCCACGGCACCTGCTCCAAGCCCTGGGACTGCATCTGCGAGGAGGGCTGGGGCGGGCTGTTCTGCAACCAGGATCTAAACTACTGCACCAACCACCGGCCCTGCAAGAACGGCGGCACGTGCCACAACACCGGCCAGGGTAGCTACACCTGCGTCTGCCCCGCCGAGTATACGGGGCTCAACTGCGAGAAGTCTCTCCACTCGTGTACCGTGAGGCCCTGCCTCAACGGCGGAGCTTGCGTACAAGAAGGCACGGAACTAGTTTGTGCTTGTCCATCTGGATACGAGGGCGCCCAATGCGAAACACGAATCTTAACCTGCGCCGACCAGCCGTGCCGAAACGGCGGCACCTGCGAATCTCGATCGTCCGGCTACGTGTGCGTCTGTCCACCTGGTTTCGCCGGAACCGACTGCGCTCAAGAAGCGGACCCGTGTGCCGGGAACCCCTGCCGAAACGGTGCGACCTGCTCGCGATCCGGAGACAGCTACCGATGCTCCTGCAAACCCGGATTCAAGGGAAACCGGTGCGAAATCGACATTGACGACTGCGCGGGAATAGTTTGCGATCACGGAGGGACATGCGTCGACCTGGTAAACGACCGACGGTGCCAGTGCACGCCCGGATTCGTCGGCGCGCGATGCGAGACCCGAGTCGATTTATGCCTCGCCAAACCGTGCGCCAATGGAGGGAAATGCCTAGTTCTTGACAACGATTACGAGTGCCGCTGCCTGCCCGGCTTCGCGGGGAAGGACTGCAGCGTAGACGTGGACGAGTGCGCGTCGGCGCCGTGCCAGAACGGCGGCACGTGTCGGGACCGCGTGAACGGGTACCACTGCGAGTGCGGCGCCGGCTGGGGTGGGAAGGCGTGCACGGTGTTGCTGGCGGATTTTGTGTCGAAGCCGGCAGGCGGGCACTTGCGTCGAGTGGGGGATGAGACAGAGGAGAGCTTATCAGGGCGACATGTGGCGTTGATCGCGGCGTTGTCCGCGGCAGTGCCGGCGGTCGCGTTGGGAGCAGCAGCGGCGGTGGCGTGCGTGCGGCGGCGGCGAAAACGCGCGGCTCTCGCGGCGGACGCAGAAGCGCGCGCGCAGAACGCGGCCAACGCGGGCGGCGGCGGGCGCGTGATCCGCAACACGTGGGGCAAGTGCGAGGCGCCGGTCGCGGAGTGCCAGAACGCGCACAACGCCGCGGCGGAGGAGTGCAAGCGCAAGACGCTCAACACCGAGAGCGCCGCGCGCCTGCTCGCCGCGCTCGACCCGCGCCTCAGCCGGCTTTCCGCTGACTCTGCGTATTGCGCTAATAGGTTAGTATCAGAATATCGCATATTACAATACAACTACATTAATCTAAAATAAATAATTAGAAAAATATCCGGCAACATCACATACATTCATCTAACCTTGGGTTATGGGTATGAAAATCGTCAATGGTACCCATACTAGACATACGAAAAATACAAACGTTTATCATAAGGATGTTTGCCCTGGGTGGGACTCGAACCCGACACTCCTGGCGCATAGGTCATAATAGTGGTCTTAATCCTAATACTAGTGCTCGCTCTACTTCACTAACACTTAAAAACTTTTTAATGAAATAGTTTACTGCTTACTTCACATTTCACCACATAGTCATTTATTAACTAATATGCAAGTTTCCTCATACTTTAATTAAACACTAAACAAGTAAATGGCCTAAGTTTTAAACTTAATGGCTCTAAGGACACAGTAAAGTTTCAAGAAAATTATATTTCCATTACTAACTTCCCGTCCCAAGTTGAAATACTTCGAAGTCCATTTACACTTTATTAAGTCCACTTAAAACTTCAACGATTACTGGACGAGTTAATGAACGTATTTCTCTTTTGTTTCAGCGATACGTCGCTAGTGAAGCGAGCGCTAGAAGGCGGAGGGGTCTACGTGTTAGACGACCATTGCTTGCCGCCGACGTTCGCCACGCAAGTGTAGTGTTTAAAAAATACGCAATGGACGATAAATAACTTATTTATTCACAACGGACGCTCGTGCGAACCAGGCTGTGCGCCGCGTGTAAATATAGAGTAAAGTGTAAAGTGACACCCTGTATAAACGGCTAGTTTTAAGCATCGGTGTATTTATTAGCGATTCGTACGCCTTGTAAATAGTAATGGCGGGACGGGTCGCGTTTTCCGCCCCATTCGGTGAGCGTCGCCCTGACTCGAGACGGAACTGCGACAACTTGTTGCTTGCTTGCGACAAGCTGACTACGTCTATGTTGGATAAACGTGTTCCACAGATTCAAAAGTGACGTCTCGTAACATGTGTAGTACAATCCGTCCACGTCCAATTCATGTCAAACACTTCTGAACTATGCAAAATCTTCACTTCGTTTATCTTTAAAAACTGTATATCTTGTTATTTCTACTTAATACCATTATATTTCGCTTCAAAATTCAAACACGGCAGCCATCTTGTTTCACGTTGAATTGGATTGGACTTGCACTTGCTGGTTGTCACTTATTTACCATAGACACATTATTTTTATGTTAAAAATCATATTTATAATAATATTTGACGTTTTAGAACCAGTGAATTAACACAAGAAACCAGTTTTGTCTATTTTGTCTATGGTATGCTAAGGACCAGTGAGTAAGGTTTAGGGACGGATTGTAGCCTAGCTCAAATGGTACGTGAGGGCGAGGACCGCGTTCGCCGAGGGGCCGAGTGGACGACGTCCACTGTCTGCGATCTCTGTAGGTAACGGTGCGGAGCGGCGCCCGCGCAGCTTCGGTCCGCGGCGCGCGCGACCGCGTCCCGAGAGCAATACTGGCAGTGTTTCCCACTAACTAAACAAAAGGACAAGGTACAACACCACGGGCTTACGGGCAATAGCACTTTTTATTAGACTTGCTACAAAGTCACAAAATAATAATATTACTTTTTTGCTCCGCGTTAGTAAATGCCCACTAATTTCCAGCTCTAAGTCGAAAACTTGCCGTGTCGTGTCGCTAGTGACGAAAAGTAATAGGCACTGTTTTTACATGTTTTTTGGCCGAGTAGACAGTTATTGGATTAAATCATTAATATGACTGTATATTCGGCTAGACTGTAAAGACATTCTCTATGATATTCAGACGCGAATGAGGATGTTTTTAGAGCTGAAAGGTGTTGTATTTTCCTCTTTTGTCGCCACTACTTTCACTGAAAATTCTTCAACTTTTTAAACTATTCTATACAGTTTGTCTAGTAGACATCTTCCGTGACTGTCAGTATTGCCCCCGCGGACATCTGCAGCAGCTAACACTAATCCTCTCGACTCGCACCAGTACAGAAGCCAAACCGTGCGTAAAATAAGATTCTTAGACTAATTTATGAAAACGCGAATGATGCGTTCATCAGTTTTACATTGATTGTTTATTTGTGATTGACTAATTATTGTCGTTTGTTCCTATGATTTATTATAGTGAAAGTTATATTTCAGTTAAAAATCTTGTTCAGGTTTTCTTGAAAATCAACAATGATTTTTTTCACCCTTTTAGCTTCCGTTCTTGGGATAGTTCAGTTAGCACAACGACTTGACGTTCCTGCCGGGCGCCATTTCCGCCCCGTCCCTACACTAAGTACCGAGGGGGTGGAAATAGCGTTCGGATAATTCAATTGTGTAAATCACGCGCGTTCTTAGTCCATAGGTTAAAATATCAGGAGTACTTATAAGAAACAAATGTCGAAACCTAAGTCATTGTGTATAGAAAAACCTATTAAGTTTTAGAATTGTAAGTATATTCTCCATTACTTCGTTAGAGTACTGTGACAATATAAATAGCGTCATTAGGCAACATAGGAATCGATATTTCAGGTTGTTTTAACTTATTTATTTTAATAGGTACAGTTCTTGAGCTATGTTTGTTTAAGGTTCATTTTTCGGTGACTCACATGTTCTGGAGAACTTGTGAGGCACTGATAAAGAATCGTTTATGAAATAATTTATGTTAAATTACCGTTTTATAAAACTCTTGTAGATATTATTTGGTAAGTGATAGGCGTTACTTCTTATGTTGCCTTTTGCACCAGGACGTAGAATAAAAAGGTAAAAGGACAATTGTAAAATTTATATTGAGATATGAATAGACTGATGATCAATAATAATGTTCTTGTATTTAATTTTGTAAGATGACAAAATGTAAGTTAAATTATGCGGAAATAGTAATAACACAGACAATTGTACTGAAGTAACGAAATGTTTTGTACTTAAATTGATCACAGTGAACTTCTTTCATTTTTCTTTTTGAGAATTTTAATAGTTATGTAACTTAATTTCGCACCAGACCAATAAAATGACAGTATTTTTAATTAATTTATTGCTACTATTATGATTACATTATTGTGAATTCCCTTAATTTTTATTACGAAATCATTGATTAATTATTTTTTGAGCTTTGTTTACAATTGACTGAAGCTAATTGACTTCTGATTATTTTGGACGCATTTTTACAGTAAATCATGAATGTATTTGTAGTATCTGTGAGTATACTGAAAGTGACAAATTCAAATCATTCCACTAGCTTTATCTTTTTAAAATCTTAATAATTTGCTATTTTCTTAAATTGTTTATTTTGCATGTGAGACCAGTGATTATTATGTATTGTAATGTCCTTTGGGCGTAGTACAATTATTTCTTTTACTTTAGTATATTCACATTCGATTTCAAAAGAAAAATGAAAGTAATTGTCAATAGTTGAGAAGTAATGAGTAATTCCATAGATATATTCTCAAAAGTCATATTGTATTGATGGCTAGGCGCTTGCGACTGCGCGGGCGCCGCTTCGGTGATAATTTTGCCAGCGAGTGTTTGTGACGAATGAGTAATGTGCGAGGCCACGAAAATAAAATGTTAATAAACAATTGTTACAAAAGATTACACACGCATTTTATTTCCTTAACCCTTATCGTCAATTAAGATTAAAAGACCCGAACAACCAAAAACTTATTACAAAAGTACCAAGAGTAAAAAAACAGGCCTAAGTAAAACACCTAACCGAGAGGTTACAAAAAGATCGCACACCCGGTAAAAAACTGTCATAACACAAAAACAGGCAAATCTCACCCCTTGCAGTAAAATATTATTTTACTGCAAAAAGTGAGATTATAAAAACATTATTTTACTGAAAAAAGTGAGACCTGCCTTGCCTCTACGTTATGACAGCTTTTTAGCGGGTGTGCGATTATGTCGTCAATTATTAATAATAATATGTAACAAAATGACTCTACCAGATTTGCCTGTTTTTATGTTATGACAGTTTTTTACCGGGTGTGCGAGATATTGAAAGTACCAGGAGAGAATAAATTAAACATAATCTGATTTGTGACGGTACCAGTGAAAAGGACCAGGAGAACATACACAACATAGAATTGAGTGAAGTATTTAATATATAAGTTCTACTAGGAGCTACTAGGAGCGCAGAAACGAATGGGAGGTTTTTCGAATCAATAAAATTAATAAAGTAAATTTAATGTTAATTAAACTTAAAGTAGGTACTAGGCGAACATAATAAAACGAGATTTTTCATTTTAACCTAATTTGTTACGTACCAGTGAAAAGTACCAGGAGAACATACACAACGGAGGTATTTCTGTCCCAGAATTGAGTGAAGTATTTATTAAATAAGTGTAGAAAAACAGAAACAAATGAGAGGTTTTTTCGAATCAATAAAATAAAGTAAATGTTATAAACCTAAAGTACGAGGAGAACATAAATAAAACGCGATTTTCAGAGGATTCAGGCATTTTAACCTGGTTTGTTATCTATCTCTGTGGTTATACCAGTGAAAAGTACAGTCAGCGTCATATAGTTCGTGATACTCAGGGTACTCTAATAAATAGGCGCAACCAAAAAGTCGATAATATCGGTACAAACAAAGTTGTCTTATTGTTGTAAACAGTTTTGTCGCTCAAAAGGTCGACACACTTAAAATGTCATATAAATCGGTTCAGTCAAACTGCCATAAATATGGTTACAGTCATCCCGCCAATGGTATCCAAACATTCTAAGTGTTCAAAAATATGGAACACATTAGAAAAATAAGCTAGCATGAAACCTCATTACGCAATCTTGTGTTTGAATGTAATTCTATTATCTGTCAGTGCATGTCAAATAACGAGCAAATAACCATCGTGAGTCGTATTGATTTGTCATTTTCTTTCAAACCTTGACAACATCAAGAAAGAAAGAGACAGTGCAGTGAAAGAACAGCAATATTATTTCCATGAAGAACAATAAAATAGCTAAAATTGGTTTATTATGCGACTAGCCTTCCGCCCGCGATTTCACCTGCGCGTAATTTCTTTTTTCAAATATCTCCCCCTTCCCCCCACATTTCTGGGATCAAAAGTACCCTATGTTCACCGGGGATAGTGTAGCTATCCATCAGTGACAGGATTATTTAAATCGGTTCAGTAGTTTCGGAGCCTATTCAATTCAAACAAACAAACAAACAATCAAATCTTTCCTCTTTATAATATTAGTGTAGATTTGTTTTTTATGAAGGGTCAGTCTTTTGTATGTACGTTCGAAACACGTTCGAACGTAACTCTAAAACTGCTCAGTTTATCGTTAATACGGAATGTGTTAATTTCAGTTAGGTATACAAGTAAAATTAAATACGAAATATACCTAATAACTCATATTCATTAACATTGAGGTTAACATCTTTTTAGCTGTACCTAGCTGTTTATTGCTTATATTTTTTTAATTTAATTATCTTAAGACATATCGTCCGTAACTCCGTACTGAAATACTGGAAATTCAAGCTTCTAGTTTTGGCTAAAACGAAGCTATAGGGGATCGAGAATGGCCTGCAAAGGATGGTACGGCCGTGCCGGTTTTTTTTGCTCGACTTGGTCCTCACCACGGCCGGCCGTGCCCCCAAATATCGTAAATGGCTATGCAAGAAATTCTGAAATTCCATCCAAAACAAATGAGAAGTCTATGACGTCGTATTTAAAATGAAAAGGACAGCAGTAGTTTCTACCGCTTTCACTTTGTGTTTAATTTTTTAGATACTTATTGATGAGAAAAATAATATTTTAAATATTATAGCAGTAAGGTTTATTTTTCTAATGTGTTCCATATTTTTGAACACTTAAAATGTTTGGATACCATTGGCGGGATGACTGTAACCATATTTATGGCAGTTTGACTGAACCGATTTATATGACATTTTAAATGTGTCGACCTTTTGAGCGACATAACCGTTGACAACAATAAGACAACTTTGTTTGGACCGATATTATCGACTTTTTGGTTGCGTCTATTTATAAGAGTACCCTGAGTATCACGAACTATATGACGCTGACTGTACCAGGAAAACATACACAACGGAGGGACCAGAGAGTAGGTAAATATTGAGTAAAAATGTTAAAACTACTAGGAGACCAGAAACGTAAGAGAGGTTTCGCGCGAATCAAAATATTATAGTTAGTTAATAAAATAAAACAAAGTTCTAGGAGAACATTATAAACCTCTCGTTCTTTTCTGGTCTCCTAGTAGTTTTTAACTTTTCACAATATTCACTCTGGTACAGACAATCTAACCCTCCGTTGTGTATGTTCTCCTGGTACTTTAGGTTTACTTAACATTTACTTTACATAATTATTTATTGATTCGAAAAAACCTCCCATTCGTTTCTGCTCTCCTAGTAGTTTTGAACTTATTTATTATAAATAATTCCAGAATAGAAATACCCTCCGATGTGGTTGTGCATATTCTCCTGGTACTTTTCACTGATACCGTCACAAATCAGATAATGAAATTCAATCTCGTTTTATTTATTCTCTCCTGGTTCTTTCAATTACCTATTTATAACCTCTCGTTTTATTTATTCTCTCCTGGTACTTTCAATTACCTATTTATAACCTCTCAGTTAGGTATGTTTTATTCAGGCCTGTTTTTTACTCCTGTTACTTTTGTAATAAGTTTTTGATTTTTGTTCGGGTCTTTTACCTTATCGTTTAGTGCAGCCATTTGATGACTTGTAGAAATTAGGCAGGGAATTAAATATGTACTTATGTCATTAATAGAAACAAATAAAACAAAGCGTTAGCTATAATTTATTTATTTGGTTATTAGTAACAAAACTTAGTATTTACAAATACCACATACACCTCTTTTCAATTGGTACCTCAAGGAAATAAATTCACAATAAATTACCCACCAGCGTGGGTAGTGTAAAATGTACTTTTAGTCGCCAGAACGAGCAATTTAATGTGCTCTTGAACATTAATGTCCGACAATGCATTCATCCTGTCTTTACTACATTGATCTTTAATTATATATTATTATTAAAATGTTATAAAATTATCAATCCACTTTCCGTCATTTCAAATTAGATGATATAAAAATATTGTTATCTCGAAATCACTCCCGATATTATTTTTACGGATCTAGAGTATACAGTATGACAGGAAATGCGAGGGACATATTTAAACCCCAAATAGTTCATGCTTCCATAAAACAAAAGAAGTATAAATCAATAAGAACTCTGGTGAATATCTGTCAATAACCTTAGTCGAAACCTGAAAATCCGATTAACGTGCGGGCACTCTTCTCTTCACAGTACCTATTTCGTGCACTCGTTCAAGTACGACTCAAATTGTAATCGCGTACAATTTGAGTTAGGGGCGTAAACGGCCGCTCAGCACACGGGATTTTTAGGTAGTTCATGCATACATAAATTATTAGGATAACTATGAAAAAAATTAAGGATATATTTTTTATAGCGAATTGGACTCTAAATCGGATTCTGAACACTCTCCTTAAATATGTCCCTCGGGTTACCTAACACCCTGTATAATAAGAGAACACAAATATCGTTACCAACGACAAAAAACGGTGCGTTTAGAACTTAATTTACAATCGTGACTTCGATTAAACAAACGCGTACCTACAAAGAGTAGACCTAATATTGCAAAGGTTGAATAAATTTAAATAGACATCTAAGAGATCAAGATTCAGTTACCGGTCATCCGTAATAATAACAAAAGTATGGAACACAACTTAAAACTTAGCAGATGTAGAGTAGGAATCCCGAATGGACCCAATAGTTGTCATTTGTCTTAACATTCCACATTACAATCGCAAGAAAAAATTACAATCTTATTTCTAAATGACAGAAGGTCATTCTAATGCAATCTAGACACAATTGTGCATTTTATAAACTTTCAAATAATATTTAATAAAGTCTAGTTGTTTCTAAACCAACAATTCAATCTACATTCGAAAGTCAGTGCTCAAGATGTCACCTCTGGAAATGTTAATATTTAAGTAACTAAGTTACTTTAATATTCGTTCTAAAGATTGTATTCCTTGTAACTGTGATGAATGTCCTCAAACGTATGGGCAATATTTTATTCAGCAAGCCGGTCCACGTAACCAAGGACGACGAAGTCAAGAGTTCATAAAACCTAATATTACGTGAGAACTTCCCAGTGACGCGCAATAAATTTTCAACACAATTTAAAAGGTCAATAAAATTAAATTATAAAAGATACAGTCAAGTATAATTTTCTGCGTAAGCATGGCGAAACTGAAATGTGAAAGGAATTTTATGACAATAAATGAAAAAAAACTCGACGTTTTAGTAACAATTTCAATTTTACCAACTCGAATAAGAATGTCAAATGTCTTATAAACCGCGCGTCACGTCAAAGAAAGTTCTCGTTAACCTAAAAATCTTAAAGTCCTAGTGCTAAAGTTATTCTCCACTGCGAGGCGAGCGATCTGTGCTGGCGCGGTCTGGACCGTCGCCGTTCTGTCGCGGGGAGCGGGAGCGCGAGCGTGACGGGGAGCGGTCGCGGGAGCGAGAGCGATCGCGGGATCCAGAGCGGTCGCGTGAGCGGGAGCGGGACCGCGACTTGCTGACGCGGCGCTCCTCCTCCCGCTTCGGCGACGCCTCCTTGCTACGAGAGCGCGATCTCTCCCTGTCAAAATAAAATCTGGATTAGTACACTGAAATCTAGGATCTTGCTTTTTAGGATTCACAACCAGCCATTAAACTAAAATGTTGAACAAATTAAATCAAGGAAAAAGGATCTTATTGACACAAAGGAATAAAAAGACTTAACTAAATAAGGTAAAATAAACGTTCTCACTTTAAAAAACAACTCGGGAAATTAAGCAAATACTAAAAACAGCACAAATTTTTTAATAAGGACAAATTAACTGAGAAGCAGATTAAAACTATTTTGATCAATCATTTTTCAAAACTTCAATTCCCAAGCAAATTTGTAACAGATCTTTTAATTGCCCTAAGAGTCGAACACGAAAAAAGTGCCATTTTGCGCCACCAAAACCAGGAATAAACTAGAATAGGCCATTCACATAAATATAAAATCAAGGCACATGTAAAAAAATATTAAAATAATGTTTACAAATTAGAAAACCTAACTAAAACAACTATATACACACAAAAATTAAACTAAATCAATTGAATAAAAGCTATAGAATGCAAAGGGTTACAACAAATATGCTCACCTCTTGGCAGCGGTCTCTCTGCGAGGCAGGAAACATTTAAAGAGTTAATAATGTGATATGGACTGTGCTATCAATGTTATTCATGTTTGTACAATTTTGATTATAAAAGTTATGCCAATAGTTAATTATATTCTACATCTGACAGTCATGCTTTGAATATGTGTGAAGTTATGGTTTTTGTGTACAAAATGGTAGAGTGAACAATGAACATAATTATTATTAACATGAAACATTTATATGCAATGAACAAAGTAAATTAAAATGATATAATCAGAGATCCCCTCCTATTAATAACATCAGTTTTATTTTATAAAAAAATGCTAAGCTTCATTTATAATTATTGTGAAAATACTGAGTAATTTAACTTCCTAATTTTTAATTTGGCTAAAAACACTAGTTTTGAATTTCTAATGCAATTCATTACTAGCACCAGTTTGCGTATCCCTAGGTTTTCTTAGAGATGAGCAAACTGTTAATGGTCGACGGTCATACAGGAAAGCGCTAAAGATTTTCCTTGGACGACCCAATTCCGCGTGGGCAAAACCACATACAGTTAGTTATAAATAAGAGGGTAAATAAACATGAACACAGCAATGTCCCATGACTTCACAAAGGCAGAACCGTCAGTGTGTCGATTGAAAGCACACATGTACTCACTGCGAGTCGCGTTTTGGCGAGCGAGACTTTGACCTTGAAGCGCTGCGGTGACCGTTGTGATCCGGAGACTTGGACGCCGATCGGCGGTCTGTACGACGCGACGCCGAGCGACGGTCGGATCTAGCGGACGCCGAGCGGCGTTCAGACCTATGCGACGCCGAGCGTGACCGCGACTTGGAACGACTGCGGTCCCTACATCGCGACAGCGCGCAACGTGGTAACACGGGTTTCATTAATTGCTACTACTACCGAGCAGATTACAGTGCAATTTGTCAGAATTTAAGTACGTCTAAGGAATTTTCTACCATGGCAGTATAGGCCTTGATATGCTTGCTCGTTGCCTCCCTCTTACATAAAAAAGGCCTTTTATTTTCTCCGTTCAGACTTGTTGAGCCATCTTGATCCAGTTTGTGCGATTTTTATACAATCTACACTAACATTAAACATTCTCTGATATTTATATACATTAAACATAGCTTTCAAGCCTGGTTCTAATGTACAACCATAGCGAACATCGACTAGCTTACGAATTAAAACTACAATATCTACAACTGCAGGCGACGATAAAAAATACAAAGATAAAAATATCGTCCTCCCAGCTCGATCAACCTTATTGGAAGACCATGGTAAAATCTTGATATTTTGAATACAGAACTTGGTTTATGCTTTCCCATTTTAAGATACTTCATTTTTTTATGCATTTGTTTATAAAGTTTGTGGCTTGCAAGTAATTTATAGCCATTTAAAAAGTAGCCACAAAATGTATTCATTTTATAACATTAAATTCTGACATATCGCTAGAAAAAAGATACCATGCTTATGATACAATGAAAATAAATCCATTTGTAGCAAGAATATGGTGCAATTTTATACAAAGTACAAAAATAATAACAGAAACAAACATAATAACAGGATTAAAAGTGATATCATTATGTTTTTCTAGGCTAAGACAGATGCCGTGCACAACATATTGTATACATGCTTGTTGCATTACAAACGGTACACTTTTGGCCCAAGCAGTTGCAACGCTTCAGCCCACTTGTGTCTGAGTCGCACTACAAGCAGTATTACATAATGTACATCGCGTATAATTCTGTTATTATGCTTGCTTTAATGCACTAAAGAAAGCCTAGTCTTTAAGGAAATAGAAATCTTGTCATTGTTACCACATCAGCATAACAGAGAAACTAAATATGCCACAAAGTTAATATGGTATTAATCTCTATGTACTTACGTTTGTAAATTTTGTTCGGCGCAAGTTTTTACGCACCTAGCCAAATGAACACTAGGTTAATGGTATAAACTGTCATGCAAAGAATTGCATATATATGGAGATATCTGCAGCATGAATTATTTAAAGAAAGGAATGTTGCATGCAAGCATTGTAACTTTTAATTGCTTCTCCTATCAGGTGAAAGCAAAACCCAAATCTATGTCTGACTAGAAAATCTTATTTATACTCCTTAAAACGTAACATGATTAGAATGACAGCTGTCAAAGTGTTGTGCCTCTCTCGCTCACTCTCAATAAACCTCTATCGATGTGTCTCACTCTACAAAAAAAATAAAATCTTAGAGATGAGACACATCGATAGAGGTTTATTGAGAGCGAGCGAGAGAGCCACAACACTTTGACAGCTGTCATTCTAATCATGTAACGTTTTATGGAGTATAGGGCCAGTTTCATTACTGTCGGACAAGTTCCAGATAATTTACCTGATAGATTAAATTGTGCTGTCTTCTTTTATTAAAAATTTAAGACAGAATCAGCATCTAAGATACCAATAAGAAACAGATTACTTATTATGAATTCACCTGAGTGTGATGAAAATAGCCCTGAGTATAATCAAAAAGATCTACTATTATTTTACTGATAAAAAACTAATTTTAAGAAGTGTCGAGTGCAATAAATTGGCTAATTGATGGTTCTAATTTCAGGTTTTGCATTCGATTATGAGACCTATACTAATGATTTTACTGTATTGAAAACAAGCAGACTTTTCAGTGCTTTTTCACTTTCATTGATAACAAAAGAAGTAATTATTGATTTTAAGTTTTTCCAGTATGATTTTTGACTGTTTCACTAAAAAGTCTGCCCAGGATGTGAACCCGGTATACTCACTTGGAGCGTGATCGGGAACGCGATTTGGCCACAGGACTCTTGCTCTTCGGGCGGGACTTGGAGCGAGATCGGCTTGCGCGAGACCTTGAGACAAAATATAATTAGTAAGGGCAATAGATGGGTTTGTATGAGGGTACGAGCTTGATGGTCATCAGTGGAAAAGTTATCAGCAGGAGCTGTCAGCCCCGAAAGATGGTAAAAATAATAATCTCATCATAGAAGTTGGTAGTAACTTAATATGAAAGTACTAAATTCGTTAACTGGCTGGCTAGGCACCACCTCTTCATTTCTTTGCTGCCAAAACAGGTCTTGTTGTGTGCTGGCAATATCAATGAGAGAACCAGTACACTTGTAATCTCAAGGTGTAGGAGCCTACAAATTGTTGCAGCATATTGAGTAAAACTTTCCGACTGCGTCCGTCAATGTAGACGCAGTGGACGCTCACCATCAAGTGAGCTGCGTGCCAGTTTGTCAACTGATTAAGCATTAAAAATTGCATGGGTGATTATGGTCTCCAGAGTTCAACTGGGAAGGGGCATGGTGTTGTCAGCCGGAAGAACCCTTTTTTACTGGCAGGTCTCTGGTGTTACAAGCAGGATAGGTCTTTAGGTAGTGTGAAATAAGTACAGAGTCGGCGATGTGCGAGTGGCTTTGGCGTTACAAGCGTTCATAGGCGACGGTAACAACTTACCATCAGGCGGTCCGTAGGCTACAGCGCCACTCTCGTGGTATAAAAAATGTTCACTATTAAATGAATTGCAGAGGCTGCATGGACGCTGAAGAAACACCGGCCCACGTACTACTGCAGTGCAAGAGTGTGGACCATCATCGAGCGCGCCTGCTTCCCAACAGCGGCACCCTGCGGGAGGTGCTCCAGAACATCACAGCAGTGCTGGAGCTCTGGACCGAACTCAGATGGTTTGAGTGGCGGTGTTTGGTAACGTATTTCACGTACAATGGCCCATTTTAGAGGCCAAGTGCGGAAAATCCCCTGACTACCTACCTACCTAAAGGATGAATTTCTATAGTAGTGTCTAACCTGGAGCGCGTGCGTCGGCCGCGGCTGCGGCTGCGCGAGCGGCTGGACGACGAGCGCGTGCGGCGGCGCGACGAGCGGCGGTCCTCCACCAGGCGGATGCGGCGCCCGTTCAGCTCGGTGCCGTCCAGCTTCTCGATTGCGGCGCGCATGTCCGAGTGAGTCGCGAACTCCACCACTCTGGAAGTGTGGAGGAAAAATTACTAGGTTATACGGTGTAGTAATACAGTGTATTTGAAGGTTAATTTGCGTGTTTCAGTGTAGAAAGTTATCATCAAGGTCTTCAGCCCCGAAAGATGGTTAAAATACAATATCATCATGAAAACAAAATCTTATTTTACTGTCTCCCTATACCACTCTTTAAAATATAGTTGTTTAATACTTAGCTATATTGCTTGCCTAGCGGTTGTAAAATGGATAAGGCTGTGAAATTGTTATTTTATGTCACTTTACAACTTAGGTAAAGTTGTAAAGTGAAAAAGACATTGAAATTGACCTTCCAATCGTGCTCATTCGTGTCCTCCAGTAGTTATTTTATGTATTGGAGATATTAAGGCCATAAGGAAAACTAACTCTCTAACAATTAAAATTACTTTCCAATGAATATCAAAACATTTACATACTTCAATAAATATAAAATAAAATAAAAATTCTAGTAAAGTTATTCCTTCATTCTGATTGTAATAAGGTTCTATTTCAAAACTATTTAATAGCAATAATTTAGAATCTCACCCTTCATTCCTATGTTGCTTATGCGCGTCAGCGTAAGTGACTTCTCCAGCTTGACGCATATAATCCTTCAAATCCTGCAAACCAACAAATTGCATTACAATCTTATCGTCGCATATGTTTGAATAAGATTTCTAAAAGCCTTCCTCAGAATATAATATTAGCATCAAGGTTTTCAGCCCCGAAAGATGGTAAAAATGCGATATCATCATTTAAAAGCAGAATTACAGGCTTTTAAAAATCCTTAAATATGTATTATGTAATTCCTATAAACCTAGCAATGCCTGGGCTTTACTTGAGACAAGGAAAGGACCTAATGAGACAAAAATGAAAAAATACAGCACACAACATCATTTCGTAAGCGGTTACCCATCGGTTATCATTGTTTACGAATATCCAATTTGTTTTCGCTGCCTCCGATTCGCTCCGGGTTGTATCAACTCTGCATTGACACATATTCCTGTGATTGTCTCTGGTTCAGGTGATTGCGACTGTAACAGGCACCTCAGAATCGTGTGAACATCTTTCAACCTCTGGTCTCAGAATTTTCAATCAATCCTCTGTTTGCCATCGGGACTTCATCGCATTGCCACATTTCCTTAGCATCGCTTCGTCTTTGTTTGGCCTCCAAACATCTCAAGGCTGCAGGCTGCACTCAAGTGGGACCCATATCCAAACTTTCCACCCTCATTGGTTTGATACAGCAACAGCTCAGCATTTGTTGAATCCACATCACGTCTTCGTGTCATCCCATCTTTGGCTGCCGGTTCTGCTCTCCTGGTTTTATGTAAACAATGATCCCCTCAAGGAATTGCCAGATACGAAAAGTTGCTGCGGCGGCAAAAAAATAAATTGACGATTAAAAAAAAAATGACGTTCACAATACACGGACGAGCCTACAAGTAGGTCGCACTCGGTATTGCAAACGAGTTGGATGTGAAAAAAAAATTAACGATGAATAAATGAATTTAAATGGGAGATTGCACATAACGAGAGCGGCTCCGGTTGACTGTGCCCCCCTGCTCACTTTACCTTTTGGGGAGGCCACGAGAGGCGTCCAGGGTGGGGGCGGGGCGAAGGCGTCATCGGGCGGCAGCGGACCGATACCTCCTAACATCGCCTCAGACCACATCTCACACAGCGCTACATCGAGGGCTCTGGGCACGAAACGCCACCTTCTGTTGTTTTTAAAAATCATCTATAAGCTCGTAAGTAAGTTCGTATTATATGTGTATAAAAAAAACTTTTAGAAATGAATATTATGCAAGCTAATTCTCTGATAGTTAAAAGTGTAGTGTTAATCTAAATTACAGAGAAAGTGAGACTAACTGTTTAACAATATTTGTTTATGCTTTTGTTTATTAGTAAAGCAAATTATTGCGGAGCTCTCGAGTCCGTCGTGGTCCGTCGTCGGTAGCGGCGGCGCATGCTCTGCGGGATCGTTCCAGTCTCGTCTCTCCTGGCATTGTCATATCTGGTGTCTTCTGATATTGGGTCAGTCTTTCCATCTTCACTTTGGGTCCAGTGTCTTCTTTCATAAACCAGTTCCATGTCCTCAGGAATGTCCGCAGTTCCGTGATCAAGTGCCTTGCTTCCATGTCGTCATTGTACCGTCCGCCTCGCGTTGACCAGCCCAGCCCTCATGTAACCGTGAAGCATCCAGGACCCTGGGTGATGGTAGGTGATGGAATGATGATGGACCCAAGCCGATCCGGTCGTTGCTTACCTGCCAGCTAATGCGGCTGGATAGGTTTTCGACGATAAGTCGATACTCGGTGCGCGTCGGCGGTCCATATCTATAATTGTAGTCGCTGTGGAACAAAAAACAGTGTCAATACAAATAAATATCTTAGTTTTTTCGTTAAAAAGGCTCTTTGTATTCGAACACTCTTTAAGACGAGAGTCGAAATCATTACAGATTCAGTGATATGTAAAACAAATTAAAGCACAGTTTGCATTGCAAAAATTATCAATTGAACACAATCTTTGTTTAGAGATGTTTTTTTTAACGTCAAGCTGATAGCGTTTTCTCTAGAGGCGTTTCTTATTTTACATACATTAACAAACGTCAAGGCTATTACGGCTAAGAGCAATAGAATTTTACTACTTGATTTTCAAGGGTAATCGGACACTTGGCAGGAATTGAACCCACAATTATTGAAAATGTATTGTAATGGTTGAATAGCATCGTAATAGTTCAAATATTTTAACAGATGAAAGATCTGTATTCCCTTCATACTCATTAATTTGGTAAATAATTTTATAAGCTTTATTGCGATTATAATAAAGATCGGCGTTGTGATTAAACAGATGTTCCAATATTGTACATTTATCTTTATTTTATCAACGCAAACAGTTCCGAAAGGCACTATATCTGTTATTTACGACATTACAATGATAACTCAAGGTGATTACTTACAGATAGCTGCAAAGTAAAATGACAAACAAAAATAAATGGATATAAGAAAATAATAACAAGCGTTAGTGAATTAACGAATGAAAAAACTCTACATAAGTGAAGAAAAGGTATTTAATACTGGTGAAGATGCTTATTAGTTAAAAAGCATAGCTAAGACAAGACAAACGGAAATGCATACTAATGTATAAAAAATACATCGGGCCGTAATATGCAAAAAACAAAAGTTGTTATAATATTCACTTAAATGAATGAATTTTGTGTGAATTATTTTATGGAAATATATCGCATTCCGAGATGTTGATAAGTCATGCCACAACCGTACAAGCAATCAACAGACGAAAGGGTAAAATTTTGTTAGGTAATGGGTTTTTTAAATATGATGAGTTAAATGGGGACTGATAAACCGGGGACATATTGTATCACATTGAAGTGCAACAAAATGATCATTGTTTGTGAGCAGCAGATAATATATTTTATAAAATGGAAATCATTCTAATCGAATGATACACAGAATACTGGATCAGGCTGTAAGGGGGCACATCAAAATTTTCTAATCAGGAGTCAGATTAAACAAAAAAGTAAGATACGACACCAATTCTGCATAGAATTGAACCGCTCAATCTCGTCAGGCATTCACCGCTGTGAAATCATCTGATGGATTTTTGAGATTCCATACCGAAGTTCCAACCGTAGTCTACTGTAGTGGTCTGCATCATCCCGTAGCTCGGGACACGAGCGTCGTATGGCAGTGGCGTATCTTTCTCCTCGTTTCATCTAGGCCGGGGTAGGTGTTGGTGGGGGCAGGGGGTATGTTTTTTGCATATTGGGTCGAGTCGGTCGGGTGTAATACAGACGTATCGCGTCTCTGGGGCGGGCGGCGCGGCGGCGGCGGCGGCAGGTCGCGGCAGCGCCAGCGGTCGGAGCCGCGGGGCATGCCGCGCGCCCTCTCCACCGAGACCCTACAACATAGCGACACTCACTCGTATCGGGACCGGCCGCGGTCGCGCTCGGAGTAGCGGTCGCGGCGGTGCCGGTCGGCGCTGCGGTCGATGCCTCGCGCCGGCTCCACCACCACCCTGCGGCACACCATCCCTGTTAGCGAGACTCTCGCCCACTCCAGCCAACTATCCAACCTTCTCCGACATTATCACTCTCTGCAACTTTCTCGCACACTGGACAAACTCCATTGACACTTGCATCCGTTCATTACCTGACCAGTCTAAAAAATACATTACAACCATGCAACCAAAGTCATAGCAAAACTTCAACTATTGTACATCACTGTATCAGACTAAATACCTAAGTATTGTTTTTTTATCTCAAAATGAAATACAATTTTAAATCTAAACACAATACCCAGAACCTATTCCACTTTTGCAACTTACTCAATGAAGAAGTCTCCTCCAACAGTGAAAATAGCTGTCATTTGTATTCTGGCTAATTGGTTTAAGAGAAGTTATGTATAACCTTTTATACTACATTAATAATATACCATTGAGCCTAATGTATGAATGTTTACTACATACATTCATTCCTAAGTAAAAAAAAACTGCCTTAAAAAGAAAAAAGTAATTCATTAATCTTTCTCATAATATGATAATCATTAGTACTTCAAACAAGGCTAAAATAAATAATACTAATAGTTGCCAGCATTTATAAACTATAAATAAAATAACTATTCAATGTACTAATATTCAACTTGCTCTTACACCACATCCATTCAATGTCATCATCTGTCCTTCAAACAATTCTCACATAAATGTGGAGCCGGCTGATAAAAGAATGTATCTAATTCAATGGAAATTATGCAAAATAGTCAATAAATAATTTTAACACATTTTACAAAATTTTGAAAATAAGACTGTCTTCAAATTTGACGTCACTAGAATCAGATCACTGAAAATTCTTACCTTTCTCCAAGCAAATCTTTCCCATTTAATTCATATACTGCATCATCTGCATCTCTATAGTCTTCAAACTCCTGTAAAAAAGAAAAAAAGTCACATTTAAAATACCTTGATGGTCTAGCTAGGGGTACTGGACAGTGAATTCAGCGTCCTGGGTTTAATTACAGAATGGGGAAAAATTTGACAATACAGGCATGATAATAAAGGCAAGTTCTCAACATAATGCATTGTGATTGCCACTTCATTTTAAGTTCCTGCTTGAGGCTATTCCCACAAGTTCAGGGGGAAATGTCCTTAACTTTTTCTGGTTCCAGTATGTTTTCTCAAAAGTGTGCTACGCCCTAAATAGACTGATACTTTTTATTTCATTTTCATCTATTTTCAATAAAGTTTGTTTATGGCACAAAAACATACTGGATTGATAAGAATTTATTAGAAGCTGGGCTTGCTTATAAATAAGAACACTTACAACAAAACCATATCCATTCTTGATGAGGATGTCTCTGATTCTCCCAAAGCCTTTGAAGAATTTCTCTAAATCTCTGTCTCTGACACCAAACGGCAGTCCTCCCACATACACTCGTGAGCCCACCATTTTCTGCAAACAAGGAATTTAGATGAATCAATTTTATTCAAGTTTAAGATGTTAATTTGTGAATCCATAAGATAAGAAGAGATAAGATCTTATTGAAGCAACACAATAAATAAAACGTAATTTAAGGATGTTTAAATCTGTTTTTCTTCACAATTCCTTAGTTATGTGGCTATATCTGTACATACAGAGGTAAATAATTATACTGTAAATAAATAAACAAAACGATTTGCAGTGAATGCAAATATATTTGTAGGTTATCATGTCATGACCCAGATTTTATATATTACTGTAACACTAATCGTACAAATCGACCTAATGTGTTAATAGGAATTCGTGTAGACGGATCATAATAATAATTAGAAAGTAAAAAATAAGGTTATGTCTAGGCTAGAACTTGACAGGCCTAGTGTTCCTCATATTTAAAACAATCGAGAATAATTTAAACGATGAAATATATGTTCTCTGGGTTCAACAGTTAAAACGGTCATTAATTATTTACGTAATCGATTGGCGAAGCATTTCTTTTTCGGCTAATGGATAAACGAAGCTCACCTTAAATTTAGCTTTTTCTGGGTATAACACAATATTTCTCTACGCTTATCAAGGTTTGTACACTATATCAATAACTTTAATAAAACGTGCAAAATCGTAAGCGAATACCTATTATAATTACCACGCTGCTGCTGCCCGCGCTAAATGATAGCGTCCACGACACGACAATATGGCCGATGGCGGCACTTAAGACATAACCAATTCAGATTTCAGCTACAAGATTATCAGATTGCATGCAACATACCTCTGTTTATATGTGACGAAAAGGTAGAAGCGCACTTTTTTACACAATTTAATCTTCTTTTTTCACTTTAAAATACTGCTGGAAAACCCTTTATCAATCACGCACATGTAAAATCTCTGCCAGAAAACCAAAACCGGAAATGCGCACGATGCGCACTTTCGTAATCGTAAACAGTGTGACCAACTTAAAAAAGGTCTGTCTGACCCTTAGAGTAGAACACATGGAGATGCCCTAAGTAGGTACAAAACGTGTATACCTAAAGTTGGAACACAAAATGGCGCCACCAATGATAGCGTCCGACCGTAGTGCAACCAATATTGTATATCGATATATTTGTCGATACAAGTTTACGTGTCGATCATAAATGCACATATTTTGTTAGAAATCTATAAATAGTTTCTTATTTTCCTATCACAAAATAATGATGCTGCAGTGCCTTAATATAACAATAGGTTAGTTATATATATTATTATGGAAATTTCAACTTCACATGGTTAATAAACCTATTACATTTTTCCAAAAATCCTTACCAGAAGATAAAGTGAAGATACTGTACTGTATCACACTACCATCACGTAATCTTGTTATGTCGAGAGTTCTGTAAAACCAGTTTTCGTTGAAGTGTAGCGAGCAAACGTGCCTTATTTTATGTCGCGGATTTATATTTTCCCCACCTATTAACTCTATCTATTTCTTCTTTAATGTTTCACTTACAGGAAATCTGCAGAAATATACCATTGCAGAATATACTATCTAAAACGTATCGATACATAAAAATATTGTGCCACATCACTAGCTGGAACACAATATGGCGAAACCGGCACGCGTCAAAAACTGTGTGACGTCACTAAAAAGTGTTGCCAAAATGGGTACAATGCAAAGATATCTGTCTCTTTTTTCATACGCAACAATCACTTAGATGAAAAGAGATAAGTATATTTTTGTAAGGCAAGTGTCGATTCGATGTATATTCATATAAGCAATTTTTTGTATAGATCAATAGGGCATCTCCATATGTTCTACTCTAAGGGGCCTTACTATGAGCTCTTATAGCAGGACTCAAATTGAACTGCTCTGCTTTATTGTACCATGACAACCTTAAAGCAGGCCTGTGGCAGGTCAGTCGCAGGGCAATTTACTTTGACGTTTTGACAACCGTTCACCTTTTTTTTTGTATGGACGTTTCGTACCATGAGCGGCTTTAAATGTCAAGCAAAGCGTCTTTTGAACGTCCGAAACGTCAAATAAACCGATCCTTAAAAAGCTACTCTGGAGTAGCTTTAACAGAATTGTTTTGTGATTGTGTGAGTGAATCTCATATTTTGTCGTCGAATTTTGTTCCGTACCTTTTCGTGCTTATGTTCATGAGTCTCTTGTGCCCCGGTTAGGAGTCAGTATTTTTGTCAAACGTAAGTATCTTTTGATAAGAAGTGGATTATTGAAAGTAAAATTAGCGTTTAAATAAAAAGTAACCTATTTTAAAACATTTACACCTATTTTTGTAGAAGTGTGACGAATTCTTTAAGTATATTTTGGAAACAGAATTCCAATAAGATGGGAGAAATAAGCTACGTCGCCTTCGCAAAATAAGTGACCCGTTCGAAATGGAATGTTTATGATACAAGCATGTCTATTTAATTTGTTTATGTCTATTTAATTTGTTTACAAAGCCTGAATGTCCAGTTGGTAAGCAAATAAAGAAGTGAACTGTGATTTTAGTATTTAGAACTTCGATCATTACAACTTGTGGTAAAATAATAATAATCTAAACATTATATTTCCAGATTTGCAATGCTAAGAAGCTAATATGCAAAAATTAGAAGTGTAGATGCAAGCAATCCCAGTGCTAATCAAGATTCTTTCATTTGGTCAAACCATGCTCTTTGCCCACACTTGGAAAGCTGAGCACTAATAAGGCTTTATGGTTTTTAGGTAATATTTATTATTGTATTTTCATCCTAAACCTACTAAGTGACGAGCTATTTGATGTAATTGGTCGAGAAGTCGGCTATTACACCAGAGGGCGGGTTCAATCCCCACAGGGTACAAACATTTGCGTGCATGACTTATATTATTTTTTATCTTTATTTATAAAAATCAAAATCATTATACTTTTTCAAAATAATTTTATAATTAAGTACATTTTTTAATAAACTTAAACAAAAGAACACAATGGGCTTATAAATAATAGGATTAGCATAATTACATTAATTTAATAGACTTACAAAACACCTTAAAAACAGTTGACAACAACGGAAGTATCCTTCCTTCAACTGTATCTAACAAGAACACAGGCACACACAGTACAAACTGAAACTTAAATAATATTTTATTTTAGGTTATTCTGGATATCCACTCTGCAAAAGGGTGATGTCACCAACTTGGGATGCTGAACCAGACACTCACGAAGCTGTAGGCAGAAGGTGGCAATGGCTCAATAGGTGCTGAAGTAACCTGTGCCATTGTTGGCAGTTAGGTACTGAATGTGCTTCTGTCAAATGTTCTTGATTAAGTAGAACTCTTTAATAAAAACATGAATGATTTTAAGTTTGTCACATACTATAGTATGATAGAAGCAAATATAAGTGCAGACAGAAGATAATTACTTATTAATTAGTTTGCTCTTTGCCGCATTCAAGCATTTTGTTTTTCCTAAAGGTTGACTGGTAGAGAATGCTTTTAGTGTTAAGTCCGCCTTTTGTAGCCAATTTGTGTGGTCAATAAAGTTTTTATAAATAAATAAATTACATTGTTACTTGTTTACATATCATTTCCGTAAGCTCATCAACACAAGGTCGTTCTATAAGCATCATTGATGATTATTATTTTGTTCAATCTTGGCCTTCAGGTCTACCCAGCACTGGAATTATAATAACAAATTATATTACAATCACTTCATGTTATCTATACTAATATTATAAAGAGGAAAGATTTGATTGTTTGTTTGTTTGTATTGAATAGGCTCTGAAACTACTGAGCCGATTTGAATAATTCTTTCACAGTTGGAAAGCTACACTATCCCCTCTGGTGAACGTAGAGTACTTTTGATTCCAGAAATGGGGGGGAAGGGGGGGATATTCTATCATTCATGTACTTAGTCTTAATAATTAACAATATTAACTGAAGAGTTGAGCCTTTGTGCTGCTGCATTCCACATAATCTTCGGATGCTCCAGAAATTATCCTTAGAATAAACAAAAAATCGTAGTATTCTCAAATTGATAACCATGTTCTCAATCAATGTATATAATCACTGTGTTATACTCAATGAAGAACATGCATTTCAATGACCAAATCGTATTAAATCACGGAAAAAGTTAATTCTTTTGCCTTTTTCAGAATTACAGAATAAAATGCATTTGACACTTGACATTTGTATTATTTTGGTATCAGAAACGTTTAAAAATTTAAGTAGGTTAAAAGGAATAATCGGCACGCATGGCTCTTTCATAGTTATTGCTTCACTTATTGAAAACTACTGTAAATCAAGAAAATTATACTGATAAAGTAATCTAAACCCATAAAAACGCGGTTTTACTTGAGCATTCGTATTATAAAACATAATTTAAAAACCGGTAAAACGAAAATAAAATCTTCAATGGATTTTCGAACGAATTCGATTGAACGGTAAAAAGACCAGAGACAAAAGAAACCGTTCACCTTCATGTCAAACAGTGCAATAGTCGTTCACTTTTTAAGGGGTCATAGTATGATTTTAAGCAGGCCTGATTCTGCCCTGCTCGAAAACTGCACTGCGATTGGATGGTTTTCTTAAATGCTCATGGTAAGGCCCAAGGTCTGACCAAGACCATAGTTTTTGTTACTCTATGGGTCTGACACTTAATCTATGGGTCTGACAAGAAAGAGTAGAAATTAAAAAGTGGCAATACTGTAGTGTTCTTCCTTTTTAAAAAGGAAGAACACTACAGTATTGCCACTTTTTTTTAGAAAGAGATGACACTACAGTATTGCCACGTTTTAATTTCTACTCTTTCTTGCTTGATCTAATAATAAGCTAATAAGCGCGTAGGGAAGATGCAATCATGCAATGCAATCGGCATAATTCTGTCCACCAGACACTAAAGTCCAGTAATAGCCCTTGGATGATTTTTCATTTTATTAGTGATTCTGAAAGCGGGTTTTATAAGGTTTCTGCTGAACTAACTATTTTTTTTCTCAGACAACTAAGGTGATTTTTATTTAACAGTTTTACTCTTACTGCAAAACCAATAATATTAACAACTAGCTTTCCGCCCGCGGTTTCACCCGCACGTAATCTCTTTTTTTAAATATCCCCCCTTCCCCCACATTTCCAGGATCAAAAGTACCCTATTAATTGTAACAAAATAATAAAGTTTTAAGATCAGCAGTGTGGTATCCAAGTGGCAGCACATTGAAGTGTCCCTCAATAAGCCACAGTGGCCGCTTTTTTTATTGCAACAAGACGAGCAGATCGTATAGACCGACAAACTTATCTGTTCCGGTGGCGGCGTCGCTACTGTCTATTTAAAATTGCATTGCATTTCACGTAGTTCCAATTTTGGCCACCGGATCAGATAAGTTTGTAGGTCTGATGGTTAGCGCCACGTCTGCCCTTAGACAGTTCAGTGCCAAACAGTAACTAAGCAGTTACTGTCTGGCAATGCCCGGCGCCCGCTTCACCGATACGACAGTTATTAGGTCTCATATACCCAGTAATTTCATTAGCTTTAGTGCCCTTTCCCTGAAACACAGAAGTGCTTGACACACTTCTATTTCACGGGAAAATAAACTGCTTACTATCTGTTGGGCTGTATGCCTGTCTCCAACTGATCTTACATAAAAAAAAGGTGTACAAATTTTGGGGAGAAATAAAAAATAGAAAAATATATTTAAAAAATTTATTTCCGTTCCAAAAAGCCAACATGCCGTTATGCGACCAATACTTATTATGCTTACCACCCTTGCAAAGAACTGAAAATTAAATGCACATTATTAGCATGTCTATTTTCTTTCAATTGTCTAGTTTATAACTAAAATATAAAATTAAAAGAAATATGACACACTACAGAGGCTTCGACTGCCATGTTTATATGAAATTATAGAATGTTCTAATTATATTTTCTTTCTCTATGGTTTTGTTATCAAAAATTTTTTTAAATTGACTATTTTGCAATAAAAGCTGCGCCATATATGCGCAAAAAATATAAAAATGGCAAACCATAGAAAAAGAAGTTATTTTATTACTAAATAATTAAAATTCTTATAAGAATGCGCCACACGCTACAATCACACATAAAGGCAGCTCGTTAAGAAATACACACACAAAACGCTGTATGGTACTTCCTCATAATGTGAATGGAAGCATAAAATGTCATACTTGTGTCTTATTGGAATTATAAAACAGCTCTATAACAATTTTTCTGGTTGGGAGCAAGTAACCCTCTTGGTCTTTAAAATATAAACGGTCAAATATATAGAAAAGGTTGCCAAAGGGAACTTCGAACATGATTGTAACTATAATCTTAACAAGAACATTGTTATAATTATTTTTTGATTATTTTCTTCAATTATTTAAGAATGATTCACATACATACTACATGTATAATAATCAATATGCGAATGCTTTAATTGCTTTGTTCATGAATACCATAAAAGAGATACCTACTTATTTAGAAAAAATCCTAGAAAACAATACCTACTTTCGTGGTTTGATTAAAAACAATAAGATATTTCCTCAAGAAATGTTGGCAACCCTAGTTACAGATTTGAAGTGTATTTTTGTTATGAGAACTTTTTTGCTAATAAACAGGTGCTTAAAGTTTTTAATAAGAAAATATAAGTAAAAATACAAAGTATTTTTATAGTCAAGAACAATAATTTATGCTGGAAGGTACCTACATACCTACTTAAAAATTTAAAAAATATTGTCTAAAAACATACAGATATCTTATTAGGTACTTACATTCGGTGATATTTTGTAAAGTCAAATTAGATGCTGTGTATATTTTTTAATTTTCATTGAAAACAGTGTGATCAATAAAGTACCTACGCAATTTATTTTGAATGTTAACGTAAATACAAATTGTCTCAAAATATTAAAAATTGTAACATATTTTTATAAGTCGAAAATGAATAAAGTCAATCAAATTAAATAAATTCAGGAAATAATATAATGAATAGAAAAAAGATATTTGATTCAAATAGTATGTTGCAAATATAATTATTACTTTTGATAATTAAATCAAATAAAATCTTCTTTTAATTAAGAATAACGAATCAAATAAAAAAATCAAAATAAATATATATCGAATAGTATAATCTTACATACTTTGAAAATATAATTAAAGATACATAATTAGGTAACATAATTATATTTATATTGAAAGTTTCATTTAAAAGATCTAGTTAATCATTGAATTGAAACTAATGCAGGTTAAATCAGTCTTCAATCACTTTGTTAAGGCCACAAATGTTTAACGATAAACGGATATTTCTAAAGAAATGTTAAACATATCAAATAGGTATAATGTTTCCTGTAAGTTTACGTTACTAACATAAGAGTCAGACAAATATTTTAATTTAAATCAAGGAACATTATCGTTAACTTTCACACTTAGCGCACTCTCACCTATTTTAAGTATTTCTATTAAATAATTGTACTAAAATAGGCATGCTTCTAGTCTACATACAAACTTATTATTGTTTGTCAACTCGTTAGTAAACTAATACTACAAAACATAGGTTCTACCTAGTTTGAACTTCATCTGATACAGATGATTATTTTGGAACACTTTTTTGTTTATTTGAACTTTTAGCTATGAGCAATTAAGATTTTTAATGATAAGGAAGTCTCAATTATATCCAGTTCCATTAATTTTCAAATCGTTCTGCCACTCAATTAGGTAAGGTGAATCCAATCAAGTCAATGCGTTAATTGCTTACGACTACAAAACCTTAAGACATAAATGTCCTTTATTAGAATATTCTACCTACCACAATCCATTTCACTTTAATTATTACAGTAACACATCATGTATATTTTTTTGTAAAATTTTCTTTCATTCTGTGTTAGTAAAATATTATTCAAAACCTCCACTTTCTTACATTCACCAAACGTTCTAGTTCAATCCAAGTGTTAGTAAAAATAAAATTATTTCCTAACACGATTATCAATACAAAATTGTATCATTTCTCACTCGTCCTAAAACTTGGTTTTTCAGTAACCATTTCACTATCGGTGCACGGGATATTCCGTTGGGCAACCGAAAACTTTGAAAAATAACGATTGGGCATCGTTGTATATCACAACCATAGCATCGAAATGTGCTAACGCAATCTGCACATAACCTCGCGCCAAGTCTGAGGCAAGCAAGGTTAGGCAAGTAGCTAGTCATGTAGCTAGTGATCACATAATTAGACACGGGTCGTGTTCAAACAGGTGGGGGTCCTCGAACGTAACGGAGCTGGGGGGTCAACGTTTGAGCGAGCGAGTTGAGGGCGTCGCAGCAACGCGGTCGTTCGACGAGCCAGGCAGCCAATAGTAGCGCGACCAGGCACAGTTGAATAGGTAGTGAGGAACGAAGGACGCGCCACACCCATCCGCCTCGAGGACTGTAGTCAGGATCGCCTGCACCCGTCTTGTTACCAGCAACGGCACTAATAGTTATTTCCCTGCTAAACAAAGCATGGAATGGTAATTACAATCAAAATCATCATCGACATTTCGAAATTTACCCTAGCGAAGTGAAATGATATTATTATAAGAGCTTACGAACACAAAACTGATTTGATTGATATGTCATTGACATTCAGTACCTACCTAGGTACTATCACCTTCCAATCATTAGTAATAATTATGATTATGATATACTTACGGCTCATCTTCTATTTTCAGATCAGGAATGCTTTGTTCCACGAGAGCTCTGCAAGATTCTTGCAGTATACGAACTTCATTCTCCGTTTGTTCCATACGCTAAAAATTATAATGTCATATTATTTTTTTATTCTGGAAGAACATTTTATAGTTAAAAAATTAGTGTTAAGACTCATTGCTGTTAACAAATTATGTAAAGTTTTACTTGTTATTACTTGAATATTTGGTTGACCAAAGACAGATGATGTCGTATGCTTACCTTAGCAATAGCTCTATGTGCTGGCGAATTGGGAGCCAAAGCGGCTTGCAAACGACGAGCCAACTCCCGCAATGCACTCAGGCGCCTGGCACGACCGCCTGCGCCTTCGCTGTCGCCGTCTGATATGCCCGAGTCGGACAGGGAGTCGCATGTCGATCCGCCCTGGAAGATAAAGATAAAATAAAGTGTCTTTCGTCTTATCTATGCAGCTAATGGGCCTTGCTATTACGTTTAGTGCTCGGCTGCTGTACGGTTACTGTTTGACACACTTAAGATTGTCTCTGATTATTTCCCTATTTTAGGATTTATAAATAAATATAAGATACTTGTATTATGAAATGCTTAATGCTCAGCCAAAATCGGTAATCCTAAACTAGCAAATATGTATAATATGGAATTTGATCCCGTGTGTTACATGAAGACGGTTTAACGCATACCCTAAATTGAAATAGATATAAACTAAGAGGTAGTAGCTTCCTACCTTCTTCTTGTCCACAAGCGAAGCCGCTAGCTGTCGTATTTGGGCAGCAACTTCAGTCTGATCGCCTACGACAGCACCTTTGTCCCTCAACGCTTCCAATGTGGCCAAGTCTCCCCTCAACGCGCCTTGCAAGTCGCGAAGAGCATTCTCCCACTCTGCCCATGCGCATACTGCCTTTTCTAAGGACAGTAGCTCGTTTGATGTACTGCGAAAAGGCATAAATTAACATTTTAAAATAGTGCAAAGCAAACGTAACGATTAAAATTGTGATATTAAGTATTTTATTTATAAAAGAAAAGCGTTCAAATGAATTCAGAGAGAGTGCGTCAGCTTGTCTTCCGTTCCAAATGATATTAAGCCATTTTTTTTTTAAAGACTATTGGGGACGGTTTTAAGACACAAGTTTTGTACACCAAGAACTTTTTGGTTATGGAAAATAAGTATTTATCACCGTTGATGCGCATTATCCCACGCCGCTAGCAGCGAAGACAGTTCTCCGGCTAATCCACTGTCATCACTTTCCAACTCCCCCAGAGTTCGGCGGACTGACACCGTCAGCTTCAGCATGGAAACCTTGCATTCTAGAAGACGTGACAGGCGATCCTGCAAAAAAATATAGGAATCTTGTAAAACTTACTCTTTGTTTTCTGTTTTATTAAGTAATTCCCAAAAATCTGATCGTGAAAATAGGCCTGTTTAAGCGATCAGCTATGTCCCATATAACGAGATCTACATCCAATGGAATTTTTTAATGTTCTCATATTGCAAAGATGTTCAATAATAGCAAAAATTATACCTAGTGTATATTTCTTGATGATTGTCCGATTAATTACTTTAGAAAAAGACTAGTGTCTTGAATTTTAATTTTCCCTTTGAGTGGGTACTGACTGGGGTTGGCAATAAATTAAAGATGAAAATGGCGATTAAATATAATTCGAATAAGGTTTACAACGTATGGATATAAGAAAAATGTGAGAAGGAATAGGGCGAGAAACAGAATTTCCAGCTCCTTTATAGTCCATGATAAGCTCCCTCTGGCGTGGCTTCTCGACATCAGTGGCTCGGTCGATAAAGCGCGGGCGGCGATCGTAGCTTGTTGATTTGTAGCTCTGCCCGTAGATGGCGCTTATGAACATACCGGCGGGCCTTGAGAGCTCCTCTCAAGATTAAACTTTCTCGGTGTCGGGCATCGAACCTGGGACGTCAGCGACTGGAAGTGGGCATATTTTTGAAAATGCCCTGTGTATGACGCCTGCAGCCGTGCGAATAGCAGCAACCCTTGGTACACCGTCCTTGCCTGGAATCAGAGTTATAATGCGTCCTAACCGCCACTTCAGCGGTGGGATATTATCTTCTTTTATGACGACTAAAGTCCCTGTTTGCAAGTCGTCATTTTTCCCTTGCCATTTGGTGCGTTTTTGAAGTTCAGCTATATACTCTGTCGACCATCGCCTCCAGAACGTCTGTCTCAATTGTTCGACTCGCTGATAACGGTTTAATGTGTGTGTAGACGCAGCTTCAACATCTCTTTCTGCAGGTGCGGTCAGCGGTCGGCCAATTAGAAAGTGGGCAGGAGTGAGCGGAGTGTAGTCGCTAGGATCTGAAGACAGAGGATACATAGGGCGGGAATTCAGGACAGCTTCAATTTGTACCAAAACTGTGCTAAACTCCTCATAAGTCATGTTTACATTCCCTACTACGCGTGTAATGTGGTGTTTACAGGACTTGACCCCAGCTTCCCATAAACCGCCAAAATGAGGTGCATATGGAGGTATAAATTTGAATTTTATGTGATTATCTGAAGTGTAATCAATAATAGACTGAGAACTGTCACTTAAAAAATCTGCAAATTCCTTACATGTACCTACGAAGTTTCGTCCATTGTCGGAAAATATTTGGTAAGGTTTTCCTCTTCGTGAAATGAATCGTTTTAATGCTAAAATATAACTTTGTGATGACAAACTAGTAACTAATTCTAAGTGTATCGCTCGCGTAGAAAAACATACAAATAGACACAAATAACATTTCTCAAGTCTAGAACCCCTACCTTTCTTATTTAAAATATATAATGGTCCCGCATAATCTACTCCACAATTGGTGAATGGGTAACTAGGAGTTACCCGTTCTATGGGTAAATTACCCATTATTGGTGGTAATATTTTACCCTTTAAACGGCAACATTTAATGCATTGTCTGACTATTTTCTTAGCTAAATTTCTTCCGCCTAGTGGCCACCAAGTGTCTCTGATATGAGCTAAAAGTAATTGTGGTCCGGCGTGTAATAATTTTAAATGTTCGCTTTGAAATAAAATTTGTGTGAAAACATGTTTACTACATAATAAAATGGGATATTTTTTATCATATGAAAATTCTGAATTTACTAACCTGCCACCAACTCTAATGATCTTATCTTTATCCAAAAATACATTTAAACATGAAATATTCCGATTTGACTTTAAATCTAAGTTATTTACAAGTGCATCGTATTCTTTAGAGAATGACGTCATCTGCGCTTGTCTTGTTAAAAGCAATAAAGATTTATCAAGTTCGTCTACTGATAACGGCCCACGTAACCGCCGGTCAGAGGATTTAGTGCGTATATTATTTATAAAGCGCAACACATAAGCAAAAGTTCTTTGTAATCGATTAAATTTAGAAAATCTATTAAAATCAACAATGAGTGAATCTTCAAGATTATTATTGCATAACATATTTATGGAAGTTGTTTTTAATTCTGGTAATTTATCTAAACCTTGAAAGATATGGTTTTGATCTTGTGACCATTTTGTTTCATTTTCATACAAAAAAGTGGGTCCGTTCCACCATAAAGTTGACGAATTCAATTCGTTCAGTAAGACCCCGCGTGAAACTAGGTCAGCTGGATTGTGTGATGTACCTACATGGAGCCACGGTTTATTGCATGACAATTCATTAATTTCAACAACACGGTTCTGAACGAAAGTCTTTAACTGATGCGGAGACGTTCGTAACCATCCGAGAACGATAGTTGAATCCGTCCAAAAAACAATGTTGTCAAAAGTTAAATGCATCGATTTTATTATCATAGCATACAATTTAGCTCCCAATAATGCACCGCATAACTCGAGTCGTGGAATGCTAACCGGTTTGATAGGCGCGACGCGGCTCTTCGAAGACAATAATCTCACTGTGACGTCACCGTCCGTACTGCATGTCCGAATGTACGCGCACGCTCCGTATGCAGTCTCACTGGCATCCGTGAAAATGTGCAATTCTATTTTAAAATAGTCACACCCTACTACATGACGCGGAACTCGGATACTGTGCAGACACGATAACGATTCAATAAATTTATCCCAACTTTTTAATATGTGACTAGGCACGGCATCGTCCCAATCTAATTTACATAACCATAATTTCTGCAACAGTTTTTTTCCAATAATAATAAATGGACTTAACAAGCCGAGTGGGTCGTATATTTGCGAAACAATGGAAAGGATTTGACGTTTACTAGTTTTACTATTTTTATCAGAATTTATTTTTGTTGTGAAATGGAATTCGTCAGTGTTACTGTACCAACCCAAACCAAGCGTCTTACTAGAACAGTTTTCGTCCAAAGATAGACTCTTATCAAAATCTACATTATTATTGACGAGGTCGGGCGAGTTAAACGTCCATTTTCTCAATGGAAAGCCAGCAGACATACAAGCGTCAGATACACCTTTACATGTCTGTGCTAATTTGTCTGTACAGTCAGACCCGGTAATAAGATCATCTACGTAAAAATCATTTAATATCGTACGTGAAACATCCTCGTCAGTACATTCCAAGCCCAGTTGTTTAATACATCGATTGCTCAAGTACGGCGCGGATGCAGTACCGTAGGTGACCGTATTAAGACGGTACACACTAATGGGTTCTGATGGATTTTTTCGCCAAAGAATTAATTGCAAGTCTCTTTGATCTTCCTGAATTAATATTTGCCGGAACATTTTCTCTATATCGGCACATGCTACGAATTTATATTGACGAAAACGTAAAATAATTGAAAATAAATCATTTTGTAACGCTGGGCCTGTCATTTGAACGTCATTTAAAGATTTACCAGTCGATGTCTTTTGACTTGCATTAAAAACTACGCGTAATTTTGTTGTGGTACTTTGTTCCCGTAAGACGCCGTGGTGCGGCAGAAAATAATGAGGCGTATTATACTTTTCAATTTGGGTCATATGTCCTAAGCTGATGTATTCTTGCATAAAATCACTATACATTTTCTTAAATTCGGGTGATCGTTCTAACCTGCGTTCCAAAGACAAAAATCTATTTTTAGCTACATTGTAACTATCGCCTAATTGATCAAGCGAGTCCTTCATTGGAATGCGTACCGAAAAACGCCCATCAACTACCCGCTTTGTCGTTTCGGAAAACAATTGTTCACAGTGGCGTTCTTCCTCTGTAAGATATTGTATAGGACGACAAATTTCTTCTAAAATCCAAAATTTACGTAACTGTTCATTTAACTGTTCCATTTGCGTTAAATGACATTTAATTTGACTATTTTCTTTCCGCGAATTATTATAGACAATACCAGAAATAATCCAACCTAGCGTGGTATTTTGTAGGTACGGACCTGTTGGTAAACGTATTTTTCCAACTGATAATAAATCCCAAAACACATCCGCTCCGATTAATATATCGATTTGTGACGGTACATAAAATAAAGAATCGGCAAGTTGAATATTATTTGGAATGTCTAACGAATTATAATCCAATTTAAGTGAAGGTAATGCAGTAGTAATGTGTTTCAAAACTATGCATTTAAAACGAGTATTATATTCTCCGTCTAATGATTTAAGCTTAATTTCACATAACTCGGTTGATTGAGTCTGTGAATTCCCTATTCCCGTGATATTATAAGTGGACTGTATCGAATTAATTTTTAATTTATTACGCATATTTTCGGTTATTAAACAATGCTGACTGCCACTGTCTAATAACGCACGAGCCTTATGATAAACGTTATCACTACCTGCTATTTCTACTAAAGCTGTGGATAATAATACCGTTTCCACTGCGCGCGTACGTATATTCACAGTCTCCGCGCGAGCCTGTTGGTCTAATGCGTGTAGGATTGCCGAAGAGTGAGGTACGGTGTTCGATTCCGGTTCGCACTCCACGACTGATAATAAAGCGGATTCTTGATGGTCACTGTGTAACAAGCTGTTATGCTTCTTTGAACACCTTTTACACGGTCCAAAAAAACAATCTTTCGCGGTATGTCCAGCTCGTACACAATTAACACACAATTTATTGTTTTTAACGAATTCTAATCTTTCTTTGACTGTTAAATCCAAAAACTTGGAACATGAATAAAGCGCATGATTCCCCCTGCATAATGTGCATGTGCGGGTAGTTTTTGAATTTAAATTATTATTTGTTGAAGCGAAAGTATGTATTTTACGTTGAGGCGAATTTTTGATTTGTTCTAAAGAGACCTTGCTGTTGGAAAATGAAGAAGAATTATGCGCTTTAATCATTTCCAAAGTGTCAGCCTTGTTTCTTAAGAAATTAATAAGATCGTCTAATTTGATTGTTTTATTATTATGCGTGACTAAATTGTTTTTGTGTTCTTCCCATTCCTTCTCGACTAATGCGTCTAATTTTGATGTAATAATGTATATGATCAGAGTATCCCAATGTTCCGTTGCCTCCCCTAACGCCTTTAAAGCACGTAAATTTTTTAAAACTGTGTCAATTAATTTTCTAATATGAAAAGCAGACTCTTTATTTAAATTTTGCATCGAAAATAAAGCCTTTACATGATTATGTACTAATAGTTTAGTATTATTGTACCTATCATTTAGTAAATCCCAAGCTATTATGTAGTTTTCTGATGTGCATTCAATCGATTTAATAATTTGTGCAGCGTTACCCAGCAATGAAGAACGTAAGTAATGAAATTTTTGAATTTCGTCAAGCTGTGTGGAGTTATGAATCATAGAAATGTAGGTGTCTCTAAACTCTAACCAACTATCGTACGATCCGTCAAATGTGGGTAGTGAAATAGTTGGTAACTTTATAACCGATTTTACGTTACATTTAGAATCGTTACTAGTTATATCCGGAACACTAAATCTTTTTAATAAATAATCGACTTCTGCCATATTTTCGTAATAACTATTTTCGAATTTTTCACGAGTTTCTAACTGGAACGAAAGATCGCTTTCTGTCTCTGTTAACTCTTCTATCGAATTTTGGATACTATTAAATTCACTTAATAACGATTTAGATAACTCACTTCGTAATTTTAATTCCGATAATTGCCTATCGCTTAAGTGAGAAGCACCTTGCAGAGAATTTACAAATTTTGCGAACAAAGTCAGTCTACTTTTGATCGAACCGCGTTTTTTATTTAATTCCCGAATTGATTTTCCGTCATTATCGGTGGGCACAAACAAACTGTTAAAAGATTTAGCGCGACCCGACACGTTTTCAACACTCATATTGGCGATTCAGAAAAGATAGGGTACTCACCAGTTTCCTGTAAACTGCTTGGCGTGTAATGGACGCGTTACTCCGGAATCTAAGTAAAATAAGCACAGTTTTAGTACAATTGAAATGGAAAGACGGGGAAAGGAAAAGGAACGATTGGCCAGACCCTTAGCTGATTCTTCCTGGTGATTTATGCGGCTCCGAAGGTCCAATGTATATTTCTTGATGATTGTCCGATTAATTACTTTAGAAAAAGACTAGTGTCTTGAATTTTAATTTTCCCTTTGAGTGGGTACTGACTGGGGTTGGCAATAAATTAAAGATGAAAATGGCGATTAAATATAATTCGAATAAGGTTTACAACGTATGGATATAAGAAAAATGTGAGAAGGAATAGGGCGAGAAACAGAATTTCCAGCTCCTTTATAGTCCATGATAAGCTCCCTCTGGCGTGGCTTCTCGACATCAGTGGCTCGGTCGATAAAGCGCGGGCGGCGATCGTAGCTTGTTGATTTGTAGCTCTGCCCGTAGATGGCGCTTATGAACACCTAGATTATTTACTCTATTGAAAAATGCTTGATTATACTGCAATAACATTTGTTTGAAGATCCAAGTTAGATTTTTTTTATACTAGGTATGTCAGTTGGCAGCCAGGCACGCAGCCCACTGCGGCCTATTCCATTGAAGGGCGCTTCAACTGGAACCATCGCTCAATGTGCTGCAAGACTGTAGGCTCATCTGATCTTCGAGCCTCTGATTTCAAGTGTACCGGCTCTCACATTAGTTTTGTCAGAACACAGCCAGAGTTGTTATGGCGGCAGATTTTACCTGTGGGGGTGGTAGCTAGCCACTCGGACTTTAAAAAAGCCCTACCACCAAATTAAATAAATTAGATATTGCGAGTTACTTCATTTTAGACGTAAAAGATTAGGTTTAGAAATTAGAAATATAAAATCAATATTAACATATTTGACAAATATTTTCATAAGCTGCTTTTTGAAATATTATACTTACTTTGAGCTCCTCAATTCTCCTGTTGAGCTGAGCTTTGGTGTGCGGCTGAGGTGCGCAGTCACCAGGCTCGCAGATCTCGTCAAGAGTGCCATGGAGGGCCGCGATCTCGCGTCTCAACCGACGGGCGCCCCCACGCCTCGTAGCTGCTACTCGGAGAGCAGACCATCTTGCTGATACAGCTGTGGACAAAGCAAAAGATATGGTTAATATTAAAGTGAAGGTACAGTTTGTGCTGCTATATAATCAAACGACTAAGAGGGTTTAATTAATTATCGATTTAACATCCTTTTCATGACATCCTTTACTCCTTTCACGGCATGGCAGGCATACTTATATGCCCAAAAAAGTTTAATTGGTTACAAAAATTGGTTTTACTTGGAGGATTCCTATTGGTTCCTTTTGATTCAATAACACTACCCCTATGTTTTTAACTTGCATTAATCTAAGATGAATCAATGTTAACTATGTTTATTCCCACAATAGAACAAGGACGGAGCCCACACATATTATGATTGTAATTTGTAATGTATGTAAAAAAAATAGTAACCTTCGCTTTCACAGTGAAAACCATCCTATTGAAAACAAGGCTACAGTTAAATCCAAAGCAGTTTCTAAAACAGTTGATAACGCAGAACGTGACGCAACTCATATCGAACTAACCTAGCCCACCTGCCAATCGTACAATTGTTCTAAATGCGTACCTACTGGCATCAAACCGAGTTGATATTACGGTACGAGATCGTGTTAGCCCAGTAACCGACTCTGACGAGTGCAGGAATGACCTACATGCAATGCGTGCAGTTGATAGTGGTGACGGTTGGGACGAAATTGGGACGGAACTTCGGGAGTTCAGTTGGGACAACAGCCTTTGAACACCGCAGACGCAAGCTTTTTTTGACCCCACGCGGTAGGGATTAAAAAGTTGACAAAAATTAAAACGAAATTTACAAACTAACCAAAAGTTGAAAGAGCTTTTAAAAGTTTTATGAATTATTATGTCTTGCCATGCATAACATCTGATCATAATTTAGAGTTGATTGCTGTTAATAGAATATTGCTAATTCTTCGGTAATTTTACTTTTTATTTTGTAGTACTATGAATTTATTTTTTTCTGAATTTTTAATATTTTATTGTTTCTTCTTATTATAAAACGTTTACTTGAAATAATGTCCCAACCGTCCCATGCATGTCCAGAGATAAGTAAGACAACACTAGTCGCAGCCAGACGCATCAGCCACAAGTAAACAAGCGTATTTTTAACGGTACCTACATTACAGGCCGCGTACAGTCACGTGTATTAACATGTATCCAATCACATCTAAATTTAAACCTTACTGCATTGATATAGGAGCCAGAGACCACCTTATTCTGTATCTCATGCATCTTATGTCATGTATCTCGTTCAGATGCAAATATTTGCGACTGTCGACTTGCGTGTACGAGTTTATTGAAACGGAGACATTTGCATCTCACAATACTCGAGTTCTCGTATTTCAAAAGAGTATTGAGTGTCGAGTTATGTGGACTGGGAACTTAGGATTTCTATTTATGAACTGCTAGCAGCAAAATTTACTTACGTATAAGAAGTAAAATAGACCACTATGGGATAATCTTATAGCATACAAGTAGTAATGAATTATTTGACTTTTGAAGATTATTATAATGACAATAAAAACTAAATAACATCACAAACCAACCAATTAAAAACTAAATAACATCACAAACCAACCACAAGCTATTTAATAGTAAATCATTCGTGTGTGTTTTATACGCATACTCAAAGGATATGGCCGCATAAAACACTTAAACTTCATCATTTAAAACTAAATAGGAAGGGTTCCGAAATAAATGTGTTGCAACAGACCAAAAATAGTCTAAAAATATGTCAGCCTCGAATGAAATGTTTAAAGTTCTAAGTTTAGACATGTTAACAACCCAAAACTGGAACTATGGGGGTAATTAAGTAACACTACTAACTCGGGGGTAATTAACTATTTGAAACTTCTTTTAAAAGACATGAAAGTTTTAGGAAGTTGCAACATCAAGTTTTTTTCAACAAACATAATACTCGTATAAGACAGGAATAGAATTTAAATGAATAAAAGTTGCCCTTTAATCCTAGTTTAAACAGAGGTGATTATCGTAAAAAACTGATGGGTTCACGAGACCATGTTTGATGGTGGTCTTAAGTAGAAGAGGGTAATGAGTTTTTGATGAAAGTTGATAGAAAAATATTCATATAATTTCATCATCTAAGCTTTAGCTAGTCAAGAATTTATAAGACGTGAAAATAGTATCAAGTAAGTCCGGATATTTCGTAAAACTTTCGTGGTCGTCAAACTACCCGTTGAGTTGACTATTAATAAAGATACGAGAAATACGAGATAGGACAGAAATAATTTTACCAACCTCATAATTTACAAATGATTGCAAAACACATCAAAGAGCACGGTAATGGAAGGAAAAGGGCAATCACAAACATGAGGAGTTAATATCCGCATCGGTCCGCATCGATCAAAGTGGTCCGGAAAGGATGAAAAGCGCCTAATCGATCTCCGACATCGCGGAGTCTTGTAAGTCATGTAATGCAACGGATATTCTAAGGCAACGGATATTGATTACTGCCAGGAAGATATCGAATGCATTAGGCTTAGGGATGGTAAATGAAAACACTATTTATCCAATTCTCGTTAATGACAAGAAAACCTATTTGGTAGATCATGGAAAATTTATTCCAGAGCTGTTACTTAATTCATTTTTTTGATGCGTGTTGTCAATGATTCTTGGAGTGATGTTATTTTTAAAGCCTGGAGTGATGTTATTTTTAAAGCCAAATGGAGAATACTATCTGAGATTATCTTCTTCAGTTTCAGTTCCTCAAGGTTTGTTGATTTTCACATAGGTCTGATTTTTACAATAAAAAAGAAACGTCGATTCATAATTCCCGCTGATGTCAAAAGATGCTGATAGATTACGACATTGAGTTCCCTCAAAAATGCTTGAGAATGATATTTTCAAGTAATCTCTTACATCACTTCAATCACTTGTGTTATTATTTATTTGTATTTGTGATTCCGTCTTGTCGAATCACGGTTTCAAATTGTGCAGTTATAATAATATGATCTGTTCACGCTTCACGTCAGTATGCGGCAAATGAAATTAATACTTTAGCACATAACCGGTCAGTTTATTTATTTTGTTACGGGCAATGATATTATTTCATATTATTATAATATCATTGGTTACGGGTAATGAGTATTGATCTTATTATTTACTAGCCTTCTTCTACCTTTCTACCTGCGGTTTCACCTGCGCGTAATTTCTTTTGTCAATTCCCCCTTCCCCCCATATTTCCGGGATCAAAAGTACCCTATGTCACCCGGGGATAGTGTAGCTTTCCAACAGTGAAAGGATTTTCAAAATCAGTTTAGTAGTTCCGGAGCCTCTTCAATACAAACAAAAAATCAAATCTTTGCTCTTTATAATAATGAAGTATAGATTTGTTACCTATTGATTGACACAAAATTGGAACTACGTGAAATGTCAGGCAAAAAAATATTTAATGATAGTACTACAACGGCAGTAGCGTCGCCGCCACCAGAACAGATAAGTTTGTCGGTCTATACATCTTATTTTCTTACAGCCGCCATATTGGTTATGTAAGTATCTAGTAGTGTAGATCGTCAGTCATTATTTCGGGGGCTTCGTCGTTTGACCCCGGTCCCGAATACACCGCGGTGTCAAACGCACAAGGACGCTTTTTGAATTGGCCGTTTGACACCGCGGTGTCAAGTGGTGAACCACTTTTTTCGACTTCGTCACTTGACACCGCTGTTATTATTTATGTACAGTTAAAGACAAAATTGCATCGAAAAAAATATCCCAATATAAGTATCCGTTTTTTGTAATGACAACTTTGTAGAACGCTCGTATTTCAGCTCTTTACTTCCAACCACTATCAACCACTTTTTGGGATATGGTCACTTCATCTAGCTTCATTTCAGCTTGTTAACACGTTGACTGCGGCAAAGACACCCCCCCCCTGTGTTTTTAAAATTGCAACTACAGTGCGGCATTACACGTTTGACGCGAGCGCAAAAATGTCCATACGACTGTGCGGCCCAACACAAAACGTGTGATCAAGGCGGCCGCTTCGCGTGTGACCGCACACACCTGGTGGTGTGTACTTAATGATTTTTATGCTTTTATATTGTATTATTTGCTATTTATACATAATATAGATAGTTAAATTTTCGTTAATACACAAAGCGACAAGTAATTCATTTATTGAAACATTAAATTCGTTCATATTATTATACACATAAAATTTGATTCAGACCGAAAATAAGCGTCTTAAGTCGTTATTTTCTATTTTTTTTTACAAACAAAGCAGTGCACGACACCTGCAGCTTTCATTTACACGTAACCATCAAATACTTAAAACTACTACTAAAAAAAACCGACAAGGCAATGCTTCCACGAACAAGTGACCTTACTAATTGAACCATCTTACCCTTTTAGCGATAAGGCTATTGTAATAGCTACTCGTTTATTACTTCTTTTGCAAAAGATACAAACTTCTAACGATTCCGATATCGCAAACGTGTTCCATGCAAAAACCAATACACGACACGTTAATGCTTCCTAAAAACAAGTAACTTTTCAGAAAAAAATATAACCTACTTACTAAAGGATCCTTCAAATCTACAACTTACTTGTTGTACTCAACTGTACAAAAATCAAAAATAAGATTTTTACTGGCGGTGTCAAATGAAGAAGTCGAAAAAAGTTATTCCCGCTTGGAACCGCGATATTATTAACGGTGTCAAACGGCCAATTCAAAAAGAGTCCTTGTGCGTTTGACACCGCGGTGTATTCGGGACCGGGGTCAAACGACGAAGCCCCCTTATTTCAGTGTAATGAAATTCACTTCTCATAGAGAGTAAATTTAAGTTACGATATTCCAAAGTACTGTGGTAAACCGCTGTCCATGGTGTGTTAGTAACTATTTTTACATAGGCATTTGTGGTTTGGTGATCCTGACATCCATAACTCTTGGTAAAGCTAAGGTACTTTGACATCGGATCAATTTACGTGATGTGACAACTCAACATCTAGGCTGCGCAGCATCAATCTACTTCATACAGTTACATCCGAAGGGCCCGTTGTATTTCAAAGGAAATCGTTTTATGATCAAAGATATTATAATTTAGCTGTACCGTTTAAGATTTTATTACGTGATTGTAGAATCTTTAAGATGTGTACGTTTATACTGATCCTAGTAGAGAATCAGTTGTCTTTCAAAGAAAATTTCAAAGAATCTATAACAAATTTTGTTGTATTCGAAAGTTTCTTTTGTTGCGAAAGCATTTAATACGCATAAACAAGCTATTTAAAAAAGCATAGTCACTACACAAAGTCCATGACGTTTATTTATTTAGTTCAGCAACAGGAAATGAATATAATTAATTAAACATGTAGATTAGGTGTTCCTAAGGAAACAGGCCAGTCAAAGGCGATAACATGGTTTTAGATGCAAATTTTATTGAGAATTTAACAAAATTACCTACTTTCGAATTTTTCATTGGTAATTACTGTGGGTAGGTGTGGTAAATTTAAGGGAAAGTGAATATTAACACTTTGTTTTTGCACATCATAGTGGAGTAGACAAAATAGTCAATACTTAATATGTCAAAACGAGACCATGTCTAAAAAAATTAATAAGCCTTAATTTTGAGACAGCTTTTTAAACTGTTAAATATCCTCTATTTTTATTATTATTATCATGTACATGCTATAGCTACATACTCGTAAAGTTATATGTAGTATTCTCAAAAGATGTTCACATGTGACATTGTTCTTTTAACCCCAACCTTAGCTTCTTCCATCCTCTATTTATCAGTTGCCCTTCGCACATTGTCACACCTTTTTGCGACAGGGTTTACACATCGATGGTTAAAATGTCAAAGGGCTTAAAGGACATTTTGGCGAAAATGACTTTTTGTTACATTTGTATTGAGTTTTTTGAGCTCTTTCTAATGGTATATCAAAGATTCTCCTATCCCTTATAGTTAGCGAGATATTCATGGTTAAAAATTGGCCATTTTTGTATTATTTGCTTAAAGGTCACTGATAATGTATTATGGCATTTAAAGCCTACTCTTGCATATTTTGATTCAGGCGTTTTGGGCTTAAAGGACACTGTGGTTTTATGTCAAATAAATCGCATTGATTTCCCTGCCCTTTACGCCAGGAGTCGTGGGTTCGTGATCATTTGTGTTTGTTTTGTGTCTGGATGTTTATTCGTATTTAAGTATACATTTGTGTTACCTTTGTTGTTTCTGACACCTATAACACATGTTCTTACGCTACTTACTTTGGGGTCAGATCAATGTATGTGATGTTATCCAATATTTATTTAAGACCAATACAATAGTTATAATTCTGTTAATAAATTGATGAATGAATCTATGGATCTTTACAATCATCATCATCATCATCTGAATATTACAATCCACTGCTGGACATAACCTCCAAATGCTCGCCACACTGATCAATCCTCGGCCGCTCGCATCCTGCTCCTGCCAGCAATCATGAACAATTCATCACTTTACCTGGCCTGACAGCGTCCTACACCACGTTTACCGAGACGCGTTTTCCACTCTAGAATCCGTTTGTCCCAACGGTTATCGGTTCTACGGCTGATATAGCCAGCCCACTGCCTTTGGTTCTTTTTTTTTTTTTTTTCGGAGGAGAATGCGTTTATGCACCATAACCGCAGGCTAGCTAGACCCGCGGCCGTGTGTGGGACTCGAGACTTAGATGTCCACTACCCACTAAACTCCCCCGGTTTCCCCTTCACACCCAATTGGGACGAGCCGGTGCCAGCCTTGTGGCTATAGTGCCTTTGGTTCTATGCCGCATCATCTCATTTTGTATACGATCTCGTACGTCTCACTGAGCCACTTTTAACTTGCGGACCAGCCGTGCCGTTAGTGTCCACGTTTGCCTTGCCTTTTACGACACCCAGGAGAGGGAGTGAGTGTGCTGGTCAATAGCAACAAGACTGGCACTGGTTCGTCCCAATCGGGTGTGAAGGAGAAACCGGGGCAGTTTAGTGGGTAGTGGACGCTTTAGCCTTGAGTCCTACACACGGTCGCAGGTCTAGCTAGCCAGAGGTTGTGGTGCATAAACGCATTCTCCTCCGAAAAAAAAAGGAGAGGGAGAGATTGATGTTTTTTGACTCTGTATGCCGACAGTGCTTCTTTTTGTACTATATGTATTGAAAAAGCACAAATTCATGTTAGATAGGATAATTATTTTTTTATCGAAATTTTATCTTAAAGGACCAATTCTATTCTAACACCTGTATTAACATGTCCTTTAAGCCAAAGCTAATGATTTATCTTAACAGAAACTTAAGCTTAAAGGACAAAATAATCGAATTTCAATTCTTAAAGGACACCTATCTCGAAAACTATGCTATCTAGAATAAATAAAATGGTTGCATACGGTTCGGCTTGAAAAAATAAATAAAAGTGTCCTTTACAACAAACCGATAGCTTTAAAATCAAAAAAGTTATGCCCAATTTTCTACTTATTTCGTTTTTCTGCTCTCCTGAAAAATCATGATTTGTCCTTTAAGCCCTTTGACATTTTAACCATCGACATGTTTTGGAAATGAGGTATACCTACTTATCCAAAGTAATAAAGGATCAACTGATTTGTTGATTAGTACCTGTCTTAAGAAATGGAATAGGTATTCAAACAAAGGTTAATATGCTAGGTGGGAGGTTAACCAAATGAAACAAATGACAATGGATTGCATTGGCTGTGAGAAAGTATCCTTTGTTAAAGTACATTCAACTACAAGCCAACAAACTGGCAAATATGAAAAAGTAAATTCGCAGAAAACAGCAAAATACGTACATCTTAATATATCCAAACATAATTATGTTTATCTATCTTAACTTTAACAGCTTTTAACAAGAAAAGGTTTTAGCACGGACATAAACAGAGGAGATGGAACACACCAATGATTTCAGGTTGAACATACACATCCCTTGTGAATTGAATCGAACAAAAACAAACCAAGCTCTTCAGTACTAGGTAATAGAAATAGAAAATTAAAGCGATGCATTCCATACAATACAGGAAATCGGTTGGTAGTACTAAAAGGACGACGCGAACATCAGTGGGGAGCGTGCTCTGTATGCCCATAAACCGCGTGTATCTGAGCTGCGCGAGAGACGACCAGGGCTTGCTACGCGAATACGGAAATGTTTACTTGGTTTAACATTTATTCTTGATGTAGATTGTTGTCTACGATTTTCTAAGTTTCTAATACATGTATTGGTAAGGTTTTAATAAGTCTGTTGGGTGTGGTTGATGGTTCTGGATAAATCGTAATTACAGAATAGAACTAGTAGATCGTCTACAAAAGCGCCTAGTTAGATTGCAGTTTTGTACGTAATATGACAACGCAGGGATACTATGTAGGTACATATTTTATTTCTTGCTTTTGCATGAAGTCTAGCCCTCAATCACAACCATCACATACATCCCGAAATCAAATTCCAAAATATTTAATTTGTTAATGGTCAGTTTTTTTTAAATCTAATTTGATTTTGAGTTAGAGAAAATTTAGTTTATTGCCGATTCTAGTGATAAATTCAAAAAAACAATTTTAACATTAAAGTATTGACTTTCCTTGAAGGTCCCAAAGAAATTGCATTTATGCTCCAACAATTTTATTATTTAGTCTTAATGTTTGTGTTTATGTTACCAGCCCTGGTAACATTTCAAGCTGCGTCACCAAAATAGCGTCCTAAATGTCACTGGCTCCGTGAACTTGTGCCGGCTATAATCGCTAATTTGCGCGAAGTCAACGCACCGTGTTAATACGCCATCTTAGAAACAACGTTTATAGAAATTTCACCGGATAATAACAAGCTTTTAAGGGTTTTAGAAAACTCTTCTGTGGTTTGAGGATCATCATCATTATACGAATATTCATCAAAAGATGACTTTATTTACTTTAAAAAAAATACTTTTTTACAAGTAGGTAACTAACTTTAATAACTTGCAACTTCATCCTTTTCTGAGTGTTTCATTTAAAACATATCCCTCATTAACTATTAAGTTATAAGTAATTATTTCAAGTACAAACAATGACAGAATGCAGTTACATCTGATGACAAAATTCAGGAAGCATATCCTTTCCGCTCTACATAGCAGACTCTCAAGACGAAATCAGAGCAGATGAATCAGATAACAAATTGATTGGGGCGAAACGATTCGGTTCCGCCAACGGAAAGGAAGGCAATTTTGATGTCGCTTCGAGACTATTACCGCTTCCTACTGCAGGGGACAATGCAGCCAGTCATCCGAGACCTGAGCCTGAAACCTTTTTCCACAACAACGCTTCTAATGACAAGCTTATAACGGTAAATAATTCAGATACCAGACTGTATAAGATATGCTTTAAGTTGATAAATCTGAATAAAAAAGAAGTGTGCGCTTATCTTCAGAGCGACTACACCGTTATAGGGAATTACTTTTTTGTTGTTTCGTATGCATGAAATAAAATTCATATCATTAGTTCTGAAAAAATTGTGTGTTGTTGACACACATTGCCATCATAATATGTTTTGTATATTTTAAGCATCTCCTGCGAAATATTTTGTCTGATTTTGCGGTAGGAAATCATTTTCATCAAAAACAAGTCGTCATAAATGTAAAGTACTTAATTTAGGGCTTGCAATCAAATCTTTTATAGTCACTTCATCTCTGTGAGGACGTAACCTTACTTTCGTTTCCTGATGCCTTTTAAGTTCCATTTCGTTTTCTACCTTCTTTAAAAGACCAAAGTCGCTTCCCTTGCTTTCGAATATAAACACACGTTGTCCATATGTGGTATAACGGGTCGTCACGAGACAAGTTTGCTTCTTAGGACCGATGGGTGAAAGCCAACAAATTGTATAAGCCGACGATTACGATGCGTCCGCGCACGGTTTGACGTGATTTAAATTGTTTATTGATGACCGGTGAAGATTGTCTTGTATGTATATTCATCGAGACAGCCATGGAATATGGGTGTTGAATCCTTTCAATCAGCGTGCCGACAGGATCGAATAGTTAAATACGATTGGATTTTAAAATAAACTGCTGTTGTATAGGAACCGAATGAAGAGATATGAATTATTCACGCATACAAGTAAATCACATGTGGACACGGTAAAGACTAAAATATTGGTATATTAAAATAGGTCACGACAGTGACATAATGTCATCTTCATTGGTGATAAAGAATCTTTTTAATCTTTACGGAGTTAGTAATGAGACGTTATCGGGGATTACAAGCTAATTAATAGATATCCGCTAAGATACTAAACAGGATAGTGCACCGAAAAGTAATGATATAATTAATTATTGTTAGCTATTTTTTTTTCAAAATGATATGGTTGTCTTGACCATGTTAACCGAATTTGCTGGACACTATTACTACCTACTTCCTTTTATGAAAGTTGATAAAAAATCTGAAATTTGTAATTAAAAATGTACAATAAATTTGAAGACTAACATTTGTAGGCACATTACGTACCTAAGTGCCTACCGTCCAAAGAGAAAAATGTGCCAATTATTGTCTCGTACTACGAGACTATAACTATAAGTTACTCGTACATTCAAGAAATTTCAAGATAAATATTCATACTTATACGGACAAAGAAATTGATAGAGTTCTAAAAACAAGCAGCAAAATCTGCCACTAACCGAACCGTAAATCATATTCACAAAGAAGACACAAATCACAGGATTATGCGATCACACGATAACCCGAGGCGGGACAGTCGTCATCCATTACGGAACTGTCGCGTCGCCCATGCGCAAGAGTCGACGAGGCGGCAAGGTCAGAAATGCAGCGGCAGCATTTACTATGTCCAGAATCAACTTGTAACGATAAGATCCTGTTTGGTTTCAAGAATTTTAAGGCAGGGTTGGATCATCCCTGCATTCATTAATTTTACAAAAGTCATTTTCGCCATGGCTCTGCTTCTTACTTTTTTATTCACAAATCTTCAGATTTCTTCAGTTAGTCATTGTTTTATAATCTTAGCTTTTTGAATATCAAAAAACGACTTATAAACATCAATAAAAATACACGATGGCGGGTCACAGAAAATTGGTAGCTTAATCGGAAATCGTACTAAAATCCTCTACGTCTACATATCAAATCAAATCATTTATTTCAGGCCAGGTAGCCCATATACATATAGGATGAAGGACTGAAGAACAAAAAATTATAAAACAGCTAAACAATACGCTATTATGGTTCAGTACTAAGCAGAATTTGCATAGAAAACCGATAAACCATACTTGTATGGCTCTTGCCCTATGTATAATGTAAATTGTTCGGTATGCTTATAAATTTCAATATGTTACGTTTGAAGGGAACAAATGTTAGCCAAATGCAAAACATACGAATTTAAATGGGTCAGAGGAAAATAGCACTTGTTTCAATACAGATGTGCAATTGCAATACAAGGTTGTGTTCCATTAAGGTAACCTAGCTCGTGATTGCAAAATAAGAATCGCATAATGTCATGTGCAAATAAAACAGAAGAATATTTCTATGACTTAAGTGCATTCACCTATTTATTGAAAAGTAATGATTAGGTTTAGATTAACAACAAGATCTTTTTTGATTTCTAATTTAGACGTTAGATAGGTTTACATTTAAGAACTACCAACAGCAAAAATGATCATAACAGCTTTAGATCTGCAACATCCTTTGCAAAACACGGAAAACTACCAAATTATTCTTAACTAATTATAATCATAATCATCCAATCTATACAATTTTTTGTCAAAATTACATTCCTTTGTCAATTCTAGTACTGCATCGACTCCTGCGCAACTGATACAAGGTGACCCCGATACGCTATTAAGTGTCGTATTAGATCTCTGTAACAGATGCAATACGTATGCGAATGGTATGAATGGTGTTATTACAGATGCAGACGGATAAATTGCAGTACCTATTACTGTTGCGATTATTTGCAGGAAGTTATAAATTGTACGCAAAGTAATAAAACAAACATGGGAAGATGATACTATTAAAATAAGAGCAAAAGTTGCTAAACCCATCGGTCTTTGAAAATAATCAATTGTAAAAGTGCGTCATGCTAACTCCGATTCTGTCATGAAACTTTCGGAAGAAATTTCTAAGATCTATAACGTGAATGACAGTGAACTGTGAACTATTGCAATTATCGTCAATTTAGTACGTCCGTGTAGCTTATAATTTGTAACGTAACTGTATATTTTTCATACAACATTTTTTCTGGTTTATAGTTGGTCTATATTGTCAAGAAGCAGCCAAGTTGGGTTCTAAAGTAGGTATAGAATGACAAAATGTTACCGTTTGATGGCAAACTCGTCCAAAATGGAATCATTAGTACAATGCTAAGTCCATGATCTTCAAAGCAATGTTCTTTAGCATTATCATTCTGTACTAGATCTCTCTCAATTGTATCTGTGTCTTTAGTCTTATTACATATTTTAATAATCCATATTTACACATATTTTAATAATTTTTATTCCAACGCATTTATTCATTGTCAGTCTTTACAATCGACATGAATGTAGTTACAGAATAAATCAGAAGAATGATTACCATAATATTATCTGGTACGATAAATTGCAAAATAGAATAAAAAATAAGTCGTTTCCGAATAGCGTCTGACATCGAAGGTTATCAAGCGAGCTATGACCTCGGCCTTTTATAAAACGATTAACCGATCCATAGTTGTAATACCTACCTATCTATAAGCACTTGCTTCGTGCAGGCAAAACGTTCCGACCTTAATATGTACAGATCATAGTGTGAGAGATTCAATTATCATGTTCTATTGGACGAGGCAATGTTTTAGAACAAAGTTCAAAACGTGTTACTGTTGCGTGTTAAAATTAATTCAATTCACGAACTGAAGATCGATGAAGTAACGCTTCATTATGCAGAGAAATTTATATTAAAACCAACCCAAACTAATTTTGATGAAGTTGATGATTTGAGTGTGTCAAAGAAAATTAAATTCTGTACATCGTTTTTCAACCTGTGCACTCAGCCCAAATCATTGATATAAATGTATTTTACTCATGAAGAAAGATTTTAATATTAAGCATCGTAAATTTTTAAATTTCATTAAGCAAAGGCATAACAAATTGAATCCCGACTCAAATGAAAGATTTCGATTTATGATTCTTAACGGTACATTATTAGCCGTCGCTCCTAAAATGATTCGACTTATACCGATACTCGTATATGAATGGAATCATAATTATATAATGAATTATGAAACTCACGTAATGAATTTGCAAGCATCATAGATATCAATGCAATTAATGCTAGCCAGTTATATAATGTGCAATTAATTAAGTTTTAATACTTGTCCAGACAAATTAAGTTTAAGCTTAGCTGTGTTAATATCGTTGTAAATGTTATCCCGTCAAATATAACTTAACGCTTTCTCTTTATGACTATGTTTATAATAATTCTGGGTTAAGACACTTGGACTTTAGGATGACATAAGAGGATTTAATAAATCTGGAAAGCTAGTATAGTGCACTAAAACGAAAGGATAAGAGAAAGTTTATAATGTATTATTTCCCATTTTCCATAAAATAACGACTTTACGGATCGTTATTAAATTAGTCGGAAGCCAAAAAATAAAGAAGCCAAGAAAGTAAAACAAAACAAACTCTGATAAAATTGACACTATTGAACGATTTAAACATAAACAGCGATAAAGTTCTAGGTAAGTATACATTTCAGGACAAAGAACATTTACTGCATTAAAAAACTAGTCCGATTATTCTCTCTTTTGACCTAAATAAGACAAAAATATTCCATTCGAAATCGGTCAGCCAACGGTTGTAAACCGACGATTCTTTTGGCAATACAATCGTGTTCAGTTGAAGGATTTATGAAAATTGGCACATCTGTCTGTCTCGGCGGCTCGTTTTCGCCACGTTGCGCAAGAGTTGCAGCCGTTGCAACACGGATAATGATCTGAACTGAACCACAATTTAATGAACCACAGTGTGGAATATCAAAACATAAAGTCAAGAAGACTAAACCAGAAATCACACTGCGTATCATACTGAACCATCTAGTACAAACAAATCATATTTCACCTATGGCATATTCTTACAGGCCAGTCGAGGATGTTACATCACTGTTACCGTGTCTACATTGTGTCAGAATGTAAAAAGTCCGTAGCTCGTAGTGACCTACTGAACGCTATCTAAATTCGGAGCTGCAGCTTTTGTTTCTTTGTTTAGTGTAGAAGAAACAAACAACGAATTCGTGACGAATGTCTCAATTAGTTTGTTTGATTTCACAAGTCATTTTTTAATTATTAACCTAATTAGATTCGAAAGAATGGGTTGACGAATTTCGTAAGTCAGCTGCAACAAACACTCTCTTTCTGAGAGGATTTCGTGATCTACGATGTCTTTTCTCACAAATGTAAAAGCAAATAAAATAAAATAGGATTGAATAGCTGAACACGGATGCATAGACATCCAGAAAGGAAAGCGCTCCCATAACAAGTAGCAACCAAAATAAACCCGACAAGCAGATTCTAAAATTGTATTGTTGGGCTGCATTTATTGTTTGCGATATTTATAGGTTAGTCGACAAAAATCAATGAGCTTCCACTAAAAAACTTGCTAGAAACAATGTCAAGTTGCCTAGTATAATGTCAGGCGAAGAATTGCAGAAAATAAATAAAGTAGCGTTTTAGCTACCGCAATGAAAATTGTATGAGTATGACTCAGCTTAATGCATTATTTACAGCAGAAATCTAGGACTGTGGTTCCGGTCAATCGCAATTGCTTGAACCAAACCAAATAGTGGGTGTCTCAGAAGGTGATCAAGGGAGCGGGAAAGGCGCTAATTATCTAGAGCTCAACCTATAAAGTTTCTATAATGACAAGCAAGAATTCCTTTAAAGCAGTAATTAGGTTCTTGCGAGAATAGCCCCTTATTAATCGAGTGCTACTCTTAGCGTCGATGGTAAGACTATTGATAGCAAAGTATAAATGATTGCAAGTTTATTTTCTCACAGCAAGTCAATGACCTTCTATTTTTCCAATAAGAAGCTTATTTTGCAAGGTAATCCTAGGTCCAAAGTAACCAATAAATCAACATTTGCTAGCGACATATGTCAAGAGTGACAGCAGCATTGAAACGGGAACATGCTAACGTGCGCAGGAGATGCAAATTGCGTAATTAGCAGCCTGCGTGCGCAGAACACGCTAGACGTGGGCGCAGCGTAGGCGAGCAGGAGCGGGCGGGTCAAGTACAGCCTTGGTACAAGGTTTATAAATATTCTTAAGGTTAGGAACTTAATTCATGAAATTAGCTTTCGATAACATGCTTCGGTAATGGTTTAAACAGGAATAAAATTATTTAGAGAGCATGTAAGACAAATAGAAAAACTAAAATTGCTTATGTAATTAAAGTAAGCTTCTTTTTGATCTTATTAGAGATGGTGCAAATTTATGTTAATTTAGAGGTACAAGTATTTCTGTTCGACCAGTAATATAAATAATCATGTCTGTTCAATAAGTTCGTAGTTCGTCCTTTATAATAACGATGAATATGCGCATAACTTCAGAACATCAACACCATCAAATTAGGTAAGTAATTATTTTTTGTGCGTTTGTTATTATGAGGACAAGGTATACCTACCCGTGCGAAGCTGGGAGTGGCAACTAGTATATTATAAAGGAAGTTCAGGAAAATACAGCGTTTAATTAAATACAGTAGGTATTCCTTTTTAGTTTTACCGTTATCTAATTCTGCTACTTAAATTGCTATTAACAGGTGTTCAGTAGTAATCAACATCACCTTTAATGGTGATTAGTGGTGTATAATTCTTATAGGTACAAATAATATGATTACAAACGAAATGTTGTTCTTCTGTTGAATACTTACCAAGTTCATCCGTGTTATTGTTTGTAGTTGTTGTAGTAACCGAGAGACTCATTTTTGAAGCACTATCATCCACTTCACTTTTACTGTTAAAGTCTTTTGTATCACTAGATTCAATATCACTCATAGATGCATCTTCAGATCTGATGTTCCAAAGTTCATTGCCTTATTGCCTGATTATTTAACAATTATTGAGTGGGCGAAATTATGGGAAAGCATGCTGAATCGATTAATCGAAGACTACATTATTGCAGTGAAATTATCTATGGTTTATTAATGAAAGGCTTTTCCGCTATCAAGAATACTAGAATTATAAATAGAAAAATAAACAAGAATATGCATTTCTATTCCTTTTCCACATGGTAAGTTCCAAAAATTATAAATTAAAATAAATCTGTTGGACTTTCTAATCAGTTTTTTTAACAGCATTCAGGCAGGTATATATTTTTATTAATACGTTGTTATTATGAGTAGATAATAAATCAGAAGAAATTTCATATATAACATATTACGTAAATTGTTTTTGTCAATTTCACTATGAGAGATCAAATAATTTCAACATTTAAGATATTAACCCATTTTTCCATTCGAATCGATTCAGAATGACCATCCCTAAATGATGCTACTGAAATTGCCGGCAGAAAGGAAGATGGTTATCAATTCGATTCCACCGTTGAGAAGTGCTTTGTTTCAAACGAAGTTATCTAACCACGAGTCACGGATGCACAAGAGTTATTCGCTTTGTGATTGCGTCATGTATCCATTTCACTTTTTACTTGTTTAATTTTTAAAGCAGTGTCATTGTCTTTATGTAGTTAAACCACTTTTATGCAAGAATTAGTAAATATACTTGTACTGCCTTTAATTTTAACTGCGACGGCGTAATTGTTGTTAACCTCTTTTAAGGTATTTAAAGAATGAGAAAACGCAACTTGAAACAATTGACTTCCTCTGTATTTACGTTCTATTTCCTCAGATTTAATAAACAAAATTACGTTTAAATGCTTTTTAAAGTATATTACTCGTATATTCTTTGATAATCACAATTATGCAGCAATAATAAGAGAACACAAAAAGCTCGTAATTTATTTTGCAGACTAATCGGTGTGTTATTAGTGATCATAAAAGCTAAAGCCTTAATTAGATTTACAATATTTGTTGGACAAAAACAGCTTAAGACATTTTTTAAAATGTTTCATTAATACATATTTATTTCTGCAATAATATCTTCTATAGTTAATGATCGCAATAAATTAATAAATGTTACCAGCCCACCTCATAACTGTATCCAAGCAATAATGTTGAAGAAAAATGCTGAGCTTTAGCTCTGAGAAGTAACGTAAATTGTAACGCGACTGAAGGCAAAGAATTAAAAGCTAGCGGTAAACTATAAACTAGAATAGCCGGTCTGATACCCGTTACCGTCTGACAAACACAAATTAATAGGTTAATCTCGACAACAACAATAGAAGACACGTGATGGGAGAATAATGGATCAAAGAGATAATTTATCGTGTAATTTTGAACGTTACGTGCATTGGTTTACAATTAAGTGTTGTTTATCAAAAAAATTCCTTGATAAATCTAGCTGATACAAATCTTAATGAAAATCGAAACTAATTTCGGAAAAAGTTATAACTTTTAGGTATAATCTAAAATCCTATAATCTTTGTATAAATAGTCCCATAATTAAATTTCAGAATCAAACAAGATGTTACGGATCCCATTATTAGAAATGATATTAGTCGAAAACTAAAGCCTACTAAACATGACATCATCGCGCATTTTACACGTGATTTGAAAATAATAAACCAGGTAATAATTAGATCGTTAACAAGTGTGGCTTAATAAGTATGGCTAAGCAATTAATCTGTCAATTTCTAGACAAGAATGTAGCGGATGAAATTAAAACGTCAAAAACCGATGAAGTGGTTAATTGAAGTGATTATTCATTAAGAAGATAATGGAAATGTTATGGTCGATTTGTTATGAATAATTTGCAATTTGCTTTGTAGCTAAAACATAATTATAATCTTTTGTTTTTATTTTATATTGATAATTATTATATAGATGGGCAGTAAAATATCTGAAAATACAAGTAATTGAGCATCGCATTGAATGTTCCACTGGATGGGCCTCCATCACCGAAATCAAGTCATTGTTACAATATAGGACAATACTGGCTTAATGCGGATTGGCGTTTTATAATGCGACACAATTTTGGTCTGTCCAGGAAATAATGGCCCGACATGAACACAACGTAAACAACATTGTAATTTTAATAGACTATCTTTTATATTGTTGAAATGATGAAGAATTTATTTTTTCTTTCATCCAATCCATTTGTAAAGCTTTCCTGTAAAGGATAAAGAGACTGGATTTCAGAGCTGGAATGGCATTTCAATACATCTGACTGCCTTTTTTGGAAATCCCTGCATAAAGCTAACGATGCATTCAATTTAAAGAAAAAAAACGCCTCTCGAAAATTATAATGTTATCTTTTTATAGTGCTATAAATCTTAAGAGGTTACTTCGCCGACCTGATCGACCTACACTTCTACAGACTTCTGGAATTTCTACCAAAGTTTGCTTCATGACAGACTTGGGAGTGCGCCTAATCTCTTTACTTAAATCTTGTCTATACTTTCATGGTCATTTTACATTTGAATAAAATCCACTTCAGTTAAGTTCATTACTTGAGTTTTTATTACTGAAGTTTATACTATCACTTGATTAACTTTCACAATTTTAGAGTGTTCTAAAATTTCCACCGTGTTTACAAAATTTTACTATGACTATTACTTGTGCTTGTGTCCTATGGATTTACTAGGACATTTCATAAACATTATTAGAATTGGACCTGGAGGAGTTTTGATATTTTGATTATATTACTGGGCTTAATGGATAGACCAACTTAGCCGACCTCAATGGCTACTCAGCCATTATGGTCTATTTGATACAATACATTTCATTAGATATTACTCAGTATGGTGCACTGTTGTAAGCTGAAATGTATTGAGTGAGTTCTGGGGGAATAAACATCAAAGAATTGTGGTTGCCACAGGATACAAATCTCAAAATGATACAGTTCTCTAAGATATCTACCATGAAAATGATAGGAAGTTATAATTTCATTCCCATGAGTAATTTCCGATGTCAATGCACTGGACATGTTGTTTCATAGTTTCCAACTGTCAAGGTAATTGCACGTCCAAGCATGTGCAAGTGAAACTGCTCGCATGGTCGAGTCTTGAGTCTAGCTTCCACTTTCATGTGGAAATGCCTATGTTGTAAAAAGAAACTTGCGCTATAACGAATGGGTGGGTACAATTTGCAGCGAATCGATTTGTTAGTTTTGATTGATTGCGAGATTAAGATGTCTATGTAAAATTTAAATCCATGAGTATTATGAAGGTAATTCAGGGATAAGAAATAAAATGAAGAGTCTAAAGTTGGAATAGCAAGGACCACAAAAGCTGAAGAAGTTATTGTGTGGTTCTTTCCCGGATGGAGACAGTTAATAGACACTGATGTCTGATTGTTATGACAGATATGATAACCCATTCGTACTGTATGCTATTGCAAGATTGTATTTGTAAACAAGCCATGTAAAAGACTTGAATAAGCTTGAGAAAATTTTACCAGATATCGGTCATATATCAACAATTTGACTTATATCAAAATAAGTAACTTAAGGACTTGTGCTATGGAAATCAACGAAGTTACCACAAATATGTACCTATAAATAAATATCCAGACAATGTTCACGACATGAATTTTTCTTCTGAGTGGGAATCCACGACCCCTGGCACATAGGGCAGGCCCACGATGAATAATTGACAAGATGACCATGACTTCTAAATTGTAGACCAATGCTAGATTGAAAATGTATGCTCAATAGTCTCCGATTGTTTATGCGTCTCTTATAAACGACAACGACTTGTTAGATAGCACTGACGCAATATGCTAATTTCTATATCTATAATACTGTTGTATAATACTACTTGTCAAGTGAGTTCCTAACTTGTTTACGAATGGTTGAAGGTACCTACTACGTAGGTAGCCAACACAACCTTTATGGCAGAATAAATACACACCTATGTTCGTGCAAACGACATTTTTCCCGCGATTTCACTCTTCAAGACAATGTTTTTAACCGTATTTACTTTTTATACGAACTGTAAAGGCAGATTGGTATGCGGCCTACTTAAAGGTATTCCCATTGAGGAATACTTCATGGCACTTTAAAGTAGCAAATTGATTTACATTATCGATGTTGTATCTAATGATTATGATAGTTAACTATGCAGTATCTCTTTAGAAATCAGTAATTCTTCCATAATGAATATTCTTACCATTTTTAATATCGTCAGATATTACAAATTTCATTGATATTTTGTTTATCCTATGCTTTGCACATTTGTTAATATTGGTTGTATGATTTCACTTGGCGTCAACTGTTTTGCAAATGCAGTGTCCAAATTCATCTCGAGTATCTCGACGCTGAATAAGTTTTTAGAGGAACAAAACATTGTATCCTCCCTTCTTTTACCGTCCTAAAAAGTGTATCCTTAAAGTCATCAGACAGAATGGCCAATATTAATTTCATTAGAGATAGGATAAGCCCACTTCAACTCCCCTTTAGAATATAAAGCTGTAACTAAATTGCCTTGAAACACAGTACAATTACTCGGACCTAAATAGAAAGCCAGACAATTTTGACAGAATGGAAACCCGAGCTGGGGAGGTCATCCTTTATGTTATAGGTACATTTTTTGCTTCTATAGAGTTCAACTTTTATACGTTAAATTTTTAAAACGTCTGTCCTTGTTTTTAATACTAAGTACACTATATTTTTGAACCAGTTACCTATCACTGTGACTTTAGCTTGAATTTATTGATGAAGCCTGAATAAATTGTTAAGTCTATTGATTCATTATTAGCTTTCTTGCATCTACGATATTACCATTTATTATATTTTGACAAGAAACATTAACAATCACACTATTGTGATCAGTATTTTCATTATTACCTATAATAAAAGCTCTAAAAGAAACTTCACCTCAGAATTCTTATAACTATTACTAAATTAGAATCAGAAACCAGTGCAATCTATTTTATAGTTCAGAAAGACAATAAAAATAAGCGAGTTAGACTAGTCCAATGGGCGTTTGATGCTAAATGTTGTTTAATATTCAAGGAAAGTACCAACAGTGATAATGTAGCGAATATTGATAACAACCTAGATTTAGATGAAGACGTCTAACTGGCAACGTTACACAGTGGCCATTAATCTGATGTCAAACGTAACCCACATATGGTCGCTGTCGTCAAGTTTGGCAATTTCCTCTTTTCGACTGTTACATCATATCCTGTGGAATAATTGTAACTAGATTTATAAGGAACAAGTTTTAAATCTGGCTCATAACTATAACTTTCTGACTGTAAGGCATTTAGTGAAAAAGGGTGAGACATTTTTAACAACAGTATCGAGTATGAACGTTTACTCACGGTTTGCGGAGCAGAGAATGAAAATAATATTTAAAAAGTAGTGTACTGCAGTGTAGCTATAACGATACCACACAGGAAAAAAATTATATCCATTCATTCGAAACTGTCTTTGTGCTGAAAATGGTTGATTGAAAATTAGTAACTGAAATTCATATTTCAAGACATGAGTTTACTTTTTAACCTGTGATAGTAAGAAGGAAAATGGCAGTAGAAGGAATTTTATGTATTCTTTTAATAAATGTTTTTTTTAAACATGCTAGAATTGCTACCAAATCGTAATGCAGGCGTACAAAATCACCAGTCGATTGGGATAAGTAGGTAATTCATAGTGCAGTAGTGCTGAAGAAGCCTAAGCGAAAGCAAATCTTATACCTGGTTAGTTTTACGACGCAAGAGTGTTGAAGTCGAAACTTGTGAAGTTAGCTCTTCAAAAGGCCAAGACTCACTTCGGGTCGCTGCGCCAGTATAGTAAGTAAGTAAGCCCTTCAAAAGGAGAGGTAGTGATCTCATGCTCGGAGGTTGGGCGTCAGAAAACGATGAACTCACGTGTATTGTTATGTTGGAAAAACCACTTTTAAATGACCTTAGTACATAAGTATATGTTAATAGTATCTATGATATTTTAATGGTATAATTTCTGAAATCGTAGGATAAGTTAATCGGGCTGCAGGGCATCATATTACAAACTATAGAACAGTCACAAAAGTCTGAAATAGCTGCCGACATAATAGACAGGAACTTTAGATTATGCTAAGAAATCAGATCCTTTTTGAACACCCATCGTGACACCGACTGGAACATCAGTTGCTTAATTTATGGTCGTTGTAAAAATGCACGATTGCGTGTTCACAACCTCGTGGTTCGTGAAAACATAGACCATAAAGCACTTAAGTCAAAAAATGGGGTTACTTGGTTACATTAGCAGACAATACACACCCATAAAGTTAATGTGGAATAAATTATTATCATTGGAACATGACTTACACGTAGTAATCATCGGTTTCATTATATGTATGTACAGTTATCTTGGACTATTTTGATAAAAAAAGTTGCATTTGTGTACTATTTGACGACCACAGTGTGTGTAACTGTAATGTTTTTAATGTTTTCTGTAGAATTTAGAACGCACAAAAAGACAACTATGATCTATTTTCAATGTAACGCAATTGCAAAAGCGTAGAAAGCAAAAGCTAAAGATGGCGTGAAAAATAATATTTAGTTTGCTTTAGTTTGAAACTATATTGTAAGAAATCGGAAAATGGCAAGACTGGCTCTAAATATTCAACTATTTATATTAAAGAAAATAATGTAAGTAAACTTCATAATACGATGCACATTTTTGTGAAAGTCAGAATATTCAACCACAGAGATTCGCGGTACAATAATACATTCATAAAACGCATAAAGAAATAAAATACTGCGCCGTAACGCATGCAATCTTGCTGCAAATTGCTTTATAAACTTAAAAGAAAACAAGTCTCTAACCGCAAATTTGAAAAAACTTTCACAATGTGTGGTGAAACCTATGATAACGTGTTATGTAAAAAAACACAATATCTAGTTGATGTCGTTTCGCTGTGTGACGAAAATAAAGACAGCAATTTAATTCAACCTTTTCGTGACCAGCAATAGCAAAATGTGACAACTAAGTGACAGTAAAAATAATAAGGACCAGTTTCAACACTGACAGATAAGTTAGTGATTATTTTATCTGGTAGATAATTAAGATGCTGACTTTTTTTGTCAATCTTCAAAAAACTTACATCTTTATTTACTCTTACATCGTTATCATTATCTGACAGACAGATTATTGCAAACTAATCAGTGGTGAAATTTGCCTTAAAACAAATGTAATAGCATAGAGGTTATCTATCCTTGTTTTATCGCTATGATACCTTTAAATTTAAGGTACAAAATACTTATAAGATTTGGGCACTTAATTACTTAATAATACTATTATAAGTAATTGCAAAAACACAAAGAAACCAATTCCTAAAGTAATTTTTTTTTAACTCGAAAACTGTTGTACTTAACTAAGTGAAGTGAATAATGGAAGATCTATAAGAATTTAACAAATGACTCATATAAGTTCCATTAGTTAAAAACAATGAGAAACAGTTTTCGAACAACTTACAAATTGCAGAACATTCTTTTGTAACGTAAATGGCCGTGTAAAAACAAAAACATACAAGTTACAAGCTAATAATAATATTAAGTTTACAATCTCGGAGTCTAAATAGAATCGATAAATTCAATTATTGAATTTAACTATTTGATATCTTTGCTGACAATTATTTTTGAAGGTCACAATCGTATTATTTCAAGTCGCATATTGTATTTCCTTAATCTGAAGAACCAATGGGATAAAAAGTTTCATGAGTTTTCTAAGGCATGACTGAAGTATTTCCCCCATCCAGAAAAATTTAAAAAGGAGCATCATTTTGATTGAAATCGAGATCCAATGATGCAAATTGGATGTAGATGTGGCTAGGAGATCTTCAACCGACTTTACAAAAGCAGTAATCCTATGTAGCCGTTAGCAGACGTAACGATCATCTCTTCAATTGTTAGGTGGTTTGAAAGAGAAACCAGTTGTATAACTGCTTCTGTGTATTACGAGTTACGACACAGTGAATTATCCAAAATACGAGCCTAGACATAATTGCAGACCAATTTGATCGGTCTATCTGTCTCGATAATGACACAGTTAAAACATCCACTCGATTCAATAATCGTGTCATTTTGTATTGTTACATTATCTATATCAAATTATGCAATTGATAGGAAATTATTGCAATCGATAAAAATGGTTTCTAAATAAATATTGTGATTAGATAAATGTTTTGTGTGTATTAAGAGTTATATTATTGTATTGTTGATGTAGGATTTCAAATCTTTTTTACTTGTTGGGTGTTGGATGGAGATCTGTGGTAGTGATTATCGAAAGCCTTAACAAAGCAGGTGTTATTGTCATCATTTTTCATTGTCTTGGATTTTCTGGTGGAAAGTGATCAAAGTAGCTCTCTGGTTTCATAATTTGCAAGTACACGAGAGACACACATGCGTTGCCGCCCCTTTAGGACGAAACATGCTCCTTTTCTTTTAAGTCCTTTTTTGTTTACAATTTATCGTATTTGGTGTGTAGTTTGACACAAACCTTGAATAAGTGGATAATTATTGGTATTCAATTTCACATACACATTAAAGCTAAATGGCTTTCGACGCAAAATAGTAGGAACATTCTAAAACAATTTGTATACAAAGTTTGTTTTTAGATTTTTATTCACAGCTGGCAAATGTACGTAACCTTGGTCAGGTCATATTTACAAGAACGCGACTTTAATAGTTCGTTTTCAATGCAGTTCTACCGCTACGAATTTTCTCATTATTGATACAAACGCAACCACATGAACTAAACGAAAGCGATTCACTCATGCTTTGCTCTCTATTTCATGGAAATACAAAAAAAACTTGCATTTAAAAAACAAACAGAGCGATTTACACGACACAAACGTCAATTCACTCGCGATAAAAATACTCCGAGGAGCGCGACCGTCACTCGCCGCGTGCGCATTTCATCTACTGTACACTTCACCTTTTGATGTAGGACTATAGCGCTTTAATTCATAGCAGCTCGCTAAACGGGTGCTGCATTTGATAAAAAGCGCTGCAGTATTTCCTGTGTCTATGTTAGATTTTTAAAATAGGTACGAAGAAAACTGTGGTGTGTGAATTATAAAAAAACAGCTTGCTGCATTCATGCACTCACTTTCCTAGAGCTAATATTATTTTTACAGGATTGATGTAGCAAGAAAGCATAAGGCCCGATGTCATTGTTAATTTGTCAGTGGACACCATTTATAATTTATCATCTCTGCTCTCAAATATAAGTATTGGAAACAGGGCAGAATGAAGAAGTTATAAAAAATTCTGTCCCACTTAGGTATTTTGCAAATTTTTTCGTTCTCGATTTGAAAGTTTGCTTGACATATTTTTTTGTGGAAAATCCACAAGAAAGACAAGTTTTTTAAACGAACATTTATCGATATTTTAAGCTGTTCATTATAAAGTAGAAAGTCAGTCGTGTCGCCAATTTAAATTATTGTAACTCAAAACTGACTTTTGTAGTATGTAACCTGGGATGTCAATTTTGAACAATGCGGGTCGCGAAATGACCCTTTTGTTTGCCATTACAAGACCGTGACTAATCTACAGCATAATTCTTGGCCAATGAAGTATTAAATCGATTCTTTTCATGATATCATGTGTTCATACCCACAAAGCGAATACATCTATATTTTTAGGTGAAAACACCATTACACACAAAAATACTCGAAATTAGATGAATGTAGGTACTACACATCTCTTTATGGGGTAATTTTATCCTTAGGGCCTTACTTTAAATCCATGCAAAGGAAGTAAGTATTTTATAAGCAGTGATTTCTCTTATATTAGTTAAAGCGGATGCCTATTCATTAGACAAGAAATTACTATTAGAATTTCTGTCACTTTTATAGTAAAACTCTTAAAGACCTTCTAGGACATAAACATTTTCCGGAGACAATAAAGATTTATTATTATTATTTATTGCTCCCAGCATTGCTTTCCATGGCTGGTGATTCTAATCTCGGTGCGCGTAGTTTTTTCTATTCTAAGTTTCTATGTGATTTACCTCGACAGGGATGGAAAACTTCGTGAGAAAATCTTTAGTTAGTTCTGTGTAAATTTGATTATGTAGTAGCGAATTTAACCGAAATTGCCTAATCTTTCAATACTGCATTCGTTAGATGTTCTAGTCCAAAGAAGACTAGTAATACTGTAATGTAGGTAGAGGGCACACATTCCACTGTTTTCTTGCTGTTTCATACCCGATTAGAAGAAAACGATGTTGTATCATTAGCAGTAATTAACATGCACTTACATCTAATTGTGGCAAAACAAATAGAGACCCATCATTAGCTCCACATTGAATTGCCTCTGGGCTCTGACCGTTTAGCATGGAATTCTTTACAAAACAAAGATGGCCGCTGTTTATGTGCCTGTCATAGTAATTACATTGCCTTTTCGAACGAAGCTGTTACGCAAATTGTAGGGTTCTCTTATGGATCAATTTCGGTTTTTTCAAATAAGAACTAGTTTATATCGTAATTATTGGACAAGATTTAATGATAGACATTACAACATTGTAAAGTAATGTTAAAAAATGTATCATGATCAAATTATTGGCCGCTAGCGTATGGAACTTGTTTGGGTGACCGCATTTTTTTAAATTCTAGAACTAGTCCCAGATGATTATTTTGTATTTCTTCACAGAATAATATTTTATGTTAGGCAGAATTTTGTTTTCTCTAATTAAATAAAGAAAACGGAAATGGGAGAAACAAAATTTAATGTTGATTGTATTATTCTTTCACCTTTTATTTATTTGTACCTATTCGGTGAAATCGCTTTTCGGCGCATCTTTAGTAATTTTTCATTACTGTCACGTTTTTATGTAGTTATAAACCTGTTATTTTTATTTATTTTATGTACATATTTTGGTCTCATTTATTTCGTTTATTTGTTAGGATTTTATAATTTTACTCAACCATAGAGATCTAAGAGAAGTAAAAGTTTACCGCGTAAACGTGAGGCGGGCAACGAAATTCGTTGGAGGCGGGTAACCATATTTGTTTTCTTTTTTTAATGACGAACAATAAACTTCAATGCACTCGCATTCATTATTATGCAGTATGTCACTCTGATAATCCATCGCGCACAACGGTATAAAACAAACGGCCCGTTTAGAATACAATGGCGTATTTTACTAGATCTTGTAACTATGCATTTCAATTATGAATTAAAAGCACAATGATTGTGGAAGTTATTATAATAACCTAAGATAGATAAAAGCTATGAACTAGGAGAAAGGAATGTGAAGGAAATGGATTTGTTGCCGTAATAGATTGTGTAACGCAGATTCCTATAATGAAAAATCGTTGATTGTTTCATACAGTTAGGGCTACATTATGAGGAAAACTATAATAATTGTAATTTGAATTGAATTGAATTGAATGATCTTAATTAATAATTTTCTGCTCATTCAAAATTCACACAGCACTTAAAGCTGAAATGAAGTTGCCGTATAGAAAAATACTTCTAAATTACCGAAATCAATTTACCTAACTTCATTGTATGAACTTAAGTAAAACTTATAAAATTTAATATGGGCAGAAGGTTAAACTTATGAAATTAATGGTTTCAAAATCGAAAACAGCCTCCTTTCAAGACTGGAATTAAAAAAACATATCTTTTTATATTATTTATTACACTGTGCTAGTTGACTTAGCCTTGAGTTGTCTGGCATTAACAGTGCAAATATCAGTTATTTGCTATCACGACAATGCTTGGCGGCATTGCCAAAGAATGCAGCGACTGCGCCATTTCGAATTATGTAAGACTCTTCAGTTCAATCCTATTTAACCTTGTCTAGGAATAACTTATCGATTTCGATTCAATCAAAATCTAAATTTAGTCAGGCATCGTTCGAAGTTCAATTTAAATCAAAACCTTATTTTAATCTATGGTTCGATGTCGTTCAAATGTTTGTTCTCTTTGGCTGGTAGTTATTAAGTAAATTAAAAATTTAATAAGTTGCTAATTATAGTTAACTAATATTTTTTATTATTCTGAATAAACTAGGCAGGATACTCACTTTTCCATGTAAAAACTGTCTTTGCTTGAACAAAAATTAAAATTTTCCTTTTTATAACCATTTTTGGATAGAAAGAATCACGACTGAATTGCTATGCACATTATTATACACTGATCTGGAAAGTTTTACAGAAGTCTAGTGTATAAATTCTGATGTTTATTAGCAGTTTACACGTTTGTATTGATCGTGATGTCATGTTTAAATTTGAACGTGTGGTTAGTCCATAAAAAGTGTATTGACAGTAACTAAGTTTAACTTTGACACCTACATTGTAAAACACTTCTATTAATGCAAAAATGTTGCGACATACTTATTACACCTTCTTGTTTAAAAAAAAAATTTGGAGTGCCATCGCTAGATTATGAATTTTCATTTTAGGCTACGTCGTCCCCAATAGGCAAACTGTTAGCGACCGACTGAGTGAGCCGCCGAACTGAAATTTCGAAATTAGAACAATTTTCGCCAACTAAAACGGGTTTGTGCTGTGGAGTCGGCCGCTTACTGAGATAATCACCGCGCGTAACGCTGCAAACTGCGTACAGTGAGCGCAAAACTAGCAAACTGTGGACACTTCATATTTTGTTATATATGGAAAGGCGTACTAAATCGATCAGCCGCAAACTGTCAAACTGTTATTCTGCGGCTAACGGTTTGCTTACTGGGGACGTAGGCTTAAAGCCACTTCAAATGGCGATTTTTAACCATAGACGACTATGCCGATGGAAAAGTTGTCGGTTGGTTGTTGGTGTAGAAATGAAATTATTTTATTTTATTTTTATTCAAAGTAGGAATCTAACAATTCTTAGCATTAGCTTTTGTTTTTTAATGTTAATATTTATGCTTTGTCCTTTATATGATAAGGCACGCACACCATATACATTCAGTATCCATTTTAGGTTGAAAGGAGTGAATGTTAAATTGACGGCTAAAATTAGTGGAAGCAAAAATATGTTGCGCTGAACCTAAATGACAAAGTAATTGTACTTATTTCATTCCAGTTCACGGCTACACTTACCAGTATTGTTCTAGACGTGCACTAAGATAATGGGTTACCGTCACCTACACAAATATTAGTAATGCAAACTACGTTTTGCATTAAGATAACGCAAGACTGGTTATTAAGTGGTTGTATGCAGGCGAATATCACCTTTACTTGCTTAGGTACATGTTCTAATAGTGCGGTTACATCTCTAAACTACTAATTTAAAACTTTGTGTTCGAAAGCATTAAAAATAAATGTACCTAGGTATATAGTTTTCCTTTAAAAAATGATAATGATAATGTGTCTAAAAAATGTTTTATTTTTTAGGAGGTTTGTGTATTTTGCTGTCATTTTATGCAACTCGTGTGCATGAATATTAAACATGGTATATTATTAAGGTATGTCTTTACACGATAAAAAGTGTTGTTCTAATTTTAACTAAGTACAGAAAATGGTTCCCTTTTGTTTTCCTATCATTCTAATACAAACTACTTAAAAGCTTTTTTAACCGATTGTTCCGACCACCTTCAAAGTTTATATTTGGATAATATTATTTTTAAACAGTAATTTTGATACAAGTTGCTGTAAGTGGCATCTGGTTTAACAAACAAAAGGATAAGGATTCGAAAGTCCTTTAACAGCCAGACTAAAATAGTCTACCTAACACATGAATGTGTATTTGCTTTGTTTGGACATATGCAACTGTTTTCTGTATTAATATTATAAAGAGGAAATATTTGATTGTTTCTTTGCTTTGAATAGGCTCCGAAGCCACTGAACCGATTTTAATAATTCTTTCACTGTTGGAAAGCTACACTATCCCCGTGAACATAGAGTACTTTTGATCCCGGAAATGTGGGGGAAAGGGGGGGTATTAGAAAAAAGAAATTACGCGCGGGTGAAACCGCGTGCAGGCTATATGAAAGAAAAAGTATTATGTAAACGATAAAAATTAAATATTAAAATGTTATTCAAAAAAGAAATTGTACATTTACGCTATACCTAATCATATTAAAGCAATGTGATATAAAAATGTTTTTCTTTCTTGCAATAAAAACACTTTGATCGATGGTATTATAATCTGAATGGTCGTAGCTACTTTATTCAATTCACAGAGATAAATAAAATGTTAAGATCAATATATGGCTGATTTCTATAATAAATATCATCTACCTCTTCATTAATCAGTCACGGAAAAATTCTAGACTTTCTTGTAACTTCCAGAGCGTGTTTGCAAAAAGTAGAGTACAGTGTCCATGATTTTCTTGCAGGCAGGACGGTTCCGCTTTCGCTAGCAGAAATAAATGGAGACGGACGAGTGGGCGGACGACGCGAATGCCGTGTCGCCGCTTCCGGGATCCACATTAGGGCTATGCTATTGCAATGCTTTTTAAATAAGGACCATACAATAAATAAAATTATTACAACGGGTTTTAAATTAGGGCATACTCTGTTTTGTATTATGATTGACAGACGGTGAGGGGACGTCTCTAAGCATACATTCTTATATGAAATTAAGGCGATAATGCAAGAATAGAAACGTTATGATTTTTGAATTAAGAATTGTAGAGGGAGAGTATTTTATTTGTAGTCGAGAAGTTATTTTTTAGAATATACTTTTATATTTAAGAACTTTATAATTGCTTTTGTTGTGTAAATAGCTTACTTTCAATGCAAACTTTAAGCACAGAATAATGGTAGCAAACTAATTGGATTCTAATAAAGTCACCTCATCAAAGAGGTCGTGGGGTGGGGTAGGCACCCTATACGGCTATATCCAATATTAAAACTACGACCCCAATCAAACGAGATTTAATTCAAGATCTATAATTAAATCGCAACTATAGTGACATCCCTGGCAGCACAACGGTAGCCAGGTTGCATCATACAACTTCTGATGAACATTCAGTTAAGGGCTATTAAAAATAATAATACGACATCAAAGGGCTCGCACCACAGCGATGAGTCCCGATATAAACTTCTAATTTAGTGTCTCCCCATAACAAATCGCATAATTTGTTTTTTACTGACTCGACAGGTGTCTAAAAAGTTTAGGTACATCATAATTTTACCGTTTTAAAGTAAAAAGTATCAGCCTATTAGCAGCGAAAAGATCTTCGACGAAACAAACTCATCGTTACATTGATGACTTAATCATAAGCTTGTAAAAATTCATATTGGTATGATTATATTCTTAAATTGCGAAACCGGAATATCAACAGAGTTCTCTTATACTTTTACTTGAAACTATAAAATAAAGCCACTTTTAAATGAGGAATATAACCACGTACTTCTTTTTTATCTTTTGTTATTTAAAAGAATTTGAAGGTTAAGCATGAAAAAGCAATAAATCTCACCGCGAATCTGTATTGCGAACTTAAAATTTTGTTTAACAAACCTTGTACGACCAAATAAGGTAGGGCCTTGATCTCGGCCAAGTTTGCGATTCGTTCGGAAACCGGTCGCAAGCGCAACGCGATATCCAAACTGCGGTCGAGCTCGCATTTTTACAAGAAACAAGATATTTTCGCGAGCAACGAGATATTTGCGTTCTCATTGCGCCTTGTGTGTTTAATGCAATTGCATTACTTCGCCGGGACTGACACGGTTTTTACATCAAGGTTTTTAACTTGATTATTTTTTCGTTTTATTTATTTGAGCATGGTATAAAAAATTAACCCTACGGCACTGGCTGCTTTATCTTTTGATAGGTACTTTTAGATATAAATGCATTTCTCTTGTTAATTACAATTTATTATACTTTTACAATATTAGGAATTATGTAGTCGGCGATATACATTGCAAGCGCGGTAAAATCTATCTGTCATCTCTCGGCTAGTGCGGGGCACCGTACGCGGTGACCATAGTGATGTGTAATTCGATTCTACTAATTATTCGTCTAACAGTACTTAGATCAAATTAAAAAAATGTGAGGTTTATTAAATTGCCTACATGTAAGAAACTGCACAGAGTACAGTCAAAAGCACGTCAGACGTAACACTTTGGACTTTGTACCGCTCTTATGTCGGGGGCATAAGTGCTACTTATTAACGAACTGCAAGTGTTTACCGTGATGTGCTTTTGACCGTACATTATGGACTAAATCCATACGATTATTTCTGTTTTTTGGAAAACAATTCATCCGCATAATTTCACACCCTACCCTACCCTTTTATTTTTTTTTTAAAGAAAATTAGATTTTTTTAAACAGAGCTGATTTCTTAATAGCAGATAAGATTAAGGGTCATTAAGGATAGCACACGTCCTCATACAACGTTTTACGAAGAACATCGATTAAACTACATTTTGCCTTTAGTGAGCCTGTTAATTTTATCGGACCATTGAAAAGTCGGCTTGAAGTCTTAGATATTAGGTACTAACCTCTAACGTCTCTTTGCAAAGCCGGCGACAGAGATCCGCTGATGAGCGCCTCGTCCAACAAGTTGATGTTTTCACGGCATCTGGTTACGATCTCCGTCTGCACCAAAACAAAACTAGTCGCACATAAACCCAACAATAGCAGATTGATTGCAACTTTATGTTATATCTTATCTGTGGTTTTTAACTTCAATTTATTGACGTCTTTGGCTGTATGGTAGATGTGACAATGCCGTCCTAACTTTGTTTAAAAAAAAGAACGTCTCATTTGTGGCAATGTCGAGGAAGATTTTGGTGTTTCATGACGCGTTTAGACTGTTTTTATTTTGGAAATACCTATGAGGCTAGTGACAATACTTTTGTTTCACACTTTGATGTAGCTTGCATGTGTTTGGTATTGATTCATAAAAATGCGATTAAAATAAGCCTTACACTGTTCTTTTATTTTTCACCTAGCAAAAATGCTGAAAAATGCATGAGCTTAAGATTTTAATAAGACTTTATTGCTCCTTTGTACCTAGCCTGTACTTGTTAGAATGTCAAGAGTTATAAAAACTACAATACAGGTAAAACATCAAGTATTGTTCATGAGTGCCGATTCCTAAAATATTTTCTAATACTAGGAAACTATATTTTTTGAGGAGTGTTCTGCCAATATCGCTACGTTTTTAATGTATTAGCTTACCTAACTCCCTTCTACTTATTCAGTGATGTGGTAAAAAAAGTACAATCAGCAAATAATCCAAGTCCGGAAAATTGTTTAGAGAAATGATTGGTTTGTGTGAGTGATTAAAATTCCTTGAATTTGCCTCTTCTAAATACTAAGCCTATAATATAATACACATTTACTCATCTAGAAAAATATGGTGCATCGGATACAATAGGTAAAAGTATTACAAACATATTTTATCATAAAATAGCTTGTAATATCAATTTCATTTAAAAAAAAAATGTGCTAAATATGTAAATACTGTCAAAGGTTATAATATCAATCATAAAACACCAAAACTTTTAGTTTATCCTCGAAATCGCCATTTTGAGTACATTCGCCTAAATCCGGTCTCTTTTTTATTGGTTTATATTATTCCATTTAAATTATTTTTTAAAACAATGTTTGACAAATATTTCACTTATTTTAAATGCGCATGCACATGAGCACATTAAAAAAACCATGCGATATTTTAATCTTTCAATAAAAGTATTTCAAATTATTACAAACTACAGAATGGCAAATATATTGAAAAATTTACATTACTTATTTTAATCTATGAAACTCAATATTAATAGAAACAAATTAATTGCCAAACACAGATTAGAAAGCAGGAAAAATAGACCCAAACATGTAAGAATTTAATTTAGAATTTAGAAAACCTTAAATCTATATTTTCATTCGTATACGAATACCTAACATTAGAATTATGGTATACTCGACCTAATAGTATAATTTTGTAAACCTAATAATAGAGTTATGGAAAATATTGAGTTAATAGAGAAGGGTGTTAATTGACTGAAACTCCATTTTTGATTTCCAAACTGACACGTTTATTCTTCTAAATATTTATACAATCAACACTATTACTTTTTAACATTTTGTATAAAAAATACGATCAATTAACAACCTATCCCTATTGAACATAAGTACAATACACCGTGAGAGATTAAGGAGTTCAGTCAAGTTACATTTACAAAGTAATAATATTATGCACGATATCTAAGAAAAATTAACATTAAAAAAATTAAAGAAATTGTGAGTAAAAGTTATTTTGACAGAGCTAATTTAACGTAAAACTATTATCACTCAATGACAAGAAATCTCGTTTTCATTTGAGGTACTTAAATTATAAATTAAATAAATTATCCGCTCATTATTTGCTATCCCTGTCATGGCCACACATTTCAGAACGTTATTTAAAACGTCAAATGTGACAGCTGTCAAACTGACATTGTTTAATCGTTGTATGCCACAGGTAACTCGGAATGATTCCTGACCGAAACTTTCTGTACCTTTGCACCACAGTACGTTATTATTTTTATAAGCACATTCTAATAGTTAGACTTGCCCTAGCACCAAGTTATCACCACCGGAAAGAGGCGAGAAAAAAAACAAACTCGAACAGGCAGTTAGTAAAAAAAAAAACTACAATCACAAAACACACGGCAAACGCTATAGTGTTAGTGAGAAAGAAAACCAAATAATGGTATAAAAACAACAAAAAAAACAAACAAAAGAATTAGACAGTTTCACTCTGATCTCATAACCCAAAGACCAGATTGAAGCTGTTCTAATAATATTAAAAATAAGGTATATTTAAGTTAGTTATTCATTTAAGTTGGGCACTGGGGCTGCGATCGTCAGACTTTTTGATCCTTAAATTAATAGTATTATGATTATAAATACAATCGTTATAAATAAAAATACTACAATTTGTACAATTTATGTTTCGTTGTCTGCATTTCGTATTACTGAGCATCACGAGCATATATTTACATCATCACTGTTAGGAATGTTTCTGTTAATTCTTATCTGTGGAATGTATTTAATTTTCTCTTCGTTCCACATTAAACTAAACAATCTCGTAACCTGACGATCGCAGCGTACTTCAATCGTATACTTACATACATAATAATAAATATCACACAAGCCCAAGCCAAATGTCATTGTAGATGTATGTAAACTATAACTAGTATCGAGAAGGCGGCTACGGCCAGACATATTCTAGCTCTTAAGCATGCAGGGCGTCGCACAACGCACGACACGACGTCGTCCTCCGTCTCGGTATAGCTACTACTGTAATCTGTATCGAATTTGTCTCTTACGTAGTCGAAAGCACGGAGAAGGTCGGGCGACGCTTCCTGCCGCGCCATCATTGCCTCCATCGCCTCCAGCTGTGTGCTAGACCGCCGCACGAGCGAGCGGACCTCCTCCGACTCAGAGTCCGAGTCCTCCCCCCACGTCCTTCTGCTGTGCTTCTTCGGACTAGATGACTCGTCCTCTGAATCTGCGCTCTCCGTTGACCGACGCCGCAGCTCCGACAACGCAACCTTTTGCAGCTCGCTCTCTCCATTCTCATTCCTTCTCCTTCTGTTTAACGAGTCCAAGATATCCGGACGGTTGTTGACTTCGGTGTACTCTAGCGAGCTGTTGACCTCGTCGCTCGTCATGTTGGAGCTGTGCCGTCTCCTGCTAAGGGCTTGGACGTTGAGCAAGTCGAACTCAGGTGAGCGCTTGTTCTTTCTTTCGCACTCGGACGGCTTGCGCCGGCGCGTTCCGTCGCTGCTCTCGATGCTAGTGTTGTTTCTGGACCTTTCGAGGCTGTCGAGGAGGTTCTTTTTCCTTTCGGCGCTGGACATGGACTTTTTGGGTTTCCGCGGCGGCGTTTCGACGGGGGAGTTTCTGGTGGGTCGCTTGTGGCGCGGGAGGCTTCGCTCGCGGGACACCTCTGACGGGCGGCGGCGGCGCGTGCCACTGGGGCTGTGCTCGTGGTCGGGCTGTGCTGATAGACTGGAGCAGCAGTCCGACTGGGAGTCCAGGAAGGCGCGGTAATCGTCACCGAATTCGAGGAGGCGGCGTGCCGCGTCGGAGTCTGGGGCCTCGGAGTAGGGTTCCGAATTGTACTTTTCCTGGTGAAGAAAGAAAGAATATTCTTACTTCTAGTCAAGAAAAAGTAACTAGGATTACTGCAGAAGTAGTGCCTGGCAAGTTTTTAAATACTGGAGTTTTTTTTTTAAGTTTAAATTGAGGAGTGACTTCATTAATTAACAGCAGGCAATAACTTAAGCCAACGAACTTGTGACCTTGCTACACCCAGCCTCATGTTTAATCTTTAATTGAAATGCTAACAAATTAAAACTTTATTTATGAACACTTAAACCACCCACATGTCTTGAAACTTATTACACTGCGTGTTTTAAAAAATATTTTTATTATAGGGGTCTTAATATTGGCATGTGATAATTCTATACAGGGTTTGTGTAATTTGTTAAAACAGCGTAATTTTTATCGTTACGACTTGACACAAATGATTTGATTGAGGTAAAAAACATATTTCAAATTCCCCTTTTCCCTCAAATTGCCCCCTTTTGAGGCCGATGCGATTAACCATAGCTTCCTAAACTTCAACAGCGAGGCAGCCATTGGTATTTTAACAAAAAGTCCTCTACAATTCTTGAAAAATGTCTATGCAATAGTCAATTCTCACCTGATAAAAATCCCAAGCTTGCTCCGAAAACGAACTGTGCTCCTCCGTCCCAGCAGTCACACTCTTATCCACATCGGAATCCTTGTCCATACTCAAGTCCCACAGCTGGTTAGGGTCGCCCAAACTTAACGCCAAGAACGATCGCTCTCTTTCTGTACTTCTGGCAATTCTTGGCCGCACTTGGCCCCCTGCCGGGCCAAGTTTGAAACTTGGCGCGACTGTTTCTTGTTCGTTTTGTTCGGGGATGGCACTGTCTTGGTCTCTCGTTGATATGTGGGTCTTTTCTATGCTCTTGCGCAGGTCTTCATCGCTGTCGTTGCCTGATGTCGATGTGGTGTCGAATCTGTGAATGAAATGAATTTAAAGATATTGTTGTAAGTAAATTTGTATAATAAACTAAAACGCTTGACGTTTTGTCGGAGTTCGTCTATAATAAGAACCCTAATAAGAGACCAAAAATAGAGTAAACTGATAGATATATAATATACTCGTCTTAACTTATTATTTCTAAAAATGCTAGTTAAATAGTCGCATTTGTGCATCTACGCATAGTATATATTTACAAAATTGGAATGTGGAATGGAATGAAGGAGTATTTATGAGGCCTTTAGTCCTTAAAATTATTAAAGCAGCTTAATTGCAGCGTTAGAAATCGTCCAATTAGTAAACATGTATCAAACTAAAATTCTCATGTTAGAAATATTTACATATTTCAGTTATAAAATATATAATTAATTTATTAATGGTCAAAATACCTACTCTTCTTTTACTTCAGCCATCACCACGCAAGATACACAATATTTTATTATTCAGACACACAACTAATGCCTTGTCCGAGGCACAAAAGAAAACTGCATACGGTAAGTAATAATACTTTTAATTGGATTTCCTGATTGATTTAACCTTGAAAGTCTTCAAGGTAGAAGTGATTCATTGTAAACGACCAGATTGGTGTAATAAAATGAACTTTTAGCAAAATCACACAAAACATTTTCGCTAAATGAAAAGAGATGTTGATGATATTTTTATTTTTATTACTAAGTTTTACAAAAACTTTATTGCAGTTACACATTTTTCATAAAATAAATTATAATATAGGTACATAACCTTTTTTGTTACTCAAAAAATGGATGTCGGTAAAGTACGGTCAACAGCACATCACGGTTAACACTTGCAGTTCGATAATAGCACTTATGCCCCCGACATAAGAGTGGTACATTGTCCAAAGTGTTACGTCTGACGTGCTGTTGACCGGTACAATATACATCTCACAGGATCATTTGCACCAGGAATCTTTTAAGAAGGGGGAAGGTTTCGGCGAAGATGCACTTTGTACCTTGGTAGTACCGCTTCCGTCAAATAAATAACTTGTAAGGGATGCTATTGGTCGAGTAGGTAGCATTCCTTGATAGTTGTACTGCAATATGAGACCTAATAACTGTCGTCTCGGTGTAGCGGGCGCAGGGCGGTGCCAGACAGTAACTGCTTAGTCACTGTTTGGCACTGAACTGTCTAAGGGCAGACGTGGCGCTTACCATCAGGTGTACGTTCTGCTCGTCTTGTTACATGTTGTTACACATTGCAATAAAAAAAAGAAGTCCACGCATATTCCTCCTACTAAGCTTGCATTCTTATGGGTTTCTGCCAGCGTTCTTTAGTCGTGTAAAGTATTTCCCGACGCGGCGACGTTATGTAGAACTCATTTCTCCAAAGAGATGGGAATACACACCAAACCCTACAAGGCTTACTCAAACCCCTTAGTGGCAGTGTCAGAACTGGATTAGCTTCTTCTGTCACCTTATGCAGTTTTGCCCGCTACTTATATAAAGGCCGGGAATAGCTGTAGGAGTCAATCCCATCTATCGGATATGGTACCACGAGAATAAATGCCCCGCACCTTTGACCAGCCACGGAATAACTACAATACCGTCTACTTCTACTAACCTGCCCTTCCTACTAGTAGCGGGGTCACTAGCCGCGCTCCGTTCATTCTTATCTTCTATCTCGGGACTCAGCCGGCCGCAGAATGATAAACTCTTGACCAGCCTCTCTCTTCTGACCGCCGGGTTGTTGTGCCGCCGCAGCTTCAGCCGCTTGCGTCGCAGCCAGCACTGCTTGTCGCTCGTCTCCACGCAGGACGTGCACGCCTCTGTCATCGTGTTTGTACTGGACACGTGGCCCTGAGAAGGATTAATGTGAATGATAAACTTTTGAATATAGAATTGAAAGAAGAAAGTCCAAACAAACAAAAAACAAGAATAAAGCAGTGGCAAACGGTTCGAACGCCGGAATAGTTTACACTATGATATAGTATGCCACGTAAGAGTGACGTTTTTTGGTAAACGGTCCCGAAATAAAATAGGTTGTGGTGGTCGCTAGACATAAAGTACAAATACAAATAATACAAATAACTTTATTTTCATAAATTTTGTACACAGTGGGTTACTTCTCTGTCTGCGAACTAAAATAATATAATCATTATCTTTATTTGCTATTCTTGTATAAAAAAAGAGTCTATTCTTATTGGAACAAAATACTTCAAGTAATTACTTCTGTAGACGTACCATCGAGGACACCCGCGCGTGATCACTTTTGGAAAAATATACCGTGCACGCTTATCGTGACTCGTTAGAAGCGGCGCTTGTAAACATGAAAATACTGCACAGGATTTTAGTCTTTAGGGTGATCCCGCACGGGTGACCGCGATAGTACATCTATAATGAAATGTTTTGATGAACGTTCATTTCATCATCAGCCTATTATTGGTCGATGGTTCAGCTACATAAATCAAATCTATGCCTGCAGCATTGTCAGATTGTCCATTAATTTTGAAGGCATTTTAAAGAGGCAGTCCATTCAGAAACATTCACTTTAACAGTTGTCGGTTTTTCTGTCGATATGATATACAGGGTGGAAAGTTTCAATGGGGCAGCCAAGGGAGGTACCTTAAACGTTGCAGCTACAAGAAATTGGTCTTAGGAGACTATCCATAATTTTTCAAAAAAATTACATTCCCATTCACAGATTTAAAAAAAAATGTACGGTTAGCAAGAAAATTACCATTTTTCACAAAAAAACTTTTTGATGCTAAACGGTCCAATTTTGTACGCTGATCAAAATCTTGTATGGGACCAACTGAGGTTTCAGTACTAGAAAACTCACAAATCAAAAAAAACTTTTCCCATACATCAGTCAATTAATTTTGTTTCAATTGGAACTTACGTAACCTCGATAGTTTTCTGAAAAAAGATTTAGTTACCTACCTAGTTCAAATTCAAATAAGATTTAAATTTCGAACTTTGTTTTCTTTTTATAATGCGTAGGTACTTCTTTTGCTGCTTATATCAAAATCTGATTGCGTGTGGTGTGCTTTTGCGAGTAGATGCTTTTAGTTATTCTTTTTTTGCACAAATGAGCTTGATTTCTTTCTGTGGGGCTATTTAAAAAATGAAATTTATGAAAAGAAATATGACAGTGTCGAAGAATTAAAAAACTCGCTCTGTACAATTTTATATGGAATTCATCCAAATAATTTTATTGGCCGCCACGCGGTCAGTACAAAAACGAATACATTTATGCATTAATCAAAATGGAGAACATTTTGAGCACCTTATATCATAAAGTAAAATTACTTAATAAAAATAATTATTATTTTTAAATAATTTTATTGTTTGATTGCATATGCATCTTCTTAATTATTTTTTTGTAGCTACAACAAATGTTACCTCTTCTTATGGCCTCACAAAAAATCTAAGTACTATAAAATGTATGGGAAAAGTTTTTTTTGATATGTGACTTTTCTAGTACTGAAACCTCAGTTGGTCCCATAGAAGATTTTGATCAGCGTACAAAATTGGACCGATTAGCATCAAAAAGTTTTTTTGTGAAAAATGGTAATTTTCTTGCCAACCGTACATTTTTTTAAAAATCTGAGAATGGGAATGTAATTTTTTTGAAAAATTATGGATAGTCTCCTAAGACCAATTTCTTGTAGCTGCAACGATTAAGGTACCTCCCTTGGCTGCCCCATTGAAACTTTCCACCCTGTATACAATTTGTAAAGAAACTATAATTAACCATCACCTATTAAAATGTTAGCAAGAGAACCACACAACAATACCTGAACAGTAGTGGAGCTACCACGCAGTTTCGAGTTGGAATTCGACGGAGTGACTCTCTGCGGCGAAGCCAGCGTGTTCAGAGCTGACTCCGATATAGACATGTTGTGCGACATAGCGGCAACGTCGCCCGCGGTGGGCGTGGCCACGAGCGACGCGCCCGCGCCGCTCAGCTGAGAGAGACAGGAGACCGACCACGGCCGCGCGCTGTTGCCACCCCGCTTCTTTCTTAGTTGGACCTGTGGTTAAGTTTTTGCTCAAGCTTGTGTGTTATGGTACAGTGTGACAGTTTATAAAATGTGATGGGTTACACACTTATATTTATGTAACATAAAGAAGGAATTAAGATTTTAAGGTTGTTGGAACGAATTCCTTTAGAGATAATATTCCAGTTTCAGATACTTGGCCATAGGCCTAGAAATGAGGGCCACTTTGACGCGTTTTCTGTAATTCATATATTATGTATAATAATAACAGAAAAAATAATTTGAATATGTACTTAAATATGCAAATTTTATTTTAAGTTTACGGAACATTTCAAAAAGCTACAAGAACTTTTTTCCAACCACACTTTTTGTGATGTCTTTTAGGTTAGGTATACACTCGAACACAAAGTTAATATTTTTGTTGAGGATAATAATTATACGGAATATAAATGATTTGAAGGTAAGATAAGTAATGATTGATATTAATTAAATAATTACTTGAGAATGATTAAATAATTGTTAGATTGTATGGAAATGGTAGTCAAAGGTCACAACTCAGTCAAAAATTGCATAAACAGCACACAAAGCAAACGATAAAAGCACACTGAAACATTACACATTACCTTATCCTTTTGCAGACAAAACAGGTTAACAATTAATGTTATGAACTTAATAGCAATGTCATAAAGTCTACTTTACCTTAGCATGATGTGTAGGCGTGACGGTGCATGTAGAAGTGCTCATATCCATCGAAGAGTGCAGGTTCCGTTCCTCTGACGTCAGAGATGTGTCTACCTCGCTTTCTGTTGTGTATTCGCCTGAGGCATCGTAGCTTTCTGTACCCTGGAATTGTCAAACATAATCAATTATTGTAATGAATAAGACTAGACTTAATAAATAGTGGAGTTGTGTGGTTCATCTATATTGCATTATATTTGATATAGATATCACAATCATCTTCAATACAGGATATGCTCCTCACATTAAAATCAATATAGAGGTAGTTTTTTTCATCTCTTAATCTAGGACCACCACATGATTGTTTTATGAATACTAGCTTCTATTTAGCATTTGTAAAGAGAAAGAATAAAAATAATATAAATATGTAGTAGATTTGCAAAATAATTTAAACATAGAGCAAATGTGATTTAAATCCATTTCCCCCACTAGCTCTCGAGACAGATAATAAAATAATATTAGTAGAATCAGTTCTTACCTGATTACTGTCATTTTTTCCATCCGAACTTTGGTTGAGCCATTCCTTGATCCGTGACATCTTCGTCCTGTTAACATTCTTTCCTTCTTCCTCAAACATGAGCGGCTTAAAGTTCCTCGATCCCTTCTTCTTGGCCATCTGTTGAGCTTGTTTCTTCTGTACCAGTTCCTCCGCTTGGCTGACGAGCCTCTCAATATCCTTGCATCTGGTATTCTGGTCTACTCTAAGCAAATCTGGCGTGGACGACTCAAGTTTCGGTTTCGGCGATGGAGGCTTCTTCTCGTCTATCGGTAACTCGCACTGGATTTCCACGGATGATGTCATCAAGTCAGTTGAATCTTCGTTCCCTATCTTCGGAGCTCCTACGTAAGTCCACTCATCTTCCTCCGATGACTCTTCTTGTGACTTTTCATCCGTTTCAATCATCTGTCTGTCAGAATCAGTGTCATGGTGTCTGAAGTAGAACGTGGCACAGTTTTTGGATTTCCTATCCGATTGGTTGAACTTCGACGAGTCTATTGGTTTCTTTCTCTTAACAACTGTTGGTGGTGTTTTCATTTTCTCCACTATGTTGATTGATATGTTCGTTTCCATGCCTGGAAAGGAGAAACTAATTGTCATTCACGATATTTATTGAACAATCGCCAAGTATTTGTTTATTTGTTTGGTTCATACTTCCACTATTGGAATCGATCAACATGCTATTGTTTTAAAATTCAAATGGGGTGGTGAGAGCCGGCTGGAATATTTTCTTTTGTGAGAAAACTGAAAGTGCGTGCTTTGTTTATTCATAGACATGTTATGATCTTTATGGTAATGAGTCGTAACAGTTATTAAATGCTATTAATCGCGTATATGGCAGAGCGTGAGATCTAACGCAAAATCTACATCGATAAAATGCGTGTTCTGGAAAGTGAAACGTGAGTAGCTAAAACTTTGAACTATGTAAGAAAGACGTCATAACCGAACTGTACCGGAGAATTAAGTATCAAGTGTAATATCAATCTAGAGTCTATGTCTATATTATTTAAGTATGCAGAGCACGCGGATATATTAAGAAGATGATTAAAAACTACATTTACATGAGTTAGAAAGAGAGCACCTCCGCAGGTGAAATCTGCCACCGTAACCTGGCAATTTTGGATATATTAATGTGGAAGCCACTTGAAATCAAAGGCTTGAAGATCATAGAAGTCTACAGTATAGCAGCATATTGAGCAGCTTCTTGGCTAAGTGTCACTCAATAAAAAAGTCGTAGTGGTCGCTTAGCATCAAGCAGACTGTTTGCCTATCAACTGATCGTTTAATCTATGCAGAGGAAGCAAATACACTAAGACCATGACAGAAATCCAAGCACATGAGTGAGAAAGACCTACAATAAGAAGATGATCAAAATCTACACATAAGTGAGAAAGAGACAGCACATACCGTCAATCTGGTCCAATGTAGCAGGCACAGTCTGGTCAGTGTGCGGCGAGCCGTAGCCGTCACAGCCGCCCGGCACGAGTCTCTCGTCAGCCATAATCACGTCGCGAGGGTACCTGGCCAGTTCCGATTCGCAGTCCGAGCCGAAGGCGCGCCACGTGTACGTTATTGCATGGTCTGGTTCCTCCTGGAAAGACGTGAGAGTACAAATTAATATATGTTCCTGTAAATATTCAGCGCGTCTAAACATAACTTCTTTTTTGTGACTATTCACATACACACAGGGAGCCAATTCTCGCGCCTTTGATAAAATATCGAACCCGATATTTATCGAAAAAACATGGCAGATAATATGGAAATTAGTTGATATCCGTCAAGGTTTTTTCGATAAATATCGGGTTCGATATTTTATCATAGGCGCGAGAATTTGCTCCCGGACAACCGGAAATCAATGTCCCGATACAAACAGAAACGTTCATGCGCACAAATATTTACAAGCCGTTTTTTCGGAGGAGTTTGCTGTATTCTAGCGACATCTACAGCCGTATGCGGGCCTCGGGTCTAAAGTGTGAAATTACCAACTGAACCCCCCCGGTTTCCCCTTCACATCCTAAGACGACGAGCTGGTGCCCGCCTTGTTGACCGTCTCTTCCCCAGATACTCCGAATCGGCGCCTACGGAGATCCCCTAGAAACGAATGTGCATGTATCGAACCCGCGTTCTCTAATGGAGGAACATCTTCAAGTATATCAATTATCAACACACACAATTACCATAACACAAGTAAATTCTTGGTTTGGAGCTAGATGGCGCTAATGCAGTGCATTCTTGCAAAGTTCCTGTAGTGCCTTATGACGCGTGGTGCACCGGAGGGTATTAGTCGTTATTTTTCATCGTGTTTAAGACGACGACACGGGCGTCCGAGGTTTGGTGTTGCTGTGTGAATAATGTTCCAAGATGTTTTTGAATAAAAACCTCAGAGGCGGACTGCCGACTGTCCACGGATCTTCTCCGCCTGCGCGCATTGACCGGGGTCCGCTGCCGCCGTGGGGAGCCTCGCCTGCTCAGCCTGGGCTGCTTCAACGCTGGCTCGTCGTCGCTGTCGCTCGCTGGCTCCACTGACAGACCACCCTGGAATGAGACGCGGGAGTCAGTACACTGCAGATGACTCTCTTATAATAATTGTGTCATAGAGACTGATTTCAGAGTTTCTCGGTAAAGGCTGGTTTTAGAGTGCCGGTTTTCTTAGCAGTTCAAATTGTCGCTATCTTACAAGATCATCGATACTTGCTGATACGCACGCTAACCGCATCCTTGTCAGCGTGACTCTCAAACCAGCCAAAGGATTAGACGTAGAAGGAGGAATAACCCGGGATTTAGTGGGTAAAACTAGAAGAGGGGTCCCCTTTTCGGAACAACTCCTTAACAGGAGTCTCACTCACAGCCGCCAGCCGTGATAATGAAGGTGCGTAACGCATTCATCAGGTTAAACAAGGCACCGGCTGGTTCGTTTCGGTGTAAATGGGAAAACGGAGGAGTTAAGTGGATAATCGAACGAGCTCCACACATGGCCGTCTCTCAAGCCAACGGTTATGGTGCTTAAAAGAATTCTCCTTCGCGGAAAACAAAGAGTCTGGTTAGTTCAGTTACCAGATGCGCCATCAAGTTAGTCAAAAAGAAAATCCACAGAACTTTGTTGTAAGAGCGCTCAATAAAGAAATGTTTCCTTGTCTTAGTAGCCTAGCGTCCCCATATTTTTCAAAAGAATCTTGAATGAATATCTAAGGAGAAATCACAAGTATTTGCTTACACTAAAAGCTTATAGTGCGGGTCCTTAACGTGAAATACGGTACCATCCTAAAGAAAGCACGAAACTCGGCATGAATGTAGCTGTCATATATGTGCTTCAATGTAGATATGGAAGCATGTCGAAAAATCATTGTTTCCCCCCTTTCCCCCCCTTTTTATGTGCTAAATCGTGGTTTTTCTTATTTTTTATGAAAACGGGTACAGCTATCAGAAAACTGTCAAAGAACAATATGTTCTTCTTTAAATTCTCTACAATATTGTCTTTGGACGTATGTTGATAGAACTTATAGTTTACAAAATATTTACATAGGCCGTCGGAATGAGACAAAAAAAAGAGGCTAAATTCGCAAAGCGTGATCGAGCGTGAGCGTAGTTCTGAATTTTTGGTATGTTGTATGGGTCTGTTAAAGTAATGTGATTTCAAATTTGCAACATCGAAAAACCTGAGGAAACTGAGAAAATCGAGAAAATCTTCGAAATTTCGGGATTTTTTTCACTATTTGCTCTCCAGATTTTGAGATTGTGAGGGAACAGCTAGTCTCACAGACTTCGTTTTGTGCTCTAATAAAAGTAAAATAAATGTACTACAAAATATTATTAGTGACCTTTCTTCATAGGCCAAGTGGATTTGCCAATATTTCACGAGCCAGCTGACAAAATCGAGAAAATCTTCGATTTTTTTTTACTATTTGCTCTCCAGGGCCAAAACTATGCTTTTTTGCGAATGACGTTATCTACACTTATAAACTGTATTAAATTACTTTCAATTTGAGTCTAATAGCAGCTCTATTGACTCGATAGGAGCCAAGCTATGGCACTTTAAAGATGTCAAAATAAGAAATTTCAGGATACTCCTACTTATTTCGTGAAATATTGGCAAAACCACATGGCCTATGAAGAAAGGTCACTGAAAATATTTTGTAGTATATTTATTTAACTTTTATTTAAGCCTTATAGCAGCGCTATTGACTCCATAGGAGCCAAACTATGGCACTTTGAAGATGACCAATATTTGTCGAAATAAGAAATTTTCGGGATACTCCCACTAATTTCGTGAAATATTGCAAATCCACTTGACCTATGAAGAAAGGTCACTGATAATATTTTGTAGTACATTTATTTTACTTTTATTAGAGCACAAAACGAAGTCTGTGAGACTAGCTGTTCCCTCACAATCTCAAAATCTGGAGAGCAAATAGTGAAAAAAAATCCCAAAATTTCGAAGATTTTCTCGATTTTCTCAGTTTCCTCAGGTTTTTCGATGTTGCAAATTTGAAATCACATTACTTTAACAGACCCATACAACATACCAAAAATTCAGAACTACGCTCACGCTCGATTACGCTTTGCGAATTTAGCCTCTTTTTTTTGTCTCATTCCGACGGCCTATGTAAATATTTTGTAAACTATAAGTTCTATCAACATACGTCCAAAGACAATATTGTAGAGAATTTAAAGAAGAACATATTGTTCTTTGACAGTTTTCTGATAGCTGTACCCGTTTTCATAAAAAATAAGAAAAACCACGATTTAGCACATAAAAAGGGGGGGAAAGGGGGAAACAATGATTTTTCGACATGCTTCCATATCTACATTGAAGCACATATATGACAGCTACATTCATGCCAAGTTTCATGCTTTGTTCAGGATGGTACCATAAAACTGATTTTTGTTAGGACAAGGAGCCGTACTATTAGGCAAAGCAAAGAAGTCTGCTTTAAGGCTCATTTACCATTCACGAAACACTCAATAACCTAAAGAAAATATTTCCCACGCTTCTTGATCACAGAGAACCTTTTAACCCTTAAGCGACTCTGATAAAATAGTGACCATTTTATGTGTAAAGTTTAAATAAAAAATTGCGCCTTGCCGCATTCAATTATTATAAGGTTTAATTCATACAATTTAGATAAAATTTATAGCCGGGTAAAAATAAAATCAGTTTAATAGATATTGATTGTATTCCACTGACTCGTAAACTAATTTTAAACCACTAAACGTCATTTAAGGAGATCCTCGAGCAATTTATTGCATGCAGTAATCAAATAAATTAACCCTAAAATGAATACGACCGGGTCACATTATCTCTTACGACCAATATAGGTTAAACCGTTGCTGGGCAACCACAAATCATAAACAAATCCCACGTGACTGCAATAGTATAATTTATTGGTATTGAGACAGGCAACCCTTTCTATTTACTAGTTATAAGTGTTATAAGTTTTAACTACTCGAGTTGAGGGGGAAAAGAGTCGTCATATTTAGGGTTGCCTGAATGCGCGATTTATATGTATATTTTTCAATGTAAGTATTCCTTTCTTAAACGATTTCGCTAACGATTAACAAACTTTTTAATTGATAATTTAGTGCCATATGGAAATTCATTCAGAAATTCTTCTTTAACAGATCGAATTAAGTTAAGCAATACCAGTTTAAAAAAACTAGTTATTTGCTTAATCTTATAAAACTTGCATAATTAATTAGGTGAAATGACCGATACCAGTTTGTCAGCTGACCAAATGCATCGATCGACATCATTGGGTAAGTTTGGCTTAAAATATATACTTTTTTTTTTCTATAACGCTACAAAATTATTCAAACCCTGATCTGTGTATCAGGTTCAAATTATTTTAATTAAAGGTCCAGAACATAAAGGGCTCGTACGACGTTGAAAGATACAATGCTTTGGTAAAAAGTTTTGTAGTTTTTTTTTTATGTTTTTGACACCGAAGCCGCAAAAACTACGCAACCCTGTGAACAGGCAAGGGTTGAACTTATTGGCCAAATTCATTCGCAAATAGATAGATTTAATACATCACAATACGCAAGGGGACAATTCCACGGCACTTGGGGTCGTGTATACCAACCGCGGGTGGTTGATTGTACCATTGTCAAGAGTGGGAAACGCTTCTGAGAAAAGAGCAATAAAGTGAACAATGACCTTCGAACGATTTAGTTGGAACTTAGGGGACTGTAAATGGGAATATCGAGAAATGTAATTTGTAGTTTTCCTTATCAGATATGGATCTGTAGATTTGCTAGCGGCAGGTCCGTTTTCATAGGGGATTGGCGTCAGAATGGCGGTTGTAAAATAAAATGCGGGAACGTATCGTATGTTTACGAAAATAAAAGGAGTATTAGATTATATTTTATGAGTAGTAGACAATTAGACCGCCTACGTAAAAAAGCAGTTCAATAACATTTAATAAGCCGCAGGCAAGTTCTGGTTTCTGCTTTGGGTATTGTTGGTGATAGGATTTTTCCAGAATTCGACCGAACTACTTGACTATTCGACTGAAATTGGTCGCCATTACAACGTTCGCTTTAGCAGTGAGTCAATATTCTTTCTGAGAAGCAGAGGTAAATACGTTTAAGAACCATAAATGCAGGCTAGTGAGACCTGCGGTCATGTGTGGGACTCACGACTGAACCCATTACCCACTAAACTACCCTGGTTCCCCTTTAACACCCGAAAGATGTACGAGAAGTGCCTACCTTGTGGCTGTATTAACCGGCCTACCAACATATCCATCATTAAACCGCGGTAGAATCAAAAGAACCTGCAGAATGAGAATACTGCAGGCCAACTGCGGGCTCTTTTGATACTTCGTCGGCACTTAAGTGCACTGCCATACATTTAATATTGGTAAAGTGTTTCTCAATCGAATTGGTTTTTGTGATCGCTTGAAAACAGGCAGGTTGATATCAGCCACCGTAAAAAATAAAGAAAAAATCTCCGTCACCCGATTGTCGATATTGGAATTGGTCCTTATGACCGCTAAGATAAAGGCAGGTGCTTATCCGCCACCGTTAAAAAAAAAGCAAAAAAGAAACATCCGTCACCTGATTATCGATCCTAGCGAGGCACGCCTCCAGATGGCACTGCCACTCGATCGCGCGCAGGTACAGCAGGTGCCAGCGGCGTTCCAGCGCACGCGCCGCGTCCCCGCCCCCGCAAAGGCGCACCACCGAGCTCACGATCCGCCCGTGGCATTCCACGTCGCGTTGCAATACCTGGAGAATTGTGATTGGTTAGACGAGGATGTCAAAATATCAGGATCTGACTGAAATAAATTTCTAAGAAAATAAAAAACCATCATTGATAAATAACACTCCTAGCCCATTTTTGGCTTCGGCGGGCAATCTTTAAGATCTGTAGATACTGATATCCAATAGGGACAACAAGCACAAGTGCACTCCCTATTTTCTCACTCTCATTACACGGTGGTACATCAGTCTGACGAATGTCTCGGGTTATCAAAACGCAGCTTTTCTTTGCAGTCTATTAAAACACCAGTGCTGGCTCGTGCCATTATACTTAAAAGGGGTTTGGCGGTAATGGCGGTTTACCCAAGTTTAACTCCGAGGTGCAAGCCATCATGGGAAAAACAAGACCTATCGAGTTGCTCACAAATTGGGTCATCTTATACTAATATTATGCATTATAGTACATAATAACGTTTTACACAATCAATTCAGTCCAAAATCAGGTCTTAAATGATGATACTGATGATTGGCGCCTAATCAACCGTGACGAATGATTTGAAAGTGCGGACACGCCGGATCTTCCGACAAACAAACACGCAATGAGATCAACAATTCGACATAGCGTGTTATGAAATTGACAATTAGAGAATTATGATGGAATGTAGCAGAAGAATACTACTAAAAGAGGTCGGTGGCACAGTGGTCAAACATTCTTTTGCATTTGTTAGCAGACAGGCACATACTGCCGTCATAAGAAGAAAAGACGTATCTGACATTTTTTTTCGAAATTGAGTTATGTACATATTCGGAATCAGTAAAAAAAGACATGAAAAAATATGTATATAACTCAATTTCGAAAAAAAATTTAGATAGGTAGGTACGTCTTTTCTTCTGAGGACGGCAGCAAAGCTCACCTTATGGTAAGTAGCCACTGCGGTCAGCTTATGGTAAGTGTGGCAACTTAGAATACCGTTGCAAGGCACTTCACTAGTAAGCGACGCTCAATGTGCTGCCATAATGTAGGTTCCTCTAGTCTTCGAACTTTTAATTTGAAGTATAGGTACTGCATCCAACATTCATATTGTCGGAACAGAGCCAGAGCTGTTATAGTGGCAGATTTCACCTGTGGGGGTAGTAGCTCGCCAATCAGACTCAGCCCTACTACCAACCAGACCCAAGGCAGGAATCGGACCCACAACCTCCATTTATGAGTATACTACTAAAACTACTGAGTAAAGATTCTTTCTTAGAATGGCATTGGATTGCTGATATGAAGGTTGGTTTACTTATTCAAACATATCTCGATAAAAAATCTAATTTGATTTCACACAATGGTAGCAGGGCAAAGGCTTACAACTTTTGAACACCCAATCAAAAGCAACAAAGCAAGTTGATATAAGAACTCGGATCTCTTTAGTAGAAGGAAATACTTTAAAAAATAAAAAATAACCTAACAAAGGGCGGAACGTGCTCAACTGCGCCTGCGCAGCCGACTATGTCAGTCAGTATTACGGTATTTATTCTCTAAATACAACAAAACTATTGCTACCGATTTCACGTCTATTTCCTGTCAATTCACTTTTTACTTTCAATTTGAAATTTCACTAACCATTTAAATATGTTTTGTATACAAAATGGCTTAGTGTGTTATTAGGGCAACAGATCATATCTATCATATTTGAATTTCTATTTCTATGAGTGTAATACTCGTACTCGTATTTTACCCTATTCGAAAGCTGAAACGTTGTTTGTCCACTGTCCTAGACCAGCCACAAATCAGGGTCTTGTGTATATTCAATTAAAGAAGTTTAGACACTAAAAATTTTAAGATTGTCGAAATGATTTTGAGCAAAAAAAAAATTACATTATGCCTACTTAACTACACAAAATATTACGGAAATTTATATTAAGAAATCGGTAGGCCTAATTCAGTAAGGGACACTTCAATCGAAGAATTGGTCTTTGCACTACATGCTATACCACATAATATTGTGGACAACTTTAATAAATGCTAAAAGTATAATATGTGATTCTGATTTTGATGAATGAAATGATGTCCAACATAATATTTTAGAGATCAAAGACCTCAGTCATCTTAAAAGGTGATTCATTGAATCTTAAGTCTATGCATCTATTCATAAACATCTATTAATAATTACAAGTATCACAATTGTTTGAAAGAAGGGTTTCTTTAGAACCTTAGCAATAAATAAATAAATCATGAACCTCTGACGAAAGCAGCCGTCAAAGAAACACGATTGTATGCGTAGATATGCTTTCATCACGGAGCGCATAATGAAATGCATTTACACCTGCATTCTTACAGGGCTGGTTATCTTAACAGCAGAATAATTGAAAATGAAATGACTGCCATAAGCAATACGATAAAAGAGATGAAATAGCAAAACCAAGAATTAAAGTATTCATTAGAACATTTAAAACTAACAATAACTTAAACTTCATTTAATATCTAAATAAAAACAAAAAACAAGAATTGGATTTAATTATTTTATAAGATAGGGAAACCAACGAACTAGAGGGTCATCTGATAAAAAGTGCTCAGTATATACAACAATGCCAATATTTTAATAAAACAAAAAAATTCTTGAGTTTTTCTTGATAGCTTTTCATCTAAGCGGTGTCCTAGTCAAGACGAAACTATCCCATCTAGAAATAGCTAACAATTTAACCGCTATTGAAGCTCTCCAACAAATTTAATATTTATGACTAATTCCTAGAAATGCTTACATTTTTAATACTTTAAAGTCTTTGAGAACAGTCTACGTTGCAACCCTACAGAGCTGATCAAATCGGCTCCAAGATCGGAATAAACAATGCGGAGAACTAATGCAGCTGCCAAGATTGATCGCTGGAAAGTGGCAGTGATGCAATAAACTATTAAATTGAAGACGAATACGCGAGAGCCATAAAAAGGCGTCTTGAAACACAAGTACTTGCACTAACAAGTAAGTTGAGTCAATTGGTTATGGGTTGTAAAAGCCAAGCCATTTAGAAGCTGGCAATGGCATTGACATCAGTGGTGCAGTTACAAGAATTCCACTTGAAAAATTAATATGAAGAGATTCTTTTGACGGAGACGTATCTAACTAAGCTGGTATGTTTTTTACGGATAAGACACCACAGAAATGATTTTATGCAACAATTGTGTCATTTCCATAATATATCACGTTACATATTATGTTCAAAGCGGCAATAAATAAGTTACAATTGCAAGATGCTTGCCAATCTTGGTTTGTAGATGGTGGAACAAGAAAAAATGATAAGAGTGAAGTTCTCCAATTTTAAAAGAAACTGGACCTCCAAAGTTTCTATTCTTGCTACACTACCCTATTAACATTGCAACAATATCTCCAACAAGTCTTCTCTAGTGTATTATCTTTGCATCAGCAGGATAAAAAATATGATAACATATTATATAAATTACACATTACAGTTAGTAGGTAGGTGGGGTATTATAGAATTATATTCTATAACTAGGACTAGGCTTTCTATAGTTAATGAGAAAGTAGACTATAAACATTATTGACGAACAGTAAACATTAAAATAAACCCAGATAGATTGCACTGCGCCTTTTGGAAACGGGATGAATTCAGTTACGAAGATCTTAGGCTGGTCTAATATACATATTAATTTATTTCTTGATCAATAAACGACAACTGATTTAAGATAAGGGATCGATACTTTCCACCAGATCAATTTGGAAAGTTGGGAAACATCGTTTATTTTAGTAATGAAAGCAATTTCCCATATTTTTTAAATTTCTCGAGATATTGATCAGTGTAATTAACATATACGAGTAAGTTATTTTCAACATAACAAGTATCATATATCTATCGATCTTAAGAAAATACCGATGTGTTTTGTAAATGAATCAGTATAATTTCAAATCTCAGAGTACTGTTTTGAAATAACAAGTCAAAACTACGTGAGAATACGGACTAAAAAGAAAGGTTACTATCAAAAAGAAATGAAATGAGAAAATTTTATGTTTCCTTATTACTTTTTGATGGCCGATACGAACTCCGAAAACTTGTTAAGAAAAATTTTGAATACCGCGTTGGCGTACGCGGCTGCAATCAACTGATCTTGTATGCATTTTACCTTTTAGTCAATGTTTATCGGACACAAATAACTTTAATGATGTTATTCACACATAGTTTATCTTGTAAAAACGGTGCCGCATAACTCTGAGCCACATTGAATAATTCTGGTGCTACATTATTAGATTCTATAACACCAGGGGTTATGATGGTATACGGAAATTTTATAAGAAAATCACATTAAGGTAATGGAATATTTAATGAAGAATGTGATAGTTTTTATGTTATCAAATAATTAAGTCCATAAAAATAAATATTTTTTTAAATTACACTATTATACTGAGCAATACAATTTTTGATTGTTGCCATTAGTAACTGTGTTTGTGATAATTTCTGAATATTTATTCTGATGATAAAATAAAGCTTGAGTAAGAGGATCAAAACTTTTTTTTTGTCAACTACAATCTTAAGTTTGTTATTTTTCATCATACCTTTTCAAGAATATTTTATGTCTATTTAGAAAAATGTTTTAAAGTATGCCAGGGTTAATAGGCCTACCTTCTCTTTCATTGTGACAGACCTCTTCCTACAACACTCACATCAATATGAATTACCGTTTGTTATAGCAAAGTGTTGAGCCGTTTCCATTCGTAACATCTAATATCTATTAAATCTCTGATGGACATTATCTTGGTTGGACCGATTATGTCATTTGTTGTGGCAACTATTACCGGCTCAGAAGTTGATTGCAGAGCGCCAGGTACCTGTTCATCTATTGCACAATACCAAAGTGTCCCGTCACCACTGTCAACAATTCATTATATATTTGTATTGTCGACGTTTGTATCAACCAATCTGATTGGAATTCGTTGCATCATAGATACGTCATCAAATACAGTATTCAATGATAACAGCAGTTGCATTTCTTTAACTACAGATAATATTTTGAACTTCCATAAAGATAGAAGGATACATCTAAAGAGAAATGTAAAAAAAAAAAAAAAGATATTTTTGCGACAGTTACGGAAACTAGGGGTCGCCAAGGCACCTCAACCATTTTATGTAGAATTTTGTTAGAAATGTGACAGTTGCTGCAGATGTAACAAGGTAAAGTTATTTCCAGTAAACTATTCTCTAGTATTCCATTTTTTAAAATACTAGCTAGATTTACGATTACAACAAAACGTGAAGCTAAACATTTTATGACGAATAAAATTATTTTATTGAAAAACTGTCCATGTAGCTTCAAGGTATCAAGATTTAAGTAATATAAGTAATGTAAATCTTTCTAAAGACAAGATTTTATACAAATTTTAAACCTTGTTATGTTTGTCTACTTAATTGTCGCTTAAAAGCAGAGGTCATAAGCCGCAGTCAGAAATAACCAATTAATAACTCGCACAACTAATGCAGACAAAATACAAAATTAACTTAAAGGTTATTACTATTCTGATTTTATTCGAGCACAAAGAAGATAATCCAAAGCTGTAATTCAAACAAGTAAATGCAATGCTGTATTTAAATATCATTAGGTCTTAAGTCAAGGTTGCAATGGATACGGCAAACGATGTCTCCTCGGCATTTTGTTTGAGATTGATTTCGTGATATGCCGAAGAGTGAGCGTGACGGATTGATCACGGATCAAGAGATGAATGATTAGCGAACGTATACTAGTTCGATAGGGAAATAACGCAATGACCTTCGCAGTTGAGTGCATGATCACACTTGACTTGAGATACTCGATTTTCCTTAAAAGCAAATTGGACATCTCAAGTCAAGAGTGACCAAAGATCGGGAACTAAGGTTACGTCTTTATTTGACATCAAGTGTTTGGATATTGCTTAACATAAGTACTTAAAAATTTACATTCAAAATATTTATTATTACTAGCGAGTAGCGGCCGCCTTCGCGTTTTCACCCGCGCGTAATTTGTTTTTTCAAATTTCCCTTCCCTTCCCCCCACATTTCCAGGATAAAAAGTACCCTATGTCGCCTGAGAATAGTTTAGCTTTCCAACAATGAAAGAATTTTTCAAATCGGTTCAGTAGTTTCAATGACCAAATATTTATTCTGTTTCGACTACATATGTATTAAAATACTAATATTTTAAAAGTCGATTATATTTTTTTTGTATCTCATTATCATTATTTTCAAATAACATGCAACCTTTTTTGGATCATTTAAAACGCCAACAGCATAATTTCCATTTTGACAGTAATAAAAAGAAAATAATTATTTCTTTTTCCTTTATAGGCGTTTAGATTTTTTTTCTGAAGAATCTAGCCAGCTTCAAATGAAAAATTTGCATACCTAATAACCTGCTTGGTTTTTTCAATGTAACTGGCATCAGAGTTACGATTAATTTGACAGCAATAAAAAGCAAATCTTTTTTTAAAAGGAATATCAAAAAGTTTTTAAATGACGTTGACATCTTTTTTTAAAAGGAATATCAAAAAGTTTTTAAATGACGTTGACCTTCTTTATTTTAAAGTGGCACTGGCAACAATGCTTCTGAAATTTGACAGCAATAAAAAGTATTTTTTTTTTCTTTAATGGCGTATAGATTTTTTCTGAATAATTTAGCCAGCATTAAATTTTTTTAAACTTATATTAACCTGCTTTGTTATTAATTCGATGTAACCTTCGTTGTTATTTTGTTAATTTACAGTGGCACAGGCAATCGTGCCATAAAAAATTGACAGTAATAAAAAGTAAATTAAAAGTTTTTTTTTTACATAGCGTTTCAAATTTTTCTGAAGGTCTTTTCCCAGCGTTTTCTGTGACACGCCGGCTAGGTATTGTTTGAAAAGGTCGTTGCTATTCATATACAATTTTTCACCCTTGCAATTCTGAGGTACAGTAAATTTCCATGCACGAGAATATACCCACCCTTGAGCTCGAGTGTTGTAGGTGTGTAGAATTTGTGCCTCGAGGTTCAATTCAAGTCATAGGTACCCCCATACTGGTAGCTGCCCCCATAGATGATATTTAAATCGATCAAATTGCTGCAATACCGCCAAAATTTGAAGTAGACTACTGAAGAAGGTTCCTATGATCATCGAGCGTTTCTTTTCTATTGTAAGCGCCGTGTAACAAGCCATGGAATGCAACTAGGCGGATCAAAAAACGCTACATCATGAATGCTAAGGTCATTGTGTCTAGATAACAATTGACAATCGTGTCGGATCGAAATCGAGATGTGTCGAATACGTTTTTTGATGGCGATAACACCACAAAAGATTGTGCAAGACGGTAGTCGGTGGCAATGCAGGCGTCAGCACATTTAAGTCACGACTGCATTAGACTTTTTGTGAATAAGATCGAACCGCTCACATATAGCGTTTACAAAACCGAGAGAAAGCGGCACGTTTAATCTCCTAGTAACGCGGTGTGAAATAGGCTTGTTTATAAATCGACAAAAAGATAATAGCCTAAGCCGATTGAATAATTACCGGTGATTTAACAAACATTACGCATTAGCTACAAGGCTTATTAAAGCAAGTGAAAAGCGGCGCCAACTATTTGTAAAATTAATTGTTGTAAATTATTTGCAACCAACCAATAACAATGTGGAGAGATTGATAGCTGAAACTAGGCAACATAATATTAGTGAAGTTTGAATCTTATCAGACGACATTTGTTATGATGAACAATTAACAATATTTCAACCCGTTTTAGAAAAGAGAGCAAGAGATCATATTTATGGTACTAGAAGACAGTAGTGTTATAAATTCAAATAATACAGTCTGTGGCATGTAATTTTAGAGGGAAAAGCACCGCAATCTGAATTATTAGCTATTGAATGTATCCTTTCGTTTACACAAAGCGTTCATTATGAAGCCGTCTCTCGCTTCAGATGAATGCTAACATCAAGCTAACATGAATTTTATTTGACGGTCAAGTTATAGCTGAATACGAATGAAATGTGATGTTGAAAATAGCACATTGTGAGTAAACTTACGAGGAAACGACATTATTATCTTGATTAAATATTACTTCTTTCACAAAATCACACATGTTGTTGTGTACTTTATTTTCAAGGTTATTTTCAATACATTTCGTGCCAGAGGATGTTACGCATTGTTGCAAAATGTAACAACCAATAATTGCAGCTAATGTAATGAAATATTCATTTTTGATAAAATGTATTTCGTAACAGCAATTTTGCCTTTCTCGCCTCAATGCGAGCATGTCTTATTCCAGTAATTGACAGTTAGTACGATGTATTATAAATTTTGGGTTCCGTATTTCGTAATAATATGTGTCATACAGTGGTTTCGACGTCATGAAACATAGTAACTAAAACTAATATGATTCTAAATAAGATAAATATTTGTGTTGTATCTGTTACTAAATATTTATTATTCTGTAGATAATTTTTATGGAAGTTTACTGGTTTCCAACAGTACTATTGCTTAATTAACCTTAAAAATATAAAATTTGAATTAAAAAGGCAATTAGATTTCTCTTATCTTAGGCACCTTCTACGAAAAAGTAAAATTTTTGTTGAATTGAAATATTATTTTAACAATCGCTTTAAATGTTTTGCAAAATGATCGACGGAACACGTAATATAGAACGTCAGACAAAACAAAAGCTTTCTTCTAAGAAGAAACATTCGTGCCTCCATGTAACGATATACAAAACACAGCGCGTGTTAATCACAGTTTTCTGAAGACATCATAATTGCTAGGCTTCGTTAAATTTAACGATTGTAATTATTAGGAGGTGCAAACAACTGTGCGTAATATGTTCTACAGCAGTTTCTACTTTAAAGGCGGATGTGATAGCATTGCAAGATGACTGGGTTTAGATTATGAAGAAATGGTATTTGAATTTAATTTGAAGAACTGTAATGATGAATCTGATGTAAGATTTGATGTATCCGGTGAAATTGATGAGAGTGGTGAGTTGTATCGTTTTTAACGAAAGTTGCAAATATAATAATGATAGTTGCTAATCCCTGTTTTCAACAATTTTTAATAGGACTGTTAAAAACGATTTAAATTTGGCAAGATATTTTTTACTGAACATTTAGAATGAAGGCCGAGGACGTCGTTATGTAATTTGTTGTTGTCGACAACAATTTTATTATTAAGTTATTAAATAAGGAAATAACAAGTTCCTGATGTCTTCAAATATCTGGCTCTATTAAATTTTTTAAAGAATATACATATTATTACACTATAGACGTCTCTCATCCTCAACTCTTCCAGTGCAAGTGTATTGGCTTCAAAATAAATACCTTCCGGAAAGCAACAACAGTGGTGCCTTAAAACTACTTACTAAACATTAGAATCACTAGCAGAGGAAATCCCATTAGTTCCACATATCATTAAGTGATATTCGTCACGGCTCTAAGTATACTGCTCGCAAATAGTTTCCGAGGCATCCCCGTGCGAAAACTCCAGTGCCACTTGTTTCAAATCTTTATCTCTAGGTAATAGGGTTAATTTTGCATTATTGCAACTGCACAAATCAACTGCACGTCAAGGTCCGGCGCCGACGCATGCCGGCGGAGTCATCGGCCGCCACCGACGGATTTAACCGAGCAGAGTACGGAAATAGCCGAATGTCCAGAAAACGCGCGCCTGCCCGCGTTTCAGCAACTGTTTAGGTGGGCACCGCGGTCAATGGCGGCGTAAATCATCGGTGGTAAGGCCCCTATTATGCGGGCAGGCTAAGGCCTTGTCCAGAACGGCGACTTCGCAGCTCGAATCGCGCGATGCTCGTGGACATTGATTATTGAGCTAAAGACTTCGCGCGTAAGGATTCACGACGATTTCGCTTTTCTGGACAAGGCCTAAGATCAGCCTGGGTGGCTAGTAGGTCGAACTAGCACGGCTGTGCGCAGTTACATTCGGAGTGTGGAAGTTATCGGAATTATCATTCCTTTGTCTAAGAAATGATGTACATGTTATCTCGGCTGAATCTTCAGCAGTGTCTGACCTTGAAAGAAAGTGCGTATATTTATTTTTTTAACTCTGAAAGACAGAGCGAGAATACCTATATAAGATGTAGGCGGAGAAAATGAGTATTGAGAAGATTAGGTTTTCTAGTGCGAATATTTGGGCACTTTCTTGTGTAATAGAATCAAAAGGTTAGGCACAATATTCCCCGTTACAAAACTATAAGTGTTTAAAGTTACTTCGAAATTCTTACGTAACTAATTGGATTTATATTTATTTCACTTATTTACAATAAATCCTACGTGACAAAATAAAATTTAACCTAGTATAAGCATAAATTGAGATTTTGTCTCCGCTGTCCTTAACACGTTTCTAATTTTTGGTGTCATTTTAATATTAAAGTGTTCAAATATAATTTAACGCTTAATGATTTTAGTTTATAATTTAACATGTTTCCTGTCCGAAAAAAATATAACATTTGAAATTTAATTGATTCTGCATGCTGTAAGATATATGTTAATAATATTATAAATATTTCCTGTACACGACTGTACTTTGATTGTTTTTTATCCACATACTGCAAAAGTGCGAATCGCCTACTATCAATTCTTAAAGGGGTCGACTCGCACGCGATTAAAATTCATTCGGGCGAATCGACTACTAAAAATAATGTTATTTTTCAAAGTTGTCGATTCGCACTTTAGTGCGAATTATTTTCGTGCGAATCGACTACTAACCCGAAAGTATTATGTTGTTACAAAATGGTTTTCTTGAAAACTGCTTAAACCTGTAACTTCTAAACAAGATGATCCATAACAGTATAGGATTCAACATTTTTAGTTCAATTAAGGTAGGTGTTAGATATATTCTACGCAGTCTCTGCAACCTACATAATCCAAAGCTATCATATATTCAGCACAATCCATATGTATTTGAAGTATCTCTATGTAACATAATTTACAATTTAATGCCATACATTACCATACAGATGTTGTTATTGTGTAATACAGGATGATTTTGATGCCCATAACTTGTCCAGAATATAAAAGATTTGCATTATTCATAGACTGGTTGATTCCACGAGTGTAAAATTTCCAGAATATGATGTTTTAGGACTTATGGCATTAATAGTACAGTCCTAGGTTATATATTGTCAACCGAATGATCATGCTTCATGGTTTAAAACTTATTGTAGTAATTTGATACAGATGCATATATTATGGTTCAACATCATCCTTCGATACGACACAATGTAAATGTGGCGATGATCAAATTCGGAATCTGGATGATTCCGAAAAGAAATACAAGCGTACAACCAAATTTCAATAACACAAATTATAAAATTAGTGCTGTATTTGAATATAATGAAATTTGAAATGCATGATGATTTTAATTGACCGTCTGCTTAAGATTTAGTAATACATTATACTGTAGGTAAGGCAATTAATAACATGCATGTTATTTGCTTACGTAAATATGTACACTCACAATTCTGATGACAGTGCCTGCAGAGGAAATTCCACAAGTTGTTCCATCCTGCATGTACACGAAGTTCTGTCATTAAACAAAACTGCCCGGTTGACGTTAAAGAAATAATCTGTTAACGCACTTTTTACCACTACTCATTATGTAAACAAGTTTCGGTAATTCTGAACGGGTAATTCCAGTTATATCTGAAGTGCAATCTTTGGAACTATTTGAACAAAAACCACTCATCATCAGATCAAGTTCTTCTAAATTTACCACCGCCTTCTTTGACGTTTATTTATTGACGTACGTCACCAGTCCATCATTATTCGTAACAGTTGTATAATCAAGTTTCCTATTTGCAAGTCTGTTATGTCCTGCTAATTCTAGCGGAAGAATTTAAGAATGCTCCAATTTCTTTGCTTTGTGCAAGTTAATTAATGGAAGAATTTCCACTAATTTATTTCGGACAGGTGGTACGTTTATTGTGCTACCGACAGCATTTTAGGTCAGCACTTACATAACATAAGTTGTATTGTTGCGGACTGTCAAAAACGTTTGGGATTTCGCAAGGCCGTTTTGGGCTGAACTTTAAATAACAATGATTGATTGAAGACCGAAGACGAGGTTTATATTTTGGTAATAAAATTGCTACTCTTTTGCTGTTAGATTTTTCGATTAAGCAATTATCATTTCTGGTATTTTATTCACATGTCTAAAATACAACACAGACTTGTTTACATTAAATTATTATACACACGTATTTAGATTTCGGGGCACTACTTTAATCTACCGATGATGAAACTGCCACAATTTGAAAACAATTTTTTACCTTTGTTAGTCAAGACCGGACCAAATTCGTTTGAATCGTAAAAAAGTCATCATTGTACTTCAAAATGTTCGCCCATCGTGACCAGTCGTGAGAAATTGATTTCAAGGCCTACAACCAGGAACATCTTTAGCAAGACTTTAGTGTATAACAATGCTTAATTGAAATTCTGCCGAGGTCATACATTGTGAACGAATTGAGGAAACCGCGCGAGGCGAAGCTAAACGGCTTGGATTGAGTGAAGTTGATTTGGTTCCCAGACCATATATAGCGGTCAATCAGTTGACAATTATGTTGTCCGATGGTAATTGTGAAAGCTCTTAAGGATCTGAGGGTCCGCTAGACATCGATGGGTTCCATTGACTAGGTCCCGTTATATTATAGGTTATGTCACCGCAAAAGGAAATCGGACGTGCGACCGGCCCGGGCTAGTTTGCTGCTTATGCGCAATTTCCCAGTACATGCTTCGGAAATTCTCAATTTACTGTTAATTCTGTGCCACCGTGCTATATCTGCTTGCAAATGAAAATTGATAATTGTGAGTCAATTCAGTTCAGACGCTATACATGGAGAAAGCACCCAGGTGTAAGCTTGTTATAATTTAACGCTATTCGTTCCAAAGTTGTAAAACAATTGAAAACTAACTGTTACTGAATATTTTGCCCCTATATTTTTTATTGTATGTTGTAAAATATAAGAGGGCCTTCTCTTATGTATTTTTTTTAGCTTTTAAAAATTAGTTTTCCTCAAGAATAACACAAAAGCTGATTTTAGTATTTTATTCCTTCCATAAAAATCACACCGATATCAGTTTCTTCAACAAGATAAATTCATTTCGGTCATTTATTTCTGGAATAAATAAAAATCTCAATCAGCTTGTACCCTATTAGACGCTAAATTTAAACGCGGAATCAAATTTAAGTAACAGTATAAAATTACATACACACACATCCATTATACTTCCTGTTAACAAATTTTCTACGCGAAACTAAGTTCCGTGTATTGGATTTCTAACATAGCTTCATAGAGCGTTCATCAGATTATCTCAGATAGGGATGCGATTTTTATTATAAATCGATTTTGATCACCATCAAACTTGTAATCGATATTTCAATTGATTGTTACTGCTGAAAGGGATAAGTAATCTTCACTACTGCAAAATTAATAGAAAAATAATTTATTCAATTATGAATAAATTATTCATTTATTTGTCATAATTCAATGAAGGGTTCGAAATGGATTTACTCGTATTTGAAACCACTACCACAGTATGGTTTGTAAAACTGTGCCACTACCGACCGCCTTCCGCATTGGCATGTAAGTAAAAATGTCATAACTAACTGATGGCTATTTATTTTAATTTCTAAATCAATTGCCGCAAGAACTTATCAGCAATCGATTTATTAATTAGTAACTTAAATTAATAAAACTAAAAACTCAATCGATTTTCATTAAAATTGATCGATTTCCGATTTAATCACACAGCGTCGAATCGATTAAAAATATCGGCAGATCGCACGCCTCTAAATCGATCCCTACTCAGATCAGATCCACACATCAACCTACCAATTAACAAATGACTAAAGGCAATTACTGTCAAGATGAGAAAGAAATGCTTTGTGAAAGTGGATACGTCGGCGGAAGCGTACTCAGATGTTTTTATTTATTTTTATTTTATTTTTTTATTTATTGAACAGGTAAACACAACAGATTACAATTAGCACACATTTACGAACAATTTTTGACAGATGGAGATATAACTGCAATCCTAGACGCGTTTACACGACAGAACTAAAAATTACAAACAGACACTATTTCACAAAACCATACAGACAAAAACAAACAAAACCAAAAACAAATGAAAATTACAATTTAAATTAAAATTTAACAATGAAACTTAAATAATCAAGCGTCCCTGAGGACATCCAGCAGCATCCTCCGAAATCGATGAGTGGAGCCAAATATGTCAAGAAGCGGAAAACGTTTGTTCAAATCTTCGTGTTCTCGACACATTCTAAACAATGGTCGGTAATGTGAGATATTGTTACGGCAGGCTGGCACGAAAAATGTTCTGGGTCTGCGAGGGTTGGGTTTAGTATTAAATCTTAATTTCTGTAGCAATTCTGGGCTATCAACTTCAGATTTGATAAGCTTGTGCAGGTACATCAAATCCTGCAGAACACGGCGGTTACGAAGAGACATGAGTTTGTATGTTTTGAGTCTATCCTCATATGACTGGTACTCTCGGCAACCAAATCTATATTTAAGCAAGCGAGTGAATTTGGCTTGGATCCTTTCCAAGCGGTCAGTATGAACCGCATAGTAGGGGCTCCACACTACCGACCCATACTCCAGCATGCTACGTACAAGACCATTAAACAAAGTGATGATACTAATAGGGTTTTTAAATTGTCTGGTTTGGCGTGATATGAAACCTAATAGCTTGAACGATTTTGATACCATGGAATCATAGTGTGGTCGAAAACTGAGTTGCTCGTCGAAAATAATTCCCAGATCCCTCACCGTTGCCGTGCGCTGCAATATTTCGCCATCAAGAGTGTATTGGTTTAAAATCTTATTTTTTTTTTAGAGTAAATGAAATCGCATGGCACTTTTTAATATTAAGGTACATATTGTTCTGCCTACACCAATGAGAGATGTGATTTAAATCTCTTTGAATTGCTAAAGCATCCTCAGCAGAACCAACCCTACCGAAGATCTTAAGATCATCGGCATAGAGTAAGCAAGGAGAAGCGATTTTGTCAATTAAGTCATTAATGAACAAGATAAACAATAAAGGTCCGAGATGGGAGCCTTGCGGGACGCCAGATTTGATAAAAACTGGTTCCGAGACAAAACCCTTAATGGTCACAAGCTGGGACCTATTTTCAAGGTAAGATTCGAGCCAACGAAGCAAGCTACCGTGAATCCCACAAGCCTCCAGTTTATTACACAGTATATGATGGTCGACCTTGTCGAAGGCTTTCTTAAAATCAGTGTAAATTGCATCTACTTGATCGTGGTCTTCGAACGCGCTGCATAGGTACGAACTAAAGATAATGAGGTTGCTAATGGTGGATCTGTTTCTAACGAAACCGTGTTGTTTGACAGATATGATAGGTTTTAAGTGGAAGTAAAGATGTTCAAAGACGATCGACTCAAATATTTTAGCCATCGTGGGGAGAATACTAATGGGCCTGTAATTATCGCAACGACTACGATCACCAGACTTGAAGATTGGGACCACGTTAGCTATCTTCCAGCTAGATGGAAAAACGCCACTGGAAAGAGATTTATTAAAAATTAATTGCAATGGTACAGACAACTCGTTGGCGCATGCTTTTAAAAATTTAGCTGGAATTTTGTCTGAGCCTGGACCCTTATGAGGGTCAAGGAGCAGGAGCTTTCGGAGTACCTCGTGTTCCCCAAGCCTAATGTTAGAGAGGATGCTAATACTTTGCGATTGTTGATTCTGCACAAGTGGGCCCCTAGCATGGCCTACGTAAACTGATTCAAAGTATTTTGAGAAGAGCTCGCAGACATCCCTACCCCCGGTTGCCACTAGCCCGTCAAAGGTCATAGTTTGAGGTATACTAGATTGGTTACTCTTTTTTGAGTTAACAAAAGACCAAAAAGCCTTGACATTGGTAGTCAGCTCTTTTTCTGTTGATGCTATATGCGCATAATAGCAACTCTTTATAAGTTTTTTGCTTCTTGATCTTAACAGAGAGAATGTGTCGTAGTCCCGAGGGTTTTTGTACTTTCTAAATCGGGCATGATATTTATTTTTTTCATTTAAACAGTGGCGCAACGGGGCACTAAACCAAGTGGGAAATTTCCTGGAGAAGCATTTGAAAAATGGAGTGTGGTCACTTATGATATCGTTAAGCTTATCGTAAAATTTTGCTACGGCATCATTCACATCGTCTGTACCAGAAATCAACGCACACCAGTCCACCTCAAGCAATCGCTTCCGAACCTGGACATAGTCACATTTATTAAAATTACGACGCATAACCCGGTTAGGGATCAGGGGTTTTGTAATTGTTGGCATGTTGTATGTGACAAGCAAGGGCGGATGATGGCTATCCTCTTTAAAAATTGACCTCTCCCGGGAGATAGTCAATATGTCGGTACTCAAAACAAGATCTAAAATCCTGCCGTTCGCATTAGTGATACAGTTAAACTGAGAGAGGTTACAGAGCGACATATTGTCCAAGAGCAAGGTACTCTTGTAGTCCATTACGGTACTACATGGAGATAATTCACCGGTGTTAACTTGGTTCCAAGAAATATTAGGTACATTGAAGTCACCCAGGATAATAATTTTTCCACTATCTTTCGCGCGCAGGATGTTATCGTAAAGGTTATTGTAAAAGTGTGTGAGATCAGCCCTATCTAAGTATGGTGGTAAATAACATACACAAATGTGGAGCTTGAAGCTCGGGTTACTATTTGACAGAGAGATGCTTATCCAGATATCCTCAAGTACACTTTCCCACGAGTACTGTCTCACAGCACAGTACTTTTTATTGGTTGCAATCAGAACACCACCTCCGCTAGCTTTATGATACTTATTATTGATACATGTAGTTTCTCGATCTCTGCGGAAGGTGTCATAACGTTCATCCAGTAATTCCCCATCAAAAAGGGAAGTATCGAAGTTGGTCTCCGTTAAACAGACAATATCGAAATTTTCATTCAAGAAGTTATGGTAGATATCAGTGGTTTTACTCCTAGCCCTATTTATATTCTGATAGAAAAATAACATAAACAATAGAAGATAAACCAGATGAATGCATAAACAGCGATACACAAATCAATTTTGTGTTGGATAAAACATATAACATTATTTTTGGCACAGTACGGTTTTTTTAAGATTATTTAGAAATGTAATGTTCTTTATTAACACAGCCGATGTATTATCGTTTTCACGCACATAAACTCGTCCATATCTCACCCAAACGTATTTGAATGAGTTTTCCTTGGCCCACTTCCTAGTCGCGGAGTGCAGTTCCTTGCACTCTGGCGGCAAGTGTTCCACCACGTAGATGTTGGTTTTGATGTCCGGGAATCCAATATGTGTGCCGTTTAATGTGGTTGACCTATTCTCCCTGTTGTACCGCCGGACTGCAGAAATGATAACATCACGGTGGCGTTCGCTCGGTAGGGTTACTAAGATGTTCCGAGGGCGGTTCGATGATGGGTTGAGTTTAGCCACACGACGTATAGAACGAATGTCTGCATCACAAATTGGCGTCTTGATAACTTCACATATCTTTTTCATGACACTTATTAAGTTTTCAGACCTCTTTTCAGGCACCGACTGAATTTCGAGATTGCAGCTGCGTGAAGATTTGTCCAATATATTTATATTTTGTTTTAGTTTTGACAACTCCGACTGTAATTGAGTATTCTGCGATTCTAAATCGCGAATTTTATCATTCAAGCTATTCAGATCCTTTTTAATGTCAATTTGTTGTGCTTCAAGAAAATCCGTCGTGGCCGTGAACTCTGATTTCAATGTTGCAATTTGAGTGCAAATCTCTTTTTTTATATCTGCCGTAATGGAAATGCGTATACTATGAAGTTTGGAGTCCAATTTAGAGTCAAGTAACTGTGCAAATTGCTCGAGTGAGACATTACCCGAGGATGGGTTTAAAGATGGGGACGGGAGAACGACGATATGTGCGGGATCAGCATGTGGTTTGCAGCTGTCATCGAGGTCATGGATGTTTTCATCACAAGACATATTTGACGTGTCCAGTGGTTCAAACTGTTTACGGACGGGTGTGTTACAGTTACTACCTCTCCTTCGGGTAATATTCATGCATGAGGGACAAATCCAGGATGACTTCAGATTATTAAGATTATCTCTGTAGTAGGTTGTTGACATGTTCAGACATTTATAATGGTACAGGTTTTTACACCGCACGCATTGAAGGCATTCCTCCTGTGAGATCTTATTATTGCACGCTTCACAGTTCATCATTGCAGTTTATATGCACGGATATCGAAATGTAAACAAAACTCACGCGCAGTTTACGTAGGTAGTAGTAGCAGTTAGTGCGGGTCTCGAAAGTGAAAGGCGATCTTGACCTTGGGCAGCGGCGTTCCGGTGTATATGTGACGGGCACTGACAGCTGATTTGACGATTATGTTTTGATACTAATTCTTCTTATATCTCGTGATTTATTTATATTATTGATTCACTGATTGCACTATTACACAGTCCATACACTTAGCTTCACTTTAACACAAGTTCCATGTATAACAGTTAAGTTTTTTGGTCTAGAATGAAATATCCAACGAGAGCAAAATTAAAAAGTGTCCGCTCGCGAGTAAGCGCGACTTTTTATTGTTCACATTGTGATGACAAAATGGAAATGGATTGCGGTGGAAATAATCAAAGTATTGGCGGTTACATCGATTGTGTTGGAAATGTAGATAATGGCGAACATTATGATCTGTGATAGGAAATCTTTTGTTTGAAGATGGTCGACGATAGTTTTATTGCGTTTTTTACCAATGTCTTTGCGACTTCCTGAATTCGTGCTGGCCGCGATAGAATGACGCAAAAGAAAATGGAAGTCATTTTAATGACGCAAGGATGACTAAAATCCCATCTTGCGTCATGTAGACTCATCCTCTGACGAACACTTGTGTATCACAAATCCCATTATTAAAGTTATTCTATGTTATAGTTCTCATAATAAAATCATCGCTCGTTACATTTATCAGCGGCGAAATTTATTGTGATTTGCAATTTCTCTGGAATTGCATATTAAGAACCTAGTGTAATTAACATGGTTTTCATAACTTTGTAGTTTTAACGGCTTGGGCACGCCGTTCCGGCGACAGAAAGAGAGTAAATTACGGGTTTATATGTGAAGTACTAAATAATGATAATTATAAAAAAGTTATTGCTACTACATCCGGAAGGCTTTCGAATTGCCATTCGTAAGGAAGTGTTTCTCAATATTCAACAAGTAAACATTATTTTATGGCACGCATTTCATTTTTTCCCTCCTTACGAGCCATCCCAAGTAACATTTAGGCGCTAAAGTAAGAGTTATAATAAATCTATAAAAGCGCTAACTAGATTCTAGAGTGGTTTATGGGTGGTTCAAATTGGTGTTAGAGCGCGCTCTAACCCTACTATACCCCCGAATTAGGCACACTTTTTATAGCACTTAAGGTTGTATAATGAAAGTATACAAGAGTTATGGTAATTGACTAAGAGGTACAATCAATGCTATAAGAGAGTTATGATAGCGGTAACAGGATCTCTAGGCGATACAAGAGGGGTAAATAAGCGAAAATTAACTCTGTTAGCGATAAAATGGCAAAAATGGTTTTATATTACCTCTATGGGTGCTAAGCGGGCTACAGGTAGGCGTCAACTGACTCCTTAAGCGATACAGTAGAGATACAAAGGCGTTAATTATATTTTCAAGCGCTAAAAGAGAGGTAAATAGGTGATTTGTAACGGTCTGAACGCTATTCAAGCGATAAAATTTTCTAATTTTGCGATCTAACAAATAAATATTAATAATTTATTTTCAATGGCTATTATGATTTCCCCTATCAAAAATAGATTGTGTTGACGAAAATAAATGGCGGAGTTGTGCTAAAAATTTAACTGATTGTTATCGTGGAATCTGAAGCGGAATTTTTATTGCGAAGGTAAGTAGACTGTGAATATGTGTATATATTATTAGCAAATAATTGAAGGGCCCACTCTTTGTTGTGTATTTATCTAAAAAAATGTTTTGTTTTTCATGGAGCAAAACATTTTTTTACTAAATATGTCACAAAACTTTGCCTATTGACATAAAAGTGGCGTAATCCTGGTATTAGAACGCTAGAAAAATAAATATCATCATTGTATTATGTTTTCCTTTCGTACGTTTTACTATTTTGATAAACTTCGTATTTTAAAAATGGTGGACTCATGAATTTGGGGATCCCTAGTCTTTTCCAAAACCACTATCAAGCCTATTCACGACTAGTTGGTACACGTAGGTATCTATTAGTGAACGAGTGTTGAATTGTTTTATTGTTTGATTTGCCAAATTGAAAAGATTCCTAAATTGAATACTTATACGAGTATACACGTCCCGGTCTGTCTACATAATTAAATATATAAGTTCTGCTTATTAAAGCCTTTGAATATTTCGAGCAATGGAATGTTATATTTTTAATGCAAGTTTCTTGATTTTCAGTTGGAACCAGACCTATACATTTCAAAACAATGAGCTTTTTTACAAAAGCATTTTGAAGACTGCCAACAAAAAAAAATTTCAACAAGGAAGGTCATCTACTTCACGAAGAGGAGCCAAAAGTAGCACAGGGTCTATTTATAAAAATAGTGCTGGAAATATTGATCAAGACGCAAACAAGACTGAAAAAACTAATAACGTAGCAGTCGCGGCAAATTTTGAAAATCAAGCCAGGAACCAAAAATGATTCCATAATACTAGCCCCAGATGAGGATTCAATCGAAGTCGAAGAAGAGTCCCTATGCTTTTTTTGTAATTCATTATTTTATATTTTGTAAATACATAAACAATTATACCGATTTGAGCCCTATTATTGTAATTATTTGCCGACTTAGCTTACCATTTCGTTTTATGTACAAACCTCGCGCTGGAGAATCACAGATAAAACATCTGATTTTTACAGAAATGCTCAATTTGAACGCCTTCTTGTAAAATACATTTACCCTCATTTACAAAATCTTCTAAATAAAGTTTCAAAGATTTTGGTTTTCCGATACTAAAATACACGCCAATAATTACAAAAAGATTTGCGTCGACTTGATGTATGTTTGCAAATATTGGCCAAAATTCTTTTTTAGAACTGTTGTGTGTGGATTGGCATTCTATCAATGTTAAAATTCAAGTAAATAGGACCATTGGGTAAATTACTTATCTTCCTTGAAACATAATAATTATATTAAAGACTCAGAAATTCCATTACGCCAATATTCGCCATCGTCATCTAGTTTTTTCTATAAAAATCTTTTTTGGTGTTTGTAAAAGAGTTCGAGGATCTTTTGGTAGGATTTTTTTTATTTCAGTTGGCAGACAGGCACGCAGCCCACCTGACGGTAAGCGGCCACTGCGGCCTATTCCATTGAGGAATGCTTCACCTAGAAGCGTCCGTCAATGTGCTGCCAGACTGTAGACTTATCTGATCTTAGAGACTCTGATTTCAAGTGTACTGGCTCCCACATTAATATTGCCGGAACACAGCCAGAGCTGTTATGGCGGCAGATTTCACCTGTGAGGGTGGTAGCTAGCCAGTCGGACTCTAAAAAAGCCCTACCACCAACCAGACCCAAGGCGGGAATCGAACCCACGACCTCCGTGTTTTTATACCCGAGGATCAAACCAAATCTGTCATTTAAGATCAACATGAAATCTTTCATAGCAGTTTGTGTATTATTTTTCTCAATTGCCCATGCCCTCAATTATTTTTCCCTTAAATGAAGATTTTTAATATATTCACTCGAATTATCATCATTATCACCACTCAATGAGTAATAGCATCTGTCCTCTTCGAAAATATCTGAACTTGCAGTCGTGATATTATTTTCATTACATACGGAACTCTCATCTTCAAGCAAGACTCCCACTTGACCGCTTCTAGTCAATATAAGAAATACAGTAGTGACCTTAAGCGCTATTACTTTACCTTTAGTCACAAAGAAGTAACAATAGACGCTAGAGGATCTGTTAAAGCGAAAAATTATACTCCTATTTGACTCATGGTAATGCAAGAGAGTTTTGTATAACTTCAAGCATTTGGTTCTATATAAGATTAAAGAAACACCATTGTAAAGCTGGTAGCGCTTATTAACGCTATTGTGCAACTTAAGGTTCTTGTAAAGAGTTTAATATCACCTGCATAGCACTTTTGGAGGTAGTAGCTAATTCTAATTCTTATTTAGATCTAAGAGTTCAAAGATTCACTTAAAGCTATAACACAAAATGCTGTGCATGTACAACGGTGTTAAGATTTGCCATAATACATCCATAACCTTTAAGCTCGCCTAATTGTCGCCCTTGTAACTCTGTATTATAAGTAGAAGTGATATACGTTACTTGTTACGCCACTTTATCGCCAATAGTCATAAGTGCTGCTACTGTAATGCCTTTGTAGCCTACTAAGTAACAAAACAAGCTCTAATCGTCGCCTAAATGTTTGTTGGGATTTTACACACTAGCGCCACCTAGCGAAAACCAATTATAACTCGTAAATATAATCTTTTTTGGTGTGAATGGTGCGCTTAGTGTCCAAAAAATTTTCCTAGCTTAGTCTTTAGCTCTAAGCAAGTCCCACTCACAGCTAGCCAGCGATTACGGCTTTTAAAAGAATCTCCTCTAGAAAATAATAAAAGAATTGTTGCAACTAATGCACCAAAGACAGACAACAAACATGCCAATAAACGTTTCCCAAGAAACAGTAAAGTATTTCTTGAGACAAGCAATAAATAATGTTCAATGTCAAGAGCAGTAATTACGACGGCTAACCCAAATCCCATTTGTAAAGGAGGACGCAGCTTATCCCATGACCCATTGCAATTGGAGACGTCAATCGAACTTCACCTTAACCACACATAGACACTGCACAGGGTTGCCACGAATACTTACGATACTTTCTTTTAATGTCTTCCATTCTTATTCTTGCCATTTTTTAAACACACACAGGCTCCCAGTGCATTTGAAAGGCACAAAGATCAAAGGAACCTACAGTGTGCCAGCACATGAAACGATGCGTCCTTATTGTGTATATCAATAGGGTAGGCCGCAGTGGCTTACCACCAGGTGAGCTGTGTACATGTTTAGAAGCTGAAATAACATAAAAAACAGCGCCATAAAGCCCCGAACTAAGAAGAGCCTTGTAGTATGGTTGCGAGCCTATGAATAAGCATACATAAATACATTTTATAACACGTTTACGAATCAACAAGGCCGACATAAACATACATACGCGAGGAAATCTAACACTTAGCCACTCGGTTTTTCTTCCGTTATTTTTAAATGCAGTGTTACTACATAGGTATTATATTTTTCCACGTCTATTTCATTCTGATCTTTTCTGACCGTCGTATCAATCATGGGCTGATCGCAATCAGTCTTCCTGTAAAGCTGGGTAGCTCAGGCTTGATCAGAGGCCGTAAATCAACCGGTCCCATATCAGATTCAATCTGCTATCGATTCCTACATCCTTTATCGAAGCTAAGCTCGCGGCTTCCTCTATTTACCTCGTACGGGACGCTGAGCACATACTGAGTGAAAATGCCATATTATTATAAAAAAAGCCAAAACAACGTCGGGACAACAATCAAAATCAAATTAAAAAAAAAATACCTACTTTAAATTGCATACACCAGCCAAATACAGTGTTTGCTTTCTTTCCGTACTACATGATGTATCGGAAAATATTAATTGAAACGGTGAGTTATTAAACTGTCAATATCTTTGTCCACATTTTTTCCTTTAGATATCGCCTCAATGTTTGCAAATCCTATAATAAGTCTAAATGTATCTCAATCGAGTTTTATAACCCCTATAGTCCCGAATGTCTCATTCGCAAAATTACTGAAGTGTCTCACTATGGCTGCGCAAATAGACTAATTCACCAAAGGAAAAATAAATAAAAAAACAGCAATGAACTATTATTAATAAGGTACAGTAACAAAATCAAGCTGGATGATGGTAATTAATCTATCCCGAGGTTCCCACAGCGCAGTGTAATTGGCTGAATTAGCTTAGACACATAAAATATTAGCGGTCATCGCAATAAAGGAAAACGTCTAAGAAACGCTTGCGAAGTTTATAAGAGCGTCGGGTTGTACGGTCGAAAAGTTATAAAATATATTTACGATGTCCAGGATTCTAACAAGGTTCTTAAAATGCAATAAAAACCTTTAAAAAAAACTTCACTGTCTATATAAGTTAGTTATAATGTTATTTGTTATTTGTGTTGCTAGCTGAGAAGCAGGTGCCACCTACTGGTTCGAGCAAGAACCAGACCGATGAGGAGGGCTTTATCAAAGTCGAAAGGAAGAGGAAGAGGCCCTCATCTCGCAACATCTGTGGCACTGCTCCGGCCGAGCCGACCCACCCGCTGCGTCCTGCGATACCATCGACGCCGCTGTATGTGTCCCGCTTACACTGGTCTACGAAGGTCGAGGAGGTCGTAGACTATGTCCAGAAGAAGTCTACCTTCAGACTGAGGGTTGAGCGGTTGGTGCCTCGCCATAAGACGAGTTTTAATTCGTTTGTGGTGAGAGTGCCGACTTATCATCTCGCAGCATTCATGAAGGAGGACTTCTGGCTGCAGGGCGTCGTGTTTCGGAGATTCCGAGGTCGGCTGCCTGCTGAGACCGCACACCCGGTGCTACGTGTGCATTAGTTTTAATTTTTAAATGTAATTTTATATAATGTTATTAATATGTATGTTAGACTATAAGGTATTTATGATATGGGCCTCTGTTTATATATAATTAACATCTCTGTATGTAAATATTGCCTGAAATAAATGATTATTATTATTATTATTGTATCTCTCCTACGGGATATTATTATTATTATTATTTTCTTTGGCTGTTGTAATAAATAAATACAAAATAAAAAACCTATAATAAGTTAATAATGCTGATAAAAAATAAATCGTAACGACAACTTCATTATAATACAAATATTAATTCTTTATCAAAAATTTAACATCAGGTCTAATGAACAAAATCGCAATAAAGTCAAATAAACATCACAACTGCCTAAGAGATAGGTAATAGGTAATAAACTATGTACAAGAAAAATAATAAATTATTCCAAAAGGACTAAAACTACAAAATATTGACGAAAGGTAAACCAGCATTTGGCATACACATTAAAAAAGAACAATATAGCAATTTAGAAAATAGAATAATGTGCGTATTATTCTAATTTCTAAATTTTATTAATGAATGTGCACATGAATAATTTAAACAAAATAATATATGGACTATCCAAACGCGCCGCATTGTCTTATCATAATATGATATTTTGCAATTTTACCTATCTGACTGAACTCAACATTATCATTCAAATCTTGTAACGCCCGCCGTACTGCGAAAAATTTGTGCCAAGAGAATATAAGCCCAATGACGGGCGTTCAAAAATTGCCAACGCGGACGGTATTTCACGTCCACACGGCGGGGTATTGGTAAAGTTTTCAACTAGCAATAATCGCACCTCGGATAAACCTCATTGGTTACGATATTGCCTCTGCGCAAAGTTAACATTTCGGTTTGTATGGGGAGACTAAGTACTTTGGAAAACACCAAAGGTTGGCGTGATATAGAGGCAGAAAAATTTCTGAGTTTACTAGCGCCATCTGTTGGTGTATTTGGGAAGTTGGTTTGAGGAGGGTTCAACAGACGGTTCTTGCTTTAGTTCTCTGTAAGCGCGATACAAATGGCGGCGCGGTAATAATATTATTACCAGGACTTTGGCGTTCAAGTTGATTGTTATTTTTACACGAAACGTTATTGTTATTAGTACAGAAGTAGAAACTATTCGTAAAGATGCGATTGTTCCTAAAATAACTATGAACAATGCCCGACTACTTTGTATGGTGTATCAAATCAGAATGGATTTTATGTTTACGGAGGAATGCGGACGAAACCAAAACAGTTACAAAAACAATTAGATACAAAACGGTGGGAACGGTCTTAGAATAGCTGCCGAGATGAAATTTTTACGACCCATGCCTAAGTATAATTTGTACGTGCCAGTTTTGCACAGTATAATTAAGAGCTTGTTTAGATGAATTATTTTAACTTTACGTTTTTGTTAACATACAAACAATGGATAAAAAAAATCAAGATAAAAAACTATTTTTATGACTGTACAACTCGATCACACTATCTCTTCAAAAACATACTTTCTTAGTAAACATATCATAGACTGTAGGTATTACTATCGCTATACTCTGTTGGAAATATAATATAAAATTACAAGACGCTAAATCAAACAGCGATTTATGCTCAAATGGTTCCTCTATTACAGCTACGGTTAAGTTTTATACAGTAGCTTAAATGATAAATTTCAAACAGTAGTTAATGATTAAGCTATTAAAATTGATGATTTTAGGCAATTTAGTTGTATTGTAAGGATATACATATGATATGGTATGTTCATCTGTTAATAAAAATATCGATGAAAGTACTGTTACCTTATTATAACAGTTCGTCTTTCTCAAATCATAGACAGTCGAAGAATGCCAAATTCATTGAAATTAATTAATCCAACACAGTTAGCTTAGATTTATAAAAGCTCACAGTAAATAATAAAAGACAGGCATCTTTACCAATAGTCACCAACATTGAAAGTGAGAGCAATATAGAAATGATTACTCATCAAATGGAGTCAACAAACATTACAAACCGATGAGGCAAAGTTAAGGTCATCGGTGCCGACCAATTCGATTACGTAAAAAACAAGAAAGCACAAATCATAATCGATGAAAATCACAGTCACTTGCGAATCGAATTCAAAACCACTCAAGCCGATGGAGCCGTATAGCGAATCACTGAAATGGAACCTAGTATCAACAGGTCACTCAATATTGACGTAACTGCTTAGTAACAAGTATCTGTATTAGGTAAATGAAATGAGCCGTGACTTGAACTGTGAAATCAGCGATCGAGAATATCGTGGTTGATGCAACGTGGTGCGATTGTACCTGATCACCCATTGTTTATGGTGCTAGATAGCAGTGATCGGTTGTAAACTCGCTGCTTACATAAAGAAAACATCTGTTGTGAGATTAAGATATAGGAAGACAGGCATTTTCATCTTCAGAATTGTCTATTGTTGTTTGATATAAGAAGGAAGAGGCGGAACTGAAATGGCAGAATTTAATTAATGGTTCCAAAATGATTGTGAATGTTGTGTAAACCTTTTTTTTTATTTCGTAATTTAGCAAAGAAAATT